>CAMTDV010000010.1:70086256-71348256 GCA_947069175.1 Scalesia atractyloides | reverse complement strand
ATTTTATTTTTGTTAGTTAATTGATATATATTTGTTTATTTGATGCCATTTATTATATAATTAACATATGTTAAGGTGTGGCATGGTATTTTTGAAGTATGGACATCATATGCTAGTGTTTACTTGGTAAAAAGAAAAAGTTCATAAAAGTTTAATGTCACAAAGTAGATAACAAGGGTGAAATTTATATTGAAGCGTCGAATGTTTATAATTTTCACTATTGAATAACCAAGTATCTTGTATGAATGAAATGATTTAAGAATTACGATTACACGAGAATTGTTTACGAGTTAATTTATGATATGAACTATGTTAATAAACGTGTGCATGCATCATTGTATAAGTAATGTATATTTCACATAAAGATCAATTTCTTTACGATAGAAGTCTCGGATTTACAACGATTCAAGATGAGATACGATTACAAAGGAAAGAGTTCCCAAAAATAGAATTACGATACAATCTTACTAAAATGGAAAGCTGCGAAAAGCGAGGCGTTACAGTCTCCCCTCCTTTAGGAAATTTCGTCCCAAAATTTAGGAAGATGCAATGAACAGATGCGGATACTTAGCCTTCATGTCACTCTCGAGTTCCCAAGTAAACTCAGCGCCACGTTTTCCTTCCCATCCAACCTTGACTATGGGAATTCGATTGCGCCTTAATTGCTTGGTCCCTCGGTCCATGATTTCGACCGGTTTTTCCACAAAATGCAAGGACTCTTTGATTTGAAGATCTTCAAGTGGAACTTGAGTCCTTCTTCAGCTACGCATTTCTTGATGTTTGAAACGCGAAACGTTGGGTGAACGTTGTTGAGTTCTTGAGGTAGATCCAGTCGATACGCTACTTTGCCAATCCTTTCGAGAATCTTGAAAGGACCTACAAAACGAGGAACGAGTTTACCTTTCTTACCAAATCGAACCACACCCTTCCAAAGGGATACCTTGAGAAGTACCTGATCACCTACATTGAATTCCAGAGGCTTGCGTCTTTTGTCAGCATAACTATTTTGTCGGCTATTGGCTTTGAGGAGATTATCACAAATTTACAGGATCTTGTCCGCCGTTTCTTGTATAAGTTCGGAACCGGTGATTTAAGCTTCTCTGATCTCGTGCCAACAAATAGGCGAACGACACTTACGACCATACAATGCTTCAAATGGTGCCATTTGAATACTAGCATGATAACTGTTATTGTACGAGAATTCTATCAAGGGTAAGTGCAAATCCCAGTTGCCACCAAAATCGATTACACATGAACGAAGCATATCCTCTACAGTTTGGATAGTACGCTTGGTTTGACCGTTGGACCGAGGGTGAAAAACGGTACTAAGATTGAGACGAGTACCAAGAGCGGTTTGAAATGTTTGCCAAATGAGGGAGGTAAAACGAGCATCGCAATCAGAAATGATGTCAATGGGGATATCTGATCATTAATGATCTCCTTCGTGTAGGCACGAGCCAATTCTCGACTTTGTAATCTTCACGAATGGGGAGGAAATGAGCGGATTTGGTCAAACGGTCAATGATAACCCAAATACTATCATGACCAGAAGGAGTGCGAGGAATTTTAGCAATAACGTCCATAGCGATGCTTTCCCATTTCCAGACAGGAATCTCTGGTTGTTCAAGAAGGCCAGAGGGACGTTGATGTTCGGCTTTTACTTTAGAGCACGTAAGACATTTCGAGACGTAGAGAGCAATATCTCTCTTCATATCAGGCCACCAATAAGATGTACGAAGGTCGTGGTACATCTTGTTAGCGCCAGGATGAACAGAATATCGAGACTTGTGGGCTTCATCCATCAAGGTGTTTTGAAGGTTGCTATGATCAGGGATCCAGATACGTTGAGGTAGTAAAGAATGTCATTGGGCTTAGACTCGAGTGGGTTTTCAACACTAATCTTCAACTCATTATCGAGGTTACCCTCATTAATGCCTGAGTAATTGGTATCAGAGCCACAACTATAGGGAATTAGGTAGAATTGCCATGTTCGACCTAGTCTATAGTAGGTACCATAATTGACCATTCTTACTTCATGTTTAAAATGTTATTCTTCCTATTTTGCTTCTTTATACTATTTTGTCTTAATTATACAATATGTCTTTCCTAAGACTTTTACACAATATACACTTGAAGAACGTGAAGACACTCATACTTTACCAACGAGATGATTTGTACTAAGATAGGCTCAATGGCCCACAATTTTTGGTGAAATCCCTCATTCCGCATATTCGATTTTGCACGAAATTACGTCATCAAGTTAGGAGTGAAATCCACATCTTGATGGTAAATTTCCAATTCAAATTATAGTGGACCTCGTCAAGGTGTCAAAATTAATTTTCACCCGACGAGTACCAACCATACTTAGGGTACGAAATCGTCAAGTTAGGGTGAAAGCCGCACCTTGTCGATTAAGTCCCACTCCTCGATTTTCAATCTCGCCAAAGTTTCGATTTTCCAATCGATTAGGGACATGTAGTAACTGGAAGGGTAAAATACCATTAATCGCTTCTCGACGAGAGTATTTTACCTATTAGGCCAAAGCATGTCTCCCTAACTCAAAAGGATCTTTGATTCACTTTGGAATAGTCGACGTTTCTCTACCCGAAGCATTCCAATGTTTATGAAGCCTCTCTTTTATGTTATCTCAATTTTTTATGTGTTTTAATACTTGCTACCTAGTTCATTTCAAAACCGATACACAATTCGCACGTCTTTCGCAATCAAAAACAATAATAATCCTCGTGAACAAACTAAATTTATATTCTTTATACGCATTCATACGTGATTATACTTGTTGAATACTTGCCGAATATGTAACAACTCGAAAATTCGTTGTTATCTTTTCATTTGTCTTTCTGAAGTACCTGTCTTTTGTAATCCCGAGATTCGGTTGATAATAAAGTTTATGTTAATAAATTATGGTATTGTACGTTATTATCTCATCTAATCGCTTATCAAATCGCATCGCCAATCTCATCGCATCGCAAATCCCAATTATTTATGTGGTTTTATATTATTTATGTGTTATGTGTGTTTGTGGTTATGTTTGCGCTCGCTATCGCATCGCTCTCGCACTCTCGAATCGCTAAAATCGCACCATTACATCAAGTATAACGCTTAACGCTTTACTAAAACGCTTAATATAACTAACTAATACGAACCGAATAACCAAACGAACTCTTAACGCGAAATCGGAAAACGAAACTTGGTCACCAGGCCAAGTTCGACCGAACTTGACTACCACAAGTTCGCCCGAACTTTCCTGAGACACAAGAATTGTTCTGCTTCCCACGAGTTCGCTCGAACTTGTACGCACATGTACAAGTTCGGCCGAACTTGGCTAATATCCTCTTGAAATCCCTACAAGTTCGCGCGAACTTGTACAAATCTGTACAAGTTCAGCCGAACTTGCTCTCACCAGCTCATCTTTTTGCCTTCTCCTATAAATACCCAGCTCATTCCTCTCATTTGAACTTGCTGTAAGTTCGCCCAGAGCTCTCAAAACCCGAAACCTTCGTGTTCTAAGTAAGAATCAACCCGATTTCACTGCAACAACGTTTATTAACGTTTTACAAAGGTTTGCAACAATTTTGGCACAAGGCATAGCCTTCGTTTTCATCAAAACTCATTCTTTTACGAAAATCTTCATCTTTTTCTTCCAAAACTTCTGTTTTAAGGTTAGATCTACACAATACGGGTTCGTTTGGTGTTAGCAGAGGCTTCCCAAACACGAGATCTTATCTCGGCTTGTAAGTTATAGATCTGAGAAAACATTTGATAAACATTGATTTCTACACAAAATATGGACTTTTGATGATGTTTTGTTCATCTTCTGATTTGAAACGAAGCATCTATCATTCAAGATCCCAGATCTGGATGCACAAGGACGTTTATGTTGGTTTACACAAGCTGGACTAATCCGAACGAACCCCAAGTTCGCCGGGATTAGCCCACGCTTTTGTAAAACAGCTAAAACAGCTCTAAAAGACCTCTCCGACCTAAGTTTGCTCAGTAGCACAGGGTTGGAGGGATGAACACTCGATTTTCCTCAGCAAACGACGCGAAACACAAGATTTTTGACCTGAAAACATCAAGTTCGCTCGAGAATCACCAGCACAACAGGTCAAGTTCGACCGAACTTGAGCCAATTTCATTAATCCTCTCACAAGTTCGCTCGAACTTGCCTAATTTCCCAAGAAAGCAAGCAAGTTCGCCCGAGCTTGTCTTTCCAGTAAGAGTTTTCTTACAAGTTCGCCCGAACTTGACAGGTTTCCTAAGGAAACTCATCAAGTTCGACCGAACTTGACTCTAAACCCACCAAAACCATACAAGTTCGCCCGAACTTGGCTACTGCCCAACCAAGACCTAACCGTTCAGCTTTTCGGAGACTGATGCACTTCCGTTCGCGTATGCAGACTAATCCGGTGCTGTTCTCAACTCTCCTCACAGATCCCAAACTCTTACCTAGACGCACCCACAGTGAGTATACTTGACCCATTTTCGCTTTAATGCACTTTTTGGGTGTTACATACGTTCCTATATCAAAATCACCTCACAAATCAAAGTGTTGATCACACGTGAATAATCTGATTATATGTGCTCAATACGTGATACTAGAAACATGTGACTAGGACTTATTTTCGTTAACTTGACTCCTTAGCTAGTATGGTACTATAGTGTGGCTTACACCCGATAGGGTCTAGTTAGGATGGACACGCAAGCCTTCTCACGGTAGTTAGCATGAGAAATAAGCCTATGTTAATCTATGTGAATTGTTTCGGTGCATCATGATATGTAGTTAGATTATTTCGCGAACGCTTTCTTGATTATGCTAGTAGTACTTAAACATGTATGCTCACCTTTACTTAATTGTATTGACTTGTATTTTAACGTATGTAACATGTTGAGGATTTAGATTGGATGCCTTGGATGTTGCATGCGTAGTTTTAGTTCGTTTTGTTTAGTTTGTTTAGAATGGTTTGTAATAAAATCTAGAAGAGATCGAATTGGATTTATGTTTAAGAGATTTTGTTGAAATGTAATGGTTGTTTTGAAGGTTTTATGAGTTTGGTAGTATGGGATATTGAATGTTGATTATTATCTTTGGAATGGCTGTTATGGAATCTCTTGATTAATCTGATTCACCTAGTGCCACTACCCCGATGATTCCGCCATCGTTGGGGTGTGACAGAATACATGCAATTTATGTGAATGATATGTGCAATGATACTTACGTGCTTATACATGCAAAAATTTTATTTCGAATTATGATCAAGTCTCATCTTTTCCTTCTCTTTCGATTCTCTAGATGTCTTCCCCAAGCTCGTCCAAGAAATCCAAGAAGTCACGATCTGGTTCAAAAAGGGGTTCCAACAACAACGAGGACACAATATCAAAGAAGGATCTCGTAGGTCTAATTGCTGAACAAATGGCCAAGGTTATACATGATATCGCTGAATTCAAACCGTTAATGAAACCCGCTCAAGATACTAGATTTAAATTTTGATTTGTTTTGTTATAGTTGTTATGTTTAGTTATCTCCATGTTGTACTTAAACCTTCTTTGCTGTATTGACAATCTATGTTTATTAATGAAATTCGGTTTTGAATTGATTATTGTCGTAAAGAGTGTTATGATGTCTCGAGCAATCTATTTCGTCTCACTCTGATGTTTCCCCTATCGGTTGGGGTGTGACACCTGCTGTAAGGGGACGAAAAACAACACTTCGAAATTTTTTTGCGACAGTCTTTTTAAATATTTTAATCTAGGGATGTGGAAAAATGGGGCAAAACTTGCAGGGAAAGGTCGAGTTTTCTAAGTTTTCACAACTCGAAAGGGTTTTCCCTTGATCCTATATATATTGAATAATTACAATGTCAAATTGATGAATATTTTTGAGAAAAAAGTTGAATAACAATTTTTTGATTCATTTTCAACATGATTAAAGAGGGGGTAAATTGTTGAAAAGAAAGATATAACAAAAAGATAAAATATATTATACTGCATATATTAACTTAGTTTATCCTTTTCTAATTGTCAAGGTTTACTTATATAGATTTTGACAAAAAAATTGATAATACCGGATGATATTTGGGTTCCTAAAGTTATTAAGAAAAAGTAAAAAAAAATAAATTAAACGTATTTACATACTATAAATAAATAATTTTATGAATATATGTGTTGTACATATCATTTGGGGAGTTTTTCAAAAAAAAAAAAAACTTAACATTTTACTTTCAACCCAAAAGTATTTAAAAAAATTATTATTAACCCACAACTTTTAATCTTCTGTAATGTAACATCACAACATTTTTACTTTCAACTTTAATCTCTTATACTTTACATCTTTCGCATATTTTTAGTTCTACGCTTTGTTTTAAATTTTGCAAGTTAAATTGACGCAACTTGCGGGTGTGCTTCAATGTTTTTACATTTTGGTTTACGCTTCGTTCTCAATTTTGCGAGTTCACATGATGCAACATATGTGTGGTTCAACGTTTTTTGGTCATCTATTTTTTCTCACTTGACAGGTCTGTTGTAACATTCGGGTCTTTGATCGACTTAGTTTACGTTTCGGTATAACTTCTTCGTATTAACACGCCGCAACTTCAGCGTTGACGGTGGTGTGATATTGGTGCTATTTGGCCGGGTTTGCGCCCCCATCGCAACGCGGGGTGCTTAAATACTAATTTTAAAAAAAAATTATTAAACCTAAAACTAAGAGGAGGGAACGTTAAAATTATTAGGTTATGGGTTCGATTCTCATAAGGGTTTTTCTAAGATTGATATTGTGTTTTTTTTCTTGAATTTGTGTATAAGCATTATTATCTATTGGAGATGGATACAATCGAATGATTTCGTTGGTAGCACAAGTGTTCCATCACTAATTCGAATTTATATGAACCTATTTTTTGTAGAGACGTTCTGTGAACTATTTTTTAATTAGGAAAAATCGTTACTGGTGTAGTATTTCGTAGCGAATTTGATTCCGGGCTTCTTCAACTTTCATTATTCTATTAGTCTATATGTCCGTTGCTGATTAACATATTTTCATTATTCTAATAGTCTATATGTCCGTTGCTGATTAACATATTGACAAATAATCTGGAACCACATTCATCTTAGTTGTTGATTACAAGATATTGATACATATATTTTTCTAATAATTATAAGATCTTGAACAGATTTTCCTCTCTTATTTTTCAGTTAGTTAACATAGACTCTTGACTTTAAGATTAATTTGATTGAAAATTTATGTTTAATATACACAAAAGAAATGCAGTTTAAACACATACAGTGTTAAAAGGGATAAAAAAAATACATCTATTGTTTTACTTTTATAATAATAGGATATATATCTAAACCTTTACTGGTTTTGAATCTTGTAAAAAGGACATTTTTCGTGAGAAGTGTGAGAAGACATAGGAATTAACATGTAGGCATCATATTTTGGACTTGGGCATCATGTTTTGAGTTATTTTAGCAAGAAAAACATCAAATGCAATGAATTATATGCTTAAAACTTAAAATACCATGCCAATAACGTTAAGTAGCCATGCCAAGAACGTTAAGTAGTGTGTTTTAAGTGTTAAATGGTGTTTTTTAAATTGCACGCATAATATATTTTGCATTGTGTTTTAAATTGTTATGTTTGGTGTTTTTCTTGTCAAAACAACTCAAAACATCATAACTAAGTTCAAAACATGATGCCTACATTTTAATTCTTATATCTTCTCACACTTCTCACGAAAAAGATCCTTTTTACAGGAACCTCACCCAACTTTTACTTTAGTTTTCTTTGTAAGTGAATTGCTAGTTTTTCTTTTTTTAGAGTAAAGTACAAGGATGGTTTATGTGATTTACCAAAATTTTGGATTTGATCCTTAAATTTTCAAAAGTATAAAGATGGTCCATGTGGTTCTCACTTTGTAACACATCTAGTCCCCATCTTTTACCAAAAGTATATGGATGGTCCCTGTGCTCTGCACTTTATAACGTATTTAATCCCTCACCTGGAAACGCTAAAAACCTTTAGATTTGTTGGCTGGGGACTAAACACGTTACAAAGTGCAAACCACAAAGACCATTCGTGTACTTTTGCAAGTTACGTCATTTGATCCTAACCCGATTAAGTTTTTCTATTAAATAAGATCACGCGGATCCCAGGTAAATGTATACTATCTTTTCCATTCTAATGCATAAATAATAATGATAATAATAATAATAATAATAATAATAATAATAATAATAATAATAATAAAGAAACAAATAAAACCAACCTACTCACTAGTCCCCACCTACCCTTTCTCTTTATAAAACCACACACACCACTCTCTCTCTCTCTTTCTCTATCCTAGCCACCTATACCTCCACCACACACAATCATCACCTTTCCCCATCATGTTCAATTCGAGAACCACCCACAACCATAACCACCTGCACCAAAACCATCACCCTTCACCATTGTGTACACCATAGCCACCACCATGCCTTCTTTCCAACTGCCAATTGGAACCCTGATAGTCGGGATCATAACCCCAACACGGCTCATAGACTGTCATGACTCTCACTACTTGAATCTGTGAACGACGAAACCCTAGACCACCGTGATAGGCTAACTGTTGCTCAGTTCCACATCTACAATCGTCGGAAAATTTTGGTCTAAAAACCTTCAATCGCCGTCTCGACTATTAGTTGCCCCAATGGACCGGTGGAAGTGCAGGTTTTGCCATTGCAGGTGGAAGGGATGGGGATGACGGTTACTTGTGTCTAAACGCTAATGTGTTGGTGGTGTGAGTTTGGGTGGAACACTATTGATGTCCCTAAGATGAACAAATGCAATGACGATCAAAGCAACAAGTTATATTCGTCACAAAAGGTTATACACCATTGATTTGATCTCCTAGGACAAACAACTTGTAACTCTTATCTACACTCACTTTGGATTTTCAAAAACGATCCAAAACCTTTGATAATTTCATAGCAAACATAATCTTTGGACTTTGTTATATGAAGTAAAATGGAGTTTCAATGATTTTCAAAACACTTTTTGATATATAGATTTTACTCGATATTTGATTGGGTTATCTAAAGAGTAATTTACAAGTATTGTCTATTATGTTAATACCCTTTTTTCAGGCGGTCTATGTCCTTTGAGGAAAAAGTTGACGGGTTCTATACTTAACGTTTCAAAATCTTACACGTTACATCCTTTGACCTAACCAAGTTAGTTTTTCTTGTTAAATATGGTCACACATGAATGTAACATGTGTTACACAAAAACTTGTTTATTTTTAAAATAAAATCTGGTCGGCGCTCTTTTGATTTTTTTTTGTTTAAAACCTTAAAAACATGTATTTACATGTGTAATTTTTTTTTCAAAAAAAATGTCAGGAGCTTAGAGTTTCTTGGGTTTTCTCACCACAAGTGGATTTACTATATATCCTTTCCACACACACACACACACACACACACACACACACACACACACACACACATATATATATATATATATATAGGTGAAAGATAAAACGAAAACCCACTTAAATTGAGAAAACTCAAGAAAACCTTATATAACATTTTTATTTTTAAAAATAAGAGAATGTAATAGTAATGTACTTGAACATTTTTATAAAAAAATGTAAAAAGTGCTTACTTGTTTTTTTAATGTTCAAAATTTGTATGTTACATTTTTGGACATATATACTATGTAACATGAAATTTTAACATTTTTTTAAAAATAAATTACATAGCGTGTTTTGTGTTTCTTTTATAAAAATATTCAAATATATGTATGCTACATTTCCTATTTTAAAAAAAATGTGACATGAGGTTTACAAAGGTTTTTTGAGTTTTCTCAACTAAAGTGGATTTTCGTTTTATCCTTCCCCTATATATATATATATACATGTATATATATATATATATACATGTATATATATATATATAGGGGGCCGCTAGAATGAAAACCACCACGAGTTGAGAAAACCGTGAGAACTACACCATACGGCATGAGTTTGGCCAAAAAAAATTTTCGTAGTCCACGACGAATATATTTTAAACACATACGTAAAAAAAATAGTCATGTGTGTTGTTTTTACCACCCCAAGTTTAGTGTAAAAATTAAATTTAATTTAAATTTAATTAAATTTAATTTTTACACTAAACTTGGGGTGGTAAAAATAACAGACTTGACAAATTTTTTTGAATATTTTTTACAAATGTGTTTAAAATATTTTCCTCTACATTTATGAAAAAAATGTTTGGCCAAACTCGCGCCGTATGGTGTAGTTCTCACGGTTTCTTAACTCGTGGTGGTTTTCATTCTAGTGGTTCCCTATATATATATATATATATATAGAGAGAGAGAGAGAGAGAGAGAGAGAAAGAAAGGTGAGGTGAGGCGAGGGAGAGACATGGTGGGTGGTGAAAAAGGAAGTTTATATATTTCATTTTTATTTTTTAGTTTTGTACAAAATAGTTCATAAATAACAGTTCTTTACAAAATAGTCCATGGGAATATGAAATGACAAGAATGCCCTCATATGTAAGGCAATAACTATATTTAACCATAAAATCTAACTAGGTTAGTGTCACACCCGGACCCGCAGCGGAATAAAAGACGGGGCATGATTGGGTTATCATCAAAGCTCATGATATTTACTAAGAAGTTTCATATTTATTATATTCAAATTACAATTTAAATATCCAACATAAATTTCATACAAATACAATAAAAAATCTAAATGTTTGTTCCAAAGCAATAACTTGTTTATTCTTCTAGGTCATCCTAAGTGTTTCTTTTCTCAACTTGATCACCTGTATCATGTGTAAAACAGATGAGATTTTGGGTCAACAAAAGTTGGCAAGTGAACCTTTGATAAAACATTTAAATAATTGCTTATTTTGGTTTATCAAAGAAAATTGTGCATAAATCACATGTGAGCAAATATATATATGTAACCAATCACAAACCACATTGAATGAATATATGACATGAATGATGATGTATCTGAGATCAAGGCTCAATCAAACGGAGCCGATCTAATGAGGTACCTGATGCTCAACCCGTATCCCACGAGGAACTAATGAGCCTAATGAAATGAGTGCACTGAAATGATAAATTTAATCCACATATAAACCACACAACAAATAATTTACATTTGATCACAAAATGATATAAGCACAAGTGTTTAGATAAAATAAAGGAATGGTACGACACATGATACACCCCAAAACGTGATTAAAACGGGTAATTTGTAGAGATTCACTCACTTTGGGTGCGTATTCTTGAGTGGAAGAGAGGGCGCACGAGGAAAGGATTGATCGACGAACGAATACTAACCTAAGATAATAATACGATAACAAAAATATAAACAAATTAATATTTGGACTTACTACTTTTTGGTTAGGTTTTTAGGTTATTTTTGTGGTATTTTGTTGAGATTTTATAACCTTCAAAGTTATATTTTGATGTATCTCTCCTTTTTTTTAATTAATTTTTGCTAAAATATAAGGATATATGACATATAATTTAATATTTAAAAAAAAAAGAAAAAAACTGTCAGATCTGACAGTTAGTCATTACCGGGTTTTTGTGTGAAATTGAATGCATGTGACAGGATTCGAACTCGAGACCTCGCGGTTGCGTGCACGCAGCTCTTCCAACTGAGCTACGTGTCTAACCCGTAAGGATTCTGTTTTCAATTATTCTTATACCCTTATTTAGTTATTTCAGAAATTATTTAATTTAAAAACATTTTTAAATTATCGGACCGGTGTGAAGGGTCGGCCTCGAACCCGCGGCCTCAGTGTTATTTTGCACCCAGCCCATATATCGGAATATTATTATACTTAACAACTTATTGTGCGTCAATGAAATTTGGTTTTAAAAAAAAAGGATTTTATTTCGGGGGGGGGGGGGGTCGGTGAGGCACAAGGGTCGAACTCGGTACCATTCGCGTGTAATGCACACAGTCCACCGCTGGACTGTGTGTCTAACCCGATTTTAATTACATTTGTATACATACTGCCACTGATATATTTCATTCAAAATAAAAACGGTTATGTGTATTTATGTGGTCATGAGCCGGATTCGAACCAAGGACGTGAAGGCCGTGATTTGCACACAGTCCACCGCTGGACTGTGTGTCTAACCCTGTTAGAACCCGAATTATAAAATATATATACGCACATTGTTCTTCATCTTCTTCATTTTAAAGCTTAAACCCAGAACCCGTTTCCTTGAATTTCAAACTTAAATACTTAGTTATCATATCAATAACATACAAACTGGATTCAGAGTAAAAGGAGTGTTACCGGTTGTCAGAGGGTTATTCCTTTTCCGGCGAGTTACATCCGCCGGCGGACTACGATGTTTTTTGATGGAACAGGGGAAGTGCTTTGAGCTGAGAACAACTAGTGATTAGAGGAGAAAGGATTGAACGATTTGGGAGTGGGATTTCAGTTGGTATTTATAGATTGGAACAAGAGGAGGTTTTGGTTTCGATTTTGGAAACCAATACTAGTAATTGGAATTACGCGGGGATGACAGCCATTACGATTGAAGGTTTCCAAGAATAACACGATGCCAGTTGTCGGAAGGTTCAAACAGAAAGGGAAAGGCGCGTGTGGTGATTGGCGATGATTCCGATATGGTTGCAGGTTTTTCCCGCCCGGTTTGTGTGTGTGTGTGTGTGTGTGTGTATATATATATATATATTGGCACGCGGAAATTGATGCATCATGTGCGTGCAGTCCAGTGGTGCTTGTGATGTGTGTGATATCCGGGGAACCCCGGTTCGACTCCCGGTTCACCCATTTATTTTAAAAACGTTTTTCTTTATTTCCCTTTTTATTTATTATAACTAATGATTAATTAGTTGATTTATTTTATTAATTAAGAGATTATATTATCTCTTTAAACTTTATTTATTAATTTATTTTTAAATATTAAATCTTGACATAAACAAAATTCTCCGATTGATAAAATGAGGCGGGTTTTCAAAACCCGATTACACAAATGTTACAGTATCCCCTACTTTTAGAAATTTCGTCCCGAAATTTAAGTAGTAGTTGTAACCGGAAAAAGATGCGGGTTTTTCTCACGCATTGAGTCTTCACGTTCCCAAGTAAACTCGGGTCCTCGTTTTGACTCCCAACGCACCCTGACGATTGGAATACGACTTCGCCTTAAACGCTTCTCACCGAAATCCATGATTTCCACTGGTCTTTCAACGAAGTGTATCGATTCATCGACTTGAATGTCTTCTAGAGGAATATGGAGATTTTTGTCGGCGAGCCACTTTTCAAGTTTGATACGTGGAATGTGGGATGAATTCTGTTAAGCTCTTCTGGTAGGTCAAGCTTGTATGCTACCGGACCTACTCTTTCGAGTATCTTGAAAGGTCCTACGTAGCGTGGTGCTAGCTTGCCCTTCTGGCCAAAACGAACCACTCCCTTCCACGGTGATACTTTTAAAAGTACTTGATCACCAATGTCAAACTCCAAGGGCTTTCGTCGTTTGTCAGCATAACTCTTTTGACGACTTTGAGCCGCTAGAAGATTGTTTCGTATTTGAATGATTTTGTCGGTTGTTTCTTGAATCAATTCAGGTCCGGTGATTTGCGTTTCACCAATTTCGTGCCAACATACTGGAGATCGGCATTTACGACCGTATAAAGCTTCGAAAGGAGCCATGCCGATACTTGAATGATAGCTATTGTTGTACGAAAACTCGACTAATGGTAGATGAGCGTCCCAGTTCCCTTTGAAGTCTATGACACATGCTCGAAGCATGTCTTCAAGGGTTTGGATGGTGCGTTCAGATTGACCATCAGTTTGAAGGTGAAAGGCGGTACTGAGGTCTAACCGTGTACCCAAAGCGGTTTGTACGGCTCGCCATGTTCATGAAGTGAAACGACAATCACAGTCTGAAATGATGCTTAACGGTACACCATGACGGCTTACGATCTCGTTGATATAGATACGAGCTAACTTCTCGTTCTTGAAGTCCTCGCGAATCAGAATGAAGTGACGATCGATTATTACCCATATGGTGTCATACCCACTAGAGGTGCGAGGTAACCCAGTAATGAAGTCCATGGTTATGTTTTCCCACTTCCATGCTGGTATTTCAGGTTGGACTAGAAGTCCCGAAGGTCTTTGATGTTCAGCTTTCACTTAGGAACATGTAAGGCACTTGGAAACAAAAACAGTGATATCCTTTTCCATGCCAGGCCACCAGTAGGTGTATCGTAGGTCGTGATACATCTTATCGGCTCCTGGGTGTACAAAGTATCGTGTTTTGTGTGCCTCATTCATGAGGAAATCACGAAGGTTGTCGCGATCGGGAATCCATATGCGGTTTAAATAATATAGAATACCGTCGGATTTGGTTTCAATTTTGAGTTCAGCTCCACATGACAGCTCATCGCGTACGTCATTTTCCGTTACAGAGATGTGTTGAGCTGCCCGGATTCGATATTTGATGTCGGTTATGATTTGCGAACATAGAAGACGAATAGAGTTCACATATCCCTTTCGACTGAGCGCATCGGCCACCACGTTTGCCTTGCCAGGATGGTACCGAATTTCGCAGTCGTAATCGTTAAGAAGTTCGACCCATCTTCGTTGCCTCATATTCAACTCTCTCTGGTTGAAGATATGTTGGAGACTCTTGTGGTCAGTGTATATTTCACACTTGGTACCGTAGAGGTAATGTCTCCATATCTTGAGAGCGAACACGACGGCTCCAAGTTCCAGGTCGTGAGTGGTGTAATTTTTCTTATGAACTTTGAGTTGCCTAGAGGCATAGGCTATCACCTTTCCTCTTTGCATCAATACACAACCTAGACCTTGCCCTGATGCGTCGCAATAAACCACAAAGTCATCGCAACCCTCAGGGAGTGTAAGGATAGGTGCGTCACAAAGTCTTTGCTTTAAAGTTTGGAAGGCCTCCTCTTGCTTAGGTCCCCAAATGAAGGGTTTTCCTTTGTGAGTCAAGGCCGTGAGCGGAACGGCGATACGGTAAAAATTGGCAATGAAGCGTTGGTAGTAACCAGCCAAACCAAGAAATGACCTAACTTCGGTAGGGGTACGTGGCGCTTGCCATTCTTGTACAGCCTTGATTTTTGAAGGATCGACATGAATCCCTTTGTCATTGACGACATGACCAAGGAATTGTACTTCTCCTAACCAGAATTCACATTTTGAGAACTTAGCGTAAAGCTTTTCAGTCCTTAAGAGTGTAAGAATGAGTCGAAGGTGTCGCTCATGATCGGGTTTTGACTTGGAGTAGATAAGAATGTCGTCGATGAAGACTATGACGAAACGGTCGAGGTAGGGTTTGCATACCCTATTCAATAAATCCATGAAGACAACGGGGGCGTTAGTTAAACCGAAGGGCATAACCACAAACTCGTAATGACCATAGCGAGTTCGAAAGGCGGTTTTTGGGATATCTTCTTCGCGCACTCTAAGCTGATGATAACCAGAACGAAGGTCGATTTTGGAAAAACAGGTGGCGCCTTGAAGTTGGTCTAGAAGGTCATCAATACGAGGCAGTGGATAGCGATTCTTAACCGTGAACTTGTTGAGTTCTCTATAATCAATGCACATGCGAAATGTTCCATCTTTCTTCTTTACAAAAAGAACAGGCGCACCCCAAGGCGATGAGCTAGGACGTATGAATCCTTTGTCAGTCAACTCTTGTAGTTGACTGGCCAACTCTTGCATCTCGGATGGGGCTAACCTATAAGGAGATTTTGCGACCGGTGTAGCGCCAGGCACAAGATCGATTCGAAATTCGACTTCTCTCACAAGAGGAAGTCCTGAAACGTCGTCGGGAAAAACTTGCGGGAATTCTTTCACAATTGGAATATCTTCGAGCTTCCTCTCCTTGCCTCCCTTCTTGACGATGTGAGCTAGAAATGCGATGTAGTTCTTGCGAAGATAACTTCGGGCTTGAAGGCAGGACATCAATTTGAGTCCTTTCGAAGGGGTTTCCCCAAAGATACGTAGTGTCTGACCGTCGGCGAGAGGAATACGAATGAATTTTTCGTGGCACACCACTTCAGCGTGATGCTGGCTGAGCCAGTCCATGCCGATGATAACATCGAAACTTCCCAATTTCATAGGAACGAGATCAATTGGGAAATCGTGATCATTTAGGGTGAGAGTACAATCGCGTATAATAGAATTTAATGAAGTGGGTTTTCCGTCAGCAACTTCCACCGTCAGAGATTCAACGAGATTATCACAAGGTTGGTCGAGGATAGATTCGAATTCTAAAGACACAAAGATCTTATCCGCACCAGTATCGAATAATATGGATGCATAACTACCATTTATGAGAAACGTACCGTTGACCACATTGTTGTCAGCCCTGGCTTGATTAGCATTGATATTGAAGTTCTTCCTCTAGCAGGTGGAGGAGCTTGGTTAGCTTGGTTTACCGGGTTTGCTTGGGCTTGGGCATGGATGATGTTCACCAGGCGTGGGCAAGTGTTCCTGAAGTGGTTTGGGTCCCCACAATTGAAACAGGCTCGCATGGGTTGCAACATGGGGTAGTTGGGTTGGTAGTAAGGTTGGGCTGCGAGTTGAGTAGGTGGTAGAAGTAAGGGTTGTTGGGCTTGGCCCACTATTTGATTTTGGGTTTGGGTTGGAGGTTGACTGCGGTTCAATCGCTGAAGGGTACGGCAGGTTTGGATGGTGTGACCCGCACGGCCACAACTTGTGCAATGTTGGTAGCGGTTTTCAGGAGGGTGATGGTATTGACAACGGTTACACTTTTGGTGTGGGCCAGTGTATGGCCTTTTGAATGGTGCGGCTGGAGGGGCGACTTGGGTGATTGGGGCAGCAGTGATGGGAGGGTTGGTTTGGGTGACAGCAAAGTTCTTGCCATTTCGCTTCCTCTTACCAGCAAACTTCGAGGATGAACCTGGGTGGTTTGGAATTGGGGTCTCAATGGGTGTTTTCTTCTTCTCCTCTTTGAATCTGCCGTTTCGAATGCGATTTTCAGTGAGTTCCGTAGCTAACTCCATTGCGGTTTCAAGTGTTGCAGGCGAAGTGCTTAAAACCGAATCTTGGATTTTCGAGGGGAGGCCTCGAATGTAGTGTTCGACTAGACGGTATAATGGGGTGAACAGATTGGGGATCATCTGGTTCAACTCGAGAAATCTCTTATTGTATGAAGTGTGGTCTCCTTCCTTTTGTTTCAATGCGTGAAACTCGTCTTCTAGCTTTTTGATTTCGCTTCTTGGACAGAAGCGTCTCGTCATGATTTCCCTTAACTCTTCCCATGTTAAGGCCATGGCATCTTCAACACCTCGCTTACCCTTTTCCGTGTTCCACCAGGTAAGGGCTACCCCAAACAATCTTCCAGTCGCGTAACGTACCTTAGGGTCCTCGGGACAGTCACAATTGAGAAAGGTGTTTTCCATCTCCTCAAACCAGTGAAGGAGAGCGGTGACACCTTCAGTCCCTTCATATTTTGGGGGATCGCAGGACTTGAAGTGTTTGTAGGTGCATTTGGGGGTTTTGGGAGGAGGGTTGGCGCCGCTTTGGTCTTCTTGGTTGGGAGAGTTGATGGGATTAGCGGTGAGAGCTTGCTGAACTTGTAGTACGATGTCAGGAAGCACTGCAGCCATTTGTTTAGCAATTTGCGTGGCCAAGCGTTCGTTTGACTTCCCTGACCTTCTACCTCCACGTAATTGCCTAGCAGACATCTACAGGAATATGTATACGGAGATTGTGAGTTCAAGAATTTCCTAGGTATCATGTGTCGTAAAAAAAATGAAAACAACATAACTGAAAATAATTTAACTACATCCATAGGATGTCTTGGGTTTGCTCATGTTTGGGCCTCCAAATGTCCCCCATACCTTTGCCTGTGTAGTCATGTGGGCCCCCACGCCTATTGGGCTTGGTAGGATTCACATTGGTGTCGGCGGGTTAACACTCGCACCACCCGAATGAAAATCGTAAAACATGATTGCGAGATGTATGGTCGGAGGGTGTCCAGGTGTAGACACAATGACAACTCAAAGTGGGGTTAGCTCACACGACGTTTGGTATAGCATGCTTTGGCCTAATAGGTCCTTCGTACTCTCATCGTTAGTCCCCGGGTAGGCAAACTGGTCCTTTATTTTGGATTTATACGAATGCCAAGCCTAGACAGGACGTTCCGACTACCGGTACTCGTACCCTTCTAGTTACTACATGCCCGTCGTGAAAACTCACTTTGATGTGATTTGAAAAATACGAAGACATTGCAAAAATCATAGAAATTGTGAAATCGTGATGTGTGTGCTTTTATAGATATAACATGTTATAAGGATATGAACTATGATGAGCAATGCATATTAATATGTACTTATGAGAAGGTTTGCATAATGTTGTGTGAATATAAACATGAAACATATAAACATCATGAATTTTGCATGTAACACATAAACAATTTAAAATCTAATCAACTATAGTATAGGCTCTAAGGGTCTAATAACCTATCCTATATCCCTATAGCCACAAGCTCTGATACCAATCTGTCACACCCCGACCCGCAGCGGAATAAAAGACGGGGCATGATGGGGTTATCACCAAAGCTCATGATATTTACTAAGAAGTTTCATATTTATTATATTCAAATTACAATTTAAATATCCAACATAAATTTCATACAAATACAATAAAAAATCTAAATGTTTGTTCCAAAGCAATAACTTGTTTATTCTTCTAGGCCATCCTAAGTGTTTCTTTTCTCAACTTGATCACCTGTATCATGTGTAAAACAGATGAGATTTTGGGTCAACAAAAGTTGGCGAGTGAACCTTTGATAAAACATTTAAATAATTGCTTATTTTGGTTTATCAAAGAAAATTCTGCATAAATCACATGTGAGCAAATATATATATGTAACCAATCACAAATCACATTGAATGAATATATGACATGAATGATGATGTATCTGAGATCAAGGCTCAATCAAACGGAGCCGATATAATGAGGCACCTGATGCTCAACCCGTATCCCACGAGGAACTGATGGGCCTAATGAAATGAGTGCACTGAAATGATAAATTTAATCCACATATAAACACACAACAGACAATTTACATTTGATCACAAAATGATATAAGCACAAGTGTTTAGATAAAACAAAGGAATGGTACGACACATGATACACCCCAAAACGTGATTAAAACGGGGAATTTGTAGAGATTCACTCACCTTGGGTGCGTATTCTTGAGTGGAAGAGAGAGCGCACGAGGAAAGGATTTGATCGACGAACGAATAGTAAACTAAGATAATAATACGATAAAAAAATATAAACAAATTAATATTTGGACTTACTACTTTTTGGTTAGGTTTTTAGATTATTTTGTGGTATTTTGTTGAGATTTTATAACCTTCAAATTTATATTTTGATGTATCTCTCCTTTTTTTTTAATTAATTTTTGCTAAAATATAAGGATATATGACATATAATTTAATATTTAAAAAAAAAAGAAAAAAAAACTGTCAGATCTGACAGTTAGATCTGACCGGGTTTTTGTGTGAAATTGAATGCATGTGACAAGATTCGAACTCGAGACCTCGCGGTTGCGTGCACGCAGCTCTTCCAACTGAGCTACGTGTCTAACCCGTAAGGATTCTGTTTTCAATTATTCTTATACCCTTATTTAGTTATTTCAGAAATTATTTAATTTAAAAATATTTTTAAATTATCGGACCAGTGTGAAGGGTCGGCCTTGAACCCGCGACCTCAGTGTTATTTTGCACCCAGCCCAACCAGTTGGGCTGGGTGTCTAACCCGCTTAATATCGGAATATTATTATACTTAACAACTTACTGTGCGTCAATGAAATTTGGTTTTAAAAAATGGATTTTATTTCCAGGGGGGGGTCGGTGAGGCACAAGGGTCGAACTCGGTACCATTCGCGTGTAATGCACACAGTCCACCGCTGGACTGTGTGTCTAACCCGATTAAAAACCCGATTTTAATTACATTTGTATACATACTGCCACTGATATATTTCATTCAAAATAAAAACGGTTATGTGTATTTATGTGGTCATGAGCCGGATTCGAACCAAGGACGTGAAGGCCGTGATTTGCACACAGTCCACCGCTGGACTGTGTGTCTAACCCTGTTAGAACCCGAATTATAAAATATATATACGCACATTGTTCTTCATCTTCTTCGTTTTAAAGCTTAAACACAGAACCCGTTTCCTTGAATTTCAAACTTAAATAACTTAGTTATCATATCAATAACATACAAACTGGATTCAGAGTAAAAGGAGTGTTACCGGTTGTCAGAGGGTTGTTCGTTTTCCGGCGAGTTAAATCCGGCGGCGGACTACGATGTTTTTTGATGGAACATGGGAAGTGCTTTGAGCCGAGAACAACTAGTGATTAGAGGAGAAAGGATTGAACGATTTGGGAGTGGGATTTCAGTTGGTATTTATAGATTGGAACCAGAGGAGGTTTTGGTTTCGATTTTGGAAACCAATACGAGTAATTGGAATTACGCGGGGATGACAGCCATTACGATTGAAGGTTGCCAAGAATAAACGATGCCAGTTGTCGGAAGGTTCAAACAGAAAGGGAAAGGCGCGTGTGGTGATTGGCGATGATTCCGATATGGTTGCAGGTTTTTCCCGCCCGGTTTGTGTGTGTGTGTGTGTGTATATATATATATATATATATATATATATATATATATATTGGCACGCGGAAATTGATGCATCATGTGCGTGCAGTCCAGTGGTGCTTGTGGTGTGTGTGATATCCGGGGAACCCGAGTTCGACTCCCGGTTCACCCATTTATTTTAAAAACGTTTTTCTTTATTTCCCCTTTTTATTTATTATAACTAATGATTAATTAGTTGATTTATTTTATTAATTAATAGATTATATTATCTCTTTAAACTTTATTTATTAATTTATTGTTAAATATTAAATCTTGACATAAACAAAAATTCTCCGATTGATAAAATGTCGCGGGTTTTCGAAACCCGATTACACAAATGTTACAGTTAGGGCTAAAATATATAATGTGCAAGATTTTGAAACGTTAAGTATAAAACTCATCAACTTTTGCGTCAAATGAAACCGCCTGAAAAGAGTGCTAACATAAAGGACAAAATTTGTGTTTACTCATTATGAGTTCATTCGTTATCTTGTTTCTTATAGAAGTTATTTCTTCTGGTTGGATAATCCATTAAATTCTAAAAACCAGTGAATTCAAAATAATTAGTATAAAAGTCTTTATAAAAGTCTTTATAAAAGTCTTTATAAAAGTCTGGTGGTGGTGGTAGGTGGTGCCAACCAGGATAGAGAGGGGTGAAATTTGGTTGAAAATGGAGTGCGCAATTGAAAAGACAGATCTACTCTCATATAACACGTACACGATCTCATTTAAACAGAAAAAATTATCCGAATTAGGCTTAAAGGACATAACGTGCGAGATTTGAAAACACAAAGTACAAATCTTTTTAATTTTAAAGACAAAGGACACCGCCTGAAATTTGATATATTGATAAAGTACAAAACTTGCAATGCTCTCTTAAAAAAATAGACGGTGTTAAAAAAATTCCAAATTTCAGTCCTTAATATTTTATATGTATTAATATTTCTACATATTTTTTATTGCAATTTAAGCTAACTATGTTAAAATGATATTCAAAGTTTGTTTTTCAATGATATATCTTTGACATTGTGTGTGTTAACAAATGACATTATATTGTATTTAACATGTATAATATATGGTTTATTTAACCATGTAATACACATGTTTTTAAAGATATAATTTTGTACTACTAATTATATAACATTATATTTATTCAAATAGTGTAATATACAGGATTATAAGCTAGTTTAATATAAATGTAAAGTCTTTTTTTTGAACAATTTGTTCAAAGGGCTACATTCAGGACATGAAGAAATATATATTGTTGTGTGCACCCACTAGAAGACTTGCAACTCTATGCTAATTAATATAAACTAGCGGGTTTCTATCCATGCTCTGCAGTGGGTTCGAAACATAGATAAAAATAAGCAAATCGCGATAGTTAAAGTTGTTTGATGTTTTAGTTAAGGGGCTAAACACGTCATTAATAAATTTAAGGCGCTAAACATGTTATTATTAAAGTTGAGGGGCTAATGTTGTTTATTATTAAAGTTGAGAGGGCTAAAGTTGTTTGATGTAGTTAAGGGGTGAAACATATCATTATTAAAGTTAAGGGGCTAAAGTTGTTTACTATTAAAGTTGAGAAGCAATACTTGTTTTAGTTAAGGGGCTAAATATGTTATTATTAAAGTTAAGGGACTAAAGTTATTTATTATTTAATTTGAGGGGCTGATGCTGGTTCATGTTGACATAATATACATAATACTCCCTTCGTCCAATTAAATGCGTCTTTATTTATAAACTTTGACTTTAATTATATTTTTTGTGTTATATAGAAGTTGATGAAAATTAACCCGATAAAAATACTTGTAAAACACACTTAAATCATACAACTTTCATCAAGTATTATATAAAGCAAACAAAATTATTTAAGGTCAAACTTTATCAATAAAGACTTTGAAAATTTAAAATATGACACTTTTAATGGGACATAAGGATTAGTTTCATGTTGTTATTTGTCATGTTGCTTGGATCACATGTTTGATTACACCTGGCCTCCTATTTATATTTTGTAACTTATTTGATAAACCCTTAAACGCTTTATTTCATTATGGTATATTTTGTAATTAAGTGGAACTTATTTTATTAAAAGGTGAAGAAATATTTAAAATAAGATTTCTAACATACAGGTGGTAAAAATTTAAGGATTGTATATTTATTGGATGTTGAGATCTGTTACAAATGTTAATTCTTAAATAATTTGAAAAGTCTTGGTAAACGCATGCATACACACACTAGTAGGTCCCTTACTTAACATGCCACATTATTCTTCTATTTTTTTTCTGAAAATGACGTTGACCATTGACTGTTGACTTAAAAAGTAAGATTTTATATAAATCAACGAACAGATGTTCAAACCATCTAAAAGCTCAAGGCCTTTCAATTTTCAATCATATTTAAAAATCGTTCTCGTTCTAGTTCTAGTTCTAGTTCTTGTGATCAGCGCAGAGGTATATATAACATATCACTTCACCCACTCAAATCCTCTAGTCATGCAATTGTAGTTAGGTTTATAATCATTATTAATTAATCGTGTGACTGTGCAGATGAACCAGCAGCCTCCATCACCAACCCAGCCGCAGACCTCACCGCCACCGCAGCAGCAGCAGCAGCAACAGGCGCAGACGCCGCCACCACCCCTTTCACAGCAGCCCCCACTACAACCGCATCATTTGCAGCAGCAGCAGCCACAACAACCGAACCTACCTTGCTTTGATCTAGTTAAAGGTATGTGTTAGCCATTTAACTCTTTTGTTGTTTTAGTTCTTGCTTAGGCTATTTGTTATGGTCTCGCATTTCTCACTTCATGTGTATGAGCTCTGACTTATTTTCACATTTGTGTCTTATGATCTCACAAAGTTTTGATTACCCACTATCTACTAAAATAACATGTAACTTGTTAATTTTCTTGGTCAAAGTAGCTTTTTTGTGATGTCCCCTTCTTTTATTTCTTTTATTTTCAGGTTAATTTTCTAGGTCAAATTGGCTTTTTAGTGATGTTCCCTTCTTTTATTTTTCAGAAATTTCAAGGGAGATTCATGCATTATTATAACTAATTCGTTTTTGGTTCTCATATATATAATTGATGGGACTAAATGTGAAATTTATTTTTAACAAATTTAGATCAATTGTCAATAAGTTAACCAGATTGGTTCCTAATTAAAATTAAAAAAAAATCACTCCTAAATTAATTAAAAACTGGAATTTTGCATCTAAATTAGTCAAATTAGTTAACCATTTTAAAATCTCGAACTTTTGTAGCCTTCAGAATTTTCCCTTTTAGTTTTGTTTCTATAAAAGCAAACTTATAACCTGTTTGAAGTTAGCACACTCAAACCAAATCTAAGGATTCAAACTGGCCATATGCATTAAAATTGATGCGTAACTATTTGCGTTGGAACTTATTACAGGAAGAAGAGAAGAATACCTCAAAATTGGTGTCCCTTTGTACAAAGCATCAATTAAATGTAACTGGAAACCTGCAGAAGCTATTCTTGATAAGAGACGAGAGTTGGTGGGGTATAGTATCACTGAAAATGGGGAAACACCGCTTCATATAGCGGCATCCGCAACAGGTGATCCGAAACGTGTAGAAGAGTTTGTCAAAAACTTGGTGGGTATGATGAGTCCAAAAGAATTGGAACTACAAAATAAGAATTACAACACCGCCCTCTATTTAGCAGCTGCAGCTGGAAACGTTGAAACCGTTAAGATTATGGTAAAGGAGAACAGGAAGTTGCTGACAATCATTGGTTCTAATGAAACAATGCCACTGTATTCGGCCGCTTTGTTCGGAAATAAAGATGTTGTTACATATATTTATGAAGAATCCAAGAGTTTGTCTGAGGAAGAAAATTGGAGTCGTGAGAAGCGTGGCTGGCTTCTTGAAAAATGTGTTGAGAATAACATGTTCGGTAAGCATTTTAGTATCTACTTATTGAAGTTACAGATTTTAGTTTTTCTAGTTTATCGTAATATGTAATGTTTTTTTCTGAACGGATAACAAAACTTTTATTCAAAAGAAAAACCAGAGGATCAACATAATGTTAACCCACCCATTACAACAACAAGAAACTTACACACCTATACACAATAAATCAAAGTTACGCCATATCTCCCAAGTAAGATACAATACTTTAGATCAACTTTTACACCACAGAAAACTAAGTAACTTGATCTCCTCCTTTATGCTCCTTAAGTTCGCTTGCTTCTGGTTGAAAACCACGTCATTTCGACTTCTCCATATACACCAAACAGCCGTCTGAATGATTGTATACACAGCTGCCCTTCATTTCTTTGACCCCCTGAATTGCTTATGTAGATTAACCAGATTCTTTACCCCAAAGGCAAAGAATGCATGGAGCCTACACCAGCAAGCTACAAAATCCCATATCACTTGTGCCATATTACAAAATATAAATAAGTGTTTGGCCATTTCATCAAAATCCTCACAAAACTTAAACCAAATAGAATCAAGATGCACATTTCTCTTCGCCAAATCTGTCATAGTCAGCAAGCGGTCAAGACAAAATCTGTCATAGCCATGGGCCAAACACAAGCCCAAAAACAAAGTGCACAAAACATGAAAAGAACACAAAATTGCCCGTAACTCCCACTAGAATGCGTTTTTTTGAACTGAGTGTCATTGCCACGACGTGCTCGTCGTTTCAAGCTTCGATTTGACTGGTTGAACACCTAAAACGGAGACTCATAGCCAAAGTTATGGTTGGTTTTATAAATCACCCTTGGATGATGCATCATGGGCCTCCAGAAATGTCATGGCTTGATCTTCCACACTTGGGCCTGCATTAGCCCATCTATTCCACTCGAAAACGTTGCCATGGCTTGATCTTCCACACTTGGGCTTGCATTAGCCCATGTATTCCACTCGAAAACGGTCCCAATATTTACAAATGTTGCACTTTGAATCTGATTTTGGAAGCTATGTATTGTAAAGCAACCCGATGGATCCAACAGCCACAACCATTTATCACCACCTGGACTCCACACCCTTTGAGAGCCGATTGTCTGGACCAACATTTCTTTAACAGAAGCCGGTTTTCTGGACCAACAGAAATCAAACACCCTCATCCCATTGACCAGCTTGCATCATTTTTCCACTGTGACCCATTTGTACTTCTCTATAGTGAACAGGTTTTGACCAGCTTGCATCATTTTTCCACTGTGACCCATTTGTACTTCTCTATAGTGAACAGGTTTGAAAATCTACTACATAAATGGATATTGGACACCAAACAATCCAGCCAAAAGGACACCTGATTACCTTGACTAGGAGACGCCCTGAACAATCTGACCAAGTTTAAACCAGTCGCCTCTACATCCAACTTCAGATTACCAATCTGCTTCCAAGGCCCAGATGATGATATTCTGGCCGTAATAAAGTTCAAAGACCGCGAGCTTAGGTTTGCTCTGATGAAGGCTCCATATATTTATTTTTTTTTAATAACAAAGTTTGCTCCTACTCTAATACACCAATAATCAAAATTACTCTCTTGCTTAGGTTTGAACCTGGGAACTCCCCTCTAAGAGCCATATGCCTCTGCGAAGTAAACTAGCCCCTCATTCGTGATGAAAACTCCATTTACCTTCCTCCATGTCTTCAACTATGTAATAAGTGTTTATATACTTCTCTCTAATCCGGTCAGACCATCACAAATGCAAAAGGCTAAATGTATATCAACTTTTTACTGTATACATAAAAATCAACAATTTTCTCTCCGAGTCTTCAACTATGTAATAGGTGTTTAGATTTGGTAGTTTTTTTTGTGCAGTGGTAGCGATTACATAACCTTAAACAGAATTATATTATTTTACAAAGAACTCTTTAAGACCTTTACATTTTTTAATAATAAGTGTTGCAATCAATATATTAATCTTTGTTGATTTTTGTTGTATCATTTACCCTAACTAAAAGATTGTTAATTCTTTTTCATAGACGTGGCACTGAAGATCGCAAAAAAGCACCCGCTTCATGACCGTGGGAGTTCAATACTCAGAATTTTGGCTCGGAAGCCTGAAGCATTTCAGGAGACAAAATCTAACTTCATGGGTGCGGCCATCAAGTCAGGTAAACAACCTCTCAAAATGATATATTTTTATATCCTCAAAAGTTTCTTTTTTCCTTTATAAAGGCAAACTTCATTAGAAAAACACACACCCCAAAACCGGGCTGGCAGCCCAAAGAAACAAAATGTGATTGCACATTCACAAGATAATGTGTCATTTTGTCGCTCGGTTACAAGTACAAAAAGTTAAAAGAATCTGAGGGGGAGATCGTGAGGTTGTGGTAGCTAGTCGTTGATGGTGTTGCTCGGTTATAGGTACGACAAGGTTACCAGCGATTGAATGCCATTATTTGCCAGCCAGTGGTCACGAATCGAAATTCACTGAATTTCATGTGGGGTTGCGACTATTTCATATTGGGAATAAGACACAATTTTAATATCTGCATATTGAAATTTATAGCTTAAGATGTATATACATGACTGTCCACTTCAAGAACTATAGAAAAAACACAAATCTTTATTTTATTTTATTTTATTTCAATTTGGTTCAGACAAACTTTGTTCTTAATGAAAATTTTCAAGTCCTCCAAAAATATTAAAGAGGCCCACAAAGAGATCGTTTAGTATTTTGTAGCTTCCGTATTTCAATTAGGACTTTTTCATCAAAGTATTCATTGAGTATAAAAACTAACAACATAAAACAGAAAGTGTTATGCAACATCGAGATTAGTTCTCTGTGAAAACAAAGTGTTAATTTGAATGTTGAAAAGACCAGGTGATTTCCCCATATACAAGGCGAAGCATCACAACGTTTTAGTTGGTGGTTAATGATTGGTGGTTTGTGTTATCAAACATGTGTCTACTTGCAGTTAACACTACTTGATGTTAGAGCTAAGTCTCAAAATATTTTAGTCCCCCGATAATAAAATTGGGGTCCTTTTAATAAAAAAAAATTGTTTTAAATTCTATGAAGGCTATGATTTATATATCTCTATATATGCATAATTATAGATTACAAACCTCAATTTCAACAATCTTAAAGCCAAAATAACCTACATTATTAAGTTTTTCTTAAGAATTGGGGACCTAGGGAAGTGGGGGCCAAAACAATTGCTTTATTTCACTCCCCTTTGAGCCGGCACCGGAGCTAACAACCAACTGCAACTCTTGGTTAGTTGCCACTGATCGATCTTAATTGCGTTTGATCTCAGTTCTAACTTATCTCAGTTTTCCTTAAACATTTAGCAATACATACAAATACAAAGCATTTCCAATGAAGTATTTAAAGGAAAAATAAAACGTCTCTCAATCCCCGCCAGGGACATTGCCCTTTGGGCCTCACCAGGACCAGCCCCCGGTACTGAACCAAGATTGTGGTGCCCTTGTGAACTCCCCATGGTTTAGGGCCTCTGTCTCTAATTAGAAAAGTGTGTAGGAAATGCGTTGAAACAAGTTTTTGGGTGTTATCACTGCTGAGGCTCTTTCGTAAATACGACAATACAAGTAGAAACCTTGTTAATAACTTTTTTTGTAAATTAATGAGATTTATTTTAGATGCTGACATTTTATATAATGAGTTTTTACTTGCTAATATTTAGTAATTAGTAACACCAATTTGGCTTTTTTCTGTTTGTCCTTCAGTTTTTGGATTCTTTGGTATAAAGGGGAGAGCTCCTGAAAAGGAGAGTGCATTGCCATTGCTAAGGTTCGTTTGGGATGATATTGTGAAAAAATCTACGACGGAAATTGATGCAATACTTAGAGGGCCACCAGATACAAATGACCAAGACAGTAAGACATACTCTAAATGGGCCGTTCAAACTATGCAACTTCAGAAAGTCATTATTGAATATGTAGAGAAAATGAATATTGAGACCAGGAACATAATTAATAAGGGGCTGACAGATTCGACTAACCAAGATACCAGTGCGGCTACTATAAAGAAAGAAAAAGTAGCACTACAAAAACTTATTTGCGAATGTCTTGTGAACATGCATCTTGAAACCCAAAAAATAATCAAAGAACCCTCGAATTCGATCAAGAAAGAAAACAAGCCAATATCTAATAAGGAACACTTGGCTCTAGAACTACAAAAGCTCATCTTCAAACATATCGCAGACATGCATGACAATACCCTGAAGATAATCAATACCATTAAAATTGAAAACCGAGCACCGCTACTGGAACAAGGCATTTTTAAATGTATTGAGAAATTGCGTAAAGACAGTGAAGTAAGAATTACAAAGTATGGAAAGGATGCATACTCTTCTCGGGTACTGTTTATTGCTGCAGAAATGGGTAATACTAATTTTTTGATTGAGCTTATCCGTGGATATCCTGATCTCATATGGAAGGTAAATGATAACAATCAAAGTATATTTCACATTGCTGTCAAACACCGTCACGAGGGTATCTACAACCTTCTCTATGAAATAGGCGCAATGAAGGATTTGATAACCCCTCTCAAAGATCTAAACGATAATAATATGTTGCACTTAGTTGGAAAGATTGCCAAGAAAAATCGACTTAAAGATATATCAGGAGTGGCGTTACAAATGCGACTAGAATTGTTATGGTTCCATGTACATATTCCTCTCCAATCTTCTAGGGGACTATTCTTTTTTCTTTCATGGTTAATTTGTATAACCTGGAGAAAGTACTTTATAACCAGTCTAGTTTTTTTATGTTTCAGGAAGTAAAGAAAATGATCCCACTTTCATACAGAGAACGGGAGAATGAAGATGGTCTAACACCACATGAGTTATTCACCAGGGAACACAAAGATCTAGTCACACTAGGTGAGAAGTGGATGAAAGGAACAGCTAGTCAATGTATGGTTGTTGCAGCGCTTATTGCAACCATAGTATTCGCAGCAACTTTTACGGTTCCCGGTGGATATGCTCAAAACAATGGCATCCCTTTCTTCCATTCAAAAGCAACCTTTGTGGTTTTCGTTGTGGCAGATGCCATTTCTCTAATCTCATCCTCTGCTTCAATTCTCATGTTCTTGTCTATTCTCACCTCACGTTATGCTGAATATGATTTTTTGGAATCGTTACCTAGAAAGCTCCTATTCGGTTTAGCAACTCTTTTCCTATCTATAACAACCATGATGATCGCTTTTGGTGTCAGTTTTTTCGTACTTTATGATAAGGGTTTGCTATGGATTCCAATCCTTATCTGCGTGCTTGTTGTGTTCCCGGCCCTCCTATATGTACGGTTGCAATATAAGTTGTTTATCGATGTAATTCGCTCGACATATCATTCTAGGTACCTGTTTAAGCCCAAGAAATCTGTTCTTTACTATGAAAACCCCAGGGTCTAACCATATTCGTTTCCATATAAATAATGGGTATGCTTTTGGATAAGTGTTTGTAAAGTATGCTTTTGGATAAGTGTTTGTAAAACTGGTAATTTTCTCTTCTCATTATTTTTCTTGCAATATTGGGAAGTTTGCACTAGGTTGGAGAAGATGAGACAACACTTGAAGTTGGGTACCGTTTTCTGGGATTCTAAATACATTGAAACAAAAAAAGCCATCATATTACAAAGAATTAGATTTGGATGGTTTTACACAAAATTTGTATGCCTGAAGATCGATGTGATTTTATTAATTGTAATTTGCTTATGATTATATATTTTTTCCAAATATGAATTAGTTTCGCTAGCTCGCATCCATGATCTTATGACTTTTTGGATGTTCATGGTTTGATTTAATCCAATTCTGGGACTCGAACCCATGACCTTATGAACTTATGTGCTCCTAGAAGCTTTGAGTCTCCCGTTAACCCACCAACTCATGATATTCAATTTAGGGATGAGCGTGGTACAGGTGCCGTAATGAAAATATTGGTACCAAAAATCGTCAAAACCGGTACGGAATCGGTATGGAAACCGGTATTTGGAGGTAAAAATCGATATTTTACCAACACCGGTATTGAAAATGCCTAAAAGTGGGTACTAGTACCGAAAAAATTCGGTACGTGAAATTCGATACCAGTACCAAGTATCAAATGATCATCCCTAATCCAATTTGATAAAAGTCAACTCAATAACTTTTGGTTTCTACCGGTACCAAGTACCAAATCCTAACTCAATTAGATAAAAGTCTACTCAATAACTTTTGGTCTCTGAAATATAAAAAAAAATGTGCATGTTGCCTCAAGAACCGAACCAAATTGGCCAAATTATATTCGATTAGGATGGACCGTATGGTGGCTTGGAGAGGGGGTAAGCCCCTCCACGGCCCAAACACAACCGCGCACCAATTGTATGGTCAGCCTTGCCCAAGCCGTAGGCATATTTTCGATGGGCGTGGGGCTCTTGACTTGAGGGTTGACCGAGAAATTGTGTGGTTTTTCATAAAAAGACCATTAATCAACGACAATACTTAATATATATATATATATATATATATATAATATATATATATATATATATATATATATATATTAAATTAAAAAAGTTAACTCAGTTAACCCTATAAAATAACCCACACTCACACCCATTTTCACATATCTCTACTACTCCATTCATTATTATGTAGAAATTCTTCAAGTTTTATAAAAAAAATGCACCCAAACAACCATTCTTTCAATCCAAACAAGCCATATGGTCGACCCAGAATCCCGAATCCTAGTCCACCACAAAACCATAATATACAAATTTTGGTTCCTACATCCGACCTAGCGACATACACATCTTTGTTAACCAACATGTTTTATCCAAGATTTCCTTATGACAACGTCCTCCCTCTCCAACAACCCCTTTCTATATCTTCGTCTCAACTTCCGCTACCAAACATCCCTCACCAACAACAACTTCCTATATCCCCAATGAAACCTTCACCCAAGTTCGTTTTGGAAACCCAACCATTAAATATGGGTGAACTGTCGGTACATTTGATAATATTCAACAACAAAAGCTTGAGGAAAAAAGAAGTATTCATACGCTTTTTCAAGAAAAATATAATCAGAAAAAGGAGAAAGAAATGGCGAAAGAAAAAAGAGAGAGAATTTGAGGTTCCTTGCTATGTCGATCACGTTACCGGACCCGAAAGACAAATGTACGAGAATAGGAAAAACAAATTATGGAAACATATAGTCTTAGAAATGTTTTTTTAATGTCTTTTAAGTATTTTCCATATTTCTTTTAATTTAATGTTTTGTTATTGTTCAAATTAGTATAAATGTCTTTTTTATTTAGTTGTTTTGTTTTTTTAAGAATAACAATAAAAAAGATTTAATAAAAAAACATACCCCTCTGTCCTTACCCACCAATTTAGGGGTGTTCAAAACCGGATATCCGAATTTCGGATATCTGAAATTTTCGGATATCAAATTTCACTATCCAAATCCGAATCCGATCTAAATAGGACGGCCGGAGGCCATGAGTGGCTCGGTTATGAAGGCATAATATTTTGCTAATCGTGATACGGAGGCCAGAAGTCAGAGATGATCAATGAAATAGGACGGCCGGAGGCCATGATATTTTGTTGAAAACCAGAAACCGACGCAATCAACCCCACTCGCCACTGCTGCTATACGGAGGCCAGAAGTCAGAGATGGTCAACGAAATGGGACTGCCGGAGGCCATAAACAGCTCGGTTATCTGTTCACGCTCTCTCTCTCTCTCTCTCTCTCTCCGATTCCCTCTCCTTGTGTTGTTCTCTCTGCTGTGGCTAAAAGAAACAGACCAAACTTTTGATGCTCAAAATAAAAAATCATAAAGATAACTGGCGCTTACAAGTTGTTAAATTATATATTTAGTAATAGTAATTAGAAAAAAAAAAAGCTATTTAAACCCTTTTCCCGTTACTTTAAACCATTCACTTCATCATATCACACCATCTAAAACCATTGTACTTTGAAAAAATGATTAGTTCTTTCTCAAATGGCACCTCTGGTTTAGACAGACAAGGAATAATTAGCTTTGGTCACGACTTAGGTAAATAAATCCACCATCCCTCCTTGGGTTGCCACAAATCAATCATGCTGGAGTGATTTGCTTAACGAATTTCGTCAACAAATGAGTGAAACCGATGGCAACATAAATGCATTCAATTTGAAATGAGGCTATGCACGGACGTGTTAAAGTGTTTGAGCAACTCTACTTACACGCCATTAATCATGGACCCCAGTAAGCGAGGAGGATGCAATGGATGAGACACTTCACGTGTACCAACCGACACAGGGTCATGAGTTTAACCACAATCCGTCGTGGCAAATGCTACGAGCTAATCCACATTGGCAAATGCTATGAGTTGCTACACGTCGTTGAGGACTAGTTTATTTTATGTCCTTTAATCATTGTTTTTAATACTCGTTCTTTTAATCATGTACTTTTTATTTAATTAATCAATAAATATTATTTATTTTACAGTTTAACAAAACCAATGTAGATAAAATGAAAAAAAATGGAAGGGGGAAGGCAAACCACACCCTAATTTAAGGGAAATATGATAAGGTGGAAGAGAAAGGTGATGTGACGCTGAGGTGGACTCAGGGGAAGAAAGGGGAAGAGGGAAACTTTAAGATTTAAATTAAAGAGTTAAATTCAATTTTACATGTATGTCGTAATTGAATGGACAAATGAATGGAATGGACAAGTTAATGGAATGAATGAGATAATGAATTTGATCATTACCATTCCATGTCGTAGTTGGTTACCACGTGAGAATGAAATGAATCATGACTTTGTTTTTTTGGTAGAAAAGAATAGGCAAAGGAATAAAATCGGTGGTGAGTGACGGTAGTCGGCGGTGGTGGGTGGTGATAGGTGGCAGTGGTAGCGATGGTTGGTTAGAGGTGGCGGGGCAAAGGTGGGTGGCAGTGGAGACAATGGTGGTGGGTGACAGCGGAGTTGGTAGGGGTGTGGCGTGGTGGGTCGTCAGTAGGTGATGGCGGGTGACAGCGGGGCAGGGATGTTGGCGGCAGGTGATGGGGGTGGTGATAGAGGTGGTGGGTGGCGGCGATGGAGGTGGGTGGCGACGGGTGAACGGGGGCGGAAGTGATGGCGACGACAGTGGGAGGTGACGGCTGGGGTGGTGGCGGGTGATGGCGGGGGTGGAGGTGGGTGGTGGTGCGGAAGTGGGCCACGACGCTGGTAGTGGTTGGTGACGAAAGTGGTCACGGCGACGGTTGTGGTTGTGTCGCTGGTGGGTGGGGGCGGAGGTGGTAGCGTGTGGCAGCGGAGGTGAATACCGACTTTGGTGGTGGGTGGCGGTAGTGGCGACTTTGGTGGGCTGTGGTTTTGTTAATGAAGGGTGAAAGAGGGGTGGAATGGAAAAAAAAACAGGGGGGATGGATGGAATGATTTTGAAGGAATCGAATGTCTTATATAATGTGTGATTCCATTCCCTCGACCAATCAAAGATTCTTTTCTTCATTACCTTAAAATAGTCTATTCCATGCCACCTATCAGTCATGTATATCAAACGTTACCTTAAGGTTTTAAGGTTTGATAAAAATTATTTTTTCACATCAAAAGATTAGAAAATTAATATACCTTCAAAACTTTTGGAGGAAATTATTATTATTTTTGTTAAACCCCCAAAATCAAAACCGAATTTAACTCCTAAGTTTTTGTGTTACTTTTGTGATCTTTTACCATTTCGTTAGATTCAAATAAAAAAAAGAGTTAAATGCGTCCTTGTGGTTTGGCCTTTTTCACCTTTATTCCCTAACTTTCTAAAATTACCTCTATAGTCCCTAACTTTTCAATTTTCGTTGCCGGATAGTCCCTAACGTGGATGAGGGTTAGTTTTCTCAGTTAAGTTGGTGTGAAATGACAAATTTACCCTTTATATTAATAAAGGGTAAATTGGTCATTTCACACCAACTTAATTGAGAAAACTAACCTCCATCCACGTCAGTGACCATCCGAGAACGAATTTGCCAAAGTTGGGGACTATAGCTGTAATTTTGAAAATGTATGGACTAAAGGTGAAATCAGAGCAAACCATAGGGACTATCCGGCCATTTTTCTCTAAAAAATGATAGACTTGATAGAAACATATCAGAGGCGATTTCCATTGAAATTAGGGATGTTGAATAACATATTTTTATATGATTCAGAAAAGCTTTCAAGTTGGATCAAAAGAACATACAAGTATCACAAAAACTTAGGAGTTAAATTCGGTTTTGATTTATGGGGTTTAACAAATATAATCATTTTCCTTCAAAAGTTTTTGTCAATGAGACGAAAATGTTTATGTCCATCAGATAAACACACACGAGTTAGATTTAACCATAAGAAATAAACATTGTTAGAGGTCTAATGAAAAAATAAAGGCTCAAACTATTTGCACACCGACCTTGCCTTTTATATACGCTGCGTATAGGTCTATACGCAGCGTATAGGGTTTCAAATATACGCTGCGTATAGCCCTATATGCAGCGTAGATAAGGGGTAGGTACACGACCAGACACTGAAACCTAGTACCTTGTCAAATCTGTCTGGCATATGCTGCGTATGGACCTATACGCACCGTATGTACAGTACTATATACGCTGTGTATAGATCTATACGCAGCGTATGTCAGACAGATTTGACATGATATGATGTTGTCTAGGCACGTGAAGAAAGCTATATGCAGAGTATAGTGCTATACGAGGCTGATAAAGATGAATTTCAAAGTGTATTTAGACATCCATCTCTGCCTACGAATTCACACAGTTACTCTTATTCTCCTTCAATTTCTTTGTATAATTACTTCGGTGGGGATAAAATGTCGTCATTTTGGGAGGTGAATCATTTCTTTAATCGCTATTCTAACGATGCATGGGAAGAAAATGATGCTAATGAGGAGGAGGAGGTTGTGTCCGGCGTCCCTGTTAATCAAAAAATACAACTGCCAGACTTGAACAAGGCTCCGACTCCACCTGTTGATGAACCATATTACCCGGGACATCATGTGTATCCAGATTACGGATACGGGTTTGAACCTTCGTACGTGCAAAAAGATAATCTGCATGGATACGTAGGATACGGTGCTGAGAATGCCCCTGTTGATGATCCATATTACTCAACGCAGCAATCGTATCCTGATTACGGATACGGTGGTGAAGATTATTACGTGCAAGAAGATAGTTTAGATAGATACGGAGGATATGGTGGATACGGAGGATGCGGTTATCAGCCTCCTAACACACCACTATATGATGACTATGAACTCAGCACCCCGGGCATTCTGTTTCAAAATAACATGGTATCACTTTTTTGTTATTACTATTGTTAAAATTATAATTAAAATTGTTTGTTATTATTGTTAAAATTATATAAGGCTACCCCCTATATAATTATTATTATTGTTTATATAACTATTGTTAAAATTATACAATTAATGTTAAAATTATAATCATTGTTAATATTGTTAAAATTATATAATTATTGTTATTATTGTTAAAATTATATAATTATTGTTATTATTGTTAAAATTATATAATTATTGTTATTATTGTTAAAATTATGTAATTGTTGTTAAAATTATATAATTATTGTTATTATTATTAAATTACATAATTATTGTTATTATTGTTAAAATTATATTAATATTGTTATGACTGTTAAAATTATATAATAATTATTATTGTTTATATAACTATTGTTAAAATTATATAATTACAGTTAAAATTATAATTATTGTTAATATTATTAAAATTATATAATTATTGTTAAAGTTATATAATTATTGTTAAAATTAATAATTATTGTTAAAGTTATGTAATTATTGTTATGATTGTTAAAATTATGTAATTGTTGTTATAATTGTTAAAATTATGTAATTTTTGTTATAACGTAACTGTTTTTTTAGCGCTTTAGGACTCTAACTGATCTGAAGAATTGGGTGCAAGCAACGGGAAATGAGAATGGTTACGTTATTGTTACCCGCCGATCGAAAAATATTATTGGTAGCACGGGGATGGGATGGCTTGTGTGTGACCGTGGTGGTGAACCCCGTAGTAAAGCAACAGTTAGGAAAGCTGGTAGCAAAAAATTGGTTGTCCATTTACATTAATTGCTATACGGGACGTGACAAATGACACGTGGGAGTTAAAAGTGGACTGCGCGGAACATAACCACGAACCTACGCAGCGTCTGTTGGGCCACGCCTTCGTGCGAAGATTTAGTGAAGTAGAATACAGGCTAATCGAGCAGCTAACTGCCCAAAACATGGAACCACGTTACATATTTCTAACCCTACGAATGCAGTTTCCCGACAGCCTCCATGTTCAGAAAGACGTGCAAAATGCGGTACAAAAGATTAGAGTGTCACGGATGGACGGAAAGACTCCCATGCAGGCACTGGAAAGCATGCTGCGTGACCACCGATTCATTTACGACACCCACCAGGAGCCAAAAACAGATGTCGTTACAGAGCTTTTCTTTGTTCATCCTCATTCAATCACTATGTGGCGTGCATTCCCGCACGTGATGTTGATTGACGCAACATACAAAACAAACATCTACAACATGCCATTTGTCCAGGTTGTGGGTTTGATGTCGACCAACAAGTCTTTTTGTATCGCACATGCCGTTATTTGCAAGGAAAGAAGGGATAACTTCGTGTGGGTTCTTGAGCGGATCAAGGCAATGTTGCAGGAATGTATGATGCCGCGTGTGATAGTCACGGATAGAGAGCTAGCCCTGATTAACGCGTGCGCTAAAGTATTCCCGAACGCGTCCAGGTTTCTATGCCGTTTTCACATTGAACAAAATATAGTTAAAAATTAGGGTTCAACAAATTAGATTGGGAGAAATTTCTATCGTACTGGTGGAGAGTGTGCAAGTCTGCTTCAGAGCCCATATACGCATACAACCTAGACAAAATGTATAACCGACTCTGGCTGCCAACCGTAAGAGTAAGTGTGTCTTCAACAAATAACTCACACAATCTATTATATTTACACACGCTTTTACATTTCATTTTTTTGCAGGGGTCTTTGATTATGTATACGACAACTGGCTCGAAAACTTTAAAGAAATGTTCGTTTTTGCGTGGACTAATACGCGTCGCAACTTTGGTCAGCACACCACTAACAGAGTTGAGAGCCAACACACAAATTTTAAAAGATACATTGAGCACAAGAGTTCATTGGAGAAAATTGTGGGTTGCGTCATTGATATAGTTGAAACTCAGATAGGGGAAATAAAAAAAGGTTCACCGAAAGCATAGAAAAAACAATGAACCACCATTTACAACAACCACTATTGGACAACCTACGTGGAAAAGTTTCACTTACATCGCTTGATCTGCTGGAAGGAGAGCTAATGAGGAAGCTGGAGGTGTTGCGAAAACTAACGCATCATGTGGTTGCCATTTGTGGCCTAGTTGTGGGTTGCCATGTGCTTGCAGGCTGGAAAAGTACAGACGAACAGGTACAGAATAGTAAATCGACAAACCTTTTGTTATTTAGTACCATTTTTGATGTTTCTCTCATCGTTGATTTTACTATGCAGGGCGTAAGATACAACTCGACGACGTTGATGTATTCTGGCGTAAGCTTGACTTACTACCGTACTGGTAGACGAGGAGGTCGATGTTGTAGAACAGCTCAATATTATGCGGCAACAATTAGAGTCAGAATCCCCCATTCAGCAAAAAAGTCTGCTTTCAAAGATAAAAGCGGTCTTCACTTCGAAGTCCTCAACTAAGAAACCACCGATTGTCCAGCAAAACACTCGCGGTCGGCCTACAACAAAAAAAGTACAAGAAAGGCTAGAAGAAGCTGCGAGGTTAGACGAAGATGCGAGAAAAAGCTCCTATGGGGAGGCAAGCAATGTATATACCGATTCCCCACATCGTAGGCACAATTTACCCCGACACAGCTCATACGTATCGTCACAGGGCTCTCGTGGAACTGGTTCGGTTGTAAAGTCTGAAAAACCTAATATGCAACGAAGCCGTTCAACGAAAGGCTCTAAAAAGAAGGAGACGCAGGATGATCATGGTTTTCCATTAATAAAGGGGGACGAGGACTTGTTAACAATTAAGAGGTTTGGGCCTCAAATTCCATCGGAGTTTCACCCTTACATCTCGCGTATACAAGATTGATCCCAGACGGTCATTGTGGGTACAAGTCTGTGGCTGTCGGGTTAGGTTATGGGGAATACGTATGGCCCCGTATTCGAAATGAGTTACTACTGGAGATTAACTTTAACGAGTCGCTATGGACGCATGTATTCGATAGATGGGATGAAGGGGACTTTATCCGGATACGTGACACTATCTCTTGGCATTCAGTGGAAGGGTGTCCTGAAAGTCACTGGATGGAAATGCCCCACGTAGGGCTTCTCGTAGCGCAAAGGTATAATATCATCCTCCACGTGCTAAGCATCGAAGGGAGCTATACCTATTACCCGTTAACAGTTCGCCCTATAAATCCACGACCTCAGGCGATAACACTCGTACATGTTAGCCGGTCACACTTCATACATGCTAAGTTGGAAAGCGACTACCCCATGCCTACAGTGAACCCAATGTGGTCCACACATCGAACACTAGCTGCAGAACAATGGGAGGACATGTATAGGCCGCGGTTACAGCACTACTACAGCATAGTCAACCCTAAAGAAGACTCAGACAAACACAAAGACCCGAGTATACATATAATCGAAGATTCATCGAAAACGTAAATTTTTGTTAATTGTATAGTATACATTTAATCGAAATACATTTGTATCAATTTCAATTTTTTATAATATTGATTTTTATAAATAAATATATAAATACAACAATTTTTATATATTTTTCGATAAATAAACACAAAAATACATATAAAATACACAAAATAACCAGAAATTTTTAAAACTTTGAAATTACCTTTATAAATAAACATATAAATACAATAATTTTATTTATTTTTCAATAAATAAACAAAAGAAATACACAAAAAAATAAAAAAAATTGACCTTTATATACGCTGCGTATAGATCACTACGCAGCGTATAGCATCCAAATGACCCTTTCACCCCTCAAACCTGCTTCGTATAGACCCATTACAAGGGTAAAAAGGTAAAATCTCACTTTGGTATACGCTGCATATAGGGCCTACGCAGCGTATGTTTGGGGCGGACAAATTCCCCCCAAAACAAACTTGAAACAATTTGAACGAGTTAAATTACCATTTGGCCCCTGTCTTAACCCTATACGAGGCTAAGTAGAAGGGTAAAAACGTCATTTTTAGGGTCTACCTACGATGCGTATAGACCCCTATGGATCGTATACTAGACTGTATAGTTGACTATTTTATCAGGTCATATACGCTGCGTATAGATCTTTACGCAGCGTACATAAAGCCTTCAAAAGGACTATTTTACCCTTCGATTGAGCCTCGTATAGACCCTTTACAGGGGTAAAATGGTAATTAGCCAAGTCAAAGCATCTTTGACTTCTTGCTAATTACCTTTTTACCCCTGTAAAGGGTCTATACGAGGCTCAATCGAAGGGTAAAATAGTCCTTTTGAAGGCTTTATATACGCTTCGTATAGATCTATACGCAGCGTATATGTCCTGATAAAACCCTGGAATTGTATACGCATCACAATTCATCCCCAAAATCAAACCACATATGTTGCGTATAGGTCTATCAAACCCTACCTTTACCTACGCTACGTATAGTTTCCACCACCACCCGAACCATTAAGAAGTATATGTTTATATTCCTTGTTTTGATTTATTGTGTCTTTATTTGAAACTCTCTTTCCAGTTTCCACCAAAGTTATTGCCAGACATATTCTGAGATGTTTCCTCAAGATCCTGAAACACTATATCCATAATTTAAACGCGGGAATCTACTTGAAAATTTGGATTATAATTTACAATCACGTGTCATACGAATAAAAATGACAAACTATTCATATATTTATTAGTTTCTTTTGACTTAGACGTTGACATTTAGTTTGAAACTCTATATAAATGACATAATACATTTTCAAATAATCACCACTCAAGCATTTCGAATTACATTTTTCACACGTTAATTATAATCACTCAATCTGAAGCATTAGAGGTACTATCATTTACTAGTATGTTTATAGCGTGGAGAAATGAGGTTTTAATGATTAATGGTATAACTGTGTAGATGACAAAGCAAACAGGCATGCAGTTAGCCTCAATCGACGAGCAGAAACCGTTAAGCCAACACCAGCAACAACAAATCAACGTTCCGGTTGCTTCACATGCAAACTCAGGGCCACCACCACCGAAGCTACCTCGTTTAGATCTAATTAACGGTAATATATATGACTCCCATATTTGTATCACTTGCCCGCATGGAACTAACACTTTCAATTGAGAATCGGGAATTATGTCATTAGTTCTAGATTTATTTTATTTCTTGTAGAAATTGATATACTTTTAGTATTTATGTTTTATTTCTTAATTTAAAAGGATTGAGATGTCAAAGATCTCAAGAACACATAGAAGAAACTTTTCAGGCTTTATATTAAACAATCAAAAAGGATTTAGAGGTGATGAATAATAAATTTATACCAACGAGAATTAAAGTTACTATGATATAACGACATCCTAACCAGGTGATCAGGTATAAAACAGAGATGACTTATAGATTAGCCAAAACGTTGTTGGAAAGATTGAGAATTTGGAGACTCTTCACTCTTGATCATATTAAAAGAAGTATTCCTTATATGCTATGCATAACTATATCTTGGAGAACTTATTAACATGGAACTGATTTTCAGCTTATATGATAGATTTTACCTTTAATTGCCATTTGATGCTTCATCTTATTGTAAATGATATTGAAATGAATGGGTTACTAATTATTTGCCTTGGGATCACTTTAAAGGACCTACAAAAGATTATCTCAAAATCGGCATCCCTCTATATGAAGCATCAATAAAATGTGATTGGAAAGCCGCAAAAGCCATTTTTGAGAAGTATCCACATATGGAGTTGGTAAGGTGCAGCATCACTGAAAATGGTGAAACGGCGCTTCATGTGGCTGCATCTGCAAAAGGTCCTAAACATACTGAAGAGTTTGTGAAAAATCTGGTGGATCAGATGGACAATGATGACTTGGCACTTCAAAACAATAATCACAACACCGCTCTCTATTTAGCAGCTGCATCTGGAAACATTAAAGCAGTTAAAATATGATGGAAAGGAACATTGCCTTGCTTGCAATCGCCGGTAGTAATGGAACAATGATGTCATTGTACACGGCAACCTTGTTTGGAAATGAGGACGTGGTGAAGTATTTGTACAATAACTCCAAGCAGCTATGCGATGATGGTTGGACATCCCAGAATCGTGATTGGCTGCTTTTGAAATGTGTTAAGAATGATTTATTCGGTAAGCATTGCATGTATTTATTACACCTACACATTCAAGCTTTGGGACATAAAAAATATCGAATACGTTGTTAATTGTTTTAATATTTATGCATAAAATTTACTAAGAAGTGATATTATGAATTTCATATTGCAAAACAAACCTAAGTTATGTTCCTCACAATGGGTTATCAAATCTTTCTTAGATGTCGCCTTAGAGATAGTGAAAACTTATCCGGAACTTGGTACTGGGAGGGTATTCGGAGTTTTAGCTCGTAAGCCTGAAGCATTCCTGAATAAAAATTGATTTCCTTTCAAGAACCATCAATTGGGGTAAATATCATTGCTCCAAGATGTTTATTACGCATCAACTATCACAAAATGAGTTTATAGATTCGTCTCAAAGTCATGAACCATTTCCTGAATCGAAATATAACATCTTCAAGTCAGGTAAACATATCTAATCATTTTTGTTTATACACATTATCTTCATTAAGTTCAAACTATACAAATGCACATGTTTGTATGTGCCTAAGTATTGGTACCATATTTAGATTCTTTTGGGGTTGTTTTCCGCATTTTTTGATGTAAAGGGGGGATCTCGTGAAAAGGAAGATCACGCAATGCAATTACTCAGAATCATTTGGGGAAATATTGCGAAAAAATCTAAGAAAGATATCCATGATATAATAAGAGGACCTGCTGATTTGAAGCAAGACGACAAGCCAATTTCTGGAATTGTAGACCAAACTCTAAAACTACAAAAACTCATTTCTGAACGTATAGTGAGCATGCATGTTGAAATTCAAAACAAAATTAGAGGGGCGATGCCAGATATCAGAAAGTATGATCAAGCTTTACAGCTAGAAAAACTAATTTCTGAACATATAGCCAAAATGCATGTGGAAACACAAAACATAATTAAAGGGCCAACAACTTCGAATTATCCACATGTTGCATTGTTGGGAAATACAAAGAAAACGTACTCTTCTCGAATATTGTTTGTTGCTGCAGAAATGGGTAATGTTACATTTGTAGTTGAGCTCATCCGTCAGTATCCGGATCTCATATGGAAGGTAAATGATAACAATCAAAGTATCTTTCACATTGCTGTAAAACATAGCCATGAAGGTATCTACAACTTGTTATACGAGATAGGCTCAATGAAGGATTTGATTACTCCTCTCAAAGATAAAAAAGACAACAACATGTTGCATTTAGTTGGGAAGAATGCAAAGCAAAAACGACTAGAGGATGTATCAGGAGTTGCTTTACAAATGCAACGAGAACTGTTATGGTTTAAGGTATACATATTTTTCTCTTGTCTTTCTTCTTTCTTTCCTTAATATGTAGCTTTAGGTTATGTTTCATTTTAAATAGGCTCAAAAAATAAATTAGCTCAATGGAAAATAAATCTAAATTGATTGAAACTTACACTAGTATCCTATTCCCATATGGATTGAAAATCCCCAAAGATGTATTTTAAGGTGTAGCCACTCATCAAAAATTAATATTATTAATGTGTGGGTTATTTGAAAAAAAAGTATCAATTAAAAATGAATTCAAAAGACATTAGTGGTCGATTCGACCCATTGCTTCCTGAAAGTGACCTAACATGCTCATCTATTGGCCATTATTACAATGGAGATAAAGTCTAACATTCATATTTTTTTTATAGGAAGTAGAGGCTATGATCCCTCCTTATACAGAAAGGAAGAATAAAGACGGTCTAACACCATATGAGTTATTCACAAAGGAACATAAAGAACTGGTTACACAAGGGGGGAAGTGGATGAAAGGAACAGCTAGTCAATGTATGGTTGCTGCAGCCCTTATTGCAACTATAGTATTTGCTGCAACATTTACGATTCCAGGTGGATATGACCAAACTAATGACAAAACCAACGGCCAACAAAATGGTATTCCTGTCTTCCATTCCAAAGCATCCTTCATGGTTTTTGTTGTGGCAGATGCCATTTCGCTGTTCGCATCCTCAACTTCAATTTGTTAGAAAGGAAAGTCAAACCTCAAGAGCAAATCCCCGCTAATCAACAGCAACCGAGAGCAGCAGCTAATCAACAGCTGGGATGTCCAGCTAATCAGCAGCCGGATCAACAGCCAGACCTTATGCAATTCAATCCTTTCCTTCTTCATGTTCCTCTTGTAAAGCATTTTATATAACCTGCACTTGTAATCAAAAACATAACACACACAATTATGAATGAACGAGTCTTGTTCGGTAATCCACTCTGAAACTCTGATTTTAACATGGTATCAGAGCGGGTTATTTAGACTGCTCTCATCTACCCAAAACACAACCGAGCCACAACCGAGTCACCATGTCCGGAGACGGTAACTCGAGTAGTGATCTCACCTTACAACTAGCCAACCTTCTCAGAAATTCCCAATCAAAAAGCCCAAAAATGTCCGATAGTTTACAGATAAATCTGAAACTAAACGGCCAGAATTACCCCCTATGGACCCGAATGATCCGAGTCGCCATAGGCGGAAAATCAAAAATCTTGCTGCAACATTTAACCTCAAATCCCCCAGACCCAAATCATGAAACCTACGAACAGTGGGAGCAAGATGACCTAATCGTCTTTTCATGGTTAATTCAGAATATTGAACCTGTCCTTGCGGGTAACCTCACCGAATTTCCCACAGCGAAATCGTTGTGGGATGCCTTGGTTGTTACATATAGCAGTGGACGGGACAAGCTCCAAACCTTTAATCTTCATGTCAAAGCGAATGACATCAAACAGAACAATACTTCTCTCGAAGAATTGTGGATCACCCTCCAAGGTGTATGGGGAGAAATCGACCGAATTGATCCGAATCCGATGACTTGTTCAACGGATATTCAAACATACTCCAAAATCCGAACTGAGCAAAAACTCTTCCAGTTCTTAAATGCCCTTGACCGGAAGTATGACCCTATAAAAAGGGAAATACTCCGGTCGGAACCACTTCCGACTGCAGAAGCCGCATATGCCACTGTCCGCAAGGAGGCCGCTCACCGAAACATTCTCGGAACGCCTCTCAATGACGCACAGGGCATCGCAGCAGGTCTTATTGCCACAGAAATTGAAGGGGCAGGACTTGCGTCAAAAGAGCTCCGACGGGTCGACGGAAGAAGAACTGGATCTGTAAGCAGAGATGACAAAACTCATCTCAAATGTGACCATTGTGGCATGACTAAACATACCAAGGAACAATGTTTCAGACTCGTCGGATATCCCGATTGGTGGTCTGACAAGAAGGGCACAAAGGCCACTGCTCACGAGAAAGGAAAATCATCCAGCACCGGCAACCGAGAGGTTCCAGGAGATGGAAGCCGGAGTTGGGTGGGTTTCGGCGGAATAGCCGACGCAACAGGCGAAGGAGAAGAGTGGTTAGGTAAAGACGGAGAAGAAGAAGAAAAAGGAAACGGGTTTGGGGCGGATGGGTTTGGGGCGGATAAACATCGGATATATAACAAAAATGTGAATATGTCACATTTGGTCCCTGAAAATAATGGGAATGCTAATATGGCCCAAAAACAACATGGAAAACAAAAACGATGGATATTCGATTGTGGCGCAACCGACACAATGACTTATGAGTCATCGGATATTATTTCAACAACTAAACCAGAAAAAACACATATTCAAACGGCGAATGGAGGGATAATGGATGTAAAATCGGAGGGACTATTGAGATTTCACCCACAATAAAAATCTCTAATTGTCTTTATGTTCCCTCATTATCACATAAACTGCTTTCCATTAGCCACGTCACTAAAGAACTCAACTGTATTGTCCTAATGTACCCTACGTTTTGTATTTTACAGGATATCAGGACGGGAGCGATCATTGGGCGTGGCACTGAAAGTCAAGGGCTATATTATGTGGACGAAGTGACTCAAAATGGTGCTGTGATGTTAACCCATGGTACATCAGAACGAGAAGCATGGCTATGGCACCGGAGATTAGGTCATCCCTCTACAAGTTATTTACATATTTTGTTTCCAAAACTATTTCCAGTTAATTCTATGTCACATTGTGAAACATGCACTTTAGCAAAAAGCCACAGGAAAACTTTTAAACCCAGTAATACTAAGGTTGCTTTGCCATTTTCATTAATCCATTCTGATGTATGGGGTCCTGCCCCTGTTCTTGGGGGGCAAAACCTTCGTTACTTTGTGATGTTCGTTGATGATTGTACCCGAATGACCTGGGTTTATTTTTTAAAAAACAAATCCGAAGTCTTTGAAAAATTCACTATGTTTTACGCCATGATCCAAACCCAATTCCAAACAAACATCCAAATTTTCCGATCAAATAGTGGAGGTGAATTTGTTAATACATCCTTTAAATCGTTTTTCCAAAACAAGGGAATAATCCACCAAACTACATGTCCAAACACTCCAGAACAAAGCCGAAAGGAAAAATCGCATTTTGCTGGAGATGACACGAGCCCTCCTAATTGAATCCCAAGTCCCGAAACATTTTTGGCCTGAAGCCCTTGCTACCGCTACCTATCTTCTCAACCGACTCCCAACAAAAATTCTCAAACTTAACACCCCATTACACACCCTTTCAAATTTTTTCAAACTACCCTCAGTCCTTACTCTTCAACCACGAATCTTTGGATGTACCGCTTTTGTTCACATACCTAAATCAGATCGAACCAAACTTGACCCTTGTGCTGAAAAATGTGTCTTTGTTGGGTATGGAATGAATCAAAAAGGATACAGATGTTATAACCCAAAGACACGTCATATGTTCACCACAATAAACTGTGACTTTCTTGAAACCGAGTATTACTACAATTCCCAACTCAGTGGTCAGGGGGAGAAGGAATGTTTAGACACACTAAGTTGGTTGAAATATGTTCCCTATGTACCAACTACAGAGTCACCAGAGTTCAATTTCAGTGCCACTGAAGGCCCTAATGTTCCTCCTAACCTGATATCCGAGGTAAGTAATACTCACCCTATTCAGTCTGGTGATACCTTTGGAGTCTCTAATGACTCCGAAGATACCAATACTTCTAACCATGCAACTGCCACAGAACAAGCTGAGAATTTACAGGCAGATGAACCCATACAAGAAGAATCACCATCAAGATATGTGTTACCCCCTAGAACGAACAGAGGAGTTCCTCCGAAACGGTATTCTCCTGAAAAAGAGCCAAGAAGGTCCAGTTATCCTATAGCTAATGTAGCTAATGGAAATCTCACTAAGGAAGCCAAAGCGTTTATCTCATCCGTTTATTCTGAAGAAACTCCTACAAACGTGGATCAAGCTTTAAAGTCTAAACATTGGAATGAAGTAATGAAAACAGAAATGGAAGCCTTAATCAAGAACAATACTTGGGAAAAGTGTACTCTTCCGTTGGGAAAGAAATCCGTGGGGTGTCGTTGGGTCTATACGGTTAAGTATAAACCAGACGGTACAATTGAGAGATATAAAGCCCGACTGGTAGCAAAAGGGTATACCCAGACACATGGGATTGATTACGCTGAAACGTTCTCCCCTGTTGCAAAAATGAACACAATTAGGGTCCTTTTTTCGATAGCCGCAAATGAAGGGTGGCCACTACAACAGTTTGATGTAAAAAATGCATTCCTACACGGGGATCTAGAGGAAGAGGTTTTTATGGATGCTCCTCCAGGATTCACAAAAGATTTCAAATCCGGGGAAGTTTGCCGTCTGAAGAAATCTCTGTATGGTTTGAAGCAATCTCCCCGAGCTTGGTTTGGCAGATTTACTGTAGCTATGAAAAAATTTGGATATAGACAAAGTAATGCCGATCATACTTTGTTTCTAAAAAAAAGAGGAAAATTCGTAACCTGCCTAATTATCTATGTAGATGATATGATCATTACAGGGAACGATAAAGAAGAAATGGGAAAACTAAAAGAAAACTTGTTTGCCGAATTTGAAATGAAAGATTTAGGAAGGCTGAAGTATTTCCTCGGAATTGAAGTGCTAAGGTCAAAACAAGGAATTTTCATTAGTCAGAAGAAGTGACTTGCTGGCAGAGATTAGAATGATAGATTGCAAACCAGCAGACACTCCTATGAGTGTAAACCAAAAGCTATATATGGAGGAAGGAGCAAAATTAGCAAATAAAGAAAGATATCAACGGCTGGTGGGAAAACTAATATATCTCTCACATACTCGCCCAGACATTGCATATGCTGTAGGGGTGGTAAGTCAGTTCATGCACCAACCTCAAGAGTCCCATATGGAAGCAGTTTGGAGAATTATTAGATATCTCAAAGAACAGTGGGTCATGGAGTCCTGTTTCAATCACATGGACACCTAAATGTTCAAATCTATACTGATGCTGACTGGGCAGGAGATAAGGGAAGCCGGAGGTCAACAGCAGGCTACTTCGCTCTAGTTGGTGGGAATCTTGTCACTTGGAGAAGTAAAAAACAAAAGGTGGTTGCTCTCTCAAGTGCAGAGGCTGAATTTAGAGGTATAGCTCGAGGTCTAACAGAAGCCATGTGGATGCGAAGACTCTTAGCTGAGATTGGCTTTCCTTCAAGAGAAACGAGCAAGATTATGTGTGATAATAAAGCTGCAATTCAGATTTCAGAAAATCCAGTACAACATGATCGAACTAAACACGTAGAAGTTGATAGGAACTTCATCAAAGAAAAATTAGAAGATGGTACAATTGAACTACCGTTTGTTCGATCAAAAAATCAGTTAGCAGACATACTAACAAAGGCTGTCAGTGGGAGAGTCTTAGGCGAATGCTTAGACAAGTTGTGTATTGGAAACCCCACTACTCAACTTGAGGGAGAGTGTTAGAAAGGAAAGTCAAACCTCAAGAGCAAATCCCCGCTAATCAACAGCAACCGAGAGCAGCAGCTAATCAACAGCTGGGATGTCCAGCTAATCAGCAGCCGGATCAACAGCCAGACCTTATGCAATTCAATCCTTTCCTTCTTTATGTTCCTCTTGTAAAGCATTTTATATAACCTGCACTTGTAATCAAAAACATAACACACACAATTATGAATGAACGAGTCTTGTTCGGTAATCCACTCTGAAACTCTGATTTTAACACAATTCTTATGTTCTTATCTTTCCTAACGTCTCGTTATGCTGAACGTGATTTCTTGGAATCTTTACCTACAAAGTTGATGTTAGGACTGGCAACTCTTTTCCTTTCTATAACGACCATGACAGTCGCTTTTAGTGTCAGCTTTTTCGTACCTTACCGTAAGGGTTTGTTATGGATGCCGATCATCATCTCCGTGTTTGCAGTGTTACCTGTCCTATATATGGTGCTACAATATGGCCTGTTTATCGATGTAATTAGATCAACGTATGCTTCTAGGTACCTCTTTAAACCTCAAAAACACATTCTGTACTATAGAAACCCCAAGGTCTAACAATTGTCATTTATTTATTGTAATTATTTGTTTAGGCTGTAATTTGTAAACTGCATGTAGATGAGTATGCATTTTTTTCAGTGATTGAAATTTAAAATTGTTTTGTTAGTGTTGTTTTTTATGCTTATAAGCCCATAAAATACAGATGATTTTCAAATAGGAGCCATGAGCCTTTTCAATGGTCCAGATTTACTTACATTTGGGCTACACATGACGGCCCAATTTTACATGAATATGTAACTTATTAATTCAACAAATGTGATCTTTATTTTTTATTCACTTTGTTTGTTATTAATTACTTAAGAAAAGCATCGAAGTCTTTTAATATATACTAGTGGTTTTCCCCAACCCTACGCGGTGGAAAACTCAGTAGGTATCGGTTGTGTTCGTTATACACTCGCTACATATAACAATTGAAAAAGAATACTAAAAAAATAAAGTCGTGATATGCTTAAAAGAAAATCAACATGTATTTTACATCAATCGAAAACCATAAAAACGAATACCGGTTCCTACACTACCGGTATCAGTACTGATGTTCCGTTGAAATCGGTTCGGTTCGTCACATATCGATACTCGTATAGTTTACAAAAAAAACGTTTTCTATTTAATATTACCGGAACTCGTATAGTTTACAATGCAAAAAAATACATTGTTTTGAATACCAAAAAATAAATTAGTATTCAAGGTCGGTTTTCTCCGATTTGCTACGATAGCGGCATGGTATTCATTTCAAATAAAATTTATATCACAATATTGATAAAAAAAATAATGTAGGTCCACTAGAGGAGGATCTAGAAAACCTTATCCTTGTTACCGAACACACCCGCAAGTGCGGAATCCAACCGGGTATGCAAACCGAGACAAAGAACACAAACACAAGACAAGATTCAACGTTTAAAGCTCAAAGTGTATTACTTCCAGGTGAGTTACAATACAAAGTTTACAAGAAAAACTCTCTAACTCACTAAAGTGCTCTCACTGTGATCTACATGTGTGTTCTACTGAAAACTGCCGGCACATACCTTTTTATACTCAACCTCATCTACTGCCTACGAACAATTTGTTGGGCCTGAACATGAGCTCACGAAAGATGGTGACCCACGAAGAACATGGGTTCTTCGTGGTCTTCCTGCGAACAATCCAAACTAACGAACAACAGTTCTTCATTGGAACCATTAACAGTAAACAACCCTTCCCACGAAGAAGGTTCTTCGTGGATGCATGGTTATCCTGGATCTTCATAGTGTTGAGTTCTTCGCCATGCAAAGTTCTTCGTCGAGAGGGTGTCACCTGCATGGGTTCTTCGTCATGTAGGTTCTTCGGCCAAGGCATGTTGTTCGTGGAGATACTGCAGTCACAGCAGCTAAAACTTTGCATATTACAAACTGTTTCATATCCAAAACATCGTACCGGGTCAAGATAGGAGGACATCTTGACCTCGGTCTTCAATTAGAAATAAACCGAACCGGAACGAGCTGTATCCACAATAAGATGCATCAACAAACTCCCCCTTGGATGCTGCTTGTAACATTCGTCAAAAACGGATTTTACCAAACCCGCTCCGTTTATTAACCGAATAATCAGTTATAAATTTCGTTGCGAATTAAATGCTCAAAATAATTTTAAACGATACATAATCAATTATTATATTGGAATATATAAGTTGTTTTTGAAAAACTGTTAAAAATCGCAAAATAAAAATGTTTTGGTTCTGCCGGGTTTCGAACCCGGGTCTGTACCGGTTCAACAACAACTTAACACCCAACATTTAAACCGCTCCACCACTTTGATTTTCTGGTAATAAAAGGAATCAATTAATTCAAATAATAAAGTGCGGAAGTCAAAATTCAGTCAGTTTGCGCCCAAATAGCAGTCGTCAGAAATCCCGACGACTTCGCCGATAATTTACGTTTCCGCTCAAGTTAACCGAAGAATTAACTCCCACGACGGTTATAACCGACGTCTGAACCCGCGACATCAGTCGTAACCGCCGGAGAACGGCTGACTTCGAATTGAGACCAAATTCAGACCCCATACATCTCGATACTACCCTATAAATTCACCCACAACTCACCAGAAACCTTTCACTCTCAAATCGCACCCTTTCTCGGTGAAAACTCACTCGCCGGAAATATTCTGTTCGTCGCCGGAAAACCGCGTCCTTAATCTCTGAGCTTTACTGAACCCCTCACCCACACCCTTTGTAAGCTTTCTGGAGATTCTCTGCTGCAAGACACTCGTCGCTGGAAGAGATTGCTGTCGCCGGAGTTCTGCCGGAAAACAGAGGAAAGCCAGTCGGTTAATCTCACTCGTGGTTAAAACCACTACGCGTGCATTCAACATCATCAACCGAACGCACCCACTGTGAGTGAATTCTTACAAATTCCCCTTTTTATTCATGTTTTGGGTGTATCATGTGTCGCTTAAACTAATTCTCTTATGCAAACTCGTGCTATACCATTATATGATTGAAACTAGAATGTAAATATTGTTGGTTGTGATGTAGTACATATTGTCAAGTTGTATGCAAATTATTAGGCCCATCAGTTCCTCGTGGGAGACGAGTTGAACAACGCGTGCCTCAAAACTCATTCATTAGGCCCATCAGTTCGTAGAACAACGCGTGCCTCAAAACTCATTCATTAGGCCAATCAGTTCGTAGAACAACGCGTGCCTCCGAAACTCATTCATTAGGCCCATCAGTTCCTCGTGGGAGACGAGTCGAACAACGCGTGCCCCAAAACAATCATTTGATGTATGTGTGTGCAATATTTGATATTATGTGTTGTGTGAATAAATTTACATCTACATTTACTCATATGTGGTTATGCACATTATTTATAATCAATTGGATAAACTTGTTCAAATGTTTTCCATAGGATTCACTCGCCAACTTTAAGTTGATCCAAAAACCTTTTTACACATGATACAGGTGAACAGGTTGAAGCAAGGAAAACATAGGAAATGCCTTAGAAGAGAACAAAGAAGCTTAGATTGATAGTTAGAACATGTTGTAACATTTATTGTAAATTTCCATTAAATTGTATTAATGAATATGAAACATATAATAAATGTCATGAGCTTTGATGATAACCCAATCATGCCCCGATCACCTTTTCCGCTGCGGGTCGGGGTGTGACAGATTGGTATCAGAGCCATGACTATAGGGATATAGGATAGGTTATTAGACCCTTAGAGCCTATACTATAGTCTGCCTAAATTTTAATTGATTAGGTGGTTACATACAAACTTGTGATATTTATTTGTCTCATATTTGTTTACATTTACAGTCAAACATACATGCTTATATACATATTCATTATACATATATCAATGTTCATATATTCAATTCATTTTCATACTTTCATTATTCAAGAATTTTGTTGCAATTTTCAAATCTCATCAAAGTAAGTTCTGCGACGGGCATGTAGTAACCGGAAGGGTACAAGTACCGGTAGTCGGAACGTCCTGTCTAGGTTGGCATTCGTATAAATCCAAAATAACGGACCAGTTTGCCTACCTGGGGACTAACGATGAGAGTACGACGGACCTATTAGGCCAAAGCATGCCACACCAAACGTCGTTCGAACTAACCCCACTTTGAGATGTCACCGTGTCCATGCCTGGGCACATTCCGAATATCATACGTTACATATTTCTCGATTTTCTCCGGGTTTTAGTGTACGTAACCAGGCTAACACATGCGAACCATATGAAAAACCCGGTAATCATGGGGGCCCACGTGATTACGAAGGTGAAGTATGGCGGCATGCAAGGCCCAATTACGAGCAAAGCCCAAGACATCCTATGGATGTAGTAGATTTATTTTTCTATATTTATTTTATGAATGTTCATTCCCAAACACGACCCACGAACCCAAAAGCATCCAACTCATACTCTTGACATGTATTCCTTGTAGATGTCTTCTAACCTCGCCCGTAGGAAGATGAGAGCAGGAAAAGCCCGTGAACGCATGGCTGCCCAAATCGCTCAGCAAATGGCGACCGTAATACCCAACATCGTAGTTCAAGTTCAACAAGCCCTTACCGCTAATTCCGTTAACCCAACCCAACAAGAAGATCAAAACACTGTCAATCTTTCCCCAAAAGTCACTAAATGCACCTACAAACATTTCAAATCCTGCGATCCTCCAAAATACGAAGACTGAGGGTGTCACCACTCTCCTCCATTGGTTCGAAGAAATGGAGAACACTTTTCTAAATTGCGATTGCCCCGATGATCTCAAAGTGCGTTATGCTACCGGTCGTTTACTTGGAACAGCACTCACATGGTGGAATACAGAGAAGACCAAACGAGTTGTTGAAGATACTATGACTTTGACTTGGGAAGAGTTGAAGGGAATCATGACAAGACGGTTTTGCCCAAGAAGCGAAATCAAGAAATTGGAGGATGAGTTCCATTCTTTGAAACAAAAGGAAGGCGACCACACCACATACAACAAGAGATTCCTTGAGTTAAATCAAATGGTTCCCAACTTGTTCACTCCCCTATACCGTTTGATCGAGCACTACATTCGTGGTCTTCCATCAAAGATTCAAGACTCTGTAATAAGTACCTCGCCTGCAACTTTGGAAGCAGCAATGGAGCTAGCAACAGCGCTCACCGAGAACCGAATCCGGAACAAAGATTTCAAGGAGGAGAAGAAGAAGGATAAAGCATCAACCGAAACCACAAACTCCACCCGAACCGAATCCTCTACACCACCTATTTCTAAGAGGAAACGAGATGGGCAAATTTTCGCCGTCACCCAACGCAACCAACCAGCTTCACAAGTTGTACATCCCCAAACTATCCCAATCACTCAAGTAGCACCCAACTCAACTTACCCAAATAAGAAACCTTACATTGGACCTCACCCTCAATGCAACACCTGTTTCTATCACCATCCATCTACCTTACCCTGTCGACTATGTGCGAATTGTGGACGCTACGGTCATTTGAGCAAGGTTTGCCGCACCTCTCAAAACCAAACCCCACCCCCTACTCAAAACATGATACAAACATATCAACAACCTCAATACCCCATGTTCCCATATGTTCGAGCTTGTTTCAATTGTGGCGACCCTACCCATTTTAGAAACACGTGCCCTCGTTTGGTTAACATCATAAACGCCCAAGCTCAAGCAAACCCAGTTAACCAAGCAAATCAAACGAACCCAGCTCCACCGCCAGCAAGAGGAAGAGTTTATAACATCAACGCAAATCCTGTTGAAGATATTAACGGTCCAAACAAACCACTTAACTAGCCTTCTCTCACCAAGAATCAAGATTCAACACCAACCACTTAGTTTTTATGTTTTTCTTTATGTTATCTCAATTTTCACGTATCTCAATTGGAAATTTATCCAAGAATTTTAATGCAAATTACTAGTTCAGTTTGTTTTATACTCATTGATTTAATATTCATATCATCATACCTCACGACGTATCTCAGTTTCATCATTTAAAGAAGTTGAGTTGTGTCTCACTTCTACATAGACTAACCTCTCCATCATAATAAACGAGAGAGGTATTGTCATCATTCAAACATGTATACTATCAGAATTAAGACACAAGCGCTGGTTGTTGTGTTTGTTTATGTTGTGAGTCGCATAGAACTAATCATAACTTGCGGATAAAGTCAATGAGAATTTGACAAGAATATGGTGGATACGCCGCTGGTACTTCCTATATATAAGTATTCTTGTCAAATGATCGGAGGCATTATCAGGCGGTTATGAGAGGTTCCATGCATAGGCTGTTTGTGTGATTGATGTTTAGATTAAGTTATTCATTTTCAGTACATGCAATACGTTCGGCTCCGTTTGATTGAGCCTTGAGCACACAGACAATTTCATTTTCAGTACATGCAATACGTTCGGCTCCGTTTGATTGAGCCTTGAGCACACAGACAATTTCATTTTCAGTACATGCAATAGGTTCGGCTCCGTTTGATTGAGCCTTGAGCACACAGACAATTTCATTTTCAGTACATGCAATACGATCGGCTCCGTTTGATTGAGCCTTGATCGCACAGATATATTTCATTTCAGTATTTTATGTTTGTTGTATTGGTTGTAGAGTTATATAGGACTAATCATAATTCATTGATAAAACCAATGAAAATTTGACAAGAATATGGTGGATACGCCGCTGGTACTTCCTATATATAAGTATTCTTGCCAAAGGATCAGAGGCGTTATCAGGCGGATATGAGAAGTTCCATGTAGGATTTAGTATTGCCTAGGTTAAAATTTGTGTTACATTTATATCATCTCGCTATTTAAAGAAACTGGATTGTGTTCTATTTCTACATAAACTAACCTCTCCATCATAACAAACGAGAGAGGAACTGTCACCATACAAACATATATGCTATCAGAATTGTGGATTCAATTATTAGTTGTGTTTATTTGTGTAGATTGTAGTATTAGAAGTTTTGCCTTAGAATATAACCCTAACCTTCTAAGCATATTCAAACTTTTATGCATGAAATCAAAGTTAGCAAATCAATTCTGCTTATCAATACTTTTACAGTAGGCAACAAAAAGCGATTCCTGTAATAGGGTACTTAACCCTTACAAGGAACGTTACCCGCCTCGAACAAAAACTTAAACCCTTATTTCTTCTAAGCATGTAACTGTCAAACTAAACACCATCATTCTTTTAGTCAAATACATCACTATTTAAATTTCGGGACGAAATTCTAAAAAGCAGGGGATACTGTAACATTCGTCAAAAACGGATTTTACCAAACCCGCTCCGTTTATTAACCGAATAATCAGTTAAAAATTTCGTTGCGAATTAAATGCCCAAAATAATTTTAAACGATACATAATCAATTATTATATTGGAATATATAAGTTGTTTTTGAAAAACTGTTAAAAATCGCAAAATAAAAATGTTTTGGTTCTGCCGGGTTTCGAACCCGGGTCTGTACCGGTTCAACAACAACTTAACACCCAACATTTAAACCGCTCCACCACTTTGATTTTCTGGTAATAAAAGGAATCAATTAATTCAAATAATAAAGTGTGGAAGTCAAAATTCAGTCAATTTGCGCCCAAATAGCAGTCGTCGGAAATCCCGACGACTTCGCCGATAATTTACGTTTCCGCTCAAGTTAACCGAAGAATTAACTCCCACGACGGTTATAACCGACGTCTGAACACGCGACATCAGTCGTAACCGCCGGAGAACGGCTGACTTCGAATTGAGACCAATTTCAGACCCCATACATCTCGATACTACCCTATAAATTCACCCACAACTCACTAGAAACCTTTCACTCTCAAATCGCACCCTTTCTCGGCGAAAACTCACTCGCCGGAAATATTCTGTTCGTCGCCGGAAAACCGCGTCCTTAATCTCTGAGCTTTACTGAACCCCCTAAACTTATACCGAAGTCATCCACACCCTTTGTAAGCTTTCTGAAGATTCTCTGCTGCAAGACACTCGTCGCCGGAAGAGATTGCTGTCGCCGGAGTTCTGCCAGAAAATAGAGGAAAGCCAGTCGGTTAATCTCACTCGTGGTTAAAACCACTTCGCGTGCATTCAACATCATCAACCGAACGCACCCACTGTGAGTGAATTCTTACAAATTCCCCTTTTTATTCATGTTTTGGGGTGTATCATGTGCCGCTTAAACTAATTCTCTTATGCAAACTCGTGCTATACCATTATATGATTTAAACTATAATGTAAATATTGTTGGTTGTGATGTAGTACATATTGTCAAGTTGTATGCAAATTATTTAGGCCCATCAGTTCCTCGTGGGAGACGAGTTGAACAACGCGTGCCTCAAAACTCATTCATTAGGCCCATCAGTTCGTAGAACAACGCGTGCCTCAAAACTCATTCATTAGGCCCATCAGTTCGTAGAACAACGCGTGCCTCCAAAACTCATTCATTAGGCCCATCAGTTCCTCGTGGGAGACGAGTCGAACAACGCGTGCCTCAAAACAATCATTTGATGTATGTGTGTGCAATATTTGATATTATGTGTTGTGTGAATAAATTTACATCTACATTTACTCATATGTGGTTATGCACATTATTTATAATCAATTGGATAATCTTGTTCAAATGTTTTCCATAGGATTCACTCGCCAACTTTATGTTGATCCAAAAACCTTTTTACACATGATACAGGTGAACAGGTTGAAGCAAGGAAAACATAGGAAATGCCTTAGAAGAGAACAAAGAAGCTTAGATTGATAGTTAGAACATGGTGTAACATTTATTGTAAATTTCCATTAAATTGTATTAATGAATATGAAACGTATAATAAATGTCATGAGCTTTGATGATAACCCAATCATGCCCCGATCACCTTTTCCGCTGCGGGTCGGGGTGTGACACTGCTCGTGATGGTTCGTTCTTCACATTGTCGGATCTTTAGATGTCTTCACGTGTCCTGACAGGGAGTGTATCAGCAAACTCCCCCTTGAACGGTGCTTGTGATGACGTTGATCATCAAGTTTGAGATCCTTGTGGTGTTGATGAGAGGGCAGCAGCAACTCGTTTGAGTGCATTCATGTCGTGTCTTCATTCCAAGACTTATCTTCTAACACGTTCTCTTCACCTTTAGCTGATTCGGGTGCTGCATCTGCACACACAACAAAGCTAAACGCGTAATGAGAACAACCGCGTGGAATATAGTCAACATAAACAAATGACACACATGTGACTAACTCTTAAGCAACTACCGACAGGCAACAATTTGAAAGTTTATAAATGAGATCAATTTTAGATTTTAACTTTCAAAACTCGTTAACTTTGACCATTTATGAAGATGCAATTGCTTTAGGTTTAGATCAGGCTTTAGGAAGGGGAAGACTCGAGATCCAACATCAGGCAATCAAAAAATAAAATAAAATCTTTTTGGTTTATATAAAGTTTATATTAAAACACACCTAAAATCTTTTTGGTATTTTTGCATATTTCAAATATAAAGACGGAAAGCAGTAAATAAATATATACTGAAAAGTAGAAACGGAGAAATGTAAATAAATATTTACAGACATTCTTTTTGCGAGTTTCGAGGGTAAGAGAATCATATCAGTGTACGGTCATGCCAAAACACTCTTGTTGTTCAAATAGTTAATATCTGGATAAGCATCCTATAACAATTATCGGTATTGTCATCCACTTAAGCTCAACTTATCAGATTTACTCGCGGTTAGGAGATACATTAAGGTATGATTTATACTCTCGAACGGTGTTCACCCACACACGACACATTCCCGTATCAAGGTATGCACGAGAGATCATCTTACTGGTGAGTATACCATTTATCATCTGTTTTCAACGTATATGATGTGAGATACTCACTTATTCAAAGATGAATACAAGCCCTATGTGATAAAATCACTTATTGATGAGGAACTTGATATTCGATGCATGCAGGGCACAAGAGCAAGTCCGTGAACAGGTTAGTACCATCGTACCGACAAAGAGACGAACTTGACTATCGGATAAAAACTGTGATATATTATCACTTATTGATTGGCACATGTGATTGTTTATCACTTATTGAGGTCGTATGCATCATGTATTATATACATGTTTGAATGAAATTTACATGTATGTATGGTGTCATGGAAGCTCTAGACTTGCGTCCCCGTTGTTTTCGGAAAAAGAAACAACCATGATACCCAGATGATAAACAGCATAAAGACCACGTATCTCTGAACCTCGGCAATCTATCAAACGAAATTTCGGTACTAAGACCATATGCCAATGAGCGGTTCCCACACGGTCTTTAGTCGATTTAGGTTTATATAGCCCTGCACACTTTAAAATGATTATGAGCCTACCGATACATCTTATATAGAGCTGCTTATCGTTTTTCATTTTAAGTTCAAAGAGGTTTCAACAGACTACCGATGTACTATCATTTTCTCTTTTGCTCACCAGGAAACTCATTTTTCTTTTTCTATTGTTTTTGTGTTTTTGAAATTTTTCGATGTTTTTGTATTTTGGAAATTTTTAATGTTTTTGTATTTTTTTCGTTTCTACTCCCCCTAAAATGCAAAAAGTACGATAAATTGAAAACACAAATGGATATTTACAAAAAACGATTTTCCGATGTTGGTTTACTCTAGCTTGACCTTAATGCCGTTTACCATAAGTAAAAAGTCAAAACGTGATTTGTCAAATGCTTTGGTAAAAAGGTCGGCATGTTGGTCATCAGTGTCGACCTTAACAACATCTATAAGCCGTTTATCAAAGCAATCATGTATGAAGTGATATTTGATATCGATGTGTTTGGTCTTTGAATGCTGCACAGGATTTCTAGTGATCTGTAAGGCACTCATCTCGAATTTCTCCTGCATAACACGCTCGAAGTCCCTACACAAAACATCATTATTTGAACCAAAAATAATATCATCTACGTATACCTGAACCAACTGAAGATCTCCATCCCTTTCTTTGATGAAAAGAGTGCAATCGATAAGACCTCGGCGAAAACCATTCTCCACAAGATAGTTAGATAAGGTTGCATACCAAGCTCTCGGTGCTTGATGTAATCCGTAGAGAGCTTTGTTGAGCAACCAAATCCGATAGGATCTTCAAAACCCGGAGGTTGTTCGACATACACCTCTTCTTCTACCACACCATGTAAAAATGCACTTTTCACGTCCATTTGGTAAACCTTGAATCCTTTGAATGAAGCATAGGCTAGAAAAATCCGAATAGCTTCAAGACGCGCAACAGGTGCATAAACTTCGTTGTAGTCAATCCCTTCTACCTGACGAAAACCTTGAACAACTAATCTTGCCTTGTTTCGGACAACTACTCCACGGTCATCCTTTTTGCATTTGAAACCCCAACGGGTGCCTATCTTCTTGTAGTTCTCAGGTTTCTCAACCAGTTTCCAAACACCAAGCTTCTGGAATTGTTGCAGCTCCTCCTGCATAGCTTCCACCCAAGAATTATCCTTTATTGCTTCTTTCCAAGACCTTGGTTCTTCTTGTGAAACATAACACGCGAATGACCAATCATTTTGCAAACCCGATTCTCTAATCGCTGCATACAAGCCAACATTGTTGTTGTTTCGCAGCTGATTCCTCGTCTGTACGCCACTATGAACATTACCAATGATGTTTTGTTGAGGATGGGTATTATGGATTCTCATTTCTGGGTTATCCGAAACTGGAATATTTGTACCCGATTGTTGAAGTTGAGATCCACAACCAAATCAATACCCTGAACTGGTGAAGAGGATGATGCAGTAGCTTCAGCTATTTTAGGGCAGTCCACAGGGGGTGTAACCTCAGAAGTACCATGTACCACTGATACAGGAGCTTCTTGGTCTGCATCAAGAAATTCATCATCCTCTGAAGATTCGTTCAGATCAGTAGCATCGTGAAAATCCTTATTATCAAGAGCATTATTGTTAACTGAAGATGATTCTTGATTGTTGACAATAATTGGACGAACCAACGGTGAATTTGTTGCGTTGTCACTCTTGAAAAACATCTGGGCCGCAGCATCTACTACATCTTCTTCAATATTGATCGAATTGAAAAAGTCATCGTACTCAAACATCCACGGTTGACCCGGACATCAAACTGGCAACGTGTGTGAAGGGTGTGTGGTCCCAAAAACCTTGCGCCAATCAAGGAAACCATACCCATTAGTAACTTCTAAGAAAACTGTGCGCAGACTTCTTTGCCAAAATAAGATTTATTAGAACTCTGCGCCAAATATCCAAGAGAGGAAAGCGTCATTTAACTACCTTGCGCGGGCTCGTGCAAGGTTCAAAGTTAACCTTGAACACTCTTTGGATAAATGCTTCATTTAACTACCTTGCGCGGGCTCGCGCAAAGTTAAAAGTAACCTTGAACATTCATGTTTGATAATGCTTCATTTAACTACCTTGCGCGAGCCCCGCGCAAGGTTTAAAGTTAACCTTGAACATTCTCGTTTGATAATGCTTCATTTTAACTACCTTGCGCGGGCTCGCGCAAGGTTCAAAGTTAACCTTGAACATTCTCGTTGGATAATGCTTCATGCACAAATCTTGCACAGATTTATATCAAAGCAAGCATCCACTAAACGTTGCGCTAAGCAGCAAGGAGAAGAAGGAAGATTAGTTAACTAACTTGCGCTTCTCGTGCAAGGAAACAGTAAATCCTGAGAAACTTTCCCTTAGCAAAATCCTTGACTTGGTGCAGAAGCAAGGGGAATCTTTTCTGTTATAACAGAATGTACACGTGGCGAATAATCTATGAAACCTTCTAGAATCCATTAACACCCAATCGTGCAAGCATCCTTTCGGTTATAACCAATTACCACATGGCAGCATCTGGACGGCTGAGGAAGATCACGATGATGACCTGCTCACATTTATAAGATGTAGTGATCTCATGTTGACACGTGGCACCTCCCTAACCGCTAATGAGCTCACGATCCGTGTGCACTAACGGATTGCCAACAAACGCTAATGGAATAGCAAAAGATTCCGTTAAAGTTAACAATCCCTCTTTTTGGTGCCAAAAACTGGCTATAAATAAGTAACATGGAGTTCAAGGAAATGTATTCACTCTCAACTACTCTCTCACTTACAATACTTACTTCCGACTACCTGTACTTATTCTCACGCTGGAGGGTGGTCACGGAGAGAACCCCCTTCTCCCCGTGGCGAGCTAACGGTGTTCTGTTTTGCAGGATCAGCAGAAGTACTGTATTAATCATCATCCATCGTGAAACCAAATGGAGGGTTAACCCTTTTATGCAGAGCCCATTCCATAGATCTACTTAGATCCCGGTCTAGTTGATCTAGGGTTTCTTCATTGGCGCCCACCGATTTCGATTCTTTCTCACCTTTCGTTTCGTTTCACTTAGATCTGCAGCATCATGGCTGACGGATCATCTTTTCAAGGTCCTCGATCTAGGATTCGACGCGTTGTTGTCGGACCTCAGGTCGACAGACAAATAGTGGAGGATTATTCCGGCGAAGCTAATGCTCAGTATGATCCTAAAATCATGCGAGTATTCCTGTAACGCCGGCGTCTCCTCAGTTATGTGCACAAACCGGAACTCCAGCTATCTATGCTCAGTTATGTGCCCAACTGGAGAGACTCCATTATCATGGTTAATCAAATCGCAAGCGACTCTAAACGCTATGTATGCTCAGTTATGTGCTCAAATCGGAACTCCAGCTTTTCAAGCTCCGGTTAATGCTCCTCAGGTCCGTGCTTCATCGGCACCTCGAGTTTTGAGTTATAATACTCAAAGTCATGCTCGTTCCCCTTTGCGCATGCCTGAAGATGGAACAGAAATGTATTCTAAAACCAGGAATGATCCTGTTCATTCTGGTAATAGAAGGCAAGAAGACAACGTTCAACGTCGCGCATCTGTCCACTCTCGTTTGGGCCCGCGGTCTTCGCAGAAACGGGACACCCACCACGATGAGCTTGATAGAACCTATGAGGAGGGAGATAGTGTAAGTATTTTCAATCGACTATCTACGGATCATGCTAGTTACAGGCCAAAAGTACGTGCAGTATACAATCCAGAAGCTGGGCATGATTACAATTTGGTGTATCGCCCAACCGAAGCAGCTGAGCAATCAAAGTTTACCAGAGAGATAGCACTGGCTCCCTTGGAGCGAGCGAAATTACCATCCAACGTTGGAAAGTTTAACGGTTTGACCGATCCCGATGATCACATGCGCCTCTTTACTGGTGCAGGGTTACTTGGGTGCTGGACATTGCCAATGTGGTGTCACTTATTTGTACAAACCCTTACTGGCGTTGCGCGACTTTGGTTTGATAATTTGCCGGTAGGTAAACTTTCCTCTTGGAATGACTTAAACGAAAATTTTCTTACACACTTTAGTCAACAACGGCGATACGTGTGCGACTCCTCAGATGTAATCAACATTTGGCGGAGGGACGATGAAAGCCTCGAAGATTTTATAACACGTTACAATAAAGAGGTGTTGGAGATCGGAGATGTCCATGAAGACCTTATACGCGCGCAGTTCAAGTATGCGGTGCGACGAAATGATTAAAGTGTTGTCCAGTACAACTGGCCTTCCAAAAAACTGGGATAAACTCATGGCGGCAACGAAGGTCTACGCCCAGACTGAGCGCAACTTAAGTTCTAACAGGCCACCTCTACCTCAGAACCATCCGCAAGACCTGAGTAGAGGTAGTCGCAAGTATAAGAGAAATTGGAAAGAGTCAAGTCAGAATTCGTATTCTCCGTATTCACCAATTGATGCGCGAGCAACAATCAACAAGATAACAACTCAAAAAGCAATTAAACAAGAGAATAGGGAACGTCAGTGGACTCCCTTAACGAAGTCGCCGGATGAGGTTCTCAGCACTGAGAATTATCAGTTTAAACAATCGCAACCAATGAAAAACAAAAAAGGGCAAGACCCAAATTTGTTCTGTGACTATCATAGAGACACAGGCCACACAACAGATAATTGCATCAGTCTACGCACGGAGATTGAGAAAGCATTAAAGAGTGGGAAGCTTACACATCTAGTCCAGAATGTGCGCAAAGAGATTAAACAGATTACGCGCGAGAACGAAGGGCCTAGTAACAAGAAAATGAAACAACACGTTTCCATGATTCAAGGTGGATCATCGCGCAAGCGTAGCCTTCAACATTTTCAAAACAACACTTGGCGCGAACAGCAAGTCATTTTTCCTATCGTTCCAGGAGGTCCTCAAGAAGACCGGCCAATAGTTATCACCGGTATCTTTGGGCACTACCAAACAGACTATATGTTTATAGATCCGGGTAGTTCCATGGATATCATGTATGAGCAGTGCTTCAAGCAACTAGATCCTAAGGATAGGGCACGCTTGGAACCAGTTGATTTTCCATTAACTGGGTTCTGCAATGAGGCTGTCTTTCCTCTAGGACAAATCCTTTTTCCTGTTACCTTATCTGATGGGAGGTGTTCTCGAACGAGTAATGTCAACTTCATGGTGATGCCGGCAAATTCCCGTCATGATGTACTATTGGGGCGCCACGCGCAACGTGATTTAAGTATGATTACCTCCGCTCCGCATGCTGCTTGTGGTTTTCCGACACCAAATGGTATAGCTATACTTTATGTACGGAAAGAAATCATGTCAATTGAGGAACCAGTTATGAAGGCTGGCAAGACATTGCCAAGCAACGAACCAGAAAAGTGGGTACTCAACAATAAGTACCCTGAGCAGACGATCTTATTAGGGCCCGCAGTCAGTATCGAAATTCGCGCAAAGCTTAAACTACTGTTGTTTCGCAACAAAGACATTTTCGCCTGGACACCTGCTGATATGGTTGGTGTCCCGCGCAACGTTGCGGAACATTGCCTGAATGTATTTCCATTGGCAGAACCAGTTGTGCAGAAAAAGCGCAGCCTCGGGTCAGAAAAGACAGAGGCAATGAACGAACAAGTCACCGAGTTATTAAATGCTGGTATTCTGCGCGAGGTCAAATACCAGACCTGAGTGGCAAACCCAGTCATGGTAAAGAAACATAATGGAGGATGGCAGATGTGCGTAGATTTTAAAGATCTAAACAAGGCGTGTCCGAAAGATTGTTATTCTCTTCCTGAGATTGACAAAAAGGTTGACTCATTAGCTTCCTTTCGCTGGAAATGTTTTATAGATTGTTATAAAGGTTATCATCAAGTCTTGATGAAAAAAGAGGATGAAGATAAAACCGCTTTTCGCACGGAGAAGAGCATTTTTTGTTATACCAAGATGCCTTTTGGTCTCCGCAATTCGGGAGCTACTTATCAAAGATTGATGGATACAGTGTTTGGAAATGACATTGGGAAAACTGTGGAAGTCTACATTGATGATTTGGTCATTATGAGTAATTCCGAAGACACTATGCTAGACAACATCCAAAGAACTTTTGATTCCCTGCGCGAGGTAAATCTAAAGTTAAATCCCAGCAAATGCTCATTCGGCATGGAGGAGGGCAAACTTTTGGGTGTCATCGTCACCAAAGACGCTTTCAAAGTTAATCCCGAAAAGGTCGAGGCAATATAAAAATTGTCTTCTCCTACTACCATCAAAGAGATGCAATGTTTGGCTGGAAGGTTAGATGCGCTAAACCACTTCCTCGCCAATCATTTATTCGAACCTTGCGCAATTGAACGAAAAACAAAGAGTTCGCATGGACTCCTGAAGCTGATCACGCTTTCCAGTAGATAAAAGAGTGTTTAGTTCAACTTCCCACACTTACTGCTCCTCGTGAAAAAGAACCCATGGTCTTATATCTTGTTGCATCTGAGGTAGCAGTAGGTGTCGTCTTGTTGGTAGAACACGCAGGGGTCCAGTCTCCAATTTATTATATCAGCAAGATGTTGAACGATCCAGAGACAAGGTATTCAATCATGGAGAAATTAGTTTTAGCATTGGTCCATGCTTCGCGCAGGCTACGAAGATACTTTTCTCGACATGTTATTACAGTTTTAACAAATTTTCACATTGGCCTAGTCTTGGCCAAACCAGATGTTTCTGGACGACTTGCAAAATGGGCAATAGAATTGGGAGGTTATAACATCTGTTATAAACCTAGACCAACTATCAAAGGCCAAGTTTTGGCAGATTTCATCACTGAAATTCCCGCCGACAAACTTGAAGAATGCCAAGCAATCCAAAACCCAGTCCCAGTCATTGACAATAGAGCCTGGACATTGTTTACCGATGGCGCATCTAACAGTGATTGGGCTGGAGCAGGTCTTCGATTAATGAGTCTAGAGGGAGCGGAATTCACATATGCAATTCGGCTGGATTTTAAAAGCACCAACAACGAGGCCGAATATGAAGCTTTTCTAGCAGGCCTGCGCCTCGCTATCAAAATGGGTGCAACAAATTTAGAAGCCCATGTTGATTCATTACTAGTTGCTGAGCAAGTAATTGGAACGTACGATGCAAAGGGAGATATCATGGCTTTATATTTGGCGCAAGCCAAGGCTCTTATAGCACAGTTCCAACAATTTAAAGTCACACATGTCAAGCGAAGCGAAAACAAACATGCTGACGCTTTAAGTAAACTCGCAACAACTAGTTTCAAACATTTGGCAAAAGAAGTTTGCATCAAGGTTTTAAGTAATCCGTCAGTCCCTCTCAGACAAGTGACAATGGTTAAAGTAGGAGATCCATCATGGATGTCTCCAATAATGATGTATTTGTTACATGGTTCTTTACCAGAAGACAAAGCGCAAGCACGTAAGTTACAATGCAAAGCCCTCAACTACGAAATGATTGACGGTATTCTATACCGACACTCTTACATGGGCCCTTCACTCTGCTGTGTTTACAAACATGACGCACAATACCTAATCAGGGAGGTCCATGAGGGGCTATGTGGCATACATTCTGGGCCATGCATGGTCGTAGCCAAAGTGAAAAGCGCAGGGTATTATTGGCCCGGAATGTACGTTGATGTGGTAGAGAACTTCCACAAATGCATGTCATGCCAAAGGCATGCCACTAAAATGTTGCGCCCAAAGAATCCTTTGGTACCCGTCCCAATAGCTTGGCCATTTCAACAATGGGCCATTGATTTAGTGGGACCATTTCCGGATGCGCCCGGCGCATTAAAGTTTATCATTGTTGCGGTCGATTACTTCAACAAATGGGTTGAAGCCAAACCTTTAGCTTCTACTACAGCGATGGTAATTCGCAAATTCATCTGGGAATATATTATTTGCCGTTTTGGTCTGCCCATGCGCACTATTACAGACAACGGTCCAAATTTAACGGCTCAAGAGTTGCAAACATGGATGACCGAATGGGAATCCAGCATGTTTTCGCTTCTGTTGCGCACCCATAAGCAAATGGCCAAGTTGAAAGTATAAACAAACAGTTGGTCGACGGTATCAAGGCTCGCCTTGGCACAGCACGGCGGGGTGGGTTGATGAATTGCCTAGCATCTTGTGGGCACACTGAACTATGCCCAAGACTAGTACTGGAGAAACTCCTTTTAGCCTTGTGTACGGCATGGAAGCTGTGATTCCTACCGAAATTGGGTTACCATCTCCAAGAATGCTAGCTTTGGAAAAACAAGATAACGAAGAACAAAGGCGCATCGACCTAGACTTATTGGAAGAACGACGAGAAAATGCAGCTATTCACGAAGCTAAATACAAGTCCCCGCTTGAAAAATATTACAGCAAAAGGGTGCACATCTGTTCCTTTTTGCCTGGTGACTTTGTTCTTCGCGATAATGAAGCGTCGAATGCCGAAAAACCGAGGAAGTTAGCCCTGCGATGGGAAGGTTCGTACGTGATAAATGAAGTATTGGGAAAGGGCGCGTACACTCTGAAGTGTATGGATGGATCCAGCGTTCCTCGAACCTGGAATTCCCAACAACTACGCCGATGTTATATGTAATCTCAGTACTCTAAGCAACTTCTGAGCGTTGCGTAACGAGACTGCTTACTTTATTTTGTTATGTAATCTTAGTGGCAGCCATAACTTTGCGCTTTATCAGTTGAATAAAATACTTTGCCACTACTTACAGTCTTGTATATGTTCATTTACAAATGCATGCAATTCCTTTGGATAAACAAAAACACAAACTCATGAGCCACAAGCTAACTTAATACTTACGCTCACACATGAGAAGAAATTGTTCATTTTTCTATCCGACATAAGTAGTTGGTCCCATGCAAACATTGTAAAGCTGAAATATATTATATCCACAATACTTGCGCAGAAGCGCAACGTTACAAGTTATCATACAGTAAAAAATTACAAATTTCCTATTCTATGGACTTGGTTCCTGCCTGCTTCTCTGTTGAAGAAAAGATCTCCTTTAGCTTATCAACAAAGTCGTCTTGTTGCATCACAGCATCCAAAAGGTCCATAATCGGAATTTGCAATTGATCATATTTTTCCTTGGCAGCAGAATAAATGGCGGCAGTATTTAGCCCATGCGTGGCAGCACGGCTGGTATCCCATTCAGTCTTCAGCGCATGGGCCACGTGCAAAGTACATTCTCTATAGCCCTCGGCATGCCCGTCATTGCGCGCCGCCATCATTAATTCTGCCACTCTCTCATCCAACTCCATAGAGTTAAGGATGGCATTTGCGATCTGTACACAAAAACAATTAGTACATGTTGCGACAATCAATCCAGACATAAAGAAAAAGGAATATTACCTCCACAATCCCATACTCCCGCAACCAGGTAAGCTGGTTCATAAGGGATTCGGCCAAGCTTTCTGCGGTAGCACGAGTGACCTCCGTGTCATTAAGTTTTTGTTCGTCTTCAGTTAAACGGCGGATCAGCTCGGCTTTCTCTGTTCGGTGAAGGTTGATATCTTTCTTCAAACTATCAACCTCAGCTTGCAGCCGCGCTTGGTCAAAGAGCATAGCAGTTAGATCATCAATTTCTTTATTCTTAAGAAGGAGAGTCATTTTGGTTGATACCTCATTCTGCTCGCTCTTTTCTCTGTGTGAGCGCGCCTCTTCTGCTGCCGCAACTGCATCAGCTTTCTCTTTTTTGAGTTTCTCAATCTCGTTGCGCAGAGAAATTTTGTCTTTGTTGTCACGCTCGCAAGCCTCCACAAAGCGCTTGCGTTCGTCCGCATATTACGCAGCAGACGCCTCATACTGTTTCCAAGACAGCGCAGCCCATTCTTCAGTCCTCTTCTCCTCCTCAATCTGGGCCTTTTCCGCCTCAAAATCAACAAGCATCTTCAACGTCTTCTCTTTCTCAAGCTTGGCCTTCGCCTTTTCAAGCTCAACCTCATCCCACTCCTTATTCATGCTGCGCATTCGCGCATAATTCTTTTTATAGGACGAGGCAAGGGCAGACTCTTGCAGATATGACTCGTAAGTAGCCTCATGGTCTTTTAATTCCTGGCGCTTCACCTCCATCGGCGGGAAGATGCCCTTATACCACTCCCTACAGTAGTGCCAATCGGTGAAAACATCGCCCTGCTTAACTTTCCACACGGGCTGATGAATCGCAGAGGCCCGCCTCTCAGAATAAGAGCGATAATAATAATCCCTAGGCGTATCCTCTGGGCGAATAGGCGATTCCTCTTCCGAATCCTCAACAAACACAAAGCCTTCGCTTTGTGTTGAGGGTCTGGCCCCCTTGGATATCAACTTTGACGGTTCCCCAGCACCTGCAGCCGTATCTTTAGCCTGCTCGCCAGCAGGATTCTTAGTATCAAAATTTTTGGGCTCTTCTTTTGGAGCCACTTTCTCTATATTTTCCAGGACGATAGGGTCGGCATCAAGAACAGGAGTTTCTTGCCCCGCATCTCCCTCTTCAACATTCTCAAGCCTGCACGGCGATGGTATAGCAGATGAGGTGGCCGGCGCAGCCTTCACCATTTTCTCTGCAAAACATATTAACAAATACCAAGTATGAGATTCTGCGCAACTTTTTGACAGAAACGCGCAACAAACTAAACGTACCAGGTGAAAATTTCTTTGCAAAGGCATCCAGATTGCCCTTCTTGCCAATACGCGGGCGCGCAACTTTTGTTGGTGCATGGGTTTTGGTTTCCGTCTCCTTCCTCTTCTTGGAAGTGCGCTTCAACACCTCTTCCGGGCTAGAAGGTACTTCCAAGGGATCATCTAGGTTCGCAACTGGAAGAGAGGAGGTGTCAACGGGTCGGGCTTCGGTTTCTTCGAACCTGCAGGCGCAAGACCCCCCAGTGAGTCCGACACCACCACATAATCGCACCAAGAGTCAGATACGAGATGCGTACCTTTCTTGCCCTCAGCTTTCGCAGCAGCTGATGGCTTAGGTTTTTGCTCTGGGTTGGAAGGAGGCGCAGCAGCTGCAGCAGCAGTTGGCTTCTTCTTCTTCTTCGAATCAGGGCCTACGCCCAAGTTTAGCAAATCATCTACATAATCAATCATATTGAGCAAAGTGTGCGCCATTAGCTATATTGCAATATTACTTTGAAAAAAACATTCGAGTAATATTGCAATATCACCTTAGGCTTTGTAAGAGCTTAGTTACCAGTTTTCGAAGATGGTTGCGCCTCCAGATCCTCCTTCTTGGGTAACTAAAAGTTCCCCAAGATTTGTGAGAATCAAGTTTCCTCACCATCGGCAAGAGGCACGACGGCCATTTTCCCTCTCTCTCTCTTGAAAGAGACCAAGTAGAGAGGCGCAGCTACATAACAAACATTTTTGCATCAGTACATATCTATTGAAGGATATTGCCAGGAAGTTAAAGGGTTACATACCAGCTATATCCTCGGTATACACCGGTTTTTTCCCGGCGTTCCTTCTTCTAGAAAATACTCATCCCGGCAGCAATGAGGTCCCTCTCTGGCAAAATAATATTTGGCACATCCTTAATATCTTGATACCATACCTCATGGGAAGGGTCTCCAGCTCGATCTCATCTCCGGCCCGGAACGTCATCTTCATCGGGATCATCGTCGCCTTGATGAAGAAGAATTTTTGCTTCCAGTCGTGGTAGGACTTCGGTGGCACCAACAGCAATCTTTTGGCTTGCACACGCTGTTGGAACGAATAAAAACCCAACGAGCAGTGCAGCTGGTAGAAAACCCTAAACTTCTCGACCGACGGCACGATCTGCATCGACCGGCAAACGAACTCAAAATGTCGGATCCTCACCATTCCCATTGGGCTCAACTAAGAAATGTGAATCTTGTAAAAACCGAGAATTTCCAGCAAGAAATGGGTCACCGGAAGCCGGAAGTTCCCTTCGGCAAAATAATCGTAAAATAATGTAATATAACCGGCCGGCGCATCAGCCGCCGTGGCATTCGCCACCGGAAAAATGCCTTCCAAGACGGAGCAAAGAGAAAGTTGGTGGCAAGATTATCAAAATCTTTCTTGGACCACTTCAACGGTGGCAAACTTGACGATGACATCTCAGCAGAACTTGTACCTGTGGCCATAACTCGAACTTTGAAGAAAACTTAGAAAACTTCGAAGGTCGCCGGAACTTTTGAACACAAATATCTCTCAAAGTTGTAATTGGGTGAGGAAGCAAATGGATCGTTGGTCCCTTTATATACTAACCGCAATTAATGCACGATTTGACTACAACGACTTTTGCGACCATCACGTACCCCCAAGTAACCGCAGGGGCGAGTGGGGAACAGTAACCGCCCCACACGCGCGAGTAAGACATGTACTGTTGACAGCCTGTCAACAGTACCGTTGACAGCCTGTCAACAGTACCACCACGTCTCAAGAACGTGCGTCTTCACCAACTACACCATCCAGATAAGTGACACGTGTCTAAGTATATTTGAAATTCAAATATTTTTTCAAAATTCACTTACAACACGTCATCAAGATGCATAAAGCAACAAAAAGCTAGTCCTTACCTAGCGCAGCACATTTATCTTAAGTCCAGTGCTCCACCTACTTTTTATTCTTACATAGGAGCAACACTGGACTGGGGGACTTGAAGGGGTGTGGTCCCAAAAACCTTGCGCCAATCAAGGAAACCATACCCATTAGTAACTTCTAAGAAAACTGTGCGCAGACTTCTTTGCCAAAATAAGATTTATTAGAACTCTGCGCCAAATATCCAAGAGAGGAAAGCGTCATTTAACTACCTTGCGCGGGCTCGTGCAAGGTTCAAAGTTAACCTTGAACACTCTTTGGATAAATGCTTCATTTAACTACCTTGCGCGGGCTCGCGCAAGGTTAAAAGTAACCTTGAACATTCATGTTTGATAATGCTTCATTTAACTACCTTGCGCGGGCTCGCGCAAGGTTTAAAGTTAACCTTGAACATTCTCGTTTGATAATGCTTCATTTTAACTACCTTGCGCGGGCTCGCGCAAGGTTCAAAGTTAACCTTGAACATTCTCGTTGGATAATGCTTCATGCACAAACCTTGCACAGATTTATATCAAAGCAAGCATCCACCAAACGTTGCGCTAAGCAGCAAGGAGAAGAAGGAAGATCAGTTAACTAACTTGCGCTTCTCGTGCAAGGAAACAGTAAATCCTGAGAAACTTTCCCTTAGCAAAATCCTTGACTTGGTGCAGAAGCAAGGGGAATCTTTTCTGTTATAACAGAATGTACACGTGGCGAATAATCTATGAAACCTTCTAGAATCCATTAACACCCAATCGTGCAAGCATCCTTTCGGTTATAACCAATTACCACATGGCAGCATCTGGACGGCTGAGAAAGATCACGATGATGGCCTGCTCACATTTATAAGATGTAGTGATCTCATGTTGACACGTGGCACCTCCCTAACCGCTAATGAGCTCACGATCCGTGTGCACTAACGGATTGCCAACAAACGCTAATGGAATAGCAAAAGATTCCGTTAAAGTTAACAATCCCTCTTTTTGGTGCCAAAAACCGGCTATAAATAAGTAACATGGAGTTCAAGAAAATGTATTCACTCTCAACTACTCTCTCACTTACAATACTTACTTCCGACTACCTGTACTTATTCTCACGCTGGAGGGTGGTCACGGAGAGAACCCCCTTCTCCCCGTGGCGAGCTAACGGTGTTCTGTTTTGCAGGATCAGCAGAAGTACTGTATTAATCATCATCCATCGTGAAACCAAATGGAGGGTTAACCCTTTTATGCAGAGCCCATTCCATAGATCTACTTAGATCCCGGTCTAGTTGATCTAGGGTTTCTTCAGTGTGCCTCTGTACTCTGACTTCAGACCATTCCTCGACCCTTTTCGTTTCGAGATTCCAAACTCTTAAGTTTGGGGTGGCATACCCAAGAAAGTATCCCTCAATTGCTTTTGCCCCAAACTTTCCATTCGGACCGATCATAGTGCAAGGAGCCCCAAACGGTTCAAGAAATTGTAAGTCTGGTTTCCATTTGTGCAGTAGCTCAAAGCAGGTCTTGTTATGTCTTTTACAGTAAGGACTCAGTTCAACGTGTAACATGCAGATGCCACAGCTTCACTCCAGAATAGAATGGGCAACTGTGACTCTACCAACATAGTCTTCGCAGTTTCGATCAATGTGCGGTTCTTACGCTCAGCGATGCCATTTTGTTGTGGAGTGTATCTAGCACTGAATTCATGAAGAATACCTTTGGATCTACAAAACTCCTCCATAGCATGATTCTTAAACTCAGTTCCATTATCGCTGCGTATGCGTCTCACTTTCAAAGTATACAAATTCTCAATCGTAGTGATCAAGTTTTTGATAATTTCAAAAGTTTCACTCTTGTGTGCCATAAACGCCACCCAAGAAAATCTTGAATAATCATCTGTCACCATGAGGCAGTACGAGTCATTACTGATGCTTTTATGCTTGACAGGACCGAATAAATCTATGTGCAAGCGTTCAAGTGACACTGCTACCGTGTTGATCTTCTTTATCGGGTGCGATTTCTTACTTTGTTTTCCTTTTTGGCATGAAACACAGACGTCTTGCAGATGAAAGTTTTTAACTGGAACACCATTTACTAACTCATTCTTCACCAGATGAATCATTTTCCTCAAGTGAATGTGTCCCATCCGTCTGTGCCAGAGATTGTTTCCTTTTCTGTGGCTTTAGAAACAAAACATGTTACTTGAGCAGACGTTGTAATTGCTTGGCTCATACCAAGGACATATAAATCATAAATCCTTGGAGCAGATAAGAGAATCCAGTCTTTAAGAATCTTGAAACTGGGCTTTAGCACATAACATCCATTAGCATCAAAGTGCACCGAAAACTTCTTATCACAGATTTGAGAAACACTGAGAAGATTGTGATCAAGTTGTTGCACAAAGTTGATCTTGTCAAAACTCACAACCCTGTTGGATATCATTCCTTCACCAGTAATATATCCGCCTTTATCTCCAGCAAAAGCAACATAACCTCCTCTAATAGATTTTACGTCGTAGAGAAGTCTCATGTCGCCTGTCATGTGCCTGGATGCCCCACTATCGACAATCCAAAGACTATTGATAGTTCCTCCTGGAACACCCTGCACATGTACTCAAACAATTAGTTGGAGATGGGGACCCAAGCCTTCGTGGACTTGGGTCTTCCATTTTCATCGACAAAAGTTATTTCAACTTCGCGATGATTTGGAAATAGTGATGCTCCCCCTGTTTATGACCAATTTAGGTTTCCATGTCTGTTAAGTTTTACCAGATTGATTGTTAGAAACTTTAACTTCGTGATTGTTTGAAGTTTTTGAAATTTCTGGTTTGACTGAAACAAATTGTTTTGAAACAACGTCGGTTTTAATAGATTTTCAATTACCTTGATTTGCTTATGTTTCTGTTTCTTCTCCCTTTCTTTCAGAATACGGGGATCTTGTTTTGAAGAAACAGATCGCTTATGGTAACTTTGCTCACGGGGAACATCAGCTTTAGTCTTTAACTTATGAAGATATGGACAGATTCGAATGATATGTCCAAATTCACCACACTCGAAACATGATCTATGTTCCACAAACCCCGACGTCTCATGTTGATGTCTCATTGATGAACTTTGCGATATCGAAGTACTAGGTCCTGAATTGTTTTGACCATCTCTTTTCAAAATTTTAACTTGATTAACATAATCTACGTTGGATTGTTTTCAAAAGTTTCAAGTTTATCTGTTCCTTTCGACTTCACAAAGTTCATCTTTTGATTCTTTCGTTAGTTTTGATTCTTTCGACCTTGAGTCGTTGATTTACCTTTTGTTTTAGTATGTTTTGCTTATTTTTCTTTGTTGGTAATTGTTGATTGCCATATTGTTTTCGAACTTCAGCTTTTGGAATCGGAGGACATTGTGTCACCATAACTCGTGAACCCGACTCTCCCAAAAACTTACTTGTCGAATCCTCAAAAACTTTACTGATTAAAGATTGATTTACATTCTTAATTGGAAAATCTTTGTTTGAATAAACTTTATCATCACCAACAAGAGTATATAGCAAATTCACACTCTCAGAGTCTTGTGCAGAAATGGACTCAACCAGAACAGTCTTAACCGGTTTTGCGGGAGGATCACATAGAATATGATTCTCGAGAGGTATGTCCTCTTCTTTGGTCACTGCATTAGACTGTGTTGAGTTAGTATCCTCGGATTCATCATCTGAAGAATCGGCATCCTCAACAATGACTGGAGGATCCTGATTTCGTTCAGCTGTTCACACTTTCGCAACTTCTAACTCATCCGAATCTGAAGATACTTCCTTTTTGAAACCAAGTCCAGCTGCGAATTCCTCAACGTCTAGTGGACAGATGGCTCAAATTGAGGTTTATCCTCCTCATCTGGCATTGAGGTATAATTGTGTCTAACAGGTGGAGGACACTTCTTATATCCAATGCACGTGACATCATTCTTCTTTTTCTGTATGTAAATGACGTGATCCAGCACATATCTAGAGTTTGAATAACTATGTAACCTAAGCTGGATCGCCTCATTTTCACACTTGACACGGGCCAATTCCTTTTGTGCTTCCTCGAGCCTAGTGATGTAATTATTTATAGCAGTTTGTTTTCTTGAAACTGTTTTTATTAGCTCGGACTTATCTTCCTTTAAAGTGTCAATTACCTTCTTAAATTCCTTTTCATGATTTTTTATGAAAAAATTGGCCTTTGTGCATTTCGAAAGATCCACGATCAAATTTTGATGGTGGATAAATGTCACATCATACTTGCTTTGCAAATCATCATATTTTCTTTGCAAGTCACACAATCTAGCACCTAAATCAACACAATTATCACATTTATCAGATTTTGGTTCATCGAGCATACCTGACTTGACGAACTGCCAACATTAGCCATAAAGGCTTAATGATAAAAAGAAGAAGAATAAACAGCTTGATCTACCAGAATTGATCTACGGTCATTCCCTTCTCTTGCTTCACTCAAAATCTCCTCATCATCTGCATCAATGTTCTCATATGACACTTTATCCGTACCGTCTTCACCTGAACTTGAGGTTTCCTCATCTGTGCTTCCACTATAATCATAACTGTCTTCATCTGAAGATTCTCCACCACCAGCGTGTTTCAGATCCTTTACAATCTCAGCAAAACAAGCTGTTCCACCCTGATCACCGTTACCCAGTTGAAGCGACCAATCACAGCCTTCATCAACTTGTACCACAAGAACTCGGTTGTTGTTTGATGGTCCTGCTTGATGAGAATTGTTTATAGGCATCAAGGCACGCTCATTATTCCTGGTTTGATTCTGATTAGGTTGATTGCCTGATTTCTGAATGGATTCTGGTTTCCATGATGAGCTGGCTTCGTGCATTCCTGTTTGAAATGACCTCGTTCACCACAATTGAAACACTTGACCGCTTGCTTATCGAACCCATACTTGGTGTCCTTCTTACTTTCAAAGCTGGTTCTGCCAGTTCTTTCCATAAAGTCTTTTGCTCGCCTCACTGCACTAGCAAATGCCCACTTGATATCCATCAAATCCATTTCATCCTTATCAATTTGCTGATAATCTTCCTGAGTCAAATTGATGTTTCCAATTTGCCCTGCTACTAACCCACAATATGCGCTCACCAAAGTGTTTAACAGCTCCATATGTTCCTTTGCCACTTCAACACTCACTTTTGAGAAACTTGAAGTGTCTAACCGAACTGTGTTTGGATTAGTTGATTGGCCAGCATTGGCTGTTGATGAAGTGTTTCCATAACAGGCTTGTTGTTGACCTTTGTAGTTTGGATCAAGAAATGATGGTACTCCAGTAGACTGATAGCGTTGCTCAGTGGCAGCTGGTTGTGGTGTTCCATACATATCGGTGCTTGAGACAAAAGCCGTTTGTAGCTGAGCATGTTGAGCAGGTCTTGCAACCGTGCTAGTACCTCCACAATTTCCATAGTACATTTCTGGATTTTGAGGCACCAGGACTCGTTTTGCCTTTCTCATTTCTTCTTGATTTTTGTTCTCCAACAGCTTAATGAAATCATAGATATTGGTTGTTGCCAAAGTGCCATTATACTTCAGAATCTCCAAGAAACCATTCCATTGAGCTGGCAATGCATCAGCAAACTTTGTAACCACCTCTTCCGAAGTTGTTACTACCCCAAAACTACCCATTTCACTCAGCAGGTTATCTTCCATTGACTCCCTTTCCATACAAATGAATCCGTCGAACTCCTTTTTGAGCAGATCCTGTCTTAGCTTGCGTGATGCAGCATTTTCTTGACCTCTCGCCCTTAAAGCATCCCATAGACTTTTTGTCGTTTTGAAACTCACAAACTGATGATAAATATCTTTGTTTATGGTATGAGTTAGAATTGAAAATGCTTTCTTTTCTAAATATATGCCTTTTTATCATCGACCGAAAGATCTGCAAACGTTGCGGCATTCGAACCAGCTTCTTCAAGTGCTTGATTGAAATCCGTTGTAAAAGACAAACATAGCTCCGTGTTTTGCCCAAGAACATACGTATGAAATCTCTCTTCCCAACTGGGATACTCGTTCATATGCATCAGTTTTGGTGGACGGTTATTACTACCGGTCTCATTGTCACTCAAAATAAGATTTTGTATACTTTGATTTTGGTTAGTAACAAATGCCCACTGATTTGCTGTGATAGAACTAGTTTGTGATGTGGACGCGGTTGTGGGAGACTGGGCCCATGAAGGCACTAGACCTTTACTCGTATACCTTTCCGCATTAGGATCAGGTTTCCAACCCCACCAATCTGAACTCATTTTTATGTTTTATAAATGACTATATGAGTTAAAGAACAATTTTGTAAGATGTGGAGAAAATAAAAGCTTTCTGTAAAAAGCAACAACACACCACCTACGAACAATGGAAGGCAACGAACAAACAAATCCACGAAGATAGTGATCTACGAATGAAGAATGGTTCTTCGTAATCTACGAGGAATGATTCTTCGTAGATGAATCTGATTCTTCGTAGAGGGTTGTTCGTTGACTATGTTGACGAAAAACTAAAGGTTTGTTGAAACAGGTTGTTCGTGGAGATATTGTTATTTTCGCAGGTATGGGCTGTGTGTCAATAGGTAAGAGTTGGTATGCAGGATTTTCAAACCAACATACTGAAATGACCAGTTTTCCAAACAAAAATATTTTAATCTTTCAATAAGTCAACAACAACAACACAATCTGGAAAATATGAAGAACACGAAAGAGACGATGATATTTATGAGTTTTCCGGCCAAAGTAGTTCACCGGAAAGTTTTCCGAACTTAAATTTAGCATGAAACTTCACTAAAAACCATATCTTATCACGTACACATGAGTTTTAACAAGGTTTTTATACGAACTAACAGCAAAATAACATGATTTTCAAAGATTTAATTCATAAGACTATCAAGACACACATTGAAAAACTCGACACACGGCTCGGTTTTAACAAGGATGAGAGCCTCTGATACCATTTGTAGGTCCACTAGAGGAGGATCTAGAAAACTTTATCCTTGTTACCGAACAAACCCGCAAGTGCGGAATCCAACCGGGTATGCAAACCGAGACAAAGAACACAAACACAAGACAAGATTCAACGTTTAAAGCTCAAAGTGTATTACTTCCAGGTGAGTTACAATACAAAGTTTACAAGAAAAAATCTCTAACTCACTAAAGTGCTCTCACTGTGTTCTACATGTGTGTTCTACTGAAAAGTGTCTGCACATGCCTTTTTATACTCAACCTCATCTACTGCCTACGAACAATTTGATGGGCCTGAACATGAGCCCACGAAAGATGGTGACCACGAAGAACATGGGTTCTTCGTGGTCTTCCTGCGAACAATCCAAACCAACAAACAACAGTTCTTCGTTGGAACCATTAACAACGAACAACCCTTCCCACGAAGAAGGTTCTTCGTGGATGCATGGTTATCTTGGATCTTCGTAGTGTTGAGTTCTTCGCCATGCAAAGTTCTTCGTCGAGAGGGTGTCACCTGCATGGGTTCTTCGTCATGCAGGTTCTTCGGCCAAGGCATGTCGTTCGTGGAGACACTGCAGTCACAGCAGCTAACAGTTTGCATATTACAAACTGTTTCATATCCAAAACATCGTACCGGGTCAAGATAGGAGGACATCTTGACCTCGGTCTTCAATTCGAAATAAACCGAACCGGAACGAGCCGTATCCACAATAAGATGCATCAACAAATAAGATACTACAGAGTTAGATTTTAAAAAGGTTAACGTACGCAGTTTATTAAAAATATCAAACTAAATGATGAATAACATATTATAATTTTTTTAGATCAAAAACTAAAATAAATATTAATTGTTTGAATCACTATTCATGGTCACTTCAAATTGATATGTATAATTAGCATGATCTGTTTTTAATTATTCAAGGTATGACGAGCTTAAATTGTGCACAAGTCAAACAACATTCTTGAATGAAACTTCCAAAGGGAAAATGAAGGCATAATATTTTGCTAAGACATTGAGAGCCCACTAGCTCAGATTCGATTGCGTTCAGATTTGTTAATTTTCACCAGCTGCAATTTTTCTTTACTTTATATTGGCATTTAGCGACCATATTAACCTGCAATGATATATACAAATATTCAAAATTTCTACTTCAAGCATCAATATTCAAACAAACAAACCATTGTATTCTTCATTTTTTTGGAAGTCAGTTTGACTTCTAATGTATTGATATTGCCGTCAGTATGATAGCTCGGGGTTCGTTGGAAGAAATGTTTGATTCTCTTCGCCTGAGAAATGACTACGATAATTCAAAGGACCTGCCGCCAGCGTTACTATCAATCTCCAAAGCTCACCTTTCTAAGCGGCTTATCCAATCCAAAACTGCATTGGAAATTATACCCAATGTCATTGGGTACCCGTTACCCATTACCTAATAATATCGGGTATACTTGTTAGTTTTTTAAAAAGTTAGCCCTTGGATTCCTAAGTACATATTCTACAATTTGATTATTTTTCTATAATGTTATTACTCAAAGAACTGAGAAATACAAAAACTACAAAGTTGGGGGATTAGTAGATTACCCTAATAAACAATGACAAATGAAAATAAAAGCCAAATGTTTGCAGGTTATGTTCGGGTAAGCAAGTGTATTTGTTTCTAATAATCAGATTGGATACCACCTAATTAATATTTAATATCACATCCATCTCATATCAATACCATCCCAATTTTTTCTGGGTTTTTCGCTTTGCTTGTCGGGTTTGATTAATTACATAACCTATACATCATATTATCATCTTTCATTTTTTCTTAAACGTGCTCAGTAACACATATGATTGTAATTTAGTTTGATATAAGAATCTATCACCACAACACCATAAATCCAATGGAAGCCCCTTCTCATATGCTGACAATTAGGAACCTGTATATGAAGCTCCAATAACTCTTTTTCTTTTAATATAACAAATTATACATTACCAATGTAGAACATGATTCCGGGAAAGGGATTATCACTAAGGTAATCTGTGATGAAACTATACAAATTACTACGAATAGTCCTCCACGAGGTTCTTTATCAAGCAAAATTGTTATAAAACCATGAAACATAACAAAAAGAGGGTTAACTTCTTTAAGAACACCATGCAATGCTTCAATTTTCTATATGGCTTCCGTCTCTTTGCTTTTTGCAAATACCTGCAACAAATAGCCTACTTTAGTTTGACAGAAATACATATGTTTAGTTTTATCCTAACTAGAAGCATCACAAAGTGACCATATTTAAACATCTATATGGCTTCTATCTCTTTGCTTTTTGGTAAGTACATCACATAGTGACCATATACTAACACACGCATACACAATATTAAACAAACAAATATACAAAATTAATATTAAACAAATACACACACATACAATAATACACATGCACACCTAGTTCATATATATATATATATATAGGATTTGGTTCAAAGAGGACCATTTCCAGTTTTAAAAACCATAAAAGCTCTTATTAACTAGTAAGTATCTTGATACATCATAATTTAAATTCATTTAGTAGAGCGGTAATTTAGACATTTTGACATCTCTTCTCTTTCCATCAGCCATCTTTTCAATCACTTTATATATGTCACTTTTTTTAATTTTTCAAAAATCAATCTCTTTCTCTCTCATTCACATATCCGGATTTCTTTGTTTTTCTCTTCTGCACATCTAAAGATCTTGATTTCCTCCTTATCTCTGAATCAACCATTCTATTCAAACCACCATCTCAGCCGTGTTACCCCTATCACCATGGAAAAAAGCACATACATGCACATTCAGGCAACTGTCGGAGAAAGAGATAAGAGGAAGATAGAGTCGTATAGAGAGAGACAGACAGATGAATGGAGGCTGGTGGTTCAACGACAGAGGAAGATGGTTCCGACAGAGGGTCAACAGCTGGGTTTTGTTGATTAAGCTGGATCCACGTTTTCCGGTGGGGTTTGACTCCGGCGAGATAATGGTATCTCTTCCATCCCAATCTGTACCCAGATCTATTTTTTAAAACTGTATATTTTCTCTCTCTGTTTCTTTCTATGAAATATATATTAAGATTTGTTTTTTTGTTGCTACTGTTTCTTGCTAGAAATTCAACGTTTTGAAGGCCGCACCGGCCGGTTGGCCGGGTTCGGCCGGAAACTGTCGTGTCAGACGGCCTGGTTCAGGGTGTTGAACCACTTCTGCTCTTAGCCGGCCGGCCAGACCAAGGGCTGGCGGTCGGATCAGAAATTTGGTGAAAGGGGAGGTCTGGCAGGTCAATCTTCGAGGTGGTTTTCAACTCCGTCAAACATTGTCGTTGGGCAACCTTCATCTCCGGCAACCATCAACTCTCATTGGGACTGAGCCCATATTCGTTTTTCAGATATTTCTTAAGTTAAGTGCGATGAATATGAAAACTGGTATGGTATTCTTGACTTTTGAGAAATGGTAAATATAGTAAACTTAAAAAGTGAAAGGAGTAATTAATTTCGCAGATTTACGTATTCAAGGCTTTGCTTTGCTGGAATTCACTCTCTAGTAAATTATAATATATAATTTTATTTAACTACATGTTTTTTTAATAATATTAAAATCATTATAAACGTACATTAACTTCTTAAATCATTTTTAGTATGCTTTTTCCAAATGTTAATTGATTGATTAATTTTGAAATTCCATGAGATTTCCAAAAGTTTAAAATCTTTTAATAGTGGCGTAATGTTTTTTTTAACCAGGGTATAAAAATAAACTTTACGCTACCCGCAAAAACAATACACGTAAAAAACTGGGTGTGAAAAGTTAAAAAAAAAACTTTTTTTTAAACTTTACTTAAAAATTTTACGCTACCCGTAAAAAACTATACACGAAAAAAACTGTGTATGAAAAGTTTACAACCGCGGTGTAAAAAAATGTTTAATTATTTTAACAGTGGCGTAAAAACTTTACAACCGGGGTGCGTAAAAAAAGTTTACAACCGTGATTTAAGAAAAGTTTACAACCGTTGTGTAAAAGAGGTTTAATTTTTTTAACTTGTCCGAAAAAAACTTCGTAAAAGATGGGGTGTAAAAAACGGCACGTAAATACGGAGCGTAAAAATGGGCCGTAAAAAACAACGCTTAAAGAAGCTGGGCGTAAAAAACGGCGAGTTAAAAGGCGCATAAAAAAGGGGCGTAAAAACGGGGCGTTTAAAAACGTCGCGTAAAAAAAGGTGGGGCGTAAAAAAAAACGCGTAAAAAACGGGGAGTAAAAAAACCGGGGGGAAAAACGGACGAAAAACGAGGCGTATAAAAACGGTGCGTAAAAAACCCGGGCTTAAAAAATGTCGCGGAAAAAACTGGACGTAAAAAACGGCGCGTAAAAAAACTAGGGCATAAAAATCTCACAGAAGGGACGAGTAAACCGGTGCACACCTGATGGCAGACCTGCCCAGTTAAGGGTAGGAGCGCATCGCTGACAATAATAAAAAGTTTTTTTTATAAAAAATATTGCTTCGTAAAAAAAGTTTTTCTTAAAAAAAAGTTTTTCGTAAAAAAAATATTTTCGTAAAAAAAAAACTTGTCCGTAAAAAAGGGGGTGTAAAAAAACGGCGCATAAATACGGAGCGTAAAAAACGTGGCGCAAAAAACAAAGCGTAAAAAAAGTGGGGCGTAAAAAACGGCGAGTAAAAAAACGGGGCGAAAAAACGAGCGTAAAAACGGCGCATAAAAACGGCGCGTAAAAAAACTTCAAAACCGCGGCGTACGTGGCGTGATTTTTTTAAGGATATATAGAAAACCCATATTTCACGGTTGCCAGAACGTTTGTAGAAGGAATTTATAGCGATCAAAGAATTGGCCCATTAATCTCACCCATAATTCAACTGTTGGTTTCAATTTATCATCAATGATTTTTTCAGTTTATTGTATTCCCTACTAACATTAAAATTCGATTGTAGTCCCTACTAATTTTACTTGTATTATAATTATAAAAATTTGTTAGAAATAAAATATTAATAAATATGATTCATGTAGAAAGAACATTGTATTCCTAAATTAATCTCATTTAGTATTGTTCTATAAGCATTAAAACTTCTATTTACTTAAATTTTACCATCATCCCTCTAAAATATTATATAATATAGTATAGATAGTATAGATTAAATTTATAAAAACACACACAACACAAATTGTTATTATGTATATTGAACCTCTAAATTTTTAACTAACTTTTCTAAAATTATAAAATACATTTTATGTTAAAGTTGATTAATTTTGTTCACTAATTAGTCTTTTAATCAAAATACACAAATACAATAGAATGTATTTTAAATGTATGTTCTTAATGATCCCAAATACCATGTAACAATTTACGTAGAATGTGATGAGTTTATTATTTACATGCTTATTTTTTATTATTATTTATAAATAATATTAATATAGTATAGCTCATAAATGCTATTGATCAAATCAAGGGAAGGATGGTAGGAATGAAAGAAAATGAAAAAAAAGTTAAGCAGACCTTTCATATGTCATCTTAAAAGGTAGTAGAAATTTACCATTTTGTACATTCGAAATGCTTTATACAGTAATATAGATATATTAAAACAAGGAATATTAGATTTTAATAATCTCCACTATTCGCAATTAGCCGCCAACAGCCCCAACTTAAAAAATAACCACTAACAGTCCCAATTATTAACATATTGGCTTCCAACGGACCCTGATTAACAGATTTCTAACGTCGTTAGTCTCCGGTCGTCAAAAAAATGTTTTTTGTCGGAAAACTTTTTTTTGGGCCGGAAAACTCAACGTTTTTGTCACAAACCTCTTTTTAACCTTATTATGAACCTTTAGGAACATTTTTCTAGTAATAGCTTTAATTATTAAGGTCGTTGGAAACGGGTACACTTAATTTGGTATATAATATGTTTAAAAAAATTATTTATATATATATGTTTAAAAAAATTATATCTGGTATACAATCGGGTAAACGGGTACACTTTATCAGATAATCTAGTTGGGTTTATCATCAAATCCCAAACCCACAAAAATAAAACATAAAAACTAGTCCCAAACCGGTGAAAATAAAAAATAAAAACTAGTCTCAAACCCGATTAACTGACCCAAACCCCTGTCAAATGTCGGGTTTTGGGTTTACCTATTGGAATCTGGTTCGATTGTCATCCCTAGAGAATATAAGTTAAAATTTGGGATTGTCACAAAACGTTTAACATTTCCTTAGTTGAAACTGTTTGTCGACCAATATGTCAATATTTAAATTATTAAAATTCAACTTTTTTTTGTCACGGGTCAAAATTACTTAAAAAAAAGTTCAATAATAAAGTGGAGTTTTGTCATTATTCAGTGCAAAGATTGTATTTATGTGTTGTTTTGATTTTAGTTGTTTGTTTTTAACTTTTTATAGCTCTTTTCAGACACAAAATGATTGTCAAATCTTGTCTTAGAAGTTTCCCTGAAGACACGGTGTAAAACTATCCAAAATTTGCACGCGGGAATCTAATTACGTGGAAATTTACAACCAGTAGATACACTGTTTTAAACTTTTAATACGGGGGGCCAATTTTATGAATGTTGGCATCTATGCTAACCAATATTCAATTACAGTACTTGTTAACCAATATTCAATTACAGTACAAGTATTAAGCCCCTGTGTTACAGCAGTTATGGTATAATTATATCAAGTAGTATCAATACTATACACTATCGGCAACCACCGACACCGACAAAAGCTCGTAAAAACAAAATAAATAAAAAACGAATAAAATAACGCCGAACGAAAAACATGCGTAAAATCTTTGAATCACGAACGCTCGTTGCAAAAAAATTAAACCGAAATGTAAAACATAGAAAAAAATAACTAATTCAATCCAGGACCCGCGCGTTGGACGAACTTGTCAAACGGAGAAAAATAAATGTATTGCGACGGGCCAATCAAACGGGAAAAAATATACGAAAATATGTTAAACCACACACGCACGTTGCGGTGCGTTAACTCACAAAATTTAAAACGAAACAAAAAACTTGGAAAAGATGAAAAATATAGTGGACCAAAACTAAAAATAAAAAAGATTTCAGATTAAATTGTAAAAGATGAGAAACTTTAGGTTAAAAGTAAAAAACAGAGGGTCTAAATTACAAAATTTAAGTTATTTATTAATCTTAGATAAAGATAAGGATAAAAATAAGTGATATATATACTAGTTATTTATTAATATTAATATTAAATAAATAATAATAAAATTTATGAGGTTGAAGGAGGGAATGCCACGTGGCATTTTTTGTAGTCATTTATTATAAGTTAGATTATTACTAACTAATATTCTATTTTGGATCGGCTGAAATTGTATTAAAGTTGTTTTTGACGCAACTCGAACCTATAACCTTGAAAATATAAATACTTTAATTCCAATAACTTTATCAGTAAACCCAACCCCCACCCTAATATATATATAATAAGTACAATTATATTCTATTGGCATATATCATTTAGACTATGTGTTGTGTCTATTATAGTTTCTCATTATGTTATTATCATATAGATAATGGGTTTTAATTAAATAAGTTTAACCATCATGTTATGGTTTAACTAATAATTAAATAAAAAAAATTATGTTTACGTGTGATCTATGGAGGTTAGTGGACCCCACCCACCAAATGTGTTAAGAGACGCTAAGATAGTAACACCCCCCCCCCCCCCCCACATCCCTTTTGCGCCCCCTTTAACCGTAATGACACAGTGTTCCAAGTTTTAGCGATGTGGCTAGAGACGTTAAGCCACGACACCAAGTCTTGTAAGCTTAGAAAACCAAGAAATGAAACCAGTGATGGCTATGTTATGGTTATTCTTGTAATCGACCTTTTCGTTTGATTATAATTATATTGTTTTTTAATGACAGACTTGGATCACTGACGAACTACTGCAGTATTATCGTGCCACCAGCGGAACCGTCCAATCATATCCATCTCCACTAGGCTATAATACGTATACACCAATTCCGGATGAAACCTAATAAATCTGAGAAAAAACTCTTTGTTAGAATCGAACCTAGAACCTAATGGTCTCTAAGCATTGGTCCACCTCAAGATGCCACAAGACTATAATGTCATGGACGTAATTATTTGTGTTGACAGCCAAAATCAATGTTTTAAATACCGGTATGAACCGGCCGGTTAAACCGGATATCGAACACGAGTCTGGTACGATAAAAGCCGGTAAAACCCGAATATGTATGCCTTATGTACCGGCGGTTAATCCGGTTCTACCGGTTCAAACCGTTGAACCGGTTTGCATTTTCTTAAGTTTAATTTCTTAATTTTTAATAAAATACAATATTAAGATAATATTGATCTTCCATATTTCCGGTAATTAACCTAGTGACTTCTATTCTAATATTTCTTTGTTGTTGAAATTGTTAGTCAGCTCGTACAATGCAATATTGTTTATAACTAATAGAAATATTCTTAAAATGCTTAATAGTTTACAATAAAAATAGTTGTTTTTAGATAAAATTATGATCAATTATATAAATCCTAGTTGAGATTATTGGATTTTTTTTAAATGAATTTGTATTTTATGAAAATTATAGGGTTAACTAGTAACCCGGTTCAACCGCCCGATACAATACGGTTCAGCCGGTTAGACCATTTTAGAGCCAACCCAGTATGACTTAAAAACCGGCTTTTAAAACATTGGCCAAAATAACTAAATTATGCACACACAAAAATCTTATATTTATATATTTATTTTTTATAAGTTACTATTTTATTTGTCTAAAATTTTTTGTTTCAATTTTGTTATCAATAATATATTACTTATATTTTTTTACAGAAGATATTGTTATGTTTTGTTTTACAAAAATTTAATTCAACCTTATGAATTACAATGAGATTGTATTAATTACTATTTGTATTCGTATCATAGTACTCAAGTTCAAAACATACATAATTTATTAGCTCATTTCAACTCCCCTCCTCTAAATATTGTATCAATGAAAACACGTTGATCTCGGTTCAGTTCAATCAACCGGTTTACTTGTTCCACCAAGAACACAAGAAAAAATGTCGGTTTAATTTGCAACTATTTATAAAGCCTGAACCAAAGTAGCAAGGTTGTTAAGTTCAACCGGCTTGTCTAACTTAATTTTCATTATCTTGCACATATGTGTAAGAAAAAAGGTTAATTAGTTGATTAAAAATATGAAGAAAAAAATAGACGTTTGAAATCATGAATAAAATACATATGAATATGTTGTATAATTCGTTTTAGCATTTGTTTATAGTTCTTTTTTACTATTGAAATCATTCAAAAATAAATTATAACTAGGGTCATACTAACTCGCACATTGCACTGAGACGCGGTTAGAATTCGCTACATATCGCATATCAAAATAATAAAAAAATAATAAAATAAGACAAACAACAAAGGTAAACGTAAAATAAAACTTGATGCACTGGTTATAGCAAACGAAAAAAAAGTTTATGTCCAAAAGGAAATCTGCACGTGTTCAGTTCGTTAAAAGATTTGAAAATTAAAATGTGGTTTTCCCGTACCAATATCGCTTTTTTTTGTTACAAAAAATAAACTCAAAACAACAAAAAAAATTGGTTTTGTTTGTTACAATAAATACACTAAAAATAGTAAAAGGAAAAAAGAGAGCTCAAGTTAGCAAAGCCTCTAAAATTCATGTTAACATATTTACACTATGCCAATGAGGTAGTGGTAGAATGATTGAGGAAAGATTTGGTATTTCTTGTGACCCAGGTTTAACTCCTAATCTCCCCATTATTTTCTGTGTCATCCAGGTGAAGGACGAATACATGTGGCGCCGGTTCGTCTTGGATGGGAGGCAAGGTTTTACCGATTATTCCACCTGTCGCGCCTTCGAGCAGGAGGAGTCGGGTTTCCGCACATCTCGAAGAGCCAAGGGGCTGGCGCGGTCGAGTAGTTAACCTTAGTCACAAGGTCCGGTGTCAGGGTGGTTGGCATGGTGTTCTTTACCGTTCAAAAAACCATATTTACACTATTTAACTTCCTTTATATTATATTGATAATTTGATATGACTAGGTAAATGAAAATAGAAAAAATAACAGTTGTGTTTTAAATATTATAAGAGTTAATTGCGTGGTTAGTCCCTATAGCCTTCCAAATTAACAAGGTTAGGTACTAAGTTCTAAAATGCCTTCTTACTCCAAAGTTATCTTCCAAAAAATAATAGTTGTGTTTTAAATATTATAACATTACAAGGACTAACCACTTTCGACTCACTTAATTTCCCCTAAAACAGTGGTAGCACTCCCGTCCATTACAAAATACGTAACACATAATCGATAAGTACTTTAGATTCCTTTATATTCACACACTAGATCCTATATTCTAAGTTAAACTTAAGCCTATTTTAGAAGCGATAACCTCAAAGTTTTGCTCAAACAACAATACATGCGTATCCTCGTACATGGTTTAGTCAACTGTTGCATGACATTTTAATCATATCATTCGCTTTACACACCCTGATCTCTCGACTATTTTATGTAAATAAATTCGTAGCATTCAATTCATATCATACGCACAATTATCGTCTGTTACATTTGTTGACGTTCATAATTATACACATATTCATGTTCATGAAAATAACGTGTCATCTTTCATGCTTATTATAACACCTAATGGCATACCTCCCAACATCGTCCATGGACAGGAGAGATTCCTGGCTCATAAGTAATGCCCTACCTCTAAAATCACCAACGCGTTTTGGGCTTAATGCTAGTGGATGAGAGGAGAACTCCACAGTTAAGCGTGCTCAAGTGGGAGTAGTACTAGGATGGGTGACCTCCTGGGAAGTCTCCACCAAGGCAACCAAAAACAAAGTCGTGAGTTCCTGGATGGGCCACCCATCAAGGGCAAAGCGGACAATATTGGTGATAACGAGGGACAGGGGTGTTACACTTATACTTATCATCACATTCATGCATATACGTCTTATATCCATGCTTATACTTATTTCCATACTTATGCTTATACTCATACACATACCTATACTTGTACTCGTATTCATATTCATGCCTATGCGCGAGCGGAACCCGAAGGATTCGCTTACGTGGGCCACAAGCTAATTACACGCTACGCACTACATTCTTACACACGCGCGAACTTATTTTCAGAATTTATGTACACCTTTATTCATGCGCTGCTAGTACAAGCTATGCGGATCATGTGATGATCGGTATAATCGCGGGTGCACACGGGATTATAGCGATAAGCGCATGAGAACCATAGAGTGTACTACCGCGTATGGTAACACACGGAACGTAACATTGCATCGAGTAACGAAACGGTCGCAACGTGGTCAAAACATGGTGGATACGCCACTGGTACTCCCTATACATAAGTGTTTTCACCATGCTATCAAACTTTCGTAATACGTGCCATGAGAAATTCAGTGATTTACAGACCATAATACGACCTAACACGCCAGCTTTAAACAACTCACAACTGCATTGCTAAGTGCGCGCTACCCGATTATCCGACGAGTCTTAATCCCTAACGTAACGTTTTCGTTTGTTCATATACATATGCCATCCTTACACGAGTATTCGTTGATCGAATCAATCGTCCGCTCTTATGCCTCCGTTACCCCCGTTAACCTTGTCTTTTTTTTTTTTTTTTTTACAACCTCGTTTACAATCAATCGTGTAAGCATTCAAACCCTAAATGCCTTCTTACTCCAAAGTTATCTCCCATTCTCGTTGAGGGCAACACGCTTGATTGGCCGCTACCTCGATAACTAGCTTATTTTAAATACCTAACCTTCTTGTTTTCCATCATTAAGCAACTCTCTACAAAACCGCGATTTATTAATGCTCCTCAACCGTTACGACTTTCTTACAATCTACGGAACAACACACTCACCATCAAACTGCATACCACTTCTTACGAGAGCTTTTCTGCTTAGATGGCATATCATTTGAGTTATTCAAGCTCGTTTAAACCACTCTCCTATACGCATACTTACGCGCTTTACTTACGCTTGATGGCTTTAATCTTTCTAGTCAAGCAACTTCTTCTTGTAAACCTAACTCTTCGATGCTCTAAACTTCATGCTCTCCCTCATGTGTCCAAACATCCAAGTCTCAATTTTAGACGATCATTCTATAGCCAAATCTTTCTAGAGTCTTCCTCTTGAATAAATTTCGGGACGAAATTTCCTAAAGGAGGGGAGACTGTAACGCCTCGTATTTCCTAGATTTATTATTTTTTATAAAAATTCACGCTCGTTTTCTATTTCCTGAGTCGCAACTACAATCGGATCGAAAAACGGTTTGAAACGGAAACTACGCGTTGTTACGTGTTTTTAACGAAACAACAACCGAACGCGACCTTTTTCGATGTCTTACATTTAATTCCTGTGTTTAAAACTTAAATAAAATTATACGCTATTTCATCGCGTTCGGGCCACTCTCAGGCTTTTAAACCCAACCTATCAAACCCTTACCACTTAAGCCTACCTATATATACCTCACTTAAAACCCTAGAAGTACCCCCCTCATTCTCACAACTATCCAGCCGCGCCCCCCCCTGCGATTTCCGGCGACCGGCGCAGTTCCGGCCAACTCCTTCTCCGCAGACGCAGATCCATGCCGCCACATCCACACCCTCACCTCTTGGACTCTCTACCTCACTCCCTGCTTCCCATCAAACGCGACGGCCGTCGGCCGTCATGCGCTCGCCGACCTCCCCTCGAACCCTCACTCTCACTCTCTTCTCTCCCTCCCTGCAGTGGTGTCGCTGGCCACCAATCGGGTGGCGGCGCAGCAGGGGCGGCATAGCAGCGGCGGCAGGTGATGGTTCAGCAACGGCGGTGTAGCAGCGGCGGCGGTGGCTTAGCGGTGGCGTTAACAGCGCCCGTGGTCTCAGACCTGGTTCCATCTCGATTCAGCAGGCTCGGGTCAACCCGGTTAGTCTTGGTCAAAGCTCGGGTCTGGTCAAACAGTCAAACAGTCCACGGGTCAGCTCCGGGTCGAATCTCGGTTCAGTCAAGGTTAGTCTCGGTACGGGTCTTGGTTTTGCTTCTATTTCGAATCCCATTAATTCTTTTCATTCGGCAGGTTACGATTCGTTTCGGTTCAGTTCATGGCTCATGTTCAGCGGGTTCGGGTCTCGGTGCAGAGGTTTGGGTCAGCAGTGAGTCAATGACAGATTTGGCTTCGGTTCGGGTCTCGTTTGGTGTTCGATCAAACCTGGTCAACTGTGGTCAAACAGTCAACGGGTCAGCTTTGGTGTTCACTCGAGTTACAGAGACAGCGGTTCAGCTGTTCTGGTTCAGGTCACTCATCCCAAAGTCAGATTTGTTTCGGTCCGTGTTCAGTCCAGATACATTTCGGTTCAGGTACGGATCGTGCTTTGATGGTTTCAGTTTCACTTTTGATTTTAGTTGGTTTGTTGAGTTCACTTTTGGTTTCATCTCAGTTCAGTTTGGCATCGGTCAACGTCAGTCAACAGCAGTTGTTTCGGTTCCGGTTCGAGTCAAACCTGGTCAACAATCAACAGGTTAACTCAGTTCAGTCTTGCTTCAAAGTTCGGGTCAAAATCAATCCACACTCGACTTGGTATAATGTCATGTTACTAATTATATTGTTTTGTATTTAATTAGTGTTATAATCACGTAACCGAACCTTATAAAATTTGTAGACATAAAAAGAGTATGTAAACATTTATAGTGTTTCGTCGATTCTTGCGTTGTTTATTGTTGTGTTTTGGAAAAATATATCGACACATATGTTATCGGGATTGTCCAAAAACAAGAGGAAACTCTGCCCGTTTATCGACAAAATATGTTTATTTATTATATTTATCGACAAAATATATATATATATATATTTATCATATCTCTCGACAAATATACTTATTTACTATACTTCCGACAAAACATATTTATTTATTATATTCATCGACAAAATATAGATATATTTATCATATCTCTCGACAAATATACATATATTTATTATACTTCCCGACAAAGATATATTTAGTTAATACGTTTTTCGACAAAATATATTATCTAACGACAAAAGAGATATACTACGGTTTTCGTAAAAGATATATACAATTAACTATTATTCTTTTCGTAAATATATATATACACATATATATTATTCTTTTCTTTCCTTCAAAACATATATAGATCTAGTAATCTTTTCGTCAAAAAAAATATATATTTTGCTTATTAGTTAAACATCAAAGATCGCGTATCACATCCACTGGATTTTTATATAATAATAAATATATCGATAGTTACGCTTATTTATTATTTTTGACAAACACTTCCATAACGCTTCCGACTGTAACATCCGTCAAAAACGGATTTACCAAACCCGCTCCGTTTATCAACCGAACAGTCAGTCAAATTTTTCGTTGCGAATTAAATGCCCAAAATAATTTTAAACGATACGTAATCAATTATTATGCGGGGATATATATTTAGTTTTTGAAAAACTGTCAAAAATAACAAAATAAAAATGTTTTACTCATGCCGGGTTTCGAACTCGGGTCCGTACCGGTTCAAATAAACACTTATCACTCAGCCGACCAACCACTCCGCCACTTTGATTTTCTGTTAATAAAAAGAATCAATTAATTCAAATATTCAAGTTCGGAAGTCAAAATTCCGTAAATTGCGCCCAAAATAGCAGTCGTCGGAAATCCCGACGACTTCGTCGTTTAATTACGTTTCCGCTCAAGATAACCGTAGAATTAACTCCCACGACGGTTATAACCGACGTCTGAACCCGCGACATCAGCCATAACCGCCGGAGAACGGCTGACTTCGAATTGAGACCGAATTCAGACCCCATACATCTCGATACTACCCTATAAATTCACCCACAACTCACCAGAAATCTTTCACACTCAAATCGCACCCTTTCTCGGCGAAAACTCACTCGCCGGAAATATTTTATACGTCGCTGGAAAACCGAGTTTTTAATCTCTGAGCTTTACTGAACCCCCTAAACTTATACCGAAGTCACCCACACCCTTTGTAAGCTTTCTGAAGATTCTCCGCTGCAAGACACTCGTCGCCGGAAGAGCTTGCTGTCGCCGGAGTTCTGCCGGAAAACAGAGTAAAACCAGTCGGTACTTTTCACGCCTAATTCCTTTCCTTTTTACTTTTATCTCGTCTGTAATTGATCATAAAACGCTAAAGAAACCTGAATCAACATTTCGAACCAGTCAGTCGTCACTTCCGGTTAAAACCAGTGAAGAAGACGACGTTTCGGTACTGGTTAAGTATAATTAAAATCAAGTTATTTACCGGGTTAGACACACAGTCCAGCGGTGGACTGTGTGCACATTGAACGCTAAGGTCTCGAGTTCGAGTATTGTTCCTCACACGCTGCCTTAATAAAAATTCCTTTTTCCGCAAAACTGAACCGGATTGATTTAGGTATATGTTAAGTATATTGATAACCGAGTTTATAACCAAGTGAGACACACAGTCCAGCGGTGGACTGTGTGTACGCTAACCCACAGGTCCCGGGTTCGAGACCTGTGGAGCGCACCGGTTCGCTAGATTTAATTCATTTTTAAATAAAGGATTTCTGTTTAAAATCTAATTAATATATATATATAATTAAAATCGGATATATGACGGGTTAGACACGTAGCTCAGTTGGTAGAGCTGCGTGCACGCGTACGGGAGGTCTCGGGTTCAAGCCTCACCCAGCGCACAACAACATGCCTTCGAACCGGTCAACTGTCAGTCAAAGTCAACGGTCAAAGTCAACTGTAGCAAAAATCAAATATTTTTTTATTATTTTTATTTAATTATTTTAATTAAAAATCAATTAAAAATACTTAAAAATAACATTTTTAAGGTTAGAAAATAGCCTCAAACTCACAAAAATACACCCAACAATCCTACTAAAATAGATTAATAAAATCCGTTTGCTTACCAAACCATAATGCGATTTATCTAGGTTAATTTCACTCGTGGTTAAAACCATTTCGCGTGCATTCAACATCATCAACCGAACGCACCCAATGTGAGTGAATTCTTACAAACTCCCCTTTTTATTCATGTTTTGGGGTGTATCATGTGTCGCTTAAACTAATTCTCTTATGCAAATTCGTGCTATACCATTATATGAACTAAACTAGAATGTAACTATTGTTGGTTGTGATGTATTACATATTGTCAAAGTTGTATGCAAATTATTTAGGCCCATCAGTTCCTCGTGGGAGACGAGTTGAACAACGCGTGCCTTAAAACTCATTCATTAGGCCCATCAGTTCGTAGAACAACGCGTGCCTTAAAACTCATTCATTAGGCCCATCAGTTCGTAAGAACAACGTGTGCCTTAAAACTCATTCATTAGGCCCATCAGTTCGTAAGAACAACGCGTGCCTCAAAACTCATACATTAGGCCCATCAGTTCGCAAGAACAACGCGTGCCTCAAAACTCATTCATTAGGCCCATCAGTTCGTGGAACAACGTGTGCCTCAAAACTCATTCATTAGGCCCATCAGTTCCTCGTGGGAGACGAGTCGAACAACGCGTGCCTCAAAACAATCACTTGGTGTATGTGTGTTCAATATTCAATATTATGTGTTGTGTGAATAAATTTACATCTACCTTTACTCATATGTGGTATGCACATTATTTATAATCAATTGGATAAACTTGTTCAAATGTTTTTTCCATAGGATTCACTCGCCAACATTATGTTGATCCAAAAACCTTTTTACACATGATACAGGTGAACAGGTTGAAGCAAGGAAAACATAGGATATGCCTTAGAAGAGAACCAAGAAGCTTAGACTGATAGTTAGAACATGTTGTATCATTATTGTAAATTTCCATTAAATTGTATTAATGAATATGAAACGTATAATAAATGTTATGAGCTTTGATGATAACCCAATCATGCCCCGGTCACCTTTTCCGCTGCGGGTCGGGGTGTGACAGATTGGTATCAGAGCCATGACTATAGGGATATAGGATAGGTTATTAGACCCTTAGAGCCTATACTATAGTCTGCTTAAATTTTAATTGATTAGGTGGTTACCTACAAACTTGTGACATTTATTTGTTTCATATTTTTACAGTCACACATACATACTTATATACATATTCATTATACATATATCGATGTTCATGTATTCAATTCATTTTCATACTCTCATTATTCTAGGATTTTGTTGCAATTTTCAAATCTCATCAAAGTAAGTTCTGCGACGGGCATGTAGTAACCGGAAGGGTACAAGTACCGGTAGTCGGGACGTCCTGTCTAGGTTGGCATTCGTATAAATCCAAAATAACGGACCAGTTTGCCTACCTGGGGACTAACGATGAGAGTACGACGGACCTATTAGGCCAAAGCATGCCACACCAAACGTCGTTCGAACTAACCTCACTTTGAGATGTCACCGTGTCCATGCCTGGGCACATTCCGAATATCATACGTTACATATTTCTCGATTTTCTCCGGGTTTTAGTGTACGTAACCAGACTAACACATGCGAACCATATGAAAAACCCGGTAATCATGGGGGCCCACATGATTACGAAGGTGAAGTATGGCGGCATGCAAGGCCCAAATTCGAGCAAAGCCCAAGACATCCTATGGATGTAGTAGATTTATTTTTCTATATTTATTTTATGAACGTTCAATCCCAAACACGACCCACGATCCCAAAGGCATCCAGCTCATACTCTTGACATGTATTCCTTGTAGATGTCTTCTAACCTCGCCCGTAGGAAGATTAGAGCAGGAAAAGCCCGTGAACGCATGGCTGCCCAAATCGCTCAGCAAATGGCGACCGTAATACCCAACGTCGTAGTTCAAGTTCAACAAGCCCTTACCGCTAATTCCGTTAACCCAACCCAACAAGAGGATCAAAACACTGTCAACCTTTCAGTCACTAAATGCACCTTCAAACATTTCAAATCCTGCGATCCTCCAAAATAAGAAGGTACTGAAGGTGTCACCGCTCTCCTCCATTGGTTCGAAGAAATGGAGAACACTTTTCTAAATTGCGATTGTCCCGATGATCGCAAAGTGCGTTATGCTACCGGTCGTTTACTTGGAACAGCACTCACATGGTGGAATACAGAGAAGACCAAACGAGGTGTTGAAGAAACTATGACCTTGACTTGGGAAGAATTGAAGGGAATCATGACAAGACGGTTTTGCCCAAGAAGCGAAATCAAGAAATTGGAGGATGAGTTCCATGCTTTGAAACAAAAGGAAGGCGACCACACCACATACAACAAGAGATTCCTTGAGCTAAATCAAATGGTTCCCAACTTGTTCACTCCCCTCTACCGTTTGATCGAGCACTACATTCGTGGTCTTCCATCAAAGATTCAAGACTCTGTAATAAGTACCTCGCCTGCAACTTTGGAAGCAGCAATGGAGCTAGCAACCGCGCTCACCGAGAACCGAATCCGGAACAAAGATTTCAAAGAGGAGAAGAAGAAGGATAAAGCATCAACCGAAACCTCAAACTCCACCCGAACCGAATCCTCTACACCACCTATTTTTAAGAGAAAACGAGATGGGCAAATCTTCGCCGTCACCCAACGCAACCAACCAGCTTCACAAGTTGTACCTCCTCAAACTATCCCAAACGCTCAAGTAGCACCCAACTCAACTTACCCAAATAAGAAACCTTACATTGGACCTCACCCTCAATGCAACACCTGTTTCTATCACCATCCATCTACTTTACCCTGTCGACTATGTGCGAATTGTGGACGCTACGGTCATTTGAGCAAAGTTTGCCGCACCGCTCAAAACCAAACCTCAACCCCTACTCAACCCATGATCCAAACATATCAACAACCTCAATACCCCATGTACCCATATGTTCGAGCTTGTTTCAATTGTGGCGACCCTACCCATTTTAGAAACACATGCCCTCGTTTGGTTAACATCATAAACGCCCAAGCTCAAGCAAACCCAGTTAACCAAGCAAACCAAGCAAACCCAGCTCCACCGCCAGCAAGAGGAAGAGTTTATAACATCAACGCCAATCCTGTTGAAGATATTAACGGTCCAAACCAACCACTTAACTAGCCTTCTCTCACCAAGAATCAAGATTCAACTCCAACCACTTAGTTTTTATGTTTTTTCTTTATGTATTCTCAATTTTCACGTATCTCAATTGGAATTTTATCCAAGAATTTTAATGCAAATTACTAGTTCAGTTTGTTTTATACTCATTGATTTAATATTCAAATCATCATACTTCACGACATATCTCAGTTTCATCATTTAAAGAAGTTGAGTTGTGTCTCATTTCTACATAGACTAACCTCTCCATCATATTAAACGAGAGAGGTATTGTCAAACACGGATACTATCAGAATTAAGACTCAAGCGCTGGTTGTTGTGTTTGTTTATGTTGTAGAGTCGCATAGAACTAATCATAACTTGCGGATAAAGTCAATGAGAATTTGACAAGAATATGGTGGATACGCCGCTGGTACTTCCTATACATAAGTATTCTTGTCAAATGATCGGAGGCATTATCAGGCGGTTATGAGAGGTTCCATGCATAGGTTGTTTGTGTGATTAAGTTATTCATTTTCAGTACATGCAATACGCTCGGCTCCGTTTGATTGAGCCTTGAGCACACAGACAATTTCATTTTCAGTACATTCAATACGTTCAGCTCCGTTTGATTGAGCCTTGAGCGCACAGACATTTCAATTTCAGTACATACAAAACGATCGGCTCCGTTTGATTGAGCCTTGATCGCACAGATATATTTCATTTCAGTATTTTTATGTTTGTTGTATTGGTTGTAGAGTTATAGGACTAATCATAATTCACTGATAAAACCAATGAAAATTTGACAAGAATATGGTGGATACGCCGCTGGTACTTCCTATATATAAGTATTCTTGCCAAAGGATCAGAGGCGTTATCAGGCGGTTATGAGAAGTTCCATGTAGGATTTAGTATTGCCTTGGTTGAAATTTGTGTTACATTTATATCATCTCACTATTTAAAGAAATTGGATTGTGATCCATTTCTACATAGACTAACCTTTCCATCATAACAAACGAGAGAGGAACTGTCACCATTCAAACATATATACTATCAGAATGTGGATTCAATTATTAGTTGTTGTGTTTTTGTGTAGATTGTAGTATTAGAAGTTTTGCCTTAGGATATAACCATACTTTTCCAAACATATCTAAACTCTTATGCATGATATCATTTTAGCGAATCATCTCTGCTTAACAATACTTATACAGTAGGCAACAAAAAGCGATTCATGTATTAGGATACTTAACCTTTACAAGGAACGTTACCGCCTCAAACAAAAACTTAAACCCTTATTTCTTCTAAAGCGTGTAACTGTCAAACTAAACACCATCATTTTTTTAGTCAAATATATCACTATTTAAATTTCGGGACGAAATTTCTAAAAAGCAGAGGATACTGTAACATCCGTCAAAAACGGATTTACCAAACCCGCTCCGTTTATCAACCGAACAGTCAGTCAAATTTTTCGTTGCGAATTAAATGCCCAAAATAATTTTAAACGATACGTAATCAATTATTATGCGGGGATATATATTTAGTTTTTGAAAAACTGTCAAAAATAACAAAATAAAAATGTTTTACTCATGCCGGGTTTCGAACTCGGGTCCGTACAGGTTCAAATAAACACTTATCACTCAGCCGACCAACCACCTCCGCCACTTTGATTGTCTGTTAATAAAAAGAATCAATTAATTCAAATATTCAAGTTCGGAAGTCAAAATTCAGTAAATTGCGCCAAAAATAGCAGTCGTCGGAAATCCCGACGACTTCGCCGTTTAATTACGTTTCCGCTCAAGATAACCGTAGAATTAACTCCCACGACGGTTATAAACCGACGTCTGAACCCGCGACATCAGCCATAACCGCCGGAGAACGGCTGACTTCGAATTGAGACCGCATTCAGACCCCATACATCTCGATACTACCCTATAAATTCACCCACAACTCACCAGAAATCTTTCACACTCAAATCGCACCCTTTCTCGGCGAAAACTCACTCGCCGGAAATATTTTATACGTCGCCGGAAAACCGAGTTTTTAATCTCTGAGCTTTACTGAACCCCCTAAACTTATACCGAAGTCACCCACACCCTTTGTAAGCTTTCTGAAGATTCTCCGCTGCAAGACACTCGTCGCCGGAAGAGCTTGCTGTCGCCGGAGTTCTGCCGGAAAACAGAGTAAAACCAGTCGGTACTTTTCACGCCTAATTCCTTTCCTTTTTACTTTTACCTCGTCTGTAATTGATCATAAAACGCTAAAGAAACCTGAATCAACATTTCGAACCAGTCAGTCGTCACTTCCGGTTAAAACCAGTGAGAAGACGACGTTTCGGTACTGGTTAAGTATAATTAAAATCAAGTTATTTACCGGGTTAGACACACAGTCCAGCGGTGGACTGTGTGCACATTGAACGCTAAAGTCTCGAGTTCGAGTATTGTTCCTCACACGCTGCCTTAATAAAAATTCCTTTTTCCGCAAAACTGAACCGGATTGATTTAGGTATATGTTAAGTATATTGATAACCGAGTTTATAACCAAGTGAGACACACAGTCCAGCGGTGGACTGTGTGTACGCTAACCCACAGGTCCCGGGTTCGAGACCTGTGGAGCGCACCGGTTCGCTAGATTTAATTCATTTTTAAATAAAGGATTTCTGTTTAAAATCTAATTAATATATATATATATAATTAAAATCGGATATATGACGGGTTAGACACGTAGCTCAGTTGGTAGAGCTGCGTGCACGCGTACGGGAGGTCTCGGGTTCGAGCCTCACCCAGCGCACAACAACATGCCTTCGAACCGGTCAACTGTCAGTCAAAGTCAACGGTCAAAGTCAACTGTAGCAAAAATCAAATATTTTTTTATTATTTTTATTTAATTATTTTAATTAAAAATCAATTAAAAATACTTAAAAATAACATTTTTAAGGTTAGAAAATAGCCTCAAACTCACAAAAATACACCCAACAATCCTACTAAAATAGATTAATAAAATCCGTTTGCTTACCAAACCATAATGCGATCTAGGTTAATTTCACTCGTGGTTAAAACCATTTCGCGTGCATTCAACATCATCAACCGAACGCACCCAATGTGAGTGAATTCTTACAAACTCCCCTTTTTATTCATATTTTGGGGTGTATCATGTGTCGCTTAAACTAATTCTCTTATGCAAATTCGTGCTATACCATTATATGAACTAAACTAGAATGTAACTATTGTTGGTTGTGATGTATTACATATTGTCAAAGTTGTATGCAAATTATTTAGGCCCATCAGTTCCTCGTGGGAGACGAGTTGAACAACGCGTGCCTTAAAACTCATTCATTAGGCCCATCAGTTCGTAGAACAACGCGTGCCTTAAAACTCATTCATTAGGCCCATCAGTTCGTAAGAACAACGCGTGCCTTAAAACTCATTCATTAGGCCCATCAGTTCGTAAGAACAACGCGTGCCTCAAAACTCATACATTAGGCCCATCAGTTCGCAAGAACAACGCGTGCCTCAAAACTCATTCATTAGGCCCATCAGTTCGTGGAACAACGTGTGCCTCAAAACTCATTCATTAGGCCCATCAGTTCCTCGTGGGAGACGAGTCGAACAACGCGTGCCTCAAAACAATCACTTGGTGTATGTGTGTTCAATATTCAATATTATGTGTTGTGTGAATAAATTTACATCTACCTTTACTCATATGTGGTATGCACATTATTTATAATCAATTGGATAAACTTGTTCAAATGTTTTTTCCATAGGATTCACTCGCCAACATTATGTTGATCCAAAAACCTTTTTACACATGATACAGGTGAACAGGTTGAAGCAAGGAAAACATAGGATATGCCTTAGAAGAGAACCAAGAAGCTTAGACTGATAGTTAGAACATGTTGTATCATTATTGTAAATTTCCATTAAATTGTATTAATGAATATGAAACGTATAATAAATGTCATGAGCTTTGATGATAACCCAATCATGCCCCGGTCACCTTTTCCGCTGCGGGTCGGGGTGTGACACCGACGAAATTAAATTTAGAATCGTTACATGAGCCATGTTTTATATGCATGCGTACATTCAATTCCAATTCAAAACCTCGGTCTTAATTCCGAATACTCATACCTTATCGTTTGCTCGTTAAGGTGACCTCGGTGTCCCCTTTCTCCCACTCATCAACTCGTCGCAGATTACCAAAGAAGACTTAGCAATTTTGTGAGTACACTCGACCCACTTTTGTTTATATCACTTTTTGGGTGTAACATGTTTCCATATACAAAAATCACAAACACTTAAACTTTATGAAACGCACAAACAATCCTATACACATGACTACTTGAATCATATACTCGTTGCTTGTCTGGGGATAAACGTTATGCTATTCTTTAGTCATTAACTATTTTTAGCCTTGTTTGACATGCTTAGCGCTATAGGAATTCACGCATCCACCTCCATCGTGTTATTCGTGAGGTCATGTTAAAACATCGTGATTGCGTTACGGGTTTGATTATTAGCATTGCATGCCTTGATATTGCTCTTGTATAGATTTGGTTGCCATGAGGATTTTTAAAACTTTATTCGTATACGTATGCTATGCTTAAACTTGTGTACTCGCCTTTGCTTTTGCATTGACTTTATTTTAAAACATGTTACAGGTTGAAGGAGATGACGCTATGAAAACAATATAGCAAGGACTAGATACACACAAATTAGACGTTAGGTTTAATTTCGACGTATCAATTTTGTTATGACTTTGCAAATGTTAGGTTGTTCTTTGTTTTGTTACATTGATGTATTTGACAATTCTTATGAAATGAAATATGGTTTAATTAATTATTGTCACTTAATAATGTTGTGAGCAATGAGCAATCTCGTTTTCGTCTCATCCCGATGTTTCCGCCATCGGTTGGGGTGTTACAAATAAATCATTGTAAATAAACTTTTTTATAGTCGTCGAAACCAACCCTTACAAATTTTAAAATTCCCGTCACAAAGCATGGGTTTCACCCGTGTTTACTTGTAAATACAAGTAAATACATATTTTAACATTCTCGCCACAATGTGTGGTTTCATCCACCGGTTTATATTTACTTGTGAGTATAAGTAAATACATTCCTAACAGTTTATGTCTTTTTATTATAAGTAGTATAAAGTCACACCGCGTTGCGGTGGGGGTGTAAAAATATTTCAAATAGTACCAATGTCACACCATCGCCAACAACCAACACCTATTAATGTGAATAAATTAGATCATAACGTAAAACATATAAAATAATAATTAAGTCGACTTTGTACCTGCTCGTTGCGGCGAACCAATGACGTAAAAATGTTGAACTATACACGTACGTTTCGCCGTGTTAACTCGCAAATTTAGAACCAAGTGTTAAACGAAACATAATAACAGTGAACCACACACACATGTTGTACCGTGTTAACTCGCAAAAATTAGAACGAAACGTAAAACAAAAGAAAAACGAAATATGACAAGTATAGGTGATCAAAGTTGAGAATAAAAAAATTGTACGATTAAATTACGAAAGATGAAAACTTTTGGGTTAAAGTGAAAAATTAAATAGTTTTGGATTCAAAGTGTAAAATCAATTTTTTTTTAAAAATACCCCTAAACATGGTGTACAACACTCAATGCATCAACACTTAAGAAATTCATAGAATGTAAATGTAAATATAATAGCTATACTACTCCATGCAAAGAATATATGCCTTTTTTTAAACTCAGTTTCCCCCGCAAAGTGATCGCCATAATTTTTCTTAGATGTTTCCCTGAAAAGGAACACAACACCATCCAAAAATTGGAAGCGGGATCGGAATCTACTCGAAAATTTGGATTGTACTTATTCATATTTTCTTAACCGAGTTTATGGTCGGTTAAATTTATAAGTATATAGATAACTAAAATAATTAACCTAACAATCACTAAAATTTAACTTCTTTTATTTTATAAATGGAAAATTTTTGTTGCACTTTTATTATTTATTATAAATTAAAAATATAAATTATAACATATCACTTACCTCTTTCTTATTCCTAAAAACTTGATTGAGTTGATTAACTAATGATTTTGAATTGATCCATACACAATCCCAAAACCTGCAGTAAGTGATGGTTACCCGATTTAACCAAACACCTTTTACCAATGGGGTGGTAGTCCATTGTCAAAGACAAAGTTTTTAAACACCTTGTGAGAAGGAGGTCTTGGATTTAAGTCTCACAGACAACAAGGAATAAAAAAATTGTCGTTAAAAAAAATCAGTAAAAAATTATTTGTTCCATGGTCTAATCACCTGTAACCATACAACATTTTCCCTATTAAATCTCCATTATATAATTTCCTTTACCTTTGAAATTATTCGTTCCCTTCCCAAATTTTTTTAAGAATCAAATGAGATCTAATTCAACTTTTCAAGGAAGGAATTGGGTAAATGCATAGACATTTTCAAGGAGGTTCCTTACTTTTCCTAGCAGCTGGTGTACTTAATAATTAATTATTAATTAATTACTAATATACTTGTAAATTTCTACGAAGGTTGACGTTCACGCTGACTCAAAAAGCTAGATGATATACTTCTATATAAATCATTGAATGAATGTTATTTCTTCTCATACAACTCAAGACATTTCAATTTAGACTCATTCAAATATACATATTAATCGCTCTTATTTTGGTACTCAAGGTATTCAAATCAGTTTTTTTTTAATCTTCCGCAAACCTACACACCCACAAATCTACTCTTAAATTTTACACAAATGTCTGTTATGGGACTAGAACTCACCCTGTTTGAGGCGCCAACACCTTACTATACTCCTTTGTATCACCAGGCAACAAGCTCTTTGGTATTAAAAATCAGCCGCCCCACCCAAATCCTCTTGTCATACAATTGCACTTAGGTTTTTATCATTGCTAACTAAATGTGTGACTGTGCAGATGGACCAAACAGGTGTTCAGTTAACCCCATTACAACGTGCTGAGGATAACCACCAACAGGAGGATATCAACAACATTCTTGTAACTTCACAAGGTATCACAGGACAAAGAGATCAACCGAATTTACCTACCTGTCTGAAGGTATATTTATTCCTTTACTGTTATTTTACGTCAAATTTACCACTCGTTATTTTAGGAGTGAATTTTTAGTTTTCACAAATTTAAAAGTGACCTGCCGAAAATAGGTGATGAGATCGTTGAGGAAGGACTCTTAAGTCACCACCAGCCACAGCAGCATCCGGAGGAAATCAACAACATTCCATTAGCTTCACAACCGAACACAAGACGACGAAAACCAGACCCTAGTCTAGTTGATGGTACGTGATCTGCTATCCATTTTCTCATTTGATGCTAGTTTCCACACCACTTTTACGTCGATTTAAAAGGGGTCCTACTAATCCTACCCCACCCCTAAACTCAAATTACGCCAACCCCCAACCTCATACGTTTGTTCCACGAAAAACTCAAACAGTCGTTTAAAGGTATGGACTATGACACAAGCCCTAATCTTCAACCTTCATTTGATGAATCCTCAAATGACCGTTTAGATGTAGGGGGCTATGACGCAAGCCCTAACCTTCAAACGTCCGTCCGATGCAACATCAAGTGGCGGTTTGAAAACAATGTAGGATTATAGGTTTTCAATGACGTATGCATGCTCTAGAGCTCCAAATGTGTCACTGTTTTAAATACTCAACTTAATGGAAGCCCACTTAAAGATGCAATTAGTTTCAAGTTATGATATATAATAATTTCAAAGCTACTAAAGTTAAACTAGTTTTTTTGCTCAATTTGTAAAAAAGTGAACTTTCTCGTTCTTATTGATAGAAAAAAGATAAGTTTATGCCTCCCCAGTCCCCAAATTGTCAAATTCAGGACTTTTGGTAATATTCACTTTTAGTTTTGATCTACCTAAAACTAAATTTATGCATGCTTGAAGTTAACATGTTAAACCAAATTGAAGGATTCAAACCAGCCATATGCAATAAAACTGAGGCTTACTTTTAGTGAAAAGATACTTAGATGATTAAGTTACTAACTATTTGCTTTAGTGGAACTTCTTTGAAGGAGCTAGAGAAAATTACCTCAAAATTGGTGTCCCTCTATACGAAGCATCAATAAGATGTAACTGGAAAGCTGCCAAAGCCATTCTTGATACGAATCCAGAGTTGGTAAGGTATAGTATCACTGATCATGGGGAAACAGCGCTTCATGTAGCGGCTTCTGCAAAAGGTGATCCTAAAGATATGGAAGACTTTGTAAAAAGTCTAGTGGGGATGATGAAAGAAGAAGACTTGGCACTTGCAAATAAAAGTTGCAACACCGCTCTCTATTTAGCAGCTGCAGCTGGAAACTTTGAAACGGTTAAGATTATGGTGGAGAAGAACAGGATCTTACTGACAATCCCTGGCGCTAAAGAAATGTTGCCACTGTATGCTGCTGTCTTGTTTGGAAATTATGATGTTGCAAAGTATCTTTATGAAAAATCAAAAGAGTTGTGTGGTGATGATGGTTGGACTGATAAAAATCGTGGCTGGCTTCTTCAAAAATGTGTCGAGAATGACATGTTTGGTAAGCAATTTAGAATCTAGTTATTGTACCTGCACGCTTTAGCTTTTTTCTTTATATTCGTTGGTTTTAAGGTTACGCACACCTTAGATGGGATCGTACAATATCTAACTTAATTAATAGCTTAACTCTAATCAAGTTATCCTACACATAAACACGGGTTTTCTTTTTTATTTATGTTTCATCGTTAAAAAAAGGGTTAAAAAATTACACCAATCTTGAGTTTGGTAGGAGTTAAATTACTGATTAAGTGTTAATCAATAAATAAAGGCTGTTTCAATTACTCGATATAAAGAAAAACTTTATGCTTTCATCTTCTTCCTATCTTTGTTGGCATTGTTGCGTTTGTTGTATATTACTTATCTGCTGTCCCTGTGTACATCACTCATATTCTTGTTTTCTTGTTTTTCTTTCATTGTAACATTTTCCTCATGAAGCAAATGTGAAATCTTTTTCAGACACTAGAGATGGTGAAAAAGTACCCAAAACTTGGTAGTGGGAGTGTACTCGCAGTTTTGGCTCGAAAACCAGAAGCATTTACCGAAACACGGTCTAATATCATCGAGAAGGCCATCAATTTCAGTAAGCATCTCTACTTACACATGAATTCTCTCATAAAAAGTACATTTTAATTTTTTTTCTCTAGTTAAACAATACTATACTCAAATTAAAGATTATAAAATGCTTATTTTATCACATACATACGGGTTAAGTTCATGAGAAAACTACTACCAACTGATATTTTTCTATTTTTTATTTATTTCTATTAATTATAAGCTTAGTATTGTAAAAAAACATAAAAGAAATATATGCAGATCGACTAGATACATATATTCATATATTCATTTTTTAATTTCCGTAAAAATTAGTAACATAAATGGAAAATAATTACAAAAAAAATTGACTTTTTTAAAAGTGGTTTTCTCAAAGGTTTGTTAATATATTTTAAGTTTTCTTATAATCTCTGTAATGAACTCTCCGTGTCTGTGTTTTTAGACGTTTAAACACCCTTATATACATTTCACAAATTCTGCATTAATTTCAAGTGAAAAGGCATGCCTCATGAGTAAACACACTGATACGGTACATGTGCAAAGCCAAGTTCATGTAAGAACACAACTACATATCATAACTATTAGATTCACTTCAACTGTTAATAACTAAATACCACGTCTTCTTTGTAATTATAGCAGAAGTTGGTAGCAATATCATAAGTTTTTCCTTTAGAATACTTTTTAGCCTAATACGTTTTATATAATAAAACGACAGTTAGATCCAACTTCGTATGCATCATGTTGTTTACTCGTTAATATTTGGTAATTATCCTCAATTTGAATTCTTTTCCATTTGTTGCTTTTAGTTTTTACATGCATTGGCTTAAAGGAAGGAGCTTCTCAAAACGAAAGTGATGCATTGCTGTTGCTAAGACTCATTTGGGGTGATATTGCGAAAAACCCCAAGAACAAAATCGATGAAATACTCAGAGGACCAGCAGATTCGATTAGGCAAGATGACAAAACTCTTTCTGGATGGGCCATTGCTTTGCAACTTGAAGATCTCATTTCTAGGCATGTTGCCATAATGGAAGAAGAAACGAACAACATAATCACAAGGCATCCAGATTCGACTGACCAAGACACTGTATATTTAGATCAAGCTCGACAACTACAAAAGCTTATATGTAACGTCTTAGGAACTTGTATGATGAAACCCAGAAGATAATCACACAGCCCCCTAATTCCGTCAAGCAAGACAACCAACCGGTTTCAAGCAAGGGAGATCAGGCTCCTGAACCACAAAACCTTATTTTCAAAGATAATGCTAACACATATGACGAAACCCAGAAGTTAATCAAGACCAATATTTCGTTGGAAGATCAAGTTCACAAACTTGGAAAAGTCATTATGACCATATTCAGAAAATGCGTGAAGAAACCCTGAAGACAATTATCAAGGAAACTCATTCTTCACGGGTACTTTTTATTGCTGCAGAAGTGGGCAATACTAAATTTTTAGTTGAGCTCATCCGTCAATACCCTGATCTCATATGGAAAGTAAATGATGACAATCGAACTATATTTCATATTGCTGTTAAACATCGTCATAGGTATCTACAACCTTTTGTATGAGATAGGTGCAATGAAGGATTTGATAACTCCTCTTAGAGATTCAAAGGAAAACAATATGTTGCACCTAGTTGGGAAGATTGTCAAGCAAAAAAGACTTGAAGACGTGTCAGGAGTTTCTTTGCAAATGCAAAGAGAGTTATTATGGTTCCATGTACATCTACTCCTCTCCAATCTTATGGGATTCATTTTTTCTTTCAAATTTAATTTGTCTAGCCTAAAGAAAGCAGTTTATAACAATTTAAATTTGTTTGTGTTCCAGGAAGTAAAGAATATGATTCCTCCTTCTTATAGAGAACGGAAGAACGAAGATGGTTTAACACCACATGAGTTATTCAGAATGGAACACAAAGAATTGGGTACACGGGGTGAGAAGTGGATGAAAGGAACGGCTACGCGATGTATGGTTGTTGCAGCGCTTATTGCTACCATAGTATTTGCTGCAGCTTTTATGGTCCCGGGTGGTTATAGTCAAACCAATGGTATCCCTTTCTACCATTCAAAAACAACATTTATGATATTTGTTGTAGCTGATGCGATTTCTCTATTCTTGTCTGTTGCTTCAATTTTTATATTTCTATCCATCCTCACATCTCGTTACGCCGAAAGTGATTTCCTGGAATCGCTACCAAGAAAGTTGATTTCAGGCATCTTAACTCTTTTCCTATCTATTACAACCATGACGGTCGCTTTTTGTGCCAGCTTTTTCGTACTTTATCATAAGGGGTTGTTATGGATGCCAATACTCATATGTGTGTTTGGAGTCTTGCCGGTCCTCTTATATGTATATCTGCAAAAAGGTTTGTTTTTCGATGTAATTCGTTCCACGTATGGTTCTCGGTACCTTTTTAAGCCTGAGAAACATGTTCCTTACTATAAAAACCCTAGGGTGTAAATCCCGTCATGTCGTTATCTTATTTTAATGGGCTTGTTTAGATATATGCTTTTGTAAAATGATTGTAATGTCATATAAATTATGTTTATTTCCAAATACATTTTATAGAATACTTCTTGTTACGTTTATATATCAAAGATCTTGTGACTTTTATGGTGCTCACTTATGGTTTGATATACACCAATTGAATATAGGTGAAACCAATTTGGTTGCTAAATTATTGAACCAAATGTTCATACTACCTCACGAACCGACGCAAACCAAATCGTCCATATTATACCAACGAAACATGTTATATTTTGGTTTGGTTTCTACATTCTAGGTTTTTTTAGAACGACAAATATTTTTAAACACCTTAATTCCACATTTACCTTACACTTGCAAGGATTTGAACCCACAACCTCACAGTTATAAGGGAGACACCATACCATTAGACCAGTAGGTCATGGATCTACATTCTAGGTTTTATAAAGAAAAATAATACATACTTGATTTTTGTCCAAATCATTATAGACCAACACAGGTTGATTGGTGATCAAAGTGCGAAACTTTAAATTAAAAGAAACAAAATTGAATGTAAGCCTTAATTTGCTAACTCTATACTTATACAACAAAATAAAAGATAACAAACTCTTAACTAACAGCTAAAAAAGTTACACTAACACCACCATGTACTTAGTATATATGAATCACTACCCTTCAGAAAAAAACCTCATTCACTAATTAGTCAGTGTTGGATCACCCACTTTCACCATCTACACATTGAGCATGACATGCCCTTGTTCTATATTTCACCGCTTGAAACACTATACAAATTTCACACCACTTTGGGTGTTTGTCATGATATCCGCAAGATTGTGATTTTTTTCCTTTTGGTTGGTCAACTTCCATGCCTTTTGGGTGTTTTTGGAAAGCTTTTCTTTATGGGTGATCCACTAGTCATACTAGCGGATGTGGGGGTGATTATGTCCTTCCAGGTGGCTTTGGCTTTGAGGCTGTGGCAATTGTCCTTGGATTCGCTAGTCAAAATAGTGGATGTGCTGGTGACGAAGAGGATGGGGAAAAATTGTAACTTTCATTCATCGTCAACCCCTTCATATTTACAAACCCCGCACCTGAAAATTAACTCCACCGTAGACATAACAAGGTAAGAGATGAATATTATCCCGGAATACTTCAAAACCATCTTTAAGTGGGAAAAACTTTTTCTAACTCACCCTCACTCTAATCCTACCACTTGCAGTTATACTTGTTGCTCACGCATTCTTACACAAAATCCAAAAGAATCAACATGACCACGTGCTCAAATTCACATTACTAACTCCTTTTTGAACTGATCAATTTCACTCTCCTCTTCTTCTATCAACGCCTCTCCACCACCTACCTCACCATGATTGATATAGCGAATCCAGTCATTATCGCTACCAGCACATCCGCTTGATATAGTGAATCCAGTCATTATTGCTACCAACACATCTGCTAACACTATAAGAAATCGGAGCTTTATATGCGACCTATCTCGCCCCTATTGATGCATAAAATCGTCCATAAAACCTTTAAGGGCGATATATCGCCCCTAATAAGTCGCCCCTAACGCTTTGTCCATGTTGGCCTTTAGGGACGATAATTGTCGTCTGTAATGATCTAAGACCTTTAGCGGCGATACATGTCGCCCCCAAAAAGTTCATCGATGACGTCGTTGTTTACTTTTATGGCCGTTCTTTAGGGGCGACATGTCGCCCCTAAAAGTCCATTCCAGGTAAAACTGTTTTTTCTTATTCTTGCGTTCCTTCTTTTGTAAATACCATAACCTGCTGATTGTTTTCAAGACATACACATCAATTCTAACCCAAACATAATACCAATCAATCTAAATTAAACCAAAATAACATCAAGTTTCTTTGTCTAATTAAGTTATAAGTCTAAAATAAAACATAATAAACATCAAGTTTCAGTTTTCATCATTCTTCATCCTCGTCCATGTCGTCTTCATTGCCTTTCTTTAAAGCCTTCTTCGAATTCATGAATTTTGAAAGGCGTTCTAAAAAGCTTTCGTTTTCAAATAAACCATCAAGAAAATCCTACAAAACAAGGTATAAATTATAAGTACAAACAAACTACATATTGTCAAGCACAACATTAACCAATATTAAATGTGTTGCGACGGGAGCCATTTTGACCCGTCCAAACTAAAAGTTGAAAATTGTATGTCTTTTAATGCGTTCAAGTTATGAAATAAGTTACTTTTACCTCTGTAAGTGCTGGAGGTGTCTGCTCCGGCTCATGAGGACCAACGCAACTCGGTGGTGCGAATCTAGATAATGAAGGTTATGCCCCATACCTCTAATATATCCGCTCCGAGAACCAAAAACCTTTTCAAATACTTGAACATCACTCACTTGTGATGCACTACCTTCTTCGAATTCGTCTTCTATGCTTGAACGTCACTCACTTATAAGTAAAATAGTGTTGGGAATTTGAGAGTCGTGTGAGACACTTTCAGATTGAAAAATTAGATGGTTCACTCAAACTTTCATTTGGATAAAGCTCATTTACTTCTTCAATAATAACTATGTTTCTTTGTTTTGAAATCTTGAACCAGAGTTTTTATTTACTAATTCAATGTTGTGGAATTTAGAGGATGGGAATGGGGCTGCACTAATTGCTATCAAGTAGCTTCAATTTTTAGTTCAAAAATTTCTTCAACTTGGAGCCAATATTCATCATAAATTTTATTTATTGAATATTGCACTTTAAAATATTTCAAACATACTTTGAAAAATAAGAATGAGGAACTCAATTTGGTCCAACATGGTAGTCACTTCAGAATCTAACAGTCCTTGAGGGCTCAAGAAAGTGACAAAGGTAAGGAAAAAAATCATGACTGGACCTATCCTTGAGGGATCAAGAGTGTAACAAAGCAAAGGAAAAAAATCATGGATGGACCACTTTTTGTGAGCATGAATGAAAAAGGTGAATCATCCAGAATTTCAACAAGTATAAAGAAAACACATGAAAGTTTTAAGGTAACAACAAGAAACCTCTCAGCAAAAAACCTTTGTTGGTATGTTGGAAGTGTAACAAACGTGGTCACTTCAAGAAGAATTTTCGTATTGTTAATTAAAGGCAAGAAGGAGCTGGTCCTAGTGGGTCGAAGGATCCAAGAAAGCAACAAGGTTTCTCGTACAAAATTATAACTCGGGTCAGAATTATATATCACTAATATCCTAGACATTTTATATGCAAAATGATAATGTTACTTGGTGTGTTGATTCAGGAGCAACTAGTCACGTGTGCAAGGATCTTTATGGTTTAAATACTTTTAACCAATTGAAGATGAGTCCATTCTTAAGATGGGCAACGTTGCAATTAAAACAATCAAAGGACTAGGAAATGTTAAGCTTGTTTTTAGTTCTGGAAAATGTTTTTAGACAATGTATTGTATGTACCAGATTCGAAAGATTCTATTGATTGGTATTGTGTTGAATAATTGTGGTTACAAGCAAGTCTTGGAAAGTGACAAGTATATCTTGTCAAGAGGTGCTTCTTTTAAAGGTTTATCCATGTAATAGTATGTTTAAGTAAAATCTTGATGTTCCTTTCTTAGTATATTTGTTTGCATGGCTTTTACTAGTACTAATAATAATTTGAGTAATTCAAAATTAGAGAATGCTAGACTAGGACATTTACATTATAAAAGATTAAAGCACAAACACATGTCTGAAATGAGTTTGATTCCAACTCTTATAAACAATAAAAATTGTAACACTTGAAAGTTAATGAAAATAACTAGAAAACCTTTTAAAGATACCAAAGAGAGTCTAAGTTATTAGAGATTATACATAGTGATCTATGTGATTATTATTTAACACCGTCTTTAGGAAACAATAAGTATGTTGTTACTTTCATAGATGATGCATCTAGATATTGCTATGTGTATTCATTGCATACAAAAGATGAAGCCTTAGATAGATTTAAAATATTTGAAATTGATATGGAATTACAAAGGAATGGTTTGATAAAACTAAGTTGTAACTGGATTAGGATTGGTGCCTCTAATGGTTAGTGCTTTGTCGAACTCTCGACAATGGAATCAATAGGGCCTACGATTACAAGATCAATAAAACAAACAAAAGAAACCCTACTCCACTGGAACTATGATCTTGTCGGCGGATTCGAGAGGGGCTAGATCTGGAAACATAAACAGCTTTGATAACAAATTAAACATGGAAACAAAAGACATCTTGTAAACTACTACTTTTACTACGGTAGTTGCGAAAACTACTTGTAACTCCCCAATCCACCACGTCACCACTACTTCTGATTGAGTGGGTCAAAGAGTGACCCAAAACCTAATTGAAGTTGCACCATAGATCCATTTGACTTGCCTAGTTTGTTCATTATGAAGTACACTTGTAGCAGAGTTGTATCATTGACAACGGGATGGTATCGATATTCTCATAAGCAGGCTGTTAGTTATGGATATGGATTGTGTTACCAAGTTTATGGGTTTCACACCTTTAATCCATCTCCGCTATTTAATTTGATATTTTTGTTTTAGTATTGGCCCCGATACCTAATACTGAAATCAAATTTATCCTTATATCAAAACTGGTACCATCACTGATAGTATTCAACTGGACGGTAATGGTACAATATCTAGATAGTATTTGGTACGGATATTCAGTTCTATTTACCCATCCTTAAATGAAAAGGTAACTTTGTATGCCCTAAACTTTCATTTACATTGTTTGAAAACAATATATAACATTTTGATTGAGATAAAAATCTACCAATTGTCAATTAGAGATCAATGTAGTTATTGTTCTGTTAAAATACCACTACTAATTACCCAAAAACAAGCTATCGGGTCGGGGCAAACGATTACATCTCTAAAGAAGCAGGGATGTTAAAATCAATCTTAATTGGAGATAATTATAAGAGTTATAAATAATTATCTCATTACTTGTTTTAGTTAGATAAATAAAAGGGTGTTTGTGTTTAACTTGAATAGGTATTATATTTCAATTAGGATTTCTACCACTAGATAACCGGTTAATGCACTTTTTGTCTGTAGCTAGTGATTAGTTCTAATGTATAGCTTTTGGTCATTGTTTAAACAATTAAAGTTATGTTTTTGTTTGACTTTTGTGTAAGTTGACCAAAGTCAAACGACATCCTCCTGTTGTTTGAAGAACTGGACAGTGTCATCCAAACGATATGCATATATCCAAACAACAATGGTTGTTGTTTTGTTTATCCAAGTGACATTGGTTGTCACTTGGGATGAGTGATATTGTTTGGCTTTGTCCAAACAATATTATTTGTTGTTTGGTCATGGGTCCAAACTACATTGGTTGTTGTTTAGACCTTGGACCAATGTCGTTTGAGATGTTGCTGTTTACAATAAATACAATAGTTGACTTTTTGATGTGACATTTGTGCTAAACCCAGGTAAACCCTAACTGATATGTACTGTTTATACGATTAACAAAACAACACTGACTCTGTCTCGTTTGAATCTGAGGGCACGTTATGAGTAACATATGAACAATAATACTTAAAACAGTGATATTAGGCCATTGATTCTAGAAAACAGGTTAAAGTTACACGGAAAGATTTCTGCTTAACATGACATTAATTGTTTAAACGCGACCGTATGTGCCGTAAGTGAAGTGAACCTGAAGGTACATAATTAAATAAATTTGATCCGTAGACTATAACATAGGGTCATTGATGCCATATCGTTTAGAAAACATGTTAACCAAAGTAGTTTCCGGTAAACGAAACACCTTCGGTTTTAACACGTTCGATATTAACCAAACATGCAGTGTACCATCAGTCAAGCCTAAAAACACTTATAGAACATTAATATAATGTATTTCAAGCAAGTTCATGAAAGCATTAACGCCGGGTTTGTTTTTTAGGGCGAAAAAATCACGCGAAAAAAACGTGTTGTTTCACGTCCGTTTAGCGAACCGGGGGCGCGTTTAATTATCCAAAACATTAAAAGTCAGCCATACTTTTCATCTTTTATCAAATATTGAGCTTTGACTTGGTCAAAGGGTTCGAGAATCCCTAGGGAATTCCGATCGGAGCATAAGGGTGTTCCCACCCTTTCATTTCTTTATTCCAAACACATTATAACCTTCTCCAGCCATTTTAACTTCTATTCCAGCTAAATCAAAACATTTCTCAGCCATAACTTAAGGTATATCATTCCTTTTAATTAGTATTTCATGTCGTTTACATACTAAAACTTGTGTTTAACAAATAGAACTTGGTTTGATCCATAAAATCTTGATATCTTTTGCCATGAAGGCTGTTTAAACATAAAAAAAAACATATAACAAGTTCATATATAGTATTTTATGATGCAAAACCTCGGATTTTGGATAAAAATGCGAACTATTCGACAAGAAATGGATAAAACGAATCCTAAACGAAAAAGACTAGTAAAAATATTTGATTGATGAGATCGAATGCATATTTGTGTTATAAATGATGTTTTGGTACTGTACCTAGCTCTATACAACCCTTGGAAGTATAGAAATCGCCTAAGAGATCCAGAAACCATGGATAGAAACCATGGATTGTGACCAATGTTATTTGGTTTTTAAGTTTTTCATTTTACAAAAAAAATGAATATAAAAAACTAATTATATGAAAATGGCCACATGGAACCACTACAAATATGTGTGACCAATGTTAGACAATAGCCAAACATAAAAGTACAAAATTTTATGTGGCTAGTCACTTTGTTTTTTATAGTCACTTTGTTTTTTGTTTGTGTGAAGAAACCATACCAAACATCATGTGGCTTTAAATCAACATTAGCCACATTATCGTCACTTGTTTTTTGTGTGTGACGGAATGATAGCATACACCATGTGAATTGAAGAATGTGTGACCAAAGGTTATATAATAGCCACATTTAAAATTACAAAACTTAATTTGTGTGACTAAAGGTTAAGCTATAGTCACTTTTAAAATTTACAAAGCTATTTTGTGTGTCAAGAAATAGTTTTTAGCCACACTTATAGTAAACTCATGTGACTAAATAATAAAATGGCCACACGTACAATGAGTTCATGTGGACACTACTATCATTTCGTCACACATATTGAATGGAATGCTTGATTACAACAACTCTTTTTGCCACATCTTTTAGTTGATGTGGCTAAAACAAACTTTTAAGGGACTATATAATATGAATGACCACACTTACAAATAAATTCATGGGGTTGTTTCTACCCTTTAGCCACACTTATTGTACAGAATTCTGATTCAGCAAGAAATAGTGGTACCCTTTAGCCAAACTTGTAAGTTGTTGTGGCCACTAAACGTGAATGTGGCCGTATGATACCTACGATGACTCAACCTTTGGTCACACTTAAATTGGAAAAAAAGTGTGGCAAAAGGCGTATGATCATACTTTTTTTGTGTGGCCGTAAGCCTTTTTTGACGTATGGCCACATGTATATCGCCTAAATTCGAACTTTGGTGCACTAAAATTTCACTTATACATAACTTTTTTATGAGTATTTTTAGTACTTTAAAAATTACAGGCTGATCGTATATAATGAAATTAAGGTCCCTACAAAAATTTGGTAATTTTTAAAATTCTGATAATATTTGGCGAATTTATTGGTATTTATTGGCGTTAATTCGGAAAAATAGTAAACGGATTTAATAAATCTTCAAATTTTTTAGAGATACTCTATTTGATATAAGAAGCATCCACACAAAATTTGGGGTCCATTGGCTGAACCTAGATACGGTTTCAAAAATCACATTTTATTGAATTTTCGGTAGTTACAATAGCTAGACAATGAATGAGGACTTTAATTTTTTTAGGAACTTTTTGACAAGTATTGACCATTGGGTAAATTGTTTGGAATTTTTTGAAGTCCGATGGTATAAATTGCCAATTTATCAGTTAAACGGGTAATTAATAATGATAATATATTAAAATTATACAACATATTAATATTTTCTAAAATGTTTTCCTAAAATATATATATATATATATATATATATATATAGGGGAGGGTTTAAACGAGAACGCTAAATATCGCGAGAACCGTGAGAACAAATGAAAAAACCGCGAGAACTTGATCAAAAACAGTTCAAATTCAAAATTTTCTTTTACACTTATCATTACTATTTGAATATAATGTTAGAAATTTGATTTACACATTTAAATTTACGTGAATTCGTAAATAAAGAAAATTTATACATGTGTAAGTTTGACATTTACACATGTGTAAATTTGATATATTTACACATGCGTAAAAAAATCTAATAAGAGTGATTTTGAGAGGAGAAATGTATTATTTGATGTTGTAAATTCTTTATTTGATGTTGTATTTTATTTAGATTGAGGTTTGTATTAAAAAAATTGGTTTTGATTGGGTTTCTCATTCGTTCTCACGGTTCTTGCAATATCTAGCGTACTCAAAATAACCATCCCCTATATATATATATATATATATATCATAAAATAGCTGCACAAAAATTTCCTGAATTTTATGGAATATGGATAATTAGTTATGAAAATCACGTATTAATAACGACCTTTTTAACACAACCGACACAATAAACATTTAACGAACCTGCCGGAACTTTTAAGCGGCCCAAGGATTTACTGGCAATCATTAAAAAGTCGGGGGTAAATCCGAGATTTTATTGAATAAATAGGGTACTTGGGGTGCATTACACCCCAAACGCCGAAAACGAAAACTGCGATTAAACGGAATAGACACGGGTAACGGCCGAACTTTTTTTATAAAAAAGCATTTTATATAAGTTAACAAGTTGGGACATGATATATGATCATGCCATTTCCAAAACACCTAAAACAAACAACCGGATCGGCATACAAAACGGTGCATGAAAGCCAAATGTGAAATTGACACTAAGACAATACCCATCGCCAACTTTAAACATATGCTTGTGTAATGAGACAAAAAAACCGGTGAAACTCACCAACTTTTGTAGTTGACATTTTCAAAACATGTTTTTAGGTAAATAAGTTAATGAATGACGAATGTGTGTGGATGTATCTTATTTTGATGTGTGGATACTATATGCATAGATGCCTACCTGCTATATGGATATGCTGGTTATGGAATCATACTTTTGTAAAATACTTTAGTGTGTAAACAGAAACAGAGTGTGTAGTACTGTTCTAGTGTATAGTACAATACCTTTTTTATCAGTGTGCTTGTGTCATGTGTCTGGTGCACCCCCGTGCGCCTTCACTGCGAGTCAAGGTGTGACAAAATTTGGTTTCACCCATGGTTATAGAGATTTAGGTATCCTTAGAGTGCCTAGACTATAATCGTAAGCTCGGATATTCGAGGAATAAGTAGTAATTAATAACACATAGTGGTAAGTACTGGGATGAACTCGTAGGGCAAGTGGGTTATTATGATCCAAAACATAATAACAAACTTGCTTGTACGAGGGAATTCGGGGAAAGTTGCGCAACACACTATCAAGTAAAAAAGGGCAGCATACGTACTTAAAATTAATGCTATATATATATATATGTATATATATACGTGCAAGTATATTATCTGCATAAGTCAGCATTTAGAACTTATTGTCATGAGTTGTTTTCTTGCAGATAATATGTCAAATAACTGCGAGTCAGAGTAGCGAGGATGACCCATCAATAGACTCAGAGCTAGACTCGAATGCAGTTTCGAAAGAGGAGGAAGAGTCTAGCAGACACTTAGATTCGGGGCCAGGGGAGGTCCCATTCGTCCCACGTTATTCGCCAGACTTATATGGCTATGTCTGCGGTACTCCACCCCACACCATCAGGTAGCAGTAGCGGGTGTTAGCCATACTTCTGATCCATTTTATCACCCAACTATGGCCAGACGTAACCTTACACTTGACTCTGTTTATAAGACCACCACCAGTACTTATAGTTCCTCAGTAGAGATCGGAGGTCTCCTACCCCCTATACCCGCGTCTCCTTTACCTTCACCACCTAGGGTCTGACAGACCTACGTATGCATGTACCGATGCCCGTCCTAACCTTTACTCCTCCCCGATGCAACAAGATAAGTGAGTTGTCCCGCCCGGTAGGTGAGTCTTCTCAGCCTGTTTGGGGCATACCTGTTCCACAGTAAGAGCCACCAGTTTCACCTAAGGATACCAGTTGGATGGATATTTGTATGATCAGGTGGTATTTGTATGATCAGGTGGTATCACTCACTGTCACTAGGGTGGAGGATGCGTAACATATCATGGTATGTATGACTGTATTATAGGTACTCAGCAAGTGGTTATGACTCTCCAACAGATTATGGTGTTATGAGATTTGGAAAAAAGGTAAATTGAGCGCTCGATACATCGTACCATTCGAGATAGTCTTAAACTTCCCGAGGAACTTTGCGGTATACACGATGTATTCCACATTTCGAACTAGAAGAAATGTTTGGCTGATGTGTCCTTAGTGATGCCCCATCATGATATACAAATTGATAAGCAACTTCATTTTAGTAAGAAACTTTTATCGATTAAGGATCGACAAGTTAAGACATTCTTTAAATAATGATCCCAATCGTGAAAGTTAAATGGAATTCCCAACGTGGCCTTGAGTACACTTGGGAATTAGCATCCGAGATGAGACAAAAGCATCCACAGTTATTTGAATAAATCTTGAGGACGAGATTTCTTTTAAGGGGGTGAGGATGTAACAACCCGATTATTCCTGACCAATTTCCAAGTGACACGTGTCTAGAAAACATCTCCACACTTAACTTGGTTAAAGCTGAGGGATTGGAACTGCCAAAAAGGCAAAGTATGAAGTTGTGGGTCTGAAACTGCCAAAATCCAAAGTTTTCTGCGTTGAAGTTCTTTGTGGGCCGTATGGGAAACTCCTTGCGGTTTGCAAGGGGTACCTATACAGCAAGAAAATCGCTAGCAGCAGTAGTTTACTGCAAAAATGCCACAAATCTTTACCTTTGCCACCATTTCTTCCGGTTGTGACACCTTAGTGGACACTATTTAGCTCCTAAAGCCTCCATGGACAATTGTCCAAACCTCATGAACCTTTCTCGGTTATAAATATCACTTCTAAGCTTCATAATCTTCATCCCAAACTAAAAAACACAACACTTCACTTAGAAAGTTTGTGAGAGTTTCTCTACTTCTTCTTTGCAAGCTTTTCTTGGCCTTCTGAAGATGTTTTCTAAAATTAGTAAGTCCTTTTCCTTAAGCTCTTTCTAGAGCAATTAGTTTCGTAGCTTAAGTTAGTCTGATCGTCAAGAATTTCAAACAATTTGACCAAGTTGTTTGACTTTTAATACTGGCCACTTTGGTCAATCAATTTCAAATTAGTTTCACCTAAATCGTCAACATAATGTAAGGAATAGAACCTTACATTTGTATATCATGATAATCACGTCTAAATGGATCAAAATGGCAAGTCAAACCTGTATTTCTAAAAAGTCAAACTTACCTTTATGCAATTACAAAGAATGAAGTTTTAAACATATGTAATGTAATATTTAACATCAAAACAGTTTGTACAACATAACAAAAATATGTTCTAATGTATTTGACTTGTCACAAACCGTTTTCCCACCCCAACCTGTATTTACGCATATGACTCGTTCAAATGGGGTAAACCATTTAAAAAAGTCGTAACGGGTGAAAACCTTTTTAAAACCATTTCAAAACACTTTCAAATCACAATGTAAGGTTAACCGACCATAATACACGAGAATCCAAATTCGTATGGTTATAACCAACATTCCATCGCTTAATTTAGCGGAACCGTGTTTAAATCCACATTATTCGGTCAAGTCCAAATGACTTATTAAGACCCGTTAACAATTCTCACGGATATTATTTCCATTAACTATGGACTATAGAGCCATCCAATAATTGCACCATAGGCAATAAACTTTGAGTACGGCTGTACTACGAACTGAATATGTTGTGTTCTACGCTAGTACAAGTATATACTTTCTAACCACTTTTATCAAAAGTTGGGATAACGAATTTAACCCCTTGGTTCGGGTATTGTAACAGGCTAAATGTCTTCATAATGCAATAATCCAATTTAAACTGTATTGTTAGTTCTTCGTCCAGGTTCCATTTATCTGGTATATATATTTAGTTTTTTGTTTGTTAAACAGTATTTAGTTTTTTTATGTGTAAGAACATGTCCTTTGAATGAATGAATTTTTTTAAGTTTTATTTGGAACTATTATTATTTGACCTGACCCGGCCCGACCCAAAACATAACAATAGGAAAATAATTTTTGGGTCCCGTTACTTTATGCCTCCTCGAAACTTTTGGTTAAGTTCCGTTACTTAGTGTGAGTTCTCATATCCAATCTTGCAACCTCTTCGAATGAAATTATTTTTAATCAAAATGTGACAATGTTTGTGCAGGATGCAATCATGGTTGTTGTGGCATCTGAGCCCACAGTCGTTGCCACCAAGGATGGCCGAATCAGCATGAAGACCCAGATGCATGCATGTATCATCTCAGTTGCTTCTATTATACTGTTTCTAATAATCTTTTGTAAAATCCTGCCCGTAGATCGAGGTGGCAAACTGTGCGGGTTGGGTGTTTGACAACTGTTTTCAGCCCATTCGGCCCATTTTAACTACTTTTTATGCTAGTTTACTTTTTATGTACTTGTTTATACCGATAGAGTTGTTATATAATCTGAATCAACTATTCAACTCCTTCGTAAGTACATTGGTCAAAATAGCACACTTACAGAGTGGTGTATATATTATACAGATAAACGTTACAGCTGATCATCATGTAATATACGGGGCGGATCTTGCTGAGTTCTTGCAGACTTTACATGTAATATACGGGGCGGATCTTGCTGAGTTCTTGCAGACTTTAACAAAGATCATTGACGATCCTAAAGAGCTGACGTTCTAGTTAAACTCAAATTGGTTCTTATTCCATGTTTCTTGGGAAACAAGATGAGCAGATTTTTCAAGAATCCCAACTCTGTTTTGTAAAGTTTGAGACTAGTTATGTATTTGTTAATCATATTTTTAACGAATCTTAATTTTTCATACTTGCTTCTTGTTTATTATTAATTTGTTGAACATGACAATTCTGGTTGTGTTGTAGGAAAAGCTATTAAGTTTGGCGGGCCGTTATAGGGGTGGAAACGAGCGAGCCCTAGCTCGCCTACGTTCGGTTCGTTTAACTTAAGAGAGCTTCGGTTTATAACTCTATGTTTTATACCTTGAGCTCGGTTAACTCTATTTCATTCTAGGGATTGATGGTCCCAGTGAGGGTGTTCTGAGGGTTTTGACACACTTTAGCAATGTTGGTTTATATATTTTTAATCAGTTTAATTTTTTTAGTTTTAGTTTCTTGGAATGTAATTTATTTACTAATGATATTTACTTCTTTTTTTTTCCACCAGAAAACCCTAAGACGGGAGCCTCTGAAGCTTGTCGATGGTGGAGAATTACAAAGATTCATTTATATACATCAACGATGCCATTGATGTTGTTCTTATGATGATTGTATGTTTATTTGTTTTTTCTCTGTGACATATGGAACATCTTGTTGTTTGGCTAGTGTCAGTAATTATCTTATCTGAGACCTACTTCTCAGAAAAATCCAGCCAGAGCTAGTGGTCACATCTTGAATGTAGGCAACCCTAACAACGAAGTTACAATCAGACAACTTGCTGTAAAGATGACTGACGTTTGTCAATCTTTTACCCGCAAATGTTTATTGAATTTTGTCAATTCAACTTGTATTAATTTTGTTCTTTCTTGCGTTTAACAGGTGTATTCGAATTTCAAAAGTAAGTAGAGAAGATTTACACCATACAGGGTCGGCCCTGAGGGTGGGCGAGCCGCACCCCCGGCCGAGGCCCGTTTTCTTCGAGGGCCCTAAATTTTGTATGTATAGTGTATATATATATTGTATAACAAAATATAAATAATGCCCATCATAGTGTAGTGGTATGTGTATCACCTTTTAAAGTTTTGGTACCGAGTTCGAATCTTGGGGCTCTCTATTGTTATTTTTTTTTTTTTTGACTTCTTCCAGTAACAATTGCTAAGCATCAGTTATTTAAAAAAAACAACATGATGTTGGTCCATTGGTTTAGCATTTACTACTACAATTAATGGGCCCTTAGTAATAATCCCAGTTTGAACATTATATTTACATTTAACATTTTTCACCATAAAAATCGATTTGATTTTTTCCTTTTTTAACAAGTTGTTTATTTAGTAATATTATACTCCAAGAACACAAATATTTTATTTTTTCTCACTATAAAAATCATCCTTATTTTCTTAACTCTTTAAATCATACGATTATGTGTAGTATATATATGTGTACTTTATTAAAAAAAAAGACGGTTTTCGTTTCAGCAAACTTAGATTCATAAAGTATTTAACATACGCTGCAAATACAACATACATTATACAAGATGTCATTGTAATACTATAATTTTTGTTATGTTTATCGCTATAACATTAATCGTCATTTAAAAAAAAACGGTTTAAAGAATTAGTTAGGATCAATGGGTCATTTTTTCGGCTCGTACAGGGTACTCAGATTCTCAGGACTGGCTCTGACACCATAGTTAACGGGTCAAAATGTATAACATACCCGTCTCACCATTCGTTGGCCAAGTAATGTTTAATGTCATAACTATTTTCTTTACATTTTAAACAAAAAAAAAAGTGTTTGTTTATCAACTTCAAAGATTTCTACATCCACTTGATGATTGCTTGATTATCTGTTTGTCACCAAATGTACCAGCTTATATCCCCACATATAGCTTTAAAAGCCTTCATAAGTTCTACAATATGAGTCAAAATTTTTTTATCTCAACACCAAAAATATAACAAAAAAACTTTTGACCACAAAACATAAATTAAAAAATTGCCCGATTTGGAAGGTTTGGCATCCATCCAAGTATATATTTGGACTTCATCATTAGGCTCCTTGCCTCTGACTGCAGAGTATATACCATTGTACCTGTCCACCAACAATGCCACAAATCGTTATCTGTTTTGTCCATGGTTGCAGCCTTCTTGAATCCTCCAACTAATGATGATGTTCATCATCTTCATCATGTTTCTTCCCTTGTTCAATTTCTTCTAATATGCTCTCACTCTCCCCATTCTCTTTTATTTCCATGTTTATCTTGGACTCTACAGCAATAGTTTATCATCAAATAACATAAAAACGATGCAATATACACTTAAGTAGTTATAAATATACTTGTCCGATGGACGGGTACAATGGTATATAATAGCTTCAAAAAGAAGTTAGTAATGTCGGCAAATGTTCTCACAAGAACATGATTGTATGCATAACTTAGTCATTAAAGATGGTAAAGAATATCTTTTAAAACTACCTGTAGGAAATTAACAAAATATATTAATGTTTAATGTATCAACATAGGATGAGCATGGTACCCGTTTGGTAACGGGGAAAGTGGGTACCGGTACTGGTATTTACCGGTGTTTTAACTTTTAATGTATCAACGTAGGGATGAGCATGGTAACCTTTCGATAAATGGGAAAGTGGGTACCGGTACTGGCACCGAATATACCGGTTTGGTACCAGTACTCGTACGGTACCGGTATTTACCAGTGTTTTACCCGTAAATACCGGTACCGTACCGTTACCGTGCCGAAAAACGGGAAAAGTGGGTACCGGTACCGAATATACCCGGTACGTACAGTTTGGTACCAGTACACACGATACCAAATGCTCATCCCTATATCGGCATATAATCATATCTAACAATTAGAAAAGAAAATAAATACAAATAAACCATTCCTTTCAGTCTACTCTACTGGGCTGTAGTATTCCATAACCCCCCTCGAGATTCAATTGCTGCTCAAGCATCTATCTCGCTGTTAAAACATTCAACAGTGTATTAACCATAAATGATAAAAATACCTAAAAGCAATGAACATGAAACTTTTAACTATTTAAATGTTTCAAAGCATAAATAAAAACAAAAAATAATCCAGGGGACTGAAAATCACACCAGATGTGGATGATAGACATAATATAGACATTTAGGTGGTTAAGAATGTGCATGGCTTATAAAATTGTGTTATCCCGTTTAAAGAAGTTAAAGAAGGTTCTCCTTTCTGGACCAACATCATAAAATTGTTTTTTTTTTTCTTTCAGCTTACTGGGTACAGTAAATAACTTATTGCAGTGAAGTGTACTTTATCATCCATCTTAAAGATTGTTGTTGCAGTGAAGTATACTTTATAATCCATCTTAAAGATTGTTGTTAGTGTACAATAGTCTACTTTGTTAAAACTTTGAAAAAAGCAAGATATCTACCTTTCCATATGTGAAGTTGCTACAAATTTGGTTAAACTACAGCTAGGCTAAACTGAAATGTGGTGGAAACAGCAACATCAAGATACATTGACAAATGGTCCAATTGTTTCCTTTCGGGAATATGAGCACTCGCCTGACCAAGACAACCTGGCAGCATAATAAAATATAATTCAACTACCACGGTGAAATCTTACTCTGAAATGATTGCAAAATCAGATAACAAATAACTATACCTAAAAAGGGTACTACATAAGTTAGCTTGCTAACCATCAATCAAATTACATATCGATGAATACCGTTAGAAAAGATAAATAAAAAAATACAAAACCTTTATTGATGATTGTTAAAAGTTTACAAAACATGCAAGTTTTAACTAACCTCAATTCCAGCAGGAGCTAACCTCAATTTGGAGAGTTTCGAACTTGAAGTCTCACACCATAGTACATATTCATCACTTGATAATATCATTATTTTCCAACATCCATAGAACTTGTATAACAAAAACATGAAACAGACACTTGATATAATAATCATACAAAATAAAAGCGGGTTCGGTGTGCATACATGAGACATTCGAGGTCTCGAATGTGAGTCCCGTGCGATGCACAACCGTGCACAATGTGACATGCATCGAACCTCTAGCTCCGAGTAAGTGTCTCTAAGCCGTGGATCAAAAAACTCGGCAGTGGCAGCCTTTTCGAGCAATGGCCGGGCCTGTTCACCAAAATATACAATAATTAGAAGCATAATGGCAGGGTGGGTAACGGCCCAAAACATGTTCGGGTCACACGGGTCATAAACTAAGCAGTTAATGCGGTAAAAAATCTGATATCGGTCAAGGACCGATATTTGAGACATAGGTTATCACGGTGGGATATCGGTAATTTTAATACCATGTAGAATTTATGTATAGAGAAATTTATCACGAACAATTCTATATACTCTCCTACCATTAACAAATTAACCTTTTGTAACTTACAAAACACTAACAATGGTAGCAAGTAGGAACTGGTTAAGATTTAAAACACAACATTTAACACTAACACTTAACTAAAAAAGTTGTGTATAAAACAATAAAGATAATTTTTAGATAACATATGATAAAGATCTATGCAGTCAATAGCGGTGCTATAGCGGTTAGCAGACCTCGGGTGTGTAGCGGTCCAAATAGCGGTGGCCTATAGCGGTTCCACTATTAGCGGCGCTAAATACCGCTATTTGGCCGCTATTGGCCGCTATTTGGAAACCTATATATCGGTTATAGCAGTGACGCAGTAGAATGAGACAACACAGTAACGCCGGTAGGTGTTTAATTGTGTTAATTCTTAAATTATATACTTCAAAGTTACTATTATGTTAGATTTGCAATAGGTTTTGGTAATGGAATGATATTACTATGGATTTTGATATTACTATTAATATTTTTCAAATATAATATATATATATATATACACATAAATTATGCATGGTATAAAATTACCGCTATATCACCGCTGTACCACCATTATAACCTATATATCATATAGCGGACCTTGACCGCTATACGATTTTGGACCGCTATAAATGCTTAGATAAAGATAATAAAAAAATCATGATTTAATAACCTCTTTTTTAAGTTAGTGATCCCATCAATGTTTGTATTGATAAGAAGCCTCTTGAAATATATGGAAAACCTGCAAAACATAAAATAATTTTGCAAGTACAAAATAAATATGTATTAAGCATATGAATATATTTTAGAAAAAAAAATGAGATGAGAAATATATAGGAAATCCTCTACAAATAAAACTTGTCCAGCGGGCATAACCAAATATAGCATTTACATATGAATATATGAAGTAAAAACAAAGATGAGAACCTCGAGAACTCTTGGCGGTTTCAATTCTCCGTGGCCTTTCCCTCTAGTGCTTTCTTGGGTTCATCATCGTTGCTAGTTGCTACATGTTTCACCCACAGGTAACTTATTGAAATAAATGGTGCCCGTATCCGGTGGAGGTAGGCATTGAAACTATGTAACATAGTAGATAAATAAATCTGAGACAAAAACTCAAGAACTTAAGATGTCAACTTACCACAAAAGCAAAGATCCCTATGTTAAATCAATACCGTATGAAACAGTTAGACTCTTACCTGTGACATTTCAAACAAATGATGGCAAGACAATTCCAGTGCTTGGATGGACATAATATTTCTTGGGGTTGGTTGTGTTAACCTTCAACAACATGAAAAGAACTTGTGAAACTTTTTGCAAAATCAATAAACCAAAAAAACAGTAAAGAAAGTTAAATAACTATGAGATGGTTAAAAATTAATAATGAAGAACCTTTATACTTATGTATATAGTTATATCACTTTTGTCTCTTGAATCAATCACTTTCAAAGCAAGAGAGTGCATCTCAACTCATAATGTCATCATCATCAGCCTTGGTAAAACTGGTTCCCCTTTGTACCTAGAGATAAATTTATAAATAATAAAACCAGTGAAAAACTGTAAAGTGTCCACTATCAAAATAACATACTCAAATTTATCACCTTCCATGATACTAAATCTCTTTTTGGCATTTTGTCGAGCACCTAGCGTGAAGAGAACATGTTCATCAAGCATCATATACCTTTGTGCTCTATGGAAGTGACTCACTCAAATACAAAATCAACTCAACCAAATAAAAAACGTCAACAAACACCATCTAAATTCAACAATTCACATATATTGTAATATAAAGCAACATATAATTTTGAATAAGAACAGAACCTGAAAATAATTCTTTGTCTCTGCATCTTCAAATCAGAATTAAACCTAAATCTCATACGAGGCACTGAAACATAACCCAAACGTCCTTTACGTATGCGATCTAAACAAAAATAGAATCATGAAACTGAAAAAGCTTACCTAAGTACTCGCCGGAACCCTAGCCTTGACCGGAATCTAATATGACGTTGCAGTATGGGTTTAACCCCACCAAATCAGGCACAGGTAATCCCGATCAGTGCCGGAATTTCATCTCTACTGAAAACGCCTACCGTTGATGCAGATCTGACCGTAGATGAGACATACAAACCTGTTCTTGAAGGAACATCCAACGGGAGATCACTAATGGAAACTCTAAACATCTTTGATTTGATTTCACTCTGAAATGAAGATTTAAAGTCATGCGTTCATGGTAATTAAGAGAGAGAGTGTGTTTTGGCTTTTGAAATTTGAATTCTAGGAATGAGGTAATACTGGTTATGAATTTCAAACTACTTTTTGATATAGGGCTTTGCATAATGCCATTTTGGTGTTGCATCAGGACATGGATTTTCAAATTCCAATCACATGTATACACCTCAACATTATAAATTGTGTTATATTCTATTTGTTTAAAAATCACACCCTTTAAGTCATTTTACTCATATCCTTTAATATTATATTATATTATATACACAAAAAGAAAACAATAGAGTTAAATGCTTGGTTGTTCCTTTTGGTTTGCAAATCTTTCAGACATGGTCCCAGTGGTTCACTAATTGCACACTTGTTCCAGTAGTTTCAAATTTTGCACTCGGGTGGTCCTTACCACTAACCTTTGTTAGATTTCTCAGTTAAGTATATGCAAAATTACTATATTTGTCACACCCTGACCCGCAGCGAAATAAAAGTCGGGGCATAATTGGGTTATCACCAAAGCTCATGATGTTTACTAAGATGTTTCATATTTATTAAATTCAAATTACAACTTAAATATCCAAAACAAAATTCATACAATTACAAGAAAATGAAACTACATAATTATTCAAAAGCATAAACTTGTTTATTCTTCTAGGCTTTCCTAAGTGTTTCCTGTCTCAGTTGGATCACCTGTATCATGTGTAAAACGGGGGAGATTTTGGGTCAACAAAAGTTGGCGAGTGAACCTTGATAAAACATTTTTACTAATTTCTTGCTTTATTTAATAAAGAAAATTCATGTAATAATCACATGTGAGCAAACATATATAGATAAACAATCACAAACCACTTTGGATGAGTATATGACATAAATGATGATGTATGTGAGATCAAGGCTCAATCAAACGGAGCCGATCTAATGAGGCTCCTGATGCTCAACTCGTATCCCACGGGGAACTGATAGGCCTAATGAAATGCGTGCACTGAAAATGATAAATCCAATCTACATATAATTCACACAACAATTGATACACATTTGATCACGGATATGATATATGCACAAGTGTTTAAATAAAATAAAAGAATTGTACGACACATGATACACCCCAAAACATGATTAAAACGGGGAATTGGTAGAGATTCATTCACAATAGGTGCGTTCTTTGATGACGTTGAATGCGAACGAATTTATGATTCAATCGACGAGGGAAAAACTAACCTAGATAATAACAAAATGATTCGATAATAAATAAATTTTATTTGAGATTAATATTTTTAATTAGTGCTCTTAATGGGTTTTTTAGATTTATTTTTGTGAGTTTAAGGAAATTTTTTAACTTTAAAAATCCTATTTTTAAGTATTTTTAATTAATTTTCCAATTAAATAAATAAATAAAAATAATAAAAAATGGGTTGACTTTCTGACAGTTGACCGGGTCTGACCGGTCAGACTGTGTTTATTCTATGGGCTAGTGAGGTTCGAACTCGGGACCTCTCGTATACGTGCACGCAGCTCTACCAACTGAGCTACGTATCTAACCTGAAATATTCTCTGTTTTAATTATATATATATACTAATTAACTTTAACCTTATTTGGTTTTTATTAAAAATGATTTATATGGCCGAACCGGTTGCAGAGACCCAGAGTCGAACTCGGGACCTGCGGTTCGAGTGCGCACAGCCCAACCAGTTGGGCTGTGTGTCTAATCTTTTTAACTACTGGATTATATTCCTCTTATGTATATACTGTGACTTGATCTGGTTAGGTTTTAAAAATGTTGGTTTTATTTCTGAAAGTCGGTAACATGTGCGATTCGAACTCGGGACGTGTGTATTGTATTTGCACACAGTCCACCGCTGGACTGTGTGTCTAACCCGGTTAAATATCCGTTTTTAATTATACTAATACACATTTTCATCTTCCTCTTCTTCGCTTACAAAAATACAGAACAGTGAAATCCGACTGTTCTGTTTAATCGATCACAACTTATACTTGATTGAAATGGAAAGAAAATTAAGTGATATGGTATACCAAAACAGCGAGTTTGCTTCAGATTTCCGGCAAGATTTCGTCGGCTCTGATTTGCGGATTCCGGCTGAGTGAACTGTTTAACAGTTTCGATTATTGTGTTGAGCAATTAGATTATTAATCAAGAGATAGCAAGAAAGGTATAGATGATTGTACCGATTAGGAGTAAGGCTTCGGTTCTCCGGTGATATTCCGGCGAGTGCGAGAATTTCCGGCGACGTGTTCTGAGTGGACTAAAGCTTCAGGAGTGAGCGCGGTTGTGAGCGAAAAGTTTACAGGAGGTTGGAGTGGGTATTTATAAGGAGGAACAGGCCAATTGGTTCGAATTAGAAGCCATGATTTCGCGGTCAAGATTTCAATCTTCAAGGGTAACAGTTTTGACCAAATTGGGTGTTATGCGACGGTTAAAACTGATGTCGAAATCAGTTTACGCGTTTCAGTCAAGGGGAAAAGGCAACATTAGCGGAGTCTTGGTTTTTCTCCGGCGATTTCGCGTTCTGAGTGCGCGTTGATTTCCGGTTTTGATTTCGGGTTTTACTTTAAGTATTATTTGTTTCAGTATTTGTCACAAAGAAAGTGTGTGGCGGAGTGGTGTGGTGTGTGTTTGTGTTTGTGGGAGACCCGGGTTCGAGACCCGGCGGCTCCATTTTATTTTCTATTCACTTATTTTTATTATCTATTAATTATGGTTTTTAAATTCTAAAATGTTTATTAATTATGTATTATTTAAAATAATCTGAACAATAAATACGCAACGAAAATTTATAACTGAATACTTGGTTATTAAACGAAGCGGGTTTTGAAACCCGTTTTTCGACGAATGTTACAGTATCCCCTACTTTTAGGAATTTCGTCCCGAAATTTAAGTAGTAGTGGTAAATGGAAAGAGATGCGGGTATTTTTCGCGCATTGAGTCTTCACGTTCCCAAGTAAACTCGGGTCCTCGTTTCGACTCCCAACGTACCCTGACAATTGGAATACGACTTCGCCTTAAACGCTTCTCTCCGAAGTCCATGATTTCTACCGGTCTTTCAACGAAGTGCATCGATTCATCGACTTGAATGTCTTCTAGAGGAATATGGAGGTTTTCATCGGCGAGGCACTTTTTCAAGTTTGATACGTGGAATGTGGGATGAATTCTGTTGAGCTCTTCTGGTAGGTCAAGCTTGTATGCTACAGGACCTACTCTTTCGAGTATCTTGAAAGGTCCAACGTAACGTGGTGCTAGCTTGCCCTTATGGCCAAAACAAACCACTCCCTTCCACGGTGATACTTTTAAAAGTACCTGATCACCAATGTCAAACTCCAAGGGCTTTCGTCGTTTGTCTGCATAACTCTTTTGACGACTTTGAGCCGCTAGAAGATTGTTTCGAATTTGAAGGACCTTGTCGGTTGTTTCTTGAATTAATTCTGGACCGGTGATTTGCGCTTCCCCAATTTCGTGCCAACATACTGGAGATCGGCACTTACGACCATATAAAGCTTCGAAAGGAGCCATGCCGATACTTGAATGATAGCTATTGTTGTACGAAAATTCCACTAATGGTAGGTGAGCGTCCCAATTCCCTTTGAAGTCTATGACACATGCTCGCAGCATGTCTTCACGGGTTTGGATGGTGCGTTCAGATTGACCATCAGTTTGAGGATGAAAAGTGTAACATCCGTCAAAAAACGGATTTACCAAACCCGCTCCGTTTATTAACCGAACAATCAGTTAAAAATTTCGTTGCTTATTTAATGCCCAAATTAATTTTAAACGATACATAATTAATAAGTATTTTGGGTTATAAAAGTTTTATTTGAAAAAGTCTTAAAAATAGTGATTTAAAAATAAAATGCTGCTGCCGGGTTTCGAACCCGGGTCAGTCAGCCGGGTCAACAATAACTTAACACTTAACCATCCAACCACTGCGCCACTAGTGTTTCTTGTTAATTAATAGAAACAATTAATTCATATCATAAATATTGTAACATCCGTCAAAAACGGATTTACCAAACCCGCTCCGTTTATCAACCGAACAGTCAGTCAAAATTTTCGTTGCGAATTAAATGCCCAAAATATTTTTAAACGATCCGTAATCAATTATTATACGCGAACATATATTTAGTTTTTGAAAAACTGTCAAGAAACGCAAAATAAAAATGATTTGTTTCAGCCGGGTTTCGAACCCGGGTCTGTACCGAGTCACTCAGTGACTTATCTTCACACACACAAACCACTGCGCCGCTAGTCATGTTTGATGAATAATAGAATCATTTAATTGATATAGTGACTTTACGAATTCAAAACCGGCGCCTAAACGATTCAGTCGTCGGAATCCCGGAATATTCGCGAGTCTTAACTACGATTTACGTTATAACGTAAACCTTTAATCACTTATCGGTTATAACCAATGTTTGAAGTCCGCGACACATTTCAAAACCGCCGGAAAAATTAAACCGTTGAATACAGTCCAAAATCAGACCAAATACATTGCGATTTTCCCCTATAAATTGACCCACAACCGACGACAAACACTTTCGCTCAAAAATCACATCTTTTTACGGCGTATTTTCACTCGCCGGAACTTTCCTGTTTTTCGCCGGAAAACCGTGTTTTAATCCCTGAGCTTTATTGAATCCCCTAAACCTTCACCGAAGTCACCCTTACCTTTTTCCAAGTTTTCTGGAGACTAGCTACTACAAGGAACACGTCGCCGGAGTTGAATTCAGTCGCCGGATTTTCTGCCGGAAAACAGAGAGTTCAGTCGGTATATTTCTCCGCTCAGTTTCCTTTCCTTTCACTTTTATCTTATCTTAATCGACGGTAAAACACTAATAAATCGGATAAAATCTTGAACCAGTCTGTCACCGATTTCTGGTTATTCTTTCGGTGAAGAAGATGAAGACTTGTTATCATATAAGTTTAATTAAAATCATGAAATTAAACGGGTTAGACACACAGTCCAGCGGTGGACTGTGTGCACATATAAAACGCAAAACGTCTCGAGTTCGATTCCCGTCTCACACACGCTGCCTTAATAAAATGCATTTTTTTGTTACTGAACCGGATCGCCTTAGTTATATGTTAAGTATATTGATAACCAGAATAATAACCAAGTTAGACACACAGTCCAGCGGTGGACTGTGGTGTTTGTTTATATCACAGGTCACGAGTTCGAGTCCGGTCCTCAACACCGACTCGGACAATTATCTTTTCTTTTAAATAAGGCAGAAAAGGAAATATCTATTTTGTATTTAAGTATAATAAAAACCGAATATTATAACATGTTGAACACACAGTCCAGCGGTGGACTGTGTGTTGGATTGAACCACAGGTCCCGGGTTCGAGACCTGTGGTGTGCATGACCGTTTCGATTAATCAGTTTTTAAAATAAAAATGATTTTCGGTTTAATCTAATTAATATATATATATAATTAAAATCAGATACAGAACGGGTTAGACACGTAGCTCAGTTGGTAGAGCTGCGTGCACGCGTACGGGAGGTCTCGGGTTCGAGCCTCACTCAGCGCACAACAATATGCCTCAAAACCGGTCAACGACCAGTCAAAGTCAACTGGTCAATGTTACTGTAGCAGAAAAAAAATAAAATATTTTTATTATTTTTATTTAATTATTTTAAGTAAAAATCAATTATAAATACTTAAAAATAACATTTTTAAGATTTGAAAATAGCCTCAAACTCACAAAAATACACCCAACAATCCTACTAAAATAGTTTAATAAAATCCGTTTACTCACCAAACCATAATGCGATTTATCTAGGTTAAATCTCACTCGTGGTTAAAACCACTTCGCGTGCATTCATCATCATCAACCGAACGCACCCACTGTGAGTGAATCTTACAATTCCCCCTTTTAAATTACACGTTTTGGGGTGTGTCATGTGTTATGAATTAATTAATTTATTTATTTAAACTTGTGCCATACCACATCATGACTTAATCTTAGATTGATTTATTGTTGTGATTTATTTTCCGTTTGTCAAATTACATGAAACTCATACAATAAGCCCATCAGTTCCTCGTGGGAAACGAGTAGAACATCGCGTGCTTCAATTCAAATTCATTATTGTTCATGTGTGTTTTCATTGAGTTTATATTGTTTGTAGTTGTGTTATTCATATTATCATGTTTATGCAATTCATTCATCAGGCCCCTCAGTTCCTCGTGAGAGACGAGTTGAGCATCGCGTGCCTTTAATTGTTCCATTATTGTTCATGAGTGTTTTCATTTAACATCTTATGATTATTGATCAAGTTACATCGAATTTTACTCATGTTTGGTTGTGCACATTTTTCATAATCAATTTAAATAAATTGTTCAAATGTTTTCCATAGGATTCACTCGCCAACATTATGTTGATCCAAAAACCTTTTTACACATGATACAGGTGAACAGGTTGAAGCAAGGATAGCATAGGATATGCCTTAGAAGAGAAACAAAGGAGTTAGATTGTTAGTTAGATCATGTTGTAGCAATCATTGTAAACTTTCATTTAATTTGTATTAATGAATATGAAACATTTAATAAATGTCATGAGCTTTGATGATAACCCAATCATGCCCCGATCACCTTATCCGCTGCGGGTTGGGGTGTGACAGATTGGTATCAGAGCCATGACTATAGGGATATAGGATAGGTTATTAGACCCTTAGAGCCTATACTATAGTCTGCCTAAATTTTAAATTGATTAGGTGGTTACATACAAACTTGTGATATTTATTTGTTTCATATTTGATTACATTTCAGTCAAACATACATGCTCATATACATGTTCATTATACATATATACATATTCATTATACATATATCGATGTTCATGTATTCAATTTATTTTCATATTCTCATTATCCAAAGATTTTATGCAATTTTCAAATCTCATCAAAGTAAGTTCTGCAACGGGCATGTAGTAACTGGAAGGGTACGAGTACCGGTAGTCGGAACGTCCTGTCTAGGCTGGCATTCGTATAAATCCAATATAACGGACCAGTTTGCCTACCTGGGGACCAACGATGAGAGTACGAAGGACCTATTAGGCCAAAGCATGCCACACCAAACGTCGTTCGAACTAACCCTACTTTGAGGTGTCACCGTGTCTACACCTGGACACATTCCGAACATCACACGTTGTATACATATTTCTCGATTTTCACCAGGTTTTGTGTACGCAACCAGGCAGAAACCGTGCGAACCATATGAAAAACCGGTAATTCATGGGGGCCCACATGATTACATAAGGTAAAGTATGGCGGCATGACGGGCCTAACAGCGAGCAAAGCCAAAGACATCCTATGGATGTAGTATTTTTGTATAATTATTTTATGAATGTTCATTCTTGAATGCGACCCACGATCTCAAAAGCATCCAACTCATACCCTTGTCATGTATTCATTGTAGATGTCTTCTAACCTCGCCCGTAGGAAGACGAGAGCAAGAAAAGCCCGCGAACGCATGGCTACCTTAATCGCTCAACAAATGGCTGCTGTAATACCCAATATTGTAATCCAAGTTCAACAAGCACTTACCAATAATCCTGTCAACCAAGCAAACCAAAACATTTTCAACTCTTCCCCAAACACCACTAAATGCACCTACAAGCATTTCAAATCATGCGACCCTCCGAAATATAAAGGGACTGAAGGTGTCACCGCACTCCTCCATTGGTTTGAAGAAATGGAGAATACTTTTCTAAATTGCGATTGCCCTGATGATCGCAAAGCGCGTTATGCTACCAGTCGACTATATGGGATAGCACTTACTTGGTGGAATACAGAGAAGGCAAAACGAGGTGTTGAAGATGCTATGTCCCTAACTTGGAACGAATTGAAGGAAATCATGACCAGACGATTTTGTCCAAGGAGCGAAATCAAGAAGCTAGAAGATGAATTTTACTCATTGAAGCAAGTGGAAGGAGACCACACCACCTACAACAAAAGGTTCCTCGAATTACATCAAATGGTTCCCAACATGTTTACTCCCCTCTACCGTTTGATCGAGCACTACATTCGTGGTCTTCCGTCAAAGATTCAAGACCCCGTGATAAGTACCAAGCCTGCAACTTTGGAAGCAGCAATGGAGCTAGCAATAGAGCTCACCGAGAACCGAATCCGAAACAAAGACTTCGAGGAAGAGAAGAAGAAGGATAAAGAATCAACTGAAACCTCCGAATCCCCTTCTCAACCCGAATCCCCTTCTCAACCCAAACCTAAGAGAAGAAGAGTCGGGCGACTTTTCGCTGCTACTCAACGAAATCAACCAGTTTTTCACGCTATACCCATCCGAGCTGTCCCAATCACCCAAGTGGCACCCAACTCAGCTTACCCAAATAAGAAACCATATCTTGGACCTCACCCTCAATGCAACCACTGTTTTTATCACCATCCCCTTACTTTACCTTGCCGGCTATGTACAACTTGTGGACGTTATGGTCATTTGAGCAATGTTTGTCGCACCTTTCAAGACCAAACCTTTTTCCCTACTCAAAACATGGCCCAAACTTATCACCAACCTCAATACCCCATGTTCCCATATGCTCGAGCTTGCTTCAATTGTGGCGACCCTACCCACTTTAGAAACACATGCCCTCAATTGGTAAACGTTATCAACACTCAAGCCCAATCAAACCCAGTTAACCAAGTAAACCAAGAAAACCCAACCACTATGCCACCAGCAAGAGGAAGAGTCTTCAATATTAACGCCAACCCTGTCGAAGATAATGACGGCCCAAACGAAGATACTCAGCTAGTCCTTTTCGCCGAAGATCCAGATTCAACTCCTGTTGTTTAGTCTTATGTTTTCTTTAACACATGTGTAGACTGTTAGAGTAATTATGGTATATTATATATATTGTTTTCAGTATACGATTTTGCCGAGGCCGTGGCTCCCCATCCATCGAGGTTGAGTTGGATCCCCATTTTATTATGTGGTTGATCTTGGCGTGCCCGCACGATCGGCTCCGTTTGTTGAGCCTTGATCGGTTACGTAATATTACATTTCAAGTACATGCAATACGCTCGGCTCCGTTTGATTGAGCCTTGAGTGCACAGTTCAATTTACATTTCAAGTTCATGCAATACGCTCGGCTCCGTTTGATTGAGCCTTGAGTGCACAGTTCAATTTACATTTCAAGTTCATGCAATACGCTCGGCTCCGTTTGATTGAGCCTTGAGCGCACATACAATTTCATTATCAGTATCTTGTGGTTGTGGTGTTTGTAGTAGAGTCGCATCGAACTAACCATAACTTTCGGATAAAGTCAACGAAAATTTGACAAGGATATGGTGGATACGCCGATGGTACTTCCTATATATAAGTATTCTTGTCAAATGATCGGAGGCATTATCAGGCGATTATGAGAGGTTCCATGCATAGGCTGTTTGTGTGGTTAAGTTATTCATATTCAGTACATGCAATATGTTCGGCTCCGTTTGATTGAGCCTTGAGCACACAATTTCAATTTCAGTACATTCAATATGTTCGGCTCCGTTTGATTGAGCCTTGAGCACACAATTTCAATTTCAGTACATTCAATATGTTCGGCTCCGTTTGATTGAGCCTTGAGCACACAATTTCATTTTCAGTACATGCAATACGATCGGCTCCGTTCGATTGAGCCTTGATCGCACAGATATGTTTCATTTCAGTAATTTATGTTTGTTGTATTGATTGTAGAGTTATAGGACTAATCATAATTCACTGTTAAAACCAATGAAAATTTGACAAGAATATGGTGGATACGCCGCTGGTACTTCCTATATATAAGTATTCTTGTCAAAGGATCAAAGGCATTAACGGATGGTTATGAGGAGTTCTATGTAGGATTTATTAGTTTCTTGGTAACCAATCATAACTTGTGGATAAAATTAATGAAAATTTGGCAAGAATATGGTGGATACGCCGCTGGTACTTCCTATATATAAGTATTCTTGCCAAAGGATCAGAGGCATTATCAGACGGTTATGAGAAGTTCCATGTAGGATTTATTATTTGCCTTGGTTGGAATTTGTGATACATTTATATCATCATGTTATTTAAAGAGATTGGATTGTGTTCCATTTCTACATAAATTAACCTCTCCATCATAACAAACGAGAGAGGAACTTCCATCATTCAAACATATATGGATTCAAATATTTGCTGTTGTGTTTATTCATGTTCAAATATTTGCTGTTGTGTTTATTCATGTTCAAATATTCGCTGATGTGTCTATTCATGTTCGAATATTGGCTATTGTGTTTATTCATGTTCAAATACTTGCTGTTGTGTTTATTCATGTTCAAATATTTGCTGTTGTGTTTATTCATGTTCAAATATTTGCTGTTGTGTTTATTCATGTTCAAATATTCGCTGATGTGTCTATTCATGTTCGAATATTGGCTATTGTGTTTATTCATGTTCAAATACTTGCTGTTGTGTTTATTCATGTTCAAATATTTGCTGATGTGTTCATTCATGTTCGAATATTTGCTGTTATGTTTATTCATGTTCAAATATTTGCTGATGTGTTCATTCATGTTTGGATATCAGCTGTTGTGTTTTTATTTATGTAGATTGTAGTGTTAGAAGTTTTGCCTTAGGATATAACCATATTTTTCCCAAACGTATCTAAACTCTTATGCATGATATCATTTTTAGAAAATCATTCCTGTTTATCAATATTCATACAGTAGGCAACAAAAAGCGATTCCTGAATAGGATACTTAACCTTTCCAAGGAACGTTACCGCCTCGAACAAAAATTTAAACCCTCATTTTGCTGAGCATACAACTGTCAAACAAAACATCATTATTCTTATAGTCAAAATATATCATTATTTAAATTTCGGGACGAAATTTCTAAAAAGCAGGGGATACTGTAACATCCGTCAAAAACGGATTTACCAAACCCGCTCCGTTTATCAACCGAACAGTCAGTCAAAATTTTCGTTGCGAATTAAATGCCCAAAATATTTTTAAACGATCCGTAATCAATTATTATACGCGAACATATATTTAGTTTTTGAAAAACTGTCAAGAAACGCAAAATAAAAATGATTTGTTTCAGCCGGGTTTCGAACCCGGGTCTGTACCGAGTCACTCAGTGACTTATCTTCACACACACAAACCACTGCGCCGCTAGTCATGTTTGATGAATAATAGAATCATTTAATTGATATAGTGACTTTACGAATTCAAAACCGGCGCCTAAACGATTCAGTCGTCGGAATCCCGGAATATTCGCGAGTCTTAACTACGATTTACGTTATAACGTAAACCTTTAATCACTTATCGGTTATAACCAATGTTTGAAGTCCGCGACACATTTCAAAACCGCCGGAAAAATTAAACCGTTGAATACAGTCCAAAATCAGACCAAATACATTGCGATTTTCCCCTATAAATTGACCCACAACCGACGACAAACACTTTCGCTCAAAAATCACATCTTTTTACGGCGTATTTTCACTCGCCGGAACTTTCCTGTTTTTCGCCGGAAAACCGTGTTTTAATCCCTGAGCTTTATTGAATCCCCTAAACCTTCACCGAAGTCACCCTTACCTTTTTCCAAGTTTTCTGGAGACTAGCTACTACAAGGAACACGTCGCCGGAGTTGAATTCAGTCGCCGGATTTTCTGCCGGAAAACAGAGAGTTCAGTCGGTATATTTCTCCGCTCAGTTTCCTTTCCTTTCACTTTTATCTTATCTTAATCGACGGTAAAACACTAATAAATCGGATAAAATCTTGAACCAGTCTGTCACCGATTTCTGGTTATTCTTTCGGTGAAGAAGATGAAGACTTGTTATCATATAAGTTTAATTAAAATCATGAAATTAAACGGGTTAGACACACAGTCCAGCGGTGGACTGTGTGCACATATAAAACGCAAAACGTCTCGAGTTCGATTCCCGTCTCACACACGCTGCCTTAATAAAATGAATTTTTTTGTTACTGAACCGGATCGCCTTAGTTATATGTTAAGTATATTGATAACCAGAATAATAACCAAGTTAGACACACAGTCCAGCGGTGGACTGTGTGTTTGTTTATATCACAGGTCACGAGTTCGAGTCCGGTCCTCAACACCGACTCGGACAATTATCTTTTCTTTTAAATAAGGCAGAAAAGGAAATATCTATTTTGTATTTAAGTATAATAAAAACCGAATATTATAACATGTTGAACACACAGTCCAGCGGTGGACTGTGTGTTGGATTGAACCACAGGTCCCGGGTTCGAGACCTGTGGTGTGCATGACCGTTTCGATTAATCAGTTTTTAAAATAAAAATGATTTTCGGTTTAATCTAATTAATATATATATATAATTAAAATCAGATATAGAACGGGTTAGACACGTAGCTCAGTTGGTAGAGCTGCGTGCACGCGTACGGGAGGTCTCGGGTTCGAGCCTCACTCAGCGCACAACAATATGCCTCAAAACCGGTCAACGACCAGTCAAAGTCAACTGGTCAATGTTACTGTAGCAGAAAAAAAATAAAATATTTTTATTATTTTTATTTAATTATTTTAAGTAAAAATCAATTATAAATACTTAAAAATAACATTTTTAAGATTTGAAAATAGCCTCAAACTCACAAAAATACACCCAACAATCCTACTAAAATAGTTTAATAAAATCCGTTTACTCACCAAACCATAATGCGATTTATCTAGGTTAAATCTCACTCGTGGTTAAAACCACTTCGCGTGCATTCATCATCATCAACCGAACGCACCCACTGTGAGTGAATCTTACAATTCCCCCTTTTAAATTACACGTTTTGGGGTGTGTCATGTGTTATGAATTAATTAATTTATTTATTTAAACTTGTGCCATACCACATCATGACTTAATCTTAGATTGATTTATTGTTGTGATTTATTTTCCGTTTGTCAAATTACATGAAACTCATACAATAAGCCCATCAGTTCCTCGTGGGAAACGAGTAGAACATCGCGTGCTTCAATTCAAATTCATTATTGTTCATGTGTGTTTTCATTGAGTTTATATTGTTTGTAGTTGTGTTATTCATATTATCATGTTTATGCAATTCATTCATCAGGCCCCTCAGTTCCTCGTGAGAGACGAGTTGAGCATCGCGTGCCTTTAATTGTTCCATTATTGTTCATGAGTGTTTTCATTTAACATCTTATGATTATTGATCAAGTTACATCTAATTTTACTCATGTTTGGTTGTGCACATTTTTCATAATCAATTTAAATAAATTGTTCAAATGTTTTCCATAGGATTCACTCGCCAACATTATGTTGATCCAAAAACCTTTTTACACATGATACAGGTGAACAGGTTGAAGCAAGGATAGCATAGGATATGCCTTAGAAGAGAAACAAAGGAGTTAGATTGTTAGTTAGATCATGTTGTAGCAATCATTGTAAACTTTCATTTAATTTGTATTAATGAATATGAAACATTTAATAAATGTCATGAGCTTTGATGATAACCCAATCATGCCCCGATCACCTTATCCGCTGCGGGTTGGGGTGTGACAAATATCGAATTCAAATAACGACGCGCCCAATTGCAGTCGTCGGAAATCCCGGCGATCTCGCGAGATTGGACGGTTTCTTCAGTTATAACGTAAACTTTAATCACTACATCGGTTATAACCGACGCCTGAGTCCGCGACACAAGCTATAACCGCCGGAAAACGTAATGACTTTGAATCAAGCCTGAAATCCGACTCTATACATCTCGATTCCTCCCTATAAATTCACCCACAACCCACTGGTAGCCTTTTTGCTCAAAACCGCACCCTTTCTCGACGAAAACTCACTCGCCGGAAAAGTTCTGCACCTCGCCGGAAAACCGAGCCCTTCACTTCTGAGCCTTACTGAACACCCAGAACTTATACCGAAGCCACTCACATCCATCTCAAGCTCGCTGAAGACTCTCTGCCGCAAGACATACGTCGCCGGAAGTTTCTGCTGTCACCGGAGTTTCGCCGGAGAAACAGAGGAGTCCACTCGGTATACCTTACGCCTAATTTTTCATTCTTTTTATTTATCTCACCTGTAATTAACCTCAAAACACTAAAAGAACATGATTTAATCGTTGATCCAGTCAGTCGTCGTTTCTGGTTAAGACTGACGAAGAAGACGAAGTTTCTGTAGCATATAAGTTTAATTTAAATCAAGAAATAACTCGGGTTAGACACACAGTCCAGTGGTGGACTGTGTGCACATAAAACACGCTTACGTCTCGAGTTCGATACTTGTCCCATGCTTGCCTTAATAAAAATGTCCTTTTTTTAACCGAACCGGAGTCACCGCTGTTACATGTTAAATTTAATAAAAACCAGAATAATAACCAAGTTAGACACACAGTCCAGTGGTAGACCGTGTGAATGTTTAATCACAGGACACGAGTTCGAGTCCGGGCTACCGCACCGGTCCGGACAATTATTAAACTTTTTATTTAAGACAGAAATGAAAATATTTAGTTTGTATATAAGTATAATAAAAATCGGTTGATTTAACAAGTTAGACACACAGTCCAGCGGTGGACTGTGTGTTAACTCAACCCACAGGTCCCGGGTTCGAGACCTGTGGAGCGCCCCGGTTCGATGCTTTAAAATTGTTTTTAAAATAAATGATTTTCTGTTTAATCTAATTAGTATATAAATATAATTAAAAACAGAAATATTTCGGGTTAGACACGTAGCTCAGTTGGTAGAGCTGCGTGCACGCGTACGGGAGGTCTCGGGTTCGAGCCTCATCCAGCGCACACAATTACACATACGAACCGGTCAACAGTCAAAGTCAATGGTCAACGGTCAACGGTCAAAAAGTCAACATTTTTTATTATTTTTATTTATTTATTTTATTTAAAAATCAATTAAAAATACTTAAAAATAACATTTTTAAGGTTAGAAAATAGCCTTAAACTCACAAAAATACATCCAACAATTCTACTAAAATGGATTAATAAATACCGTTTACTTACCAAACCATTATGCCATTATCTAGGTTAGTTTCACTCGTGGTTAAATCCAACTTCGCGTGCATTCAACATTATCAACCGAACGCACCCAATGTGAGTGAATCTTACAACTCCCCTTTTTAATTACACGTTTTGGGGTGTGTCATGTGTCACCAAAAATTAACTCGTTATTTAAGCTTGTGCCATACCATATTGTGATCTAAACTTAGATTGTTTATATTGTTTGTGGTTATGTATTTCATTTTGTCAACCTATATGAAATTCATTCATTAAGCCCATCAGTTCCTCGTGGGAGACGAGTTGAGCAACGCGTGCCTCAAAACAAATCCATTATTATTCGTGTGTGAATTATTTAGTTTATGTTGTTTGTAGTTATATACTTTATATTGTCAAGTTTATGCAAATCATTCATTAGGCCCATCAGTTCCTCGTGAGAGACGAGTTGAGCAACGCGTGCCTCAAAACGATCCATTATTTTTCATGTGTGCATTATTTAATATTAAATGATTGGTGTATAAGTTTACATCTATTTTTACTCATGTGTGGTTGTGCACTTTATTTTATTATCAATTAAATAAACTTGTTCAAATGTTTTCCATAGGATTCACTCGCCAACTTTTTGTTGATCCAAAAACCATTTTTACACATGATACAGGTGAACAGGATGAAGCAAGGAAAACATAGGAAATGCCTTAGAAGAAAACAAAGAAGCTTAGATTGATGTTAGGTCATGATGTAATTATGATTGTAAATTTCCCATTAAATTGTATTAATGAATATGAAACGTTATAATAAATGTCATGAGCTTTGATGATAACCCAATCATGCCCCGGTCACCTTTTCCGCTGCGGGTCGGGGTGTGACAAAAAGCGGTACTGAGGTATAATCGTGTACCCAAGGCGGTTTGTACGGCTCGCCATGTTCGTGAAGTGAAACGACCATCACGGTCTGAAATGATGCTTAATGGTACACCATGACGGCTTACGATCTCGCTGATGTAGATACGAGCTAACTTCTCGTTCTTGAAGTCCTCGCGAATCGGGATGAAGTGGGATGACTTTGTAAGACGAACGATTATTACCCATATGGTGTCATACCCACTGGAGGTGCGAGGTAACCCGGTAATGAAATCCATGGTTATGTTTTCCCACTTCCATACAGGTATTTCGGGTTGGACTAGAAGTCCTGAAGGTCTTTGATGTTCAGCTTTTACTTTGGAACAGGTAAGGCACTTGGAAACAAAAACAGCGATATCCTTTTTCATGCCAGGCCACCAGTAGGTGTATCGTAGGTCTTGATACATCTTGTCGGCTCCTGGGTGTACAGAGTATCGTGTTTTGTGCGCCTCATTCATGAGGAAATCACGAAGGTTATCGCGATCAGGAATCCATATGCGATTTAAATAGTATAGAATACCGTCGGATTTGGTTTCGATTTTGAGTTCAGCTCCACATGACAGCTCATCGCGTACGTCATTTTCTGTTACAGAAACATGTTGAGCTGCTCGGATTCGATCTTTGATGTCGGTTATGATTTGCGAACATAGAAGACGAATGGAGTTCGCATAACCTTTTCGACTGAGCGCATCAGCCACCACGTTTGCCTTGCCAGGATGATATCGAATTTCACAGTCGTAGTCGTTGAGAAGTTCGACCCATCTTCGTTGCCTCATATTCAACTCCTTCTGGTTGAAGATATGTTGGAGACTTTTGTGGTCAGTGTATATTTCACACTTGGTACCCTAGAGGTAATGTCTCCATATCTTGAGAGCGAACACAACGGCTCCAAGTTCCAGGTCGTGGGTGGTGTAATTATTCTCATGAACTTTGAGTTGCCTAGAAGCATAGGCTATCACTTTTCCTCTTTGCATCAATACACAGCCTAGCCCTTGCCCCGATGCGTCGCAATATACCACAAAGTCATCGCAACCCTCAGGGAGTGTGAGGATAGGTGCGTCACAAAGTTTTTGCTTTAGAGTTTGGAAGGCTTCTTCTTGTTTAGCTCCCCATATGAAGGGTTTTCCTTTATGAGTCAAAGCCGTGAGTGGTACAGCAATACGGGAAAAATTGGCAATGAAGCGTCGATAGTAACCAGCCAAACCAAGAAATGACCTTACCTCGGTAGGGGTACGTGGCGCATGCCATTCCTGCACTGCCTTGATTTTGAAGGATCAACATGAATTCCCTTGTCATTGACGACATGTCCAAGGAATTGTACTTCTCCTAACCAGAATTCGCATTTTGAGAACTTAGCTTAGAGCTTTTCAGTCCTTAAGAGTGTAAGGATGAGTCGAAGGTGTCGTTCATGATCGGATTTAGACTTGGAGTAGATAAGGATGTCGTCGATGAAGACTATGACGAAACGGTCGAGGTAGGGTTTGCATACCCTATTCATTAGATCCATGAAGACAGCGGGGCGTTGGTTAAACCGAAAGACATGACCATGAACTCGTAATGATCATAACGAGTCCGGAAAGCGGTTTTTGGTATATCTTCTTCGTGCACTCTGAGCTGATGATAACCAGAACGAAGGTCGATTTTTGAAAAGCAGGTGGCGCCTTGAAGTTGGTCTAGGAGGTCATCGATGCGAGGTAGTGGATAGCGATTTTTAACCGTTAACTTGTTGAGTTCTCTGTAATCAATGCACATGCGAAACGTTCCATCTTTCTTCTTCACAAAGAGAACAGGTGCACCCCAATGCGAGGAGCTAGGACGTATGAATCCTTTGTCAGTCAGCTCTTGCAGTTGACTGGTCAGCTCTTGCATTTCGGATGGGGCTAACCTATAAGGAAATTTTGCGACTGGTGTAGCGCCAGGTACAAGATCGATGCGGAATTCGACTTCTCTCACAGGAGGAAGTCCTGAAATGTCGTCGGAAAGACTTGTGGGAATTCTTTCACAACTGGGATATCTTCGAGTTTCCTCTCCTTGTTTCCCTTTTTGACGACGTGAGTTAGGAATGTGACATAGTTTTTACAGAGATATCTTCGGGCTTGAAGGCAGGACATTAGTTTGAGTCCTTTCGAAGGGGTTTCCCCAAAAATACGTAGGGTCTGACCGTCTGCAAGAGGAATGCGAATGAACTTTTCGCGGCACACTACTTCAGCGTGATGCTGGCTGAGCCAGTCCATACCGATTATAACATCGAAACTTCCCAACTTCATAGGAATGAGGTCAACTGGAAAATCGTGATCGTTTAGAGTGAGGGTACAATTGCGTATAATAGAATTTAATGAAACGGGTTTTCCGTCAGCAACTTCCACCGTTAGAGATGTCACACCCCGACCCGCAGCGGAAAAGGTGATCGGGGCATGATTGGGTTATCATCAAAGCTCATGACATTTATTATGCGTTTCATTTTCATTGAATACAATTTAATGGAAATTTACAATAAATGTTACAACTTGTTCTAACTATCAATCTAAGCTTCTTTGTTCTCTTCTAAGGCATTTCCTATGTTTTCTTTGCTTCAACCTGTTCACCTGTATCATGTGTAAAAAGGTTTTGGATCAACATAAAGTTGGCGAGTGAATCCTATGGAAAAACATTTGAACAAGTTTATTAAATTGATTATGAAATCTGTGCACAACCACTCATGAGTAAAAATAGATGTAAACTTATTCAACAATCATAAGATATTAAATAAAGCACACATGAACAATAATGGAACATTTAGAGGCACGCGTTGCTCAACTCGTCTCTCACGAGGAACTGATGGGCCTAATGAATGAATTGCATAAACATGATAATATGAATGACACAACTACAAACAATATAAACTCAATGATACACACATGAACAATAATGAATTGGTTTTGAGGCACGCGTTGTTCAACTCGTCTCCTGCGAGGAACTGATGGGCTTAATGAATGAATTTTCATATAATTTGACAAACTGACATAAGTAATCACATCAATATAAACGATCTAAGTTTAGGTCACGATATGGTATGGCACAAATTTAAATAAACGAGTTAATTATTTGAGACACATGACACACCCCAAAACGTGTAATTAAAAGGGGGAGTTGTAAGATTCACTCACAGTGGGTGCGTTCGGTTGATGATGTTGAATGCACGCGAAGTGGTTTTAACCACGAGTGAAATTAACCTAGATAAATATCATTATGGTTCGGTAAGTAAGCGGATTTTATTAATCTATTTTCGTAGGATTGTTGGGTGTATTTTTGTGAGTTTAAGGCTATTTTCTAACATTAAAAATGTTATTTTTAAGTATATTTAATTGATTTTTAATTAAAATAAATAAATAAAAATAATAAAAAGATTTGATTTTTTTGCTACAGTTGACTTTGACTTTGACCGTTGACTTGACCGTTGACCGGTTCGAATGCGTATTGTTGTGCGCTGAGTGAGGCTCGAACCCGAGACCTCCCGTACGCGTGCACGCAGCTCTACCAACTGAGCTACGTGTCTAACCCGTCATATATCCGTTTTTAATTATATTTATATATTAATTAAGTTAAACAGAAAATTCTTTTATTTTAAAAACGATTTAATTGAATCGGACGGTGCGCTCCACAGGTCTCGAACCCGGGACCTGTGGCTTATACTAACACACAGTCCACCGCTGGACTGTGTGTCCAACTTGTTAACTTAACTGATTTTTATTATACTTAAACACAAACTGAACATTTCCTTTTCTGTCTTATTTTTAAAAAAATAGATAATTGTCCGAGTCGGTGCAGTAGCCCGGACTCGAACTCGTGACCTGTGATATAAACATACACACAGTCCACCGCTGGACTGTGTGTCTAACTTGGTTATTATTCCGATTATTAATATACTTAACATATACCTGTGGCGACTCCGGTTCGGTTAACAAAACAAAAAGGCATTTTATTAAAGCGGCGTGTTTGGAACAAGATTCGAACTCGAGACCTTTGTGTGTTTAATGTGCACACAGTCCACCGCTGGACTGTGTGTCTAACCCGAGTAATATCTTGATTTTAATTATCCTTATACGTTTACCGCACTTCATCTTCTTCGTCAGATTTTAACCAGAATCGGAATATCCGACTGGTTCAAAGTTTTAATCGGTTTCTATAGTGTTTGATGATTAAATACATATGAGATATAAGTAAAAAGAAAAGAAATTAGGCGTGAGGTATACCGACTAGCTTTCCTCTGTTTTCCGGCAGAACTCCGGCGACAGCAATCCCTTCCGGCGACGAGTGTCTTGCAGCAGCGAGTCTCCAGAAAGCTTACAAAATATGTGGGTGACTTCGGTATAAGTTCAAAGGGTTTAGTAAGGCTCAGAAATAAGGAAACCGGTTTTCCGGCGACGAACAGAATAATTCCGGCGAGTGAGTTTTCGCCGAGAAAGGGTGTGGTTTTGAGCGAAAAGGTTTGCAGAGGTTCGAGGGGGTATTTATAGGGCAAGTCGTCGATGTATTTGGCCCGATTTCCGACTTGATTCGTTGGTTTGAATTTCTCCGGCGGTTATAGATGGTGTCGCGGACTCAAACGTCGGTTATAACCGATATAGGTTTAAAGTTTACGTTATAACGGAAGGATTCGTTAAATACTCGCGAGATTGCCGGGATTTCCGACGACTGAACTTTGGGCGCCGGTTTTGAATTCGGAAAGTTATGATATGAATTAAATGATCTTAATAATTAACAAATAGCATCAGTGGCGCAGTGGTTCAAGTGTTATGTGTTAAGTCGTTTGTGAACCGGTTACTGACCCGGGTTCGAAACCCGGCAGAACCAAAATATTTTTATTTTCTCATTTTTGATAGTTTTTCAAAAACTAATTATATATTCCCGTATAATAATTGATTATGTATCGTTTAAATTATTTTGGGCATTTAATTCGCAACGAAAATTTTAACTGACTGTTCGGTTGATAAACGGAGCGGGTTTGGTAAATCCGTTTTTGACGGATGTTACAGTATCCCCTGCTTTTTAGAAATTTCGTCCCGAAATTTAAATTGTGATATATCTGACTAAAAGAACGATGGTGTTTAGTTTTGACAGTAGAAAAAGTAAGGGTTTAAGTTTTTGTTTGAGGCGGTAACGTTCCTTGTAAGGGTTAAGTACCCTATTACAAGAATCGCTTTTTGTTGCCTACTGTAAGAGAATTGATAAGCAGAATTGATTCGCTAACTAAGATATCATGCATAAGAGTTTGGATATGTTTGGAAAGGTATGGTTATATCCTAAGGCAAAACTCCTAATACTACAACCTACATGGAACATAAATAAACACAACAGTTAATATTTGAACATAAATAAACACAACAGCTAATATTTGAACATAAATAAACACAACAGCTAATATTTGAATCCACATTCTGATAGCATATATGTTTGAATGGTGGAAGTTCCTCTCTCGTTTGTTATGATGGAGAGGTTAGTTTATGTAGAAATGGAACACAATCCAATCTCTTTAAATAGCAAGATGATATAAATGTAACACAAATTTCAACCAAGGCAATACTAAATCCTACATGGAACTTCTCATAACCGCCTGATAATGCCTCTGATCCTTTGGCAAGAATACTTATATATAGGAAGTACCAGCGGCGTATCCACCATATTCTTGCCAAATTTTCATTGGTTTTATCCACAAGTTATGATTAGTTACCAAGGAACTACTAAATCCTACATAGAACTTCTCATAACCTTCCGACAATGCCTCTGATCCTTTGACAAGAATACTTATATATAGGAAGTACCAGCGGCGTATCCACCATATTCTTGCCAAATTTTCATTGGTTTTATCAGTGAATTATGATTTATCCTATATAACTCTACAACCAATACAACAAACATAAAATACTGAAATGGAAAATATCTGTGCGATCAAGGCTCAATCAAACAGAGCCGATCGTATTGTATGTACTGAAAATGAAATTGTCTGTGTGCTCAAGGCTCAATCAAACGGAGCCGAGCGTATTGCATGTACTGAAAATGAATAACAACTATCACACAAACATCCTATGCATGGAACCTCTCATAACCGCCTGATAATGCCTCTGATCATTTGACAAGAATATTTATATATAGGAAGTACCAACGGCGTATCCACCATATTCTTGTCAAATTGTCATTGACTTTATCCGCAAGTTATGATTAGTTCTATGCGACTCTACCACAAACACAACAACCATAAGATACTGATAATGAAATTGTCTTTGCGCTCAAGGCTCAATCAAACGGAGCCGAACGTATTGCATGTACTGAAAATGAAATGTCTGTGCGCTCAAGGCTCAATCAAACGGAGCCGAAAGTATTGCATGTACTGAAAATGAACAACTTAATCTAAACAACAATCACACAGACAGCCTATGCATGGAACCTCTCATAACCGCCTGATAATGCCTCCGATCATTTGACAAGAATACTTATATATAGGAAGTACCAGCGGCGTATCCACCATATTCTTGTCAAATTTTCATTGACTTTATCCGCAAGTTATGGTTAGTTCTATGCGACTCTACTACAAACACCACAACCACAAGATACTGATAATGAAAATGTCTGTGCGCTCAAGGCTCAATCAAACGGAGCCGAACGTATTGCATGTACTGAAAATGAAATTGTCTGTGCGCTCAAGGCTCAATCAAACGGAGCCGAGCGTATTGCATGTAATGAAAATGTAAAATGAACTGATCGATCAAGGCTCAATCAAACGGAGCCGATCGTTGCGGGCACGCCAAGTTCAACCGCATAATAAAATGGGGAACAAGCTCAAAACCTCATAAAGGGGGAGCTACGGCCTCGGCAAATGCATATACTGAAAACAATAAACAATAATTACTCTAATAGTCTACACATGGTACCTCTCATAACCGCCAGATAATGCTTCTGATCCTTTGACAATAATACTTATATATAGGAAGTACCAGCGGTGTATCCACCGTATTCTTGTCAAAGTTTCATCGGCTTTATCCTTAAGTTATGATTGGTTTGATGTGATAAAGAAAAACATAAAACTAAACAATAGGAGTTGAATCTGGATCTTCGGTGAAAAGGACTAGTTGAGTATCTTCGCTTGGGTCGTCATTATCTTCGACAGGATTGGCGTTGATATTGAAGACTCTTCCTCTTGCTGGTGGCCTAGCGGTTGGGTTTTCTTGGTTTACTTGGTTAACTGGGTTTGATTGGGCTTGAGTGTTGATGACGTTAACCAATTGAGGGCATGTGTTTCTAAAGTGGGTAGGGTCGCCACAATTGAAACAAGCTCGAACATATGGGAACATGGGGTACTGGGGTTGATGATGAGTTTGGGCCATGTTTTGAGTAGGGGAAGAGGTTTGGTTTTGAAAGGTGCGACAAACCTTGCTCAAATGACCATAGCGACCACAAGTTGCACATAGTCGACAAGGTAAGGTAAGGGGATGGTGATAAAAACAGTTGTTGCATCGAGGGTGAGGTCCAAATATGGTTTCTTATTTGGGTAGGTTGAGTTGGGTGCCACTTGGGTGATTGGGATAGCTTGGATGGGTATGGTGTGTGAAATTGGTTGATTTCGTTGGATAGCAGCGAAAAGTTGCCCGTCTCTTTTTCTCTTAGAATTGGGTTGAGAAGGGGATTCGGTTTGGGTGGAGTCGGAGGTTTCAGTCGATTCTTTGTCCCTCTTCTTCTCCTCCTTGAAGTCTTTGTTTCGGATTCGGTTCTCGGTAAGCTCTGTTGCTAACTCCATTGCTGCTTCCAAAGTTGCAGGCGAGGTACTTATTACAGGGTCTTGAATCTTTGACGGAAGACCACGAATGTAGTGCTCGATCAAACGGTAGAGGGGAGTGAACATGTTGGGAACCATTTGATGTAACTCGAGGAATCTTTTATTGTAGGTGGTGTGGTCTCCTTCCTTTTGCTTCAATGAGTAAAATTCATCTTCTAATTTCTTGATTTCGCTCCTTGGGCAAAATCGTCTGGTCATGATTTCCTTCAATTCGTTCCAAGTTAAGGACATAGCATCTTCAACACCTCGTTTGGCCTTCTCTGTATTCCACCAAGTAAGTGCTATCCCATATAATCGACCGGTAGCATAACGCACTTTGCGATCGTCAGGGCAATCGCAATTTAGAAAAGTGTTCTCCATTTCTTCAAACCAATGGAGGAGGGCGGTGACGCCTTCAGTCCCTTTGTATTTCGGAGGGTCGCATGATTTGAAATGCTTGTAGGTGCATTTAGTGGTAGTTGATGGAGAGTTGATAATGTTTTGGTTTTCTTGATTGACAGGATTAGCGGTGAGTGCTTGTTGAACTTGGATTACAATGTTGGGTATTACGGCAGCCATTTGTTGAGTGATTAAGGCAGCCATGCGTTCGCGGGCTTTTCTTGCTCTCGTCTTCCTACGGGCGAGGTTAGAAGACATCTACAAGGGATACATGACAAGAGTATGAGTTGGATGTTTTTGGGTTCATGGGTCGCATTAGGAATGAACATTCATAAAATAATTATAGAAAATAAATCTACTACATCCATAGGATGTCTTGGGCTTTGCTCGCCATTAAGCCCTACATGCCGCCATACTTTACCTGTGTAATCATGTGGGCCCCCATGAATACCGGTTTTTCATATGGTTCGCACGGGTTTGCCAGGTTGCGTACACAAAAACCCGGAGAAAATCGAGAAATATGTATACAACGTGTGATATTCGGAATGTGTCCAGGTGTAGACACGGTGACACCTCAAAGTGGGTTAGTTCGAACGACGTTTGGTGTGGCATGCTTTGGCCTAATAGGTCCTTCGTACTCTCATCGTTGGTCCCCAGGTAGGCAAACTGGTCCGTTATATTGGATTTATACGAATGCCAACCTAGACAGGACGTTCCGACTACCGGTACTTGTACCCTTCCAGTTACTACATGCCCGTCGCAGAACTTACTTTGATGAGATTTGAAAATTGCAACAAAATCTTGGAATACTGAGAGTATGAAAATAAATTGAATTCATGAACATCGATATATGTATAATGAATATGTATATAAGCATGTATGTTTGACTGTAAATGTAAACAAATATGAAACAAATAAATATCACAAGTTTGTATGTAACCACCTAATCAATTAAAATTTAGGCAGACTATAGTATAGGCTCTAAGGGTCTAATAACCTATCCTATATCCCTATAGTCATGGCTCTGATACCAATCTGTCACACCCCGACCCGCAGCGGAAAAGGTGATCGGGGCATGATTGGGTTATCATCAAAGCTCATGACATTTATTATGCGTTTCATATTCATTTAATACAATTTAATGGAAATTTACAATAAATGTTACAACTTGTTCTAACTATCAATCTAAGCTTCTTTGTTTTCTTCTATGGCATTTGCATACCAAAATGTAAAACAAAATGTAAAACAAAATAAAAATAGAACATATATTTCAGATCATGATCTATCTACAGTTCTCAAACTGTCGTCACAACTGTGTATTAAGTTTTGCCCTAGAAATTGATGATTCATGTTAGAAATCAGGTCCCAAAAACAAAACTTGACCAATCGGTTTTTTGTGATCAAACCTGTCACACCCCGACCCGCAGCGGAAAAGGTGATCGGGGCATGATTAGGTTATCATCAAAGCTCATGACATTTATTATACGTTTCATATTCATTAAATACAATTTAATAGGAAATTTACAACTATAATTACATCATGACCTAACATCAATCTAAGCTTCTTAGTTTTCTTCTATGGCATTTCCTATGTTTTCTTTGCTTCAACCTGTTCACCTGTATCATGTGTAAAAAGGTTTTGGATCAACATAAAGTTGGCGAGTGAATCCTATGGAAAAACATTTGAACAAGTTTATTAAATTGATTATGAAATCTGTGCACAATCACTCATGAGTAAAAATAGATGTAAACTTATTCAACAATCATAAGATATTAAATAAAGCACACATGAACAATAATGGAACATTTAGAGGCACGCGTTGCTCAACTCGTCTCTCACGAGGAACTGATGGGCCTAATGAATGAATTGCATAAACATGATAATATGAATGACACAACTACAAACAATATAAACTCAATGATACACACATGAACAATAATGAATTGGTTTTGAGGCACGCGTTGTTCAACTCGTCTCCCGCGAGGAACTGATGGGCTTAATGAATGAATTTTCATATAATTTGACAAACTGACATAAGTAATCACATCAATATAAACGATCTAAGTTTAGGTCACGATATGGTATGGCACAAATTTAAATAAACGAGTTAATTATTTGAGACACATGACACACCCCAAAACATGTAATTAAAAGGGGGAGTTGTAAGATTCACTCACAGTGGGTGCGTTCGGTTGATGATGTTGAATGCACGTGAAGTGGTTTTAACCACGAGTGAAATTAACCTAGATAAATATCATTATGGTTCGGTAAGTAAGCGGATTTTATTAATCTATTTTAGTAGGATTGTTGGGTGTATTTTTGTGAGTTTAAGGCTATTTTCTAACCTTAAAAATGTTATTTTTAAGTATATTTAATTGATTTTTAATTAAAATAAATAAATAAAAATAATAAAAAGATTTGATTTTTTTGCTACAGTTGACTTTGACTTTGACCGTTGACTTGACCGTTGACCGGTTCGAATGCGTATTGTTGTGCGCTGAGTGAGGCTCGAACCCGAGACCTCCCGTACGCGTGCACGCAGCTCTACCAACTGAGCTACGTGTCTAACCCGTCATATATCCGTTTTTAATTATATTTATATATTAATTAAGTTAAACAGAAAATTCTTTTATTTTAAAAACGATTTAATTGAATCGGACGGTGCGCTCCACAGGTCTCGAACCCGGGACCTGTGGCTTATACTAACACACAGTCCACCGCTGGACTGTGTGTCCAACTTGTTAACTTAACTGATTTTTATTATACTTAAACACAAACTGAACATTTCCTTTTCTGTCTTATTTTTAAAAAAATAGATAATTGTCCGAGTCGGTGCAGTAGCCCGGACTCGAACTCGTGACCTGTGATATAAACATACACACAGTCCACCGCTGGACTGTGTGTCTAACTTGGTTATTATTCCGATTATTAATATACTTAACATATACCTGTGGCGACTCCGGTTCGGTTAACAAAACAAAAAGGCATTTTATTAAAGCGACGTGTGTGGAACAAGATTCGAACTCGAGACCTTTGTGTGTTTAATGTGCACACAGTCCACCGCTGGACTGTGTGTCTAACCCGAGTAATATCTTGATTTTAATTATCCTTATACGTTTACCGCACTTCATCTTCTTCGTCAGATTTTAACCAGAATCGGAATATCCGACTGGTTCAAAGTTTTAATCGGTTTCTATAGTGTTTGATGATTAAATACATATGAGATATAAGTAAAAAGAAAAGAAATTAGGCGTGAGGTATACCGACTAGCTTTCCTCTGTTTTCCGGCAGAACTCCGGCGACAGCAATCCCTTCCGGCGACGAGTGTCTTGCAGCAGCGAGTCTCCAGAAAGCTTCAAAATATGTGGGTGACTTCGGTATAAGTTCAAAGGGTTTAGTAAGGCTCAGAAATGAGGAAACCGGGTTTCCGGCGACGAACAGAATAATTCCGGCGAGTGAGTTTTCGCCGAGAAAGGGTGTGGTTTTGAGCGAAAAGGTTTGCAGAGGTTCGAGGGGGTATTTATAGGGCAAGTCGTCGATGTATTTGGCCCGATTTCCGACTTGATTCGTTGGTTTGAATTTCTCCGGCGGTTATAGATGGTGTCGCGGACTCAAACGTCGGTTATAACCGATATAGGTTTAAAGTTTACGTTATAACGGAAGGATTCGTTAAATACTCGCGAGATTGCCGGGATTTCCGACGACTGAACTTTGGGCGCCGGTTTTGAATTCGGAAAGTTATGATATGAATTAAATGATCTTAATAATTAACAAATAGCATCAGTGGCGCAGTGGTTCAAGTGTTATGTGTTAAGTCGTTTGTGAACCGGTTACTGACCCGGGTTCGAAACCCGGCAGAACCAAAATATTTTTATTTTCTTATTTTTGACAGTTTTTCAAAAACTAATTATATATTCCCGTATAATAATTGATTATGTATCGTTTAAAATTATTTTGGGCATTTAATTCGCAACGAAAATTTTAACTGACTGTTCGGTTGATAAACGGAGCGGGTTTGGTAAATCCGTTTTTGACGGATGTTACAAGAGATTCCATCAGATTAACACGAATTTGGTTAAGGATAGGTTCAAATTCTAAGGATACAAAGCTCTTATCCGCACCAGTATCGAATAATATGGATGCATAACTACCATTGATGAGAAACATACCGATGACCACGTTGTTGTCAGCCCTGGCTTGGTTGGCATTATATTTGAAAGCTCTCCCTCTGGCAGGTAGGGGAGCTTGGTTAGCTTGGTTTGACGGGTTTGCTTGAGCTTGGGCATGGATGATGTTCACTAAGCGTGGACAAGTGTTCCTGAAGTGGTTTGGGTCCCCACAGTTGTAACAAGCTCGCATGGGTTGAATCATGGGGTAGTTGGGTTGGTAGTAAGTTTGGGCTACGTGTTGTGCAGGTGGTAGAAGTAAGGGTTGTTGGGCTTGACCCACTATCTGATTGTGGGTTTGGGTTGGAGGTTGATTGCGGTTCATTCGTTGAAGGGTACGACAGTTTTGGATGGTGTGACCCGCACGGCCACAGCTTGTGCAATGTTGGCAGGGATTTTCGGGAGGGTGATGGTTTTGAAAACGGTTGCATTTTGGGTGTGGGCCGGTGTATGGCTTTTTGAAGGGTGCAGCTGAAGGAGCAATTTGGGTGATTGGTGCAGCAGTGATAGGAGGGTTGGTTTGAGTGACAGCAAAATTCTTGCTGTTTCGTTTCCTCTTACCAGCAAACTTCGAGGAGGAGACTGGGTGGTTTGTAGTTGGGGCCTCAATGGGTGCTTTCTTCTTCTCATCTTTGAATTTGCCGTTTCGGATACAATTCTCAGTGAGTTCTGTAGCTAATTCCATTGCGGCTTCAAGTGTTGCAGGCGAAGTGCTTAAAACCGAATCTTGGATTTTCGAGGGGAGACCTCGAATGTAATGTTCAACCAAGCGGTACAAGGGGGTGAACAAATTAGAGATCATCTGGTTCAGCTCGAGAAATCTCTTATTATAGGATGTGTGATCTCCTTCCTTTTGTTTCAATGAGTGGAATTCGTCTTCCAGCTTTTTGATTTCGCTTCTTGGACAGAAGCGTTTTGTCATGAGTTCCCTTAACTCTTCCCATGTTAAGGCCATGGCATCTTCAACTCCTCGCTTACCTTTTTCCGTGTTCCACCAGGTAAGGGCTACCCCAAACAGTCTTCCAGTTGCATAACGTACCTTACGGTCCTCGGGACAATCACAATTGAGGAAAGTGTTCTCCATTTCTTCAAACCAGTAAAGGAGGGCAGTAACACCTTCGGTCCCTTCATACTTTGGGGGATCGCAAGATTTGAAGTGCTTGTAGGAGCACTTTTTGGAAGGAGGGTTGGTGACGCTTTGGTCTTCTTGATTGGGAGGGTTGATGGGATTTGCGGTGAGAGCTTGTTGAACTTGAATCACGATGTCAGGAAGCACTGAGGCCATTTGTTTAGCAATTTGTGTGGCCAAGCGTTCATTTGATCTTCCTGACTATCTACCTCCACGTAGTTGCCTAGCCGACATCTACAGGAACATACATAGGAAGATTGTGAGTTTAAGAATTTTCTAGGTGTCATGTGTCGTAAAAAGAATGAAAAACAACATAATTGGCAATAATTTAACTACATCCATAGGATGTCTTGGGTTTGCTCATGTTTGGGCCTCTAATGTCCCCCATACCATCGCCTATGTAGTCATGTGGGCCCCCATGACTATTGGGCTTGGTAGGATTCACATTGGTGTTGGCGGATTAACACTCGCACCACCCGAATGAAAATCATAAAATATGATTGCGAGATGTATGGTAGGAGGGTGTCCAGGTGTAGACACAATGACAACTCAAAGTGGGGTTAGCTCACACGACGTTTGGTATAGCATGCTTTGGCCTAATAGGTTCTTCGTACTCTCATCGTTAGTCCCCAGGTAGGCAAACTGGTCCTTATTTTGGATTTATACGAATGCCAAGCCTAGACAGGACGTTCCGACTACCGATACTCGTACCCTTCCAGTTACTACATGCCCGTCATGAGAACTCACTTTGATGTGATTTGAAAAATACAAAAATCATTGCAAAAGTCATGGGAATCGTGAGGTGTGTGCTCTCATGGATATGATATGTTATGAGGATATGATTCATGATGAGCATTGCATAATAACATGTATTTGTGAGCATGCTTGCATAACATTGAGTGCGAAAATAAACATAAAGCATATAAACATCATGAATTTTGTATGTAACGCATAAACAATTTAAAATTTAATCAACTATAGTATAGGCTCTAAGGGTCTAATAACCTATCCTATATCCCTATAGTCACAAGCTCTGATACCAATCTGTCACACCCCGACCCGCAGCGGAATAAAAGTCGGGGCATAATTGGGTTATCACCAAAGCTCATGATGTTTACTAAGATGTTTCATATTTATTAAATTCAAATTACAACTTAAATATCCAAAACAAAATTCATACAATTACAAGAAAATGAAACTACATAATTATTCCAAAGCATAAACTTGTTTATTCTTCTAGGCCTTCCTAAGTGTTTCCTGTCTGAGTTGGATCACCTGTATCATGTGTAAAACGGGGGAGATTTTGGGTCAACAAAAGTTGGCGAGTGAACCTTGATAAAACATTTTTACCAATTTCTTGTTTTATTTAATAAAGAAAATTCATGCAATAATCACATGTGAGCAAACATATATAGATAAACAATCACAAACCACTTTGGATGAGTATATGACATGAATGATGATGTATGTGAGATCAAGGCTCAATCAAACGGAGCCGATCTAATGAGGCTCCTGATGCTCAACCCGTATCCCACGGGGAAATGATGGGCCTAATGAAATGCGTGCACTGAAAATGATAAATACAATCTACATATAATTCACACAACAATTGATACACATTTGATCACGGATATGATATATGCACAAGTGTTTAAATAAAATAAAAGAATTGTACGACACATGATACACCCCAAAACATGATTAAAACGGGGAATTGGTAGAGATTTACTCACAATGGGTGCGTTTTTTGATGACGTTGAATGTGAACGAATTTATGATTCAATCGACGAGGGAAAAACTAACCTAGATAATAACAAAATGATTCGATAATTAAATAAATTTTATTTGAGATTAATATTTTTAATTAGTGCTCTTAATGGGATTTTTAGATTTATTTTTGTGAGTTTAAGGAAATTTTCTAACTTTAAAAATCCTATTTTTAAGTATTTTTAATTAATTTTCAAATTAAATAAATAAATAAAAATAATAAAAAATGGGTTGACTTTCTGACAGTTGACTGGGTCTGACCGGTCAGACTGTGTTTATTCTATGGGCTAGTGAGGTTCGAACTCGGGACCTCTCGTATACGTGCACGCAGCTCTACCAACTGAGCTACGTGTCTAACCTGAAATATTCTCTGTTTTAATTATATATATACTAATTAACTTTAACCTTATTTGGTTTTTATTAAAAATGATTTATATGGCCGAACCGGTTGCAGAGACCCGGAGTCGAACTCGGGACCTGCGGTTTCGAGTGCGCACAGCCCAACCAGTTGGGCTGTGTCTAATCTGTTTAACTATTGGATTATATTCCTCTTATGTATATACTGTGACTTGATCTGGTTAGGTTTTAAAAATGTTGGTTTTATTTCTGAAAGTCGGTAACATGTGCGATTCCAACTCGGGACGTGTGTATTGTATTTGCACACAGTCCACCGCTGGACTGTGTGTCTAACCCGGTTAAATATCCGTTTTTAATTATACTAATACACATTTTCATCTTCCTCTTCTTCGCTTACAAAAATACAGAACAGTGAAATCCGACTGTTCTGTTTAATCGATCACAACTTATACTTGATTGAAATGGAAAGAAAATTAAGTGATATGGTATACCAAAACAACGAGTTTGCTTCAGATTTCCGGCAAGATTTCGTCGGCTCTGATTTGCGGATTCCGGCTGAGTGAACTGTTTAACAGTTTCGATTATTGTGTTGAGCAATTAGATTACTAATCAAGAGATAGCAAGAAAGGTATAGATGATTGTACCGATTAGGAGTAAGGCTTCGGTTCTCCGGTGATATTCCGGCGAGTGCGAATTTCCGGCGACGTGTTCTGAGTGGACTAAAGCTTCAGGAGTGAGCGCGGTTGTGAGCGAAAAGTTTACAGGAGGTTGGAGTGGGTATTTATAAGGAGGAACAGGCCAATTGGTTCGAATTAGAAGCCATGATTTCGCGGTCAAGATTTCAATTTTCAAGGGTAACGGTTTTGACCAAATTGGGTGTTATGCGACGGTTAAAACTGATGTCGAAATCAGTTTACGCGTTTCAGTCAAGGGGAAAAGGCAACATTAGCGGAGTCTTGGTTTTTCTCCGGCGATTTCGCGTTCTGAGTGCGCGTTGATTTCCGGTTTTGATTTCGGGTTTTACTTTAAGTATTATTTGTTTCAGTATTTGTCACAAAGAAAGTGTGTGGCGGAGTGGTGTGGTGTGTGTTTGTGTTTGCGGGAGACCCGGGTTCGAGACTCGGCGGCTCCATTTTATTTTCTATTCACTTATTTTTATTATTTATTAATTATGGTTTTTAAATTCTAAAATGTTTATTAATTATGTATTATTTAAAATAATCTAAACAATAAATACGCAACGAAAATTTATAACTGAATACTTGGTTATTAAATGAAACGGGTTTTGAAACCCGATTTTCGACGAATGTTACAATATTACCCTTGAGTCAGGTTCGAGCCTCAATCCCATCGTATCAGACCTCGCCAGTGACGTCACTCTCACGCGCCGCCGCACACGCCCAAAGCCGTTCCATATTTGTGACGTCACTCACTTACTCGCCGCGGTTAAACACTGCACCACCTCCGCCATCACCGGACGCTTCTCCGCTGTCGATCTCACACACCTCGCCGCCAACACCGCCAGCATCCTCACGGCAGTTTCGTCAGCCGTGACTTGTTTGTTAAGAAAATACAGCTCCCAACAAAAACCTTAGACTCGTTGGGCGTTAGGATTGGCAATGGGGACATTATTAGTTGTCACCAAATTTTTAAGAAGGTGCTGTTGAAAATTGGGGGTCTTCAAATCACACAAGACTTTCACCCATTTGCATTAGGGGGCGATGACGTGGTACAGTAGGCATTCAGTGGATAGCCACCATAAACACGGTTCAAGCAAATTGGGTTAAAAATTATGATATTCACTATCAATGGTCGCGAACATAAGTTGCAGGGGCTGCAATCGGAAGCTCACAACTCAGCTACTTGCCACCATCTATCCATACAACCTTTCAAGAAACAATCGCTGATTGGGACAGGTCTGTTTCGCCTAATCGACTTGAGGGCAAGTCGTTTCTTCAGGCAGAAGGTATTGATAAGACTCCACCTTATCAATGTCTCGGTTCAGTTACTTAACCGATCGGAATGTTGACGTCACGGCTGACGAAACTGCCGTGAGGATGCTGGCGGTGTTGGCGGTGAGGTGTGTGAGATCGACGGCGGAGAAGCGTCCGGCGATGGCGGAGGTGGTGCAGTGTTTAACCGCGGCGAGTAAGCGAGTGACGTCACAAATATGGAACGGTTTTGGGCGTGTGCGGCGGCGCATGAGAGTGACGTCACCGGCGAGGTCTGAACCGATGGGATTGAGGCTCGAACCTGAGTCAAGGGTAATATAGTAATTTTGCATATACTTAACTGAGAAATCTAACAAAGGTTAGTGGTAAGGACCACCCGAGTGAAAAATTTGAAACTACTGAGACCAAGTGTGTAATTAGTGAACCACTGGGACCAAGTCTGCAAGATTTGCAAACCACAGGGACCAACCAAGCATTTAACTCAAAGCAATAAGACACAATGGTTGAGTGAAAGGTTAATTCAAAAGACACAATGGTTGGATAAAAGGGTTAATTTGAATCAAGGGTTACGACTGTTCTGCTTCGTTAACATATCACCGTTTCAATACCATTCCCACCGTATCAATATCACTTCGTGCCGTTTCAGTACCATTCCCACAATATCAATATCAGTTGGTGCATTTGTTCTCTTCTGCCATCTCCCCTCAACGAAGCGGTTTAATTCTCACAAATTAAATATGAAAATTTACATTCAAGCCTTTAATTACAAGAACATTGAATTTCTCACAAATTTCACCTTTGCGAATGCGAATAAAAATGACTTTTTCTATGTTGTATCACTAAATTAATTAATTATTTACAAAGTTGATATTTTCTTTACTTCTTAATACATTAATTAAGTTTGTTTTCACTTTACATGAATAATGTATTAAGTTTATGCCTTGGAAAATATCAATACAAAGCATTTGAAAATATCAGTAGAACGTCGTATTTTTTTTTAGGTTTTCATAACTTTTTGTTTGCGTATCGTTTTTAAACATTTCAAACATACCTTTGTGACATACTTATTTTTATCTACGTTTCAATATAAATTTTATTTAATACCAAGCCGGTTTACGCCGAAACAAAAACAAGTTGGTCGGTGTTTTGACATAAATTTAATTCTTCTTTTTAGTATTTCTTAGTGCTATTACAACGACATAACTTAATATGCTTCTCTTAACCCATTTAACCACGTCTGGGTCACCATCATGATGACTGGGTTTGCAGTATTTCAAACCTAAACTTTTTCCGCAGTTTAGCACGCAACAACGTGCAACGTTGGGAAAACGTGTTACTCTATATCAAAAAACATATTCGAATTTGGAACTCGAATTCAAGTTCGATTTAAGTTTCGAATTTTTGGATTTTAGTTCAAATATTGTTAGCATGTTATCGTGTTAAGTAAACTTTATGGTCGGCCTAGATAAAGGTTGATTCACTATGTTGAGGGAGAAATGGTACATTGTTAAAACTTATAAATTTATTTAATTTTATTATTTAGTGATACGGGTTATGGATTTTGTTGTCTGCGTATCTATTTTAACTTTTTTTTTAAATTTATTAAATGTATATAATTTTTGTATCATTTTTCACTACAAATTAGAAACATATGTCGATGGTGAAGTAAAATGCTTTAATGTGGTGTTGCAAAATGAAAGAATTTTTTGTATAGACTTCAATATTTTCACCTCTCATATATAATGATACTAAAAATATTCATGATCAACATCCCGCCGCAACGCGCGGGTTGACGTCAACTCGTTACACATAAAAATGAAAGCCCAAAAATTTATACATAGGATGATATTAAGGTGGGGGCTTGTGAGTTTGACACATAGGATTTGAAAAGCTTCCTTTATTATATAGGAAGATTGGTTTATGTTCACCGGGAACTATCATGTACTAAGCACCTTGATTGTGTTCACTGTTCATGTGGTAGCGCTGATAGCCAAAACACAAGGGAGTACATGCACTAATCAGCCTTTGTCTTAAATGCTGAGTGTTATGTATCTTATGTCCAAGGCTTGATGCAAAACTACTATCGAGCCGGGGTCTCTCTGGAAGTAGCCTTTCTATTCCTACGAGGCAGAGGTAGAGGTGTGCAAATCAGTCTTTTTAAAAAAACCGGTTCGGTTTTTTATAAGTGGTTTCGGTTACTAACCGGTTTTTTAAACTCAAAACAATAACTTGTCCAACTGGTTTGGATCGGTTTAAAACCGATTTGTGCAACAAAAAAACCGGTTTCAAAGATCATGCATACTAACCGGTCTACAAACCGCCGGTTTAGTTCGGGCGGCTTTGGTTTTTTTTAGTTTCGGTCCTAAAACCGGTTTTTTGTACACCTCTAGGTAGAGGTAAGGCTGTCTACATCGTACCATCCTCATATCCTACCTTAGTTTTGGTATTGGTGGGATTTACTGAGTATGATGATGATGATTGTGTTCGCTGTTCAGATTTTCAAGCATTATTAGTAATTTTACAAGTATGAATACTTGTTAAGTTATATATTTGTTGATTAGTCTATTTAAACATCTATTGAAATAAATTTGAATCTTAATCTATGCATTGGTTGTTTTTTTAGAAAGAGAAGTTGAATGTAATCATCCACGAGAAGAGGAAGAAGATTGAACGGAAATATTGGGAGGTTGATGATGAAAAAAAAAAGAATATGGCAGAGAAAGAGGCTATGCAAAATAGGATCATAACTGTTGCTAAAGGGATGTTAAAAGTTAGGTCTCATAACGTATAATCATCCATTTAGGGTATAAACTCTTTATTTTACTTATGAGTTATGTAAGGTTAACTCGAGTATTTAATGTTTGAATTTGCAACTCTAAGTGGAATGTTATTATATAATATTAGAAATTCAATAAATGCTTAAATTTTGAGAATATATACATTATTAGCAGGTTTAAAAGAGAGACTAGGTGAAAATGCTAAAAAAACAATTGCGAATAATTTTTGTGACAGCTAGGCGCTAGCAGGCAATTGCAAAGTTTGTTAATGGCAAGCAGTAGCAAAACCATCACAAAAACAAAGGATGTCACAAAATCAGGGGTCGTAAAAACAAGTCGCAACAAGACAAAGGATGTCGCAAATCAGGACAGTCGCACAATTTGCCGCTGCTCGTGTAATGTCACACCCCGACCCGCAGCGGAATAAAAGTCGGGGCATGATTGGGTTATCATCAAAGCTCATGATATTTACTAAAAAGTTTCATATTTATTAAATTCAAATTTAAAATTTAAATATCCAACAAAAATTTCATACAAACACAATAAAAATCTAAATGTTTGTTCCAACGAAATAACTTGTTTATTCTTCTAGGCCATCCTAAGTTTTTCTTTCCTCAACTTGATCACTTGTATCATGTGTAAAACAGAGGAAATTTTGGGTCAACAAAAGTTGGCGAGTGAACCTTGATAAAACATTTAAATAATTGCTTATTATGTTTATTTAAAGAAAATTATGCATAAATCACATGTGAGCAAATACATATATGTAACAAATCACAAACCACATTGAATGAATATATGACATGAATGATGATGTATCTGAGATTAAGGCTCAATCAAACGGAGCCGATCTAATGAGGCACCTGATGCTCAACCCGTATCCCACGAGGAACTGATGAGCCTAATGAAATGAGTGCACTGAAATGATAAAATGAATCCACATATAAACCACACTACAAGCAATACACATTTGATCACGAAATGATATAAGCATAAGTGTTTAAATAAAATAAAGGAATGATACAACACATGATACACCCCAAAACGTGATTAAAACGGGGAATTGTAGAGATTCACTCACATTGGGTGCGTATTCTTGAACGGAAATGAGCGCGCACAAGTCGTGGATTTAACTGACGAGAACGCACTAACCTCAATAACGCGATAACCCAAATAAATAAATAACTACTTTTTTGTTAAAAACCTTTGTTAGATCTTTAAGTCATTTTTTTTGTGGTATTTTAACCTTTGAAATTTATATATTTTAAGCAAATTTTATTGATTTTTAGATAAAGAATTAATATAATTCATGAATTAAAAATAAAATAAAATAGGAAAAAAATAAAAATAAAAACTTGTCAGTCTGACAATGTCTGTCAGACCGGCCGAACAGTGGAACTCGTATGCGCGTGTGAGGCTCGAACTCGCGACCTCTCGTTCGTGCGCACGCAGCTCTTCCAACTGAGCTACGTGTCTAACCCGTAAGATTCTGGATTTTAATTATTCTTATACACATTTTAGGTTTATAAAAATTTAATTAAGTTTAAAAAGGTTATACTGGATCGAACCGGACGCGCATCAAGGGTTTCGAACCCGGGACCTTGGTGGTGTTTTGCACCCAGCCCAACCAACTGGGCTGGGTGACTAACCCGATAACTCTTGTGTTTTAATTACATTTGTATACATACTGCCACTGATATATTTCATTCAAAATAAAAACGGTTATGTGTATTTATGCGGTCATGAGCCGGATACGAACCAGGGACGTGAAGGCCGTGTTTTGCACATAGTCTACCGTTGGACTGTGTGTCTAACCCAGTTAAAACTTAGATTTTAATTACATATAACCCGTAACCCATCTCATCTTCTTCATTCAAACTCTTTTACCCAGAACATCCACCCGCCTTAAACCTTTCTCCAAATTCCCTTAAACGATTAAATGAGATAATTAAGATAATATTATAACAAAGTATCAAGAAATTCTACCGAATTGATTTAATCGGCGGTGACTGATTTCGGCTCCTGCAGTATTCCGGCGAACAGGGATTTCCGGCGAACAGAGGATTCCGGCGACAGAGGGGGAGGGTTATAGAGGGGAGGAACAAATTGAAAGACTGAGCGATTTTGGATGAGGGGGATGCATTCGGTATTTAAAGAGTGGTGCTTGGGTTCGGTTTTAGGAAACCGTGTTCTATGATTGCCAATCGTTTACGGAGATGACAGCTATGAGACTGAAGTTTGCCAAGAATAGCCGCAAGCCAATTTTCGGAAAGTTCAAATGAAAAAGGAAAGGCGCGTTGCGAGGATTCTGGTTATCTTCAGGTTTCCCCGCCCGAGTGTATGTGTAGATATATATGTTGTTATGCGGAATCAGATACAACGAGTGCGTGTAGTCCAGTGGTGTTGGTGGTGTGTGTGCATCCGGGGGAACCCGGGTTCGATTCCCGGTTCACCCATTTTTTAATGCTGATTTTCTTTATTAAGCCTTTTGAATTATTATAAGTATTTATTATTTAGTTGATTTATTTTATCTATTTAATTTATTACATAAATTAAATAGATAAAATAAACTTTATTTATTTATGTATTTATTATTTTTTTAACATTGCTTTTCATCATTATATATAAGTAATATTGTAAACAATAAATTAATAACCGAAGAACGTAAATAAATACACTTTGATTGATAAATTGGGGTGGGTTTTCGAAACCCGATTTACACAAATGTTACAGTATCCCCTACTTTTAAAAATTTCATCCCGAAATTTAAGTAGTAGTTGTGACCGGAAAAAGATGCGGGTACTTTTCGCGCATTGAGTCTTCACGTTCCCAAATAAACTCGGGTCCGTGCTTTGACTCCCAACGTACCCTGACGATTGGAATACGACTTCGCCTCCGCTTATCACCGAAATGCATTGATTCATCGACTTGAATATCTTCCAAAGGGATATGGAGGTTTTCGTCGGCGAGGCACTTTTTCAAGTTTGATACGTGGAATGTGGGATGTATTCTGTTGAGTTCTTCTGGTAGGTCAAGCTGGTAGGCTACCCGTCCTACTCTTTCGTGTATCTTGAAAGGTCCTATGTAGCGTGGTGCTAGCTTGCTCTTTTGGCCAGAACGAACCACTTCCTTCCATGGTGATACTTTCAAAAGTACTTGATCACCAACACAAAATGTAACATCCGTCGAAAAACGGGTTTCCCAAACTCGCTTCGTTTGTAATCGAATATCATGTTATAAAGATTTCGTTGTGTATTTATGACTTATTATAATTTTAAACGATACATAATTAATAAACAAATTTGAATTTATAAACTATAATTGTTAAAAAGTAAAAATAAAATAATTAAAAAGAAAAACAGGCTGCCGGGATTCGAACCCGGGTCAGCCGGATGAAACCTAGTGACTTAACTCACGCACATCCAACCACTCCGCCACTTGTGTTATTTGATGATATATCGAAACAATTAATACATATAACAAAACTCGAAATCAAATTCAGTCAACAGCGCGCCCATTTCGCAGTCGCCGGAAAATCCGACGATTTCGCCAATTATCGACGGTTTCTGTTGACTTAACGTACGTATTAACATCGACATCGGTTATAACCGAAGTCTAGTCCCACGACATCAGTCATAACCGCCGGAGAAAAGCTGACCAACGAATCAAGACATAAATCGGACCCAATACATCGAAATTCTTTCCTATAAATACACACCCAAGCCTCTGGTAATCTTTTCGCTCAAAATCGCACCATTTCTCGAAGCAATTTCACTCGCCGGAAATATTCTGCCATCACCAGACTTTCGCCGGAAAACCGAGACTCACCTCAAAACGGTAAATACCTCGACTCTTTCTGTTTCAATCCGTTGTTAGACTATTACTAACTTCAATCCGTCAATCAGAATCAATCCCAGACGACGTAGCCGGAATATTCAGCTCTCGCCGGAAAACCTCTGGAATTTCCAAACTCACGTTGTGAATCGGTATAATCATTCAAACTTTCTGTTAATCCTTGTTTAGTACCCCAATTGCATAACTAATCGAACAAAATTGTTAATTGATTCAATCAGAAGGAATACACAATTTAGAGCCGACGTCCATTGCCGGAATTATGAGAAAATACAGTTTGATCGGTACATTCGAATTCTGAACTCATTTTATTCATCACATATCAACCAGTAATATGTTCGATGAACGACTCAATCAAGAACAGTTGAATAATCGTCGACTGAGTCTTTGAGCGAAGAAGACGAAGTCGACTATGTTTATAAGATTAATTAAAACCAGATATTAAACTGGGTTAGACACACAGTCCAACGGTGGACTGTGTGCAAACGATTAACACACGTCTCGAGTTCGATCCTTGACACAATCTCATTCTCTGTAATAAAAATGTTCCTTTTTTTTAAACTGAACCGGATCAACTCGCAGTGAGATATTAAGTTTAATCAAAATCAGTATATTAAACTGTGTGCAACACTAAATCACAGGTCCCGGGTTCGAGACCTGTTGACGGCACCGGTTCGATACAATTAAAATCTTTTTAAAATAAATGATTTTCGGATTAAATTAAATAGTGTATAAATATAATTAAAAACAGAAATATTTCGGGTTAGACACGTAGCTCAGTTGGTAGAGCTGCGTGCACGCGTACGGGAGGTCACCGGTTCGAGTCTCACTCAGTGCAAATATATACACAACCGAACCGGTCAACGGTCAACAGTCATGGTCAACGGTCAAAGTCAAAAAGTCAACATTTTTTATATTTTTATTTATTTATTTAATTTAAAAATACTTAAAAATAATGTTTTTAAAGTTAGAAAATAGCCTTAAACTCACAAAAATATATCCAAAAATCCTATTAAAATTGTTAATAAAATCCACTTATTTACCGTACCTTTTCGTTATTAATTAGGTTAGTTATTCCTCGTCGATCAATCCTCTAAACTCGTGCGCATTCAACATCCTCAAACGAACGCACCCAATGTGAGTGAATCTCTACCAATTCCCCGTTTTAATCACATTTTGGGGTGTATCATGTGTCGCTATTTATTTATTTCAATTAAACACTTGTGCATTCATCATATTCATGATCAAATGAGTTGCCAATATATATCAATTGTTTGTGTGGTTAATGTTTAGATTTAGTTTATCATTTTCAGTACATACATTATCATAGGCCGCCGCTCCCCATTACCTATGAGCCTGAGTTGTTCCCCATTACCTATGAGCGTGAACGAGGCGTTGCCAACATACGATCGGCTCCGTTTGATTGAGCCTTGATCGCACATACATCATCATAGGCCGTCCGTTCCCCATTACCTATGAGCGTGAACGAGACGTTGCCAACATATACATTGTCATTCATATCATATACTCATGCAATGTGGTTTGTGATTGTTTGTTTACATACGTTTGTTCATATATGATTATTGCACAATTTTTCCATATTAAATACAACAAGGAATCAATAACAAATGTTTTTAACAAGGTTCACTCGCCAACTTTTGTTGACCCAAAATCCCCCATTTTTACACATGATACAGGTGATCAAGTTGAAAAAATACAAAAATCATTGCAAAAATCATGGTAATCGTGAGGTGTGTGCTCTCATGGATATGATATGTTATGAGGATATGATTCATGATGAGCATTGTATAATAACATGTATTTATGAGCGTGTTTGCATAACATTGAGTGTGAAAATAAACATGAAACATATAAACATCATGAATTTTGCATGTAACGCATAAACAATTTAAAATTTAATCAACTATAGTATAGGCTCTAAGGGTCTAATAACCTATCCTATATCCCTATAGTCATAAGCTCTGATACCAATCTGTCACACCCCGACCCACAGCGGAATAAAAGTGGGGCATAATTGGGTTATCACCAAAGCTCATGATATTTACTAAGATGTTTCATATTTATTAAACTCAAATTACAACTTAAATATCCAAAACAAAATTCATACAATTACAAGAAAATGAAACTACATAATTTTTCCAAAGCTTAAACTTGTTTATTCTTCTAGGCCTTCCTATGTGTTTCTTGTCTCAGCTGGATCACCTGTATCATGTGTAAAATGGGGGAGATTTTTGAGTCAACAAAAGTTGGCGAGTGAACCTTGATAAAACATTGTTACTAATTTCTTGTTTTATTTAATAAGGAAAATTTGTGCAATAATCACATGTGAGCAAACATATATAGATAAACAATCACAAACCACTTTGGATGAGTATATGATATGAATGATGATGTATGTGAGACCAAGGCTCAATCAAACGGAGCCGATCTAATGAGGCTCCTGATGCTCAACCCGTATCCCACGGGGAACTGATGGGCCTAATGAAATGCGTGCACTGAAAATGATAAATCCAATCTACATATAATTCACACAACAATTGATACACATTTGATACACATTTGATCACGGATATGATGTATGCACAAGTGTTTAAGTAAAACAAAAATAATTATACGACACATGATACACCCCAAAACATGATTAAAACGGGGAATTGGTAGAGATTCACTCACATTGGGTGCGTTATTTGATGACGTTGGATGCGCACGAATTTAGGATTCAATCGACGAGGGAAAAACTAGCCTAGATAATAACAAAATGATTCGATAAATAAATAAATTTTATTTGAGATTAATATTTTTAATTAGTGCTCTTAATGGGATTTTTAGATTTATTTTTGTGAGTTTAAGGAAATTTTCTAACTTTGAAAATCTTATTTTTAAGTATTTTTAAATGATTTTTCAATTAAATAAATAAATAAAAGAAATACAAAAAAATTGACTTTTTGACCGTTGACCGTTGACCGGGTCTGACCGGTCAGACTGTGTTTTCTATGCGCTGAGTGAGGTTCGAACTCGGGACCTCTCGTATACGTGCACGCAGCTCTACCAATTGAGCTACGTGTCTAACCCGAAATATTCTCTGTTTTAATTATATATATATATACTAATTAACTTTAACCTTATTTAGTTTATATCAAAAATGATTTAATATGGCCGAACCGGCTTTGGAGACCCGGAGTCGAACTCGGGACGTTCGGTTCGAGTGCGCACAGCCCAACCAGTTGGGTTGTGTGTCTAATCTGCTTAACTACTGAATTATATTTCTCTTATAAACATTCTGTGACTTGATCTGATTAGGTTCTAAAAATGTTGGTTTTATTTCTGAAAGTCGGTAACATGTGCGATTCGAACTCGGGACGTGTGTATTGTATGTGCACACAGTCCACCGCTGGACTGTATGTCTAACCCGGTTATATACCCGTTTTTAATTATACTAATACACATGTTTAACTTCATCTTCCTCACTTATAGAAATACAGAACAGTGAAACCGACTGTTTGTTTAATTGACCAACAACACTTATAATTGATTGAATTGGAATAGAAGAAGAAGATTAAGGAATAAGATGTACCAACACAGAGTGTTTTCTTCAGATTTTCCGGCAAGATTTCATCGGCTCTGATTTGCGGATTTCGGCTGAGTGAACTGTTTAACAGTTTCGATTATTGGTTTGAACAATTAAAGTATAAATCAAGAGATAGCAGGGAGGTTTAGACAATTATACCGTCTGAAGACAACTGCGGTTTTATGTTCAGTGATTCCGGCGATATCCCGGCGAGTGCAGAGGAACTCCGGTGACGTGCTCTGGAAGGATTAAAGCTTCGAAAGAGTGTGCGGTTCTGAGCGAAAGGGTTACCAGATGATTGAGTGGGTATTTATAAGGAAGATCATCTGATTTGAGTTTGAATTAAGGTCAAAGTCCGTGGTCAATGATTTTCCGACGGTTATGACTGGAATTGAGTGCCGGCATCGGTTATAACTGATGTCGAAATCAGTTTATCCGTTTCGGTCAAGGGAGAAACAGCCAAATTCGCGGAGTTTATGTTTTCTCTGGTGATTGCGAGTTCTGGCGCGTTGATTACCGGATTTGACTTTCAGGTTTTACTTTAAATGTTATTTGTTTCAGTATTTGTCACAAAGGAAGTGTGTGGCGGAGTGGTGTGGTGTGTGTTTGTGTTTGTGGGTGACCCGGGTTCGAAACCCGGCGTCTCCATTTTATTTTTTATTCACTATTTATTATTATTTATAAATTATGGTTTTTAAATTCTAAAGTATTTATTAATTATGTATTGTTTAAAATTAATCTGAATAATAAATACGCAACGAAACTTATAACTGATTATTGATTAATAAACGAAGCGGGTTTTGAAACCCGCTTTTCGACGAATGTTACAGCAGGTGTCCACGCGAAAATGTCTTTGTTGCGAAACAGCAGTAGTTTAAGCTTTGCGCGAATTTCAATACTGATTGCAGGCCCTAATAAGATCGTTTGCTTAGGATACTTATTGTTGAGTACGCACTTTTCTGGTTCGTTACTTGGCAATGTCTTGACAGCCTTCATAATTGGTTCTTCAATTGACATGATTTTTTTCTGCGCGTAAAGTATAGCTATACCATTTGGTGTCGGAAAACCACAAGCAGCATGCGGAGCGGAAGTAATCATACTAAAATCACATTGTGCGCGGCGTCCCAATAGTACATCGTGACGGGAATTTGCCGTCATCACCATGAAGTTGTTAGTCGTTCAAGAACACCTCCCATCAGATAAAGTAACAGGAAAAAGGATTTGTCCTAAAGTGTGTAAGGAATTTTTCTTTTAAGTCATTCCAAGAGGAAAGTTTACCTGCCGGCAAATTATCAAACCAAAGGCGCGCAACGCCGGTAAGGATCTGTATAAATAGGTGACACCACATTGGCAATGTCCAGCACCCAAGTAACCCTGCACCGGTAAAGAGGCGCATGTGATCATCAGGATCGGTAAAACCGTTAAACTTTCCAACGTTGGATGGTAATTTTGCTCGCTCTAACGGAGCCAGTGCTATCTCTCTGGTAAACTTTGATTGTTCAGCTGCTTCGGTTAGGCGATACACCAAATTGTAATCATGCTCAGCTTCTGGATTGTATACTGCACGTACTTTTGACCTGTAACTAGCATGATCTGCAGATATTCGATTGAAAATACTTGCACTATCCCCTTCCTCATAGGATCTATCGAGCTCATCGTGTTGGGTGTCCCGTTTCTGCGAAGACCGCGAGCCCAAACGAGAATGGACAGATGCGAGACGCTGAGCGTTGTCTTCTTGCCTTCTATTACCAGAATGAACAGGATCATTCCTGGTTTTAGAATACATTTCTGTTCCATCTTCAGGCATGTGCGAAGGGGAACGAGCATGACTTTGAGTATTATAACTCAAAACTCGAGGTGCCGGCGAAGCACGGACCTGAGGAGCGTTAACCGGAGCTTGAAAAGTTGGAGTTCCGGTTTCGGCACATAGCTGAGCATACATAGCGTTTAAAGCCGCTTGAGATTTGATTAACCACGATAATGGAGTCTCTCCAGGTGGTAAAATCGACGTAACATCAACTTGAGGAGCCGCCGGCGTTACAGGAATACTTGCATGATTAGGATCATACTGAGCATTAGCTTCGCCGGAAGAATCCTCAACTATTTGTCCGTCGACCTGAGGACCGACAACAACGCGTCGAATCCCTGGTCGAGGACCTTGAAAAGATGATCCGTCAGCCATGATGCTGCAGATCTAAGTGAAACGAAATGCAAGATGAGAAAGAATTGAAATCGGTGGGCGCCAATGAAGAAACCCTAGATCAACTAGACCGGAATCTAAGTAGATCTATGGAATGGGCTCTGCATAAAAGGGTTGACCCTTCGTTTGGATTCACGATGGATGATGAATAAAACAGTATTCCGGCTGAACCTGCAAAACAGAACACCGTTAGCTCGCCACGGTTCTCTCCGTGGTGAGCTAACGGTGTTCTGTTTTGCAGGTTCAGCCGGAATACTGTTTTATTCATCATCCATCGTGAATCCAAACGAAGGGTTAACCCTTTTATGCAGAGCCCATTCTATAGATCTACTTAGATTCCGGTCTAGTTGATCTAGGGTTTCTTCAACTATGTTTTACTGCACTTGATGTTGGATACCAGATGTGTTCATAGTAGTGTGTTTTAATGATAAAACACAATGTGACGAACAAGTGACTAACTTGGCAAAGGTGTTGTTTTTTACATTGATATTGTTTTAAGGATTGATGTGTTAAAGCTACATTGTGATTAGATCCTGCATATACATGTATTTAGTATGCTTTATTCAAAACAACGTGTTTTTTTAAAGTTTGATCATGGTACTCTGCTTTACTGCACTAGGTGTTGGATACTAGGTGTGTTCGTAGTAGTGTGTTTTAGCGATAAAACACAATGACCTACCAGTTACTGACTGATAAAACACAACGTGATGAACCAGTTACTGATTTCTAAAACACAACGTATATGTGTTCATAGCAGTGTGTTTTATCACTAAAACACACTGTGACGACATAGTTTTTTTTTTCAACGAACCACTTTAGAAGAAAAAGAAGAATTGTGACTTGAATGATAAACAATGAATCGATCCTAATATAAGTGTCAATTCGATTTCAATGTGATATTTGGTTTTCTTAAAATTTTCATGTGTTAGTTATAATAAACATATACCATAAATAAAATAAATATCAAATTACCTTTTTGCCCTTTTTATTAAAGTAACTACTTGACACATATCATTATATGATGGCTCCCTACTCTTTGTAGGAAAACTTCGCTTTGTAGCCAACTCCTAGTCTCTCTTTCTCTCTTTCTCTCCTTCTCTCTCTCTATATATATATATTAGAAATAAAATGATATACGAGATCTAAAACAATTAAATTACTTTTTCAATGATAATGTCAAAAGTATATTCATGTTTAGGGGTGAGCAGAAAACCAAAATAACCGAACCGTGACCGAAGTAACGGACAAAACCGAACCGAAAAACCAAACCGAAACAAAAACCGACGGTTCGGTTATTGGATTTTTATTAACCGAAAATTTCGGTTCGATTTTCAGATAACCATTTCAATAAACTGAAAAAAACCGAACCGAATCGATAAGTCACAATCTATATATTTTTATGTTTAAGTTTAAGTTGTTTAAATGTTTAACCCAATGCTACTAGAAATTGTCAATTTTATTCTTGAATGTTTTTATAATAAAAACATTACATCTTTATTTATAATTGAAATGATCTATTTATCACCTACAAGAAATAACAAAATGTAATATAAAAACTAAATGATCTTCAAATTATTCTAAAAGCAAATGTCTTAATAAAACTTTAGAGAACCATAAAATTAAATTAGAAGGTTAGGTTTATGTAAAGAATATTAGTTAAAGAGATTAACTATAATAACTTAAATGTAAACATTCTTATACTTTAAATATTACTTTTTAGTTTTTTAAGTCTTACATAATTTTGTTCCAAAAACCAAAATAACCGAAAAACCGAACCAAACTGAATCGACATAAAAACCGAAACCGAACGGTTTTAAAAAACCGAAAACCGACATTTCGATTTCAGTTTTGATTTTACCCAAAAACCAAACCGAACCAAACCGTACACACCCATATACATATTATCTTGCAAAGCTACCTTAATTTTACTTTTTCTCATTTATCATGGTTCTTTTTATCAGATTTGATAAAAACAAAAATATATTTTCTAAGTTTGTCAGTATATATAAAGTCCGAAAAAAACATAAAGTGCAAAAGACAGTGTACACGTTAGCGTTAATGCAAAGCAGACTGTAGTTATTGTACCCAATAATTCATATTTATACATTGTATACCTATATATTAATTTGAAACATAACCGACCAACAGTAGCTTACCGGTGACGGCGTCAGATCACTTTTTAATTTTACAACTTCCCTGAAGTTTGGTTAGTGTTTACTTTTGCCCCTCCACGTGTCTTCAAACGCCAACACACTTTAAGAGAGACAGATGACAGGACGCTCCGTCGGTCACGGCGGTCGTGACTCGTGAGCGGCACCATGTCGGTTTCCGGCGTGTGCTACAATCCCATATACAGAAAGGAGGCTGGGGAATCCAGCGATGGTGTCGGCGTAGGCGAACAAGCGGGTCATCTTGGTTCCAACGCAAACGCCGGGGATGGCTACGGTTCCGTCGCTAGACGAGGATGACACCTACGGATGTAATGTGTTTGACCGTGGTGTTTTAGGGTTTTGACGGCGGCTTTCTTGCCTTTTACTTCGATCAACTTCGATTTTCGTTTCCGTCCTACGCCACCAAACAGATCTTAAATGAGTTTAAGATGTTTTATCTGAATGGTTTTGGCTATATTTACCTATAAAACATGATTTAAACTGTTAATCATAGTTTAAACGTTCACAAAAAACCCACAAAAACTCTGGCCAGCATTATTTTTTTTTTTTTGCAGAAATTGAGATAAACCGACGGGAGTGGCGGCGGTTCTGTTCTGTTGAAATCGGTTCATAGAAGACTACCTGAGGGGCGAATTTCGGTTTCGATGGGAGCCTGCTGCGACGACGATGCCGGGGGTTGGGACAAGGATTTTCTTTGCTGTGGTGTTTCTTGGTGGTGAGGAGTGGAAATATTGGTGGTGGCCTGAATTGTTAACGTTGGTTTTTTGTGAGAGAGAAGAATATAATACTGTGGGACTCTGTAGTTGTTTTACTTTCAGTGGATTTAATTTACATCTACAAAAGTTGGAACTAACGTAAAAAATTAACGGAATAGAGTAAATTGAAGAGTTTTACATCAAATAACAAATTATATGTATATGTATTTTTTTCAAAAAGTGACACTAATTATTTATGTTGTAAAGTAGATTTGCTTACTGGTACGAAATAGGGGAATATTAAAACTTTAATTAGCTAGCCTATTGCACATTTTAAAGAATTTTGAGTGTTCTTTACTATTTATTTAAATTTTGACTTAATTTTACCTAGACATATAGACCGGTTATTTTCAAAAACCGGTTTCAGTTAATAACCAAACAAGTTTTCTTCACCAAAAAGAAAAAACCGGTTTTTCTATAACCGGTTCCGGTTATTAAGCGGTTTTATCAACTCAAAACGATAATTGGTCCAACCGGTTAGGGTCAGTTTTTAACCGGTTTATTTCAAAAAAACCGGTTTTATACCTGTTTAAACCGGTTTTTTATAACCGGTTTTGGTTTTAAAACCGGTTTTGAAGATAAATATCCCTAACCGGATCCTAACCGGCGGTTCGGTTTAGTTCTAAAACAGGTTAAAAAACTGGTTTCGCTTCTAAAACAGGTTAAAAAACCGGTTTCGCTTCTAAAACCGGTTATTTTATACACATCTACCTAAACAACAATTACTATATTGACTTGATTGATTTCGATTGCAATACACGATGACCAAACATCCGCAGCGAAGCGTGAAATTCCTCCTAGTATGTATTAATTTCAAACATAATGAGCAATAGTTTATTTATGAAGTTTTAGGTTTTTGCCACTAAATTTTACACATTTTGTGTTTATTATTTTTTTATTATTATATTATATTATTGTTATAATATTTTATTTTATAAGTACCATTTAACATTTTCTTTTTGCTTATAACTTTTAAGGTAAGACGTTATATAAAATTTGAGTATATCATTGTGATATGCTTATTTTGTTTATATTTAAATTAAAATTTTATTATTATTAAAGTGGGCTAGGTATGGTTCAAAATAGGGTGTTGCATGTTTGACAATAAAATATGAAGGTAGGAGATATGGGAAATGAATGGCTAGATCTGTTTAAGTGGACTGAATATCAGCTTAATATTATTAAAACCATCCACATTTCTATTAAACAAACAAAACATCACACCATGTTGTCTCCTCACAACTTGTTCATAATTAGTAATAATCAGAACATGGGTATGGTGGGGTGTGAGTTGGGGGCATGGGCCGACACGTGGAATTAGAGGGGCAATTCCGGTCATGTGGACTAGCGAAGGGTATGGTGGGGCGTGGCTAGCCCGCGTGGCTAGGCCACGTGGATATTTGTTTTTTTCAATTTTTTAATTAAATTAAAAACACCAAGTTTAACAAACCTAATAATATTATTAAAACTTCGTAAATTACATAATCCTACAAGCGTAAAAAAAACCTAGAGCGTAAGATAGATTTCGAAGAGGGCCAACTTGTCGAACGGCTTCCGTTCCTTGCCCCGGAACTCGATGTTGGCCACCGCCACCCGGTCGTCGTGACTTATTTCCCCGGCTGGCACGCTATCGTAGTACGCTTTAAATCGGTCTAACTTCGGTCGTAGCTCGCGCCACTTCTGTTGGCACGCGTTAAGGTTGTGCCAGTCGTTCCCTATGTTGTGCCGGTAGGTCGCAAAAGCTTCCGGCCAGTATTTTGTCTCGTCGGGTCGGCGGGCCTTCATAGCGTCCACGACGCTAGTTACAAGCGCTAGCTCTTCCTCGTTAGTCCAAGAAGCCATGATTTGTTGAGTTTGGTGTAGATGGCGATGAGGGCAGGCGGTGTGGAGTAGCGATGAGGGCAAGCAGTGGCTTTTATAACCGCTTGGGACAGCCGTTTGGCCAACCCAAACATAATATTTAAATTTCAAAACCCGGTCAAACCCCCGGTCAACCGCCTAGCCTGGCCAGCCATTAAGGAACTGCCACCTCAGCCCGCTAGCCCCGCCCAACGCCTGACCTAAATCCCCCGCCCAAGGGGTCACGCCAAATCTCAAGCCTACCCGGGGTGGTAAAGCGAGCGTTTATACCCAATCCACGCCCAAACCCCCGCCCCATACCCCATAGCCTCAGATCTCGAGGCCTTTACCTACATACATTCACCCACACATTCATTCATAGTGATCACTCACTTTAACACTAGCTGAAGCATAGGTAATATCAGTTATTAAATCTTCTAATCATCTTGTGAATTAGTAATTAGCTTTTAGTCATCATTAACGTTGTCATTTTGCAGATGAAGCAGACAGGTGTACAATTACCCTCAATCAACGAGCAGGACCCCAACATTCCGATCACGTCAGATGCTAACTCAGGTCCATCAACACCACCGAATCCACCTCAGTCGCATCCTAACACACGCCAATTTACGCCGAATCTACCTTGTCGAGATCTACTTACCGGTAACTTTGCTATATATGTGTTCCTTTACTGTTATATTAAGAAAAAGGCAATTCCCATGCATCAGGACTCCGGATTTGCCACTTGTGGAATAACATATGTATCAAGAAATTGTTTGCACTTTTTACTATATTTAGTTATACCACATAGAGACCCATCATTATTATATCCTAAAAAGCACAATAAAAATATGAAATTGCTTTGTGGTCTAAGTTAGTTTTAATTCAAACATGCCATATATGCATTAGCATTGATGCTTAATATTCTCAGGTGAAAAGAATATTGAGATGAACATGGTGCTAACTATTTGCAATGAAATTGTTTTAAAGGAACTAGAGAAAGATATCTCCAAATTGGTGTCCCTCTATATGAAGCATCAATAAGATGTGATTGGGTTGCTGCTAAAGCCATTTTGGATAAGAATTCTGAATTAGAGTTGGTAAGGTATAGCATCACCGAGAATGGGGAAACAGCGCTTAGCATCTGCGAAAGGTTCTAAACATGTGGAAGAGTTTGTGACAAATCTGGTGAGGTTGATGGCAAAGGAAGACTTGGCACTTGAAAATGAAAATTACAACACTGCCCTCTACTTAGCAGCTGTATCCGGAAACATTGAAACTGTTAAGATTATGGTAGAAGCGAATAGGGCCTTGTTGATAATCCCTGGCGCTAAAGGACAAATGATGCCATTGTATGCGGCTGCTTTATTTGGAAATTATGATGTTGTAAAGTATCTTTACGAAAATTCGAAGGACTTGCGTGATGATGGTTGGACAGATCAAAATCGTGGTTGGCTTCTTGAGAAATGTGTGGAGAATGACATGTTTGGTTAGTATTTTACCTAGGTTGCACGGGGACGCCAATTTGCATCAAGTACCCGTCCCGGGGACGGAAACGCAAAGGATACGGCTCCGGGACGTTTCCCAAAGGAACCCGGATACTGGGGACGTCTATAAAACCGTACCAGATATTGTGTACTTCCAAAACCAAGTATCGGGGACGTTTCCTAAAATAATTAGGGTTTTAACCCTTTTAACTTCCATACGTCGGCCTTTTATAATTATATATGCATTCTAAAACTACGTACATCTTATATATATGCCATTCTATGATCGTAAACATTCAAGTAAAACAATTCTGATCATCATCATCATCTCAACTCTATTCAAATATAAATCATTTGTCGAATCATCAACAGTCGGATCATCATCTCTATCAAGTACTCATCAGTCATCATCGATTATGGCATCTTCCGCATCGCAAGACACACACGGATCATCATCTACTGTAGAAGAACCTCCGCTGTGGACATATGTCACTAAAATCGAAAAACAAGGTGTCGTCGGAGGAACATGGAAATTTCAATGCAACCTTTGCGGTGATACGAGACAAGGATCATATTCTAGGGTTAGAGCACATTTGCTCGGTATAAAAGGTATTTGATTCATAATATGTATTTGATTTGATTTTATTTGATGTTGATAAATTTGATTTTATTTGATGTTGATAATTTTGATAACCAATGGTCGACTGGTCGTCTTCTGTATGATAGGATATGACTACTTTTTAAACCTGATTATTGTTGTTTGGATGATTCATCAAAATCAGGCACTCATGTTGTTTAGGCTGAAGATCATAATGAGTTAACATCAATTTATCTCAGCATGCATGAAGCCATGAAGTCAAGCTTAATGAATAATTGAATATTAATTTTAATACGATTGTAGATGATGATGAATTTAAATATTCTATATTTTAATATATGATCGTAATCTGTGATCCTAAAATTTAATATGTTCAATTATAATATTGTATGTTGTCACACCCCGACCCGCAGCGGAAAAGGTGATCGGGGCATAATTGGGTTATCATCAAAGCTCATGACATTTATTATATGTTTCATATTCATTAATACAATTTAATGGAAATTTACAATAAATGATACAACATGTTCTAACTATCAGTCTAAGCTTCTTGTTTCTCTTCTAAGGCATATCCTATGTTTTCCTTGCTTCAACCTGTCCACCTGTATCATGTGTAAAAAGGTTTTTGGATCAACATAATGTTGGCGAGTGAATCCTATGGAAAAACATTTGAACGAGTTTATCCAATTGATTATAAATAATGTGCATACCTCATATGAGTAAATGTAGATGTAAATTTATTCACACAACACATAATATTGTATATTGAACATACAAACACCAAATGATAGTTTTGAGGCACGCGTTGTTCTCGTCTCACACGAGGAACTGATGGGCCTAATAAATGAGTTTTGAGGCACGCGTTGTTCTTACGAACTGATGGGCCTAATGTATGAGTTTTGAGGCACGCGTTGTTCTCGTCTCACACGAGGAACTGATGGGCCTAATAAATGAGTTTTGAGGCACGCGTTGTTCTTACGAACTGATGGGCCTAAATAAATGAGTTTTGAGGCACGCGTTGTTCTTACGAACTGATGGGCCTAAATAATTTGTATACAACTTTGACAATATGAAATACATCACAACCAAACAATAGTTACGTTCTAATTTAGTTCATATAATGGTATAGCACGAATTTGCATAAGAGAATTAGTTTAAGCGACACATAATACACCCCAAAACATGAATAAAAAGGGGAGTTTGTAAGAATTCACTCACATTGGGTGCGTTCGGTTGATGACGTTGAATGCACGCGAAATGGTGTTAACCACGAGTGAAATTAATCCTAGATAAATCGCATAATGGTTCGGTAAGTAAACGGGTTTTATTAATCTATTTTAATAGGATTGTTGGGTGTATTTTTGTGAGTTTGAGGCTATTTTCTAACCTTAAAAATGTTATTTTTAAGTATTTATAATTGATTTTTAATTAAAATAATTAAATAAAAATAATAAAAAATATTTTTATGTTTGCTACAGTACGCATTGACCGTTGACTTTGACTATGGTTGACCGGTTTATAGGCATATTGTTGTGCGCTCGGTGAGGCTCGAACCCGAGACCTCCCGTACGCGTGCACGCAGCTCTACCAACTGAGCTACGTGTCTAACCCGTTATATATCCGATTTTAATTATATATATATATTAATTAGATTTAACAGAAATCCTTTATTATTAAAAATGAATTAAATCTCCAGAATCGGTGCGCTCCACAGGTCTCGAACCCGGGACCTGTGGGTTAGCGGACACACACTCCACCGCTGGACTGTGTGTCACACTTGGTTATAACTCGGTTATCAATATACTTAACATATACTCAAGGCGACTCCGGTTCAGTTTGCTAAAAATAGGATTTTTATCAAGGCGACGTGTGTGAACCGGAATCGAACTCGTGACCTTAGCGTTAAAAGTGCACACAGTCCACCGCTGGACTGTGTGTCTAACCCGGTAATTATTTTGATTTTAATTATACTTAACCATTACTGAACTTCGTCTTCTTCACCGGTTTTAACCGGAAGTGACGACGGACTGGTTCAGAATGTTGATTCATGTTTCTTAAGCGTTTAATGATCAATTACAAATGAGATAAAAGTAAAAAGGGAATGAATTTAAGCGTGAGATATACCGACTGGTTATACTCTGTTTTCCGGCAGAACTCCGGCGACAGAAACCTTTTTCCGGCGACAACTTCTTGCAGCAGAGAGTCTTCCGAAAGGTTACAAAGGTGGTGGGTGACTTCGGTGAAGGTTTAGGGGGGTTCAGTAAGCTCAGAGATTACCGATACGGTTTTCCGGCGAAGTATCAAGTATTTCCGGCGAGTGATTTTTCGCCGACAGAGGGTGCGATTTGAGTGTGAAAGACTTCTGGCGAGTTGTGGGTGTACTTATAGGGTAGCAACGAGATGAATGGGGTCTGAATTCGGTCTATATTCGAAGTCAACTGTCCTTCCGGCGATTTGGCTGATGACGCGGTTTCAGACGTTGGCTATAGCTGTCGCTAGAGTTAATTGATTGATTAAATTGAGCGAAAGCGTGTTTTATGGGCGAAGTCGTCGGGATTTCCGACGACTGCTGTTTGGGCGCAAGTTGACCGAGTTTGAATTTCTCACATCATTATTTGATTTAATAAAACCATTTACTTAACAGAAAAACAAAGTGGCGGAGTGGTTTACGGTGTGTGAGTTAAGTGTTTGGTTGAACCGGTAGAGACCCGAGTTCGAAACCCGGTATAATTAAAACATTTTTATTTTGTTATTTTTATCAGTTTTTCAAAAACTAAATATATATCCCCGCATAATAAGTGATTACGGATCGTTTAAAATTATTTTGGGCATTTAATTCGCAACGAAAAATTTGACTGACTGTTCGGTTGATAAACGGAGCGGGTTTGGTAAATCCGTTTTTGACGGATGTTACAGTATCCCCTGCTTTTTAGAAATTTCGTCCCGAAATTTAATTAGGGATATAATTGACTGAAAAAAATGATGGTGTTGAGTTTGCCGGTTACATTTTTAGAAGAAAATTAGGGTTTAGGTTTTTGTTTGAGGCGGTAACGTTCCTTGTAAAGGTTAAGTATCCTAATACAGGAATCGCTTTTTGTTGCCTACTGTATAAGTATTGTTAAGCAGGAATGATTCGCTAAAATGATATCATGCATAAGAGTTTGAATATGCTTAGGGTTATATCCTAAGGCAGAAATTCTACAATCTACACAAATAAACACAACAACTAACAATTGTATCCACATTCTGATAGCATATATGTTTGAATGGTGACAGTTCCTCTCTCGTTTGTTACGATGGAGAGGTTAGTCTATGTAGAAATGGATCACATTCCAATTTCTTTAAATAGTGAGATGATATATATATGTAACACAATTTCAACCAAGGCAATACTAAATCCTACATGGAACATCTCATAACCGCCTGATAATGCCTCTGATCCTTTGGCAAGAATACTTATATATAGGAAGTACCAGCGGCGTATCCACCATATTCTTGTCAAATTTTCATTGGTTTTATCAGTGAATTATGATTAGTCCTATAACTCTACAACCAATACATCAAACATAAAAATACTGAAATGAAATATATCTGTGCGATCAAGGCTCAATCAAACGGAGCCGATCGTATTGTATGTATTGAGAATGAAATTGTATGTGTGCTCAAGGCTCAATCAAACGGAGCCGAGCTTATTGCATGTATTGAAAATGAATAACTTAATCACAACAAACAACCTATGCATGGAACCTCTCATAACCGACTGATAATGTCTCCGATCATTTGACAAGAATACTTATATATAGGAAGTACCAGCGGCGTATCCACCATATTCTTGTCAAATTCTCATTGACTTTATCCGCAAGTTATGATTAGTTCTATGCGACTCTACAACACAACAACCAGCGCTTGAGTCTTAATTCTGATAGTATCCGTGTTTGACAAAACCTCTCTCGTTTAATATGATGGAGAGGTTAGTCTATGTAGAAGTGAGACACAACTCAACTTCTTTAAATGATGAAACTGAAATATGCCGTGAAGTATGATGATATGAATAATGAGTATAAAACAAACTGAACTAGTAATTTGCATTAAAATTTCTTGGGTAAAATTCCAACTGAGATACATGAAAATCGAGATATAAACATAAAAACTAAGTGATTGGAGTTGAATCTTGATTCTTGGTGAGAGAAGGCTAGTTAAGTGGTTGGTTTGGTCCGTTAACATCTTCAACAGGATTGGCATTGATGTTATAAACTCTTCCCCTTGCTGGCGGTGGAGCTGGATTTGCTTGGTTTGCTTGGTTAACTGGGTTTGCCTGAGCTTGGGCATTTATGATGTTAACCAAACGAGGGCACGTGTTTCTAAAATGGGTAGGGTCGCCACAATTGAAACAAGCTCGAACATTTGGGTACATGGGGTATTGAGGTTGTTGATATGTTTGGATCATGGGTTGAGTAGGGGTTGAGGTTTGGTTTTGAGGGGTGCGGCAAACGTTGCTCAAATGACCGTAGCGTCCACAATTCGCACATAGTCGACAGGGTAAGGTAGATGGATGGTGATAGAAACAGGTGTTGCATTGAGGGTGAGGTCCAATGAAAGGTTTCTTGTTTGGGTAAGTTGAGTTGGGTGCTACTTGAGCGTTTGGGATAGTTCGAGGAGGTACAACTTGTGAAGCTGGTTGGTTACGTTGGGTGACAGCGAAGATTTGCCCATCACGTTTTCTCTTAGAAATAGGTGGTGTAGAGGATTCGGTTCGGGTGGAGTTTGAGGTTTCGGTTGATGCTTTATCCTTCTTCTTCTCCTCTTTGAAATCTTTATTCCGGATTCGGTTCTCGGTGAGCGCGGTTGCTAGCTCCATTGCTGCTTCCAAAGTTGCAGGTGAGGTGCTTATTACAGGGTCTTGAATTTTTGATGGAAGACCACGAATGTAGTGCTCGATCAAACGGTAGAGGGGAGTGAACAAGTTGGGAACCATTTGATTTAACTCAAGGAATCTCTTGTTGTATGTGGTGTGGTCGCCTTCCTTTTGTTTCAAAGCATGGAACTCATCCTCCAATTTCTTGATTTCACTTCTTGGGCAAAACCGTCTTGTCATGATTCCCTTCAATTCTTCCCAAGTCAAGGTCATAGTTTCTTCAACACCTCGTTTGGTCTTTTCTGTATTCCACCATGTGAGTGCCGTTCCAAGTAAGCGACCGGTAGCATAACGCACTTTGCGATCATCGGGGCAATCGCAATTTAGAAAAGTGTTCTCCATTTCTTCGAACCAATGGAGGAGAGCGGTGACACCTTCAGTACCTTCGTATTTTGGAGGATCGCAGGATTTGAAATGTTTGTAGGTGCATTTAGTGACTGAAGGATTGATAGTGTTTTGATCTTCTTGTTGAGTTGGGTTAACGGAATTAGCGGTAAGGGCTTGTTGAACTTGAACTACGATGTTGGGTATTACGGTCGCCATTTGCTGAGCGATTTGGGTAGCCATGCGTTCACGGGCTTTTCCTGCTCTCATTTTCCTACGAGCGAGGCTAGAAGACATCTACAAGGAATACATGTCAAGAGTATGAGTTGATTGCCCTTGGGATCGTGGGTCGTGTTTGGGATTGAACGTTCATAAAATAATTATAGAAAAATAACTCTACTACATCCATAGGATGTCTTGGGCTTTGCTTGCTGTTAGGCCCGTCATGCCGCCATACTTTACCTGTGTAATCATGTGGGCCCCCATGAATACCGGTTTTTCATATGGTTCGCACGGTTTCTGCCTGATTGCGTACACAAAACCCGGAGAAAATCGAGAAATATGTATACACGTGTGATATTCGGAATGTGTCCAGGTGTAGACACGGTGACATCTCAAAGGGAGGTTAGTTCGAACGACGTTTGGTGTGGCATGCTTTGGCCTAATAGGTCCGTCGTACTCTCATCGTTAGTCCCCAGGTAGGCAAACTGGTCCGTTATTTTGGATTTATACGAATGCCAACCTAGACAGGACGTTCCGACTACCGGTACTTGTACCCTTCCAGTTACTACATGCCCGTCGCAGAACTTACTTTGATGGGATTTGAAAATTGCGTAAAATCTTTGGATACTGAGAGTATGAAAATAAATTGAATACATGAACATCGATATATGTATATATGTATAATGAATGAGCATGTATGTTTGACTGAAATGTAAACAAATATGAAACAAATAAATATCACAAGTTTGTATGTAACCACCTAATCAATTTAAAATTTAGGCAGACTATAATATAGGCTCTAAGGGTCTAATAACCTATCCTATATCCCTATAGTCATGGCTCTGATACCAATCTGTCACACCCCGACCCGCAGCGGAAAAGGTGATCGGGGCATAATTGGGTTATCATCAAAGCTCATGACATTTATTATATGTTTCATATTCATTAATACAATTTAATGGAAATTTACAATAAATGATACAACATGTTCTAACTATCAGTCTAAGCTTCTTGTTTCTCTTCTAAGGCATATCCTATGTTTTCCTTGCTTCAACCTGTCCACCTGTATCATGTGTAAAAAGGTTTTTGGATCAACATAATGTTGGCGAGTGAATCCTATGGAAAAACATTTGAACGAGTTTATCCAATTGATTATAAATAATGTGCATACCTCATATGAGTAAATGTAGATGTAAATTTATTCACACAACACATAATATTGTATATTGAACATACAAACACCAAATGATAGTTTTGAGGCACGCGTTGTTCTCGTCTCACACGAGGAACTGATGGGCCTAATAAATGAGTTTTGAGGCACGCGTTGTTCTTACGAACTGATGGGCCTAATGTATGAGTTTTGAGGCACGCGTTGTTCTTACGAACTGATGGGCCTAAATAAATGAGTTTTGAGGCACGCGTTGTTCTTACGAACTGATGGGCCTAAATAATTTGTATACAACTTTGACAATATGAAATACATCACAACCAAACAATAGTTACGTTCTAATTTAGTTCATATAATGGTATAGCACGAATTTGCATAAGAGAATTAGTTTAAGCGACACATAATACACCCCAAAACATGAATAAAAAGGGGAGTTTGTAAGAATTCACTCACATTGGGTGCGTTCGGTTGATGACGTTGAATGCACGCGAAATGGTGTTAACCACGAGTGAAATTAATCCTAGATAAATCGCATAATGGTTCGGTAAGTAAACGGGTTTTATTAATCTATTTTAATAGGATTGTTGGGTGTATTTTTGTGAGTTTGAGGCTATTTTCTAACCTTAAAAATGTTATTTTTAAGTATTTATAATTGATTTTTAATTAAAATAATTAAATAAAAATAATAAAAAATATTTTTATGTTTGCTACAGTACGCATTGACCGTTGACTTTGACTATGGTTGACCGGTTTATAGGCATATTGTTGTGCGCTCGGTGAGGCTCGAACCCGAGACCTCCCGTACGCGTGCACGCAGCTCTACCAACTGAGCTACGTGTCTAACCCGTTATATATCCGATTTTAATTATATATATATATTAATTAGATTTAACAGAAATCCTTTATTATTAAAAATGAATTAAATCTCCAGAATCGGTGCGCTCCACAGGTCTCGAACCCGGGACCTGTGGGTTAGCGGACACACACTCCACCGCTGGACTGTGTGTCACACTTGGTTATAACTCGGTTATCAATATACTTAACATATACTCAAGGCGACTCCGGTTCAGTTTGCTAAAAATAGGATTTTTATCAAGGCGACGTGTGTGAACCGGAATCGAACTCGTGACCTTAGCGTTAAAAGTGCACACAGTCCACCGCTGGACTGTGTGTCTAACCCGGTAATTATTTTGATTTTAATTATACTTAACCATTACTGAACTTCGTCTTCTTCACCGGTTTTAACCGGAAGTGACGACGGACTGGTTCAGAATGTTGATTCATGTTTCTTAAGCGTTTAATGATCAATTACAAATGAGATAAAAGTAAAAAGGGAATGAATTTAAGCGTGAGATATACCGACTGGTTATACTCTGTTTTCCGGCAGAACTCCGGCGACAGAAACCTTTTTCCGGCGACAACTTCTTGCAGCAGAGAGTCTTCCGAAAGGTTACAAAGGTGGTGGGTGACTTCGGTGAAGGTTTAGGGGGGTTCAGTAAGCTCAGAGATTACCGATACGGTTTTCCGGCGAAGTATCAAGTATTTCCGGCGAGTGATTTTTCGCCGACAGAGGGTGCGATTTGAGTGTGAAAGACTTCTGGCGAGTTGTGGGTGTACTTATAGGGTAGCAACGAGATGAATGGGGTCTGAATTCGGTCTATATTCGAAGTCAACTGTCCTTCCGGCGATTTGGCTGATGACGCGGTTTCAGACGTTGGCTATAGCTGTCGCTAGAGTTAATTGATTGATTAAATTGAGCGAAAGCGTGTTTTATGGGCGAAGTCGTCGGGATTTCCGACGACTGCTGTTTGGGCGCAAGTTGACCGAGTTTGAATTTCTCACATCATTATTTGATTTAATAAAACCATTTACTTAACAGAAAAACAAAGTGGCGGAGTGGTTTACGGTGTGTGAGTTAAGTGTTTGGTTGAACCGGTAGAGACCCGAGTTCGAAACCCGGTATAATTAAAACATTTTTATTTTGTTATTTTTATCAGTTTTTCAAAAACTAAATATATATCCCCGCATAATAAGTGATTACGGATCGTTTAAAATTATTTTGGGCATTTAATTCGCAACGAAAAATTTGACTGACTGTTCGGTTGATAAACGGAGCGGGTTTGGTAAATCCGTTTTTGACGGATGTTACATATGTTGATATCAATTTTATTATTGTATTTTAATATTCAATTTTAATATTGTATTTTAATATTCAATTTTAATATTGTATTTTAATATTCATATAAGCTTGACATGTTTATACAGGTACTGAGATTAGTATTTGCAAGAAATCAACAGCGGGTGACAAACTTGAGATGAAACAGTTGGAAGAAGCGTATGAACAGAAGAAAGTCGAGTCAAAAGTTAAAGAAGTCGGGTTGCCATGTGAAGCTGGCGTTGGCTTTAAGAAAAGAAAAGGTATTTCATCACAACTTGAAAGAGCTTTTGGTGTTGAAATTAGGGACCAACTGGATCAAGAAATAGCAAGGATGTTTTATACCGGGGGTTTACCTTTTAATCTTGCAAGAAATCCAAACTATCATAAGGCTTTTCAGTTTGCTGCTGCCAACAAAATTGATGCTTATGTACCTCCTGGTTATAATAAGCTGAGAACAACTTTACTATAAAAGGAAAAAACAAAATGTTCACAAGCTATTGGAATCACTTAGGTTTTCTTGTAAAGAAAAAGAGGTGACTATTGTAAGTGATGGTTGGAGTGATCCTACAAGAAAGCCTCTATCAATTTCATAGCTACCTCTGGTAGCGGTCCTATGTTTCTAAAGGCGGTGAATTGTTTTGGGGAAGTAAAAGATAAATTTTTTATTGCTGATTTGATGAAAGAAGTCATCAATGAAGTTGGTTATCAAAATGTGTGCAAATCATTAATGACAATGCACCAAATTGTAAGGCGGCTGGAGAGATTATAGAGAGTCGGTTTTCTCACACTATCGGACACCATGTGTTGTTCATACGCTTAATCTTGCTTTGAGGAACATTTGTTCACCAAGGTATGTGAAAACAAATGAAACACCGTATGAAGAGTGCAAATGGATAAAAGAAGTTCATGCGGATGCGCTTGTAATAAAAAATTTCATCATGAACCATAACATGAGACTCTCAATTTTCACCAAGTTTAATTCTCTTAGATTGCTTTCGGTTGCCGATACTCGATTTGCCTCCATCATTGTGATGCTTAAGAGATTGAAACCAATTAGAAGGGGTCTTCAAGCTATGGTTATAAGCGAGAATGGTCTTCTTTTAGAGAAGATGACACTGTGAAAGCAAATGAAGTTAAAGAAAGGATTGTGGATGATGAATGGTGGGAAAAAGTATCATATATTCTTAGTTTCACCGAACCTATATATGAGATCATTAGAGTTTGTGACACCGACAAGCCATGTTTACACTTGGTGTATGAGATGTGGGATTCGATGATTGAGAAAGTGAAGATTGAGATCTACAAGAAAGAAAAACGTCAAGCACATGAATTAAGTGTCTTTTATAATGTGTATATGCTTTTAAACTATATGCTTGATTTCTATTATGTACTTATTATTTGACTTTTAAATGTTGTAGATATTATAGTGATGCATGGTTACGTGAGGATTCTGAAAGAGTTGTTCCGCATAGGGATGGTGAAATTTCACAAGAAAGGCAGAAATGTTTTCGAAGGTTGTTTCCTAATGGTGATGAGCAAACGAGAGTCTTTGAAGAGTATGCAATGTTTTCAACGAAGAGTGATCCTTTTGCGGATTTAACAACCGTTACACAAATGGCTACTATGGAACCCAAGAATTGGTGCGTTAACTTTGGGGCTCAAACTCCTTTTCTCCAGACTTTGGCTTTAAAATTACTTGGATAACCTAGTTCTTCTTCCTGTGCTGAGCGTAATTGGGGTACCTATGCATTTATTCATTCGCTAAGGAGGAACAAGTTGAATACAAGTCGTGCTGAAGACTTGGTTTTCATCCACAATAATCTACGACTTTTGTCAAGGAATCCGAATGATGATGAAAAGAAGTGGGATGTGGGTGGAGATGCTTTTGATTCAATGGAAGATGTTGGGTTTTTGGAGGTTGCCGATCTTTCGCTAGATGAACCGGAATTTGAAAACATTTTGATTATTGATAATTAATTACTTATGGTTGATGTAGTGTTTTTGGAGTTTAATATATTTTTGGACTTTGTTTAACATATTTTAATATTTGGTACTTTGTTTAATATATTTTTATTTTTTAATATTATTATTTTTTGCCGTACCCGTATCTTATATTTTTAGGTTTTGCCGTTCTCAGTACCCGTATCGTCCCCGTACCACCGTCCCGTACCGTATCCGTGCAACCTAGTATTTTACTAACTATCAAACCGTTGTGATATATCTCTTTGTTGTTTATCATAATCTGTGTGTATGTACTTTCCTATACTCTTTTTTTTTTTAGAATTTGGTTATGTCCATTACTCGCATAAAAGATAACTCAATATGATTTCTGGTTTGTGCCTTCATTGTTGCTGTTGTTTTAACCTTTTTAAATCTTTTTCAGATATCGCCCTAGACAAGTGAAAAAGTATCCAAAACTTGGTAGTGGGGCCATACTTGGAGTTTTGGCTCGTAAGCCTGAAGCATTTCGTGAAACAAAATCTAATTTTGTTGAGAAAACCATCAAATTAAGTAAACATCTCTACTCCTTGATGTTTGGTACACGAAATCCATCTGAAAGTGCACCTGAAGATTTGTCTCAGAAGTCTAAAGCATCTCCTGAAACAAGATCGAATATCACAAGGAGAACCATCAAGTTGGGTAAGCATCTACCCTTACATATCTACTATCTCAAAATAAGTACCCACTTTTGGCTTTTGAGATCAAAAATGATAAATGGTTGTGAGAGGTTCTAATAAGTTCACCATATTTGAGTTTCTTATGTGATGCAGTCAATAGAGTTGTTAAAATTTCATGCCTCCTACAACTTTTTATTCATAAGCATTTGGAATTGTCAATTTAGCTTCTTTATGGTTGTTTTATTATAATTTTTTTTTCTAGTTTTCGAGTTCATCGCCTCAAAAGTGGGAGTTGATGAAAAGGAAAATAAAGCATTGCCATTATTAAGAATCATTTGGGAGGATATTGCAAAATAGCTGAAGAAAGGTCAGCTTCCGGAAGGGTGGTTCGAGCTATTCAACTACAGAAACTCATTTCTGAACATCTTGACAAATTGGAAGTCGACACCCAGAACATATTCAAAGGGCAGCCCAATCCAACTACACAAGACACCAAACACACTTCTGCAAAGTGCAGCATGCTCTGCAACTAGAAAAACTCATTTCTGAATATCTTGTCAACATACATATTGCATCCCAGAAAATAGTTAAGCAAGACAACACCCTAGTTGTCGGTAAGAGAGATCAAGCTCTAGAACTACAAAAGCTCATTTCTGAACATATCGTGAACATGCATCATGAAACCCAGAGCATAATTAAGCGAGTATCCAGAAAGGAAGATCAGGCTCAACCCCTACAAAAACTCATTTCTAAATATATTTCTAAAATGCGTGCTGCAACAAGTATAAAGGAAACACACTCTTCTCGGGTACTGTTTATTGCAGCCGAAATGGGTAATACTAAATTTTTAGTTGAGCTCATACGTCAATATCCTGACCTTATATGGAAGGTAAATGATAACAATCAAAGTATATTTCATGTTGCTGTCAAACATCGTCATGAGGGAATCTATAACCTATTGTACGAGATTGGTGCAATGAAAGCTTTGATAGTTCCACTTAGAGATGGACATGAGAACAATATGTTGCATTTAGTTGGGGCACGTGCCAAGCAAAAACAACTCGAGGATGTGTCCGGAGTTGCTTTAAAATGCAACGAGAACTATTATGGTTTGAGGTACATGTTTACTTGTCTATAACCATAGAGTAGTTTATAAGTAATTTTGTTTGTTTTGTGTTGTAGGAAGTAAAGAATATGATTCCTCCTTCTTATAGAGAACGAAAGAATGACGATGGTTTAACACCACATGAGTTATTCACAATGGAACACAAAGAACTAGTTACACAAGGCGAGAAATGGATGAAAGGAACGGCTAGTCAATGTATCGTTGTTGCAGCCCTTATAGCAACCATAGTATTGCGGCGGCTTTTACGGTTCCAGGTGGATATGACCAAACTAATGACAAAACCACAGGCCAACACAATGGTATCCCTGTCTTTCATTCTAAAGTAACCTTTATAGTCTTCGTTGTGGCGGATGCCATTTCTCTATTCGCGTCTTGTGCTTCAATTCTTATATTTTTATCCATCCTCACGTCTCCTGTTATGCTGAGTGTGATTTCTTGGAATCGTTGCCCAAAAAGTTGATTTTAGGTCTGGCAACTCTTTTCTTGTCTATAACAATCATGATACTTGCTTTTGGTATAAGCTTTTTCGTGCCACCATAAGGCTCTTATGGGTGCCAATTCTTGTTTGTGTATTTGTTGTGCTGCCGGTCCTCCTATATGTTAAGCTACAATATGCTCTCTTTATAGATGTAATTAGCTACTTATGCTTCTAGGTACCTCTTTAAGCCCAAAAAAACGTTTTCTTTACTATGCCAATCCAAAGGTCTAATCATTGTTGTTTTCTAGATGTTCTTAATAGGTTTATTAATATTTGCTTTGTAAAAAGACTTTTAGATTGCATATGATCATATACATGTATTATGCATTTTTTTTTTCTAGATGTGGATATGTTTTGTTAGCCTAGTTCTTTTGTTATTCTACAAGGTTAGGTGGTATGAGATAGCGCCTCCCTTCACTTCAGCCAAATAACTAGCATGGAGCCCACTCTCCCATTTCCACCTCGTCATTGGGGTAATAACCCAGTGTAACCGCACCATGATATTGTCCGTTTGGGCAGTCAGCACGTCCTTAGGTGCCCGCATCTCATGGTTTTCAGACGCGTCATGATGGTGAAGGTATCCAGCCCCTTATAAGGAAGCCTTCGTTCCCATTCACAACGAATGTGGGATATTGCAATTCACCCCCTAAGGGGTCCAACGTTCTCGTGGGACCTGGCACCACCGGTCGGGCCTTGGCTCTGATACCACCTGTAACACCCCAACGTAACAACACCAATATTGTCCGCTTTAGCGGCCAGCACGCCCTTAGGCGCTCGCCCATCATGGTTTTAAAACGCGTCATGATGGTGAAGGTATCCGGCCCCTTATAAGGAAGTCTTTGTTCCCATCAAATCCGATGTGGGATATTACAATTGGAGGGGGGCATTGATGGAGTCGCCAACACATTTTTTGTGGGATCCACTTCACTTTAAACGTTAAACCAAAAGAATAAAAAGGGGTTATTGTGGGGCTTTAACCCATTTCTTGGTTATTAGGGGGCATTGCTTACGTGTCGTTGACGTGGCATAATGGAACCCTTAGGGGCTCCATTCCATACCACCCAGCCTAATACCATCTATTGAGCATCATAGTTCTATAAGTCTGCTTGTTTACGAACCTATTGACTAACCCATAGAGATATGGATCTACCCTACTCAATTAATAAACCTACACTATGAATTTATGATTAGTATAAAAATTGAATTCTTCTTCAAAGTATAACTTTTTTTAAAACGACAACTTTCAGCAAGACACTAGCGTGCAAACAAAATAACAAAGCCAATTACATATCAAGAATTTTCCCCTTGTTCCAATCAAAAGTTGTTGACTATAAACGGTTATTAATCCAAAAAAAACCGAAGTATTTGACACCCCCAAGATCTTGTCGATCTTAATACCTTTCTTTTTTTTTTTATAAAATATGCATTTACTCCTAGCTTTTCACGAACACCTATAAGCAACCATGATAATAGCCTGGACCACCTTCTTCTTGTGACCGTGGCCTGGAATATGATTATGAATGTCAGATAAATCATGGAACGAAAAGGCGAAGTGAGATTTTACATCACTTGCTTATCTCTTTAAAACACCTGCTACAACAAGTAGTTGGCATGTGCATCACATTGCCAACATACATAATATTCATGCATACATAATATTCATGCATACATATACACGTGTTATATTGTATACACTAATATCATGTGTGAAAACTTCTAAAGCAAATGATGTTTATAAATCGTTTAAATGGAATAAATCAGAATGAAACTAAATCGGTTGATTGAGCCGGTTTGATATTAAATAGTAGACGGACTAAATTGTAATAGTTGAATAACATAAGGTGTTTGGCTAGTAGTTACATGTACTTAAACGGATAGAACATATGAAATGGGTATTGATGAATTGATTTGGGTTTCCCTCTCTTCTGTTCTTCTTCCTTTCTATTTATCGATCTCATTTGTCTAATTATTAAATTGTATCGTAACAAGGAAGTATACGATGTCCAGTCAAACCCTATATCAAAAGAGAAGCATACGAAGCAGAAAATATAAGAGGGTAACTATTAGCAGCTAAAAAAAGTTAAATAATCGCCTAACTAGGAAGTGCTTGGAATTTCAAGACCTTCAGCGAGTGAAAGCCACCTAGCGAGTGAAAGCCACCTGCAACTTATCCTCTAGGTTCTGGGTAAGGCATGGACCTACCAAATCCACATGGAAGGGTGAAGCGACCACTATATTTGGAGAACAACGTAAGGCACCCTAATAAATATATAGCAATCACCTTATATTTAGTTCATCCCTTACCATTCAAGATCGTTTTTAATTCTTTCCCTCGGTAATCTTTCATAAACTTTTCCTTTTCCTTAGGTTACCAAGAGCAAGCTTTTGTCGATAAGATCATCAAAGACTTTTTTCACATTTTTTGGAGCAGCATTTTTCTTATAAAAATACTAATCCAAACTAGGGTTTTAAAAAGTTATATATTTAAAAGATTCTCATTGACAGAATGTAGGGGGTTATAAATGAGAACATTAAATATCGTGAGAACTATGAGAACGAATGAAAAAACCGTGCGAACTTGGTCAAAAACAATTCAAATTTATAATTTCTTTTTACACTTATCAATATTATTCGAATACAATATTAGAAATTAAATTTATATGTTTAAATTTACATGTATTCGTAAATAAAGAAAATTTGCATATGTGCCGTTTACACATGTGTAAATTAGTTGTATTTACACATGTGTAAAAAATTATTAAGAGTGATTTTGAAAGAAGAGATGAACTATAAGGAGTAAATTCTTTTTTTTAATGTTGTATTTCAATTACAATGAGGTTTTTAATAAAAAATGATTTTGATTGGTTTTCTCATTCGTTCTCACGGTTCTTGTAATATTTGGTGTTCTTAAGATAACCCTTCCATAATATATATATATATATGATAAAACGAAAACCCTATTGAGTTAAAGAAACCCATAAAAGTATATATGTCACACCCTTAAATTCCACATGCGGGGTTTTACCGCAAGGCGCGTAAAGACCAGGATCAAGCCACTAATCGTGTTGAACCATTTCAAAATAATTGAAAAATGTTAAATTATCATATTCAACATGAATAGTGATAACAGTTTCAAATGTTCCAAAAGGAAAGTTGAAGTTTGACAGCGGAAGCTTAAAGTATAAAAACCTAGACATAGAAAAACCCACAATTGTTTTACATAAATAAGGAAAACAAACCCTTCCCACCCCTTATGCTAAAAAACGTCCTTTACGCCCCATAACTCATTAAACTTAATGCCAGATCATCGGTTCACTACCACAACACCCTCTACTTTTGCTGTTATTTCATCTGATTTATGGCATGAACGTCTCGGACACCCTGGACAACATTTAATGCATTGTCTTAAAAATTCTTATTCTATTGATGTTGGGAAATTGAATAAACATGTTTGTCAATCTTGTGTTTTTTGGTAAAAGTATTAGATTACCATTTGCTAGTTCTAATACTCAAAACGTTTTCACCATTTGACATCATACACAGTGATCTATGGACTTCTCCGATTTTAAGCTCGGTAGGACACCGTTATTATATCTTATTTCTCGATGACCTTATAAACTTTCTATGGGCCTACCCCATTTCTAAAAAGTCACAAGTGTACTCTCACTTTTGCCAATTTTATAATCTTATTGCAACTCAAATCAACATGAAAATAAAAACCATCCAACGTGATAATGGCAAAGAGTACATTAATACTTCTTTTCACACCTTCTTTCATCAACATAGCATGATGTTTCGCTTGTCATGCCCCATACCTCTTCCCAAAAGGTAAAGCCGAATGCAAGATTCAAACTATCAATAAAATGATCTGAACCCTTCTAGCCCATGCTTATCTCCCTAACATGCTTTGGCAACATACCCTTGAAACCTCCACTTGCCTCATCGACATCCTTCCAAGCAAACAATACAACAACCAGACACCCATAGAATTGTTATACTTTCGGACCCCCTCCTATGACCATCTCTGGGTTTTCGAGTGTTTATGTTACACACTCATACCATCAACTTCTATCCACAAGCTCGACCAACAATCCATCCCGTGTGTTTTCCTTGGCTATCCATCAACACATCGCGGGTATAAATGCTTTGATCTTAAAACAAAATAAACCATCACATCGCGCCATGTGGTTTTGGATGAGACCATCTTCCCGTCCGCAAACACCCTCACAACCACCCCATCCTACACTTTTCTTGACCCACCCTTTCCACCAACTCTGTGGTCACACGTGCAGGCCCAACCGCGACACAGGCCCATACCTAGCCGCAAACCCCACTTACCGTCCATAATACTGGGCTCGATCAGCCACCAACCTCCTTCTCATCACTGGCCCAGGCCTAGCAAAGCACAATGCATCGGACCCTCTGGCCCAATCCATCCGACACCTTATTCACCACCACACTAGCCCACCGTACCACCTACTATACCGATACCCTCACCATCTGGCCCACCACCACGTAATAACTCAGCCCAATCATCTCTGGCCCACTCACATCCACCTTCCATTCCCCCCCCCCCACCCCTTACAACAACCTCCACCCCACCTCAAACATTTGCCAATCCACCCAACCCGCCTCCTGAAATCACCCGCACTTTGCGCACCTGTGCAATGGATGGAATGTCACACCCCGACCCGCAGCGGAATAAGAGTCGGGGCATAATTGGGTTATCACCAAAGCTCATGACATTTACTACTATGTTTCATATTTAATAAAGTCAAAGTTACATTTCCAAATATTCAAACATGTTCATACATTACAAGGAAAATAAACCAAACATAACAATCCCAACTCTAAATCATTTTATTCTTCTGGTCCAATCCTATGTGTTCCTAGCTGCTGCTGGTTCACCTGTATCATGTGTAAAAATGGGGGTTTTTAGGTTAACATAAGTTGGCGAGTGAACCTTATTAGATAAACATTTATTAATGAATTACTTGTTAGTTTATCAATGAAAAATTGTGCATAATCATAAATGAGCAAATGTAAATAATCAAGCAGTGGCAATTAGCAAACACAACTATAACATACAACAACATATGATAGCATACATTAACATACCAACAACATACGATAAATAACATAAATGAACTGTGCGATCAAGGCTCAATCAAACGGAGCCGATCGTATTGCATGTATTGAATATGTAAATTGTCTGTGCGATCAAGGCTCAATCAAACGGAGCCGATCGTATTGCATGTACTGAAAATGTAAAATGTCTGTGCGGTCAAGGCTCAATCAAACGGAGCCGATCGTATGTGGGCACGCCGGGTTCAACCTCATAATGAAATGGGGAACATGCTCAACGCTCATAATGTAATGGGGAGCGGCGGCCTATGAAATTGCATGTACTGAAAATAATAAATTGCATCCAACAATAACTACACAACAGTTGAAACAAACTAAATACATATGTTCATGATATGATGTATGCACAATGGTTTAATTATAATATATATATATAACAAGACACATGATACACCCCAAAACGTGATTAAAGCGGGGAATTTGTAAAGATTCACTCACATTGGGTGCGTTGGATTGGAGATGGTGAGATGCGCACGAATTAGATGAGCGGAACAACGAGAAATACTAACCTACATAATAACGGAAAAATATATTAAACGAGTGGATTTTATTAAGGATTTTAATGAAATTTTTAGATATATTTTTGTGAGTTCAAGGCTATTTTCTATCTTTAAAAATGTTATTTTTAAGTATTTTTAATTGATTTTTAAATTAAATTAAATAAATAAAAATATAAAAAAAATTGTTTATTTAGCGTTGACCGTTGACCTGTTGACCTGTTGACCGGTTCGGTCAGCGAATTAGTTTGCGCCGGGTGAGGCTCGAACCCGAGACCTCCCGTACGCGTGCACGCAGCTCTACCAACTGAGCTACGTGTCTAACCCGAAATAATCTTGTTTTTAATTATATTTATATACTTATTCAATTTAACCGAAATTCTTTTAATTGCAAAAACATTTTAATTCAACGGACCGGTGCTAGTGACGGGTTTCGAACGCGCGACGTATGACTTAATGTTGCACACAGTCCACCGCTGGACTGTGTGTCTAACCTGGTTATTATCTCGGTTTTTATTATACTTAACAACTAACTGAGTTAACCCGGTTTAGTTTTTAATCAAAAAGGCATTTTATTACACAAGGAGTGCGTGTAGCAGGGATCGAACTCGGGACGTGTATGTTTTTTGTTTGCACACAGTCCACCGCTGGACTGTGTGTCTAACCCGTTTATAATTCCAATTTTAATTAATCTTATGTCATCTCTGAACTCGTCTTCTTCATTACAAACACAGACATCAATCAAAACAACTGATACGCGATTAATTTAGTTAATGAACATGATGAAAAATTTGAATGCATTGAACCGAAAAGTTTGGGGAACGAAAATACCGAACAGATCGTCTTCTTCAGAGAATCCGGCGAAGCTCGTCGGCTCTGTTTTGGAAACTTCGGCTGTGAGAATCAATTAACAGGTTTAAGGGATTAGATGTGAAATTGAACTAATGAGTATTGATTATCAGCACGTTTGAATGAGCATACCGGTAATCAGCGAGTTTCCGACAATTCCAGAAGTTTTCCGGTGAAAACAGAAAGTCCAGCAATATCGTCTGTGGTTGATTATGAGCGATGGGTTAATGTTAGTAAGGTTCTAACAATTGATTGAAACAGTAAAGTCGAGGTATTTTACCGGTTTGAGTTGAATACGGTTTTCTGGCGACTTTTGCAGAAAATTCCGGCGAGCTGATTTAGGCGTTCTGATGGTCTGAAAATGTGACAAAAATGAAATGGAGTATTGGTATGATATTTCTGAGTCGCGAGAGTCGTCTGAAGTTGAAGAAATCTGGACTTGATGATTTTTCGGTTATAAAAACCGATAATGATGAGGCTTTATGTTTAATCAATTCCGACTTGATTAAAAACCGTCGGTGCATCGGTTATAAACTAAATGTGCGATAAACAAACGAATTGACGATTGATTTGCCGATTACCGTTTTTCAGTTGACGCAACCGGTTTAACTGGGTTTGTGTATAAATCTCATTTGTGTTCCTAGAGATAACAGAAAAACACAATGTGGCGGAGTGGTCTTGTGAGTGTTTGTTAAGTCGCTGAAGTTGATTTCTGGCTGACCCGGGTTCGAGTCCCGGCAGCATCATATTTTTTTTATTGATTTCGTTTTAACCTTTTATCAAATATACTTTTTATAGTTTAGTTTATCTATTAATTATGTATCATTTTAAGTCAAAATAATCATAAATATTCAACGTGATTTTTATAACTTGATATTCGATTACAAAACGGAGCGGGTTTTGGAAACCCGTTTTTGACAAATGTTACAGTATCCCCTACTTTTAGAAATTTCGTCCCGAAATTTAAGTAATAGTAGTAGAAAAAAGGTGCGGTTATTGTTCGCGCATTGAGTCTTCACGTCCCCAAGTAAACTCAGGTCCCCGTTTCGACTCCCAGCGTACCCTAATAATTGGAATGCGACTTCGTTGAAGACGTTTTCTCCGAAATCCATGATCTCTACAGGTCTTTCAATAATATGCTTAGATTCATCAATCTGAATATCTTCCAGAGGGATGTGGAGGTTTTCGTGACACTTCTTCAAGTTTGATACGTGGAATGTGAGATGAATCCTGTTGAGTTCTTCTGGTAGATCAAGCTTGTAAGCTATAGGTCCTACTCTTTCGAGTATCTTGAAAGGCCCTACGTAGCGTGGTGCTAGCTTGCCCTTTTTGACCAAAACGAACTACTCTCTTCCACGGTGATACTTTTAGAAATACATGATCACCAGTGTTAAACTCTAAAGGCTTCCGTCGTTTGTCTACATAACTCTTTTGACAACTTTGGGTCGCTAAAAGATTGTTTCAAATTTGGTGGATCTTGTCTGTGGTTTCTTGGATCAATTCTGGACCAGTAATTTGAGCTTCCCTAATCTCGTGCCAACATACAGGAGATCGGCTCTTACGACCATATAAGGCTTCAAAAGGTGCCATGCCGATGCTTGAATGATAGCTGTTGTTGTACGAAAAATTCATCTAGCGGTAGATGAGCGTCCCAATTTTTCCTTGAAGTCTATAACACATGCTCGAAGCATATCTTCAAGAGTTTGAATGGTGCGCTCAGACTGTCCATCAGTTTGAGGATGATAGGCGGTACTGAGATCTAATCGCGTGCCCATAGCGGATTGTACTGCTTGCCATGTTCGTGAAGTGAAACGACCATCACGATCAGAAATAATGCTTAACGGTACTCCATGTCGGCTTACGATTTCGCGGATACAAATACGAGCTAGCTTTTCGTTCTTAAAATCTTCGCGGATAGGAATAGAGTGAGCTGATTTTGTAAGTCGATCAGTTACTATCCGTATAGTGTCATACCCACCAGAAGTGAGAGGTAACCTGGTAATGAAATCCATGGTTATATTTTCCCACCTCCATATAAGTATTTCAGGTTGGACCAGAAGTCCTGAGGGTCTTTGGTGTTCAGCTTTTATTTTGGAACATGAAAAACACTTGGAAACAAAATCAGCAATATCCTTTTTCATTCCAAGCCACCAGTGGGTGTATCAAAGGTCCTGATACATCTTGTCGGCTCCTGGGTGTATAGAATATCGTGTTTTGTGCGTCTCATTCACAAGAAAAATATCACGAAGATTATTGTGGTCAGGAATCTATATGCGATCTAGACAGTATAGAATACCGTCGGATTTAGTTTAAATTTTAAGTTCAACTCCACAAGACATCTCCTTTCGCACATCTTCTTCCGTTATTGAAACGTGTTGGGCTTCTCGAATTTGATCTTGGATGTCGCTTACGATTTTATTTATAACAGTTTTGAGGGAACCGATGCATTTGTAATGATCATAAACAAAAACTTCAACCATGACGATATTTAAACCTACACGGAACTTTTCATAATCTCCTGGTAATGCTTTTGATTCTTTGCCAAGAATACTTATATATAGGAAGTACCAGCGGCGTATCCACCATATTCTTGTCAAATTTTCATTGGCTTTATCAGTAAATCATGATCAGTTCTATGTGACTCTAAAACATAAACAACACAACAAACAAAACTTGAGTCTTAATTCTGAAATGATACATGACTAAATGTTGACAGTACCTCTCTCGTTGGTTTTGATGAAGGGGTCAGTCTATGTAAAAGTGTGACACAACCCAACTTCTTTAAATGATGAGATTGAGATACGTCGAGATGTATGATGATATAAATGTTAAATCAATGAGTATAGAACAAAACTGTAATATCAAATCGTATTAAAATTCTTGGATTCATAGTTTCCAAATTTTACAACTGGAATACGGAAAGATGGAGATAACATAAAGAAAAACATTAAAACTAGACGATTAGAGTTGAGTCTTGATTCTTGGTGAGGAGAAATTAGTTGGGTGATTCGTTTGGGCCGTTATTATTTTCAACAGTATTGGTGTTGATGTTATAAGCTCTTCCTCTTGCAGGTGGTGGAGCTTGGTTAGCTTGATTCACCGGATTTGCTTGAGCTTGGGCATGAATGATGTTCACCAAACGTGGGCAAGTGTTTCTAAAATGGCTTGGGTCTCCACAATTGTAGCAAGCCCGCATAGGTTGTACCATGGGATAGTTGGGTTGATAGTAGGTTTGGGCTAAATGTTGGGTAGGTGGTAGTAGTAGGGGTTGTTGGGCTTGACCCATTATTTGTTGGTGGGTTTGGGTTGAAGGCTGGTGACGGTTCGTTCGCTGAGGCATGCGACAGGTTTGAACAGTATGACCTGCGCGACCACAGCCGGTGCAATATTGGCAAGGATGATCTGGAGAATGGTGGTATTGGCAACGGTTGCATTTTGGTAATGGGCCAGAGTATGGTCTTTTGTATGGTGCAGGTGAAGGGGCGACTTGGGTAATGGGTGCAGCAGGGATAGGGTAATTGGTTTGTGTGACGGCGAAGTTTCTTGTGCTTCGATTCCTTTTACCAGTAAACTTCAAGGAGGAACCAGAATGGTTTGAAGTTTGAGCCTCAATGGGGGCTTTCTTCTTCTCTTCTTTGAATTTACCGTTTCGAATGCGATTTTCGGTCAGTTCAGTGGCTAGTTCCATAGCAGCTTCAAGTGTTGCTGGTGAAGTGCTGAGAACTGAATCTTGAATTTTCGAGGGAAGACCTCGAATATAATGCTCGACCAAGCGATAAGTTGGGGTGAACAAGTTAGGGACCATTTGGTTCAACTCTAGGAACCTCTTGTTGTAGATGGTATGATCTCCCTCCTTTTGCTTTAAAGAATGGAATTCGTCCTCCAACTTTTTAACCTCACTCCTAGGACAGAAACGCCTAGTCATGATTTCCCTTAACTCCTCCCAAGTTAAGGCCATTGCATCTTCAGTTCCCCTCTTCCCTTTCTCAGTATTCCACCAAGTGAGAGCTACCCCAAATAGTCTCCCGGTGGCGTATCGAACCTTGCGATCCTTAGGACAATCGCAGTTGAGAAAGGTGTTTTCCATCTCCTCGAACCAATGTAGGAGAGCAGTGACACCCTCGGTCCCTTCAAATTTAGGAGGATCACAAGACTTAAAATGTTTGTAAGAGCACTTGCTGGTAGGAGGGTTGTCGATGTTCTGGTCCTGTTGTTGGGGAGGGTTAGTAGGATTTGTAGCAAGGGCTTGTTGTACTTGGACCACAATGTCAGGCAGTATCGTGGCCATTTGTTTCGCGATCTGAGTGGCCAAACGTTCCTGAGACCTTCCTGATCTTTTACCCCTTCGTTGCTGTCTAGACGACATCTACAGGATCATACAATGAGGAGATTGTGAGTTTATGATGTCTTTTTAGGTGTCATGTGTCTTTAAGAAAATGAAAATAACATAAATATCAATAATGCAACCACATCCAGAGGATGTCTTGGGTTCGCTCATGTTGGGCCTCAAATGTCCCCCATACCTTCACCTACATAGTCATGTGGGCCCCCATGGCTATTGGCTTGGTAGGATTCACATTAGTATTGGCAATTTAACACTCGCATCCCCCGAATGCAAACCACAAAATCTGTTCATGAGATGTTTGGTCGGAACGTGTCCAGGTGTAGACACAATGACAACTCAAAGTGGGGTTAGCTCACACGACGTTTGGTATAGCATGCTTTGGCCTAATAGGTACTTAGTACTCTCATCGTTAGTCCCCAGGTAGGCAAACTGGTCCTTTATTTTGGATTTATACGAATGCCAGCCTAGACAGGACGTTCCGACTACCGGTACTGGTACCCTTCCAGTTACTACATGCCCGTCATGAGAACTCACTTTGATGAGATTTGAAAACACGAAAATCATTGTAAAAGCAATCATGATGTGGTGTGTGCTTTCATGGATGTGATATGTTACGAGTATATGATTTATGATAGGCATTATATGATAATACGTACTTATGAACATGCTTGCATAATATTGAATGTAACATTTAACATAAAACATATAAACATCATGAAATTTGGCATGTAACACACAAAAATCCTTATAAGTTTCTAATCAACTATAGTATAGGCTCTAAGGGTCTAATAACCTATCCTATATCCCTATAGTCATGGCTCTGATACCAATCTGTCACACCCCGACCTGCAGCGGAATAAGAGTCGGGGCATAATTGGGTTATCACCAAAGCTCATGACATTTACTACTATGTTTCATATTTAATAAAGTCAAAGTTACATTTCCAAATATTCAAACATGTTCATACATTACAAGGAAAATAAACCAAACATAACAATCCCAACTCTAAATCATTTTATTCTTCTAGTCCAATCCTATGTGTTCCTAGCTGCTGCTGGTTCACCTGTATCATGTGTAAAAATGGGGGTTTTTGGGTCAACATAAGTTGGCGAGTGAACCTTATTAGATAAACATTTATTAATGAATTACTTGTTAGTTTATCAATGAAAAATTGTGCATAATCATAAATGAGCAAATGTAAATAATCAAGCAGTGGCAATTAGCAAACACAACTATAACATACAACAACATATGATAGCATACATTAACATACCAAAAACATACGATAAATAACATAAATGAACTGTGCGATCAAGGCTCAATCAAACAGAGCCGATCGTATTGCATGTATTGAATATGTAAATTGTCTGTGCGTTCAAGGCTCAATCAAACGGAGCCCATCGTATTGCATGTACTGAAAATGTAAAATGTCTGTGCGATCAAGGCTCAATCAAACGGAGCCGATCGTATGTGGGCACGCCAGGTTCAACCTCATAATGAAATGGGGAACATGCTCAACGCTCATAATGTAATGGGGAGCGGCGGCCTATGAAATTGCATGTACTGAAAATAATAAATTGCATCCAACAATAACTACACAACAGTTGAAACAAACTAAATACATATGTTCATGATATGATGTATGCACAATGGTTTAAATATAATATATATATAACAAGACACATGATACACCCCAAAACGTGATTAAAGCGGGGAATTTGTAAAGATTCACTCACATTGGGTGCATTGGTTGGAGATGGTGAGATGCGCACGAATTAGATGAGCGGAAAATACTAACCTAAATAATAACGGAAAAATATATTAAACGAGTGGATTTTATTAAGGATTTTAATGAAATTTTTAGATATATTTTTGTGAGTTCAAGGCTATTTTCTATCTTTAAAAATGTTATTTTTAAGTATTTTTAATTGATTTTTAAATTAAATTAAATAAATAAAAATATAAAAAAAATTGTTTATTTAGCGTTGACCGTTGACCGTTGACCGTTGACCTGTTGACCGGTTCGGTCAGCGAATTAGTTTGCGCCGGGTGAGGCTCGAACCCGAGACCTCCCGTACGCGTGCACGCAGCTCTACCAACTGAGCTACGTGTCTAACCCGAAATAATCTTGTTTTTAATTATATTTATATACTTATTCAATTTAACCGAAATTCTTTTAATTGCAAAAACATTTTAATTCAACGGACCGGTGCTAGTGACGGGTTTCGAACGCGCGACGTATGACTTAATGTTGCACACAGTCCACCGCTGGACTGTGTGTCTAACCTGGTTATTATCTCGGTTTTTATTATACTTAACAACTAACTGAGTTAACCCGGTTTAGTTTTTAATCAAAAAGGCATTTTATTACACAAGGAGTGCGTGTAGCAGGGATCGAACTCGGGACGTGTATGTTTTTTGTTTGCACACAGTCCACCGCTGGACTGTGTGTCTAACCCGTTTATAATTCCGATTTTAATTAATATTATGTCATCTCTGAACTCGTCTTCTTCATTACAAACACAGACATCAATCAAAACAACTGATACGCGATTAATTTAGTTAATGAACATGATGAACAATTTGAATGCATTGAACCGAAAAGTTTGGGGAACGAAAATACCGAACAGATCGTCTTCTTCAGAGAATCCGGCGAAGCTCGTCGGCTCTGTTTTGGAAACTTCGGCTGTGAGAATCAATTAACAGGTTTAAGGGATTAGATGTGAAATTGAACTAATGAGTATTGATTATCAGCACGTTTGAATGAGCATACCGGTAATCAGCGAGTTTCCGACAATTCCAGAAGTTTTCCGGTGAAAACAGAAAGTCCAGCAATGTCGTCTGTGGTTGATTATGAGCGATGGGTTAATGTTAGTAAGGTTCTAACAATTGATTGAAACAGTAAAGTCGAGGTATTTTACCGGTTTGAGTTGAATACGGTTTTCCGGCGACTTTTGCAGAAAATTCCGGCGAGCTGATTTAGGCGTTCTGATGGTCTGAAAATGTGATGAAAATGAAATGGAGTATTGGTATGATATTTCTGAGTCGCGAGAGTGGTCTCAAGTTGAAGAAATCTGGACTTGATGATTTTTCGGTTATAAAAACCGATAATGATGAGGCTTTATGTTTAATCAATTCCGACTTGATTAAAAACCGTCGGTGCATCGGTTATAAACTGAATGTGCGAATAAACAAACGAATTGACGATTGATTTGCCGATTACCGTTTTTCAGTTGGCGCAACCGGTTTAACTGGGTTTGTGTATAAATCTCATTTGTGTTCCTAGAGATAACAGAAAAACACAATGTGGCGGAGTGGTCTTGTGAGTGTGTGTTAAGTCGCTGAAGTTGATTTCTGGCTGACCCGGGTTCGAGTCCCGGCAGCATCATATTTTTTTTATTTATTTCGTTTAACCTTTTATCAAATATACTTTTTATAGTTTATTTTATCTATTAATTATGTATCATTTTAAGTCAAAATAATCATAAATATTCAACGTGATTTTTATAACTTGATATTCGATTACAAAACGGAGCGGGTTTTGGAAACCCGTTTTTGACAAATGTTACATGGAATTCATAAACCGAAACGTCACCTTAACATTCACACATCTTCTATAATTTTTGTTCCCAAAAACCCTTTAGAGGCCTTTCCCATACCGGTTTGGCACGATGCCATGGCCACTGAGTTTCATGCTCTTATTAGAAACGAGACTTGGGAATTAGTACCGCGTGAGCCAAACATGAATTTTATTATATGTATGTGGTTGTTTAAACACAAATACAGGTCAGATGGCATGTTAGAACGGTATAAGGCTCGGTTGGTCTGTAATAAGCGTTCTCAACAAATGGGCATCGATTGTGGTGAAACGTTTATCCCGATGGTCAAGCTTGCTACCATGTGCACTATTTTATCGATCGCTCTGTCACGGTCATGGTCAGTTCATCAACTTGATGTCACAAACGATTTTTTACATGACACAGTAAATTAAACAGTATACATGCACCAACCCATGGGTTTTAGACCTACAAATCTACCGAATCATGTATGTCAACTTAAAGAGTCACTTTATGGATTGAAACAGGCGCCCCGGGCATGGTACCAAAGGTTTACTGATTACGTTCTTATGTTGGGTTTTCGTCATAGTCGGTGTGATGCATCTCTGTTCACTCTTCATCATGGCAACGATGTAGCATTTTTTCTATTATGTCGATGACATATTATTGGTTACTTCTTCAGCTCAGCTACAACACAATCTCATGGCTCGTCTTGCAGCTGAATTTGCCATGAAAGATTTTGGCCCACTTAGTTTCTTCCTCGGGATCTCAGTCAATCACACCAAAGATGCTATGTTCCTCTCTCAGTAGGGTTACGCTCAGGATATCATCGAACGGGTAGGTATAAAATCGTGCAACCCGGTTTTGTACCCCCATTGACACTAAATCCAAGCTCGGGTCAAATTGTAACGCACAGCGTTCTCATACTTTCCATATTTAGAAAACTCGTGATGTATTTCTGTTTTTGGAAACCTTGTATCTTGTATTCGTTTTTTCGTTGTAATCATTGTAAACTGAGACTTGAATCATAATAAAATTCGTATTTTATTCCAAGACATGTCATATATACGTTCATACATTCATACAGGTGATACTTGATCCTTACTACTTGTAAACGTTTGATAAACTTGCCAATATGTGACATACATGAATTATACACCATTTGGATGTATACGATACTTATTCGCGATTCATAAACTTAATCATACTTGTTAGTCCTTATTATTATGCTTACATTACGTAAATAAACCTTATACTAGGCCTTTGTTGCATAAATCACCCTAAAACTCGTTAAACACAAACTACAGGGGCTGAATGTGTCAAAAATAACCAAACTTTGGGTTTTTACCTTCTCGTGGGCCGCCAGCGCCAAACCCAATTCTTCTTGCTCCCCGCCAGAAGGCAAAATCCACAGAATTATTATTCAGCTCATGGGTTGGTCAATTTTGGAGCACAAGGATTGTGCTTCTTGCACTAAATGCCCACCAAACTAACCCTAATCCTCAACTATAAAACCCACACTACCTCCACACTTCTTCCACTTTACAAACACTCTAAACTCACTCTCTAATCACTTCAAATCTGTTGCTAATCTCAGAATCTAAGCAGAAACTCCAAGGCTTTCTAAGTGAGTTCTAGCTCACTTCCACTTCATCTTTTTCATTGTTCTTTCTTTCTTAGCACTTGGGACACCTCTATGATTGTTTCCTTAGGTTTTTCCATAAAAAACCAAGATGGAACTCCTTCATATTTGAGGTTGAAGTGCAATAAACTTCCTGATTTTAACAAAACTCTTTCAAAACTTATGTTTTCATCAAACAACTTTGTGTTCTTAAGCTTGCAATCAAAGCTATGATTAGTTAGACTAACCAAGGTTGTTATACATGTAACTAAAAGTGTTTTAACACTCTAAACTTTCTGTTTTGAAGAGCTTTAAGCTCACAAGTGATGCCAAGCCAAAAGCTTAATGATAGTGTGTCCACCTTGGTTAGCTTGGGCTATCCTAACATTGACACCACACATCACTTGATGATTTTCATTATTATCCCAAGTAGCTTGCTAGCTCTAAAGTGTCACAACCCCGCCTAGCCGTCGACGTGTGTCGATGTGTGCTCCCCGGGTTGTAGTTTACTTGGCTACTTGGTATAGTGGTGACACACTTTACATTCTTGTCATTTACATTTTGTTCTTGTTCTAAGACCCTCCTTGTTGTCTATGACAGCTTGTGTAAGTGGTGAACATCATACGAGGTCCTAAAGTGGATGGTTAATCCTCCCACCTCCTACTTGAATTACATGACACTAAGAGGTACCTAAGTGGATGGTTCATCCTCCCACCTCCTACATGATTATATAACTAGATATATACATATGGACTATAATATAATCCTTGAAACCGAACCCTTGATAATGACTAAATAAGCATCTATCAAGTTAATAAGTTTATCACTATGTGTGTAGTTCCTTGTCAACGAATCTTATAGGTCTTGAACCTATGAAACCACACCTAATCCTTATGGGTTATTATAAGTGTCAAGGACAAGTGTTATACCTTAGTGAGTATTTTCGTATACGTTACTTTGAATGCATTATTCCAAATCCCGAATCTCTCGTTATCATTCCAACGCTCACACCTACGTTTTCCTCTTGTAGGATAACTCGGTGTTCATCCCGCAACTTAACAACCCTTCACGGACTTTGCTAAATCGGAACGCTTGCAAAACCGTGAGTATACTCGAACCCCCTTTTATGCTTATCACTTTTGGGGTGTAACATTTTTACATTATCATAAAACAAAACAAAACTTATGCTTATTTACGTGCACGAACAATCCATTATACATGAACGCTTTGATACGTATGTTATGCTTATACTAGGACCGAACGTATGTGATACCATAGTCATTGGCTTATTTTGAGCCTCCATTTGACATGTATAGAGCTATAGGAGTAACGCACCGCCCGTGAATGAGTGGTCATGTTGAATTATTTATACTAGTTGCGTAAACAGAGGGTTGACTAGAAATATCGCATGCCTTGTATATGCTCGTATGTAAACTTAGTTGCCATGTGGATTTGTTTAAACTTATGCTTATACGTATGCTGTGCTCAAACTTGTATACTCGCCTTTGCTTTTGCATTGAACTCGTATTTTAAAACATGGTACAGGTTGACGAAGATGATGCTATGAAAATGAAGTAGCCCCGAGACTAGGTACACACATAGACGTTAGGTTTATTATTGATGTATCAAATTTTGTCTTAGTTAATGTTGTATTTGAATTTTCCCTTGTAATGTATGACTTTATGCCATGAAATGAAATTCGGATTTAATTAATTATTGTCGCAATTAGTCTTATGAGCAATGAGCAATCTATTCGTCCCGCCTCGATGTTTCCGCCATCGGTTGGGGTGTCATCTCTTGATCTGAAAATAGATCATTTGAATGCATTGAAGAGGATTATTCGGTACGTCAAAGGGATGTCATCTCTTGATCTGATTCTAGGGTCGTCGTCCACTCCGAATCTTCTAGCATACACGGATGCAGATTGGGCAAGATGCCCTGACACTAGGCGCTCCACTAGGGGTTACTGTATTTGTTATGGGGATAATCTCATCTCATGGTCCTTCAAACAACAACCAACCATTTCTCTCTCTAGCGCCGAGGCCAAGTACCACAAGGTTGCTAATGTTGTTGCCGAAATTTGTTGGCTAAGGAACTTACTTCTCGAGGTTCAATGCCCGCTGGCACGTGCTACTTTAGTATACTGCAACAATGTCGATGCCATTTATCTATCATGTAACCCAGTTCAGCATCAACGCACCAAACATATTGAATTAGATATTCACTTTGTGCGTGAACAAGTTCAGCGCAGTCAAGTCCGTGTTCTTCATGTCCCTTCCGGATACCAAACAGCGGACATATTCACCAAAGGCCTTCCACATCTCCTATTTGAAGATTTTCGGTCCAGTCTCGACATTCAGTCACCTCCCGCTTCGACTGCGGGGGTGTAATAGTCATTATATTGTATTAATGGATAAAATCAATTGTAATCCGGCATTAAAATATGAGATTGTATTTATCTTGTATATGTAATACGAAATAGAGGAGAGGGATCTCAAGGATCCAAATTTATCAATTATCAATAACGAGTGGTTGACAGGGAAGATGGGTGAAGACAAAGTTTTGATGATGGAGATTTGATCGGGGATGTTGTAGTTGAAGCAAGCGGAGCAGGGGGTATGTATATCAAACAAGATCTTCACAACCGTCTACTTCAAGGTCTTTAATTTTACGGACATTAATTGATGAAGACTTTAAGGAAGACCAGGTGGATGCCGCTGTAAAAGATCATGCACCTGATGTCGATGATGACTTTGATTACAGCTTTGAAGTTTTACTTTATTTTTAGTTTTTGAACTTTTTTCGTTTTCAAGTCGGACAATTTATTATTCGGATATTTTGGTAATTTAAAATGACTTTGGTACTTTATTTTAAAGATTATGTTATTGGAATATTTTTGGAATTTGAAGAAAGTGTTATTTTTCAATATATAATATTATTTTTTATGTTTTTATTTATTTGTGTTTTTTTCTTAAGCCTGTGCTTTTTCTGCACTTCTCGCCTAGGCCACAGGCGGAGCCTATGCGCCTTGAGTGCGTTTCACGCCTTTGATAACTATGCTTTATACTAATGCAGTTAAACAAGCATTATAAGCTGTCATGAATGGATAGTCTAATCTGACCATAACTTCAATAACAGATTTCAACTGTTAGATACATCACTATTAACATTAACATTAATACTCAAATCACATTTACATAAGCATATCTCTAAAAATTTCTATGCCTATGCAGGACTTCTAAAGGCTAAATTTGTTTTTACAGTGATATAATATTGAGCAGAGTAGCCCTGCTTCCAATTAACCTCCTAAACACAAATTCCAATCTAGTTTCCAAACATTCAAGCTGTGTTTCCAACATTTCCAATCTACATTTCGCAATTTGCATCTTCTCCAATTGCATTGATGATCCATGTTTGCATAAACTTTGCAACGCATCATCTACGCTTTCGAATTCATTCCCAATCCCATTTTCTTGTTGATCTTCACACGCGACAATCCCCTTATGCACCAACTTCGATACTACAATCGCCCATCTGTTAGGCTTTGAGTTCGGCAATGATAACAACAACAGCAAAGATTCAAAAACCGAAACAGTCGTTTCACTAACTCCTATCACCGCCTTCATCACCGCCGCAAGATGGTGGTTGTTTGAGTCAACCACCACTGATCCACCACTTGTCATCATGTTATCAACTTGCTTCAAACATCCAGCCAACATTTTAACATCCTTCTTCATCTTCTTTCTAAAACAAATATAGTTAATAACACTCTTTTCATTGCTCAACTCGCATTTCCGCCTGCGTAAAACAGACTGCACATCTCTAACATGTGCTTTCATTTGTGCAACCATATCCCTCACACTACAACAAACATCCAACAAACTAACAGACTCTTCAACCAACTCTTCCACCCACTTCTTATTTTGCTCTCCAGTCACCAAAGCTCGAGTCGCGGACAAGTTTAAAAGATCATCTATACAATTATACAATTCCGCCAGACATAACAAACCACCACAAATATTGTCCACAGACGGCTTTGACGCTGCAACTGCCGCAGCAGTTTTCGCTGCGTTAAGCTCCTGTTCGATCCTAACAGTCATCGGATGCGATCTGCTAGGCAAGCTTATGGATTTAACTTGACCTTTGCTACTATATTTTGTAGAAACAACCATTTTTTGGGAAGCTCTATTGATCAGGTGTTTTGTTACTTTGTATAATTGGTGAGGTTATCCTTTATGTCATGTTATATATATGCACATATATTGGGAATAAATATATATATCTATATATATTTTTTTTATAAAAGTAGATTCCCACGTAAGTTTATGGGCGGATGGAGGCTGAAAGTGTGAAAAAAGACTATTGGTCCAAGTGTGTGAAACATGTGAAGGTAGCATGGGGTTTTCTATCTTTGTGTCGGGTGTTGGGCCAACGCAACAGTCTCGCCAATTATACATGCCAACTTCTTTTTGGACCTACCGCCATACTTGATAGATATATGCTAACATCTTTGTATAAATTGTACAGGTCATCGGTTATATGTGTTATAAAATAAAAAGTGATTCTTGTAGATTAATATTGTTACTTTTTTAAAAAGGTTGTAGGTGAAGAGTGGTGATTTAAAAAGTGCCATCTAGGGTTTTTGTTGGTATGTATAGGTGGCATGTAAAGGTTGTATTTTTTGGGTAGAAAGTGATATGTGCGTGAATCATGGTTCATGCTTGCGTAATGTAGTGAGGCCTGATTGGTCCACGTATCGGGTTTGGGTGAGTCTTTTAAAAAAAAACGGGTATTTTAAGAATTTTGCACATATGAGTCTCTTTGTTCATGAATTCAAATGCCTGATTATAGGTAATCTCATCAACTACGGAAAACTTTATCGATAACTTGAAGGTGTGCCGATTTTCTACGGACTACTAATTGACAAAATATTTAGCAACGGCCTACCGACAAATCTATTATCGACGCAACCCTTTTAGTATTATATCTAAATTTATCAAAAACCTAGAAAATGATTTAAATTTTATAAATTTTTTGTATGAAATGGGTTCTGAAAGATATAGGAATGTAAATGAGTCAAACATACTTCAGCGAAATGTTTAGGAGTGTTTGGCGAAAGGTTCGTTTACATTTATTTATTTAATAAACATAAGAACATAAACATTTTTTTTTCATTTTAATTTAATGGAAGAATATGAAAATATGTTCCGTTCGTTCATTTACATACCTGAATGTTTTTTATGTTTGTTTATTTACGTTCGTTTAATATTAGTAAAAAAATTCACATATATTCATATAGAATGTTACAAAAGTATGCATTAATACGAGAATCCTCATTAAACAAAGATAATTAATTCATTTTTTTCAATCTTAAAAGTTTTAATAATATATGAGATGCAATTTTTATTCATTTATTTTTTTAAATTTGAAAAAAAAAATACGAATCAATTTCATTTATTTATGCAACCTACACATGTACAAATTATGTATATGACTATTACCTATACATAACCCAAGTGTAAGAAAAAGTAACGACAAACAAATAAATGAACAAGTTAATTTAACTTATTTTTATGTATATATCGTACTCATTAATTTGAATGTAAAAAGTTAAAACTTTAAAAATATACATGAACCTCTAAAAAAGAAATTAACGGTTTAGGTTTTTTGTCGTACTAAAACTCTCTTCTGAAATGAACGTCCTATATTTTTGTTTATGTTTCAACTACTAGAAAATAGAAACGATGGGTAGTTTAGTTAAGTGACGCTTTTCACGTAATCACAAGTACACCCACAACTCCCTATTCCACAATGACCCATTCGGTCATTTCTCCCATTCCACAATGAGGCCTCCGGCCATTTCCATGTATCATGTACATTTGAATCACTAACTTAGATGTGTGTGTTGGCCATTCAATATACTTAACTTATTAGACTTGTTTATGTTTGTTCAATTACATTCATTCATAATCATTTACATTCGTGAGCATTCGTTTAGATTTTTTATGATCTATTAACAAACACGAGCATCATTATTTCTCTTAAACATGAAAAAAAAAAGTATTCAGTTCGATTCATTTAGCACGTAAACAGCCTACGGTGCTCTTTTTTCCACTAGGGAACCTATTTTTAGGAAAAAGAAATAGAGTTTCGACCCACGTGTTGCCCCACAAGTGTTGGTCCTTTTATCCGGTGCTAATAATAAAACATGAAATGGTACAATATGCCCAGATCCATGCCATGTTTTCTTGGAGCCGATTTCGTGGAAGCCATCAGCCATTAAGAATGCGGCAGCTGCCTCGAATACAGTTGCCGATGAGATGAATATTTAGCAAACGACAAGGTTTAATAAATGGTACAAGAATTATGTGAGTTTTATATGTGCGCATGCTTGGGTTGTCTCGGTTATGTTTCTTTTCATTGTTTCGACAGCTATTAGATCTTTTAGTTTATATGATTCTCAGATTCAGTATTGACTTCCACTATATTGCTTTGCTGGAACCGATATTTTTCAAAGTGTTCATACTTTATATTCCTATTTCTAGTGTCAAACGAATCACTACAAGACAAAATGAGCAGAATCTTTGTATGATACTTTGATGTGATGATTAGAACTTGTCTAGGCAATTTAGACTCTCGATATGGTGGGGCGGGGGTTTGAGGCATGTGTTGACACGTGGGGCTTGGGTTTAGGGGTGGCTTGGCCAAATTCTTTTTATTTTTTTTTTAAATTAGTGGATAATATAGGGTAGGGTGCACCCAATGTCCACCCGCCAGCTCAGATGGGTAGCCCCGCTCAACGCTCAGGCTGAAACCCACGCCAAAAGGGCCACGCCCAAACCCAAGCCCAACCGGGGTGGTCACATGGGTGTTTCCTCCCAACCCACACTCAAACCTCCACCCCATACCCCATAGCCTTACGGTGTTTGAATATGATCATATGAGTTGTGACGGATCCAAGATTGTTCACTAGTGTGAGCGAAAAAATGAACAGGTCAAAAAATTACAATAAATCGTCACGAAAAAACAAAAGAAATGGATATCATGAAAGGGTTTTGCTGACTATAGTAGATGTGAACTTATGATGATTAACTGTAGAGTAGAGATTCAAGTTTTTTATTTGTGGATCGACTACGATTTAGAGGTTGCTGACTGATCATAAGCCGGTTAAAAAAAAACTGGATGAGATGATAATCGACTTAAAAATTAAAAATAAAAAATCTAAAAATAGAATGGTTTTGAACTTTATATAATTTAAAAATAAATCAAAAGAGTTAAGTTCCGGTGAAAATAAAATTAACTTACTAAACGTACAAACTGAAAGAAAAGTCAAAAAAACGCGGTGGCATTTTCGTAAATATATGGGCGTGGGGAAATTATCAAAATTACTCTACAAGATCATTTGTAGAGTGATTTTGGTCTTGTAGAGTAATTTTGTAAAATGTTCATGTAGAGTAATTTTGATAAAAAAAAAAACCTAACCCCCCCCCCCCCCCCCCCCAAAAAAAAAAAAAAAACTAAAAGCTAAAAACTAAACCATAAAGCTAAACCCCATAACTAAATGCTAACAAACTTACTCTACATGATCATTTTATAAAATTACTCTACAAGAACATTTTACAGAATTACTCTACAAAATGTCAAAATTACTCTACAAAAGATCAAAATTATTCTACAAGAACATTTTACTAAATTACTCTACAAGACCAAAATCACTCTACAAATGGTCCTTTAGAGTAATTTTGAAGACCAAATATTTACGAAAATGTCACCGTGTGTTTTTGGCTTTTCCTTCAGTTTTTACGTTTTGTACGTTAATTTTATTTGTATTTGATCTTTAGTCTAAATCAAAAAATAGAATGATTTTGAACTTTATATAATAGTTATTATATATTCATATAATTTTAAAAATAGAACGTCCATTCCTAATGATACTAGAAAATAATTGTTACTAAACTTATTGGATTTTAATAATCTAAAGTTTAATCTGGTGACCAATAATAATATTAACTTTAAAAATTCTCTCCAACGATCTCAATTGTAAGAATTTGGCTCTCATTAATCCTTTTAGGCCACTCGGTACGGGCTCCGTCCTAGGCTCGGCGAGGACCGGCGACGGACCTGAACACCACCCTGGGTGGTGCGTCGTCGTCGCATACGTCGGCCAGGGGACGATGGGGACGGGCGAAAAAGACAAAAAATTTAACCTTGTGGTGGTGCTTGACCGTTGGACATGATGAATTAAAAAATAATAATATTTTCCTTTTAAAATTCAAATATATTACCTATAAATCCCTCCACTTTCTACACAATACCCCTATTTCGCCCACTCTTATTCACTCACTTTTTATACAATTCCTTCAATTTTTATACAATTCCTCTCATCTTTCTCTCTTTTTTTAAGATTAGGTTTGTTTTTATAATGTAATGTTAGAATTAATATTTATTTTAGACTTTTTTTAATTTTTTCTTAATATTAGGTTGGTTTTTTAATGTTTTGAATTAATATTTAATTTAGCGTTTTATTTTTTTAGTTTATATATATATATATATATATATATATATATATATTGCATATTTAATTTTAGTTTTAAATATATATTGCATATTAAATTTGTCAAAGTTAAAAAAATAATTAAATAAAGTACGTGGGGTTACCCCATCATCCATTTCCTTGGGTTCTCCTTGGAGCGGCATCCTCCATGGGATGACCCACGTGGCGCCTATGTGACGGGTCATCCTTCATACCGAGTAGCCTTATAACATATAAGAATTAATTAGCATCCTCAATAGATTCAAGTGCACCTACAACCTCCTTAATTGAATTAAGTGCACATATAGTTTGAAAAAGAATCGATATGAGCCAAATTCTTACAAGTTAGGATCGTTAGAGGAAATTTGTAGAGTTAGGATTATTGTCGGCCAACAAGTGAAACTTATGATTATTAAAATTTAACAACCCTTATTATTTTTGTTTTTCATTTTCTTTAACGGCAACCAATTGCATTTGAGTGTCACATTTTTAATATTCATCTAGTCATCTAGACTTGATAAAAGATGTTACATTTTGGTTCAAAAAGCTTTAATCATCAAATCAAGGATTAAATAAAAACAGATTATGTCTATAGAGAGATTGTTGAGTTGGTGTATGCAAACACGACTACATCCCCAATGATACATGCCACTTTCTTTATGGCAAAGGGGTTGGGAAGTGTATAGCCTTAGAACGGGCCACTTTACATACACGTTGCATCTAAAGATTGCCTCTTTCAATTTTATCATATCTTTTTTTACTTTTGCATTATGGAGCTGAATATTTGGAGAGTAACAAAAAATAATGGTGTTCTTCGATCTTCAGAGTTTCGGATCAAATCAGTTTAAAATTCGCAAATTCGGACTTAAAACCGAATTCAAATATCGGTTCAGATACTACCCAATTCGAAAAACCTGATACCGGATTCAAAATTCTATTCGGTTTAGATTCCGATGTATTTTAGGTGGCCGGGGATCTAATAATAAACACTCGTAAACATGTCCATTCCTACCGGAAATGTACTCCATGAATGCGCCATGCTTACGTATTGAAGTGAATACCTAATTGGTCCACGTGTGGGTTGTTGGCTACGTGTTGTCATCACTTCCCTTCATACTTTTTTTTAGTTTGCCAACTTAAAACTACTCAATGGTCCAAAAATGGGCCACTTGTTATCCTTATTTTCTTGGAACATAAATTAGACATACATGGAGGGACCGAGGGAGTTAGGGAGAGGTTATATGAAGATCATATGTTGAAAAAAACATGTAGATTTAAAGAATGATTATAGGGTGTATCTTAGTGGTAAAAAATATGAAAATTACATAGTGTAAAGGTTCAAGTATTATTTTTTATATTTATTTGTAATATATGAACAACTAATTAGTTTTTTTTTTAAGTAAGTTCTTTTTCTAAATGAGTGTTTTAGTTATCAAATATCCATGGAAAATAAGATTCATTAAAAACTAAAAGTTTATTAAAATAAATATTTTTAGTAATCAGATACTGGTTTTACATTATTTCTTTAAATTAATATCATTGACCGTCGTCTAAATGCTCACTTATACGACAATTTTAACCCCTTTAACCAATTTAGGGGTCGAATAAGCACGCCAACAAAACTAAAACAATAAATTTGTCTCCAAAAGTTCAAGATCAAATTTCGTATAATACTATGTAATGTGTGATTTGGTTTGAGTGAATTTAGAAAATCGTATTTTCATAAAAAATTATATTCGTATACCTAAGATTTTTCAATAACGAAATTAGACCTATAACACTGTAGTCAAGATATGCTTTTACCTCTATATCTCCTGTGTGAATGAGATCTTTCAAATACGTTTGTTGTCCGCTTGCCTTCTATTTCGATGTATTAGATGAGCATTATATCGAAAAAAATGGATATCCGTTCGAAATTCTTTGGAGTACGTTTGTTCGAAACCAAAAGCTAATTCTTCCATACTTGCAAACTCTTGCATTTTTTTGGTTTTCTCATTCATCTCTTATTAATTCAATCATTCCATCAAAGAAAACGACATAGTTTACGAATCTTCAATCCCTTCATATAACTTTTAATCTCCTTTTTAATCTTAAAGCAACAAATTTTTATATTAAATACAATAATCTATCATATGTTACATTTTCCCTTCATTTAACAAATTTAAAGATTCGATATATTTTTTTTGAACGGCCAACATAATAAATCCCGAGCACTCTCAGGACACCATCACCGACTTCCACATTTTTAAACAATATGTTTTCTTAGAGTACGTATCACCTTAATTATATTGCACACTAGTTTGTTACATTTTTATTCTCAACATTATTTCCTTTCGAAAGATTGTGTTAATTTGAAGTAATCAAATTTATCAGAAATAATATATATACTTGATAAAAAATGACGTTAGTACAAACACACCGACTACTAGAGCAGTTTCATTAACAAGGATGAGGCAGCTGCCTAGAAAACAGTTGCCTAACTCTGAGCCGATGAACCTCTAACAAAAGACAAGATTGGATAGATGCCATGCATATATATTATCATACAAATTTATGTGATTATTAAAAGTATGCACGCTTGGGTTGTCTCTTCTATGTTTCTTTTCACTTGTTATCACAGCTATTAGATCTCTTAGTTTATATGATTGTCAGATTCAGTATTGACTTCCACTCTATATTGCTTTGCTGGAACTAATTAATCTTTCATTAAATGTTTCAACTTCTGGTGGAGGCCTGACTGGTTTGGGTAGGGTTGGCCCGTTTTAATTAATTATAGCCTGTTTATTATTTCTTGATGAATAAGTTGGAACCCTAAATCTTTATTATGAATAAAAAATATGTGCTTGTATTTGTAATCTCTCATCACGAGAGTACTGAGCAATAAAAGTATACGAATAACCTCTTTAACTTGGTTATCTTTTTTTCTTCGTCTAGGGCTCTTAAAATGCTTGAGCTGAGGTTAAGGGTCGTAATCCCATAGTGGACAAAAAGTATAGATTTAGAAGTGGAGTGGATGTGTGAGTTAGCATTTCTAAAAAGAAATTATCCTTTAACCCTTTTTATACCATGCGCGTAAGCAGTGATACAATTCAGTGAATTTGAAAGAAAAAAAAATATTATGCCTAGATTAACGCCAAACATGGTGAGTAGAAAATTAACCCTTGCCCAACAATTACAAAAAGCCCATAACAAATCTTATATACAAATATTTTTGGTGATGTGTAGGTAATCATTAACAAGCAATTTCGTAGCAGATTCACTTGCAATCATTAGTAATTAACAAAGTTTTAGCCTAATATCACCAATAACAGAAGTCAAACACTAAGAAATGTTGACATGCGGAATGACACAACACACAAAGTGTTAAGTTGAGAGTAGTGGGAGTCAAAATGATAGTTGGGAGTGACAGCAACCAATATCCAATAGTTGGAAGTGATAAAATCCAATAAACCAATTTCTTTTTACTTTTTAAGTTCTCTGTGGTTTCATTGGAGATCATCGACGGACAACGGGTTTTTCATTTTAGCTTTTATGGGGGTTTTGCTTAATCTGTGGTACTCATAGGTCAATCGGTAACTTTTACTTATAAAGTCTGCCACTACTAAGTTATGACAATTTGATGTTAGCATGTATTATATCTTACGTGGTTTATTTGTTCCATGACTTGGTTGGCAGTGTAGAATAATACGTTAATACACATGTCAATGCAGGAGTAAATTAAATTAGCAACAAAAGAGTTGACTTGATCTTTACTGGGAATGATACAAAGAATTAAACTTCGTAAAGTAAAAAATATACACTTACACCTCCTTATACTATCTCAGTGAACATAACATATGTGAAGTTAAGACTTTCTGCTCTGCAGTATATCATTTTACCCTTTGTCCCTTCCACACAAATTCATGAACCTTGTATCAGCTTACTGCAAGCCCAGTAACGCTCCTTGGCCCAACAAAGCAATGCAGCCCAATGTGATATTTAACATGCAAAGGGAAACAACACCATATTGTTATTGAATTGAGTTATTTATGTATTTCAACAGCATGCATGAAGTGGTTGATGATCACAGCACTCTTCTTATATGCTCCTCACTAGTTGCTTAAAGTGCTTGGATGTGAATACAACATTGCCATTTCAACATCAGTTGCAATTCTTTTGTAACACCATAACGGAATGTTTAAAGCATTTATGGAATTATGTTGATCTCTGACTTCTCTAGTTAATTATGACATCTCTGCAGCCTTACCCGGGTTGGGGTTTAACATATGTTACATATTTCAGGTCATTCAACTTTACTATACAAAGCAGGAGATTCAATGGATTGCACAGATGTATTATAACCGTCCCTTTGAGACTCTTCTTGCTGAATCATTATACAAAGCATATGTAAGATTTTTTTGCCCAATTCTTGATTAGAAAGTATATTTTTTTTTGTATTTTCATAGAAATTGGTATGGTATGGAATGGAATTGAGGGGATGCATGGTTTAAGGGTATGGGTTTGATAGTGTTTGAATGGAGTAACCTGATCAATTCCCTAGCCCAAGGAATGTTAGGGGGGCGTTTGGTTCACGAAATGTTTTGGAATTGGAATTGGAATTTGTATAGGAATTAGAATTTGAAGGGATTGGATTTGGAATTCAAACATTCCAATTGGAATTGGAAATTGTTGGAATTGGAATCTAAATTCCATTTTGTTTTGTTTGGTTGTCAAATGAATTGGAATCCATCACCTCGGCACCCACAACCCCCGGTTCGTGTCAAAATGGTACGGGTGGTTACAATACGGGTAGAAATGGTACGAGTCGAAATCGTTTGCGCCGAAACGGAACGGGTCGAAAGTGGTTCGATTCGAAACGGTATGGGTCGAAAAAGTTAGAGTCGAAACGGTACGGTCGAAACGGTGCGCCTCGAAACGGTGCGCGTCGAAACGAGGTGCGTCGAAACAGTGCGCGTCGAAACGGTTCGCGTCGAAACGGTACGCGTCGAAACGGTACGCGTCGAAACGGTGCGCGTCGAAACGAGGCGCGTCGAAACGGTAAGCGTCGAAACGGTGCACGTCAAAACAGTACGCGTCGAAACGATACGCGTCGAAACGGTACGCGTCAAAAGGTACGGGTCGAAACGGTTCGGATCGAAACAATTCGGGTTGAAACGGTGTGGGTCGAAACGGTCGAAGATTCCAATGAATTTACTTTAATTCCATCACGTAGGAAGGAGTTTGAATTCCTTTAGTTAAAGGAATTTGAAGGAATTCATGCCTAATTCCAATTCCAATTCCATTGTCAACCAAACAAATGAAGATTGGAATTGAGATTCCAATTCCATCAAATTCTGTGAACCAAACATCTTAAGAGATGGAATTCAGATTTCAATTCTCTTAAATTCCATTGAATTCATGTGTACCAAACGCCCCCTAATATTCATGTGGAATTTTGAATTCAATTTGTTCATATTTAAAAAACCAATACACTGTCCTTATATATAGAGCTCTGAGAACATGAACAATGGGTTGGTTGGCATATCATGTGGCAGCTCTTTGCATCTAATGTATAATGCTCCTACCCCTTATCCATCAATATATATTCCACTGGATTCCTTATTCTGATCGTAATTGTTGGTAAGCAAACTTCTTACACACAACTTTAATCAAATCATCAAGTGAATCCCAGTTAACACGATTCTAGAATATAATTGATCATAGGCATTTCACACGGCAAAATAACATGTAAAAACATACTTTACATGATTATTCCGTTAGAGTTAATTGCCCGAATAGTCCCTGTGGTTTCTCATTTTTTCACGTTTAGTCCCCAACTTTCCAAAATAGCATGTTTGTTCCTTGCGGTTTGCTCACTTGTTACTCGGGTAGTCCCCTGAATAGATGGCCATTAGTTTACTCGGTTAAATAAATGTTGAATTACTAGATTGCCCTTAATGATAAAACAAATTAAATTAAATAATTATTAAATATATATATTTGTGTGTGGGGCCCACTTATTGTTTTCTCCAACAAATGAGCAGCACCACCTTATTCATCTCCGGTCATTTCATTTTTCCAGCCACCTTGCCGCCGGACACACACCACCACACGTACTCAACCCTTCCTTCATCTGCATAGCGAAAATATTAGACCTTGCCGCCAAACAATGATGCTGATTGCTCAAAGCCTGAAGAATACAGTATAAAAAAGTTACTGATTCTTGAAGCATTTTTCACTCCACTTCCTTCCTCTGTTAAAACCTTGGATATCAATGGCGACAAAGCTCACATTTCTTCTTTTCTTGGCGTTTACGTTCACGTTTTGTTTTTCCACAGAAGGGTAAGAACCCATTTCAGCTTCTAGAATATTGTATCACAACTTGCAGCCATTTTGGGGCTTACCCGCTGCAATTTATGTATGTTGTCTTGTAATTGCCTACTGTTTTGACCTAGTGTCTAGATTTCTGAATTGATTATTACCTTGCATATGACTCGAATAATAAATTAGCATTTCCATTCTTATAACTAATTCTATTCTCATCGATCCCGCACTATCATGTGTGTGTCTGCAATGATATATGAGAGCAACAATAATCATGTTGTTGATGTGTTGAACGGGATATTATGCTAAAATATTTTCGCTATGCAGATGGAGGGCTTGGGTTGTGGAGGGATGTGCTGGTGTGTGACCGGTGGCAAGGTGACTGAAAAAACGAACTAGCCGGAGATGAATAGGGTGGTGCTGCTCATATGTTGGAGAAGACAATAAGTGGGCCCCACACACAAATATATATATATATTTAATAATTATTAATTTAATTTGTTTTATCATTAAGGGCAATTTAGTAATTTAACATTGATTTAACTGAGTAAACTAATGGTCATCAGGGGACTACCTGAGTAACAAGTGAGCAAACCACAGGGAACAAACATACTATTTTTAAAAGAAACTACAGGGACTATCTGGGCAATTAACTCATTTCGTTATCAAAGATTGTGGTAGCTTACATATCATTGAAGATTACTATATCAAAAAGGTGTTATCAAAAATTACATAAACACATTAAAGATATGGTTAGATTATCGTGTTTTAGGATGAAAACCATCACCAACCTGTATAGCCCTAATACCAAGTAGCATTCAATACAAGGGCTAGCAGGTATGGTATCATACTTTTGTAACTAATAGAAGTGCTTAGAAATTCTAATGTTGGACTATAAATTAAAGACATCTCACCCAAAATAAAAGATATAATCAATTGTCAATTTCACTCCTTTACATTTATTCTTGACGAGTTAGTGTATTACATTGGCGGTATACTAATATGTCTAACTGAAGGTTTGAAGCCCCCAACCATATATTATGGGGCTGCCAAATATGCCCCGCTTTCTCTTTTTTTACTTGTTATATCCCTCCCTTCAAGTTTCAAGTATATACAATCAACTCTTTTATTTTTATTTTTAACTGATAAATTTTTTATACGTACTAATAAGTTCGTTGGATTAATGATCATGTTTATATAAATGTTAATTATTTTTAATTATATGATTAATAAAATTATATATAAACAAAGGTGAAGAATAGGTAAATACCCAACAACATAAATAAAAGGCCCTATCACATTAAAATAAGGCCCGAATGCCCAATCCCTTGTTTTACATGACCTGTGACCTTGAAAATTGAAAATAAGGCATTAAGGCCCAAATGGCCATCGCATGAAATTATCTTGCGACTCTGCTGTGTGTAAGTCGCTAAAACACTAAACAACGTTTCAGTTTTGCAACATAGAAAGTAAGAAACGACGTTGTACGGCCATGAAACTGAACCGAACGACGTTTGTATTTGGTGAGTCGATAGGGAGATTGGAGTTTCAGTTTTTTGGACGTTGTGTGTCAGCGATTGGATTTGGATTTTGGATGTGTCAGTTATTTTTGTTGGAGATTCAAGACTGGATTTGTTCATAGGGAGATTGGATTATTAATTGGACGAACGGAATACTGATCAGGTATGAAATCGCGAATTCGAATGTTAAAACTTTGAATATTTGATGTTTTGATTTATAACTTAGAATTTCAAAACTTTGAATCTATGAAAGATTGAAATTTCAGGGTTTGAATCTTTGATGTTAAGATTTGGAATTAGATGTTAGACTTTTGGAACATGAAACTTACATGTTATTAACTTTGTTTTTTTTTTCGTCTAGAAATTACGCCTCCCATTCCAAAATACAAATACCTATCCGCCATGGAATATAAAGTCTTATTTGCGATTAACAATGTCCCAAGAAGGGCTTAATGGATTGGCGATGATATTTCTTCAAAACGAAATATTAGAAGGTATTTGATTGAGGGCCTTGCTTCCAAAAACACCAGGAGAGCCTCACGATTTGCTTAAGTATGTTTGTTCTATCAATTTGCTACACTACTGTTGCTTTATTTATGTTATAACAATTAATCAATCATCGCCGTATCATGGTTTTTGAATATATAATTTTTCAGTTTGTACTATAGAAGCGGGGCCCAATTTTTTTGACTCGCACGAGGCCCAAAAGTTTTTTTAATCATTCTCGGGGACGGCACTGCCGGTTAACAATATCATTATGTATCACAATTCATTCAATGTTTGTTACCGGTGATCTTCACGTCACATGTTCACGTGCTATTATCTGTTGTTGTAGCAACTTTGTGTTAATTCTAGTTTTGTGGAGATCTGATTGATTGATATCTACTCGTAACTTTAAGTTTAGTACTATTTCTCTTTAATTTACTTTTTGTCCATTCCTTCCCTTTTACCAACATACGTGCTTAAGTGATTGGTGAATTACTTCCTAAGACATAGAGAAGCAACATATGTATGATGTTAATGAACTCACCAAGTAAAGATTACATGAGTGTAGAGTATACTACTAGATTGTACTTGGCCTAGTGATTTTGGGCCTAGCACTTAGAGGCCCATGGAACCCATATCCATGGTATGCATCTTCTTCCCCCGTGATACATCTTATACTTACATTATCCGTTATTCATACATTGTAACAACTAGTATTTCTAGATCAACCTGGATTATGACACATGTTAAGATACTCGTCCCGTGATAACTTGTTAAAAGTTGGGTGTCTAAAGTTACCAATGGATCAAAGATGGAAGTTGAGGGACTAAAATTGATATTCCTAAATTTTGTGTCTTACGTGCTTGGCTTGCTCTTACCGTCCATAAAGTGCATGAAGATAGATTCTAGTTGTCACTGTCTTCACGGAACGTAAGCCAGAACATGTTGCCCTCTTACGACTTATAAGAGGCTACTAGTGCAACATCGTCGTGGTGGTCGTTGCTTCCACCATCTGCGGCCTCCGTGCCACCTTTCAACCACCTAGGATGAAACTTGATGCCATGAGCAATCCTTTGAGCTATTAATGTGGCCCTCTTTGAGCAATTTCGCATCCCATAACACTATTCACCTCTTTTGAACTCACTTTTACTTAGTTTTGGTGTTCTTTTCAATCCCGTCTTAATTTAGCTTCGTTTAGCATAATTAGAGGTCCATCAACCCTCTAGTTAGTTCAATCAACCGCCTAGTTAGTTATTTAACTCTCTTCAATAGCTAATTCCACTTGGTTCTCTCCAATTTGCTTCTGATGCAGTCTCATTATACACAATTTGACTTTTCAGTTTGACCTCATTGTTTAAGTTTGCTAAAATTATTGGCTTTTCAACTCCTTGCTCATATCTCGTCATCAATAGCTAAGGTATGTTGTTGTGACTTTAAATTCATCAGTTGGTTTAGATTACAGTCAAATTTTGGTCGAAATCATAAATTCATATTCAATCAAAGTTTGTGTAACGGACTGCAAAGCAAAGCCATGTTGCCCTCCCCCGATCCGTAACACAAAACTTATCCAACTTGACTTTAATTGGGATACGGGCCGTAAGTCCGACCCATCTCACCCTTTACAGTCCATAATAGGGCTGATATGTCAATTCTGATCCAAATTGGGTTATGGACCCTAAGCCTTGACATGGTTTTCTCCTACGGTCTGTAAGAGGCCTCTATTTACCACGTTGACCCATTTGGGTGATGGACCGTAAATACCAACCTTGGTTAACCCATACTGTTCGTAAGAGGTCAAATCTTCATGCGTGAATAGCGGGGAGGAAAGAAAGAGTGGTAGATGATAATGAGAAAATAATTTGCGACAAGTAATTGAGTCATGGACCGTAAGACACACCTTATCTAACCCATACGGCTAGTAAAGACTCTATTGTTATCTATCCGATTCAACCGTTTAACATAACGAAAGTGTTTTCAAACCCGATGTTATAGGACCAAGTCTTAATTACATCAACAATCAGTAACCCTTCTTGTAGATGTATTTTCACTCATTATATGACTATAGAATCAACTCGGTATTCATAGTGTCAGCCTGTAAACTTTGATATGATTATTTACTACAGGATAACAAGTAAATACATTATACATTAATAGTTTTAAAAACCTGAGATGCTACTATAAAACGCCTTGATTATCGTATCACATTTAGTGGCGCCTGATTGCCATGTGATAACTTAACCTATGGCAGCGTGCTTCCAAGCAATAACACTTTGAGCAAAATTATGCATGTACACCGTACCATATTGTATTCATTAATATTATATGAGTCACAAACGCAAGGTGTAGGCATATATCTGATAGACGTGAGTGATATATGTAACTGGTACATCCAGCTAGCACCAAGACTAGATTCACATGTGTAACAAGTTATTAGACTCCTAAATCAAGAAACTCATCTCATGTATGTTTTAAATATTTTATAAATGTGTCTGTTGATTATATTTACTAGCAAAAGATGGCGTACTTTAAAAAATTGACTCACAGGTGTCAACCGTCAAAAGCGGCTTGGTTGGTTCGACCTAAAACGCCTTGGAACTTGCAACTTCGATGACAGAGGGTGTGTGACATACATACAATTGGAGGGGGGGTCCAATATTGATTTGACTGCTAGAGGGTGATCTAAGAAACTCTGATCTTTGACCCCTTATAATGAGTTCTTCATGTATTTGTAGATTTGGTTTGAGGCAGAGATAACGAGATGTTGCAAGTTGACTTTGTAGTTGTTGTGGTGATCCTAATCCTTATCTTGGTTGATTCGTGAAACAACAATGAGCATTGTAATAAGGATTTCGTAGTTACTACAAGTTTGTTTATGATAGAACTTTTCGGGCACAGATCTGGTAGAGATTAAACAAGTACATTCTATGTGAGAGGGTTTGTATTTATAGGCCGCGAGACAACCTTTCAAACACGTGTGGATTTTGGTTTTTTTTTTTCAAATTAATCAAACCAAACAAGTGCGAGTATTTTTATCTAGCCTAAGATGTAACGCCTAGATTTTTCATACTTTCCATGTTTAGGAAGCTAGTCTTGTATTTCTATTTTTGGAAACCTTTGTACTTGTATTCGTTCTTCGTTGTAATCCTTGTAATCGAGACTTGAATCATAATGGAACATACATTTTACCTCAATACTTGTTATTCATGCTCATACGTACATACATTTATACATTATACTCGAAAACGTGAACATGCTTGCAAATACGTGACAACTATACCTCATACATACTTTATACGTGATGCATATACTCGATCTCGCTCATATGATACTTATATACATCTTAGAACATGTCCTTTATACTTAAAATACTTTATATGTACAAAAAAATATCATTACACAACACTTAAACCCGTCCCTAACCAACAAAATGGCAAAATATGAGTTTGTGTCCCGGACCAGGTCCTTGCGGACCGCAAGGGGACACCCTTACGGTTCGTAGGGGTGTCTGGTGGGCAGATTGTATTTTGGTCGCGAATTTTGCACGAATCCACACATAAACCTCTCACCCAATAGCCTTAAACCACCATTAATCACCCCCAAACTAACCCTAATCCTTCTCCCATAAAACTCAAGCCTCCTCCACATATTTTTACACTTTTACAACTCTCTAATCTCTCTCAAATCACTCTTAAATCTCTTGCAACTTCTGAATTGGGGCAGATTCATACTATCTTACAAAAGTGAGCATAACTTGCTCATTTCTTACTTGTTTCACTTGATTCTTCTTCCTATGTACTTGGATAAACCGTAGGTTTGATTCCACGTGTTCTCCATGGAGAATCTAGACCTGGATATTCACCTATAGGGCTCCAAAGTTTATGTTTTATACAAATCTCTTTAAATCTTATGTTTTCTTCAAACCAAACTTGTGTTCTTGTGCTTCCAATCAAGCTTATGATTAGTGAAGCCTAACCAAGCTTGTTAACATGAACTAAGGGCTATTTTAACACCCTAAACTTTCTGTTTTTTAAGAGCTTTAAGCTCACAAGTGATGCAAGTCTTGAACTTGTTCATGTGTGACTACCTTGGTTACCTTAGGCTATCCTAACTCTAAGTCCACACATCACTTGATGATTTCTCATCATTATCCCAAGTTAGTTTGCTAGATTGAAAGTGACACAACCCCGTCTAGCCCTCGACGTGTGTCGACGCTGGCTCACCGGGTTGTAGTTTGCTTGGCTACTTGGTATAGTGATAACATACATTTACATTCTTGTTGTTCATATTGTTCTTGACCCTCCTTGTTGTCTATGACAACTTGTGAAGTGGTGAACTTATACGAGGTTCCTAAATGGATGGTTCAACGTCCTACCTCCTACATGACTTCTATGATTATCCTTGTTAGTTGTAGATTAATATTATGTATACCTATGGACTATATAATAACCTAAAACCGAACCCTTGATAATGACTAACTAATCACTTGTCAAGTTATTAGGTTTATCACCAAAGTGTGTAGTTCTTAGTTACGATTCTAACAGGTTTCAAAACTTTGAAATCACATCAAACCCTTATGGGTTATCGTAGTGTCAAAAATGAGTGCTAGACCTTGGTGACTAATTTTATATCTACATACTTTATTATTCGTTATTCTTTATTCATACTCATATTCCGAATCTTCCGTTAATCACCATACTCATACCTATGTTCTTCGTGTAGAAGGACAAGGTGTCAATCCTTAACCAACAAACAAGCTCGCGGATTTCTCTAGTTGGAACACTTTTGCAAAATCGTGAGTACACTCGACCCATTTACCGCTTTCTCACTTTTTGGGTTGTAACATGTTCACCTATCAAAATACACAAATCACAACTTATGCTTTGCATGCTCAATCCGTTAATACATGATACTTGTTATGCTTATGTACATGCTAGAATTATACATGCTTGATCATTAACTTAGCTAGCCCAACTTGACATATATAGCGCTATAGGAGTAGCACACCACCCGTCGGGGTTATGTTAAGCTTATTCATACTTTTTAGTCTCGATGCTTTTGTGACGATGGAAGCTCATTATACTTGTGGAAACTCGGGTTTGATCTAGTGTTGCATGATTAGCATTTACCTTGCATACAATTAACATGTGGATTCGAGTTATACTTTTTATACGTATGCTATGTATCACCAACCTTGTGTACTCGCCTTTGCTTTTGCATTGAACTTTATTTTAAAATGTTACAGGTTGATGAGGATGATGCTATGAAATTGGAGTAGCGTTGATGACTAGATACACACATAGACGTTAGGTTTATTAATGTTGTATCAAATTGTCTTAATTAATTTTTGTCGCTATTAGTATTATGAGCAATGAGCAATCTTTTTCGTCCCGCCTCGATGTTTCCGCCATCGGTTGGGGTGTGACATAAGATAGGTGTTCATTCTTGTTGTGACTATTCAAGAGACATTTAATGAACCGTCATAAGTATTGAATTTCGCTAAGTCCGACTACTCATGTATGTCCCAAGTAATTTTTTGATTTCTTTTAGAAGCATAAGATTAATCACTTGCTTCGTTCACCTTGCTTCATTATCTGCTATGTATACATTGTTTCATTACCTACGTTCCAAGTAGTAAAGGTGTTGTGGTGGCAGTGCCCATCGGTCACACCAAAACATGTTTGACTTTTGGCGTGTCACCTGTTTGAACCTGTGAAACAAAAGGGTTATGAATGTTTATTTTTTTTTTACCAAAAATGCGCATGTCTTTAAAGAACCATTATGTCTTAGTCAAAGGCTTTCAATGAAGCATCATGACTATAGGATATTTGATTTCAATAGCTAAGTCAATATATTTTTGTATGTTGGTTCACACTATTTGTTTCGTTGGCGTAGAGTGGTGACGACACCTGTCACCCACACTAAGGATCATGACTTAGTGACCGACGTCGAAGGAGCTGGTTAAAGATAGAAAGAGAATGTGTGTTCCTAAGTACCTCTAACTAGATAGTAAATGGTAAGAAGGGTATCGAATCCACGAAGAGTCAGTGGTCCGTGTTCTTAGTAATGTTGATTATGAAAATGGTTTATGAAGCTTGATATTGTAATTTTTATCTTTTTGTTTGGTTAGTTTGAAAAGTGTATTGAAAGTCCAATGATTTGTGATCAATAACAAAAATTAGATTAATGGTTTATAACTACTAATTGCAATACTTTGAAATTAATTAAGAACAATGATTTATAAAGAGATTCACACTCGGGTTCGAAGCTATAAGCACTAAGGTTCTATTGCACAATTAAGGTTGGAATCAAGATCAACAATCAGTATTAACAGGGTTAGGTTTCAAGGCTTAGGTATCAAAAATCATCAACATCAACAATGGACAAAAGCATGCTTCGTTACTCAAGAACATAACAAACCTTAAATTGAACCAAAGCCTAATTAGCTAAATTCATTTCATAAAGTCAATGATGCAAGGAAATCTCGACAATTTACGAATTCAAATAATACTAACGTAATTAACACAATTGTTCATATGCCTAAATATGAAAACAAGAATTCACAACTCAATTGGTGTATCAAGAACCTAATATCTTACAAAATCTACATCTGAGGTGAAGCTTGGAGGATTAGCCGCTCATGGTTTGAAGAACTCGGAATCCGGAAGAAGAAACCTTGAAAACTTGCATTTGATTCTTGATGTTCGGTGTTAGATGATGATGGAGAGAGTTTCGAATGACACGTGATGATGAAGAATGGCCCCAAGGTGTGTATGTAACTCCCCAATTAGAAATTTTGTCAAAGAATGCATTAAACTTAGAATTGATTGAAAAAACATATAAAATTCAATTTTTGTATCAGAGGGCCCCATCGTCGACGACTTAGGCCAGCCGTCACGAGATCTCGCTATTGACTGGTCAACAGACGGCTTACCAAGCCCCGTTTTTCTTTGTTTCTTAAACCCTGGACCCCTTAGCTCTATTCCAAAGCCCCGTTTAGCTCCTAAAATGCCCCTTAAAGCTATCAAGACCTGCAAAACACAAACCTTATTAAAGTAGCGCATTGGAGAACCCAATTCCACATAAAACGTGAATTTAGACACGAGAAACTAAGGACTTTCAACCACCTGTCACTTAGGCGTGTAAGGGTGTATTGCACCTTTTGAGCCATGTCTCTTCTTCATGGCTAAGGCACTAATTACCCTTTCAAATGGGACATCATCTGGGTGGTAAATGATGTACTTTGCAACCAAAAACTTGGGAGTTTAAATTTTGTAGAAAATCTAAGAATTGTTATTAAAAAAATAGAGTCTTCATTACTCCACCAAATTGTGGTGATACGAACTCTTGAAAGGTTATACTACCAAATCATTTTATTTTAGTTTTCATGTGGGTTTGTATATATAACCAAGTGATTTTGATTATACCCGACACTTCTTTTCTACTCAGATACAAATTAAATTGGTACCTTTAATCAATCATATAGGATATGAAAAGTACAATGAATCCAATATACATTTAGGCATTTAGCTGGTTTCTCGATACTACAATATCCTTCTAGAAACCCACTAAAACTTTGATCATATACATGTGATGCGTATAATACAAGCCATGTGCCCTCATATGGTAAAAAAATGGAGACAGTGGATAAAATGTTGAAGCTAGTTATCTTATATTGGGAAGATACAACGTATGCAATGAGCACATGTAAAAGGAAACAAACAAAACCAGAATAGGAGTAATTAGATTCGTGGTTGACTCTAACTAATATATTTATCTTATTCTCATTTTATTATCATCTTTCTTTTTTTAAATTATATACTTAAACAAAAAAGCCATATATTGCCTTCTAATTCCATTCCTCTTGAAAAAGCAAAAAAAAAAAACATTTACCTTCGACCATGTTTTCCTTTTTTGCGAACATTTCTTTTCCAAAAAATAAAAATAAAAATATTTAGGATATTTTATAAATTCCTTATAAATTACGGTTGTATATCGTCAAGGTTGAAGAACTCACTAGTCGCTAGTCGGCCAATGAGGTGGGGACTAGCGACTACTTGGGATCAATCGGATCTGATTTTTTATATGTAATTTTCAGTTTTATGTATACATATACACATTTTATAGGTAAATATTTTAAGTAGCTATGTTTGAACTCTTACTTAACTCGTTTTTTTAAGTATACAAGATTAATTGTTGGAATTCACATGGTTGGGTTGGAAACTGGCCGGAATTTAGAGGTTTTGGCTGGAATATACATGTTTTTTTGTCGGAATCTAGCCGGAATCGTTGATTTTTGGTTGGCCCGACTAGCGATTAATAGACTGATTAACGAAAAATTACTCAGTTACTGGCCGACTAGCGATTAACCGCCGACTAGTCGCAATTTATATATCGTAACCGTGAGCAACCAAGAACCATCAAAAAAAGATTGTCGACGAGGAATTTTGTCAGGACAAAAACTTTCGCAAAGTAGGCTTTTAGAATGGTCTTTTTCGGAGCAGTGAATGCGGTAACAACCAAAATATATAATTTAAATAACTAAATATGCATGATCATGGGGATTAGATAAATGGGAAGTCATTAAAGACTTTGCTGGCAATCAAGAAACCCGTTTTATAAGGAGATCTCATCACATGCTCTAATCAACTTACTGATCTGTCATGTTTCTTTGTGTTTTATTCTATAAATTCCCAATGAGACATAACCACAAATTAATCTCAAATGGCCACTAAAACCTACGTGAGACAAAACTCTCATAACAGGTCAATCAGCTCCCGTGTGGGCCGGTTTGCGAGGCCGAGTACAAGAAGATCATGGGTCAGGATGATGAGCCATCGAGCCCGACTTCTGATATCATGGAAGAAGAGATTATGGATCAGAATCCACCAACGTCAAGACGCGGTCTAGTCCTCTTTGTCACTTCATTGGTGTTGATCTTCATAGCTATAGCCATGAGTAAATATTCCAAGGATGGGGTTTGGCTCACCACCAAAAAGATTATTTTATGGCGTCAATGATCAAGATTAAGCTTTTACATTTGAGGGTCAGTAAAATCTTAAACTGTCAAATGATTTATGGTTCTTATTTTTTTCTTGTTACTTTTCCATTTATAGTTTTGTGGCTTGTGTTATTCGTCGTCTTCTCATAATGAAAAAATAGTTGAATGCCATGTTTGGTTTGCGTTTTTAGTGGCAAGTTGGATATGTATATATCTGCTTGATCTTACTCCTAAGTGCCATGTGAAATTAAATATATATTCAAATAGGTAAAGGGTGATTTCCTGTATACCTTTTAATATGATATACTTTAATATGTTTCGGTTCGGTTCGGTTATAAGTCAAAACTAACTATGTCATGTTTTTTGGATTTTGATAACTACTTGGTTTCGACTTAAAAAGTTACTATTAATTCAGTTATTTGAAAAATGGTTTGGTTACCAGTTGGTAATCGTTGGCTATGTACGTTGATGGATCCAAACTAATTTCAATTAAAAGGCCAATTATAATTTTGGTCAAACAATATTCCTTTTTTAACTACAAACAATAATAAGCGAAAATTAGTATGTTATTTATAAAACATATAACAGAAGTTTTCTATCATAGAAATTTTTAGTTATAAAAAAAATTAGGTGGGTTTTAAATATCTATTGAATTCAGTTAATTTAATTATTTACTAGCTAGAATTTTGACCCGAGCCACGCACTGTCGCGGCAATGTCACGTTTTTTTTACTTCGTTACAAGCGTAACGATGATAACATGTGGTGTGCACATAGGACATCATGTGTTTTTACTTTGTTGCATACATTATGTTCGTGACATTAACGTCATTAGACATAGATAAAAAGAGTATGTCTCGAACGTTGTGTGTAAAGTCGTAAGAATAATTTATATTGTGGTGTAAAAGTAATTCAGATATTTACTTGGTTAAGCATAGATGAAAAAAAAAAGTATAATAATGTGTCGTTATTGTGGTGTAAAGTAATAGAAATAATTTAAATAAAAGAAGGTTTCAAGTTATTAAGTAGAAAAGGTTGAAAGGTTAAAATTGTCAATTACCAAAAGTTAACATATGTCAAGTTATTAAGTAGAGAAAGTTAGAGGGTTAAAGTTGTCATTTAACAAAAGTTAGAAATGAACATGTTACTTACTTAAAAATGAGAGTTAATAGTGTTATATGTTAAAAGTTTGAAGGATTAGAAATGTCATGTTAAAATTTAGAGGATTGCCATCAAGTTATATCTTAATTGGCATTGGAAGGGAAATAAAGATTGGGTTTGAGCCATAGGTCTCAAGTTCAAATCCGATTCCAATCGAGTTTTATCGTATTGGACCTTCAGACGGCGGGTTTTCCCAGAACTGGTGATGATGGACTTGAGCTACCAGTGCTATCTACGGTCCCTAACGTAAGTTGTCGTCTTTTGCCATTGGGTTACCTCAGGTTGCTAGGCATTTGTTTCATTATCTGTTAAAGGAATTAAGAGATTAAAATTGAAAAAACTACCGACCTTTACATTTAAGGTATATATAATACATATATAATTATAATCGAATCAGAACCAGTAAAATGGGTTTTCAAAAAAGTCACAGCCGTATGGTTCGTTTCACATTCGATACAATTATTATGATTCCTTTTTTACTTATTATAATAGGTTTAAATATTCGATTTGTAACATTCGTCAAAATCGGATCTCGGAAAAACCCGACTTAGATTGTCAAAAAAAAAAAGAATACCGATCATTCGGAAATATATAAAATGAGAATTTTTATAATTTATTATTATTATTTTTAATATTTTATTAATTGATATTGATCACGTATTGCGTTGGATTGAAACAGGACAAGAAACGGTTATTTATAAAGATTTTTAATAGTACCATTAATTATTGCAAAGGAATGCATTAACTGGGTTAGTAATAAGGTTGAACCAAGTCATAAGACGTGAGTGCTAATACTGTCAAAGTTTGAAACCGATTTAATAAAAGTTTCAGGTAATTATTATATAGGGTTGATTAACTAGGTTAGTTTTATAGGTTAGCAAGACTTTTATAGACGGAGGGCCTGTGTTGTCAGTCCTTGAAAGTAGTTTAAAGATAAGAAATAAAAAAAACGGAACCAGCGGGACTCGAACTTGGGTTCCATTAAGTAAACATGTGTTGCGTGAACAAACGGAACTGCGGCTTGTTGCGCGACAAATCCCGACGCGTCTGATCTAAATATTCAACTCGACCCCTTTCTTCTTCGCAGCAAAATGCAGCCACGCGATCTGAACCCATGTGAACGACCCGACTCATACAACACTGAAACGCGACCTTTCAATTTTTTTTTTAATCCTTTACGGTCGGTATTCATGGAGATAAGATTTTTCATGTCATCAATCATCTATTACACCTCCTAATTAATCAAATTAAATCCCAATTTAATCACCTTAAACACCATTGACAAGTCTCAAGAACACGTTTGGATTTTTACTCAATTCGCAAAAATGGATTTTAAAACTAATGCCACAAAATCCTCGCTTATTCCACACAAAATTCCGCTGATAATTCCCATTAACATCAATCATGTATCACGAATTAATCTGAAGAACAATCTAGGGCTCGTATCTTGAACCTACGTGTAACACCTCGTGTTTTTTTACGTCCAATTATATTCCAACACGTGTCCCGGTAATCCTCGTGTATCGCAGGAGGGACCAAAGTCATTGAAATGATGAATTTTAACCTCATGTTGTAATTAATGAAATTGAGGGGCTTATATTAAAAAATTTGGAAAAATTTTCATGTTCTGGAGGCCTCTTGCGGACCGCAAGACTCTAGCCATACGGTCCGCAAGGCCACCTGATTCTGTGGGCGCCTGAGGTCCTTACGGACCGTAAGGCATAACCCATACGGTCCACAAGGACCTGCCAGCGAACAGAAAGATGGCAGCAGCCTGTTCTGCCACATTTGTCGAGTTTTAGCACCATCCTTGCATGCTTGCCACGTCCTAAAACCTTTATGTACGTCCCTTAACATCTGGCAACACCTCGTGGACATTCCTTAGTCTTTAAGATGAACAAATTGTGAGCTGCAACAGTCCTTCATGCACTTTAAACTCACAGAGTTCATCAAGTGAAGCTCCTGGCCATCTTCAAGCATTCCTCTGTGTTCTTAGCATCATCTTGACCCTATGTAAGTGTTTAAATTCGTGCTATGTCCTTTATATTAAGGTTTAAGCTTAGATCAAAGTTCCGTCGTAAAATCGCCTTGACTTTGATCTAAATCTATGATAGTCCAGCCATTGGTCTTAACGAAAGTGGCTATGTGATGGTAATAATGTAGATATTAATCCCTAAAAAGGGCACCTCCTGATTACCACGAATTCTTGATCAATTGACGAGTCAAACTAAAAGTCAACAAAGTCAAACTGGCCAGATTTTATAAAAATGCATAACTGATTATATAGATGTTATAAAATATGTTTTGATGCACAAACAACTTAAAAATAAGTATTAGAACTTATACAAATTGATTTGACTCATCAAGACTCGGTCTAGATTCGGATTGCAACCGAAAGTCGCAACATTTGACTTTCCTTTAACTTTCGGTTCTGACCCGATTTAGACATTTTGGCTACTGACTTTAGGTCATTTTAGGACCATATTCAAGTATATTATAACCCCTTAAATTTATACTACTTGATTCTTTAAGAATCCAAGTTTACATACAAGTTCCGCTAAATTTCATAAACTTTTGCAAAAAGGTCCTTTTTGTACAAATGAAGGTTTTAAACATCCATGCATGTAAAAATATGATACAAACTGATTCAAAAATATAACTTAGGTATTTCGATGTCAAGAATCCGACCGAGAATCTAGTTTTGTTAAAAGACGTAAAGTGTGCTTTTAAATGGCTAAAATGCCCTTTTTGGCATTTTAGAAAGATTAAACATGGTTTTATCACCAAGATGAAATACTTACTGATGTAATATGATATGTAGGACATATTGGGAAATTTATTCAGATTACCAACTGAATAAAAAGTCTAAGATTCGTTAAATGCCGATAAATGACCAATTTACCCTTTTACGCATAAAATGATATATACCAAGCTTTTCGTAACGAAATGCTTTATCTACTGATATAACATGTTAAATAACATATATTAGTTAAATAAAACAGTCCATAACCTTGGTTTATCTCAAACGTTGGATTTAACTGCATTTATCGACTTTTACGCCTTTTCGGCGCATAGTATGGTTTAAAACCATAACTATGAGCTAAGACTTGATACCTACTGATTTATAAAACTCATTTTCAATATTTTTACAGTAGGTACAAGTCCCGAACTCAGAATCCCAATTATGACTTCAAAGCTATGTGTGAAATGACTAAATTGCCCCTACAGGACGTGGTTTATTTCAAAATTGTCAAGCACACATATATTTGATATCCTACTGTTATAACATCATAAAATTAATATTTTTACTGAATAAATATGACTTGACATCAGATTTACTATAAACATCTTTTATAAGTTGTAAAATGACCAAATTGCCTTCTTGAGGCGTAAATCAAGTTTAAAATTGAAACATACATACATATTGATATTCTATTGATATCATGTCATATTTTAAACATATTTTCATATGGAACTTGTATATGACTCTCTCGGTTACCCGGTTTCGCTTATACGCTTGCGGTTAAGCATACGTAACTAGTTTAGATAAAATAACCGAAACGGGTGTAACTTCATCACTTTCCTATCAAATCCAGAATGTTATTGGTATACCCATATTATACAAGTCTTAATACTTTTTGGGTCCAATTAACCTTCTATTCCGGTCACCGCTTAATCTAGCGCATCGTACCATATTTATTTTAACGTAAGACTAGCGGTTCGAGTCTAAGACTTAACTAAGGACTCGTTACCATCCTAACTTAGTTAATAAAACCATCATTCTAGACTAAACGTCTTCCGGTAAATTGTGCCTGTACTTATCTTGGATTTACGGCTGAGTTCTTGGACTTCTCGAAGACTTAAGCTCAGGTAAATACTTTTAACCTATTTTCCCTATACCGGCTTGGGATACGGTATATTATTTGTGACACCTCGAAAATTTCATCCAATAAAATTCAGACACGTGTCCCAAAATCTTTGGTTGCCACGTGCTAAACGAGAGGGACAAAAATCTCCAAACATGTTATTTTATAACCTCTGAGTGGTAAATATTAAAGTCGAGGGGTTAAACGTGTCAACATGCTAAATCTATGCCTCTGAGTGACCTTTTAACGAACCCGGAGTTTAATGATGTTCGGTTATACTCCCGAGAGTGCTAACCAAGTGCCATATTGAATAAAACATGCTTTTATGTCAAAATATGGAAGTTTGGGAAGTCCAGGGACCAAAATTGAAAATTTTGAAAAATGGTCACCCCCGCGTGTCGCGCGGGAACATGTGGTTCCCTCGCGTGGCGTGACGGCATACGTTTCACAGAATTCTGCATGATAGCTGCAGTCTGCAGTTTCTGCCACCTTGTGCGCGTTTTGCCACATTCCTCTGGGTCTTGACACGTCCTAAACCACATGGAAACTCCTCCCAACCTTCCCCAACACCTGGCTTCACCTCCTTGCTCCTCTTTCACTATATAAGGACACTTGATCTTGTCCCAAAACTTGCTCATTTGCTACTTTCCAACTCTTGCTTTCCTCTGGAGGTTTCTGGTCTACAAGGAGCTTCCAAATCAGTAGGAACTCGTGCATAGGACCTCTAGTAAGTGTCCTAACTCATGCATTTCAGTTTCATTAAGATTATGGCTCGAGTCAAAGCGTTGACGTAAAAACGCTTTGACTTTGACTTAAAACCACATCCGCTCAGTCTATTATCGCAACGAATGTGGTCACGTGACCGTAATTATGTAGATTTTAATCCCTCAAAAGAATGTCTACTGATTACCACGTTTGCTTGGTCAATTGTCGGGTCAAAGGAAAAGTCAACTGAAAGTCAACAGGTCGGATTATAAATAATTGCATAACTAACAATGTGAAGGTCATAAAATCCGTTTTGACACTCCAACAATTTAGTGAATATTATTAAAACATGTCTTAACCCATGTGGCCCGACAAGACCAAGTTTTGAATCGGTTTACGACCGAAAGTCGCGATATTTGACTCACGCTTTGACTTTCGATTCTGACCCGATTTAGGAACTTATTAAACTGAAATAATGTTGTAATGTGACCATGAATAAGTTTAGAATGATCCTCTATTATCATAAGACATGGTCACATACAAATTCGAGTGATTATGCAAGTTTCCATAATATATGCCAATTTTTGCAAAATAGTCCCTATAATTCAAAAATGAGATTTTAACACCAAATAAACATGATTACGAGCTAGGAAATGATGTAATAAGTTATTAAACTTATTTAGGGGCCAACTTTCCGAATTGAACATAAAAGGTGGTTAATTAACGAGAATTACGCAAATTGTGATTTATTAGCCTTTTTCATACAAGATGATTTTAAACATAACTTTGGCCTAAAAACCACATACCTACTGATGTGTTATCATGTTAGGAACTATTTGGGGTATGAACTCTGAATAAGGACTGAGTTTACACTTAGGTTCGGGTAATAAGCCTTAAATGACGAAATTACCCTTTTGACACATAAAATGGAATTTAAAGCGTTTAATAAACCAAACCTTTTACACACTAATATGTTATGACAAATAACATATTTTGGTCATACCAAAACAGATTATAACTTCGGTTTTACTTAAGTTGCCGTTTAAATCGTCATTTAGCGAGTTAATCGCCGTTTCGGCACACAATATGGTTTAAAACCATATTGGAGCATTAAGACTTGATACCTACTGATTTCAAAACACATTTTCAACTAATTAACAGTAGGTACATGTCTCAAACTCAGATTCCCAAATAAGTATCGAATTATATGTGAAATGACCAAATTACCCTTTCGGGACATAGTTTGGTCTTAAACCATAAACCACACATATAATTGATGTCCTACTGATATAACATCATAAAATATTTATTTTTACAGAGTGTTTATATTAGTAACGTCAGTTTACATATAAGCCCGTTTATTACATTTTAAAAATGACGAAAATGCCCTTAAAGGCATAATTCACTTTCAAAACCATAACGGGCAGTCATATCAATAACCTACTGTTATAATAACATATTTTAAACATAATGGCATATGGAACTTGTATAGGACTCACCCGGTTACCCGGTTTCGCTTATATGCGTACGGTTAAGCCTACGTGACTAGTTTACATAATTTAATCGAAACGGGTTTAATCATATCAAAATATCCTCATATTCCAGAATGTAAAATGCTAACCCATATTATACAAGTCCTAGTATTTGTCGGGTCCAAAATACATTCTTTTCCGGCCACCGCTTAATCTAGCTTTTCGTACCGTTATTCTTATTTTAAGTTAGTCGGTCTAAGTCAATGACTAATAAAGACCCGCTAGCTAACTAATCGGTTAATAATACCATCTATTCCAGACTAGAGACTTCCGGTAGATTGTCGCCAAGCTAATTTATTTTGACTACGGCTGCGCTTTGCTTATTTTCTTATTTATTAGAAGATTTTGCAAACCAGGTAGATACTTTAACTTATTTTCCCTTATACGGGCTTGGGATACGGTATAATAATACCGCATGGTTGGATATGGGATCAAAGACCAATGAGTCGGGAATTCAAATAATCCATTTTAATTCGTATTGCTTAATATTAAACATTTGGGGGTTAAAACGACCGTGTCCTGGATATCCACGGCTCATTTAATTGCAAATGGCCACGACCTAAGCACGGGGTGTAGGCATACACCCGTCAGATGCTAAAATAAAATATTACCCAATAGGGGTGCACCTATTAAAGGTGTTAAAGTGGTGTGTCGATTAATCATGATCCCGGCATAGTTTTCGGGCTCTAAATGTATTATTAGCATGTAAAACTGATAACATGAAATTATTTATCCCAAGTTATTTATAAAACAAATTACCATTGTGTACACTAAACGTTTTCAAAATGTTTTCAAAATGAGTCGGTTAAATGTATTTACCAGTGAAAACTGACGTATTTTCAAAAGACTAAGCGCAGGTGACAAGTATACGTAATTAGGCTGGAAGTGCTCGGCGAAGCTTAAGAGGAATTGCAACCCTTTGCTTAGAAGGCCTTAGTCTGTCAAGTTTCATTTTATATGGGGTGTAGGCATACACCCGTCAGATGCTAAAATAAAATATTACCCAATAGGGGTGCACCTATTAAAGGTGTTAAAGTGGTGTGTCGATTAATCATGATCCCGGCATAGTTTTTGGGCTCTAAATGTATTATTAGCATGTAAAACTGATAACATGAAATTATTTATCCCAAGTTATTTATAAAACAAATTACCATTGTGTACAATAAACGTTTTCAAAATGTTTTCAAAATGAGTCGGTGAAATGTATTTACCAGTGAAAACTGACGTATTTTTAAAAGACTAAGCGCAGGTGACAAGTATACGTAATTAGGCTGGAAGTGCTCGGCGAAGCTTAAGAGGAATTGAAACCCTTTGCTTAGAAGGCCTTAGTCTGTCAAGTTTCATTTTGTATTCACATTTCGATCGGCCTGTGGATCTAGTTACAAGCGTTGTATTTATTATTTTTGAACTTTGAACATTCAAACGTTTGTAATAGTAACTATCCAGACTTCCGCTGTGTATTACTGTATTGTTTGGTAATGATGATATCAACTTACGTCACGATATTCCCCAACCGGGCCCACCGGGTTACACGTGGAAATTAGGGGTGTGACAGGTGTCACACCCCGACCCGCAGCGGAAAAGGTGATCGGGGCATGATTGGGTTATCATCAAAGCTCATGACATTTATTATGCGTTTCATATTCATTAAATACAATTTAATGGAAATTTACGATAAATGTTACAATATGTTCTAGCTATCAATCTAAGCATCTTTGTTCTCTTCTAAGGCATTTCCTATGTTTTCTTTGCTTCAACCTGTTCACCTGTATCATGTGTAAAAAGGTTTTGGATCAACATAAAGTTGGCGAGTGAATCATATGGAAAACATTTGAACAAGTTTATTTGAATTGATTATGAAATATGTGCACAACCAAACATGAGGTAAAAATAGATGTAAACTTATTCAACAATCATAAGATATTAAATAAAACACACATGAACAATATTGGAACATTTAGAGGCACGCGATGCTCAACTCGTCTCTCACGAGGAACTGAGGGGCCTAATGAATGAATTGCATAAACATGATAATATGAATGACACAACTACAAACAATATAAACTCAATGATACACACATGAACAATAATGAATTTGATTTGAGGCACGCGTTGTTCAACTCGTCTCCCACGAGGAACTGATGGGCTTAATGAATGAGTTTCATATAATTTGACAAAAGGAAATAAGTAATCACAACAATATAACAATCTAAGTTTAGATCATGATGTGGTATGGCACAAGTTTAAATAAACAAGTTAATTATTTTATAACACATGACACACCCCAAAACGTGTAATTTAAAAGGGGGAGTTGTAAGATTCACTCACAGTGGGTGCGTTCGGTTGATGATGTTGAATGCACGCGAAGTGGTTTTAACCACGAGTGAGATTAACCTAGATAAATCGCATTATGGTTTGGTAAGTAAACGGATTTTATTAACCTATTTTAGTAGGATTGTTGGGTGTATTTTTGTGAGTTTGAGGCTATTTTCTAACCTTAAAAATGTTATTTTTAAGTATTTTTAATTGATTTTTAATTAAAATAATTAAATAAAAATAATAAAAAAATTTTGACTTTTTCTGACCGTTGACCTGACCGTTGACCGTTGACCTGACCGTTGACCGGTTCGTATGCGTATTGTTGTGCGCTGAGTGAGGCTCGAACCCGAGACCTCTCGTACGCGTGCACGCAGCTCTACCAACTGAGCTACGTGTCTAACCCGTCATGTATCCGATTTTAATTATATTTATATATTAATTATGTAAACAGAAAATCCTTTTATTTTAAAAACAATTTAAGCGAATCGGACGGTGCACTCCACAGGTCTCGAACCCGGGACCTGTGGCTTAAACTAACACACAGTCCACCGCTGGACTGTGTGTTTAACATGTTATATAATCCAATTTTTATTATACTTAAATACAAACTATTTGTTTTCATTTCTGACTTTATTTAAAAAGGTTAATAATCGTCCGGGTCGATGCAGAAGACCGGACTCGAACTCGTAACGTGCGACTTAAACATACACACAGTCCACCGCTGGAGTGTGTGTCTAACTTGGTTATTATTCCGATTATTAATATACTTAACATATACCTGTGGCGACTCCGGTTCAGTTTAACAAAAAAATGATTTTTATTGAAGCAGCGTGTGTGAAACAGGATTCGAACTCGAGACGTTTGTGTTTAATGTGCACACAGTCCACCGCTGGACTGTGTGTCTAACCCGAGTAATATTTTGATTTAAATTATACTTATACGTTCCGGATACATCGTCTTCTTCATCAAGTTATAACCAGAATAGACTACTGACTGGTTCAATGATTAAATCAGGTTCCTTTAACGTTTTAGGTCAATTATAGATGAGATATAAGTAAAAAGAAGGAAAAATAGGCGTGAGGTATACCGACTAGCTTTCCTCTGTTTTCCGGCAGAACTCCGGCGACAGCAATTCCTTCCGACGTCGGGTGTCTTGCAGCAGCGAGTCTCCGGAAAGCTCACAAAGGGTGTGGGTATCTCCGGTATAAGCTCAGGGGGTGCAGTAAGGCTCAGAAATGAGGAAACCGGTTTTCCGGCGATGAGCAGAGATATTCCGGCGAGTGGAATTACGTCCGGTAAATGTGTGGTTTTGAGCGAAAAAGTTTGCGGTGGGTTGTGGGTGAATTTATAGGGAAATTCTTCGAAGAACTTGGTCTGATTTCCGACTGGATTCGTAAGTTATAAAAACTCCGGCGGTTATGACTTTGGTCGCGGACTCAGACGTCGGTTATAACCGATGTCTTAGTAATTGTTTACGTTATAACGGAAGGATTCGTTAAATACTCGCGAGATTGCCGGGATTTCCGACGACTGAACTTTGGGCGCCGGTTTTGAATTCGGAAAGTCATGATATCAATTAAATGTTCTTAATGGTTAACATAAGACATCAGTGGCGCAGTGGTTTGTGTGTTGTGTGTTAAGTCTGTTTGCTGGATCGGTACTGACCCGGGTTCGAAACCCGGCAGGAACAATTTATTTTTATTTTGCGATTTTTAACAGTTTTTCAAAAACTAATTATATATTCCCGTATAATAATTGATTATGTATCGTTTAAAATTATTTTGGGCATTTAATTCGCAACGAAAATTTTGACTGACTGTTCGGTTGATAAACGGAGCGGGTTTGGTAAATCCGTTTTTGACGGATGTTACAACAGGTTGGTATCAGAGCCAACTCTCGAATGAATTAAACACTAGCCTTTTGTGTTTAATCTCGGGAATACATAATAACACACATCTCTTAGACTTTCGAGTCTAGACTTTGACCTAGGTTTAATCGTTTCCATCTTATTATTCTAGCTTTGTATTTTATTTAACTTGTTTTTGAAGCAGGAATAATGCCGCCTAAGTTCAGACAAGGAAGAAAAGGCAAAGGACCCATGAGGGGTGGACCCTCAATGACTGGACTATCTTTCACTGGACCATCCTTTAGACCACCATACAGACCCTTTTTAGCTGGAGCATCCAATTTACCTGAATACAACCCTTACAAAGGATCCGGAGATTCTTCATCCCCCTTTGAACCTTACCGACATTCGATCTCACATGAATACTCCCCACCTCATTCATATTCTCAGCATTCCTACCATTCACACCATTCCTATCAATCTCACCATTCGCACTCCCATTCCCAACAAGAATACTTCAACTCCTATTTCGATAACCCAGTCAACCAACCCTCACCCGAAACCCCTCCAGTTCCGACCCATATGGAGGAAGATTCCGACCCGGAGGAATTTCCACAAACCGGATCGTACGGTCACCCTATCGAGCTGTCTAGTGGCTCGAACTCCCTGGCAGGATCTCCGTTCCGAGGTCCTGATGATTATGAGCAACGATGGGCGCAATATGTGTTTGTAAACACACCCTCCTACCACAGCACTCCCCATCACCGTCCCCCATCACCACATCCTCAAGCCGAGGATGTAGAAATGAAACAGGTGGACCAACCTCAGCCACCACCTGAATCATCATCACAACCACGCCGAAAGCGTGGGGCACGTATGTCGGTGCATGCTGGTCAAAGGTCGGGTTCGCTACCACCTTTGGCACCCTCTTACCCCATCATCCCTGAGGACCCACAAATGGGTGGACCCTCGAACACATCACCAGTGGTGGAACCTCCACCACAACCAGCTGTTGAGCCTCTGCTTCAACCACCTCTACCACCGCTGGATTTTGCCAATCCAATACCTGCATATACAGGACCATCAGGGTTTCACACTGTCGACCCTCCTGGTCTATATAACTATATCCATCATGGAATGGAGCAGGACCTTTATTATGATGCAGTCATTCATAATAACCTATACCATTCCTCTTACCCTAGTTACCCACCTCCTTATACCACTACCGGATATCCGCCTTACGGGTATCCGTATCCAGTTGCGCCTCTGCCGCAACCACCTCAGCCTCAACCACAAGCACCACTTGAGGCTATTAACGAAGCCTTGGATCAGGTCCGAGAAATGTGACAACAAGTCAAGAAATCAGAGAAGAAAACAATGAAATTTATCAAGAAGCTGTACAAGGCCGTTAAAGGAAGGAAGGGTGACTAGTTTTGTATTTTCATATATGTAATTTAAATTCTAAAAGTCCCTGCGTGGACAATGTTATTTCCTTTTCAGTCCCTTCGAGGACATTATTATTTCTGTTAGGTTCCTGCGTGAACCATTTTGTTATTTCCAAGTCCTATATATTAGGCAATTATGTAATGTCCTTTTTATTAAGATTTCCTTATTTATGTATTTTATTTAATCAATCATCATGATTTTTAATCAAATTTTATTGATCTGCTATATTATCCCAAGATCTATTAGCCAATGACTATGATCAACTAGGAATTGGCAAATGAAAATTTCGGAAGGAACATTCTGTCTAGCAAAGGTGAACAATGTTCAACTTCCAAATTTATCATTTCTCTATAGTAACTCTCAATGAGGAGTTACCCTTAATTTCCCGTGACAATCATTGCCACATTAGTCAAATGGGTAAATGATAATGTTCGCACCCTGTCGCCTAAGTGATCCAGTGAGATCCTGGTTAAATTATTCAAACACTCAATTGTAATGTAAAGCCAATGTGCAAAATACAGTAGTGACACTTGATGCACTAACTGATAAATTCTGGACTATGTCCAATCTATAAATGCCTATGATGGTCCTTCGAGACCTAGGTTATACATGAATATACCACATTTAAATATTTAAATTCTATATGGTCATAGAACCATGTCATGAATAAGGGTACACCATAGCGACTAACCGAATTCATCTTGATCTATCAAAGTAAGCTACAGCAATGGCTGATTCAAATGAAGTAAACAGCAAGCGCAATGAAGATAATGCCAACGAGAACATCCTTATTAGTAAGAACGATTTAAGAGAACTTATTGCCGCAGAAGTTGGCAAGGCCTTAAAAGACAGATCTGATCGTCAACCGGAGTCGAGTGCTTCTTGCTCCAAGCCTGTTTCCAAACCTAAGTCTCAGCCTAACCCCTCTGAACCGAAAACGAGTGAGGCACACTCTTCGAATGTGAAAAGTATAGCGAAGAGTGATGCGCATCCCAAGAAACCGAGTGTTGATGGTGACGGTTGCTACTACAAATACATCGTGTCTTGTAGACCCCGAGACTTTAATGGGGAAAAAGGAGCAGTAGAATGTTTGAGATGGCTGGATGAGATGGAAATGGTGGTGGATATCAGCGGTTGCGCTGATAAAAATGTGGTGAAATATGTATCTCAATCATTCAAGGGCGATGCCCTTATCTGGTGGAAAGCCTTAGTCCAGTCCACGGGCAAGGTTCATCTCTACAACTTGACTTGGTCCAAGTTCGTAGATCTTATGAAGGATACATACTGTCCACCTCATGAGGTGGAAAAAATCGAGTCAGATTTTCTAAATCTGACCATGAAAAACATGGATTGTCGGAAGTTTGTCACCGACTACAACTCTCTTTCAAGGTTAGTGCCTTATTTGGTTACCCCGGAGCACAAACGTATTGCACGTTTCATTAATGGGCTAGCTCCTGAAATCAGGAGTATGGTCAAGGCGGTGCATGTCACACCCCGACCCGCAGCGGAATAAGAGTCGGGGCATAATTGGGTTATCACCAAAGCTCATGATATTTACTAATATGTTTCATATTTATTAAAGTCAAAATTACATTCCCAATTATCCAAACATGTCCATACAATACAAAGAAAATAACCAAACAAAACAATTCCAAGCTCTAAATCAATTTATTCTTCTAGTCCAACCCTATGTGTTTCTTGCTGCAGCTGGTTCACCTGTATCATGTGTAAAAATGGGGGTTTTTGGGTCAACATAAGTTGGCGAGTGAACCTTGTTGGATAAACATTTATTATTTATTTTCTTGTTAGTTTATCAATGAAAAATTGTGCATAATCATAAATGAGCAAATGTAAATAATCAAACAGCAGCAATAGCAGTCACAACTATAACATACAATAACATATGATAGCATACATTAACATACCAACATCATACAATAAATAACATGAATGAAACTGTGCGATCAAGGCTCAATCAGGAGCCGATCGTATTGCATGTACTGAAAATGAAAAATGTCTGTGCGATCAAGGCTCAATCAAACGGAGCCGATCGTATGTTGGCACGCCAGGTTCACGCTCATAATGTAATGGGGAACTTGCTCAACGCTCATAATGTAATGGGGAGCGGCGGCCTATGAAATTGCATGTACTGAAAATAATAAATTGAATCTAACAATAACCACACAAACAGTGGAAACAAGCTGAATACACTTTTGTTCATGACATGATGTATGCACAATGATTTAAATATAATATATAGCAAGAACACATGATACACTCCAAAAACGTGATTAAAACGGGGAATTTGTAAAGATTCACTCACATTGTGTGCGTTTGATTGGAGATGGTGAGATGCGCACGAGTTGGAAGAGTTGAACAACGAGAATTACTAACCTAAGTAATAATGGAAAAATTGGTAAATGAGTGGATTTTATTAATAATTTTATTAGGATTTCTAGATATATTTTTGTGAGTTTAAGGCTATTTCCTATCTTTAAAAACATTATTTTTAAGTATTTTTAATTGATTTTTAAATTAAATTAAATAAATAAAAATATAAAAATATGTTGACTTTTTGCGACCGTTGACCGTTTGACTTGTTGACCGATTTATTGTGTGATTGTATTGCGCTGGGTGAGGCTCGAACCCGATACCTCCCGTACGCGTGCACGCAGCTCTACCAACTGAGCTACGTGTCTAACCTGAAATAATTCTGTTTTTAATTATATTTATATACTAATTAGATTAATCCGAAAATCATTTATTTTAAAAAGATTCTAACGTAACGACTCGGTGTACTCCACAGGTCTCGAACCCGGGACCTGTGGTTTAACGTGACACACAGTCCACCGCTGGACTGTGTGTCTAACTTGGTTAATATACAACTTTTTATTATACTTAACAACTAACTTTAATTAACCCGGTTCAATTAGAAAAATAAAACGTTTTTATTACATAGAGGGTGCGTGTATCAGGAATCGAACTCGGGACGTATGCGTGTTTTTGTTCGCACACAGTCCACCGCTGGACTGTGTGTCTAACCCGTTCAAAATACCAATTTTAATTATTCTTATATTGCTAGCGCAGTTCATCTTCTTCGTTGGTTTTTACAGACCGCAGATTACACCATTATATCTTGTTAATTCGAGTGTTAAACATTGCACAGACTAATATGAGATAGCAGAGATGATAATTAGAAGTAAACATACCGGTGAACGATTTATTACAGAATTCCGGCAAGGCATCGGTCTCTGTTTTTATGAACTTCAACTGAGCAAATCAATTAACCGTTTTGATTAGCTAATCGTGGAATTGAAGTGATAAACAAACGTCAACAGAGTGTTTGAATGTCCTTACCGATTCACAGATGAAAATAAAGATTTCCAGAACTTTTCCGGCGAACTGGTATTATCCGATAGTAGCGTCTGAATTCGATTTCAAGTGAAAGGTTTGAGTTAGAAATAGCTTAACAGTTGTTAGACTACGACGGTATTGAAGGACTTACCGTTTTGAGGAAGAATACGGTTTTCCGGCGAACTTGCAGAAATTTTCGGCGAGTAAAATAAACTTCTCCGGTGGACTGTAAAGTGTGCGGAAATGTAATTGGAGGTTTGTGGAATGTTTCTGAGTCACGAGAAGGTCTTTGATTGCAGTAATTCAGGTTATGAGATATTTTCGTTTATAAAACCCATCATCATCAGAATTGAAGTCAATTCAAGTCTGAATTGATTAGAATCGTCGGTGCATCGGTTATAAACCTGAATTCGCGATTATTCAAAGGTTTAGACGGTTGAATAGCCGATTTCGGTTTTCAGTTGGCGCAACCGGTTCATCTAGGTTTGTATATAAGACTTATTTGTTTCCAAGAGTTGATAGAAAACATACAAGTAACGGAGTGGTTAAGCGTGTGAGTGTTAAGTCTTTGGAGTTACAACCCGGCTGACCCGGGTTCGAGTCCCGGCAGCCACATTTTATTTTTAGTTAGTTTATTTTTACTTTTTATCAATTATAATTTTTATAGTTTAGTTTGTTTATTAATTATGTATCATTAAAAATCAAAATAGCCATAAATACGCAACGTGATATTTATAACTTGATATTCGATTACAAAACGGTGCGGGTTTGGAAACCCGTTTTTGACAAATGTTACAGTGCAGCCTGGCACCTACAAATCTGCTGTTGAGTTATCCCTCTCCCTCACACAGGACTATGTGAGGCAATTGTCAGTCAAGACTGACAATGATGGAAAGAGGAAACGGGAAGATGGAAACTCCCATAAATTTAACAAGAAAAGTAAGCATGAGTTTAGCAAAAGTAATCAGAAAATTGGGCGACAAACCCACGTGCAAAACGCGTGGGAAGCAACACTATGGATAGTGTCGCTTGGAACAAAAACCGAAGCAATGAAACATCTGCAAGAAAACCGGGCATCGGTCTCATGAGTGCCGTAATATAAAGGATGCTACTTGCTTTGGATGTGGTGAGAAGGGCCTCATCAAAGCAAGTTGCCCAAAGGCAAATACCGAGGGTAAACCCAAAACTTCAGAGGCAAAGAAGGCCACTACTAGAGCCTTCCAAATGAATGCTAAGGAAACAATAAAGGATAACAATGTCATAACGGGTACGTTCCTTATCAACGACGCTTTTGCTAGAGTTCTTTTCGATTCGGGCGCCGATAAATCGTTTGTAGATCATAAATTTAGTGAACTATTAAACTTGCCCGTAAGAACTCTAGACATAACCTATGAAATAAAGCTCGCTGATGGAACTATAGAAACCGCTTCTTCCATTCTTGACGGATGCTTCATATCCATCAAGAATCATTCTATCCCTGTCTCTCTTTTGCCCATGAAACTAGCGGGATTCGATGTAGTCTTAGGCATGGATTAGTTATCGCATAACCAAGCACACATTGGCTGCGATAAGAAACTCATCGAGATCAAATCCCCGTCTGGTAAAATCCTCACCATTCATGGAGACAAACATTTTGGATTGCCTGATAAGGCTGTTTTACTTAAGGCATCTAGATGTATGACGAATGGATGTGTCATCTACATGGCTCAAGTCACCGTTGATGAACCCAAACCAAGGATTGAGGATATCCCTATCATCTCTGAATACCCGGACGTGTTCCCAGAAGAATTACCTGGCCTACCTCCTGATAGGCAGGTAGAGTTTCGAATTGACATCATACCTGGAGCAGCTCCCATAGCTAAAGCTCCGTATCGTTTAGCGCCAACCGAGATGAAGGAACTGAGAACCCAACTGGACGAACTATTAGGAAAAGGTTTTATTCAACCTAGCTCTTCGCCTTGGGGAGCCCCTATTCTTTTCGTTAAAAAGAAGGACGGATCAATGCGGGTGTGCATTGATTACCTTGAGCTCATAAGATAACGATCAAGAATCGTTATCCCTTGCCCAGGATCGACGACTTGTTTGATCAATTACAAGGTGCAAGTTATTTCTCGAAGATAGATTTAAGATCGGGATATTACCAACTAAAGGTTAGGGACGAAGATGTTCCGAAAACTGCTTTCAGGACAAGATATGGACATTACGAGTTTCTAGTGATGCCTTTCGGACTCACTAATGCACCCGCAGCATTCATGGATCTCATGAATAGAGTCTGCAAGCCATACTTAGATAAGTTTGTCATTGTCTTCATAGATGACATACTCATCTACTCTCGAAATCAATCGGATCACGAGAAACACTTGCGGTGCATTCTTGAAATTCTACGCCAGGAAAAGTTGTATGCAAAATTTTCCAAATGCGAATTCTGGCTACGTGAGGTTCAGTTGCTTGGTCACATAGTAACTAAACACGGTATTCAAGTAGACCGAGCAAAGATAGAAGCAATAATGAATTGGGAAGCCCCAAAGACACCTTCTGAGATACGTAGTTTCTTAGGATTTGCTGGTTATTATCGGAGGTTCATCGAGAACGTCTCTCGAATAGCTACTCCTTTGACAATCCTAACTCGTAAGGATGCAAAATTTAATTGGGGCCCAAAACAACAAGAATCCTTTGAGACGTTAAAGCATAAGTTGAGCAATGCCCCGGTGTTAACTCTTCCAGAAGGAATTGAAGAATTTGTAGTTTATTGTGATGCATCGCACACTGGCATGGGATGTGTGCTTATGCAGAGAGGCAAAGTAATTTCCTATGCATCACGACAACTAAAAGTGCACGAGAGAAACTACACCACCCATGATTGAGATTGGGTGCAGTAGTATTCGCATTTAAACTTTGGAGGCACTATTTATATGGAACAAAGTGTATCATCTACACTAACCATAAAAGTCTGCAACACTTGTTCAATCAAAAGGATTTGAACATGAGGAAATGTCGTTGGATGGAAACACTCAACGACTATGATTGCGAGATTCGATATCATCTAGGAAAGGCGAATAGAGTCGCTGATGCGCTTAGTCGCAAGGAAAGAATCAAACCTTTAAGGATCAATGCCAAGAGCATTGAACTGAAGAACAACTTGAATGAAAAGCTGCTAAATGCACAAAAACAAGCCATGTCTAAGGACAACATTGCCAAGGAAGGATTAGGTGCAACCATCAATCTATTAGCATCTGGAAAGGACGAAATGTTTAGGATGAATGATCGCATCTGGGTTCCGATCTACGGAGGACTTAGAGGTGTAATCCTTTAGGAAGCACATAACTCTAAATACTCGGTTCACCCGGGTAGCGACAAGATGTATCAAGATCTTAAACCCAGTTATTGGTGGATAGGTATGAAGAAAGATATAGCCAATCATGTAGCAAAGTGCTTGACGTGTTCTTAAATTAAGGCAGAACATCAAAAACCGTCAGGACTCTTACAACAACTTGAGATCCCAGTGTGGAAATGGGAAATGATAACAATGGACTTCATCACTAAGTTGCCCAAGACCAAGCATGGAAATGACATGATTTGGGTTATCGTAGATAGATTAACCAAATCCACTCACTTCTTGTCAATTAAGGAAACATACGACTCTGACAAGCTGGCTAAGCTTTATGTTGATGAGATTGTGTCCTTTCACGATGTGTCGGTATCCATTGTATCTGATAGAGATACAAGATACACATCTCACTTTTGGAAAAGCTTCCAACAATCTCTAGGCACGAGATTAAACTTCAGTACGGCTTACCATCCTCAGACGGAGGGACAAAGTGAGTGTACCATTCAAACCTTGGAGGACATGCTTTGAGCTTGTGTGATCGATTTAGGTGGAAGTTGGGATGATCACTTACCCCTAATCGAGTTCTCTTATAATAATAGTTACCACACAAGTATCAAGGCCGCTCCTTTTGAAGCCTTATACGGAAGAAAATGTAGGACGCCTGTGTGTTGGGCCGAAGTTGGAGAAGCCCAACTATCTGGACCCGAAATCATCCTCGAAACCACGAAAAAGATTGTGCAAATCCGTGATCGACTTAAGGCAGCTCGAGATAGACAAAAGAGCTATGTCGACAAAAGGCGTAAACCTTTACAGTTCCAAGTTGGGGACAAGGTTATGCTAAAAGTATCACCTTGGAAAGGTGTAATGCGTTTTGGGAAGAAGGGTAAATTAAGCCCGAGGTACATTGGACCATTCGAAATAATCGAATGTGTCGGACCCGTAGCTTACAGGCTTAAGCTACCGGAAAAGCTCAGTGGAATCCATGATATTTTCCATGTCAGCAATTTGAAGAAATGCCTCGTGGATGAGTCGCTAGCAATGCCTCATGAGGATATACAGATTGATGAAAACTTGCGTTTCATAGAGAAACCAATCACGATCGAGGATCGGCAAGTTAAGAAGCTTCGTAGGAAGCACGTACCTATTGTGAAGGTTAAATGGGATGCCCGTCGAGGTCCCGAATATACTTGGGAGGTCGAGTCCAATATGCGACAAAAGTAGCCTTATCTATTCGAATAAATCTCGAGGTCGAGATTTTTATTAAGGGGGTGAAGATGTGACACCTCAAAAATTACATCCAATAAAATTCCGACACGTGTCCGAAATCTTAGGTTGCCACGTGCTAAACGAGAGGGACAAAAATCGCCAACATTTTATTTTATAACCTCTGAGTGGTAAATATTAAAGTCGAGGGGTTAAACGTGTCAACAGGCTAAATCTATGCCTCTGAGTGACCTTTTAACGAACCCGGAGTTTAATGATGTTTGGTTATACTCCCGAGAGTGCTAACCAGGTGCCATATTGAATAAAACATGTTTTTATGTCAAAATATGGAAGTTTGGGAAGTCCAGGGACCAAAATTGAAAATTTTGAAAAATGGTCACCCCCGCGTGTCGCGCGGGAACATGTGGTTCCCTCGCGTGGGGTGACGGCATGCGTTTCGCAGAATTCTGCATGCCAGCTGCAGTCTGCAGTTTCTGCCACCTTGTGCGCGTTTTGCCACATTCCTCTGGGTCTTGACACGTCCTAAACCACATGGCAACTCCTCCCAACCTTCCCTGACACCTGGCTTCACCTCCTTGCTCGTCTTTCACTATATAAGGACACTTGATCTTGTCCCAAAACTTGCTCATTTGCTACTTTCCAACTCTTGCTTTCCTCTGGAGGTTTCTGGTCTACAAGGAGCTTCCAAATCAGTAGGAACTTGTGCATAGGACCTCTAGTAAGTGTCCTAACTCATTCATTTCAGTTTCATTAAGATTATGGCTCGAGTCAAAGCGTTGACGTAAAAACGCTTTGACTTTGACTTAAAACCACATCCGCTCAGTCTATTATCACAAAGAATGTGGTCACGTGACCGTAATTATGTAGATTTTAATCCCTCAAAAGAATGTCTACTGATTACCACGTTTGCTTGGTCAATTGTCGGGTCAAAGGAAAAGTCAACTGAAAGTCAACGGGTCAAATTATAAATAATTGCATAACTAACAATGTGAAGGTCATAAAATCCGTTTTGACACTCCAACAAGTTAGTGAATATTATTAAAACATGTCTTAACCCATGTGGCCCGACAAGACCAAGTTTTGAATCGGTTTACGACCGAAAGTCGCGGTATTTGACTCACGCTTTGACTTTCGATTCTGACCCGATTTAGGAACTTATTAAACTGAAATAATGTTGTAATGTGACCATGAATAAGTTTATAATGATCCTCTCTTATCATAAGACATGGTCACATACAAATTCGAGTGATTATGCAAGTTTCCATAATATATGCCAATTTTTGCAAAATAGTCCCTATAATTCGAAAATGAGATTTTAACACCAAATAAGCATGATTACGAGCTAGAAACTGATGTAATAAGTTATTAAACTTATTTAGGGCCAACTTTTCGAATTGAACATAAAAGGTGGTTAATTAACGGGAATTACGCAAATTGTGATTTATTAGCCTTTTTCATACAAGATGATTTTAAACATAACTTTGGCCTAAAAACCAGATACCTACTGATGTGTTATCATATTAGGAACTATTTGGGGTATGAATTCTGAATAAGGACTGAGTTTACACTTAGGTTCGGGTAATAAGCCTTAAATGACGAAATTACCCTTTTGACACATAAAATGGAATTTAAAGCGTTTAATAAACCAAACCTTTTACACACTAATATGTTATGACAAATAACATATCTTGGTCGTATCAAAACAGATTATAACTTCGGTTTTACTTAAATTGCCGTTTAAATCGTCATTTAGCGACTTAATCGCCGTTTCGGTGCACAATATGGTTTAAAACCATATTGGAGCATTAAGACTTGATACCTACTGATTTCAAAACACATTTTTAACTAATTAACAGTAGGTACATGTCTCAAACTCAGATTCCCAAATAAGTATCGAATTATATGTGAAATGACCAAATTACCCTTTCGGGACATAGTTTGGTCTTAAACCATAAACCACACATATAATTGATGTCCTACTGATATAACATAATAAAATATGTATTTTTAAAAAGTGTTTATATTAGTAACATCAGTTTACATATAAGCCCGTTTATTACATTTTAAAATGACGAAAATGCCCTTAAAGGCATAATTCACTTTCAAAACCATAACGGGCCGTCATATCAATAACCTACTGTTATAATAACATATTTTAAACAGAATGGCATATGGAACTTGTATAGGACTCACCCGGTTACCCGGTTTCGCTTATATGCGTACGGTTAAGCCTACGTGACTAGTTTACATAATTTAATCGAAACGGGTTTAATCATATCAAAATATCCTCATATTCCAGAATGTAAAATGGTAACCCATATTATACAAGTCCTAGTACTTGTCGGGTCCAAAATACATTCTTTTCCGGTCACCGCTTAATCTAGCGTTTCGTACCCTTATTCTTATTTTAAGTTAACCGGTCTAAGTCAATGACTAAATAAAGACCCGCTAGCTAACTAATCGGTTAATAATACCATCTATTCCAGACTAGAGACTTCCGGTAGATTGTCGCCAAGCTAATTTATTTTGACTACGGCTGCGCTTTGCTTATTTTCTTATTTATTAGAAGATTTTGCAAACCAGGTAAATACTTTAACTTATTTTCCCTTATACGGGCTTGGGATACGGTATAATAATACCGCATGGTTGGATATGGCATCAATGACCTATGAGTCGGGAATTCAAATAATCCATTTTAATTCGTATTGCTTAATATTAAACATTTGGGGGTTAAAACGACCGTGTCCTGGATATCCACGGCTCATTTAATTGCTAATGGCCACGACCTAAGCACGGGGTGTAGGCATACACCCGTCAGATGCTAAAATAAAATATTACCCAATAGGGGTGCACCTATTAAAGGTGTTAAAGTGGTGTGTCGATTAATCATGATCCCGGCATAGTTTTCAGGCTCTAAATGTATTATTAGCATGTAAAACTGATAACATGAAATTATTTATCCCAAGTTATTTATAAAACAAATTACCATTGTGTACACTAAACGTTTTCAAAATGTTTTCAAAATGAGTCGGCTAAATGCATTTACAGTGAAAACTGACGTATTTTCAAAAGACTAAGCGCAGGTGACGAGTATACGTAATTAGGCTGGAAGTGCTCGGCGAAGCTTAAGAGGAATTGCAACCCTTTGCTTAGAAGGCCTTAGTCTGTCAAGTTTCATTTTGTATTCACATTTCGATCGGCCTGTGGATCTAGTTACAAGCGTTGTATTTATTATTTTTGAACTTTGAACATTCAAATGTTGTAATAGTAACTATCCAGACTTCCGCTGTGTATTATTGTATTGTTTGGTAATGATGATATCAACTTACGTCATGATATTCCCCAACCGGGCCCACCGGGTTACACGTGGAAATTAGGGGTGTGACATTATTACTGCTTGGTCGGGTATGGAAGTTATGTTTTATCCACTGGTGATAATTAAATTAAATTGCATAACCCGGTTTTGATGTGTATTGTTTGAAACTAAAACATTGGGGGTGGGCTTGACCGTGTCTGGGGTATCCTTGGCTCACTAAAGTGCTAGTGAACACGACTTAGACAAGGTGTAGGAATACACCGAAAATTGCTATTATTAATTAATGTCTGCTTTCTGTGTGAAAGTTCAGTAGTGGTGTGTCAGTCGATCATGTATCGGTTTCTGTACTGGCCCCATATGTAAAAGTCAAACATTTAAATCTGTATACAATGTCTTTTGTACTATCCCGAGTTATTTATGAAAATGTGCCTTGTGCACCAAAAACCATTTTCAAAGGATTTTTCAAAATGTGTCGGCTAATTGTATTTACCAGTGTAAACTGACGTATTTTCAAAAGATTAAAGTTACAGGTCAAGCACGAAATAGGCCGGAAGCTGCGGGGCATTTACGTTAAGGAGTTGCGACCTCATAGTTGTGCCTGTAGATTCTGTTATCTTTTTATGTGTACATTTTATTATGATCCGCCTGTGGATCTTATTACGAACCTTTTGTAAATTTGTGTCGAACACTCCCTGTACATTATGGTTTGTAATACTTTATATTTAACTCTAAGCCTTCCACTGTGTTGCTCTGTGTTATAATTGGTTATGATGCTATCAATTGTACGTCACGATACTCCCCACCAGGCCCACCGGAATACACGTGGAAATCGGGGTGTGACACTACGATTTCTCCTTCAATACGTAACCTTTTCAGGTGATTCATGTACCTATTTTGCTTAATTTTTCATGCTCTACAAAACCCTACTATTTGTTTCTGTGATAGAAGTGCAAATGAATTCGAATTTATTTATAGTTGAAATTAGGGTTCTTCATCATATAATTTGGGGCTTTTTATCCTAGGCTAGTGATTTGATAAAATTGTTTATATGTTACTTTCATAGATTATGTGAGGATGATTTGGGTAAATTTGGGGAATTTTTTAATATAATTTTGAATTATTATGATTTCTACATGTTTATATCATTTAGATATTCAATTAAAAATGCAAAATAATCATAATTAAATTCCACAAATATTTTTGATCACTATTACAGATTATCTCTATGTTATAGAATTTTATATAATTTTCAATATTTTTTATAATTCTTTTATAACTAAATGCTTAATGAAATTGTTAAAAAAATTAATTACTTTATAAAATTAATTATTTTAAATTAAAATTTGTGATAATAATTAAATATGATTTATAAAATTTTTAGATGAATTTAATGAAGTCTATTTTTTTGGCATTTACAAGATGTTATAACCTATTAAATTGGTATTTCTAAGATTTCATCATGTGTAAATATTCTAGAAATAAAAATACTGATTTGGATATTATTTTACATAATGATATTATATATTTTAAGTCCCAAAATAGGAGAACCAGATTTCCTAAAATTATTATATAGCTCTATTTGTTTAGTATTCTGTTTATTTATATTATTAGGGTGGTTATTATTTTGATTTACCTTTTATACTCGTGCGGTAATTCTCGGGGATTTATCTTCGCAAAACTGTGAGTAAATCTATTTCTTTCTGCTTTCTATCACTAAATATTTTTGGGGTGTATCATGTGTCTTATTTCTTATGTTTCTGTTTAAATCAACATGCAAAATCAATGTGCTGTTATGTGTTTCATACTCATGTTTTTATTGTTTCTTATTTCTAGTATCTATTATTTCATATACGTGTATCTACTTGTTACTCGTTGTGTATCTATTGTTTCTATTGTGGATCAACTAGCTGACCGGTTCCCACGGCCATGGGTTGAACTATGTATCGCCATCATTTCGATTCGTTTTTCGAGGCTTGAATCTCATTTTGTAATGTTTCTTTATTATCATGTCGTATTATCATATTTGATTGTGGTGATTGTCGTCATTGTGATTTGTTATGGATGATCTATTACACTTGAAGTTGCATGTTAAATCTCTTTTAAATAAAATAACTAAATAATAAAGCAAACTATTTTATTTAAGTTTAGATCTATTCGCCAACTTTATGTTGACCCAAAAACCTTTTTTACGCAAGATACAGGTAATTAGGTGAGATAGAGTTGAAGACGAAGACATGTAGGGCATGCCTTAGATAAATAAATTGGATTATATTTTGTGGTTCATGACTTTAAATTCTATATGGATTATTTAAGACTTTCTGTGGTATGTGTTACACTTTAATTTGATTATGCTTTAAATATTTAAACTTATAATAGTTGTCATTAACTATAGACAATCATTATACTACGACTAATAATCCGCTGAAAGTCAGGGTGTGAGACAATCTATGTACTCACCCCTATTCAAAACTTACAATAATAACATTCTTATGTAATCATACAAATAACTATTAGGCTAAGGGTTGTGGGGCCCAGGGAGGAAGGGGGAGTCTTATGTGGCATCGACGTCAAAGGGGAACACCGCCCTCTTCATTGGGGATCGATGAACTCGGGTTGTAATGGTGTGGATCCTATATGAAGAATATGGGAGAAAGAAAAAAGCACACCCCATAACCTTAAATATATTCATCTAAAATACTCATGTATTGTAATTTCATCTAGTTATATAAAACCTTGCATAAAATAAGAATATTTATAATTATAATAAAAATATCAAAATAGGTCTTGATTGTTTGTTTAACTCAAACTTCTAGTTAATTCATTTTTAGCATCCAAGATTTATGTACGTTTCATTTTTCTCGATTAGTTCTCAAAAATTTTAGATTATAAAAATTAATGAGATTGTAACACATAATTAAAATAAACTTCATTGACTTAAAAAAACAAAAAATATTTTAAATAACTTTAGTGAAACATTTGAGAAAATTACCTGATTTTGGCATGATTTTCCCAACTTGGTATTTGGTTATATATTTTCCTCTTTAAGAGGGCTTAAAAGAGGAATCATCTAATACTTTTAAGTTGCCAATGTGAAGTTATCTTATTTGGTAGAGGCTCTTGTTTTATAGTGGGAGGTTTTTGGTGATGTTAGTTTTTCTAAAGGGATATGCGCAAGCTTTTCATTTAGTGCCGCGCAGATCACGCGCATACATTGTCATCTACAGATTGTTTGTTTTTTCAAAAGTGTTTCATTAAAAAATGTCTGTGCGAGCTCTGCTTGGTGCAGAGGTAATTTTAGTATTATCAACGGATTTTTGGGTATTGGATTAACTTGTTGATCGAGGAAATAACGTTAGAGATTAAAGGGCTCGATTAATTCCTAATATTATTTGAGTAAATAGTTACATGGGCCTTGTATTTAATAATTAGTTTGTATATGGACTGAATATATTTTATATTAAAATACTGTTGTTTTGGTAAAATATTTAAGAACTCTAATAAATAGTTTTGTCCATTAAAGTGTTTAGTCTATTAATTTGGAAGTAAAAGTCCATTACGGTGGTCTTTTGTTTTGTTGTGCCAATGATGGTAAAAATCCATCCAGATTGTAATAATGGCCAACAATGAAGTCCAATCTTAATGACTAAGTTTTGGGCCGATGAATTAATAAAAAGTCCACTATATTGTATTTATGGGCATGAAGTCTAATGACTTCAGACTTCTCTCGATCAGAGAAAATCAGCGGCATAAAGGAAACTTACGGTTACATATTTTTGTGCTCTTCATCATGCTAAATCACAGAATCATCAAATCTAGATTCTAATAAGAGTGATCTCTGTCTAATCCGATAAATCATTGCGTGTAACCCGCAAATAGGTTATCAGATAGTTCTCATACGATTCAGAGATTAATCTAGGTTTCATCACAAAACTTGCAATTTCAATTCGGGTTTCAGGTTTGTTTAATTCTTCGAAATCACTTGTAATAGACCAATTATACAACAAAGATAAACCTATTTTAGGGTTCAGTTTGGTTCGAATTGTAGTTGTAGTTTTGTTCAAATATTTGCCTGTGATAGTTTTGTTGGAAATTCTAAGTGGCAAAAATTTTTGACTTTGAATCAATCCTAATATTTGGATTTAAAAATCGAGTTTGAATTTAGTCAACAAAAGAAATCTTAATTCTGTGGAATCGACGTTGCAATTTAATTTGAACATGGCTATATTTGAAACTTTTATTTTGATTTAGTGGTCTTCATTGAAGCCGTTTAATATTAAATATCTTGGTAGCAAAGATATTGGCATTTCATGGGATTTGGAATTTACAAGTTAACTATTGCAATTGGAATTCAAGGATTAGATAATTTGAATCAACAGAACTGTTAGTATTATTAGTTTTTCATCTTGGGTTAGACTCAAAAGTTGAGTCATTTTTTTATCAACATAAAATTCAAAACCAATTGTTGATTCACATTGCGATTGCAGAATAGGTTCTTAGACATGTCTAGTAAATTTACTAAATTAGAAAAGTTAATGGGAAATAAGAGAAAGTTTAATTGGGACAATAATAATTCTAAAAAGAAATCAAAAGAGGGTTGTTGGAGATGTGGCAAACCGGGACATTTTAAAAAAGTTTGTCGTGTGAAGATCACGGGTGGAAACAAAGCTAACATGGCGGATCCAAGTGGGTCAAAAGATCCAAATGCTCCACAAGGTACGCTTACGGATCCCGTTTTAAGTTTTATAAAACCTATGAGTTTTGTAGTTGATTCAACTGGTCATCCGGGACATATTCATTATTTACAAAACAAAAAATTAGATTTGATCCAAAGAAACAAAATTTAATTTGTGATTTGAATAATAAACAAATAAAAGGTAATGTTTCTAAATCAACAAATCTAATACAAAGGTGCAGCCCGTTGGCTGTGACGGTACACATATTGGGCAATTGGGCCAAATTATCAGAAGCGTACAAGTCGGGAAAAATCCCTCTCGGTATGAAATAAATGAAACCCGGTCTTCGGGTTTGCTATTGGACTCAAAAAGTGTAATGGTTTATAAACATAATTCGGTTGAAAACTATGTATCATTTATTTCAGAATCTTTTTTATGTACAAGATGATATGCTTGCATGGTGGGTAGACTTGGGTGCTACTGTAACAACTCTCCAAAACACCCCAAACCGAGCCGAAACTAAGAACCGGACATGCAAAACGAGACTCGGCACGAAAAACGAGACATGCCCACATGGGTATCCCAGGCGCCACGTGCCAGAGACATGTGTCTCTGTCGCGACGCGCGGGAGACGTCCAGGTGACGTGTCACCGTTTCGCGCCATGTGGCAACCCTACACTTGTGACAAGGCTGACCTACCCTAGCTAGGTGTCTCAGGCGCCACGCGAGGGAGGTCCAGGGATACCGCGAGACGCGCGGGAGACGCCAATTTCGGGTATAAATAGAGCAGTCTGGGATTGATTTCGTTGCTCAAAATTGATCGAATTCTCTGATCATATATTCCTACATCTCTGTTTCTCTGTGAAAACCCCCTAAACCCCTAAACCTGCGAAAGCGCTGCCCGTTGTAAGTATCTTAACCCCCGATCACTAATTCGTTACCCTACCCGATTTAGAACCCACCAACACATGTCAAGGCTATGCCCGACTAAGCTTGTTGGGGTTCTATCTCGTGTTGTATGAGCATCCTACCAGATAGATTTAGGACCCACCGACGCATGTCGAGGCTCTGCCTGACTAAGTTACGTTGGGGTTCTGTCTCGTGTTGTATGGCTAAAGTGACTTGGGTTAATTTAATACCACATGTGCATTGTATGTTTTAAATAGAAATCCCTGTAAGTAATCAGGAATTGTTACAAGGAAGCCTGTAGGAATACCTAAGTTTTCAAGGCGAGTACATTCTCTTTTGTAAACCTTTTTGTGTGTCAAAATGTGTTACCAAAACCTCAAATGTTTTAATTATGCCTAACAGTAATTGAGTATATATATTCTACAATTACTGCCGGTATGTTGGGGTTTTGTATACATTACTAGTCCACAGTCACAGGATTGTGACAGGAACCGTTATTGTTGGGTGACAGGGCCCAAAGTAATATGACCCACAAGTCAGGTGTTGACAGTACTGAATGAGTAACTGTGTAGATATAAACATTGTAAATGCGGATGCTCTCAATACTGTAAAGCGTAAACACTTATTTTGATTAAACTGGGATGCACTCGCCATTATTTCTTACTGATAAAATGTGTTTAAAACGCGTTTCAGGTAACTTAATGTGAAGCTAATAGAAGCTAGCTGGAGAGCACTGAAGGCTTAGAAAAGTGGCTATAAAAGTTACCTAAATAAAAAGGACTTTTTGCTTTTCATAAATTGGGATTTCCCCCTCTACGAATGTATTGTAATGGAAACATGGGTTTTATCCCATTTATTATTTATAAAAGTTTGGTGTTTTTGAAACTCTGATAATATTTCCTAACTAACGATCCTGATGTTTAATTTCCGCTGCCAAATTAATAAACATCGGTACCACTTGATTGGTTCACGGCTCCCGCTCCCAGGGTGGGGTCATTTAGGTGTTCTTTTGAAATACCTAAAATTTAACCAATTGTGTTAGGAAATATCTGCGACTTCTATGTTACTCTGTGTAAAAATATATATTATTTGGTGTTATTTTAATAACTTCTTTAGTTTACAGTATGAGTGATCAGGGTACTTCTGACGCTTATCGTCACCTACCTCATTCTCTCATGGATGAAGGAACATCCCAGCGAACCACCGACTACAACGCCGATTCCGACGATATCTTTATTTTCAAAGCCAAATCCGCAGAACCTTTTCCCCCTAAAAAAGAGGTTGGTTTAGTAGAGCCCGAGGAGACAGAAGGAAAAGAATGAGATAAGCACAACAACAAGCCATAACAGTTAGAACTGACAGAAACACCCCCATAACCCATAAGTTAGACCTTTGTGGGAAGAAGAATTGGATAAACAACTAGCTAATTTTCTTATGTTCGGAAATGTAGGAGGAGAACCTAATTTCAACCAAGTAGCAAATCCAGAACCACCGTTACTTCCCTTGTTTCCTAACTAACCCATGAACTTAGAACAGAACAAGGAAAACCAATTTCCAATCCCAACCTTTGATCCCAATGAGATACATAGAATGCCAGCACCAAACCCTTTAGATCAATGGTGGGCTAACAACTGGGCAATTTATAACCTACTAGAAAACCCAATTCCCTATGAAGAACCAATTCCACCTTACCCTGAACCAGTGCTAGCCCCAATACTACCCAGGGATCATGTGGAGGAACTTCGCCAGTATGGTGAAGAGTTAGTGGAGGAAGGAAACCGAATTCGCCAGATTGGGGAGAAGCTCGTCTGGAAATATGACGAGCGGGAGATGCAGTTTTAAGAAAGCAGTAGCCATATATATATATATATATATATATATATATATATATATATATATATATATATATATATATATATATTATATATATATATATATGTGGTGTGTGTGTGTGTGTGTGTGTGTGTGTGTGTGTTTTGTTACTTTGAAAAAAACTAAAATAGACATAAAGTAATATCACCCATATATATATCGATGCATAAGTAAGTAATGTTTGAATTGCGGTAATGCTTGTAATAAATACATATTTATATGAAAAGAGTAAAAGTCGCAATACTCGACGATTTTGGTTCACTGTGTTGGTGTGATTATTATTTAATTTATTCTGTGATATTAATACCTGAAAAATGTTTACAATTCAGATGTCAGACGAAGTAAATCAGGAAATCCAGAATAACGATAATAACGAGAATCAAATGAATAAAAGTGCTATCGAACACATAGTGGCCTAGGGAATCATAGATGTTATGCCGTATATTATCGATACTATTAAAAAGGCAGAAAATAATGATTCCATAAAGGGGAATAAGCGTGTACCCCTGAATCAAATCACAACGTGAATGGAAATCACAAATTGTTACTCTAAGCTCCAATTCCAAAGAGAAGAAGAACTATCTCATATGGTTGTTCTTATAAAGAATTCTTATCATGCAAACCGATAGAATTCTCAGGCAATGAAGGAGCTATTTCAGCCTTGCGCTGGATATAAAAGACAGAAGCAGTCTTAAAGATAAGTAAGTGTGCAAATCAAGATAAAGTCATGTATGCTTCTAATCTTTTTAAAGATGCAGCTTTAGAGTGGTGGAATACCATTCTTCAGTCCAAAGAAAGTGACAGGGTTTACATAATGGAATGGAACAACGTTAAGGAAATGGTTGAAAGGAAATTTTGTCCTCCTAATGAAAAGGAACAAATTGCTAATAAATTCCTAAATCATAAAATGATCGGGGTAGATTGCAGGGAATATACTACCACATTCTTTGAATATGCAAGGATTGTACCAACCCTGGCCTCACCAGAACCAGTATTAATCTCTCGTTACATATGGGGATTAATCAGTGAGATCAGACATGTAGTCAAAGCAGCTAGACCACAAACCATAGAAGAAGCGGTAGAGCTAGCAAACACCTTAACAGATGAATCGGTACGTACGCAAGAAGAAAACCAGAAAAGAAACCTAGCTCAAAAGATTTCCCAGGAACTACGTTATGGTAATTCCAATCGTGGTAAAGGGGCAAGTTCTTCTTCACCCCAATGTAAGTACTGCAAAAGGAAACATTCAGGGAAATGTTCTACATACTGCAATTTCTGCAAATTCCCAGGGCATAAGGAAGAAGACTGCTGAAAGAAAGTTAGCAATAGGTTGTGCTAAAATTGCGGAGAAGCCGGTCATTTTAAAACCAACTGTCCAAAACTAGCTCTAGTGGCAAACAACAAAGCGAAGGCGACAGAAGGGCCCAAGAGAAATGCCAGAGCATTCGTGCTGACCGCCGAGGAAGCCAAGATGATTCCGGATATGATTGCCGGTACGTTTTTAGTTAATGATGTTTATGCAAAAGTATTATTTGACTCTGGTGCAAACCAAAGTTTCATAAATACTTCCTTCTGCAATTTTCTTTATCAACCATTAACTAAACTTCACCAAGACTGTCTGGTGGAAACGGAAAATGGATCCTCTATCAAAATAAGCGAAATCCTGCAACATGTAAAGATAGAAATTTTAAGTCATAATTTTATTGCTAACCTTTTTCCAATGGATCTAGCCGGATTTGATGTCGTGTTAGGAATGGAGTGGTTAGTAGCCAATCAGGCATGAATAGTATGCGATCAAAAGTCTGTAGAAGTAAATGCGCCATCTGGCGAAAGGATCACAATTAAAGGAGATAAGTCGACAAGGTCAACAAAATTCATCTCTATGATGAAAGCTACAAGCTATATACGGAAAGGTGGAATAGTGTATATGATTTCCCTTATCAATAACAATAAAGGAAAAGAATTAAAAGATATTGTCGTAATATCTGAATTCTCTGATGTTTTCCCAGAAGAGTTGCCTGGATTACCGCCAGATCGAGAGGTTGAATTTAGAATTCACCTAATACCAGGAACGGCACCGATTGCCAAATCACCTTATCGCCTAGCACCGACGGAGATGCAAGAACTGAAAGAAACAACTGGATGAATTACTAGAGAAAGGTTTCATACAACCCAGCTCATCGCCATGGGGAGGACCAGTATTATTTGTCAAGAAGAAAGACGGATAATTCGAATGTGCATTGATTACCGAGAATTGAATAAGGTGACGATAAAAAAACGGTACCCATTACCGAGAGTTGATGATTTGTTTGACCAACTCCAAGGAGCCCGATTCTTTACTAAGATCGACTTACGCTCAGGATATCATCAATTGAAAGTACAGGAAGAGGACATTCCTAAAACTGCTTTCAGGACGAGGTACGATCATTATGAATTTACAATCATGCCATTTAGTTTAACCAATGCCCCGGCTGCGTTTATGGACATTATAAAGTAGATATGTAAACCATACCTGGATAAATTCATAATTGTCTTTACAGATGATATTCTAATTTACTCTAAGAGGTAGGAAGATCACGCAGAGCATTTGCATATACTCCTGCATTGCTAAGAAAGGAAAAGCTTTATGCGAAATTCTCAAAATATGAATTCTGGTTGCAAGAAGTACAATCCCTTGGACATCTGGTAAACCACGAAGGAATTCATGTGGATTCCACAAAGATCGAAGCAATTACCAAATGGAAGGTCCCATAATCACCAATGGAAGTAAGAAGTTTTCTTGGATTGGCAGGATATTATAGACGTTTTATTCAAGATTTCTCTAGAATAGCCATCCCATTAACTAAGCTAACTTGCAAATCAGTTAAGTTTGAACGGGGACCAAAACATGAAGAAGCATTCAGGATTTTGAAGCAAAAGTTAACCAACGCACCAATACTCGCTTTGCTAGAAGGGACTGAAGATTTCGTAGTTTATTGTGATGCGTCTAAGTTAGGATATGGATGTGTATTGATGCAGCGTCAAAAAGTAATTGCTTATGCCTCTAGACAACTTAAGAAGCATGAAGAAAATTATACTATACATTATTTAAAGTTAGGAGCAATAATTTGTGCCCTTAAGATTTGGAGACACTATCTTTATGGTAGTAAGTTCGTGGTATTCACAGATCATAAGAGTTTAAGATATGTCTTTGGACAAAAGGAATTAAACATGAGATAGAGGCGATGGATGGAATGATTATGATTGTGATATCCAGTATCATGCAGGAAAAGCTAACGTAGTAGGAGACGCTTTAAGTCGAAAATATCATGAGAAGCCAAAAAGAGTACGCTCTCTTAGACTAAACCTGCCGACAGATTTAAATGAGCAAATTAAACAGACACAGGAAACAGCAATCAAGGACGATGCTGAAGGATTAAAAGGAATGATTAAGGAATTAGAGAAAGGAACAGATGGAATTTGGAGATTCCATAAGAAAAGGATTTGGATTCCTATCCAATGAGACCTACGAAATTGAATTTTAGAGGAAGTCCATAAGACTAAGTATACAATGCATCCTGGAAGTGATAAAATGTATAAAGACTTAAGAAAGAATTTATGGTGGATAGGAATGAAAAAGGATGTAGTAAGATACGTTGCTAAATGTCTAACATGTTCACAAGTTAAAGCTGAACACCAGAAACATTCAGGCTTGTTACAACAGTTGGAAATGCCAATTTGGAAATGGGAATTGATAACAATGGATTTTGTTACCAAACTACCCAAGACACGAAAAGGTAATGACACAATCTGGGTGATTGTAGATAGATTAACCAAATCTGCTCATTTCTTACCAATGAAGGAAACTTTCAGTATGGAACAATAAGCCAATTTATATGTAAATGAAATAGTTTCATTGCATGGAATTCCTTTATCTATTGTGTCTGACAGGGACATCCGTTTTACTTCTCATTTTTGGACGAGTTTCCAAAAAAGCAATGGGAACTAGACTAAATATAAGTATAGTATATCATCCTCAAACAAACGGTCAAAGTGAAATGATAATCCAAACAATGGAAGATATGCTTAGAGCCTGTGTAATTGATTTTGGAGGAAATTGGGATGAACATTTACCTTTGATAGAGTTTTCCTACAACAATAGTTATCATACCAGCATCAATGCTGCACCATTTGAAGCACTCTACGGCGAAAATGTCGAACACGAGTATGTTTGGCAGAGATTGGAAAAAAGCAACTATCAGGTCCTGAAATTGTGCAAGAAACAACTGACAAAATCATTCAAGTCAAGGAAAGACTGAAAGCGGCCTGAGATCGTCAAAAGAGTTACGCAGATAACAGACGCAAACCTTTGGAATTTCAAATTGGAGATAAAGTGTTATTAAAAGTCTCACCATGGAAGGGAGTTGTAAGATTCGGTAAGAAAGGAAAACTAAGCCCAAGGTATGTTGGACCTTTTAAGATTATCAAACGAATAGGGTCAGTAGCTTATCAGCTACAATTGCCAGAAGAAATGGCAGGGATACATGATGTATTTCATTTATGTAATCTCAAGAAATGTTTGGTAGATGAATCACTAGTAATACCTCTTCAAGATGTAGAGGTAAATGAGAAACTTAAGTTTGTAGAGAAACCTATTCAGATTGAAGATAGAAAGATCAAGAATCTCAAGCGCAAAAGATTAGTTCTGGTCAAAGTAAAATGGGATTCAAAGAGAGGACCAGAAATACATGGGAGCTAGAGTCAGAAATGCAAAGAAAGTATCCACACCTATTCTAGTGAATCTCGAGGACGAGATTTAAAACAAGGTGGGGAGGATGTAACAACTCTCCAAAAAACCCCAAACCAAGCTGAAACGAATAGCCGAAAACGCGAAACGAGACTCAGCATGAAAAACAAGACATGCCCACCTGGGTATCCCAGGTGCCACGCGCCAGAGACAGGTGTCTCTGACGCGACGCGCGGGAGACATCAGGTGACGTGTCATCGTTTCACGCCATGTGGCAACCCTACACTTGTGACAAGGCTGACCTAGCCTGGTTAGGTGTCTCAGGCGCCACGCGGGGAGGTCTAGGAATCCCGCGTGGGAGAAGCCAATTTCGGGTATAAATAGAGCAGTCTGGGATTGAGTTCGTTGCTCAAAATCGATCGAATTCTCTAATCGTATACTCCCTTTATCTCTGTTTCTCTGTGAAAACCCCCCTAAACCCCTAAACCTGCGAAAGCACTGCCCGCTGTAAGTATCTTAACCCCCGATCACTAATTCGTTACCCTACCCGATTTAGAACCCACCAACACATGTCAAGGCTATGCCCGACTAAGCTTGTTGGGGTTCTATCTCGTGTTGTATGAGCATCCTACCAGATAGATTTAGGACCCACCGACGCATGTCGAGGCTCTGCCTGACTAAGTTACGTTGGGGTTCTGTCTCGTGTTGTATGGCTAAAGTGACTTGGGTTAATTTAATACCACATGTGCATTGTATGTTTTAAATAGAAATCCCTGTAAGTAATCAGGAATTGTTACAAGGAAGCCTGTAGGAATACCTAAGTTTTCAAGGCGAGTACATTCTCTTTTGTAAACCTTTTTGTGAGTCAAAATGTGTTGCCAAAACCTCAAATGTTTTAATTATGCTTAACAGTAATTGAGTTTATGTACTCTACAATTACTGCCGGTATGTGGGGGTTTTGTATACATTACTAGTCCACAGTCACAGGATGGTGACATGAACCGTTACTGTTGGGTGATGTCACACCCCGACCCGCAGCGGAATAAGAGTCGGTGCATAATTGGGTTATCACCAAAGCTCATGATATTTACTAATATGTTTCATATTTATTAAATTCAAAATTACATCCTCAATATTCCAAACATGTTCATACAATTACAAAGAAAGATAATCAACTAAACATTCCAAAGTCTAAACCGGTTTATTCTTCTAAGCCATCCTATATGTTTCTTGCTACAGCTGGATCACCTGTATCATGTGTAAAAATGGGGGTTTTTTGGTCAACATAAGTTGGCGAGTGAACCTTGTTAGAAAACATTTATTATTGATTTCTTGTTATATTTATTATGGAAAATTGTGCAATAATCATATGTGAGCAAACGTAAATAAACACACAATAACAATAACAATAAAAATAACTAACAACCTTGCATGAATATATAATATGAATGATACTGTATATGTTGGCAACGTCACGTTCACGCTCATAGGTAATGGGGAACGGACGGCCTATGATAAATGTATGTGCGATCAAGGCTCAATCAAACGGAGCCGATCGTATGTTGGCAACGCCTCGTTCACGCTCATAGGTAATGGGAACAGCTCAACGCTCATAGGTAATGGGGAGCGGCGGCCTATGATAATGTATGTACTGAAATGATAAATTTAATCTAAACAATAACCACACAAACAGTTGATACATATTGAATACACATTTGATCATGGATATGATGGATGCACAATTGTTTAAATGTAATAAATAATAAGACACATGATACACCCCAAAAACGTGATTAAAACGGGGAATTTGTAGAGATTCACTCACATTGGGTGCGTTCGGTTGAAGATGATGAATGCGCACGAGTTTAGAGGGTTGATCGACGAGGATTAACTAACCTAAATGATAACGAAAAGGTACGGTAAATAAGTGGATTTTATTAACAATTTTAATAAGGTCTTTAGGTTTATTTTTGTGAGTTTAAGGTTATTTTCTAACTTCAAAAACATTATTTTTAAGTATTTTTAATTGATTTTTAAATTAAATAAATAAATAAAACTATAAAAAAATGTTGACTTTTTTTGGGTTTGACCGTTGACCATTTGACTTTGACTTGTTGACCGGTTCGGTCGTTTATATTGTTTGCACTGAGTGAGGTTCGAACTCGTGACCTCCCGTACGCGTGCACGCAGCTCTACCAACTGAGCTACGTGTCTAACCCGAAATATTTCTGTTTTTAATTATATTTATATACTATTTTAATTTATTCAAAATTCATTTATTTTTAAAAAAGATTTTAATCATCGAACCGGCGTGCGTAACAGGTCTCTATCCCGGGGCCTGTGGATTAACGTTGCACACAGTCCACCGCTGGACTGTGTGTCTAACCTGGTTAATATTCTGGTTTTTATTATACTTAACATCTTTCAGTGAGTTAACCCGGTTCGGTTTTAAAAAGAGCATTTTTAATTCAGAGAGTGAGGTTGGGTCAGGGATCGAACTCGAGACGTGCGATAGTTGTTTGCACACAGTCCATCGCTGGACTGTGTGTCTAACCCGGTTATATATCTTGTTTTAATTATACTTATACATTAGTTCGACTTCATCTTCTTCGTTCAAAAACACAGACAACGATTATTCAACTGATCTTGTTTAATTCGATTGACAAACATATAATTGATTAAAATGAAATGGACAGGGAAGGTTTTGGGAATGAACATACCGGAAAAATGATCTTTCTCAGAAATTCGGCGAAGTCGTCGGCTCTGTTTTATGAACTCCGTCTGAACGGGCCAATTAATAGTTTTGATTTACCAAATTGTGAAATTGAATGATTAAACAAGAGTTATCAGAAGGTTTGAATGATTATACCGTTTCACAGCGGAATCTAGAAATTTTCAGAAAACTTCCGGCGAGTGTTGATTATCTGATATCGTGGCCTAGGATTGATTCTGATTGAATGGTTTGAATTAGCAAAAGCCTAACAACTGATAGAAGATGAGAGAATTGAAAACTTACCGTTTTGATGAAAGACACGGTTTTCCGACGAAAGTCCGGCGAGTTCAAAAAGCGATTCCGACGTTCAGAAATTAGAGTAAAAGTGAAATTGAGAGTTCTGTGGATGATTTTGAGTCGCGAGATACTGATATTGTTGGAGTAATTCAGAAAGTGAATGATTTCGGTTATTAAAACCGAACATCACATGAATTCAAGTTCATTCAAGGCTGAATTGATTAAAAATGTCGGTTTATCGGTTATAATCAAGAATTACAATCACTCAATCGACTGGAATGTTGAAAGCCGATATCGGGTTCAGTTTTGGCGCAAACAGGTGGTTTCTCAGGTGAACATATGTTTTATTTGTTTCCTACATTTCACAAAGGCATCAAGTGGTGGAGTGGTTATGTGTTTGGTGTTAAGGTCCTCCGGCTGACCCGAGTTCGAAACCCGGCAGCCCATTTTTATTTTAATTGTTTTAATTTTATTTTTTTACAATTTTAATTTCCATAACCTAAAATGTTTATTAGTTATGTATTGTTTAAAATTAACATAGGCATTAAATGAGCAACAAAAATATAAAACTGATTATTCGATTAATAAACGAAGCGGGTTTGGAAAACCCGTTTTTCGACAAATGTTACAGTATCCCCTACTTTTAGAAATTTCTCCCAAAATTTAAGTAGTAGTGGTAACAGGAAAAAGATGCGGGTATTTTTCGCGCATTGAGTCTTCACGTTCCCAAGTAAACTCAGGTCCCCGTTTCGACTCCCAGCGTACCCTAACAATTGGAATACGACTCCGTCTTAAACGTTTTTCTCCGAAGTCCATGATCTCTACTGGTCTTTCAATGAAATGCATAGATTCATCGATCTGAATATCTTCCAGGGGAATATGGAGGTTTTCATCGGCGAGGCACTTATTCAAGTTTGATACGTGGAATGTGGGGTGAATTCTGTTGAGTTCTTCTGGTAGATCAAGCTTGTATGCTACAGGTCCTACTCTTTCGAGTATCTTTAAAGGTCCTACGTAGCGTGGTGATAGCTTGCCCTTCTGGCCAAAACGAACTACTCCCTTCCACGGTGATACTTTTAAAAGTACATGATCACCAATATTAAACTCCAAAGGCTTTCGTCGTTTATCTGCATAACTCTTTTGACGACTTTGAGCCGCTAGAAGATTGTTTCGAATTTGATGGATCTTGTCTGTGGTTTCTTGAATCAATTCTGGACCGGTGATTTGAGCTTCCCCAATTTCGTGCCAACATGCTGGAGATCGGCACTTACGACCATATAAGGCTTTGAAAGGTGCCATGCCGATACTTAAATGATAGCTGTTGCTGTACGAAAATTCAACTAATGGTAGATGAGCGTCCCAATTTCCCTTGAAGTCTATGACACATGCTCGAAGCATATCTTCAAGAGTCTGAATGGTGCGTTCAGATTGTCCATCAGTTTGAGGATGATAAGCGGTACTGAGGTCTAATCGTGTACCCAAAGCGGCTTGTACGGCTTGCCATGTTCGTGAAGTGAAATGACCATCACGATCTGAAATAATGCTTAACGGTACACCGTGACGGCTTACGATTTCGCTGATGTGGATACGAGCTAACTTCTCGTTCTTGAAATCTTCGCGGATCGGAATGAAGTGAGCTGATTTTGTAAGACGATCAATGATTACTCATATAGTGTCATACCCACCAGAAGTGCGAGGTGACCCGGTAATGAAGTCCATGGTTATGTTTTCCCACTTCCATACAGGTATTTCAGGTTGGACCAGAAGTCCTGAGGGTCTTTGATGTTCAGCTTTTACTTTGGAACATGCAAGACACTTGGAAACAAAAACAACAATATCCTTTTTCATTCCAGGCCACCAGTAGGTGTATCGAAGGTCTTGATACATCTTGTCGGCTCCTGGGTGTATAGAGTATCGTGTTTTGTGTGCCTCATTCATAAGGAATTCACGAAGGTTGTTGTGGTCAGGAATCCATATGCGATCTAGATAGTACAGAATACCGTCGGATTTAGTTTCAATTTTAAGTTCAGCTCCACAGGACAGCTCCTTTCGCACGTCGTCTTCCGTTACTGAAACATGTTGGGCTTCTCGAATTTGATCTTTGATGTCGGTTATGATTTGCGAACATAGAAGACGAATGGAGTTCGCATAACCCTTTCGACTGACTGCATCGGCCACCACATTTGCCTTGCCAGGATGATACCGAATTTCACAGTCGTAGTCATTAAGAAGTTCAACCCATCTCCGTTGCCTCATGTTTAACTCCTTTTTGGTTGAAGATATGTTGGAGGCTCTTATGGTCAGTGTATATTTCACACTTAGTACCGTAGAGGTAATGTCTCCATATCTTAAGAGCGAACACAACGGCTCCAAGTTCTAGGTCGTGGGTAGTGTAGTTCTTCTCATGAGTTTTGAGTTGTCTAGAAGCATAAGCTATCACCTTTCCTCTTTGCATTAGAACACAGCCTAGTCCTTGCCCTGACGCGTCCCAATAAACCACGAAGTCATCACAACCTTCAGGAAGAGTGAGGATAGGTGCATCACAAAGTTTTTGTTTAAGGGTTTGGAAGGCTTCTTCTTGTTTGGGTCCCCATATGAAGGGTTTTCCTTTATGAGTTAAAGCCGTGAGTGGTACAGCAATACGAGAGAAATTTGCAATGAAACGGCGATAATAACCAGCCAAACCAAGGAATGATCTTACTTCGGTTGGTGTACGTGGCGCTTGCCATTCTTGTACTGCTTTGATCTTTGAGGGGTCGACATGTATTCCCTTGTCATTGACGACATGTCCAAGGAATTGTACCTCTTTTAACCAGAATTCGCATTTGGAGAATTTGGCGTAGAGCTTTTCATTCTCTAAGAGTGTAAGGATGAGTCGAAGGTGTCGTTCATGATCAGACTTAGACTTTGAGTAAATGAGAATGTCGTCGATGAAGACTATAACAAAGCGATCGAGATAGAGTTTGCAGACTCTGTTCATTAGATCCATGAAGACAGCTGGAGCGTTGGTTAGACCAAATGGCATGACCATGAATTCATAATGACCATAACGAGTTCGGAAGGCGGTCTTTGGGACGTCTTCTTCATGTACTCTGAGTTGATGATAACCAGAATGAAGGTTGATTTTTGAAAAATAGCTGGCGCCTTGAAGTTGGTCAAGAAGATCATCGATGCGAGGTAATGGGTAGCGGTTCTTGACCGTTAACTTGTTGAGTTCTCTGTAGTCGATACACATGCGAAACGTTCCATCTTTCTTCTTCACAAAAAGGACAGGTGCACCCCAGGGCGAGGAGCTAGGACGTATGAATCCTTTGTCAGTCAACTCTTGCAATTGACTGGCTAGCTCTTGCATTTCAGATGGGGCTAACCTATAAGGAGATTTTGCAACTGGTGTAGCTCCCGGTATAAGAACAATGCGGAATTCGACTTCTCTCACGGGAGGAAGTCCTGAAATGTCGTGAGGAAAAACTTGTGGAAAATCTTTTACTACTGGGATGTCTTCGAGTTTCTTCTCCTTGGTTCCCTTTTTGACGACATGAGTTAGAAATGCGACATAATTCTTGCGGAGATATTTTCGGGCTTGAAGACAAGACATTAATTTGAGCCCTTTCGATGGGGTTTCTCCAAAGATTCGTAGAGTCTGACCGTTTGTAAGAGGAATACGTATAAACTTTTCGCGGCATACAACTTCAGCATGATGTTGGCTGAGCCAGTCCATACCAATTATAATGTCAAAGCTTCCCAACTTCATAGGAATGAGGTCAACTGGAAAATCGTGATCGTTTAAGGTGAGAGTACAATTGCGTATAATAGAGTTTAATGAGACCGGTTTTCCGTCAGCAACTTCTACCGTTATGGATTCCATGAGTTTATCACGAGTTTGGTTGAGGATGGGTTCAAATTCTAAGGATACAAAACTTTTATCCGCACCAGTATCAAATAACATGGATGCATAACTACCATTGATGAGAAACGTACCGTTAACCACATCGTTGTCAGCCCTAGCTTGGTTAGCGTTGATGTTGAAAGCTCTTCCTCTAGCGGGTGGAGGAGCTTGGTTAGCTTGATTCACCGGATGTGCTTGAGCTTGAGCATGTATAATGTTCACCAAGCGTGGACAAGTGTTTCTAAAGTGGTTTGGGTCTCCACAATTGTAACAAGCCCGCATAGGTTGCACCATGGGATAGTTGGGTTGGTAGTAGGATTGGGCTACATGTTGGGTAGGTGGTAGTAGTAAAGGTTTTTGGGCTTGACCCACTATCTGATGGTGGGTTTGGGTTGAGGGCTGATGGCGGTTCGTTCGCTGAGGTACGCGACAGGTTTGAATGGTGTGACCTGCGCGACCACAGCCGGTGCAATGTTGGCAGGGATGATCAGGAAAGTGATGGTATTGGCAACGGTTGCATTTTGGGTAAGGGCCGGAGTATGGCCTTTTATATGGTGCAGGTGAGGGGGCAACTTGGGTAATGGGTGTAGCAGGGATAGGGAAATTTGTTTGTGTGACAGCAAAGTTTCTGGTGTTTCGTTTCCTCTTGTTAGCAAACTTTGAGGAGGAGGTGGAATGGTTTGAAGTTTGGCCCTCAACGGGGGCTTTCTTTTTCTCATCTTTAAATTTACCGTTGCGAATTCGATTCTCGGTAAGCTCGGTAGCTAGTTCCATAGCAGCTTCAAGTGTTGCAGGCAAAGTGCTGAGAACTGAGTCTTGAATTTTCGAGGGGAGACCTCGAATATAGTGTTCGACTAAGCGGTAAACTGGGGTGAACAAGTTAGGGACCATTTGGTTCAACTCTAAAAATCGTTTGTTGTAGGAAGTATGATCTCCCTCCTTTTGCTTCAACGAATGAAATTCATCCTCTAACTTTTTGATCTCGCTTCTAGGACAGAAGCGTCTCGTCATGATTTCCCTTAACTCCTCCCACGTTAAGGCTATTGCATCTTCGATTCCTCTTTTACCCTTTTCAGTATTCCACCAGGTAAGAGCTACCCCAAATAGCCTCCCGGTTGCGTAACGTACCTTGCGATCCTCGGGAAAATCGCAGTTGAGGAAGGTGTTTTCCATTTCCTCAAACCAGTGGAGGAGAGCTGTGACACCTTCGGTCCCTTCAAATTTCGGAGGATCGCAAGACTTGAAATGTTTATATGAGCACTTTTTGGAAGGAGGGTTGCCGATGTTCTGGTCTTCTTGCTGGGGAGGATTGATGGGATTTGCGGCGAGAGCTTGTTGGACTTGAACTACAATGTCAGGAAGCACCGTGGCCATTTGTTTTGCGATTTGGGTGGTCAAGCGTTCGTTTGACCTTCCTGACCTTCTACCCCCACGTTGTTGCCTAGCTGACATCTACAGGAATATACATAAGAAGATTGTGAGTTTATGGAGTCTTTTTAGGTGTCATGTGTCTTAAAAAAAATAAAAATAACATAAACATCAATAATGCAACTACATCCATAGGATGTCTTGGGTTTGCTCATGTTGGGCCTCAAATGTCCCCCATACCTTCACCTGTATAGTCATGTGGGCCCCCATGACTATTGGCTTACATTGGTATTGGCGGTTTAACACTCGCATCACCCGAATGAAAACCATGAAATATGTTTACGAGATGTATGGTCGGAAGGTGTCCAGGTGTAGACACAATGACAACTCAAAGTGGGGTTAGCTCACACGACGTTTGGTATAGCATGCTTTGGCCTAATAGGTCCTTCGTACTCTCATCGTTAGTCCCCAGGTAGGCAAACTGGTCCTTTATTTTGGATTTATACGAATGCCAAGCCTAGACAGGACGTTCCGACTACCGGTACTTGTACCCTTCCAGTTACTACATGCCCGTCATGAGAACTCACTTTGTTATATTTATTATGGAAAATTGTGTAATAATCATATGTGAGCAAACGTAAATAAACACACAATAACAATAACAATAACAATAACAATAACAATAACAATAACAATAACAATAACAATAACAATAACAATAACAATAACAAACAACCTTGCATGAATATATAATATGAATGATAATGTATATGTTGGCAACGTCACGTTCACGCTCATAGGTAATGGGGAACGGACGGCCTATGATAAATGTATGTGCGATCAAGGCTCAATCAAACGGAGCCGATCGTATGTTGGCAACGCCTCGTTCATGCTCATAGGTAATGGGGAACAGCTCAACGCTCATAGGTAATGGGGAGCGGCGGCCTATGATAATGTATGTACTGAAAATGATAAATTTAATCTAAACAATAACCACACAAACAGTTGATACATATTGAATACACATTTGATCATGGATATGATGGATGCACAATTGTTTAAATGTAATAAATAATAAGACACATGATACACCCCAAAAACGTGATTAAAATGGGGAATTTGTAGAGATTCACTCACATTGGGTGCGTTCGGTTGAAGATGATGAATGCGCACGAGTTTAGAGGGTTGATCGACGAGGATTAACTAACCTAAATGATAACGAAAAGGTACGGTAAATAAGTGGATTTTATTAACAATTTTAATAAGGTCTTTAGGTTTATTTTTGTGAGTTTAAGGTTATTTTCTAACTTCAAAAAATTATTTTTAAGTATTTTTAATTGATTTTTAAATTAAATAAATAAATAAAACTATAAAAAAATGTTGACTTTTTTTTGGGTTTGACCGTTGACCATTTGACTTTGACTTGTTGACCGGTTCGGTCGTTTATATTGTTTGCACTGAGTGAGGTTCGAACTCGTGACCTCCCGTACGCGTGCACGCAGCTCTACCAACTGAGCTACGTGTCTAACCCGAAATATTTCTGTTTTTAATTATATTTATATACTATTTTAATTTATTCAAAATTCATTTATTTTTAAAAAAGATTTTAATCATCGAACCGGCGTGCGTAACAGGTCTCGAACCCGGGACCTGTGGATTAACGTTGCACACAGTCCACCGCTGGACTGTGTGTCTAACCTGGTTAATATTCTGGTTTTTATTATACTTAACATCTTTCAGTGAGTTAACCCGGTTCGGTTTTAAAAAGAGCATTTTTATTTCAGAGAGTGAGGTTGGGTCAGGGATCGAACTCGAGATGTGTGATAGTTGTTTGCACACAGTCCACCGCTGGACTGTGTGTCTAATCCGGTTATATATCTTGTTTTAATTATACTTATACATTAGTTCGACTTCATCTTCTTCGTTCAAAAACACAGACAACGATTATTCAACTGATCTTGTTTAATTCGATTGACAAACATATAATTGATTAAAAGGAAATGGACAGGGAAGGTTTTGGGAATGAACATACCGGAAAAATGATCTTTCTCAGAACTCCGGCGAAGTCGTCGGCTCTGTTTTATGAACTCCGTCTGAACGGGCCAATTAATAGTTTTGATTAACCAAATTGTGAAATTGAATGATTAAACAAGAGTTATCAGAAGGTTTGAATGATTATACCGTTTCACAGCGGAATCTAGAAATTTTCAGAAAACTTCCGGCGAGTGTTGATTATCTGATATCGTCACCTGGGATTGATTCTGATTGAAAGGTTTGAATTAGCAAAAGCCTAACAACTGATAGAAGATGAGAGAATTGAGAAACTTACCGTTTTGATGAAAGACACGATTTTTCGGCGAAAGTCCGACGAGTTCAAAAAGCGATTCCGACGATCAGAAATTAGAGTAAAAGTGAAATTGAGAGTTCTGTGGATGATTTTGAGTCGCGAGATACTGATATTGTTGGAGTAATTCAGAAAGTGAATGATTTCGGTTATTAAAACCGAACATCACATGAATTCAAGTTCATTCAAGGCTGAATTGATTAAAAATGTCGGTCTATCGGTTATAATCAAGAATTACAATCACTCAATCGACTAGAATGTTGAAAGCCGATATCGGTTTCAGTTTTGGCGCAAACAGGTGGTTTCTCAGGTGAACATATGTTTTATTTGTTTCCTACATTTCACAAAGGCATCAAGTGGTGGAGTGGTTATGTGTTTGGTGTTAAGGTCCTCCGGCTGACCCAGGTTCGAAACCCGGCAGCCCATTTTTATTTTTAATTGTTTTAATTTTATTTTTTTACAATTTTAATTTCCATAACCTAAAATGTTTATTAGTTATGGATTGTTTAAAATTAACATAGGCGTTAAATGAGCAACAAAAATATAAAATTGATTATTTGATTAATAAACGAAGCGGGTTTGGAAAACCCGTTTTTCGACAAATGTTACAGGTGACAGGGCCCAAAGTAATATGACCCACAAGTCAAGTGTTGACAGTACTGAATGAGTAATTGTGTAGATATAAACCTTGTAAATATGGATGCTCTCAATACTATAAAGTGTAAACACTTGTTTTGATTAAACTGGGATGCACTCGATTATTTCTTACTGATAAAATGTTTTTAAAACGCGTTTCAGGTAACTTAATGTGAAGCTAATAGAAGTCAGCTGGAGAGCACTGAAGGCTTAGAAAAGTGGCTATAAAAGTTACCAAAATAAAAAGGAGTTTATGCTTTTCATAAATTGGTATTTACCTCTCTACGAATGTATTGTAATGGAAACATGGGTTTTATCCCATTTGTTATTTATAAAAGTTTGGTGTTTTTGAAACTCTGATAATATTTTCTAACTACCATCCTGATATTTAATTTCCGCTGCCAAATTAATAAACACCGGTACCACTTGACTGGTTCACGACTCCCGCTCCTGGGTGGGGTCGGGGATTGTGATAGCTACGAGTCACGTTCCAAGGATCTCAAATGGTTTGAGGAATTTGAACCAATTGAAGATGGATCTGTACTAAAGATGGGAAATATTGCAACTGAGCCCATCAAAGGAGTTGGAAAAGTTAGACTTGTATTTACTTCTGGAAAACACCTATTATTAGATGATGTGTTGTATGAACCGGGGATTCGAAAGAACCTCTTATCTGGGATTGTATTAAATAACTGTGGTTATAAGCAGGTCATTGAGTCAGATAAGTTTATCTTGTCTTGTCATGGAACCTTTGTTGGATTTAGATATTTATGTAATGGCATGTTTATGCTTAATCTTAATGTCACGTTTGCTATTGAATCCGTTTGTAAGGCATCTACATCTTCCAGTAATGTTGAGAATGATTCACCTCTATGGCATGCTAGATTAGGTCATGTTAATTTTTATAGGATGAAAAATATGTCTAAAATGAGCCTAATACTTGCATTTGACATGCAAAACTGTAGTAAATGTCATACTTGCAAGTTGACTAAAATTACTGGGAAACCATTTAAAGATGTAAAGAGGGATTCTAAGGTGTTAGAGTTAATTCATTCTGATTTATGTGACTTTCATAGTACGCCCTCACTTGGAAATAAAAAATATGTGGTTACATTTTTTGATGATGCCTCTAGGTTTTGTTACGTCTATTTGTTGCATTCAAAAGATGAAGCTCTTGATAAATTCAAAATTTATAAACAAGAGGTAGAGCGAAATCAAAGTTGTTTGATTAAGAACCTTCGTACTGATACAGGTGGAGAGTATTATGATCCAGTTTACTTTCAGTCTACTGGTATAATACATCAAACCACTGCTCCTTATACACCACAGCAAAATGGTGTATCAGAGAGGAAGAATAGGACTTTGAAAGAAATGGTTAATTCCATGTTTTCTTTCTGGGTTAAGTGAAGGTTTTTGGGGTGAGGCTATGTTAACAGCCTATTTTTTCGAGTTCCTAATAAAAATTCTAAAGTAACCCCACAAGAACTCTGGCGCAAAAAGGCACCAAACTTAAGTCATCTTAGAGTTTGGGGTTGTAGAGCTGTTGTAAAGCTTACTGAACCAAGAATGAGAAACATAGGTGAAAGAGACATTGATTGCATCTTTATTGGATATGGTGAGCATACCCATGTTCATAGGTTCGATGTCACAGAACCAAATAACTATGTTTCTATTCACATTGTGATTGAGTCAAGAGCTGCTGATTTTGGCAATGAGGATAGATTTTCTTCTGTGCCTGGACTAAAGGATATGCCTTATAGTTAGAAAACATCAGCTGTAACTGAGTTTGGTAGTAACTTTGCTGGTACCAAAGATGTACCATCTACTAGTACTAAACCCAGGAAAGGTACTAGGGTCAGGAAAACCAAGTCTTTTGGCTCTTACTTTCATCTTTATTTGGTGGAAGGAACCAGGAGTAGGGCTGAACATCAGCATCAATATTGTTTCAATGTTGAGGAGGATCCTAAGACATACAGTCAGGCAATGGCATCTAGGGATGTTGCTTTCTGGAAAGAAGCCATCCAAGATGAGATGGATTCTATCATGCATAATAATACATGGAAGTTGACTTATTTGCCTCCTGGTTGCAAACCTTTGGGTTGCAAATGGATTTTAAAAGAAAGATGAAAGTTGATGGTAGCATAGATAAGTTTTAAAGCCAGGTTGGTTATCCGAGGCTTTTGACAAAAGGAATGAATAGATTTCTTTGATACTTATGCTCCTGTTGCAAGAATTTCCATCATAAGGCTTCTTTTATCTCTTGCTTCAATTCATAACTTGGTGATTCACCAAATGGATGTCAAGACCGCGTTCTTGGATGGTGAATTGGATGAAGAGGTATACATGAAACAACCTAAGGGTTTTGTATTACCTGGACAAGAGTAGAAGGTGTGTAAACTCGTCAAATCATTATATGGTTTGAAACAAGCACCTAAGCAGTGGCATCAAAAATTTGATGAGGTGATCTTAACTCATGGTTTTCTCCTAAACCAAGCTGATAAGTGTGTCTACAATAGATTTGAATCCTCTGGTAAAGGAGTGATTATTTGTCTATATGTAGATGATATGTTGATCTTTGGCACCGACCATGATCAGGTTGATAAGACAAAGAAATTGTTGTCTTCTAATTTTGAAATGAAGGATATGGGGGAGGCGGATGTGATCCTTGGAATAAGGATTAAAAGGAGTAACAATGACACAGCCTCATTACATTGAGAAAGTGTTGAAGAAATTCAACCATTTTAATTGTTCTCCTGTTAGTACTCCCTTAGATCCTAGCATCCGGCTAATGCCCAATTTTAGTGATTCAGTTTCACAATTAGAGTATTCTAAGGTCATTGGATGCTTGATGTATGCTATGATTAGTACAAGGCCTGACAAAGCTTATGTTGTGGGTAAGTTGAGCAGATTTACTAGTAATCCTAGTGCTCAACACTGGCAGGCAGTGAATAGATTGCTTAATACCTAAAAGGAACCATGAACTTTGGTTTATGCTATTCCGGTTTTCCTTCAGTTATAGAAGGGTACTCTAATGCAAGTTTGATAACGAATAGGGAAGATAACTCTTCTACAAGTGGGTGGATATTCCTACTTGGAGGTGGAGCAATTTTCTGGGCTTCAAAGAAACAAACTTACATCAGTGACTCAACTATGGAATCTGAGTTTGTGGCTTTAGCTGCAGCTGGTAAAGAAGCTGAGTGGCTCGGAAATTTGATCTATGAGATTCCATTATAGCCAAAACCGATATCACCAATCTCTATCAGGTGCGATAGTGCAGCTATCTTGGCTAAGGAATATAGTCAAGTGTACAATGAGAAGTCTAGACACTTTGGTGTTAGACACAATATGATTAGAGAGCTAATCATGAATGGAGTGATATCCGTTGAGTTTGTTAGATCTAAGCTTAATTTAGCTGATCATCAAACCAAAGGTTAGAAAGAGATCTCGTGAAGAAATCAGCTAAAGGGATGGGTTAAAGTCCATTTATATATCTTATTTCAAGACACCTAATTCCCATCTAATACAACGTTAGATACAGAATTCAATGCGAAAAGCTTGTCATAACAATATTGGAACACATTAGCAAAATCATCCCAATGTATGTGTTTAGACTGCAAGATAAAGTAGGTTGAAGTTGAACTTCTTAATAGTTCATTGATAAATTGCAGTGCAGGTGCAAGAGTAATGAACTACCTATAAGAATATGAAGTTTAGCAGCTTCAAGAAGATTTGGACTTGAGCTTTGATATATTCTTTGAAAGATTAGGACACTGGCTAGTAAAACATTGTGTCAAGTGGAATTTGGATTTGTAAACGTTTGTGTATATTATCTACATGTATTTAAATGGATAACATGGGTTCAATCCATAGAGACACCCTGTTATTCTAATATTTGTAACGTGTAATATAGTAAGTGAAAATTCAATCCTAGGGACATTTTCATTATGCATGTGTTTGTGTTTCTGCGAGGACGGTTAAGTTAATCATGGATACCACTAAAATGGGGGAGGAATGTTGGTAATTTTAGTGTTATCAACGAATTTTAGGGTATTGGATTAACTTGTTGATCGAGGAAATAACGTTAGAGATTAAACGAGTTAGGTGACGCGGGAGTACGGGATCGATTCAATCCTAATATTATTTGAGTAAATAATTACATGGGCCCTGTATTTAATAATTAGTTTGTATATGGACTGAATATATTTTATATTAAATACTGTTGTTTTGGTAAAATATTTAAGAACTCTAATAAATAGTTTTGTCCATTAAATTGAACTCTAACAAATAGTATTGTCCATTAAAGTGTTTAGTCTGTGGAGACGGAGGTGGATAATAACAAAGGAAAATCTGTGGAGCAGCCAACGGTCATGGTAAGTGGTTCTCGTTCTTTTAGAGATACTTTAATTAATAAGGAGGAGGGGTTACGGGGCCCTGAAATCAAGGTGGATGGCAACGTTCAGGCGTTTGGGAATCTGTATGATTGTGGTGTTATTGCTAGGGTGAAAGGATTCAGTGTGTTGACTGATTTAAGAACGTACTTGAAAGGTCTATCCATGTTCAAAATTGAGATTAAGTATGTAGGAGGTTTAAACGTTTTGTTGGTTTTCGGGAGTAGTTTGGAGATGTCTACGTTCCTGGAAAGCAGAGATCGATGGTTGAGCTATTTTGATAGCTGTGAAATGTGGAATGGTCAAGAATTGGAGTACGAAAGGGTCGCATGGCTTAAACTGCATGGAGTCCCTTTGACGTTGTCTTGCTCACAAGTGTTTGATGCGATAACCTCGAATTTTGGGAATGTAATTCAATCGGCCCAGTTCGAAGAAGAGGGGAGTGATTTGTCATATGCTATATCGAAGACAGTGGATCGCATTAATCAAAATTGTATTTTGAAGTGGCAAAATACATGTTTTAATGTGTTAGTTGAAGAGGAGGTAGCGGGATGGATTCCGGATTGTTTGGTGGACTCTGAGGAGGAGGAAGATACGTATAGGGAGGTTGTGACAGAGCCGGCGATGGAGGAAATGGTTAGAGACGATGTGGAGGTAGGGGAAATAATTATGGACGAGGATATAAATCAGGAGGAGGTCGATCAAAATTCGGTTTTGGATGCTCCAGTAAAAGGTAAGGAAATGAGTATTCAGGAGGTATTTTCTCATCATCTTAATGAAGGCAATGTGTCGTCTAATTCAAAACAAAAACGGAGAAAGTGTTCGAGGAAAAATTATTCATCAGGTAAGTCCCTATCCCCTGCGGAACAGGAAAGGCCCAAGAAGCGTCAACGGGATGGGGATGATTTATCCGATATTGATAGATTCATTTTTCCGGAATATCAAAATCTACCTAAGGAGCATGAAGGAACCGAAATTTCTGGGGAGTTTTTGACTCCTGACTTGAATAGGGTGGTGGGACCGAATGAGGAGGGGTCTATTCAGGTGGGTTCTGAAGCTGTTGAAGATGTGAATGGGTGCATGGAACCAGCTTTAGAGTCGTCTCAAAGTAAAGAAGTGCAGGAGACGATTTTATTGGCTAAAGCATTGGGGGCCGAGAATATGGAGAAGTTTCAAGGTTTGATTGTTAGGGAGATTAACGAAGAAGGCTTCCAATCGGTTGATCAATGAATTTTCTATCGGTGAACATTCGAGGGCTGGGTAATGATGAAAAGGGTGATTGGATTCGCAAGCTTCGTATTCAAAATGATGTGGGTTTTGTGATGTTGCAAGAAACGCAATTTTCAGCCTTTGGAGGGAGTGGATTTGGGTCAATATTGGGGTAATGGAGAATTCGGTTTGGATTGGGTTGATGCTACGGGAAAATCGGGTGGGTTGGTCTCCCTTTGGGACCCAAAAAAATTCAACATGATTTCGGTTGTAAAGCATCGATATTATATTTCTGTTCGTGGAGCATTGAGAGATAGTGGTAAAGAGATGGTTATCACGAATGTTTACGCTCCTCAGAAAGTGGGTGATAAGAAGCGGCTGTGGGAGGAATTAGAACGGCTTTGTAGTCAATTTTCCGGGCTTTCGATAGTTGGAGGTGACTTTAATTGTGTTCGGGATAGAAGTGAACGAAGGAACTCCAAGTTTAACGTGGCTACTTCGAATGAATTCAATGATTTTTTGGAGGATGTCGGTCTTCATGAGTTTGTTTTGAGGGGCCGCAAGTTTACTTATGTGGTTGGGAATAAGTGCAGCCGTATAGATCGTATTTTTTATATCTTGGAACGTTCTTTCCGAGTGGCCGAATGCTGAGTATCGTGCGTTAGCTAGGGACAAATCGGATCATAGTCCGTTAATTTTGAAGGTGGAGGATCGAAATTTTGGCGCTAAACCGTTCAAATTTTTTAATTCTTGGTTATATAGGAAGGACTTCGATGATGTGGTGATGAAGTCTGTTTCGGAGTTTAAAGGAAATGGGAGTCCAGATGTGATTTTTATGAATAAACTTAAAGCCTTGAGAAAAGCAATTGGAATTTGGAAGGGGTCTGTGCAAAAGTCCGAAAGTGAGGAGGTGCAAAATTTGGTTCAAGAGGTAAGCGATTTGGATAAGATAATTAAAGAACGGGATTTAACAGAGGCTGAACAGTGGGTTTTCGAGGAAGCCAAAGCTAGGATTAAAGAGTTGGAAGCTTTCAAGTCTAAAGATTTAAGACAAAAGTCGAGGGTTCGTTGGACGAAGGAAGGTGATGAGAACACGCGTTTCTTTCATGGGGTTGTTAATAAACGTAGAGTGTCGAATGGCATTCCGGGGTTGTCTATTGATGGGGTATGGGTGACGAAACCGACTTGTCAAAAAAGAAGTGTTTAGTTTCTTCAAAAGAAAGTTTGTGGAGGAAATGCCAGAGCGACCGGCTTTGGAGTGTTATGGTTTGCGTATCATTAGTGAAGAGATGGCAGCTAATCTGACAAGATCGTTTGTTGAAAGTGAGATAAAAGATGCAGTGTTTGAGTGCGGTAGTGACAAAGCTCCAGGTCCTGACGGATTCAATTTTCGTTTATTAAAAAATATTGGAGCCTGTTTTCGGATGATTTTGTTCGGATTTTTCAGAAGTTCTCGGACTCGGCAACTATTAGTAGAGGGGTGGGATCTTCGTTTATTACATTGAAACCGAAAGTTTCTGATCCAGTAGAGCTTGGAGAGTACAGGCCTATTAATCTTATCGGGGTTGTAAGGTAATTTCTAAAGTCCTAGCGAACAGACTAAAGATGGTGATGGGTTTTATTACGCATGAGACACAATCGGCCTTCTTACTAGGAGATACATTCTTGATGGCCCGCTTATGATTAATGAAATTCTTTCATGGGCGAATAGGATGGGGAAAGAATTGTTTATGTTTAAAATCGATTTTGAGAAAGCTTATGGTAATGTGAATTGGGGGTTTTTGTTATCGGTGATGAGGCAAATGAAGTTTCCAGAGACTTGGTGTAGGTGGATTTATGGTGTATTATCTTCGGCTCGATCTTTGGTTCTGGTAAATGGTTCGCCGACTTTTGAATTTGGATGTGGTAAAGGCCTACGTCAAGGTGATCCTATTTCTCCTTTTTTATTTATTATTGTTATGGAGGCATTTTCGAGTATCGTTCGAAAGGCTTGTGATATTGGAGCGTTTGACAGTGTTAAGATATCGAAAGGGGGCCCTAATATCTCTCATTTGCTTTATGTGGACGATGCCATGGTAATGGGAGATTGGTCCCAATTTAATTTTAGAGCGCTTAGGAGGTTGTTAAGAATTTTTCATTTGTGTTCGGGGCTCCGCATCAACATTAACAAGTCCACATTATTTGGGGTGGGTAAGAGTGCCGAAGAAGTTAAGGTGGAGGCTAATGCGTTGGGTTTTAGACCGGGTACCACGCTGTTCAAGTACTTGGGGATTCAAGTGGGAGTTAATATGGGTCGAATAAATAATTGGGAGCCGGTTATCAAGGTCTTTAAGAATCGATTATCGAAATGGAAGGCTAATGTTTTATCGATGGCGGGGGGAGAGTTGTGCTCATAAAATCCGTGTTAGAGAGTCTTCCGTCATATTATTTTTCGTTGTATAAGGCGCCTATTGCGGTGGTGAACAAGTTTGAATCACTCTTGAATGCAATAAGTGGTTGCTTGTCATCGGCTGATCGCTGAAGTGTGGTTATCTACCAAGAGTGATGATTGGGTTTGGAATAAAGAGGCGCCAACGGATTATTCGGTGAAGGAGACGAGGATGTGGCTCCTTGGGGATGCTCTGAGGGAGGATTCTAATGTTTATAAGTGGTGCAAGTGGATTCCAAACAAGTGTAACTTATTCATATGGAGGGCGAACATGGATAGAATCCCGACCATGGCCGCCCTTGCTAGGAGGAATATCGTGTTTGATGATCGTCTATGTTCGTTGTGTGGAGAAACGGAAGAAACTACGGATCATGTATTCACGGCGTGTTATATTGCCAATGGTGTTTGGGGATGTATTGCTTCGTGGTGCAGGATCTCGAGCTTGTTTTTGTTCTCGATTAGGGACATCTTGGAGATGAGCGATCAAGTTGATGGGTCAATAATAAGGAAAGAGGTGGTCTATGGGGTGCTTGTGTTGACTTGTTGGCGTCTATGGAAAGCTAGGAATGAGATAAAATTCAGTAATAAGGAGGTTAATGTGGCGAATATAGTGTCCGATATTAAAGCGTTGGGTTTTCTTTGGTATAGGAGTAGATTTAAAGAGGGTACGGTAGATTGGAAAGGATGGAGCTCTTTTTGTATTTGAATTGATGTTTTTTGTTAGCTAGTAGGTATCTCTATCTTGAAGATGCTTCGTTTTGCTTGTGTTTAATGAAGTTAACCTTTCAAAAAAAAAATTAATTTGGAAGGAAAAATCCATTACGGTTTTGTTGTGCCAATGATGGTAAAAATCCATCCAGATTGTAATAATGGCCAACAATGAAGTCCAATTTTAATGACTAGATGACCTAATAAAAAGTCCACTATATATTGTATTTATGGGCATGAAGTCTAATGATTTCAGACTTCTCTCAATCAGAGAAATCAGCGGCATAAAGGAAACTTAGTTACATATTTTTGTGCTCTTCATCATTCTATATCACAGAATCATCAAATCCAGATTCTAATAAGAGTGATTTCTGTCTAATCTGATAAATCATTGTGTGTAACCCACAAATATGTTTATCTGATAGTTCTCATATGATTCAGAGATTAATCCAGGTTTCATCACAAAACTTGCAATTTCAATTCGGGTTCCAGGTTTGTTTAATTTTTCAAATTCACTTGTTATAGACCAATTATACAACAAACTTGGCCCAGCCACTTCTAAGATCTTCTAATTAAGGTCTGTAACACCACCACCATTGTCCACCACCTACCACCGTCCACCACCCACCGTCCACCACCCACCGTCCACATCCACCACCATCAGTTTATTTTAGAAGTCTACATACATTAAAAAAACAAACAGCCTTGTTCTTACAAATATAGAGGTTTGGTCCACCACTTCTTCTACAAATGTCTGCAGATGTGGTCCGTAGACTGCAAACAATTTACCTTTTAAAAAACAAATGCACCTCAAGTTCAATTATAAGCAAAGAGTATGTTAGGATTTACTTAGTGTATCCTAAAAGAAGTAAGTAAGCATTGCCATTATAAGCAAAAAGTATGTTAGGATCTACTTAGTATAACCTAAAAGGAGTATGTAAGCGTTGCCGTTAAAAAGTATGATATTTTTAAGTAGATATACTTCGTTATGTTTTCTTTCTATATTTTTGCAAACGATTAATGAAAATAGTTTAACGTATAATTGATTTTTTTGTCTCTTCCTAGAAAACAAAAATATTAAAAATAGTTAAAAGCATGACCACGAGATTAGAACCTCGAATAATGACAATACCATGTTAGGTGTGTAATGTAGAAAGAAAGAAATGTTGTAGTTAATATGATTTATGTTTTTAGGCTTAAAATTTACCCAAACCGATCTCGAGTATGTTTAAGATACAAGTTAGATAATTTCTAAAGTATGAATTAATACCCTTTAAAGTAATATAAGGTGCAATAATTTGATCAGTATAAATATAAGGTTAAGATAAATGTAAATGGGTCTTAATATACTAGGAGTGAAAAGCAAATGAATATCTATTTTTTTTAAAGTTTGTCTACTTAAATATGATATTTAGTTGAAAAATATATATAGAAAATTCATGTATTTACTCTAGTAGAGTAATTATGTACAATTAGGGCTGCAAACGAATCAAACGTTCGGCGAACAGTTCGTGAACCGTTCGGCGGGAAATTCGTTTGTGTTCGTTCGTTTATTAAACAAACGAACACGGATAAGAAATTTTGTTCGTTAAGTCAAATGGAAAAATATGAACAGAGGTCGCGTTCATTCGTTTATGTTCGTGAACGTTCGGTAACGTGTTCGTTTGTGTTCTATAGTTCATTAGTGTTTTTAGTTTTTTATTTTATTTAAATACTTCAAAATTCTGACAAATTAAATCTCTAATAAGTGTCAGCGTATTATATATTATGTTCATAAACGAGTGTTTGTGTTCGTCAATGTTCGTTTTTGTTCGTTGCCTAAAACAAACACAAACAAACATGAACAAGTTCATTTCCTTAACAAACGAACACGAACATAAAATTCCGTTCGATAAGTGTTCGTGAACGGTTCGTGAACACACATATTTTTTAACAAACGAACACGAATAAATTCGTGTTCTTTTGATTCGTTTGCAGCCCTGTGTACAATAACTACTAGATTGATTACATAATTACTCTATATTGTAAATACATGGTTTTTTAGATTTTGTGACTAAAATATGTGCTTAACAAGATAGAAAAAATATTTTAAAAAACAATCTTCCGAATATAATAACTTTACCCTCTAAATATAATTATAAAAAAGTTGTTCTAAATATAATAACTTTACCCTCTAAATATAAGATGCTATAATTTTTACATTAAATTGGTTTAAAAAGAATTTGCATAAGCTTCATGGTTATTATAATCGACGATTATAGACCTTGTACTTACATCTGTCGAACATAGCTTTAAATTTGTAGCCCGTGTAGGATGCTACTAAATTTCAAACAAAAAAATGAAAATATAATGAGATTTTTACATATATCTAGGGGTGTTCAAAACTGAATTTCGTATATCCGAAATTTTCGGATACCAGATTTCACTATCCGAATCCGTATCCGAATTTTCGGGTATCCGAAATTTCGGATATCCGATCGGATAGTGAATCGGATATCCGAATATCCAAATTTTTTATTATTTTTTTATTTTTTAATATTTGGAACCGGATATTTCGTATAGTTTCGGATATCCGAATACAAATTATCGGATATTTCGGATATTTTTCTGATATTTTCGGATATTTTCGGATACTTCGGATATTCGGATATCCGAAAAAAATAAAAATTAAATTTTCGGATATTTTGGATATCCGAAATATCCGAAATTTTTAAAAATCACTATTTGAATCCGAATCCGAAAAATCTGATATCCGGTATTTCGGATATCCGAATTTTTGGATACTTTGGATTCGGATATCGGATAATTCGGATCGGATTTTCGGATACGGATAGTTTTGAACACCGCTACATATATCCCCCTGCTAAGAGACCTTATTACATATTTACCCAATCTTTTAAATTATATAACCCTACAAAAAGTAACTTAGGGTACCAATAGATAACTTAGTAGTTGTGTCTCTTGACCTCACACCTTTTAAATAATACCCTTGAATCACTAAACATGGTTTGAATCAACCCTTCAAAACACTTTTAAATGTAACACCCCTTATAAATAAGTCAAAACCTTTAAATATATCACACCCTTACAAAAAGACACAACCTTTCAAACTACTTTTAAATGTCTCACGCTCTTTACAAAACAAGTCACAACTTTTAAATATATCACACATCTTCAAAAGGTAACAACTCTCTAAACTACTTTTAAATAATACGAAAAACATGTACCCCTTTGTTTAACACACCTACTCTTAAAAAAGCAACATCGTTCACCAACAATATATTTAAAGGTTGTCAGCATTCACATGTCAGTTGTAAAGCATTTATTGAATTTTGATAGGAACTAGTGTTGTTGCCCGCGCTACGCGGCGGGTTTGAGGTGAGACATGTTGTCATAAGTTTGACAACAAAAAATAGTTTATTCATTATATCGATGTGAGCTTTGTTCTGTTTATGGTGTGCATTTGGGTTGTTGCCTACTTTCAACGTTACCCTGTCGCAAGAGTATAAACTGCTACCACTTGGATAGTTGGATGTGCTTATCTTTGTTGCAAAAAGCGACCGTGTAATGAGTTGTTTACCTGCAGAAGACAGAAATTGTAACTCGAAGTTGTATCTTTTATTATATAAAATAAAGAAAATCAGTTCCGTAAACAGTCTTGGAAAAATAAGCGGAAACTTACCAGAAACAAAGTTGCACAGCCCTTTCCCACAATATTTTCACTTTTATGTGTACATTCTTCTAAAACTGTCCAAAAACCTAAACCCATGAAGGTAATCTGTAATTCAATAACTATAAATAAGTGGCTTGTTAGCGAGGTCTAGTTCGTGTCATAGAATTTCAAGGTCACGAAAAGGTTAGGAAAGACAATGCCAAAGTAGCAAAAAGGATAGCCCAATGAAATAGTGAATAGTCAAACTACAACTTTCACGTCGGATAGGACAAACGATAAGATGATACACAAAAACTTAAACAACCATTAACAACAACACTCAAAGCACCACAACGACAACAATTAACATTACCGTTACAAAGACAAACCAAAAGCGATTAGCAATAGTAAAAAGCAAACGAAAGGGAAAACATGAGCTCAAAAAGTAAGGATGGAAACCTGCATATCGAGGTGATGAACATTAAAGACGTCTTTATAGAGTGAGCTAGATCTATATCCAGTAGTGCATCGACTGCGGCTTCATGGTCACCTGAACACACAAAATTAGATTTCAATTTTAGCGTCTACCAGCAGCACTGAAGGGTTTTCACCTCTGTATCCGAGCGGTTTTCACTGCATAACCAAACATGTGGTTTATATAGCACTATTGTAGAAATAGAAAGAAAGAAAGAGCAAAATAGGATCACTTTAGCTTTATGGCCTTCTATCGTAGTATTAAAAAGAAAACACAAACGTAAGAGGAAAAAGGTAAGTTTTATTAGCTATTCTATTACATACAATTATACAAATTACAGTGTATCAGTCGTTTTAATAAGTATCATAACCAAACTTTGGAACAGTCTATTAATTTTTTAATCCATTAGCTTTTGCAATTCTAAAAAATCATTAATGTTGACTTAATGGATTAGGTAGTTTATATTGGTTTCTGTTGACAAATTGACCATCCTAAGTTTTTTGGCCTCTCTTAACTAATTAGCCCCTGCAATTACTTAGCCTCTGCAATTACTTTTGTACCAGAATGAGACATAAATAGCATTTGAAAGATACCAGGAAGAAGTAAAGAGACTTGTTCTCTGTTTTTTTGACAACAACCCAAACTTAAAAAACGCAGCGTCAAAGGTTTTTGTTTGTCTCCGTTGCTGCTACTGTTCCGACACTGCTTTGCGCACCCGAACTTCAAAAACGCAGCGTCAAAGGTTTTTCATTGTCTCCGTTGCTGCTGCTGTTCCGACACTGCTTTGCGCACCCGAACTTCAAAAACGCAGCGTCAAAGGTTTTTGCTTGTCTCCGTTGCTGCTGCTGTTCTGATAACTGCTTTGCGCACCTGAACTTCAAAAACGCAGCGTGAAAGGTTTCTGCTTGTCTCCGTTGTTGCTGTTCTGATCACTGGTTTGCACAGTTGCTAGTATTCCGATTTGTTATGCACGTCTGATTGCGTGGTTAATTGAAGCTAGGGTAAACCCTAAGTGAAAGGCGATGGATTAGGAGAAAAAGGAAAAAGGAAGCAAGGCGGTGGGTTAGTAGAATTAGGGGAAAAAACAAAAGCAAATGTAGCACTGTAGCTACTGTAGTTCTGTAGCTCTCAAGTTGAGCTACAGTGAATTTGAGTTGTTCTTTAATATATATATAATATAATATATATATATATATATATAATATAATTAGAAGGGGGTGATTGGGAAATTTCATTTGAGTAAGAAAAATGTGTAATTAATTTAAAAGATTGAGTAAATATGTAATAAGGTATCTTAGTAGGGGATACATGTAAAAATCCCATTATATTTTTGTGTTTTTGTTTGAAATTTAGTAGCATCCTACACGGGCTACACATATAAAGCTATGTTCGACAGGTGTGAGTACAAGGGTCTTTAGTTTTAAATTTTGATAGGAAGTAGAAAATAGTAATTGGTTGATTTGATTTGAGTAGGGGAAATATATAATTAATTAAAGAATTAGGTAAACACGAAATAATGTCTCTTAGCAGGGGGATACATGTAAAAATCTGATTATATTTTCGTGTTTTTGTTTGAAATTTAGTAGCACTCTACACGGGCTACACATTTAAGATTATGTTCAACATGTATGAGTACAAGGGTCTTTCATTTTGAATTTTGATAGGGTAATTGGGTAATTTCATTTGAGTAGAGGAAATATGTAATTAATTTAAAAGATTTGGTAAACATGTAATAAGTTCTCTTAGAAGGGGGCATATGTAAAAACCCCATTATAATTTCGTGTTTTTGTTTGAAATTTAGTAGCATCCTACACGGGCGGGCAACAAATTTAAAGCTATGTTCGAAAGGTGTGAGTACAAGGGTCTTTAGTTTTGAATTTTGATAGGAATTAGAAAGGGGTAATTGGGTAATTTCATTTTAGTAGGGAAATATGTAATTAATTTAAAAGATTAGGTAAATATGTAATAAGGTCTATTAACAGGGAGATATGTGTAAAAATCACATTATATTTTGTGTTTTTGTTTGAAATTTAGTAGCATCCTACACGGGCTACACATTTAAAGCTATGTTCTACATGTGTTAGTACAAGGGTCTTTAGCTTTGAATTTGATATTAATTAGAAAACTGTAATTGGGTAATTTCATTTGAGTACGGGAAATATGTAATTAATTTTAAATACGTAATAAGGTCTCTTGGCAGGGGGATATATGTAAAAATCTTATTATATATTCGTGTTTTTATTTGAAATTTAGTAGCATCCTACACGGGCTACACATTTAAAGCTATGTTCGACAGGAGTGAGTACAAGGGTCTCTAGTTTTGAATTTTGATAGGATTTAAAAAGGGTAATTGGGTAATTTTATTTGGGTTAGGGAAATATGTAATTAATTCAAAATATCAGGTAAATATGTAATAAGGTCTCTTAATAGGGGATACATGTAAAATTTCATTATATTTTCATGTTTTTGTTTGAAATTTAGTAGCATCCTACACGGGCTACACATTTAAAGCTACGTTCGACAGGTGTGAGTACAAGGGTCTTTAGTTTTGAATTTTTGTAGTAATTAGAAAAGGGTAATTTGGTAATTTCATTTGAGTATGGGAAATACTTAATTAATTTAATTGAATGGGTAAATATGGAATAAGGTCTCTTAGCAGGGGGATATATGTAAAAAACCAATTATATTTTCGTGTTTTTGTTTGAAAGTTAGTAGAATCCTGCACAAACTACACATTTAATGCTATGTTCGACAGGTGTGAGTACAAGGGTCTTTAGTTTTGAATTTTGATAGGAATTAGAAATGGGTAATTGGATAATTTAATTTGAGTAGGGGTAACATGTAATAAATTTAGAAGAATAGAAAAAATGTAATAAAGTCTCTTAGCAGAGAGATATATGTAAAAATCACATTATATTTTCGTGTTTTTGTTTGAAATTAGTAGCATCCTACATGGGCTACACATTTAAAGTTATGTTCCACATGTGTGAGTACAAGGGTGTTTAGTTTTGAATTTTGATAGTAATTAGAAAAGGGTAATTGGGTAATTTAATTTGAGTAGGGGAAAGATGTAATTAATTTTAAAGATTGAATAAATACATAATAAGTTCTATTAGCATGGGGATATATGTAAAAATCTCATTATATCTTTGTGTTTTTGTTTGAAATTTAGTAGCATCCTACACGTGATACACATTTAAAGCTATGTTCGACAGGTGTGAATACAAGGGTCTTTAGTTTTGAATTTTGATAGGAATTATAAGAAGGTAATTGGGCAAATTCATATGAGTAGGTGAAATATGTAATTAATTTAAAAGATTGGGTAAACATGTAATAAGGTCTCTTAGCAGGGGGATACATGTAAAAATCCCTTTATATTTCGTGTTTTTCAATGAAATTTAGTAGCATCCTACACGGACTACCCGTTTAAAGCTATGTTCGACAGGTGTTAGTACAAGGGTCCTTAGTTTTGAATTTTTGATAGGAATTAGAAAAGGGTAATTGGGTAATTTCATTTGATTAGGGGAAATATGTAATTAATTTAAAAGATTGGGTAAATATGTAATAAGGTCTCTTAGCAAGGGGATATACGTAAAAATCGCATTATATTTTCGTGTTTTTGTTTGAAATTTAGTAGCATCCTACACGGGTTACACATTTAAAGTTGTGTTCGACAGGTGGGAGTATAATGGTCTTTAGTTTTGAATTTTGATAGGAATTAGAAAGGGGTAATTGGGTTATTTCATTTGAGTTAGGAAAATATGAAATTCATTTAAAAGATTGGGTAAATATGTAGTAAGATCTTTTAGAAGGAGGATATATGTAAATAGTCCATATATATATATATATATACAATTAGGGTAAAATGAAATTTTTTTACGAGTTGTGTGAACTTAGAGAACTCGATCTTACGAAAGGTTTTTACAAAAAATAAATTTCCTAATAATAGTTAAAAAAAATCAAATTTCCCCAAAAAAAATACTAGTTTTTTTTCATTTACGGCTGCCGTAAATGCTGTAAAAAGTGATGTCATACTTATGTCCTATACTTTTTATAGCTGAGGTAAGGGGCCAACAAACAATACTTCGAAAAAAAATTGAATCTTTTTAGAGCAGCTTTTCTAAAAAATTTAATCTAGCTGTATGAAAAATGGCGGAAAAACACATACGGTAAGGACGAGTTCTCTAAGTTTTCACAACTCGAAGTGGTTTTTCGTTGATCCTTAGCATATATATATATATATATATGAGAAGGATCCGTTAGGAACCACCATTTATTGCGAGAACTGCGAGAACCAATGTGAACACAACCAAAAATACCTAAAAAAATCTTAAAAACGCCCAAAAAATTTTTTTAACATATTTTACAAAAAAAAATCTCTATTTTCGTCACGAAATTTTTTTTGGTTTTTTTAGGTTTTTTGAGGGGTTTAGTTTTTAGCATTTAGCTTGGGGGTAGATTTTTTTAGGTTTTTGTTGGGTGGGGTGGGGGGGGGGGGGTTAGGCTTTTTTTTTTTGTTTTGGGGAGGGGGTGGGGGTTAGCTTTATGGTTTAGTTTTTTAGTAGTTAGCTTGGGTGGGTGGGGGGAGGGGGTAGTTTTTTTTATGTTTTTTTTTTTGGGTAGGTTTTTTTAGGTTTTGGGTGGTGATGTAGTGGGTTACTTTTGTGTTCACATTGGCTCTCGCGGTTCTCACAATAAAGATGGTTATGGTGGTTCTCGCATGAGCCTTACCCTATATGTATATATATATATATATATATATATATAAGAGAGAGAGAGAGAGAGAGAGAGAGAGAGAAAGCAATGTACAATATGCAGTATCGTACGAGTTTACGAGATTTGAAGTTTGCACGTTATAAACTTCAATCGCATGTTGTATTAAAAAAATCGCATGTTAACATGTTATGAAGAAAAACTCGCATGTTGTAACTCAATCTTATACCATCGTTTACACTACCATCCATGATACACTACTTTTTACATTACCAATATTAAAAATGAACATGTGCATCATTATGTATAATCATGATATATGTGTGTTTGGGTACAAAAGAGTTGTGATGATTTTATGTAATAGTCATATACTTTTTTGGTTAGTTATATCTAGTGGTTGATTGTTTGGTTATATTTGTCACTTTATGATTTAATATGTTATTTGGATGGTATGAAAGGTGTTGAAGTACATGTGTGCATATAGTGAAAATATTATACATATTGGTAATGGTATTGTATCATAGATGATAGGAGGTATTGGTGTTGTATTGTGGATGATAGGAGGTAATTGTAGTGTACCATAGATGGTATGATAGATGAAAGGGAAAGTGTATTTAAAGTAGTGTACCAAAACACGTTATATCATGTTCATACATATAGATGCACATGTGCATTTCTAATATTGATAATGTAAAAAGTAGTGTATTACGGATTGTAGTGTAAATGAAAGTGCAATTGTCTAATATTGGTAATGTATTACGGAATTTGTCAAAGAAATGATACATATGCACATGTGCACAGCGGTGTTACTTGGATTTTTTTAGTGACGAAATATAGCGATTTTTAGGTATTATTTGTTGTGTTCACATTGGTTCTCTCGGTTTTCGCAATAAAGGGTGGTTCCTAACGGATACTTATCCTATATATATATATACATATATATATATATACATATATATATATATACACATATATTCTTCATATGACTTTTAGTGGAGGGACAAAATTGGAAAAAAAATATATATATAAAAATTTTCAAATATTTCCATATTCTTCATATGTTATTATTTTTTTAAAAAAATTGCACCATAAGGTTGCAAATTTTCTTATCTTTCATTCGAACATATTTTTTGCTACACAAACAAAAGATTAAACATGTCGTTCTTTTTTCAATGCTACTAATATTTTATTGCACATATGCAATGCTACTTATGCTTGGGGTTTAGGTTTTGTGTTTATTTTAGCTTTTCGGGTTAGGTTTTTTAGTGGTTTAGGTTTCGGGTTTAGTTTTTAGGTTTTTGGGGGTGGGGTTAGTTTTTGCGGGGGTTGGGGGGTTGGCTGGTTTGGGTTTTTCGTAGTGTTGCACATGTATAATACAAATTTTTTTTTGTGTTTTAAAAATACTAGATTTACAGTTAAAAATATATTTGTTGTGTTTTTTAAGTTCTTTTTTTTGGAGTTTTCGAGTTCTCATAATAAAAGGAGTTTTCTGTTAAACCCTTCCCTATGTAGTTCACTGCTTGATAAAAAAACAATAACATAAAGGATGTCCGGTGTAATTTCGTTAGTTAAAGAAAACTGCCTGTAATTTTGCTCAATCTTAAAGGACGTAAATGCAAAAGTCTCGAAATTTATTTTGAATTTTTTTTACAAATTAATTTTTTTTATTATTCATTTACATGTTAAATGTATGGTTTCCTGGTTTCTATATTTTTTAAGGTTCTTCATTGAACTCATCTTTTAAATATATGAGTAAACTTTCGTTTTGCTCACTTTGTTTTGGTCGTTTTAACCGTTTTGCCCCAATTCTTTTAAAAATAGTCATTTTGCTCCAATAGTTTACTATGTTTTTTCATTTTGTTCCCCGCCTCATAACTCAGTTAAATGATTCAATTAAAGGTAGGAGTATTTCAGTAAATTTATATATAAGGTTTATTTATTTGGTATTAATTCATTAAATTCAAAATATATACACCACCACCTTCTCTTATACCCCTCTCTCTCTCTCCTCAGCCGCCACCACCATAACCCTACCACCGCCTGTCACCCGACCACCATCACCACCTTTCTACCCCATCTCTCTCTACCTACCCCTCTCCCTTTACTCTACTACTCTCTACCAACAGCCACCACCATAAACTGCTAACCCACAACCGAACCAAATAAACACCTAACCCACAAGCAAGATCAGAAACAGTCAAACCAGCCACCACCATAAAATTGAACCAAAAAACTTAACCTACCATAACCACCATCCTACCACTACCTGGTAAGAACCAATTACAATTACAGTAACAGAGACACATTCATGACGATCTTTCCCCAACTTGACCTACATACTTTCCCCAACCACCAGTCATCAAGTCATCATTAACTATTTGCCCTAATATCACTCCACCTCTTCAATGGCGGATCAATCCAAACCAGTCACCTGCTACCCTGCTTACTCCACAACCGGCCACCCAACCACCACCACCGCCTACCCTTACGAGCAAGAGAAAACTCAATCAATGCTTTAACCAGTTCAACACAATAAAAGCTGAAGAGAAAAAGAACTCGAAAGAGCACCGGCCGTTTCTAACCTCCGAGTGCCGATCGTACCTGTTACCGCCGTTTCTAACCTCCGAGTGCTTAGGTAGGTTTGATGCCTCCTTTCAGATCTGAGCGAGGTCAACTATGAGATGGTGTCTGTGGGGGTGGTGCTAATGACGGCGGCAGCGGCGGTGATGAGGGTGGTAACGGCGGCGGCAGTGGTGCTGGGAGCTGGTGGGTCGTGGTGGTGTGGGTTATGGCGGGGGCAGGTGTCTGATTGTTGTGGTGGTTGTAATGGCAGTGGTGATGGGAGCTGATGGGTGGTGGAGGTGTGGGTGTGGTTATGGTCTCTGATAGAGAGAAGGAGATAGAGAGAAGGAGATAGTGGATGAGGAAAGGATCCGATTGTATTGTATGCTTATATTGTTTTATATTTTTATATCAATAAAAAGACAAAATATAAATGAATTTAAAAATCAATTTAAATACATATTTATAAAATTACCATAATACCCTTATTTTTAACAAAGATTTTAGACAGAGTTAAGGCAGAGAGTGAAATGGAGATAAGTTAAATAGATCAAGGAGTAAAATGACTATTTTTAAAGGATTGAGTCAAAACAGTTAAAACGACCAAATTGCTCACTTAGCACAATAATATAAAAAAATTGAAAATATGATAAGGTTCAACTCTCTCTTACATTGTTTTGTAACAATAACATGATGATAGTATACATAAATTGAAAGTAACAATAACATGATGATAGTATACATAATTGAAATGATGAAAAAATCGTATAATGTTAAATCATTTTACTATTACAAATCTCAAAAAATTACTAGGCATCATGGTGTCAGTTTTTTTATATTTCAAATTTAGTTCCGATTAATTTAAGGAAAAGGTGTTTGATTTTGTATTAAAACTAGTGGGTTATCACCTTTGTTTTGCGGCGGATTTGAAACGCAGATAAAAATAAGCAAATCACGAACTTAACGATAAAAACCCATGTCGCGTCAGTATATCCGAAACTCACAAAAAATTATGTTGTTGTATACGAAAGCCAAGTTATTCAAACAAAATTTAGACCAAAATGTATATAAAGATAAACACGACGACCGCACATTACAGGGGGTCAATTTAAATGTAGATAAAAAAGGGATATTGGATTTAAATAATCCAACTTTTACCAATTGGCCGATAACACTTCCAACTTTCGATTTGTACAACAATACTCCAAACTTTCAACTTATTGGCCGATAACACTCACTAACTGATTGAACCCTAACCCAGTTAGTTTTTGCTGATGTGGCATCTAATGTAGCTTTTTTTTTTGCTAACGTGGCATATGATGTGGCAGCTTATGTTGCATTTTTATGATGTGACAGCTGACATGACCTTTTTCGATGACGTGGCAGCTGATGTGGTAATTCTGATGACGTGGCAGCTGACATCAGCTAACTGGGTTAGGGTTAAGTCAGTTAGGAAGTGTTAACAGCCAATAAGTTGAAAGTTGGGAGTGTTGATGTACAAATCGAAAGTTGGAAGTGTTATCGGCCAATTGGTGAAAGTTGAGGTTATTTAAATCCAATATCCCATAAAAAACACGTCGAACAACGGTGCATTTAGAGATGAGTAGGGATGAGCATTTGGTAACGGGTACCGGTACCGAACCGTACCGGGTATATTCGGTACCGGTACCCATTTTCTCTGTTTTTCGGTATCGGTATTTATGGGTAAAATACCGGTACCGAACCGGTATATACGGTACCGGCACCCACTTTTCCCATTTTTCGGTACCGAACGGGTACCATGCTCATCCCTAGAGATGAGTGCTAGGCGGTTTAAAAGCCATATGGTTAATGTTCAAAAGCAGCGTTACGAAAACTCACGTCGAAACATAGATAAAAATAACTTGTTTGAAGCGTTGATATAAAAAAACGAAACCCATATAAAATCATATAATAGAATTTATTTTTTCATGGTTTCGTTTTTTAATCCCAACAAAACGTGGATAAAAAGGTCCCCACTTTGCAATGTGGCCATTAACTGCAAAAATTTGTGAATCTACGTGACAGGAATTTGATTGGTATCGGCTCGGTTTGTTACGGTACCGACGCTCTCTATAACAATCGAAAGAGAAAAGAAATTAAAGTCGTAATATGACCAAAAGGATATCGATACGTGTTTTATATCGATCGAAAACAAAATAACGAATACCGATATCGGTATCCATGGTGTTTGATCGATATCAGTCCGGTTTGTTACGTTACTTAACGAAGTCGAATTAAAATATTTGAAACTAAAAAAGGCCCAAAAAAAAACAAAAACCAAAGAGAAAAAAAAAACAATTTAGAGTTGCTAAGGTGCATGAAATGCTATATATATAATTTAAATTTAAATTCATAATATGGAAAAACGGATATTGAGAGGTGTTTTATATTGATCGAAAACAAAATAAAGAATATCAGTACCGACATTGTTTGATCATATCAAGCCGGTTTGTTTCGTTACCTTTACAATACCGCAATCCATATGGTTAACAAACGCAAATTAAGCGGCTGAAACTAAATAAAAGCTACAAAAATACTAAAATCTAAAAAACAATTCACTGTAGCTAGCTACGTCAATTGTTATATATATAAAAAAAAGCCCACAAAAAGATTAAAATCTAAAAAACAATTCAATGTAGCTAGCTACTCAATTGTTATATATATAATAGCATGCGCGTACATATATATATATATCAAAAGAAAATTGTATGAGTTTATAGGTGCTTGTCGATTATAGATATACCGGTGATTTCATCTTGTCAAACTATTTTAGTTAGTTGAATTTCTTTATAATAAAATTTGAACAAACATTGTTCATTGAAATAAGTTAGGATGTGTGTAGTGCTCGTTTGCTCAAGACAAGTTTGATTTTCGTCACTAGCGAACCCGGGGTTCAAGGAGGCGAGACCTTGTGGCCAAGGGTTCTAAGGAGGAATTATCTCCTTTGCAGGGTTGAAGCATAAGAGCCCATGGTAGGAATCATCGGTAATTGATCATTAGTAGAAACTTGTTTGTCAGTAGAAACACTATGATTAGCAATTGTTATCACAGTGGTAACTAGGGGGTCAACACAAATTGTGCATCAGCAACAACGTGTCTGATCAACATTAACCGATACGCCATGCTAGGGGTGGTTTGTGGTCACGTGCGTCACGCCCAAAGCTAACAAGACGCAATCAGTGATTTCTATGAGCATGGTGGTGTCGCGAGTCTGGACACCGACAGAAAATGGCTAGGTGCGATGGTGGTAGTCGATGTCAAGTTTGTGAAGGTATGTTAGTCGTTTTATATAACCGTAACAAAATATTTAATAAATATATAACAATCCCAACATCAAATTTTAAACTTAACAAATGTCAACTATTCACAAGTGTATATATCTCTCTACTACACAAGATATCAAGAGCTTAACCACACGGGCTGTAGCACTCAACTCACTTCATGGCCGAATCAACTCGCTCATCGTCACCAACCCTGTCTGCCACCGCAATCCAAACAACCCCATCGTGGCGTCTGGGGCTGTTCCTCTCCGCCGTAGCCACCGTCCTGACAGCTTTACTTATCCAGCTCGATTCTTTCGTGCGGCTCCCTATCCACCAGATGAATTGGCTAAGAAACCCAATTTCGTAGTACCTCGGGTCAACCCACGGGTGCTGCATGGTTCTGAAAGGATCGGGGAGGGTCAGTTGTTGGGGCCCGAAGACATCGTGTTTGACCCTAAGTTACGGGTTATTTACACGAGCTGTGGTGATGGGTGGGTTAAACGAGTTAGGGTGAATGACTCTGTGGTGGAGGACTGGGTTAACACCGGTGGTAGGCCTCTTGGACTCGCTCTTGGTTATTCCGGGGAAGTTTACGTCGCTGATGCTTTTAAGGTTAGTTTGTATAGTAAACTTAAAATATCACTTTTATTATTTTTATATTTTTTTGCAATAACGTATATGTTTAAAATGGTAACTATGAAAGGGTATGATAGCTCAATCAATCACAAGAACGGACACGAGAGAATTTTATAACTACGAAAAGATTACACGAGAGAATTTTATATACAAGTTAAGTTTTGTCTCAAACTTGTTGAAATAAGTCAATAACATATAAACTAAAAATTGGCAATTACAAAGATAATACCATTAAACTAGTTTAAACTATAAAGTTTGGCCAAACATTCATGTGCATGCATGCACCCCCTCCGCAATACCATTTCGACCAAATTCTACACACTTTACATATAAGGAGTTTATTAAGCATAGGATCCGGTTCAAATGAGAACCACCACAAGTTGCGAGAACCGTTAGAACTAGGTCATCCAAAAGGTTTTTCCGAAATGTTTTTTCTCAAAATTCGTAAAAAACAATCACTTGTTTTAGCAAAAAAAAATTGAAAAAAATGTCGCATACCCACATTTACACGAGGCGTAAAAAATATGTATCTTCTTTCAAAATTTACGTCTGCCGTAAAAAAACTTGCATCAGTCAAAACTACCGAATCAGCAATTTTTTATTCTTTTTACAGATATGTTTATAATTTTTTCATCTACGTTTGTGCAACAAATTTTTGACCTAGCTCGCGCCGAATCAAAAAGTTCTCGCGGTTCTCGCAACTTAAGATGATTCTCATTTTACCTTTTCCCTATTAAGCATATTGACCCTATACTTATAAACCACGTAAATGGTTTAGCTTATTGTAAATCTCACACAAACATGATGCAAATTCTTAAGTAAATAAATAAGTATATATGTAATTGTTAAATATAACTATATGTGTATGTTAGTGAAACTCGTTACTTTACTAAAAAAAATATATGTCTATGTTAGTGAAACTCGTTCACAAAACATAACATTAGGTCATCAATTGTTTCGATGATTATTCCTTCTATTAATAAATGTAACGTTTTGCTAATTTATCAATGAAATGCCTTTAATACAAAAACAAACTAAAATCAATAAACTTAACCATAAAATTACGTAGTCAGTTTTTTTATCTTTAATATTTTGTGATAAGCCTTATGAGATATGCAATTCTCACTATACAAGGGATATCACAAAATATTAAAGATATGCAATTATGTAAGCGTGTATCTAACCGTCGTTTGTATAATATTTAAAGTAAAAGTTACACCTATATTATAAGTTTTTTCGTTAATATTTAAAGCAAGTTACAATTGTTTCCTTGCTAAAAAGAAACAAGTAAATCAATTATTAAATTATTGAATCAGCTATTTTAAGATTCATTTTATTCATGTTGGTCTAACGATGAAGTCCTAGTCTAGCATTCTTCAAAGTATTAGTTACGTTAGATGTAAATATATAGACCAGCATGTCGCTTTTAGTTATGTGGCAATTCACCTAACGTTGACTTGGAGGTTTATAACAGATAAAATATTGTTCTTTTAGTTAATAAACTTCGGCGGTTCAAAAAAAATAATAAACTTCTATGTCATTATTTAGTTTCTTAAATCGATTATTGGCGGCTAAAAAGTCGTTTCTTTATTTGTATATTTTAATGTATTTCATATAAATTTATATGCTAAGGTCTTGTGTCATGGGCGGTATATCACAGGACTTTCAAGCCCGTTTCATGACGCCCCGGAACACTGCTATGGGTAACGTTATGGGAGGTGTAAAATTCGGTCCTCACGTTGACAATATTATTTTATTTCTTTTGAACGACGAATATCTTATTTTTTGTGAGATTTGAGGTAAAGATTTGAGACTTAACGTCTCGCTTGCGGTATGTGCATATAATGTATATATGTCTGGGCGCTTGGGGGGGCAAAAGTGAAAGTGCACTAATTTTAACGTTATTTTACTAATTTTGTGAAAATAACGTTAAAAGAGGGGGATGGTTAATCATGCATCATGTAGTGGCATTGATAGCCGAAACACAAGGGAGTACAAGCACTAATCAGCCTTTAATTGCTGAGTGTTATGTGCCTTATGTCCAAGGCTTGATGCAAAACTACTATCGAGTCGGGGGTCTCACTGGAAGCAGCCTCTCTATTCCTACGGGGTAGAGGTAAGGTTGTCTACATCTTACCTTCCTCGGACCCTACCTTAGCTTTGCTATGATGGGATTTATTGAGTATGATGATGATGATTTGACACTTAAGTGTTTTAAAAAAAAATTGCTTTGTTATTGAACTACCAACCTCAATGGTAAGTGCTTTTTTTATAAACATATATATAAAAAGAACATATTTCATTTAGCTCATTAATGCCTATCATAATTAGTTATTTCAGTTTTCTACTAACGGCTTTAACTATAACCTTAGCTTTTCCCAATGTGATAAATTCTTGAATGGTCGTATATTCTCTGTGTTGATCAACGATGATTACAATATCGGGTAACCTGTCGTGTATTTCATCCCGCCCATATATGTTTGCAAATGAGATAATTGTCTTTTCAACGTAGACGCAACTCTTTTCGGAAGACGACTGAGTCCCCTTGTTTTTTGTTCAGTTCTCAAGACTCTAAACTTACAAAGTCTCGTTTCTATAGTGGACCAATTCGTTAACATACCACCGACCCATTTTTTTGATTAACATAATGATACCGAGCCCTTATTGCAGCCCATGCTACTGAATCAAATTCTTTATTTTTAGTGCCACCAACAATTAAGAATTATTTTCCCCTACTTAGTGTATCAAAAACCAAATCACAAATTTCTAATAGAGTTAAATTCCATTTTAGTCCCTGTGGTTTGGGCTATTTTACCAGTTTAGTCCAAAGGTTTCATTTTTTCCATGTGGGTCCAAAAAGGTTTCATCGTTGCCATTTTAGTCCACTAGGTTAAGTTCATCCATTTTTTCTGTAAGCGAGAAGGACAATCCGGTCATTTTATATGGCGTATTGCCCTTCTAGTTAACATAATTACATGTAAAATGACCGGATTACCCTTCTCGCTAACAGAAAAATTGGATGAAGTTAACCCATTGAATTAAAATGACAACGATGAAACCTTTTTGGACCCACATGGGAAAAATAAAACCTTTGGATTAAACTGACAAAATGACCCAAATCACAGGAACTAAAATGACATTTAACTCTTTCTAATAAAAAAACAAGCAGTTATTGTAAGATTTGTAATATGAATCAATATTATTTAATGTTAGCAATTGAAAAAATCTTCTATGGAACAACTACGGAGTTGTATTTTTAAATTTCAATACGCTGGTTCGAAGCAGCACATCGCACTGTCAGACCCCGAAAACTAATAATGATCATCATCAATACGAATAACAGTTACAATCTCGAGTGCAAAACCGGTTCGAAGCAGCACAACGCAGTGCCAGACCCCGAAAACTTCTATATATAAATATAGAAACGAGCCATCAAGAAGTTGAAACACCCAAACAAAAGTACATTACAAAATTACATCGTGAACATTAAAATTACACCATATATCCCAATTCGGAGAATGAAATTTAGACCGTGTCCTAATCCAAAGAAGCTAATATTCTTTAACATTTTCCACCTTTCTGCAAAAGGAAAAATTCTTATTATGAAACACCTTGTCGTTCCTAACCTTCCAAATATCTCAAAATATGGATAAGCACACCACCCCAAGAGCCTCCATCCAATCTTTCGAACCTTGAAGATTGATAACATGTTCTAACATACCTTTCACAAGAGAGACCGAATCTGGATATAAAAGATTAAGCCAAGTAAAACAGTTCCACCAAGTGAATCGATTTGTAAGGCAAGTTATGAGTAAATGGTCGCCTTCTTCAACTAACCAACATCAAACACAAGTCGCATTCGAAATTTGGACACCACGCGAGACCTGGGCCTTCAAGATGGGAAATATGTTCAAGGAGGCTTTCCACAAAAAAATAGTTAATTTTGGGTTGCGTCCAATTGTTCCAGCAAACCTATATTATACCTATCACTCATGAGTCACTCATTTTTAATACAATAATTAGAGGGGGGAGATGGATATATAAAGAGAGAGGTGAGTAATTAGGAGTCGGATGGGAGCCAGGCTTGCATCCCAAATCTATGGGATCAGGGGGCGATGCGGTGTTCCCAGCCTCCCACAATGTCATCTCTCTCTTGCAACCACAACATACGGTATATATGGGGGAGTCACCCACATGCCTCCAATTTGCAAGATAAGTAAGTGGCACAGTGTTTACCACAACCCAGCGTTGCCACATCACCTCCTCAAACCCATTGCAAAAATGGTTCGAAGCAGCACAGCGCACTGCTCAATATGAATAACAGTTACAATCTCAAGTGCAACTAATTCCGGTTCCAATTTTTGCCACTTCTGAGGCTTTCACTCACACCCCATAATTTCCAACAACTTTTAGTTTTTTCATTTTCACGAAGCGTAAAATCAAATATCATTGAAAAGGATCGATTGAATCCATGTATGTTGTAAGTTTCCCCAAGAACCAAGTCTCATGTAGTTCTAGGCCATGCTTGACGTTTCATTCATTTATTTAAGTGGTTAACCGAACCGAATACATATAATATACCGAATAACCAAAACCCACTTTAATCGAACCAGTAGGCTTGAAAATCCCCATAAAACAAACCATTTGGTTATTTTCGATTGAAAGGTAAAACCGACTGATCATACACATCCTAGTTGTAGACATAGTTGTTCAGTTATTAGTTTGATCATCTAGAAAATATATAGGGTTTGTCTAAATTGTCTAGAAGTAATTACTTTTTAGAGTTAATGTTGTATAACATTTTAATTACAATTTATATATAGTAGAGATTGGACATGAAGATTAAAGTTAAAAATAAAGAAAGAAACTAAACAAATATTAAGTTAAGGTTCTGGTTCAATTTTTTCATAGGGATTACTTAAATAACCAAAGATGGTGAAATAGAAGCATTGACAGACGAGGCCGAAGGTGTAAAATTTTGAACAACAGATGCCGTTGCAGTTGAAAAAATGGTGTATTGTACTTCACCGATGCTTCTTGGAAATATAACTTACCCAGTTCTATATTAGACTTCTTAGAAGGTCGGCCTTATGGTAGAGTCATGAGCTATGATTCATCCACAAGGCAGACGAAAGTGATTGCTCGCAATCTCTACTTTGCGAATGGTGTTGAAATGTTTCCGGAGCAAGATTTTGTTATTTTCTGTGAAACCCCAATGTAAGTTCCATCACTTATTTGAAAGGTGTCAATTTCAACTCATTTTAGATAATTATGAGTTTATAAGTAACATTTAATTTATAATGAGTCAAAGGGTCATACTTTTACAACTTATTTAAAAACAAAATGGTTATCCTCAAAGGGATTGAAAGTTGTGTAAAGTGTTAATCACATGTTATTATCATTTATAATGAGTCAAAAGTGAACTTTTACAACTTAAAAATAAAATGGGCTACCCTCAAAGGGATTGAAAGCTATGTAAATAGTTAATCAAATGTTTTTAATCTTCTAAATTGATTTATCATATATATTAGATATTAATTTGATAGCATGCCATACAATTTATAACTATATTTTTAAACATTAAATCATCCATAAGTTGAAAAGAAAAATGTTCACTGGTCGGTCCAAACTCGGACCTAACCATGTTGACGATAAGAATTACTTGGCAAATTCCAACTAACGTGAGTTCATATTGATCGATTACTCAATCTGTCTAGTTTGTCACCTCTACACGTCTATTTTTTTCTCTAAAAGCCTAGAGATTTGACATTTTGGTGACGAGATACGCAGGATGAGATGTAGTAGATACTACATACAAGGGGAAAAAGAGGGTTTGACAGATATATTTATAGATAGATTGCCAGGTATGCCCGACAACATACATTATGATGGCGAGGGCTACTACTGGATTGCCATTATCTCGGTAAATTTAACTTTTGTACAGATAGAAATTTTAAGTTAATATATTCTATATACTACAATCGTCTAATAGTTAAAACTAAACATCATAGTTAATATGTTTAAGCTTGGCTCGTTTATTTGTTTTTGTTAGGAGCATACATACGAATGGGATATTGCACGCAAATACCCGTTCATACGAAAGTGTTTTGCTTTTTTGGAGAAGTAACTGAAAACACCTTCGATAGTTAAAAACTTGGGGGCACTTGTGGTGGATTTGGATGGGAATCTAATCGGCAGATATTATGACCCTGAACTGCAGTTTATTACTACAGGGACAAAGATCAAAGAACATTTATATCTTGGAAATTTGATGGACTCCTTCATTGTTCGTCTCAACCTTACACAATATCCTGCTACTGTACAGTCTTTCACAAAATCATAAACGCTTGTTTTTTTCTTCTAAAGGATAAAAAATAATAATTAATAATAAGAAGAAACGATATAGATTTGTATCTGCATAACCAATTTGAAATAGAGAACTAATAGCTACGCGAACCAAATAAGAAGTCGTACATATTACATGAAATATAATCACATGTGACTAGAGAGAAAAGAAGGGCCGATCTAATGGTTTCAAATCAATGTGTTTCATAGTCCTCTACTTAATACCAGTTATGTATGGAATATCACATCCTTCTATATAAATATATAGTCACTTTTACAATATTTACATTTATAAAATATATATAAAATGATATATAAAAAGAACTTTGGTGATATTCTAAACCGAGTCCGCTATAAAGAAAATAAGAAAAACTAGGATATAGAGAGGAGTTGGGGAAGAAGTATAAACCGTTTGTTCTTTTGGCGGAGCATGAACGAAAATTCAGTAGAGGCAAGACTCTCAAAACTCAAATCTGGGGGCCGGACTCTTAAAAAGTTCAATATTTTACACTACAAAATTAAGTTTCTAGAAGTTTAAGTAAAATTAACACTATAAGCAAAAAAATGGTAGGGTCGAGGCACCCCGGCCCCAATAAAGTCCCGCCCATTTTCTTCATACATTTAGCAACTGTTGAAAATAATTTAATCAAACAGTAATTAATTAATTAATTACCGAGTTATTGGCCAAACCAGTTTATTCCAACTCGAACAAACCGATTGAAGAAAGGTAGAAGGAGACTGTCCCGTTATCGGACGAATTAAAGAACACAGAAATTAAAACCAACCTGCCGATTAAGAAAGATGATCTTTTGAACTGCACGGATGATTCTTGTCCTTAAAGGATTTTACGCGCTCGTATTGCTGTGAGCTGCAGCGTAAACTCCCAGGATTTAATGCAGAACTTAACTGGTATTCTAACAGCAACGGAGACCAGAAAAACGCAGAAGCTGGAACACAGAAACAATAGGCTGCGAAAATTGCAAGTGCAGAATGGGTAGCAGGAAGCCTTTATTTATAGGTTCAGATCACAACAGAGAATGAGAAAAACGGGGAATGGGATAACCATTATCAACCAGATTCGAATTCGAATTGCTGGATATATCCCACACGAATTCGTAGAGATAACCCCCACTATTTCGAATTCATCTATATCCCAATCTTATCTCATTCTATCTCGAACCACATATCTGACGCATCTGAACCGGACCCTAGCTAAAAATAAAAGCTCGTCAGCTCCTAGCGACGATGTGTACGTGCGAAGTGCAAAGTGCGCCTCAAACGTGACCATTTGCGCCTCAAACGCGCCCATTCGCGAGCTCGCGGCTCGGCTCGGCTCAGCGCGCGTGTGGGCTTTAGCCACTTCTCAACCCATTTAACACTTTGATGGCCCATAAGGGGTAATCCCTTATAAAGCACTCCAATTTCACTACCCCCACCAATGTGGGACGGAGGAAACATACCAACTTGTATGTTCCCTTTAATATTTCCAACAATCCCCCACCAAGTTGGAATGTTTCCTTTCACTTAGACAGATGATGTCACTAGGTGTCACGGAGATTAAACCCAGTTTATGTTGATAAACAAGAAGAGACAGATTTGATGGTGTCCTATGGAATTAAACCATTAACCTGATAGCCCCCTTCGGTTTACCCCCACACATCACCGGCCGACTTTGCGTTCTCACTGAGCGCGAATATGGCCATGCGCTATAAATCCTTTTCATGACCCTTTAGAAGACAAACCACTTATCTTCACTCAAGGCGGCACCACCCCTAGATCATATAGGCAAAGTTTTACATCATCCACGTTGCTTGGATGCCTCCAGAACTTTGTTAAGAGCATAAACTCACCCTTGTTCTCGGCAACGACGTACTATCATACCTCGCATGGATCTATCAAAAATTGATAGTACCTTCTATCGTTAAGTGACTTCGTTTTTACCTATTAAACTTGAGAAATAGGAGCACTAAGTTCAAGTTGGGTTTCCATCACTAACGATTCTATTGTGGTTTTAGACCCATGTCTCTCGCGGTATTCACAACCAAATCTCTCGTCAGAGGTTTAGTAAACGGATCAGCCAAGTTCCTACTCGTCTTGACATAGGCAACCTTGATGGTACCACTTTCAAGCAGTTGTCTCACATAATTGTGCCGAAGACCTATGTGTCTTGACCTCCCATTATACACTGCGTTGTATACGTTAGATAGTGTGGCCTCACTATCACAATACATGGGAATGGACGGCTTTCTGAACATCCTACAGACGGATGTCAGTAAGAAGATCTCTAATCCACTCTGCTTCCTTACCAGCTGCAGCTAGTGCTATGAACTCAGCTTCCATAGTTGAGTGGGCAATACACGTCTGTTTCTTGCTCGCCCAAGAAATCGCTCCTCCTGCTATAGTGTAAATCCACCCCCTTGTAGATTTTGAATCACTGGTGTGATCAATCCAGCTTGCATCAGAATAACCTTCGAGTATTCTAGAAGAATGCATATGTGTCAGTTCTAAGTTACTGGTCCTTTTCAGGTATCCAAGTACTCTACCCACTGCCTTCTAGTGTTCTGTCCCTGGATTGACAGTATACTAACTCAGTTTGCTTACTGCAAAAGCAATTTCAGGACGAGTGCAATGTGTTGCATACATCATACTTCTAATAGCACTCGCATACTCCAGTTGAGCCGCTGCTCTCCCAGAGTTCACATTAAGTTTCACACTTGGATCAAATGGGGTATTAAACTCTTTAATGTTCAAGTGTGGAAACTTAGTCAGAATTTTCTCTATGTAATGGGATTGACTTAGAGAAATCTGACTTTCAGTTCTTTTCACCTTGATCCTAAGAATGGTATTAACTTCTCCTAGATCTTTCATCTTAAAGTTCGAGGACATATATTTCTTAGTTTCAGAAATACATTCAAGGTGAGTGCCAATGATCAACATATCATCAACATAGACACAAATCACGACTGTATAATCGGGTTCACATTTAGTATAAATACATCTATCAGCACTGTTGTGTCGAAACCCGAAAGCAATCACAGTGATATCAAATCTCTCATGCCACTGGTTAGGAGCTTGCTTCAAACCATATAGAGATTTAATAAGTCTACACACTTTGTTCTCTTGTCCGGGCATCACAAACCCTTCTGGTTGCTCCAAATAAATCTCCTCATTAAGATACCCATTTAGAAATGCAGTCTTTACATCCATTTGATGGATGTGCAGCCTTTTCAAAGCAGACACCGCTATTAGAGTCCTAATAGAGCTAATTCTAGCCACAGGTGCATAGGTATCAAAATAGTCTATCCCTTCTCTCTGCCTATACCCTTTAGCAACTAATCTCGATTTATAGGCAGAGATGGATCCATCTTAATGATACTTCCTTTTGAAAATCCATTTGGATCCAATCGGTTTCTTTCCCTTGGGTAGATCAGCTAACTCCCAAGTTCCATTTCCCATAATGGAATCCATTTCATCATCGACTGCCTCTTTCCACAAAGGAGCATCTCTTGATGAAGAAAGTTTTAGGATCATCATCCAAATTTACAGCGAAAATGACCTCTCTTGTCACTTTCTTTTGAGTTCCCTCAACCAGGTATGAAAAGAAATCATCTCCATAACTTTTCTCTTTTCTAACTCTAGTACTTTTCCTCGGTTCTTCAACTATCGGTGAAGGTTAGACTCATTTTTCAGAAGTACTAGAAGTTGTGGTGTAATTTGAGTTTTCATCATCTCTAGAAAACTTGTTCTCAAAGAATTCCACATCTCTGGATATACCTGATTCGTCATCCAACAATCGGTAAGACTTACTATGCAGAGCATATCCAATGAATACACTCTTGTAAGCTCGTTCTCCTAGTTTGAGTGTCTTTGGATCAGGTACGCGATAATAGGCAAGACACCCCCAAACCCTCAAATGCTCTAGGTTTGGTTTTCTTCCTTTCCACAACTCATATGGACTCGTAGGTATCACACGACTAGTGATCCTATTGTGAACATAACATGCGGTTAACACAGCTTCCCCCCACATATTACGAGGTAGACCCGATTGATTTAACATACAGTTAGCCATCTCTACCAAAGTTTGGTTCTTTCTCTCAGCCAAACCATTTTGTTGGGGAGTATACGGTGCAGTTCTCTCATGTATGATGCCTTCTTCTTCGCAGAATGCATCAAACTTTCGGTTAAAGTATTCTCCGCCTCTGTCCGAGCGAAGAATTTTAATGCATTTCTCCTTTTGTTTTTCAACCTCAACCTTATATATTTTAAATGACTCAAAAGCTTCGTCTTTTGAATGCAATAGATAAACATATAAGTATCGGCTCGAGTCATCGCAGAAAGTGATAAAGTATCTCTTAACCCCCCCGAGTAAGGACTCCATTCAGTTCACAAATATCTGAATGAATTAGTTCTAGTAGTGATGTATTACGTTTATGGACACTTGGAAAAGGTTTCTTTGTGAATTTTGATTTCACACAAGTTTCGCATTTTTCAAAGTCTTTATCTTTTAATTTTAATAAACCTTTAGTTTGCATTTTTTAAATGTTTTTAATATTTGTATGAGCTAAACGTTTATGTCATAAAGAAATTGAACAAGCGATATAATCAGAAGACATAGTTTCATTCAATTCAAAACCAATTGCATTACATTGACCAAAACTAGTACTATCACTACCATTATCACCACTATCACTATCACTTTCATTCCCAGAACCATCAATCACTGAAACGCCCCCTTCATCCGAGTCTTCTTCTTCATCAATTCCATCTTCAGCTAGGTCAAGGCGATACATTCCACCCGTGTTCTTAGCTTGACCCACATAGATGTCATTTAGAGAAAACTTCACATGAAGATTCTTGAGAACCAGCTTGTAACCATTTCGATCAAACTTATCAGCAGAAACAAGACCCTTGGTGATACCAGGAACATGCAACACGTCTTGAAGGGTAACCGTTTGACCATCTTTAAGGTTTAGTCGCACTGTGCCTTTACCACAAACTTCTACACGATGTCCATCAGCACATACCACCACTGTTCCTTGAGGAACAGGACCATAAGTAAGAAACGAGCCACGATTCCCACAAACATGAACAGTGGCTCCAGAATCCAAAAACCATCCTCTACATGCCACAACGCGTGTATATTGAGAAAGCATGTTAACATCTCCAAGACCCACATTGGCCACTAGATTGGTGACTTTCTCAATATCAACAGCACTTGTAGAACCAACCGTAGATCCAGATTTCGTTTGAGAACACTCTAGTGCATAATGCCCAGTTTCTCCACAAACATGACATTTACCAGACCTCTTTGCTTGATGGTTGTTAGTGTGTTGTGACTTCTTGAATTCCTTTTTCTTTGGTGCTATAAACTTTTTATTCTTTGATGGCCCTTTTCCCTTTTGCCCAGATCCTCCAGCAACATAATTCACACTCGATCCGACTTTACTTCTTTTGTCCCTGTTGCGCGTTTCCTCCTCAATTCTAAGGTGCTTCAACAGTTCGTCCAGAGAGTACTGACTTGTGCATCATTCTCTTTGAGAAATCTTTCCAAGTAGGAGGAAGTTTTGCAATAATGACCCCTACTTGAAATATTTATGGCAGCGGAATAGAAAGTGCGGTCAATTTGTTAACAAGAACTTGGAGTTCATGCACTTGCTCCAGGATTGACTTGTCATCAACCATTTGAAAGTCTAAGTACTTGGAAATAAGGTATTTGTTAGTACCTTCTTCACGAGCCTTGTGCTTATCTTCCAAAGCTTTCCACAATTCTCTAGCACTTGTTACCGGCGCGTATAAGTCATAGAGACGATCCGAAAGAGAATATTTGATGTGGCCAAGGCAAAGATCTTCAGCTTCCTTACGGACAAGTCTTTGCTTTGCCAAATCTTGATTCGGGACCTCTCCAGCCTCAAGAGAAGGGTCTTCAGGGATTGCGGGCAAGTTTGGATTAAGGATATAATAGAGTTTCAGCACAACTAGCATGAACTTAACCTTGTCCGCCCAACTGGTATAGTTCTGGCCATCGAATCTGTCCAACTTGACAAACTTTTGATTCATGAATCGCATATTAGCTGTTGGTAGTTCACCGTCCATTAGTTCTGTTGATTAAACACAAAATAAAATCCTTTAAGACTATTGAAAATAATTTAATCAAACAGTAAATTAATTAATTAATAACCGAGTTATTAGCCAAACCAGTTTATTCCAACTCGAACAAACTGATTGAAGAAAGGTAGAAGGAGACTGTCCCGTTATCGGACGAATTAAAGAACATAGAAATTAAAACCAACCTGGCGATTAAGATAGATGATCTTTTGAACTGCACGGATGATTCTTGTCCTTAAAGGATTTTACGCGCCCGTATTGCTGTGAGCTGCAGCGTAAACTCCCAGGATTTAATGCAAAACTTAACTGGTATTCCAACAACAATGGAGACCAGAAAAACGCAGAAGCTGGAACACAGAAACAATAGGCTGCGAAAATTGCAAGTGTAGAATGGGTAGCAGGAAGCCTTTATTTATAGGTTCAGATCACAACAGAGAATGAGGAAAACGGGGAATGGGATAACCATTATCAACCAGATTCAAATTCGAATTGCTGGATATATCCCACACGAATTCAAATCCGTAGAGATAACCTCCACTGTTTCGAATTCATCTATATCTCAATCTTATCTCATTCTATCTCGAACCACATATCTGACGCACCTGAACCGGACCCTAGCTAAAAATAAAAACTCCTCAGCTCCTAGTGACGATGCGTACGTGAAAAGTGCGCCTCAAACACGCCCATTCGCGAGCTCGCGGCTCGGCGCGGTGTGGGCTTTAACCACTTCTCAACCCTTTTAACACTTTGATGACCTGTAAGGGGTAATCCCTTATAAACCACTCAAATTTCACTACCCCCACCGATGTGGGATGATGAAAACATACCAACTTGTATGTTCCCTTTAATATTTCCAACAACAACTGTGCCATGTCCCATGCAAACAACTATGCGCAGTGTGTATAACTTTTTTTATTTCATTTTGAGGTAAAATAGATATACTTAATCATACTAATCAATACATATATCTTTTACTCAATCTCTCGAGCACTAATCAATGTCTTTCCTAATATCCTCGTAACTTGACAACGTACGAGCTCATGCTTAGTGAGCAAATAACAGTTATAACACATCACTACTAGAAAACTGCTACTATTCTCACGTTAATTTCTGTAGGAAATCCGTGGGTACCGGCAGTTACCCACGGATTTCCCACGAAATGTGCTGTAGGAATTCTGCTCGTGGGTAATTTTTTTCGGACGTATTTCCTACGGATTTTCCTGCTCCTTTCCCACACAAATGTTTTATTAGAATTCTCCTACTTATTCCCCACGAAATTAATTTTCTTAACTTTCCTACGCATTTCTCACAGAATAATTATTTTTTAAATTGTTTGTTTAAATCAATTATATTTATATTTATTGTATAATATTTATTATATTTTAATTTTCTTATAAAACTCCTACGAATTTTTTTCTTCCTATGCAATTCCAACGGAATGTACTCGTTTTCCCTACACAGTTCCTACGGAAATATTTTTTTCCCTACACAATTCCAACCGAATGTATTCATTTTTCCTACGCATTTCCTACAAAATTAGTTTTTTTTCCTACATAATTCTTACTGAATGTATTCTTTTTTCCTACGCAATTCCCACAAAATTAGTTTTTTTCCTACACAATTCTAACATAATGTATTCTTTTTTCTTACGCATTTCCTACGAAACTATCTTTTTTTCCTAACATTTACTAACGGAATCTGACAAAACCTGTTTAGTCTTTTTCCTACGGATATCTTACGGATACATTTAAAAAAATAATAGAAAAAACAAAAAAAAAACCTATTTTTTCCTGCTGAAAGATGCATATTGATAAATATGATTCGGAATGTAAATTTAACAAAAACAAATAATATAAATTCGAAGCACGTTTAGATTACAAAATCATCTATCATTAAACATAAAGATTCGGAATAATTAAAAACTACTGCTAATGACTAACGGGAGGCTGAAACTTTTTCATAAACTCTTCAAATTGTTTTTGCCTCTTTTCTTCATTTTATTATATTTCTTTTTCCATCTGTTGCACTCTTTGCTCCAACTCTTGTCTAGCATCCTTTTCATTTGCAAGTTCATTTTCCATTTCAACTCGGACTTTTTCAACCTAAATTGTTAAAAACGGGTCAATAATCTAAGTTATTTTTTTCTACCAATCAATTGTTAAAAACTATGTAATTTTTAGAATTGCATACTTTGATGAGTAAGTAAACAATACCTCCTTTTGCGACCTTATGGCATCAAAATACAATTTAGATTCGGTAGATGTAGACAATTTCCCAGTTATCAAGAAATTAGGATCCGAAGATCCTACCCCGGACATTCGGCCCTTTTTATCTCCTGCCATTCTCGCCCACACATCAAGATCATCTGGATGTTGGTTGAGATCCGACCCACGCAACTTGATCATATCACTTCTGTGTCATAACTACAATTTATGTAAACAAATTGTTAGTTGTTGTACTAAACTTAATACGCTAATGTTCTAAATATTCAAAATCAATAAAGATAACTTACATATATTTCTCTTGATTTTTCAGAAATAAACTCAAATCCCTGAATGCTATTAATGTCCAGCTCTCTGGCCCAGTACTTCTTTTTGCTTTCCTTTTTTAGATGGGTATCAAAATAAACTTTAATCCACTTTACTTTTCGACCATATTTTCTTTCCTAAAATGGGTAACATATTTGAGTACAAATAATATTTTTCAACCCAACATTTTTACTAATTTATATAAATATGATTAGCTTACCAAACGTATGCGATGCTCATCAAACCCTATGGATCCACCAGTATGTCGGAATATACCTTCACCACTACGCTTGCTATTGCGGTTTGTTCTCCCGCTCTCTGACCTTTTTAGCCATTTTTCGGTGTACCAACCATGAAAACGAATATATATATATATATATATATAATATATATATATATATGTTTAAGGCTAGACTATATGCCAAGTACAATATAAACCACACATATATAGAGCAATAGAATATATAAAAAAAGTAGTAATAATAGTAATGTAACTCCAATACCTTACACCATTGCTTCCATACTACCTTCGACACCGAAGTTGTTGGATATTTATAAATTATGTCAAATCTATGCTTGTTTCCTATTATAACATGTCCAGCGTCTCTGGCTTTGTCTTTATATTTTTCTCTCAAGTCCCTCATTGTGTCTCTATACCGATTCTGAAGGACGTTACGAAATGCGTCATAAGGCCTTTATTATGTTACATTTGATGTTGACGGATTACATCACCTTGTATTGTGTGCTATGATATAGTAACAAAAAATTACAAGTCATATATGCCCTAATAGACCGTGTTGGACCTTGATATATCGTAATGGCCCGTTAAGGCCTTTATTATGTAACATTCGATGCTGAAGGGTTATTTCACGTTGTATTGAATGATATTATATTGTAACGAACAATTACAAGGCATACATGCCCTAAAACACCTTGTTAAGTCTTAATAATCTTAATGGCTCGTTAAGGTCTTTAATATGTTACCTTTGATGTTGACGGATTACATCACTTTGTATTGAGTGCTATTATATTGTAACCAAGAATTACAAGTCATATATGCCCTAATAGACCGTGCTGGGCCTTGATATATCTTAATGGCCCGTTAACGTCTTTATTATGTAACATTCGATGTTGAAGGGTTATTTTATGTTGTATTGAGTGATATTAATGAACAACTACAAGTCATATATACGCCCTAATATATCGTGTTAAGTCTTGATATATCTTAATGGCTCGTTAAGGCATTTATCATGTGACATTTGATGTTGAAAGATGACCTTGTATTGAGTGCTATTATATCGTAACAAAGAATTACAAGTCATATATTGCCTAATAGACTGTGTTGGGCCTTGATAAATCTTAATGGCCCATTAATGCTTTTATTATCTAACATTCGATGTTGAAGGGTTATATCACGTTGTATTGAGTGATATTATGTCGTAACAACCAATTACAAGTCATACATGCTCTAATAGACCGTGCTATCCCTTGATAAATCTTAATGGACACTAACAAGTCATACGACCCCAATGGACCGTGCTATCCCTTGATAAATCTTAATGGCCCATTAGTACCTTTATATAACATTCGGTATTGAAAATTCATATCATGTTGTATTGAGTGATAATAATATCATGCGTGTAACATTTTTATACACATTTTTTACCGAAGTCTTAAATTCATTACTTTCCTATGATTTTTTTACGAATTGTTAAACGGAAATGTATTTCGTACGAATTGCATCAGTATTTTCCTACACATTTCCTACGGATATTAATTAAAAAGAATTCCGTAAGAAATATGTCTGTATTTTCCAACATATTTCCTATATCCATTAATTAAAAATAATTCCGTAGGAAATCTGTCAGTATTTTCCTACACATTTCCTACGAATATTAATTAAAAACCATTCCGTAGGAAATATGTCAGCATTTCTGACTCATTTACTACGGATTTTAATAAATTAGTTTTAAAATAACAAATAAAATGTATTACGAATATTTTTTTATTCATTCCGTAACTAATTTGTCGGAATTTCCGACACTCTTCCTACAGATAGTAATAAATAAATTCAAAAATAACATATATTTTTATAAATAATAAAACTTTATATTTTGGTATCATTAATTTTATTTGTTATGAATATTTTTATTTTGATAAGTTTGAATCCTACGCATTTGCTACTAGACCATTACGCATTTGCTCCTAGACCGTTAAACAGAAAACGAATTCCGTCTGAATTCAGTGGGAAATTTCCGACACTTTTCTTACACATACAATTCCTACAAATTTCCGACAAATGTTTAAAACGAAAACGAATTCCGTCATAAATACGTGGGAAATCTCCGACACTTTTCCTACGCATAACAATTTGTGGTTTTTTGTCGCTTTTTTGTCACAAAACTAAGACCCTTTCTTGTTCGTAGGAATTTCGTGGGAAAAGTGTTAGAATTTTCGTTTGTAGGAGATGTGCAGGAAATTTTGGTAGGAATTGTAGCAGTTTTCTAGTAGTGTCAGTAACATTATGACAATTTTGATATAAAAAATTCAGTATAACAATTTCAAGGTAGTAGCTTCAAAGTATCACGTTCAATATGAGTTTAAGTAACAGTTTCAGTTATCAATTTTAGTATCAGTTTTGGTAATAGTTTCTAAGACTAATGCATTAAAATAACTAGGGTGTACTAGGCATGATCAGGTGGCAAACTACAAATAAACGCTAAATCAATCACGCCAACAAATACAAATCATAGGCTTATGATTAACATCCGTTTAAATGCTTAATAATAATTAGTATTCAACTAAGTGAACTCGATGCTCAATGTCAATATTCGAATGGTTAAACAGACATGATCCACATTAATTTATTTTCTCTCTTCTCAACTCACAACCACTTTTTATAATATTAAAACCTCTCTCTCAGAATTTGATGGATATGATGTGAATGCTCTTAGTGTTATAACATTTACAAGATTTTCGTCTACAATAACTTGACTTTTTTGTTTTGTTTCTTAAGTTTTAGTTTCACCTTTTAAACTATAAATATACACCTTTAACCTGGTATTTTTGTTTTTCTCATGTTCGTTATTTTTTATAAAACTTTTATACGCGGCTGCGTTTGATTTTTTTCTTGACATCCCGATATAAAACTAGTGATTTTTCGTGTAATTATAGAAATAAAGATAAGGTAATGGATGTGAATGCTCCCAGCATCACGTCATCACATCCTTTATCGCTTATTACTATTAATATTATTATTATTATTATTATTATTATTATTATTATTATTATTATTATTATTATTATTATTCTTATTCTTATTCTTATTCTTATTATTATTATTATTATTATTATTATTATTATTATTATTTTGGAATATCGAAACTTCTATATATAAATATAGAAACAAGCCATTAAGAAGTTGAAACACCAAAACAAAAGTACATTACAAAATTACATCGTGAACATTAAAATTGCACTATCTATCCCAATTCAGAGAATGAAATTTAGACCTTGTCCTAATCCAAAGAAGCTAATATTCTTTAACCTTCTCCTCTGTTCTGTTAAAAGAAAAATTCCTATTATGAAACACCTTGTCATTCCTAGCCTTCCAAATATCTCAACATATGGATAAGCACACCACCCCAAGCGCCTCCATCCAATCTTTCGAACCTTGAAGGTTGATAACATGTTCTAACATACCTTTCACAAAAGAGACCGAATCTGGATATAAAAGTTTAAGCCAAGTAAAACTGTTCCACCAAGTGAATCGATTTGTAAGGCAAGTTATGAGTAAATGGTCGCATTCTTCAACTAACCAACATCTAACACAAGTCGCATTTGAAATTTGGACACCACGCGAGACCAGGGCCTTCAAGATGGGAAATATGTTAAAAGAGGCTTTCCATAAAAAAATAGTTAATTTTGGGTTGCGTCCAATTGTTCCAGTAAACCTATATTATACCTATCACTCACAAGTCACTCATTTTAATTACAATGATTAGAGGGGGATGGATACATAAAGAGAGAGGTGAGTAATTACGAGTAGGATGGGAGTCAGGCTTGCATCCCAAATCTATGGGATGAGGGGGTGATGCGGTGTTCTTAGCCTCCCACAATGTCACATCCTCTCTTTCAACCATTACATATGGTAGAGATGGGGGTGTCACCCACATGCCTTCAATTTTGCAAGATAAGTAAGTGGCACAATGTTAACCACAACCCAATGTTGCCACATCACCTCCTCGAACCCATAAGACATTTCCTTGTAAGTCAATATAAGGTTATCCGTCGTGGGTTAACTAAAAAGTATATAACACTTAGCCACATCACTATGACGTATGTAGTGATCTTTAACTATTATGTTGTGATTTTACTAAATCTTAAAACGAAAAAAAATGTGTGATTAGTTTACTAAGGGTAGACTTTGTCTCCTTACGGGAAAGGGGCACCAACCGGCTCCCAAACACTGTGACGTAGGTACGGCACCCAAACAGGCTGCCGGTGGTGCGGGTAGGGGAGGGCGTGTAAGGGTTCGGTTAAGTAGTTGTCGATGCATTATATGTGTGCGTATGAGAGATAGAGAAATAGAGTTGTGTGTATGGAGAGAGGGGGTAAAATGGTGGGTTCAATGTTTTAGGGTAGTGGTGCCACTAAATCAGGTAGGAGAGGGTAGTGGATGGTTTAAGTGACGTGGCGCAACAGATTGACGGAAGTATTAGAATATATTATTATTGTTGTTGTTGTTGTGAGCCCAGTGACCTACTTTAGGTATTTAGGGTTTTATATTATCTCTATACATTGTAACCCTTTATTCAATTATAATGATCAAGCTTTTTGTAATCTTGCATGCCAACCTAGGCTCTATACTGTTTCCGCCACACCACACACAAAATACAAACCCTTTCCGTTAAGTTCTAATATTGTCTATGTCTTAGTTTTCGGTTCTAGGTTCTTGCCATTATCACCAAATCTATTTTTAGAACACCAGAGCTTCCCACCGCTGCCACCACAGTGACCGCCTACCTCCGATCTGTAATACCCCGAAAATGGGTTTGGTAATTAAACCAAGTTAATTGTGATGAGCGGGTAAAATACCGTTAAGGGTAAAAGTTAACCCGGTAAACATTAGGATTTAATTTAATTAATATAATGTTAAATAAGAAGTGAACAAATACTTTTTAGTAAATAAAATTTTTAAATGGCCCGGGCTATCGGGGCTTAAGTTAAGTCGGATTGTAGCAACCCCGAACTTAATTAATTGAATTAGAATATTCTTTTGATGAATTGGGAAGAAGTATACAACTAGGAATAATTAACCTAGTTAACATAGTAGTTTACTTATAAAGACTAAGTTATAAGCAAACAAAATATCAAAATCAAACCTTAGGGGCTGAAATGGATTATGTTTGAAGTTGTAAGTATAAAACAAAATAAAATCAAAACACACACATAGAGAGAGAGAGAGAGTGTGTGTGTGTGTGTCTGTGGAACTACAGGAAGAAGGAAAGAGAGAAGAATCCTTTCTTTAGCCCTAAATCAAAAAATTGATGAATTGAATGTGAAATTTGTCACACCCCAACAGATGGCGGAAACATCGGAGTGAGATAAAAACGAGATTGCAAGAGATATCAAACGCTAATTGTGACAATATTTGATTAAAATATAATTTTCATTTCATAAGACAATTGTTAAGTACATCATTGGAAGCAAAAAACAACAATTAAATGTTACAACAACAAAACAAAATACAACATAAGCTAATCTAGTAAGTTTAGAATCAGTTTCTAAAGTATTCCTACTAGCTTTCATCATGCATATCCTCTTCAACCTGTAACATGTTTAAAATACGAGTTCAATGCAACAGCAAAGGCGAGTACACAAGTTTGGTGAATACATAGCATAGGTATAAAATGTATAACTCAAATCCACATGGTAATTGTAAGCAAAGTATATACTAATCATGCAATACTAGATCAACCCCGAGTTTCCACAAAAGTTTACGAGATTGAGCTTCCCTCGTCGCAAAGCGACGAGACTAAAATGAGTATGATAATCTTAACATAACCCCGACGGGTGGTGTGCTACTCCTATAGCGCTATATATGTCAAGTTTGGCTAGCTAAGTTAATGATCGAGCATGTATAATTCTAGCATGTATCTAAGCATAACAAGCATCATGTATTAAGGATTGAGTATGTAAAAGAATGAATTTGTGATAACTGTATTTTGATAAGTAAACATGTTACAACCCAAAAGTGAGAAAGCGGTAAATGGGTCGGGTGTACTCACGGTTTTGCTAAAGTGTTCCACTTAGAGAAATCCCGCGAGCTTGTTGTGATTAGGGTTTGGCACCTTCTCCTTCTATAAGAAGAACATAGAGTTTAATGGAAGATTTGGATTATCGAGCATGATACGGAAATAAGAATAAAGTATTAAAGTATGAAAATAATCACTAAGGTGTAGCACTTGTTCTTGACACTATGATAACCTGAATGGGTTTGATGTGATTTCATAGGTTCGAGGTCTATTAGAATCGTGATAAGGAACTACACACTTTAGTGATAAAACTTATTAACTTGATAGGTGATTATGTATTTAGGTTTTGGTTTGATATATTATATAGTCCATAGATTTATATATAGTTATATAGTCATGTAGGAGGTGGGAGGATGAACCATCCACTTTGGAACCTCTCGGTGTCATGTAAGTCAAGCAGGAGGTGGGAGGATTAACCATCCACTTTGGAACCTCGATTGGATTCACCACTACACAAGTGTCATAGACACAAGGAGGGTCATGAACATAGAATTACATAAACTACATAAGATAAAGAATTCTTCACTAAAGCTTCATATCAACCGAGTAAGCAAACTAGGGTCGTGCACCCGTACATTCTTCGTCGAGGACGTGGCGTAGCCTTGTTACTCTATGAAGTTTGAATAGGCCTTAGTGGTATAAGAAATCATCAAGTGTTGTGTGTATTTTTATGTAGGATAGCCCAAGCTAACCTTGTAGTCTCACTAACATCAAGTTCAAGACTTGGCAACACTTGTGAGCTAAAAGCTCTTTGAAAACAGAAAGTTTAGGGTGTTAGAACAGCCCTTAGTTCATGTTAACAATCTTGGTTAGGCTTTATTAATCATAAGCTAGACTAGAAGCACAAGAACACAAGTTTGGTTTGAAGGAAACATAAGTTTTGAAAAGATTTGTGTAAAACAGAAACTTTGGAGCCTTATAGGTGAATATCCAGGTCTGGATTCTCAATGGAGAATCCTTGGAATCAAACCTAAGGTTTATCCAAGTTCACAGAAAGAAGAATCAAGTAAAACAAGCAAGATTTGAGCAAGTTATGCTCACTTTTGTAAGATGGTATGAATCTGCCCGAAAATTCTAATGTTGCAAGGATTTGGAACAATTTGAGAGTGATTTAGGAAGGATTGGAGAGTTGTGAAAGTGTAAAATGGCTTGGAGAAGGTGTGTATTTAAAATGGAAGAGTTAGTAGGTTGTTAGGAGTGTTTAATATGGGTTTAGAGGTGATTGGAGGGTGTTGGAATGGTGGGATCCGTGCAATTTCATGAGCCAAAACATTTCAGCCCGCCCAGCACCCCCATGCGGATCGTATAGGTTCCCCATGTGGTCCGCAAGGGACCTGGTGTGACATCTGTGCTTTCCAACCTTTGGACTTTATCCATCAATGTTATGTTTAATGAAACTTTGTGTTACATTTATGAGTTTTATATATTTATTTATAACATTTGTGCATTTTCAATATTGGTTCGATTTTGACTTATTAGACCTCTTCTGAAAGTGTAATCACAAAACGTAATCAGTTAAGACGTAACGTATAGTCCGGAATAATGACATAAGCTAAACATACCCTAAATATCCTTTACATAACTTAGAAATAAGTTTTGAAGGGTTTAGTAAGTCAAAAACAAGCTTATTCGATCACAAGGACTGTTTACGACAAACTACGAAAGTCTGCTGATTTTCATAACAACGCACACTCCGGAACAATAATATAAGTTAAACATACCTCAAGTACCCTTTACATGACTTAGAAATAAGTTTTGAGGGCTTCGGTATGGCAAAATCATGTTTTTGCAAACTTTCGGGGCTATTTTGCAAATTCTGCGAAACTATGCCATTCGCGTATTTCTTAATCCGAAACATGTACGCACATCCCAAATATTTTTATAATCATTTTGTATGTATGCATATATAGGTGTGTGTTGTCATGTGTATATGAGAAGAATTGTCACTTCTATCATTGTCTTGCCACTTGTTGGCTTTGTAGTTGATGCAAATCTTTTGTGATCTTCCAAATTACGATGCAATCTTTTGTACATCTTCCATATCTTGATGAAATCTTTTGTGATCTTCCAAATCACGATGCAATCTTTTGTAGATCTTCCATATCTTGATGAAATCTTTTGTAGATCTTGCATATCTCGATAGAACCTTTTGTAGATCTTCCATATCTTGATGCAATCTTTTGAGATCTTCCAAAATCGATGCAATCTTTTGTAGATCTTCCATATCTTTATGAAATCTTTTGTGATCTTCCATATCTCGATGCAAATCTTTTGTGATCTTCCAAATCACGACTCAATCTTTTGTAGATCTTCCATATCTTGATGAAATCTTATGTAGATCTTCCATATCTTGATGAAATTTTTTGTGATCTTCCAAATCACGATGCAATCGTTTGTAGATCTTCCATATCTTTATGAAATCTTTTTAGATCTTCCGTATCTCGATGCAAATCTTTTGTGATCTTCCAAATCACGATGCAATCTTTTGTAGATCTTCCATATCTTGATGAAATCTTTTGTAGATCTTGCATATCTCGAAAGAATCTTTTGTAGATCTTCCATATCTTGATGCAATCTTTTGTGATCTTCCAAAATCGATGCAATCTTTTGTAGATCTTCCATATCTTAATGAAATCTTTTGTGATCTTCCATATCTCGATGTAAATTTTTAATAATCTTCCAAATTACGATGCAATCTTTTGTAGATCTTCCATATCTTTATGAAATCTTTTGTGATCTTCCATATCTCGATTCAAATCTTTTGTAGATCTTCCAAAATCGATGCAATCTTTTGTAGATCTTCCATATCTCGATTCAAATCTTTTGTAGATCTTCCAAAATTGATGCAAATCTTTTGTGATCTTCCAAATCACGATGCAATCTTTTGTAGATCTTCCATATCTTGATGAAATCTTTTGTAGATCTTACATATCTCGATGGAATCTTTTGTAGATCTTCCATATCTTGATGCAATCTCATTTAATCTTCCATATCCTATAAATCCAACATAATCTTCTCATTCCAAGGAGAGATTACTTCACTTCTCTCTCTCTTGAAACTCTCGGCCGAACACCCCCCATCCTCCCTTCCATTTTCGTTTTTCAACCTTATCTTCAAGATTCAAGTCCCTTCCAAGCACTTTTGAAGATCCTAAGGTGATTTGAAACCAAGCTCCAAATCATCATACTTTGTCAAAAAAAAAACCCCACCAAAATCTTGAAGGACGAATAAACAGTTTGAGGGATTTCGTTAGCACATAAAAACGCACCCAAATGTGAGTACATAGTCCCCTATTTTACGTTTTCAAATGTTTTGGGGTGAAACATATTGTGCCTATGATTACTCTCGTGTTTCATGACTTTATATGCTTTAATTACATAGTACATATACTACATGACTTTCATTGCATTTGATTTATATATTGATTTTGCATACTTATCACATTGATTTCAAAGAAACTTTTGCGGCATATGTTGACTTAGCATATGAGCACATTGATTTACATTACGTTTACTTGCTATGTATGTTGACTGTGCATACTAGTACATTGGTTTTCAAAGACATTTGCTATGTATATTGACTGAGCATACTAGTACATTGGTTTTCAAAAACATTTTTGCTACATTGTTCATGACATTTTGGTGCATTGGAGATTGACTTAATACATTCATTCACATTGATCACGCCGACCGGTAGTAAGTTATGGTACCATAGGACTTGACAAATCTCGTTCCCGCTTCCTAGGTTTGTTTGGAAGTTTGTTTAGGGAATGACTGAATCCGATGAAATGGATAGACCTTTGACTAATAGGGGTCTACTTGACTGTTACAAGGCTTGAATGTGTTTGCCAACAATCTGAATACATGTTTAACAATAAAAGCAATGGTTTATAAAATATATCTTTTGATTATTTCAAAGACGTATTTTATTTCAAGACATTTGGTTTATACTTGACTTTTGGTTACACAAGACTTGTTCATATATGACTTTTGTTTACATGACTTAGGTTTGCATTTGCTTTGGTTTAAACAAGACTTTTCGATGATGGTTGGTTTATGGCAAGTGATTTAAATAACGTGACGTATGTAATATAATAAAATCATGGTGGATACGCCGATGGTAGTTCCTATATATAAGTTCTTTTATTATCTTACATATTGTGGCGTTATCTGAATCATTTCAAACAAAATACAAGACTCGACATATTATATAACAAAACATGACATTTTATACAAATTCAAGATTTACTTTTACTTATCTATTCGACCATGCATTACTACTTTGATATTGTATTGATTTTCATATAATCATTATAAACGAAACTTTTATGTTTCATGGCTACTTTTGTATTAATTCAAACATTTCCTTACAATCTTTAAAGCCATGAAACGTCATCACAAAACCTATGTTACTCACAGGCATTTTTATGCTAACGTACTTTATTTTCACATATGTTTCAGGAGCAAATGCTTAAGGTTTATCATGCGTCACTTAGGACGGACTTTGGGCCTTAGTAGCTTAAAACTTGAAGACAATTTAACTCGTGTTATGTTTTATGTTTAAATTTCCAGACAATATAAACAATTTCCATTAAATAAAACTTAACCTGTCATGCCATGGTTGTTGAAACAATAATTCTGTTACGACACTCCCCGACGTTTTCGTCGCGGTTTGTTGTTTTACGCGGTCGGGATGTGACAGAAAGATTGGTATCAGAGCCAATGGTTATAGGGAATTAGGTTATTAGTAACACTTTGACCTAGACTATAATTTTGCTAGGACCCTAACATAAGTTATCTTGTGTTTAGATTTTTAAAACAATACCGTCACCTATCCTTAGGTGAACACCAAAACATAAACATAATTTCCAAAATGATTTTGAAATCAATCATCCATACTTAGGTGATTTGTTTTTGGCGTTAAGCCTTTGATGTTTTCAAAATCTCGTCAAGGTTTGGGTCTTATTAATGTGAACACGTGCAATCTGGAAGGGTTGGTGCATGTACCCTGAGTTTTCTGTCTAAGGCTAGAGTGGTCATACAAATCCGCATTATCGGACCAGTCACTCTTACCTGGGAACTCTTGGGGTGAGTGTCCACTTATAGGCTAAAGCATGTCTTCGTAATAGATTATAAAGACCCATCTACTTTGTCATTGCGTGTCGTTCGTTTGTTTTGGGAAACGAATGACCACCATCCTTATATTGTCGATATTTTATCATCTCATTTTTTTATTATCCAACATTCACCTCACTCGCTTTCTCTCGTGTTTCTCTTTTAGAATGCCTCCTCGACGAGACACAAACGCTAATCTGGACCCAGCCATGGCAGCTATGATAGCTCAGCTAATTGCTGTTGTACTACCTAACCTCGTAACTCAAATGAATCAAGCCAACAATAATGCACCTGCTTCTTGCAACTTTAAACAGTTTAACTCGGCTAAACCACTCAAGTTTAGTGGTTCTGAGGGAGCCTCTGGACTCCTACAGTGGTTTGAGAGTCTTGAGAATACTTTTCGTCATGTGCAATGTCCGAATGAGCGCAAGGTCGAGTTTGCATCGAGTGTGTTTGAAAAGAGAGCGCTTGTCACACCCCGACCCGCAGCGGAATAAGAGTCGGGGCATAATTGGGTTATCACCAAAGCTCATGACATTTACTAATATGTTTCATATTTAATAAAGTCAAAGTTACATTTCCAAATATCCAAACATGTTCATACAATACAAAGAAAATAAACCAAACATAACAATCCCAACTCTAAATCATTTTATTCTTCTAGTCCAATCCTATGTGTTCCTAGTTGCTGCTGGTTCACCTGTATCATGTGTAAAAATGGGGGTTTTTGGGTCAACATAAGTTGGCGAGTGAACCTTATTAGATAAACATTTATTAATGAATTACTTGTTAGTTTATCAATGAAAAATTGTGCATAATCATAAATGAGCAAATGTAAATAATCAAGTAGTGGCAAATAGCAGTCACAACTATAACATACAATAACATATGACAGCATACATGAACATACCAACATCATACGATAAATAACATAAATGAAACTGTGCGATCAAGGCTCAATCAAACGGAGCCGATCGTATTGCATGTACTGAAAATGAAAAATGTATGTGCGATCAAGGCTCAATCAAACGGAGCCGATCGTGTGTGGGCACGCCAGGTTCAACCTCATAATAAAATGGGGAACATGCTCAACGCTCATAATGTAATGGGGAGCGGCGGCCTATGAAATTGCATGTACTGAAAATAATAAATTGCATCCAACAATAACTACACAACAGTTGAAACAAACTGAATACACATGTTCATGATATGATGTATGCACAATGGTTTAATTATAATATATATAACAAGACACATGATACACCCCAAAACGTGATTAAAACGGGGAATTTGTAAAGATTCACTCACATTGGGTGCGTTGGATTGGAGATGGTGAGATGCGCACGAATTAGATGAGCGGAACAACGAGGAATACTAACCTAAATAATAACGGAAAAATATATTAAATGAGTGGATTTTATTAAGGATTTTAATATATATTTTTGTGGGTTTAAGGCTATTTTCTATCTTTAAAAATGTTATTTTTAAGTATTTTTAATTGATTTTTAAATTAAATTAAATAAATAAAAATATAAAAAAATTGTTTATTTTGCGTTGACCGTTGACCGTTGACTTGTTGACTTGTTGACCGGTTCGGTCAGTGGAATTGTTTGCGCCGGGTGAGGCTCGAACCCGAGACCTCCCGTAATAATCTTGTTTTTAATTATATTTATATACTAATTCGGTTTAACCAAAATTCTTTTAATTTCAAAAACATTTTAATTCAACGAACCGGTGCCAGTGACGGGTTTCGAACGCGCGACATGTGACTTAGTGTTGCACACAGTCCACCGCTGGACTGTGTGTCTAACCTGGTTAATATCTCGGTTTTTATTATACTTAACAACTAACAGAGTTAACCCGGTTTAGTTTTTAAACAAAAAGGCATTTTATTACATAAGGAGTGCGTGTATCAGGGATCGAACTCGGCACATGCGTATATGTTTTGCACACAGTCCACCGCTGGACTGTGTGTCTAACCCGTTCATATTACTGATTTTAATTAAACTTATAACTTAACTAACTTCGTCTTCTTCATTCAAATTTCCGTCAACTGAATCACTGATCCGTTTCTTGTTTTTACGATTATCAAACATTCTTAAGGTTAAAAGGAAATGACAGAAACGGTGTTGGAAGTAACATACCGTAGGAATGATATATCACAGAATTTCCGGCAATTGCGTCGGCTCTGTTTTTATGCTCTTCAACTGAACAAGACAATTAACTGTTTTTATTAGCTAATCGTGAAATTGAAGTGATCACCAAATGTTAACAGAGGGTTTGAATGCCCTTACCGATTCTCAGATGAATATAGAGATTTCAGAATTTTTCCGGCGAACTGAAATTAGCTGAATACAGTGCCTGAATTCGATTTCAATTGAAAGGTTTCAGTTAGAAATAGCCTAACAATTGTTGAACTACAATGTTTATTGAATGATTTACCGTTTGAGGATGAATACGGTTTTCCGGCGAATTTTGCAGAAAATTCCGGCGAGTTGATTTAAGCGTTCTGGCGAACTGAAAGTGTGACGAAAGTGAAATGAAATGTTGGTATGAGGTTTCTGAGTCGCGAGAGTGGTCTTGAGTTGAAGTAATTGGGACTTGATTAATTTCGGTTATAAAAACCGATAATAAAGAAAATTGATGTTCAATCATTTCTGAATTGATTAAAATCATCGGTTCATCGGTTATAAAACGTGAATGAGCGATTAATCAAACGACTAGACGATTGAATTGCCGATTTCAGTTTCTCAGTTGGCGCAACCGGTTTAACCGAGTTTGTGTATAAATGTTATTTGTTTCCTAGAGATAACAGAAAACAACAAGTGGCGGAGTGGTGATGTGAGTGTGTGTTAAGTCTTTGGAGTTGTTCTGGCTGACCCGGGTTCGAGTCCCGGCAGCAGCATTTCTTTTTTATTTATTTTGTTTTAACTTTTTATCAAATATAATTTTTATAGTTTACTTTATTTATTAATTATGTATCATTTTAAATCAAAATACTCATAAATATTCAACGTGACTTTTATAGCTTGATATTCGATTACAAAACGGAGCGGGTTTTGGAAACCCGTTTTTGAAAAATGTTACAGCGCTAACATGGAGGAATGGGGTGATGAGAGACAGGGGTGCTGACATTGCTATGGGTTAGACTTGGGAAGAACTCAGGGCCTTAATGATGAAGGAGTTTTGTCCCCATCACGAAAAGATGGCACTTGAAAATGAGTTCTACGACCTGAAGCAAAACAGTGGTGAGCATCGTGCGTATACTGACAGGTATGAATAGTTGAGCTTGTTATGTCCTGAGATGTTGACGCCTTTGGATAAGGCGATTAAGAAATACATAGATGGTCTTCCTAACCCGATTCAGGATATTGTCACCGGCAGCAACCCCACTACTGTCAGGCAAGCCATTGAGCTCGCTGCAACACTGACCGAATCACAGATCAGAAAGGGTAAGCTCCACCGAAAAGGTGACAAGAAGCCGTCTGACAAGTCCGAGAAACAAAAGGGTAAGAAGGCTGAAGGTTTGAAGAAGTCTAGGAAGCGTAAGGCTTCCAAGAACTTTGCTGTCACTACTCAACCCAATCCTGCCGCTCCTAACCAGCCTGCTCTACCTCCTACGAAGAAGCAGTATACCGGCACTGCACCTTTGTGCAACAAGTGTAATGGTCATCACCAGCCTCAGTTACCATGTCGTATGCGTGCAAACTGCGGACGATCTGGCCATCTGGCCAACACTTGTCGATGTCCTCCTACTCGGAACCTAGCCGCACAAAACCAAGTTCAGCAGCCAGCAAATCCTGTGCGACCTCACTATCCACCAGGATCTTACTACAACTGTGGTGATCTTACTCACTACCGTAACAATTGCCCAAGATTGGCGAATGCGAACCAGGCTCGTGGACGAGCTTTCAACATTAATGCAAACGAAGCACGGGCAGACAACGAGGTGGTAAACGATACGTTCTTTGTTAACAACCATCCTGCTTCTATACTATTTGATTCGGGTGCTGATAGAAGTTTTATGTCCTTAACAATTGAGTCTTTACTTGCGAAACCAAGAACAAAACTAGGAAAGCCCTTGACAGTAGAAATAGCCAGTGGTGAACCCCTTGTACTTGATTCTGTCATTCCTGGTTGTCAATTGAACCTCAATAACCATCTTTTTCCTATTAACCTCACACCTATGCAACTTGGAAGCTTCGGCATTATAGTGGGAATGGATTGTTTGACCAAACATCATGCCGAGGTGGTTTGCTTCGATAAGATTGTTCGTGTACCTCTTCTGTCTGGTGAAGTTTTGGAAGTTCGTGGAGAGAAACCGGTTAGTAGCCTCAAACTCATGACTTGTACCCAAGCCCATAAATACCTATGAAAGAAATACGTTGCATTCTTGGCCCGTATCGTAGAGGAGAAAGGCAAAGGTAAAACAATTCAGGACATCCCCGTTGTTCGGGATTATCCTGAGGATTTCCCGAGGAGCTACCTGGTTTACCCCCAGCACGCAGGTTGAGTTTCGTATAGACCTTGTACCTGGTGCCAACCCGATAGCTAAACCCCCTTACCGTCTTGCACCGTCTGAAATGCAAGAATTATCAAAACAGCTTCAGGAGCTTTCTGACAAAGGATTTATTCATCCAAGTTTTTCACCTTGGGGTGCTCTAGTTCATGTTCATGAAAAAGAAAGACGAATCCTTTCGTATGTGTATCGATTACCGTGAGCTTAACAAACTTCACGATCAAAAATCGATATCTCCTACCTCGCATTGATGATCTCTTTGACCAGCTACAGGGTGCGACTTGCTTTTCGAAGATCGATCTTCGTTCTGGGTATCATCAGCTTCGTATACACGAGGAGGATATTCCCAAGACAGCTTTCCGCACTCGTTATGGTCATTATGAATTCACTGTCATGCCCTTTGGTTTGACAAATGCTCCTGCTGTTTTCATGGACTTGATGAATAGGGTTTGTAAGCCTTATTTGGACAAGTTTATCATTGTTTTTATTGATGACATCTTGATTTATTCCAAGACTCGAGCCAAACACGAACAACATCTTCGATTAACAATGGAACTTCTTAAGAAAGAACAACTTTACGCCAAGTTCTCCAAGTGTGAATTTTGGCTTAAGGAAGTTCAGTTTTTGGGTCGCATTATTAACGAACAAGGTATTCACGTAGATCCCGCCAAGATCAGTGCAATCAGGGATTGGAGTACACCTACTACTCCTACCGAAGTTCGTTCATTTTTGGGTCTCGTGGGTTATTACCGTCGCTTCATTGCAAATTTCTCCAAATTTGCGGTTCCCCTCACTGCTTTAACTCAAAAGAATAAACCTTTTGAGTGGGGACCCAATCAGGAAGAAGCCTTCCAAACTTTGAAGAAAAAGCTTTGTGATGCTCCTATTCTATCTTTACCCGAGGGTAACGACGACTTAGTAGTATACTGTGATGCATCGAACTTAGGCCTTGGTTGTGTTCTAATGCAAAGAGACAAGGTTATAGCCTATGCATCGAGACAGTTAAAGGTTCACGAAAGAACTACACCACTCATGATCTTGAATTGGGTGTTGTGGTGTTCGCTCTTAAGATTTAGAGACATTACCTTTAAGGTACAAAATGCGTGGTTTTTATGGACCACAAAAGTCTCCAGCATATCTTCAATCAGAAAGAACTTAACATGAGACAACGACGTTGGGTCGAGCTTCTGAATGATTACGACTGCGAAATTCGCTACCATCCTGGCAAGGCGAATGTTGTAGCTGATGCTCTTAGTCGTAAAGAACGTGTCAAGCTACATTGTATCCAAGTTCAATCTGACATCCAAACACGAGGCATGATGGGTAATGAATTACCTCATCATCTTGAGCTTTAACTCGAATCTAAAGAGAATGGGTTGCTTTACTATCTGAACCGTTTATGGGTTCCAAGTCTAGACAATCTCCGCACTTTGATTATGAACGAGGCTCATAAATCTCATTATTCGATCCATCCTGGTGCGGACAAGATGTACAAGGATCTCCGTACCCAGTACTGGTGGCCGGGTATGAAGAAAGACATAGCTCTGTTCGTTTCTAAATGCCTTACTTGTCTTAAGGTAAAAGCAAAACATCAGTGTCCTTCTGGTTTGCTTGAAAAACCAGAGATTCCGGTTTGGAAATGGGAAAGCATTGCAATGGATCTCATAACTAAACTACCGCGTACACCTAGAGGACATGATGCCATTTGGGTAGTCGGTGATCGACTAACAAAGTCAGCACATTTTATAGCCTCGTGAGGATCTCTCTACTGACAAACTTGCTAAGATTTATGTGGATGAAATAGTATCTCGTCATGGTGTTCCTTTGGATATCACATCTGATCGTGATGCTCGATTTTCATCTCATTTTTGGAGAACCATGCAGTCTGCCATGGGATCCAAGCTAAATTTGAGCACTGCTTATCATGCTCAAACGGATGGGCAATCTAAAAGAACAATCCAAACATTGGAGGATATGCTTAGAGCCTGCGTGATTGACTTTGGTGGTAGTTGGGATTCGCATCTACCATTGATCGAATTCTCCTACAACAACAGTTATAACTCCAGCATCGACATGGCACCTTTCGAAGCTCTTTATGGTCGAAAATGTCGTTCACCTGTCTGTTAGAATGAGATTGGTGAATCTCATTTCACGGGACCTGAACTCATTCTTGGTACAACGGATAAATCAAGAAAATTCGCGAAAACCTTTTGACTGCCAGGAGCCGTCAAAAGAGTTATGCGGAAAAACGACGCAAACCCCTGGAATTCCAAGTCGGAGATCGCGTACTCCTTAAGGTATCCCCTTGGAAAGGGGTGATTAGATTCGGAAAGAAAGGAAAACTTGCACCGCGATATGTTGGACCGTTTAAGATCGTCGAGAGAATTGGAAAAGTTGCCTACAAACTTGAGCTACCTCCTGAGCTTGGAAATGTTCATCCAACCTTCCACGTATCCAATTTGAAAAAGTGTTTGGCTGATGAAAACCTCCACATCCCTCTTGATGAAATTCGTGTTGATGACACGATGCATTTTGTCGAGAAACCAGTGGAAATATTGGATCGTGAAGTCAAGAAGCTAAAGCGCAGACGTATACCGATAGTTAAAGTTCGATGGGAATCCAAACGTGGCCCAGAATTTACTTGGGAACGAGAGGATCAAATGAAGGCGAAATACCCGCATCTTTTCTCACCAGTTTCCTCAAGTTAAATTTCGGGACGAAATTTGCTGAAGTAGGGGAGACTGTGACATATGTGCTTTCCAACCTTTGTACTTTATCCATCAATGTTATGTTTAATGAAATTTTGTGTTACATTTATGAGTTTTATATATTTATTTATAACATTTGTGCATTTTCAATATTGATTCGATTTTGACTTATTAGACCTCTTCTGAAAGTGTAATCGCAAAACGTAATCAGTTAAAACGTAACGTATAGTCCGGAATAGTGACATAAGCTAAACATACCCTAAATATCCTTTACATAACTTAGAAATAAGTTTTGAAGGGTTTAGTATGTCAAAACAAGCTTATTCGATCACAAGGACTGTTTACGACAAACTATGAAAGTCTGCCGATTTTCATAACGAAGCACACTCCGGAACAATAATATAAGTTAAAAATACCTCAAATACCCTATACATGACTTAGAAATAAGTTTTGGGGGCTTCGGTATGGCAAATCATGCTTTTGCAAACTTTAGGGGCTATTTTGCAAATTCTATGAAACTATGTCAATTCGCGTATTTCTTAATCCGAAACATGTACGCACATCCCAAATATTTTTGTAATCATTATGTATGTATGCATATATAGGTGTGTGTTGTCATGTGTATATGAGAAGAATTTCCACTTCTCTCATTGCCTTGCCACTTGTTGGCTTTGTAGTTGATGCAAATCTTTTGTGATCTTCCAAATTACGATGCAATCTTTTGTAGATCATCCATATCTTGATGAAATCTTTTGTGATCTTCCAAATCACGATGCAATCTTTTGTAGATCTTACATATGTTGATGAAATCTTTTGTAGATCTTACATATCTCGATAGAATCTTTTGTAGATCTTCCATATCTTAATGCAATCTTTTGTGATCTTCCAAAATCGATGCAATCTTTTGTACATCTTCCATATCTTTATGAAATCTTTTGTGATCTTCCATATCTCGATTCAAATCTTTTGTGATCTTCCAAATTACGATGCAGTCTTTTGTAAATCTTCCATATCTTTATGAAATCTTTTGTGATCTTCCATATCTCAATGCAAATCTTTTGTGATCTTCCAAATCACGATGCAATCTTTTGTTGATCTTCCATATCTTGATGAAATCTTTTGTAGATCTTACATATCTCGATGGAATCTTTTGTAGATCTTCCATATCTTGATGCAATCTCATTTAATCTTCCATATCCTATAAATCCAACATAATCTTCTCATTCCAAGGAGAGATCACTTCACTTCTCTCTCTCTTGAAACTCTCGGCCGAACACCCCCCATCCTCCCTTCCATTTTCGTTTTTCAACCTTATCTTCAAGATTCAAGTCCCTTCCAAGCACTTTTGAAGATCCTAAGGTGATTTGAAACCAAGCTCCAAATCATCATACTTTGTCAAAAAAAAAACCCACTAAAATCTTGAAGGACGAATAAACAGTTTGAGGGATTTCGTTTGCACATAAAAACGCACCCAAAGGGAGTACATAGTCCCCTATTTTACGTTTTCAAATGTTTTGGGGTGAAACATATTGTGCCTATGATTACTCTCGTGTTTTCATGACTTTATATGCTTTAATTACATAGTACATATACTACATGACTTTCATTGCATTTGATTTATATATTGATTTTGCATACTCATCACATTGATTTCAAAGAAACTTTTGCGGCATATGTTGACTTAGCATATGAGCACATTGATTTACATTATGTTTACTTGCTATTATGTTGACTGAGCATACTAGTACATTGGTTTTCAAAGACATTTACTTGCTATGTATATTGACTGAGCATACTAGTACATTGGTTTTCAAAAACATTTTTGCTACATTGTTCATGACATTTTGGTGCGTTGGAGATTGACTTAATACATTCATTCATATGATCACGCCGATCGGTAGTAAGTTATGGTACCATAGGACTTGACAAATCTCGTTCCCGCTTCCTAGGTTTGTTTGGAAGTTTGTTTAGGGAATGACAGAATCCGATGAAATGGATAGACCTATGTAACGCCTCGCGTTTCCATGCTTTCTATTTATAGCAAGCTCACGTTGTATTTCTATTTTGGGAAACATTGTATCTTGTAATCATTCTTCATTGTAAACCGTTGTAATCCGAGACTTGAATCATAATGAAAATTCATATTTTATTCATGTTATACTTGATCATAAACATTTTATACTCATACATTCAAACATGTAAGGCATACTTGTGATATTCATAAAACGTGTGGTGAACTTTCAAATACGTGACATACATACATTATATGATACTTATACATGATACATATATACAATTATACTTGCTCATACTTATTTTTGCGATAAATTGACTTAAAACCCCCTGAAAATGAACTTTTTATGCTTAAAAACACCCTAAACCCCTAAATATAAACCCCAGTGGGCTAAATTGACAAAAAAGAAACTTGTCCCAGCTTCTCGTGGGCCGCCAGCGTGTCCCCCTTCCCTTCTCGCGACCCGCCAGCCACCCATTTCGGCAGAAAGTGATTTTGGCTCATTATTGGTCAATTTTAGTGCACAAGGATTGTGCTTCTTGCACTAAATGCTCATCTAACTAACCCTAATCACCTCCTATAAAACCCAACCCATTCCCACACTTCCTCCACTTTACAAACACTCTAATCTCACTCTCTAAACACTTGAAATCAGTTGATAAACTCGAAAATTGAGCAGAAAGTTCAAAGCTCTCAAAGTGAGTTCTAGCTCACTTCTACTTCACCTTTCTCATTGTTTCTTCTTCTTTAGCACTTGGGACACCTCTAGGATTGTTTCCTTAGGTTCTTCCATGGAAAACCTAGATGGAACTCCTTTATATTGAGGTTGAAGTGCAAGAAATTCCCTGTTTTAAAACAAACTTTTCCAAAACTTATGTTTACTTCAAACCATCCTAGTGTTCTTGTGCTTCTAATCAATCTTGTGATTAAGGAGACTAACCTAGGTTGTTATACATGTAAATAGGAGTGTTAAACCACTCCAAACTTTCTGTTTCATAGAGCTTTTAGCTCACAAGTGATGCAAGGTTAAGACTTGTTCATGTGTGTCAACCTTGGTTAGCTTGGGCTATCCTAAACCTTTTGAGACCACACATCACTTGATGTTTTTCATCAAGATCCCAAGCTAGTTTGCTAGACCTAAAGTGTCACAACCCCACATAGCCGTTGACCATTGTCCTCGTGTGCTCTTCGGGTTGACTCACACTTGGCTACTTGGTATCTAAATGACACCATATTTACATTTTGTACATTATGTTCTTGAACCCTTGTCACCTATGGTGACTTGTGTAGTGGTGAACAAACCTAGAGGTTCCTAAGTGGATGGTTAATCCTCCCACCTCCTACTTGACTTACTTGATTCAAGAGGTACCAAAGTGGATGAATTATCATCCCACCTCTTACATGACTATAGGACTAATTATGTATATGAACTAAATAATAAACTTAGAAACCGAACCCTTGATAAATGACTAAGTGAATCATTCGTTAAGGTATTAAGTTTCGTCGCTATTGTATGTAGTTCCTTGTCACGATTCTAACAGGTCTTGAACCTATGAAAACACATTCAGTCCTTATGGATTTGCTATAGTGTCGATGACAAGTGCTATGTCTAGTGACTATTTTTCATGTTATAATACTTTTCCATAAATTATTCTTACATTTACCCGAATACTCCAAATCCACCGTTAACTCGTTACTCATACGCCTCCTTTCCTCTTGTAGGATAACTCGGCGTTTCCTCCCACGAACCAACATCTTCACGGAATTGTTCAAGTGTAGAAAAGACCCAAAAACAAACCGTGAGTATACTCGAATCCCCCTTTTTCGTTTAAACACTTTTGGGGTGTAACATGTTACGTATCAAAACAACACTAAACTTATGCTTTATTACTTGCACAAAACAATCCAATATACATGAACGCTTGATACTTATGTGATGCTTATACTAGGGATTGAACGTATGTGATACTATAGACATTAGCTTATGTTTAGCCTCCATTTGACATGTATAGGGCTATTGGAGTAACGCACCGCCTGTGAACGTTGGTCATGTTGAATTATTTATACTAGTTGCATAAACAGAGGGTTGACTAGAAATATCACATGCCTGGTGTATGCTCGTATGTATTCTTGTTGCCATGTGGATTTGTTTAAACATATGCTTATACTTACGCTATACTCAAACTTGTATACCCGCCTTTGCTTTTGCATTGAACTCGTATTTTAAACATGTTACATGATGAGGAGATGATGCTATGAAAAGAAGTAGCGAATGACGCTAGATACACACATAGACGTTAGGTTTATTATTGTTGTATCAATTTTGTTATGTTGTTATTTGTCAAACTTGTTGTATTGTCGTATTTCCTTGAATTATGTTGTACTTGACAATTTTATTATGAAATAAAATTTTGCTTAATTACATATCGTCACAACGTAGTGTTATGATGCTTTTGAACGATTTGTTCGTCTCATCCTGATGTTTCCGCCATCGGTTGGGGTGAGACAGATTGGTATCAGAGCCATAACTATAGGGAATTAGGTAGAATTGCAATGTTCGATCTAGTCTATAGTTCTAAGTACCCGTTTTGACCAATCTTGTTATGCTTAAAATACTATGCTTCCTACATTGCTTCTTTCTCTTTCTTTTGGACTTAATACATATTTACAATGTCTTTCCTAAGACATTTTTACACAATACACGTTTGAACGCTTGAAGACACTCGTAATACAAACGAGAAGACTTCACTAAAATAGGTGTGAAAACCGTAATTTGGTGAAAGACTCTGAATCCGCCATTCTTGTTATTTTGCACGAATTTACGCCATTAAGCTAGGAGTGAAATCCACAACTTAATGGAAAAGAATTTCCAACTCAAACTCTAGTGGACCCTTACCAACGAACCGGAATTTGCTCTTCGTTTTGGTAAGTACTAACCACACTTAGGGTACGAAATCTTCAAGTTAGGGGTGAAACCCGCACCTTGTTGATTAAGTCTCATTCCTTGATTTTCGCTCTCGCCAAAGTCTCGATTTTCCAATCAATTAGATACGTGTAGTAACTAGAAGGGTAAAATACCGTTAGTCGCTTCTCGATGAGAGTATTTTACCTATAGGCCAAAGCACGTTCCTCTAATTCGAAAGGACTTCGATTCACTTTGGAATTATCGACGATTCTCTACCCGAATCATTCCCATGTTTTATAAGCCTTTCGTTTTTACGTGACTCAATTTTTATGCGTTTTGATACTTGTTACCTCGTTCATTTCAAACCGTTACACAATTCGCACATTATCGCAATCAAAAAAACAATAATAATCCTTGTGAACAAACTAAATTTATACTCCTTATACGCATTCATACGTGTTTATACATGCCATACTTGTTAAATTCATGCTACTTATGTGAACTCTATGTGATACACCATGCTTACATGCTCATACATGCCAAACTTATTTTACATTATGGTCAAGTCTCATCCTTCCCTTTCCTTTCGAACTTCTAGATGGCACCTCCAAGCTCATCCGGTGAACACAAGAAGAGCAAGAAGGACTCCCGTTCCAACTCCAAGAAAGAACTCGCTAACATTGTCGCTGAGCAAATGGCCGACCATATGGCCCGAATTATGCCTGATATTGTTAGTAAGATCCAGTCGCACCCTGAATCACTTCATGGTTAGGTCGACTCCAAGGTGGAGAAACCCAAGCCGCAATTCCTCTTCAAGCACTTCATAGCTTGTAAACCCCTAGGTTTACAGGCAAGGATGGTGCCACAGCGTTGTTAACTTGGTTCGAAGCCATGGAACTCGCGTTCCGTCACAGTGGCTGCCCCGACGATCTGCGTACCCAAAACGCCACAGGGGTGTTCTGATCGAGAGCTCTCGATTAGTGGACCTTTGAACGCAGAACTCGAGGGGATGATGGGCCGAATTGAAGAAGATCATGAAAGACGAATTCTGCCCTCCACATGAGCTTAGGAAGCTAGAACAAGAGTTTTGGTACCTCAAGCAAAATGGGGATGATAATGATGGTTTAACCACTCGCTTCAAGCAGCTTAGTATCCTTTGCCCCACCCAAGTTGATACCACCGAGAAGGCTATCAACAAATACATCCATTGCCTACCCAACTCCTTCATGAACCTCGTGGAAGCTGCCTTCCCAGCAACTATCGAGGAAACCTACCGCTTGGCTGCTCGCCTTAACAGCAACCAGGTCGAGCGCAGAATGCCGCGAAGGCCTCGCTGAAAAGCGCGCACCAAGCCACCGCCGAACCTGCCACTGTTGAACCCTCACCTAAAAACCCCAGAAACAACAACAACCCCAAGAACAAGAAGCGGAAGGCTTCTGGTCAAAATTGCGCGGTTGTTACTCCGCCGAACCCTCAACCCATCCAAGCAGTTGCAGCCATTACCCCTGCCAACCTTCAAGCACCAAGATTGGGCAACGTTGGGTCACATCCCAAATGTAACACCTGCTCACACCATCATCCCACTGGCACCTCATGTCGCAAATGTGCCCAATGCCACAGATTCGGGCACTTTGCTAGCCAATGTCGCAGCAACCCCCAAACCCAAACCAACCAAGCCCTCATGCCTAACCCTGCTCAACCTCATTCTCAGAATGCTCCTGTGCGAGTGTGTTTTAAGTGCGGTGATCCAAATCATCTTGCTAATGTCTGCCCTCAGCGCTACGTCAACCAGCAGCCTCAACAACAGCAGCAACTCAGCCAGCTAAAGGACGAGCTTTTATGCTTACCTCAGCTCAAGCTCAAAGTTCAAACGACGTCATCACTGGTACATTCCTTGTGAACCATGTTTAACTTCATGTCTATTTGATACAGGCGCTATAAGAGTTTTGTGTCGATTGAATTTGAACCATTACTTAAGTGTGCACGTTCCAAATTGCCTAATCCTTTCGCTGTCGAAGTCGCAAATGGTAAAACCCTCTCTGTTGATTCCATCCTTACTAATTGCTCCTTGATTCTAAAAGATCATACGTTTTCGATCAACCTCATACCTTTTGGACTTAATACATATTTACAATGTCTTTCCTAAGACATTTTTACACAATACACGTTTGGACGCTTGAAGACACTCGTAATACAAACGAGACGACTTCACTAAAATAGGTGTGAAAACCGCAATTTGGTGAAAGACTCTCAATCCGCCATTCTTGTTATTTTGCACGAATTTACGCCATTAAGCTAGGAGTGAAATCCACAACTTAATGGAAAAGAATTTCCAACTCAAACTCTAGTGGACCCTTACCAACGAATCGGAATTTGCTCTTCCTTTTGGTAAGTACCAACCACACTTAGGGTACGAAATCTTCAAGTTAGGGGTGAAACCCGCACCTTGTTGATTAAGTCCCATTCCTTGATTTTCGCTCTCGCCGAAGTCTCGATTTCCAATCGATTAGATACGTGTAGTAACTAGAAGGGTAAAATACCGTTAGTCGCTTCTCGATAAGAGTATTTTACCTATAGGCCAAAGCATGTTCCTCTAATTCGAAAGGACTTCGATTCACTTTGGAATTGTCGACGATTCTCTACCCGAATCATTCCCATGTTTTATAAGCCTTTCGTTTTTATGTGACTCAAATTTTATGCGTTTTAATACTTGTTACCTCGTTCATTTCAAACCGTTACACAATTCGCACGTTATCGCAATAAAAAAACAATAATAATCCTTGTGAACAAACTAAATTTATACTCCTTATATGCATTCATACGTGTTTATACATGCCATATTCATGCTACTTATGTGAACTCTATGTGATACACCATGCTTACGTGCTCATACATGCCAAACTTATTTTACATTATGGTCAAGTCTCATCCTTCCCTTTCCTTTCGAACTTCTAGATGGCACCTCCAAGCTCATCCGGTGAACACAAGAAGAGCAAGAAGGACTCCCATTCCAACTCCAAGAAAGAACTCGCTAACATTGTCGCTGAGCAAATGGCCAACCATATGGCCTGAATTATGCCTGATATCATTAGTAAGATCCAGTCACACACTGAATCACTTCATGGTTCGGTCGACTCCAAGGTGGAGAAACCCAAGCCGCAATTCCTCTTCAAGCACTTCATGGCTTGTAAACCCCTAGAGTTTACAGGCAAGGATGGCGCCACAGCGTTGTTAACTTGGTTCGAAGCCATGGAAATCGCGTTCCGTCACAGTGGCTGCCCCGATGATTTGCGTACCCAAAACGCCACAGGGGTGTTTCGATCGAGAGCTCTCGATTGGTGGACCTCCGAACGCAGCACTCGAGGGGATGATGCAGCCCACGCCTTGCCATGGGCCGAATTGAAGAAGATCATGAAAGACGAATTCTGCCCTCCACATGAGCTTAGGAAGCTAGAACAAGAGTTTTGGTACCTCAAGCAAAATGGGGATGATAATGATGGTTTAACCACTCGCTTCAAGCAGCTTAGTATCCTTTGCCCCACCCAAGTTGATACCAGCGAGAAGGCTATCAACAAATACATCCATTGCCTACCCGACTCCTTCATGAACCTCGTGGAAGCTGCCTTCCCAGCAACTATCGAGGAAACCTACCGCTTGGCTGCTCGCCTTAACAGCAACCAGGTCGAGCGCAGGAATGCCGCGAAGACCTCGCTGAAAAGCGTGCACCAAACCACCGCCGAACCTGCCACTGTTGAACCCTCACCTAAAAACCCCAGAAACAACAACAACCCCAAGAACAAGAAGCGAAAGGCTTCTGGTCCAAATTGTGCGGTTGTTACTTCGCCGAACCCTCAACCCATCTAAGCAGTTGCAGCCATTACCCCTGCCAACCCTCAAGCACCAAGATTGGGCTACGTTGGGTCACATCCCCAATGTAACACCTGCTCACACCATCACCCCCTCGCAACTCATGTCGCAAATGTACCCAATGCCACAGATTCGGGCACTTTGCTAGCCAATGTCGCAGCAACCCCCAAACCCAAACCAACCAAGCCCTCATGCCTAACCCTGCTCAACCTCATTCTCAGATTGCTCCCGTGCGAGCGTGTTTATGCTGACGTACTTTATTTTCACATATGTTTCAGGAGCAAATGCTTAAGGTTAATCATGCGTCACATAGGACGGACTTTGGGCCTTAGTAGCTTAAAACTTGAAGACAATTTGACTCGTGTTATGTTTTATGTTTAAATTTCCAGACAATATAAACAATTTCCATTAAATAAAACTTAACTTTTCATGCCATGGTTGTTGAAACAATAATTCTGTTACGACACTCCCCGACGTTTCCGCCGCGGTTTGTTGTTTTACGCGGTCAGGGTGTGACACCTGGTCCGGGTGAAGTTTTGGTTTTGGTTGTTTGGTTGATAGGTGACGGGTCTAGGTGCATTTTTAGGACATTTTAAGTTAATATAAGGTCTCATAAGCATAAGTATTGTATCACAATGTATATGTATGTATAATATGATCGAGATCTAGTATAAACATCACGTATAATGTATGTATAAAGTATCGATGTCGCGTATTAGCAAGTATGTCACGTTTACGAGTATGAGCATCATGTATAAGTATGTATGATTGTGTATAACAAGTATTGAGATAAAAGTATGTTCCATTATGATTCAAGTCTCGATTACAAAGATTACAACGAAGTACGAATACGAGATACAATGGTTTCCGAAAATAGTAATACAAGACTAGCTTCCTAAACATGGAAAGTATGAAAAAGCGAGGCGTTACAAAATCCAAGTAATTTCACTTGCATGATTGATGATTCTAGCTTCTAACATTATCCTACACCTAATGTATGTGATGAATTTGTATATGATGAGTTTTATGTGAAGTGGGTTTTGATTATAAGATGAAATTGATGAGGTATAAGTGTTCATGATCATCATACTTGTATGTATGTGTAAGATACTTGAACAAATTAGAGATTCGAATAAGTGTTCATACATGACTTGGAATGGGTTTTGTATAATATGATGAAATTGATGTTATGTCAATGTTAATAGGTATTTGAAATCATGTTGCCTACTAGTTTGTATGTAGAACTTGATTAAATTAGGTATTTGGATGAATATCTAGTAATATGATGAAATGGGTTAGATAAAGATGAAAACCCTTAGTTCTAGCATAATGAATGGATAAATTAGCATTAATAATCGAAAGTTAAGTTAACTTGATGTTAATAATCGCTCGAACTTCTTAAAGTGAAAGAAATGAGATGAACTTGGTTGATAATTTAGTTAAAAGGGTAGCCTACCGAGTAATTGATGGAATGCCTAAATGAGTTGTTGAACTCAATTGTGCATTTGCATATGCTAATAGGCAGTTGACTTTTAAAAGTCAAACTGACCTATAATAGGATCAAATGATAAATTTGATATAAAGTCCGTAAGGTGAGGTAGTCGTAATAAATGATGACTAATCTAACCATCTTGCGAATGATAATGGTAGTTTGACGCTTGACAAGCTAGGTGGAAGCTTGGGAGAAAACGGGTCAAACGGATCAAGCGCGCTGGAAAGGCATAATCGGATGCAAGGTAAGTAAAGCTTACGTCTTTTAAGGTAGAACATCTACGTTTGTATTGGTTAAGAACAAGGTAATTTAGTATTGGAAATATGACGTTCCGATGAGGAATGATACGGGTCGGGACAAGTGAAAAAATGAAAAACCATATTTGATGGTAAAAAGGGGTAAAACAGTAATTCGGTCATGTGATAACGAATAAACAAAGAGTTTTGAAAAGTTACCCTATGGTATAAACCATAACGGGTAAAAAGGGTAAAGTGATAATTTGGTCACGAGTTGACGGATAAATAATAGTTTTTGAAAAAGACACCTTATGGCGTAAGCCATGATGGGTCAAACGAATTACGAAATGACTTTTAGGTAATATGATCGTATGGTGTAAACCATAACAGGCTACATGGATGAGATGGAAAATAAATACCATCTCACAATGATAATGACTAATGGTCGCTTGTCGAGTTTGTGCTCATAGGGAAAATAATGTATGGCCTGCATTGCTTTTAATTAGCAATTAATATTTCAAGGTATTAAAAGGGGTCAATACTATGACCCGAGTGAGGTATGTGTAATGGGTCAAACTCTCAATTAGGACTTAAGGTCTGACGAGAGTTAATCGAGTCATGGGTGGGCTTTGGATTAGCTAAATCGAGGTATACCTAATAATTTGAAATTGGAGAACATCATGTTCTTAAGAACACAATGATTTTAATTAGAACAATGGTTAAAGGTGCTCATTCGGTCAAACCATGCTTTTAAAAGTCCTTTGTCGCAAAAAGGACTAAAGTTGACCAAAACGCTCTCGAATTACAAACCGGGCAAACAACCCTTAAGGGTAGTTTAAAAATGAGTTTTATAATTAAGTAAACCCTTTCGGTAGAGTAAAAATTAAAGACATAATTTGGTTTAATGTCTCTTAACGGGTCTTTTTCGTAAACTATCAAACCGAATGGTAGAATTCGAAATATATGATTTTACTGTAACAAATCCACCACAAATATAGTGGTGGAAGATAATTAGAGGTCTTAGTGTGGAAATAGGAGGTAAGGAAAGGAGGAGCGAGATTTAAGCTTAAATGATTAAATCCCTTAACGGGTCAAAATGAATATGTACGTAAATCAGGTAATGGTTGCGTAATTCATAAAAAATGAATCCATGTTAAGGAATTCAGGTTAAATACATAGGCAAACGTTTTACAGACAATTAGAAACAAGTTTCAAGTGAAACGGATGAGAATTGAACAAGTTACAAAAGTTTTCGTAATAAAAACGGGCAAACTTGGAAATGCTGCAGCAGTCTACCGTAAGCTACGATGGCCTGTCGTAGCTTACGGCAGGCAACTGCTGTTGGATGCAGATTCTTCATACCGTAAGATACGGCATAGGGTCGTAGCTTACGGTGGGCTTTTTCACAAAATGATTGTTTTATAGTTTTGGGCCTTTGGTTGTTAAGTTATAAACTCTTTATAACTAATATGTTTCATAATTTATGAAATATAGGTAAGATTTGAAGCACGGAAGACGATCAAGCTCAACGAAGAACCGAACACGATCAAAGTTCAAGCTTCCACATTATGATTAGCCAATTACGAAACTTTCAACGATAATATGTTGAAATGTTTAAATATTTATGAAGTTTTACGCATCTCGAAATTATGTACAGTCGCGTATTTGCATTTATACACTTAAATGCAAATTTTTATTTGCATTATACACTTAAACGCAATTTTTTTATAGAATTTCAATTAACAAAGCAAAGGTCTTACACGATCTGATAGCCGCCGTAAAGTCCTCGTCTTTCCATGCCTCCACGCGCCACCAAGCATCGCCACTGTCCGACGCGTGACGATGAATCAAGTCACCGTCGCTTTTTCACATCCTAGTAGGAATCTTGAGTCAGAAAACCTTGTTTATTCATATTTTTTGTTTCGACGAATCTTTTGGTTATGTTTCGGTTCGTATCGTATGTGTTCAAGGGCCACACTGATGATGATCATTTAAAATTGTGGATTCTTATTGAAGATTACAACATTGTGGAATTTTGGAATAAGCTTTAAATGAACCTCGATACCGCTTTTTTATGTTTTTCCAGTCTTTGCTTTCATTTCCTTCGACTTTGAATGCGGGGAGTATTAGACTATATTATTGCTATTATTTAGGTATTTTAGGTTTCATATCATCTTTGTATGTTGTAACTCTCTATTCAGTAATAATGATCAAGCCTTTTATAATATTACAGGAAGTTAGGATAGAGAGACTAAGTCCACCCCCCCCCCCCCCCCGCGCGATTACCCTTGAGGTATAGAAGTCGGTTTTTTTTGTTAAATCGTTCCCGGTTTTTAACTGAACCGGTTTTTTTGCTTCAAAAACAAAACCGGTTTTCTTTGTAATCGGTTTCGGTTACTAACCGGTTTTTCAAACCCAAAAGAGTAACTGGTCAAACCTGTTCGGTTTATAACCGGTTTATGCCAAAAAAAACGGTTTTGGTTTTTAAACCGGTTTCGAGTATAAAGATCCCTAACCGGTATAGTAACTGGCGGTTCGGTTCGGTTCGGTTCTGAAACCGTTTTAAAAAAAACCGGTTTCGGTTGTTTCCGGTTTCAGTTCTAAAACCGGTTTTCTTGTACACCTCTAGGTTACCTCTCATGCTCATAAAGGAAGTAATGCATCTCCTCCTTTTTTTGTGAACGACAAATATTTGTTGTCTGTGGAACTTAATCCAACACCTCCCCTTCCTAAATCTAGGTGTTTAACAGCCTTGTCTTTTCCAACAAACCACCACCTCATTGATGATGCCTCTCCTTTTATCTTTTCTTTTCTTTTTTAATGACAATTTTTTTATGGTCTACGAGACTTGAAACAAAACTTTCTCCTTCCAAACTCAATTGTATAACAATTTTGTTTTTACCAATAAATCACCACCTCATTATTAATTTCTCTCCTTTAACGACCCTTTAGTAAAAGGGAGAGGTGTGATCAGTGATGGACGTCACCCCACAATGTAACAAGTAGATTTTGGAAATCAATATTGAAAATAGACTTCCGTTAAAAATAAAAAAATAAAAAAAGCCCTACTGGAAATATACTTTTATGGTTCACCCAACCATCATGTCACTTTATTAAACGCTATTTGGTTAGTTGGTGGGGGACTAAGCTTAAAGTGGTTTACCGTTAAATTTATTAATCTCGTCTACACAATATCTTAATCACACCAGCTGTTCCACTAAACTCCACCCATGGCAGAGTCAACTCGCTCCAAGCCATCTAACTCACCACCACCTCCGTCTACCACCACATCATGGCGGTTGGGGCTGTTCCACTCCGCCGTGGTCACCGTCCTAATATCCTTACTCTTGGTCCACCTCGATACCTTTGATGCGGCTCCATATTCCTCCGATGAGCTGGCTAAGAGACCCATGTCCATACTACCTCGGGTCAACCCGCGGGTGCTCCATGGGTCTGAAAAGATCGGGGAGGGTCAGTTGAAGGGACCCGAAGTTAGGGGTTATGTACACGAGCTGTGTTGATGGGTGGGTTAAACGAGTCAGGGTGAATGACTCGGTGGTAGAGGACTAGGTCAACACCGGTGGTAGGCCTCTTGGACTCGCTCTTGGTTACTCCGGTGAAGTTTATGTTGCTGATGCTTTTAAGGTAAGTGTTTCTAGTGTACACGTGGAATTTGATTAATATATCCTTTTTAAGTAAAGAAAAATATTATATAGTTAATAGTGATTTTTTTTTATTTTTTTTAATTAATAAGAGAAATGAAAACAATAATTTTGGCTTATAAAATTATGCATTGTAATGGAAATCGTTACTGATTTATTAGGTATAGATTTACTGAGGATCGTTGCGGCACAAATCATAATTATCCTACAAACTGTGAGAACATATCCTAACACTTAAAAAAAAGTTAAATTAGCACATACTAAAACAATACATACATAAAGTAGCACTTTTGAATTATATTAACAAATGAAAATTAATCAAGATAATTGATTTTAACACATATGTGAACGATATTAATACTTTTCTTTATGAAGAATCATATAAGTACGTTGAAAACAAAAGAAGATTCTAAATAAAAAATTAATTGTTTGTTAGCGTAATTCTAGAAAATTCAATATAATTGGTGGGTTTCATTTAACACTTTTTAAATGGTTTATAAATGTGATTTATGTTTATCCTACTCCAAAATTAATAGTTTTGAAAGTGACATCAAATGCTTTTTCATAGTATCACATGATGATATCCATATCTTTCAAAGTTTGTTTATTTATGGTAATTTTATTTTATTAAGTAATTTATAAAACTCCTGAATGTTTCAGTAATAACTAGTAATAAGGTTCGCACGCGTTGCGGCGCGAGTACATCGCAAACATCGAATGGATTTGTTTAAGTGTTAGGTGATGCGTTAACCATAGGAAAACGCGTGCTTCAACATATCTGATTGAACTCAATGTAACCTATATAAATATTGCGATTAGATCACAACGTAAAGTAAATTGAATCTATCTCGTACAATCATAACGTATTCTAGAGGATTAATTAAAGTTTTGAAAAAACAAAAGAAAAGAAAGTAACCACAATTTGACTCCACTCTGGTTGGAACAAAATTTATGAAAATGTACATAAAGTAAGTAAGAAAACGTATTATATTAAAGAAAATATATCTAAATGTAGGCCAACTTGAATTGTTATAGACGCATACATAAAAATATGCATGTAAAAATGGTTTTTTAGACGAAAACTTCTTATATTTGACCTAACTCGTTTCCAGAAAAAGTTTATGTCGAAACGCAGACACCCTTAAAAATTAACGGATACGTACATAAAAATATGCTCTGAAAAATAGTTTTTTTAGGTAAAATAATGATATGGGTAAACAAAAGAAATTAATGAATGAATATTGTCGAAGGAAATTTAAATTAGTAAAAAGCTAGGGGCTAAAAATGTCAATTGTTAAAGTAGTAGAATAATAAAGTTAGATAAGAGACTAAAATTGATTACTCCAAAAGTGGAGAGGCCATAGCAAAGTTCAGGGGTCTGAAATGTAATATTTTAAAAATTTAGGGGGCTAAGGCAAAGCCGGTGGAAAATCCCACCGACTTTGTATTTTAACTTTGTATTTTAAGTTAGTATAGAATATCGAATACATATAAAAATAGAAAGTATTTGGACCAACATTTCGGTTTTATTTTGGACCATGTTATTCACACACTCACCATCTTATTTTTACAGCTTGAAGCTCAAAGCGTTAGCCAAAGCTTGGCATATTGGTCTGGTCAACCAGACAAAGACCGATGTGTGGCAGTCTTTGTCTGGTTGACCAGACCAATATGCCAAGCTTTGGCCAAAGCTTGGCGCTTCAGGGGCAATACTCCGAGTTTTGGCCAAAGCTTGGCGTTTTGGTGGTTTCTTATTTTTTAATTTGTTTTTAATTAAAAACGCACCTATACTTGTCGAGTTTTGACGTATTTTATTATTACACGTCATTTTATGAGGTATATGGTCTATACGGCACGTTCCGGATAAGTTCGGTTACATGTGTTTTCGTATTCCATGATTTCATGTGATTCTGTTTTACTTTCACTAGTAGTCCAACGTGTCGTTTTGTATGTATACGCATCCTACCGGATCAATACTTTTGTCATTTAATGTCGTAGTATGACGTGTATTGTCACTATTGTTCCATACTATCGCGTATTTTGGCCGTATGGGTCGTGTTAGTGACATTCGGTATAGTGACGTTTATTGTATGTAAGTGTCGTATTAGTTTATTTAGATTTAGGATTTGACTAGATCATATTGTAAAAAATCATATTCAATATCAAATAAGTGCATTTTTCAAAATAACCTGACAAATTTGTTTTTGATACTGTCCAGTGACTAATAACAGTTTTTCAAAAGATAGGTACCAAACATTTTGTTTCCATATGACATGAACGGGAATTTTACTCTTTTAAGAAAGTTTCATTTAGCTTTAAATATTTATCTGAAATTTCAAAACCTATAGAAAATATAACTTTTACTTTTTATTGGTTGTTAAGGAAGCAATTTGCACACAGATACCATATGCTTCATCAGAAAACACATTCTACATACATGATGAGTGTAGATTTTTTTAATAACAATTTCAAGATTTTTAGAATAAATATATAATACATGCACTGTATAGTATTTGAATTCTAAACTGAAGTACACCACTTATCAAGAGTATTTGAATTCTAATTTTTTTAGTTATTAAGTAAACTTTTTAGTTATGAAGTACACCAATTTTTAGTTTGAAAAATGCACTTTTTGTAAGATCAACAAACTCTCTAGTCAAATCCTAAATCTAAATAAACTAATACGACACTTACAGACAATAAACGTCACTTATACCGAATGTCACCAACACGACCCGTTCGGCCAAAATACGTGATAGTACGGAACAATAGTGACAATACACGTCATACTACGACATTAAATGACAAAATACGTCAAGTACTGATTTGCTAGGATGTGTAGACATACAAAACGGCACGTTGGACTACTAGTAAAACTAAAACAGAATCACGTGAAATCATGGAATACGGAAACACACGTAACCGAACTTATCCGGAACGTGCTGTATAGATCATATACCTCATAAAATGACGTGTAATAACAAAATACGTCAAAACTCGACAAGTATAGGTGCGTTTTTTAATTAAAAACAAATTAAAAAAATAAAAACCACAAAAACGCCAAGTTTTGGCCAAAACTCGGAGTATTGCCCTCGAAGCGCCAAGTTTTGGCCAAAGCTTGGCATATAGGTCTGCCCGGCCAAAGCTTGGCGCTTTAAGGTGTGGAAATAGACAAAAGATGTGTGTGAATAGACAGAGCCTTTATTTTAATGCTATCGTGGTTGACGATCCGTCAAAAGCGGCAATATTTAGGTGGAAAATCCCATGCCTCGAGAAAAAATAATGATAATAAAAAAAATTAGAAAAAATCTTGATCTCTCTCTCTACATGCCTCTCAAGGAGGGACGACCCACCTATAGTAGGTCGGGGTCTCGTAAGACGTGAACCCAATCTTTATTTTTTTAATGACAAACACACTATATATATATATAGCCCAACAAAAAGCTTGGAAAAAAATACAAAACGTTCAGCAAAAAAGAAAGTTACAACATAGACGATACATCGAACGAAACCCAATCTTTATTAAAGTAAAAAACCAGTAGAAACGTTATACAGCTATTTTGATTAAACTCATAAAAGTATTTGAAGGGACCCATAGTATCAAACATAAACTTTTTGGAGTGGCAAACTTCTTATCTTTCAAGCCAAAGGTCACGGGTTAAACACCCAATATCTCCTGTTTTTTGTTGGCTTTTTCCTAATTTAAAGCAATCCATATCCTATTTGCGTAGCTACCACTAAATTATTGCTAAACAATTTCCACCTCCATTCTTCAATACCATAAAATCATATACAAATTGTGCTATAAACGATTATAGAACTTTTAATATATTTAAACTACCGAATTTAAATCGACATAAATGGTAAACGGGCAACAAGCTGCGCCGCTACCCCTTTTTAAATAGCAAAACTAAGTCTTTTAAAACTACGTCCATAGATCTCAGGGTTATAACATTACTATGCATGACCCTTTGAACTCGACTAAAAGGTCCACAGCCTCTGGCGCCAGAAAACCAAAAGTATCAAAAGCAAATTGGATAAACACTTGCTGGTTGTCAAGGCACGCTTTCTCATGTTTGGTCACTTTACCCGAAGCAGCCTTTAAAGCAGTCTGACCCACCGTGAAAGCACCACCCCCTAAGCCCACAAGCGGGGAAACCCCTGTTAGATCCACACATGCATGTTTTCCTCCTACCCATCCAAAGACCAGAATGTCGGCTGGTCGAAGTGTAGATATCCCTTCCAACAGGTCAGTTAAGAAATTAACGCGTGCCTCTTTCTTGGCAGAAATACCAGCGCGCCTGAATATGTCAAAAAGGACATCTCTAACCAAATCATGCCGACATTTGAACCCCGGGAGCTCTCTACAATGAACTGCATGCTCCCCAAAAGAATCCAAGCACGCCATATGACAAATAGGGCATACCTCATCAACAGAAGATAAAGGAATCGTGAGGCGATACTTAAAGATAGTACGGTACTCCACCGGCGACATATGTTGGCCTAACCCATCTATAGGTATAGCAAGAAGAAAATGTTGAGCATGTGGTGCTCGTAGACACTCAAAAACGGTTTTTTGCCTAACGGTCAAGTCAAACTGTACTTCGATGTCATGGACAATTTACTAAAAAGAGCACTCGCCAATGCATGTTGGGCTTTAGGGGGGGGGGGGGGGGGGGGGCGGTGTCCTTGTTAATGAAACCGCTAAAGTCAAAGCTTGGAATCGTATCACAAAGACAAACCAAATCACATTTGTGATATATTGGATTGTTATGTGTTCTGAACTAGAACTATTTGAGGAAAAAGACATTAAAAACAAAACAAAACTTAGCACTCATATATCATAATAACTATAATTGGAAGTTGAGCATAAAACTCACATTTTGAAACCCATTTTTTGGACTTCTTGTATAAATACCCAAAAAAAGACAAACAACAAACTGAAAGCCAACACGTTCAGCCAAACTGTTCATTATTTAAGGTTTGAAAACTTTGAAAGTGACCAATCGAAGGTAATAAAAAAAACTGACCAAGACCCCAAACGATGACTAGTTTGGACAATTTAATGGTTATAAACCAAACTATGAACACCCCTTCGCAATACGTTTTAAAACAAACGCGACCAACAAAAAAGTCGTGAAAAATACGTCTTAAATAAACCTTTTGAATTATTAGACACTTCTGTTGGTATATAGGTTTAAAAACTAATTGGTTGCCCCGACCCGAACAGCTACCGACCTGAAAATTGTAACGTTTGGTTATGAAAAAAATTAAACACCGAAAAAAGTGGACCCCATTGGAAAAAAATCTTGGGTCCGCCGCTGCTCTCAAAGAGAAGCTCTCATGTGCAAATCAAGGATGGATATTTTAGTAAAATTGGTGTCATAGAATAGAAGCAAGCGTTGTCATTCAAATAATATATTAACGATATTACACAGGCCCGGCCCGGAGCAAGTGCCGGGTGGGCGCTGGCTCAGGGCCAAAAATATAAAAGGGCCCGTAAAAATTTTATAACTTTTTTATTATATGTGTATAGTATATATATTATATTCTACATTAAACTGTAATAGCATGTAGTCTCATAGAACAGTGGTTGGGAACTTCGTTTACATGGTGATAGTCCCGAGTTCGAGACTTGTTGTTACCCTATTTTTTTTCTTTTTACAATTCAGTGAATCCTTTCTCTGGCTGCTATCAATATTTTTCTTTGTTTTTCAATTAATGTCCATGCCCAGTTCTCTGCGAGTGATTCATTTAATGTCCATCATAGCCTTTTGATATTCTCTTTTATTGATTAATGTTAAAATATGAATGAACAATAGACATAATAATGAAAATGAGTATATGTTTTAAAGAAAGGATACTTGAGATTAATGTTAAAATATGAATGAACAAATGAAAATGAGTATATGTTTTAAAGAAAAGGATACTTGAGAATATGATAACTAATTAATAGGAAGAAAGCGTAAATTTTGTTGAAAACGTAGTTATATTCAAAACAAAGTATGATTTCGACCGAACAACATCGGTACCAATATTTATATTATTAAAACCGGTACCGATATTCGTTTTACTAGGATGAGTAGGGCCCGGTTTTTATTTCGCACGGGGCCTAAATTTCTTATATTTTCAGAGACGGCCCTGATATTACATACATAAATAAATATATGTTTTTGTGTATAAACAATTTAGCAATATGTAAAAATTTTAATGTAGGTTGAAAAGTCTTTGTTAATATGATTTGTATGTTTTTAAGTTTTTTTTATGAAATATAGTCTATTAATGTATAAAGATAATACCTATGTTTACATATACATCTATATGATTAAAAAATAAGCATGACCCCATGTATAGTCATAATCAATAAATCTAAAAATAATATCTATTTTGTTATAAAATATTTTAGAATTTCATATTATTTCAGTGAGCCAAACTCGAGCTCTTCTTATTTAAACGAACCAAGCCGAAGCTTTGTCGATTTAAAAGTTCGAACAATGTGACAAAATTACTTGAATACGTTGAAATTAATGCACTTAGCTATTTGTTCATCAATAATTGTAGAATAGTAACCAAGTTTTAAAATTGTTTCAATTAGGTTACTCAAGTTTTAAAAGTGTTCCAATCAGTTACCCAACATTCATTTTTTCTTAAACTTAAGAGTTTTTTCATCCATTTCATAGTAACCGTGGTGATGTGGATTTTTATTTTTTTCTCTTTTATTTGATGCTAACGTCGAGTGATGACGTGGATTTTAACTTTTTTTTTTTAACTTTTAATGTAATTAAAGTGTTTTTATTTTGAATAAATATAATTTCATATATTAAATAATCCGACCCCAGCATCTTATTCTCTATTTTTTTCGTGACACATGAAAAAAGGACATGACTTGATTTGAATGTTAAGTTATCTAATTAGGACAAAAACGATACAAATGACCTAATTAGAACACTTTTGAAACTTGGTTATTATTCTGTGACATTTTCCTTTGTTTTAGAATTAGTGTTTTTTTTACATTTTAAAAAAATACAAAAAAATACATCTTATATTATGTACAAACTGAAAAGATCTAAAAAGGATGATCAAATTAAGTTAATTCAACTACATAAATTATAAGTTAAGCTTGTGGGCCAAAAAAAATTCTTAGGGAATCCTTAAAATAACCGAAGATGGTGAAATAGAAGCACTGACAGACGAAGCCGAGAGGGCGTAAAATTTGGGACTACAGATGCTATGACAGTTGCAAAAAATGGTGTATGATTTTGCATTAGACCTACTTGAAGGTCGACCTTATGGTAGACTCATGAGCTATGATCCATCCACAAAGCAAACCAAAGTGGTTGCTCACGATCTCTACTATGCTAATGGCATTGAAATGTCCCCTGAACAAGATTTTGTTATATTCTACGAAACACCAATGTAATTTCAGTAACTTATTCCCCTAATGGTGACACTTCAACCCATTTTATATGATTACGGGTTGATTTGGGTAATAGTCTAATCATAACGGGTCAAATAATAAATTTTTAACAAGTTACCAGAATTTAAAATGAGTGAAACAAGTCCAAAGGTTTCTAAAGTGTTTGTCAAATGTTTATATCTTCTAAACTGATATTATTTTTATATTATAATATTTATTACTTAATTATATATTAAATCAACTATAAAATAGAATTAAAAAGTAGGAAAAAGACCTTGATGGGTCAACCCAACTCTTATTAAACAGTTTTGACATGCATTACTTGAAAAACCATTTTGACCCAAACCCGCTTTGATCCATAACCCACTACTCAATCCGCCTAGTTTGTCACCTCTACTAATTTATTTTTATGTATGTAAACACCCGAAATCCTTTGACATCTTGTTGACGGAAATTGCAGGATGAGATGTAGTAGATACTACATACACGGGGAAAAAGAGGGCTCGACAGATGTAGTTATTGATAGATTGCCCGGTATGCCCGACAATATCCGTTATGATGGTGAGGGCCCCTATTGGATTGGGATTGCGGCGGTAAGTCAAAATTGTACAAAACTAAAGGCGTCCATAATGGACAGGTCATGCGAGTTGGGTAACGGGTTGAAATAAATTTTGTTGGAACCCTCCAATTTTAGTATATTTGTGGTTGCACTGACCTCAACACTTATTGTCCTTTTATAAATAGTTAGTATGATGATTTTGGTTTAAAAACTATATTACTTACTATTATAATCCAAATATTTCAAAAACAACAGTTTCATCATGTATTACCCGTTTGGCCCGATCACTTTTACTTGACGCACAAGATTAACTCGCTTACACGTATTATTTGTTGTTGGTAGGAGCGTACATATGAATGGGATCTTGCACGCAAATATCCATATATCCGAAAGCTTTTGGCGGTTTTGGAAAAGTACCAGAAAAGACCTTCGGTAGAAAAAAAATGCAGGGGCCATTGCAGTGGATTTGAATGGGAATCCGATCGCACGATACTACGACTCTGGGTTAAAATTAGTTACCACAGTGATAAAGATTAAGGAGCATTTATATATCGGAAATCTGGTCAAGTCCTTCATTATCCGCCTCAACCTTACTCAATATCCTGCTACCGCGCCCTCTTCCACATAATGTTAGTTGTGAGCCTTTGATTTGTACAACCAAAGATAAAAACGGATCAAATTTGTTTTACAGATTACACTTGTAGATGTTATAGTCAAAGCTTGGTCAACATTTAGTCTAAAAGTTAAGTCACTTAGTAGAGTGTTACACTTTTGTGATTTGTATATGTATACTCTATGAATAAGCGTTGATGTATAGTGTCAAGATCGCTACCTCCTTTAAACTTAATACACGACGCAGGTCGAAGGTTATGCTTCACGAGTTACACTTTCTCTTTTTGTTCCACAACTTTACAGTGTGATAATATTGGCGTCACATTTCATCTACGAAATGTCCCGTGATTGATTTGAACTTTATTCAAGATGATATATGGGTTCAACAATCATTTGTGGGTTTCTGTCGGACCACGTATGTAACCAAAACCTAGTTAAATGTTTGGCAAAACGGCCGGTTATAAAAAAGAATAATTACAAGATCAGATCATGATTCAAGTCATGTAAGTGCAGATATGACTGCATCAGTAACCTCTTGTGTTGTGCTACTTCCACCAAGATCTTTTGTCCGGTATTTACCCTTGTCGATAACGCGTTTCACTGCAGTTTCTAAACGATCTGCATAATCAGGAAGCTGAAGATGTCTCAGCATCATGGCTGATGAAAGAAGCAGAGCCACTGGATTTGCTCTCTTTTTCTCAACCATTGATGGTTTCCCAACGTTCCCGGCTGATGCGCCTTGCTCAAAGATCGCATACTCCGTGCCTATGTTTCCTGTAAATATGATTGCAAAAACTTTATTACTACAAAATCATCGTCGCAAAAATGTTAAGCGATCTAAAAATATGGTTTATAACTGTACCTCCTGGCATGACTCCTGTACCGCCAGCGATACCAGCAGCAGTGTTTGCAACTAGGTTTCCGTACAGGTTAGGTGTCACCTGAAAGATATAATCAATTAACACCCCAAAACGGAGAAAGAATAATCTCTGTGAGGGTTTTAAAACTAACAATATATTATTATGAATGTAAAGGATGTTTAATTAAGGAAGATTTCATAATAAATTAAGGAAGATATCATCTTTATTATGTTACTGAAATGTTAGTCTACTCATTACCAACTTTGAACCATTTATAGATTAGGGTATAATTCAGTTATTCTATACTTCTTCATTCTCCTTACATAATTTAACTCAAAATCACATCTTTATTTATTCTGGCACTTGTCGTTTCACACCTTACAAAACAGGACTAACAAAATAAAATGCCAAATGACCATAAGGAATAAGACATAATTCTTTGTTTGATTCTCAAAAGACATGTGCATATGAATACAAGCACTATTTGTTTTTAATAGACCAATTGCAAAGACAATGGTGAGCTTCAAGTATAGTGTGGTGTAGCATATTATGAACCCAAAAACCGAATCTGAATAAGAATATTGTTAGACCCATGCATTATTGGACATGTTTTTATCATTTATGGATATTTATTATTGGTATTTTATTGTTACATATGTGGTAATATTTTGATAAGGATTATGATTAGTAATTTTAGTAGGATAGCAATTCATGTAAAGGAAATCCATAACGGAAGCCACGGATGTATGTAAGAGGTCATGTGATGGTATACACTATCAATGAAAATGACGCAAGATTAATAAAAAGAATTAAATAAAAAGGGAAAATAGTAACAACAGCATACCATGACATCGAATTGCTCAGGTTTTGAAACAAGTTGCATGCAGCAGTTGTCCACAATAATCTCATTGTATGTGATCTCGGGATACCTTTTGGCAATTTCCCTACAAGATTCCAAGAAAAGACCATCTGCAAGCTTCATGATGTTTGCTTTATGAACCGCCGTCACAGTTTTTCTGTCGTTCAAGTGAGCAAACTCAAACGCATACTTTGCGATACGCTCAGAGCAGAATTTCGTTATCACCTAACAGGACAGCAGAATCAGACACAACTGAAGTCAATATGCTACAGTTACAAACAGGTTATGCAACAAAAGTCAAGTACATACTACATAAGTTAAATAATTGCACAAAGCGTTGACTTGTGCATGGTTATCTTAGAACACATTCATCTACAATTATGCACTTAATACTGGAGTAAAGCTTTTGACGATTTATATTTGCTATAACTGTGGAGTACCAAATTTCACATAGGCATTTCATCAAATGATGGGCATGCAATTTCACATAGGCATTTCATCGAACAGCAGGCATACAATTTCAAATAGGCATTTCATCGAGCAACAGGCATACAATTTCAATTTTCACATACATCTCATCGAGCGACAGCCAACATTTCATTGAGCAACGGGGCGAACGAGTTCACATAGGCATTTCATCAAACAAGAGGCATACAATATCACATAGGCATTTACGGCATAAAATTCCACATAGGCATTTCATCGAACAACTGGCATACAATTCCACACAAGCATTTCATCAAACAACAGGCATACAATTCCACACAGGCATTTCATCAAACAACTTACCTACAACCAACTCACCTTAAGACTCTCAACCACACCAGGAACAACCTCATGCTCCAACCCAGAATACTCCCCTTCAGTATTCTCCCTAATCACCACAATATCCACCTTCTCATGCCGCGTAACCAACCCAGGCAACGTAAAACAATTCACAACCGAAACAAACAGATCCAACTCTTTCCTCAACAAAACATTCAACGAATTCACCCCACCACCCACCGGAGTAACCAATCCACCCTTCAAACAAACCTTATTCTTCCTAATCGAGTCCATAACCTCATCAGGTATCCTGTTCATGTCACCATGAACTTCAAATTTATCAAAGATTACTGGCGCTTGCATTGCGTTGATGACCTGTTCAACGGCGCCGGTGACCAAGGGGCCGATCCCGTCACCCGGGATTAGAGTGACGGGTCTTGGAACTCCGTTGTTGGTGATCGAGGAAACGGTTTCGGACTCGGATCCGGGTCGGGGCATGTGAGTGATGGGGCGGAACCATGATCGGAGATGAGATGGGGTGCCGGAAAGGAGTCGTTTTAGAATCGGAGCAGTTGATTGAGTCATTTTAGGGGTTTAGAGAGATGATACATAACAAGTGTTATGTGTACTTAGCTTTTGGTTTTTGTAAAAGTTAACTAAAAAAATGCTCAAAATATTTTTTTTGATGACAAAATGGTTGATATGTTATTGTTATTAGTATCTAAATTAGTGTTATTGTATCGGTTCTATTACTAGATTGTTGTACATCATGAACAATATCGGTGTTATAGTTATACAGATTCATGACTAGGGGTCGTTTTAGATCACCAACATGATTCTTCAAACGAATTTGTTGTGTGAATTGCTACCAACACTACCATTGATGCAACTTTTGTGTGTTCTCTAGGGATGCATGGCATAAGTCACGATGAACATGCTTATTGGTTCGATCTTAGTGTTTATCGAGAAGCCAGAAAATTAAATACGTGTCCTGCACACGTGGAGGTCGGACCAATAGCCCACTTAAACAATAAAACAAATAAACAAACGCAATACTCCAATGTACAATCATACAAACCATAATAAAGCAATAATACAAATAATACAAGATAAGGACACTCATTTGATAGCATATAAATTAATACATTAGACATGTTTATATTTGTGTGTTCTTATTTGTTTTACCTGCAGAGTATCAAAGTTCAATGCAAGGTTATTTTTTTTATTTTATTTTTTTTACATATGCAGCAAACATTTTATATACCTACAAAATCAAGTTACGTAACAATAATAATATTTTATTTTATATATTTTATATTCTTATTTTTTTTATTTTAGTTTCTTTTTACTTTTTTTCTTTTAGTTTCCTTTTAGTTTTCTTTTATACTTTCCACACTTCAACATTTAGTATTACCACATATAACCCGTTAACATTTTAAAGACTTTTTTTAACGGCAAGAAACAACGTGCCAACCACCGTGACACCGGGCGTTGTGGCCAAGGTCGATTACTCGACCACCGCCAGCCCCTTGGCTCTCCCTGCTGCGCGGAAACCCGACCTCCACCCGCCCGAAGGCATGACGGTGGAATAATCGGTAAAATCTCGCCTCTCATCCAAGACGAACCGGCGCCACCCGTATTCGCTCTTCACCTGGATTCCGCAGAAAATAATGGGGAGAGTAGAAGTCGAACCTGAGTCACAAGGAACACAAAGTTTTTCCCCAACCACTCCACCGCTACTTCATTGGCACCGTTTAAAGACTTTGTAATCAATTTTTACATGCTTATTGTTATGTACGTATCGGTATAAATTTAAGTACGTTTGAATATAACATTTTTTTAAATGGGTAGACTCAAATATAATATGTTTCCTTTTGTACCTTTTTAGTTAGCTTACATTTTGACATAGCTTTTGTTATAAAACAAGTCTGGTCAAATGTATTACGTTTTCATTAGATGTAAAATTCGAGTTACTTTACGTTTCGATGTTGTTGCAACGCGGCGTACCATTCTTTAACGTAAAAAAACTTAATTTTCTTACGTACTTATTTTATGTACGTGTCGGTTCACTTACAAACCTTCAACTTTCGAAAAACTTTATAATCATTTTTTACGTGCTTATATTTATGTATGTTTCTGTATAAATTCAAGTTAGTTACATTTTTTTGAAAATCAGTAGGCTCAGATATAATATGTTTTTTTGCTTCTTTAATTTTACGTTTCCAGTTACGGTTTCGCATAAATTTTGTTTAGACCAAGTTGGGTCAAATATAGTATGTTTTCATTAGACCTATATAAATTCGACTTACTTTACGTTTTGCCGCCAATTTTGTGACAACCCGTAACTTTAAGGTAGAAACCTGTTTGTTTCACTTTTATCAATCAAACCGCACACTTTAATTATTTGATGAACTAATCATATTTTATTTTATTCATATGCGTTAGACCGACCTGAACCGTTTGAACCAAAACACTTGTCTTGCGTGTCGATTCAACCCACTCGCAAAACCCGAAACCTTTAAGGTCCAAACCATAGCGTGTATATTATATATTTACATTGCTAGTATAATATACACATATATTAGTAGTTGTAAAAAAAATGAACAATAACATGAAGCAATATACTCCCACATTACGTTAATTGGCAACCCCATGTGCATGGGCCAAATTCCTTCCCTAACCCAACTAAGCCATGGCTTTAACCCAAATTGAGTCCATACTGCGCCCAACTATTAGTGTACGCACATGCATGATTTAATAAGTTAACTTCCAAAAAATTAAACCCTAATTGCCTACCCTCCTTACCTGTGAACTTCTGCTTCTGTTCCCCCACCCCCTCTCTCGCTACTGGCAGAGCAAACAGGACCCAAGGAATTAAATCTGCTCGGTTTCTAGACTCGATCCTACTCCATTTTTTCGCTAGGTATCTTTATCATGTGTTTTGTGTTAATTATTAATGTTCATGCACGACTTGTACTGAATTATCTTGGTTGCGTTTTCTGACTTCTTGATGTTTTATGATGATTTTAATGGATTAGGTTTGTTAGGGTTCATGTTAGTTGGGTGGTTGATTGGTTGGTTGTTTGGATTTGGTATCTTTGTAATTTGTGGGTGAAGAATAGTGATGAACTTGATATAAATGACCTACAATCTGCTACGGTTGATGTTGATAACTCATTGAGTTCGTTAGTGATCGTTTTGGGGAGGTCGGGTAACGACTAGAGCTGAAACAGAATCTGTCTAGGATTATGCAGCCAACTTCAGTTGGCTGTAAACAGGTCGTTATATATCGAAAAACTGATTTTCTGAAGTCTAAAACGTACGTTTTTTAAAAACGCTTCAAATGGCGCTCGAATCGCCTTTTTCTGAGGTCGTTTACTATTTTTAAAGGACTGTTTTGAACAACAGCAAAAGCTGCGTTTTTCTGCAGAAAATTCATGTTACGCTTTTCGTTATAACTTGTAAACTGGATAGAGTTAGGCTGTGAATTTCGTACTGGGCACGGAAGTTACCGAAAATCTCTCACTGAAATTTTTCCATTCGGACAGACAATAATTTTTAAATAAATTTTTTCGTGGACTGCAGTCAGAAAGCGACGAATCTGACTGCAGCCTATTAGATGATTTTTAGTAAATAATTGGTAATGATTTGGGTCTAGAGATTTTTACACAAAGTGACACGGACCACTTGGAACGTTCTGTAATTCTTCGAGGACTATCCGGTGCCCGAACGGTCCCGATTAACGTATCGCAAATTGTCCGAAAATGCACTTAAAAGCTGAATTTTTGTGACAAGATTTATTATGTGATTTGTGACGAAAAGGTTGTCGCTATTTCGAATAGCGACATTTTTCATGCATGTGTGTGTGTGTGTGTGTGTGTGTATATATATATATATATTAATTTTTTGCGTGCTATGTGTTAGATACATGTAGAACTTATGTGTTTGCATCCACACACACTAACGAATCTATGGTAACCATAATAGGACGTGGTTGACCACTTCAGCTCATAAAACACCTAAGCCTTACCGAGCAAAACAAAGGTGAGTTCACTGCTCTTTTACAAGCATGCGTTCCGAGGGAACAAACAAACTATTATTCCTTGGAGGAATACATTTACGAAACTACCATTCGGAGGAATACTTTTCATAACTGTTGAAGTTTAATTTCGATATTGGATAATCTACTCACCTCTATCACTTAAGTCCCATCTTATTACCGAATTAGTTGCTTGGAGGGCAACGGAGTATTAGTTGATAGCGCTATTATGCTTGACAACCTCACACCGTACCTGGATTGGACGGGCGTGAACTAATGACCTTAACCACATGATCTCAATGTTGATAGGCATTGGGGAAGGGCAAACAAACTGACGTCACAGTGGTATCGAGTTATTATTAACATGTCTTTAAACTAAACGCCAAGCCGTTTTCGTTAAACGAAACTGTGAACTCGCCGGCTTAATCGCTGATACACTTTTTCTGCATGCTTGCAGGTTGTTAGATATATCTTGCATGGGAACTTGCAGTCTGAGGAGTAGGAGCTGTCATGGGTCGTATTGTTTGGTGAAACGCTTAATGTTATGTTTACTTTTTGAATAAAAATAGTTTTTATTATTTAAACAATTGTACATTTGCTTCCGCTGAACATTACTATTTTTAAATGTTTAATTTGAAGTTCATTGTTCATGTTGGACATGATGACTTGTTTTCTATTATTACTATAGTTCGACATGATTAGTGGCTGGATCCTGGGCAGTCCCACGCCTCGCGGTAGAACTCCGCAAGTGGTAATTTGAGGGTGTGACAGATTGGTATCAGAGCCATTGGTTATAGTGAACTAGGTTTTAAAAAGTTTTTGTAAAACCAGACTATAACCGAATTAGTTCAGAAAGCGACCATGACACTACGCTCCAGATTGCAAGGTTCGTCTTTTAATTTCGCATACACTTTACATTTAGCATATACACACGCATTGCATTGCATATAGCCACACACACCGCATTATAGTACGAATTCATGTGTTATCTCTTTATACTATGATGAATCATTAGTGTGCTCTTACTTTTAAATCTTTTGTGATCTCCATCGTTTTAACAACACTTTCTTTTGACATTCGCATCTGAGGATCTCTTGATACAAGTTAGGAGGAATTGAGATAAACATGCAAATCGAATTATCATTACAAGTTAGGAGGAATTGAGATAAACATACAAGTTAGTAACGATTCGATTTGGTTCAATTTTAAATTTGAGCAATTCAGTTTTGGTTTTGGATAATCTTAATCCGTTACTAGGTTCTGCTCACAGTTTAACGTAAAAAGCAGACCGTGAACACCTCTAATGTGTTACATACAAACATTAGTTTTTAACTCAAATCAAAATTTAGTGTCGAGGTAGCTTTGGACTTTGGTTGTATTATTATGGAGTAACTAAGTTTGAGTCACTCGTTGAAATGTTCTGTTTAATATGCGTTACATACTCACATAAACAAATATATAAGTTGGTACTTAAATATATTTGTAAAATCAACCACCACACATATCAATGTGTAATTGTAGGGCCAAAAAGCACTCAAATTTATCATGATAACGATAAGGAATGAAAGATACGACCATTCGTGTTGTTATTATATTCGTGCATGTTGATATTTAATACCTAGTACTAGTATTGTTTGAAGCTTAGCATATATATAGAAAAGGTAAAAATAAAATTATTAAAAAGTCTTTTTTGGAACAAAATACAAAGTAAAAACTTGATTATTATCACTAAAAAAATAAATACATTTAAAAATGCATAACAACATATTACAAACAAATAATATGTAAATTTGTAATTTGTAACAAGTTTAATATGTTTATAACTAGAGACATAGAAGAGTTTTAACAATCTTATATAGGCATCACGTATACATACTTATGGTATTATGAGATTAAAAGTTACCCTTTGTATTGGATGTTTTTGTTGGTTTCTTTTGATGATTTTAGGTGTGGGTTTCAAAGACTTGTCAATTATCATTACCTGAATTCATATATAAGACACAACTACACTTTCAATATTATTTTTAACTTTTAACAGTATCAAGTTTCAACAAGTTAAAATATTATTTATTATATATTTAAAACAATAATATATATAATGGTTTGGACTTTTGATAGGAGTAAAGAATATGAGATTGATTTTGGATAATCAGACAAGTATTATCTAATAATAACATACCATTATCTAATAATAACATACCATACATTTCTTAAACTACGGAAAAAGAACTTATAAGGTTGGGTGAAACAGGGTGAGGATGGGATGAGATAACGATTTGGAGGTTGGGAGCCTAGGGAAATGCCGTCCCGCCCTTCCTTATCACCGAAAATTTCAAGTTGATTGAGGGATGATGATCATGATCTCATCGTCCTCAATCTCTCTCTTATTACTTTTATATTTTATATATTTAAAAGTCGTTAAGGACGGATTCCATTGGTAGCGGAATAAAAAGATGAGATAGCAAAATGTTGATGTGTCTTAAAAATAGTGATAATAGATTTCCACCTTATATAATCATATTTATTGTGATATAACTTATCTAAAATCATAAACAAAACCTAGCAAGTTGCTAAAAAAATAAAAGAAAATTATAAGGAAATTACAAAGTTACAACAATCAATCAACCTATTTTAATAAAAGAAAATTATAACGAAATTACAAGGTTACAACAATCAATCAACCTAATCTACAATGTACAAAGATAAATATCCCACTATTTTTAATCCACATAATATTATTTTGTCATATTTTTTTAACATTCAATCATTTTTTTAACATTCATTAATACTACTACTATTAAATTATATTATTTTGCAATCACCATTAAAATTTTGGTTAAAGTTTGGTAGAAAGCACTTCTTTCTTAATCATATCATTATACTCTTATCATCAAATCAAATTCATTGCATTTGAGTCAGGTTTATATAATAACTTTTGTTCTTTTTCACACGAAGCCAATAACTAAAGCACGTTTTTATAAATAAATAAATTAAAAAAATAAAAACAATTTCATCAGTCAAAGTTTCTGAAAACATACTTATAACTTGTTAGCATCCAAAATCATACATATTTTTTTCTTTGTAAATTGGGTCTTTAGGTCATCATTTCTTAAAAACCCCAACAACCCACACTTCTTTCTTAATCATATCATTATACTCTTATCATCAAATCAAATTCATTGCATTTGAGTCAGGTTTATATAATAACTGTTGTTCTTTTTCACACGAAGCCAATAACTAAAGCATGTTTTTATAAATAAATAAATTAAAAAAATAAAAAACAATTTCATCAGTCAAAGTTTCTGAAAACATACTTATAACTTGTTAGCATCCAAAATCATACATATTTTTTTTCTTTGTAAATTGGGTCTTTAGGTCATCATTTCTTAAAAACCCCAACAACCCACAACCCACTTACCCAATTATAATCTATTATTGGATCCAAATCTTCTGGCGATTTTAACATGTCATTAGCGGTGATTATAAGTCTTTAGGTAACGTTTGGTATGAAGGTGGAATGGAATAGATCGGAATAAAAAGAAACATGTCTGGTTGTTATGTAGTAATGGCATAGAGTATTCAAATGAATGTAACACCTTCCAAATATGACAATTTTCATTTTTTGGTAAGATGGTGTTTTTTTTTCCTTTCCTTCAAGGAATGGAAAGAAATAAATTATATATATATATATATATATATATATATATATATATATATATATATATATATATATATATATATATATATATATATTATAATTTATATTTAAATTATAAATATATATTTTTTGAACGACAAATTTGGAAATATATATATCAAAATTTTATTATTAATTTTTTTACCGTTAATATATTATTATTATTATTGAAGCAATTATATTTTTGTCGTTTTTAGTACAACTGTGTTGCGTTACTTCGTCTTTTTTTGTTTTTCAAATTGGACAAAGTAACGATTCATTTTATTCATATATGAGTAACCAAATATCATAATGGAATGGAATGATTCATTTCATTCCATTGCCCATTCTATTACCACGTCCATTCCATTCCTCCATTTATTCCATTACCCTATACCAAACAGACCCTTAGAGAAGCACTCACTAAGAAATCTCGATAAATTCATGCTTATCTCATGAAGTTACTATCAGCATGAATTTATTGAGTTAGGGCTTAGAAACATTTACCAAAGGGGGTTTGAGACATCTAACGCTTAGAATGATTAGTAAACACCGAAAGATCAAGATTTGAACTTCAACTATAACAATCGTATAATTCTTCCTTAGTTTTATATATGCATTGGTGATTTGAACTTCAACTTATATAACAATTGTATAATTCTTCCTTGGTTTTACATACACATTTCTGGGTGAATTTTGTGGATGAATCCATATGTAAGATGCATGGTTTTCACCTTAGATAACAAACTATAACATTCTGCCTATTCTAGATTCGAGTTTCGGGTGATAACCTAGCGATTTCTTCTATTCCAAGTGTTTTTCTTGAGTCCAGAAGTGGGTGTGAGCCATATTTAGTACCTATATACCAAGAACAATCCAACCATGCCTTAACCCATGTCAATTGAGCATGGCCAACTATTACCAAACAAACTAGTAAGCTAGAAGAACTTACCTCAATGTTGCTTTCCTTGTTGCCTTGTGTTAATTGATGCTACATCTTTCATTCCTACACTTAATGAATTCATACTTAGTTTCCATAAATTAATTCCATTACATACTTATACAACCAATGTGACCCATAATCTACCACATGCAAGGATTCTTACATTCTAAACATTAACATCAAAAGTAACCGTCACAAATTTACATAACTAAACATTCAAGACATTTCATCAAACTTGGTGGACATCCAAATTCACATTCATTCAATTTGCCTATTTACTAGCAATTTGTCATGTTTCCACTAGATATCATGTATCATAATAACATTCCATCATCATATCCTATTTTTTTTTCTATTTATATCTACAATTTAACCTAAAAGCTCTAATTTCATGTTCGTGTCAGAAACTCATTTCATAAGGATTTTTGCCCAGGTCATACACACACAAATTCACACATGTTTTCACTCATATAATGATTCTAAACCAACTTCCTACATCAGTTTACATCGTAGCATCAACACCCATTCAAGTTTAGGCAAATTTCATACTCATTCTAAACTTTAGATGATCAAGAATCTTAACACATGCAAAAGATTAGCCTCAATTTCCACTTTAATTGCTGAATTTTAAGTGTTTTGATCAAGATGGGTTTCTCCCTCTACCTCCAATCTCACTACACACACACACTAGACACTACACTCCCTTTTTTCCCTTCTTTTATTATATTAACTATCACATGTGTACACATTTAGTCCTTACAATTTTGTTGGTTGGTTTGTTGGGTCATAACCCTATACTTTGTTCTAAAAGACTATAGTTCCTATCTTGGTTAATTAATCATAGTTGCTATCCCTCATGCTATGACATCTAAATGCACAAAATAATTGAATAAAAATTTTAGGGCGTTACAGAAATGACCAGAGAGAGTACATACTTAGCTATGTTGTTCTTTCATAACTTTGTCAGTGGCAGTTGGTGGTGGTTTTGTGTCGTTAGTAGAGAGAGGAAGATTATGAGAGGATAAGGATCAGATGTGTATTTCTAATCGCCATTTTGGTTGTGCAAAATCAGAGAGATGCATAATTCAGGAGGGGTTTGTGGCTTTATTTACAAATGGATTAGAAGGGACAAATAGGACTTCGTAGAAACATAGGGGGCTTTAATAAAAGTAAACAAAACGGAGAAAAGGAAAAACAAATGTCGTTGGATGACTCTCATACGTGGTCACCAGAAAGTTATAGAGTGTTTGATGACGAAAACGACAATACTCCTTGCTCCTTAGTCCTCTACACATGGTTAAAAAACAAAATCATTTAATTTATTTTACCAGGCGAGACTTTGAATCATTATGGTAACTTTGCCAACGAACATTAGATAAAGTAACGCTACGTGGTCTTGTTCTTTATGTTTTTTTTTGCAAGGCAACCTATGCTTTAAAATGTTAATTTTCTAGTAACTATTTATAAGTTTTCATTAGTTGATTGTTTTACAGATAACAATACCACTTAAATACATGTGGATATCCCTTACTACTTAGCACGGTTATATGATTCTTGCGCCTGCAACACACGGGTTAAACACTAGTCAGATAAATAAAAAGCTAGTTAGCAAAAAACAAATAAAACTAAATTGACTTTTAAAAAATGATTTGATATGTAGCTGTTTTTTTTTAATAAATCACAAAAAGGAAATGGTTGATTTTCTCATTGATTTGATTTTTGACAATTAATTTACACAAACAATCATTTGTACTCTATTAAATTGTTAGTATTTTTAACGGCAAACTACACTACCACTAGGGTGAGCAAATTAACCATCATATTCAATAAGTGAATCATAACCGACATAATCGAACTGCTATTAACAACCGACATTATCGATGGGTACGGTTATGAAACTTTTTTTTAACTGGTCATTGGTTATGGTTACGATTATGAAGTTTTGGTTAATCGATATAACCGAAACTGAACCAAACTTATAATGTTAAATCTATATAATGAATTTATGTTTTACATTAGAGGGTTTCTACTAAGATAATTGTATGGTATTAACAAAATAATCCTGATGTTGACACTCTTTATTTTGATGAAAAATTAAGGTGTTATAATCGTAAGTTTTGTTGAGAGTTGCCTTATTAAAAAGAATTCAACATTAGTAGTTTAACTAAAAAAATATAGTCTTGGTTTTGTACTTATGTTATAAAAAATTCCCAAGCTAAGTCCAAATCGTGCACACGGCTAATCATACCCCTATGTATTTCAAACTTTGCTTGATTAATTAACCAAAATTAACCAAAACTGAACTATAGCCGACTTCATAACCAATTAACCGTAACTGAAACTAACGGTTATGATTATGATAAAAACTGAATCAAATCAACCCATACACACCCCTAACTACTACTAATATTTACATTCTTTGTCTTTGATAAGACTAGAATTCTTATCACTTTGAAAGAAAGACAACAATTTAACACCTTAATATTATTATACTACAAAGCCTTTAATTATTAAAATGTTTCATTTAACAACTCTGAATATACTCTTAACAACTCTTAATGTACTCTAAAATGCTTATTATCATTTATCAGTTGTAAAATGGTTACCACCATTAACTCTTATCATTGCTACAACCAGGGTTATCATCGTCGCCGCGTTGCCGCAAACTTCTTTTGTTATTTAGTTTGTGTTTACATGTGTTTTAAAATCACTATGAGCGCATTGCACACGGAACGACTGTCAAAAATAAAAAGAAAATGTAGAAAAAACACCAAAACATTAACAAAAGAAAATCAAACAAAAAATTTGTATGGTAATGATGTTGTTCGTAAAAAACTCGTGGTTAGAGATGAGCAAATGGTACTGGGTACCGGTGCCGACTTTTGGTGTTCCTGGTACCGGTTCGCCACCAGTTTTTACCTTCATATACCGGTACCTGTCACACCGCAACCGGTGGCGGAAATATCGTGATGAGACGAAAGGGAGATTGCAAGAGACATTAACACTAATTATGACAAGTATTTAATAATTACTTTTTACGTTGCTTGAACTAGGAACACCATAAGTTTAAAATGAATAATGTACAATAAGTATTCAAATAAATAAATTTCATTTCATTACAATGATTTTTGTACAAGTATTGGAATCGAGATACAACAGGATTGAAAATAAATTACAATACAACGAACATTAAAATTTAAATGCGTTTCTAGGCAATCCTACTAGATTCATCTGTCACAATCCTGCAACATGTAATAAAAGCACGGATCAGTACAAAAGCACTGGCGAGCATACAAGTTTGAATATAAGTTTATGTATAAAAGTTTGTCTCAAATCCACATGGCATTTTATATTCAAGTTGAAACGAGCATACATAAATAACTTACGCATGGCAAATAGTATATAATCAAAATCTTTAACTAGCATGCATAACAACCTAAGTATAACAATATCATGAGAATACAAGTTGAAACTAACAAGCATAAACTACCTAAACATAACAATGAACGTGTTCGATGGCTTGAGTATTTAATTATAATCGATTGCGTAAAATGGATTTTGTATACATATTGCACCCAAAAATACGTTAAAGCGTAAAAAGGATCGAGTATGCTCACGGTTTTGCAAAGCTTCCTTTGGTGATTCCGTGAAGAGTTGGAGGTTGGAGTTTCAAGCTTCCTTTAAAACACTTAGTGTTTTCTTTTAGAACTCTTATAGTTCTCTTCGTTGCTTGGAAGATTTGAGAGAAGAATGGTTGGAACACTTAGTGGCCTTTTAGAATTCTTGATTTAGAGAGATTGAGAGAATTAGAGAGATGGAGAGAATAATGGTGTGAAAAAAATGGTAGAAAGAGGTTGTTATTTATAGATAGAGAAGGTGGAAAATGGTGAAATATGATTGGTTAAAGAAGGTGGAAGGGGATTGAAAAGATGATTGGTGGAGAAAGAATGTGGAAAAGGGTGAAATATGATTGGTTAAAGAAGGTGTCACACCCCGACCCGCAGCGGAATAAAAGTCGGGGCATGATTGGGTTATCACCAAAGCTCATGATATTTACTAAGAAGTTTCATATGTCACACCCCGACCCGCAGCGGAAAAGGTGATCGGGGCATGATTGGGTTTTCATCAAAGCTCATGACATTTATTATAACGTTTCATATTTATTATTACAATTTAAAGGGAATCATACAATTATAATTACAACATGTTCTACACATCTTTCTAGACTTCATTATTTTCTTCTAAGGCATTTCCTATGTTTTCCTTGCTTCATCCTGTTCACTTGTATCATGTGTAAAAATGGTTTTTGGATCAACAAAAAGTTGGCGAGTGAATCCTATGAAAAACATTTGAACAAGTTTATTGAATTGATTATAAAATAAAGTGCATAACCACATATGAGTAAATATAGATGTAAACTTATTCACAAAACACTTAATATTAAATAATGCACACACATACAATAGTAGCTTGTTTTGAGGCACGCGTTGTTCAACTCGTCTCCCACGAGGAACTGATGGGCCTAATGAATGAGTTTTGAGGCACGCGTTGTTCTACGAATTGATGGGCCTAATGAATGAGTTTTAAGGCACGCGTTGTTCAACTCGTCTCCCACGAGGAACTGATGGGCCTAACAAATAATTTGCATACAACTTGACAATATGTAATACATAACTACAAACAATATTTACGTTCTAAGTTTAGATCATAATATGGTATAGCACGAGTTTGAATAAATGAATTAGTTTAAGCGACACAGTGGTTGCGTTTCTTGGATTGATGATGAGTGCGCACGAAGTTGAATTTAACCACGAGTGAAACTAACCAAGATAATAACATAATGGTTCGGTAAATAAGCGGATTTTATTAATCAATTTTAGTATGATTATTGGATATATTTTTGTGAGTTTAAGGCTATTTTCTAACTTTAAAAAAACGTTATTTTTAAGTATTTTTAATTGATTTTTAAATAAAATAAATAAATAAAAATAATAAAAAAATGTTGACTTTTTGACCGTTGACTTGTTGACCGCTGACCGTTGACCGGTTCGGTCGTTCGTATGAGTGCGCTGGGTGAGACTCGAACCCGTGAACTCCCGTACGCGTGCACGCAGCTCTACCAACTGAGCTACGTGTCTAACCCGAAATATTTCTGTTTTTAATTATATTTATACACTAATTAAGTTAATCTGAAAATCATTTATTTTAAAAAGGATTTAATTGCATCAACTCGGTGCTCGCCACAGGTCTCGAACCCGGGACCTGTGGTTTAGTTTGGCACACAGTCCACCGCTGGACTGTGTGTCTAACTTGGTAAATATTCTGGTTTTTATTATACTTAACATCTTACTGTTGTGGATCCGGTTCAGTTAAAAAAAAGACACTTTACTACAGCGAATGTGTGTGTGTCAAGGATCGAACTCGGGACGTATGCATATTGTTTGCACACAGTCCACCGCTGGACTGTGTGTCTAACCCGTTCATAATATTGATTTTAATTAATCTTATATCATACACGACTTCGTCTTCTTCGTTCAAAACACAGACAACGGTTAACTAACTGTTTCTTGTTTAATTCGGTTAACGAACATTATGAGCAATTGTAATGTATTGAACAGAAAGGGTTTGAGGATTGATTGTACCGGGCAGATTGTCTTCTTCAGAAATCCGGCAAAGATCGTCGGCTCTGTTTTGTGAAGTCCCTCTGTTCGGATTCAAAAATCAGATTGATTGATTAGATATGAGATTGAACTACTGAGCAACGATTATCAGTAGGTTTAAATGATCATACCGGCAAACAGCGAGATTCTGGAACTTTCAGAAGTTTTTCGGCGAAAACAGAAAATCCGGCAACGTCGTCTGGAATAGATTCTGGGTGAGGGATTGATGTTAGTAATAATCTAACAATGGGTTAAAACAGAAAAAGTCGAGGTATTTACCGTGTAGATGAAAGTCTCAGTTTTCCGGCGACTTGCAGAGATTTTCCGGCGAGTGAAATTGCGTCGAGAATTGGTGTGATTGTGAGCGAAAAGGTTATCAGAGGCTAGAGTGTGTATTTATAGGGACGAACATCGACGAATTGGGTCTGATTACCGTCTTGATTCGTTAGTCAAAAATTCTCTGGCAGTTATGACTAATGTCGCGGACTGGACATCGGTTATAACCGATGGTGTTGTTAATTCTTACGTTAAGTCAAAGGTAACCGACAATGATTGACGAAATCGTCGGATTTTCCGGCGTCAGCGGATTTGGGCGCGCTGTGTAACTGGGTTTGATTTCCAGATTTATTTTATGTATTAATTGTTTCAATATGTAAACAAACAACACAAGTGGCGGAGTGGTTGAGCGAGTGAGAGTTAAGACTTTGTGAATATCCGGCTGACCCGGGTTCGAAACCCGGCTTCAGCATTTTATTTTTATTTCATTATTTTTAATAGATTTTCAATTATAAATTTTATATTCTAATATACTTATTAATTATGTATCGTTTAAAATTAATTTGAGCATTAAATACGCAACGAAATTTTTAACTGTTTGTTCGGTTAATAAACAAAGCGAGTTTGGTTAACCCGGTTTTTGACGGATGTTACAGTATCCCCTACTTTTAGAAATTTCGTCCTGAAATTTAAGTAGTGGCATGTTTGTCTAAAAAGGATGGTGTTTAATTTGACAGTTACATACTTAGAAAGGAGTAAGAGTTTAAATTTTGTTTGAGGCGGTAACGTTCCTTGTAAGGGTTGAATACCCTGCTACAGGAATCGCTTTTTGTTGCCTAAAGTGTATGAATACGGAACATGGATACACAGAGTTGATTGACTAAGTATGATTTTATGCATAAGAGTTTGGGTACGTTTGGAAAGATAAGGTTATATCCTAAAACAAAACTTTTACTACTAAAACCTACATGGAACTTCTCATAACCGCCTGATAATGCCTCTGATCCTTTGGCAAGAATACTTATATATAGGAAGTACCAGCGGCGTATCCACCATATTCTTGTCAAATTTTCATTGGTTTTATCAGTAAGTTATGATTGGTTCTATGATGTGACTCTAGAACATAAATAAACACAACAACCAAGGCCTGAGTCCTAATTCTGATAGTATACATGTTTGAATGGTGACAATACCTCTCTCGTTTGTTATGATGGAGTGGTTAGTCTGTGTAGAAATGGAACACAATCCAATTTCTCTAAATGATGAGATGATATAAATGCTAAATCAGTGAGTATAAAACAAACTTCAATCAAGACAATACTAAATCCTACATGGAACTTCTCATAACCGCCTGACAATGCCTTTGATCCTTTGACAAGAATACTTATATATAGGAAGTACCAGCGGCGTATCCACCATATTCTTGTCAAATTTTCATTGGTTTTATCAGTAAGTTATGATTTGTCCTATGTGACTCTATAACATATACAAACACAACAACCAAAGTTTGAGTCTTAATTCTGATAGTATAAATGTTTGATTGTCGACAGTACCTCTCTCGTTTGTTATGATGGAGAGGTTAGTCCTTGTGGAAGTGAGACATAGCTCAACTTCTTTAAATGATGAAATTGAAATACGTTGAGATGTGTGATGATATAATTGCTAAATCAGTGAGTATAAAACAAACTTCAACCAAGACATTACTAAATCCTACATGGAAACTTCTCATAACCGCCTGACAATGCCTCTGATCCTTTGACAAGAATACTTATATATAGGAAGTCCAGCGGCGTATCCACCATATTCTTGTCAAATTTTCATTGGTTTTATCAGTAAGTTATGATTAGTCCTATGTGACTCTAAAACATAAACAAACACAATCAGCCAAAGCTTGAGTCTTAATTCTGATAGTATACATGTTTGAATGATGACAGTTCCTCTCTCGTTTGTTGTGATGGAGAGGTTAGTCTATGTAGAAGTGAGACACAGCCCAACTTCTTTAAATAATGAGATTGAAATACGTTGAGATGTATGATGATGTGAATGTTAAATCAACGAGTATAAAACAAAACTGAAATAGTAATTCGCATTAAGATCCTTGGATAAATTTCCAATTTATAATTGAGATACGTGAAAATTGAGATAACATAAAGAAAAACATAAAAACGAAGCGGTTGGAGTTGAATCTTGATTTTTGGTGAAGGAGACTAGTTGGGTGGTTCGTTTGGGCCGTCATTATCTTCAACAGGATTGGCGTTGATGTTGAAAACTCTTCCTCTTGCTGGTGGCCTAGTGGTTGGGTTTTCTTGATTTGCTTGGTTAACTGGGTTTGCTTGAGCTTGGGCGTTTATGATGTTAACCAATCGAGGACACATGTTTCTATAATGGGTAGGGTCGCCACAATTAAAACAAGCTCGAACATAAGGTAACATGGGGTATTGGGGTTGTTGATATGTTTGGATCATGTTTTGAGTAGGGGGTGAGGTTTGGTTTTGAGGGGTGCGGCAAACCTTGCTCAAATGACCATAGCGTCCACAATTCGCACATAGTCGACAAGGTAAGGTAGATGGATGGTGATAAAAACAGGTGTTACATTGAGGGTGAGGTCCAAAGTAAGGTTTCTTATTTGGGTAGTTGAGTTGGGTGCTACTTGAGTGATTGGGATAGCTTGGAGGGGTACGGCTTGTGAGGCTAGTTGATTGCGTTGGGTGACAGCGAAAAGTTGCCCATCTCGTTTTCTCTTAGAAATGGGTTGAGAAGGGGATTCAGTTTGGGTGGAGTTCGAGGTTTCAGTTGATGCTTTATCCTTCTTCTTCTCCTCCTTGAAGTCTTTATTCCGTATGCGGTTCTCGGTGAGCTCTGTAGCTAACTCCATTGCTGCTTCCAAAGTTGCAGGTGTGGTACTTATTACAGAGTCTTGAATTTTTGAAGGAAGACCTCGAATGTAGTGCTCAATCAAACGGTAAAGAGGAGTGAACAAGTTGGGAACCATTTGATTTAACTCGAGGAATCATTTGTTGTATGTGGTATGGTCGCCTTCCTTTTGTTTCAACGAATAGAACTCATCCTCTAATTTCTTGATTTCGCTCCTTGGGCAAAACCGTCTTGTCATGATTTCCTTCAACTCATCCCAAGTCAAAGTCATAGCATCTTCAACACCTCGTTTGGCCTTCTCTGTATTCCACCAAGTAAGTGCTATTCCAAGTAAACGACCAGTAGCATATCGCACTTTGCGATCATCGGGGCAATCGCAATTTAGAAAAGTGTTTTCCATTTCTTCAAACCAATGGAGGAGAGCGGTGACACCTTCAGTCCCTTCGTATTTTGGAGGGTCGCAGGATTTGAAATGTTTGAAGGTGCATTTAGTGGTTTTTGGGGGAGGATTGACAATGTTTTGATCTTCTTGATTGACGGGATTAGCGGTAAGGGCTTGTTGGACTTGAACTACAATGTTGGGTATTACGGCAGCCATTTGTTGAGCGATTTGGGCTGCCATGCGCTCGCGAGCTTTTCCTGCTCTCATCTTCCTACGAGCGGAATTAGAAGACATCTACAAGGAAAACATATCAAGAGTATGAGTTGGATGTTTTTGGGATCATGTGTCGTATTTAGGAATGAACATTCATAAAATAAACATAGCATAATAAATCTACTACATCCATAGGATGTCTTGGGCTTTGCTCGTAATTGGACCTTGCATGCCGCCATACTTCACCTTCGTAATCATGTGGGCCCCATGATTACCGGGTTTTTCATATGGTTCGCATGTGTTAGCCTGGTTACGTACACTAAAACCCGGAGAAAATCGAGAAATACGTATGTAACGTATGATATTCGGAATGTATCCAGGTGTGGACACGGTGACACCTCAAAGTGGGGTTAGTTCGAACGACGTTTGGTGTGGCATGCTTTGGCCTAATAGGTCCTTCGTACTCTCATCGTTAGTCCCCAGGTAGGCAAACTGGTCCGTTATATTGGATTTATACGAATGCCAACCTAGACAGGACGTTCCGACTACCGGTACTTGTACCCTTACAGTTACTACATGCCCGTCGCAGAACTCACTTTGATGAGATTTGAAAAATGAAAATGCGACAAAATCTTGAATAACGGAAGTATGAAGATGATTCGAATATGTGAACATTGAAATATGTATGATGAATGTGTATGTAATTATGTATGTTTGACTGTAAGTATAATCCACTATGTATCACAAAATGTAGTATCGGAAGTGTTTGCATGCATTTGTGTATGTAATAAATATGAAAGAAATAAACATCATGAGTTTGCATATAACCACATAAACAATTAAAATCTAATCAACTATAGTATAGGCTCTAAGAGTCTAATAACCTATCCTATATCCCTATAGTCAAAAGCTCTGATACCAATCTGTCACACCCCGACCCGCAGCGGAAAAGGTGATCGGGGCATGATTGGGTTTTCATCAAAGCTCATGACATTTATTATAACGTTTCATATTTATTATTACAATTTAAAGGGAATCATACAATCATAATTACAACATGTTCTACACATCTTTCTAGGCTTCATTATTTTCTTCTAAGGCATTTCCTATGTTTTCCTTGCTTCATCCTGTTCACCTGTATCATGTGTAAAATTGGTTTTTGGATCAACAAAAAGTTGGCGAGTGAATCCTATGAAAAACATTTGAACAAGTTTATTGAATTGATTATAAAATAAAGTGCATAACCACATATGAGTAAATATAGATGTAAACTTATTCACAAAACACTTAATATTAAATAATGCACACACATACAATAGTAGCTTGTTTTGAGGCACGCGTTGTTCAACTCGTCTCCCACGAGGAACTGATGGGCCTAATGAATGAGTTTTGAGGCAAGCGTTGTTCTACGAACTGATGGGCCTAATGAATGAGTTTTAAGGCACGCGTTGTTCAACTCGTCTCCCACGAGGAACTGATGGGCCTAACAAATAATTTGCATACAACTTGACAATATGTAATACATAACTACAAACAATATTTACGTTCTAAGTTTAGATCATAATATGGTATAGCACGAGTTTGAATAAATGAATTAGTTTAAGGGACACATGATACACCCCAAAACGTGTAATAAAAAGGGGAGTTGTAAGATTCACTCACAGTGGGTGCGTTTCTTGGATTGATGATGAGTGCGCACGAAGTTGGATTTAACCACGAGTGAAACTAACCTAGATAATAACATAATGGTTCGGTAAATAAGCGGATTTTATTAATCAATTTTAGTAGGATTATTGGATATATTTTTGTGAGTTTAAGGCTATTTTCTAACTTTAAAAATACGTTATTTTTAAGTATTTTTAATTGATTTTTAAATAAAATAAATAAATAAAAATAATAAAAAATGTTGACTTTTTGACCGTTGACTTGTTGACCGCTGACCGTTGACCGGTTCGGTCGTTCGTATGAGTGCGCTGGGTGAGACTCGAACCCGTGAACTCCCGTACGCGTGCACGCAGCTCTACCAACTGAGCTACGTGTCTAACCCGAAATATTTCTGTTTTTAATTATATTTATACACTAATTAAGTTAATCTGAAAATCATTTATTTTAAAAAGGATTTAACTGCATCAACTCGGTGCTCGCCACAGGTCTCGAACCCGGGACCTGTGGTTTAGTTTGGCACACAGTCCACCGCTGGACTGTGTGTCTAACTTGGTAAATATTCTGGTTTTTATTATACTTAACATCTTACTGTTGTGGATCCGGTTCAGTTAAAAAAAGACATTTTACTACAGCGAATGTGTGTGTGTCAAGGATCGAACTCGGGACGTATGCATATTGTTTGCACACAGTCCACCGCTGGACTGTGTGTCTAACCCGTTCATAATATTGATTTTAATTAATCTTATATCATACACGACTTCGTCTTCTTCGTTCAAAACACAGACAACGGTTAACTAACTGTTTCTTGTTTAATTCGGTTAACGAACATTATGAGCAATTGTAATGTATTGAACAGAAAGGGTTTGAGGATTGATTGTACCGGGCAGATTGTCTTCTTCAGAAATCCGGCAAAGATCGTCGGCTCTGTTTTGTGAAGTCCCTCTGTTCGGATTCAAAAATCAGATTGATTGATTAGATATGAGATTGAACTACTGAGCAACGATTATCAGTAGGTTTAAATGATCATACCGGCAAACAGCGAGATTCTGGAACTTTCAGAAGTTTTCTGGCGATGTGAGACTCTTTGGTTTCAATCCATTGTTAGACTATTACTAACTTCAATCCATCAACCAGAATCAATCCCAGACGACGTAGCCGGAATATTCTGCACTCGCCGGAAAACCTCTGGAATTTCCAAAATCACGCTGTGAATCGGTATAATCATTTAAACCTTCTGTTAATCCTTGTTTAGTGACCCAATTTCACAACTAATCGATCAAAACTGTTAATTGATTCAATCAGACGGAATATACAAATCAGAGCCGACGACCATTGTCGGAATTCTGAGAAATACAGTCTGATCGGTACATTCGGAATTCTGGATTCCATAAGTTTATCACGAGTTTGGTTGAGGATGGATTCGAATTCTAAGGACACAAAACTCTTATCCGCGCCAGTATCAAATAACACGGATGCATAACTACCATTGATGAGAAACGTACCGTTAACCACGTTGTTGTCGGCCCTAGCTTGGTTGGCGTTGATGTTAAATGCTCTTCCTCTAGCAGGTGGAGGAGCTTGGTTAGCTTGGTTCACCGGATTTGCTTGAGCTTGAGCATGTATGATGTTCACCAAACGTGGACAAGTGTTTCTAAAGTGGTTTGGGTCTCCACAATTGTAGCAAGCCCGCATAGGTTACATCATGGGGTAGTTGGGTTGGTAGTAGGTTTGGGCCGTGTGTTGTGTAGGTGGTGGTAGTAGGGGTTGTTGGGCTTGACCCATTATTTGATGGTGGGTTTGAGTTGTGGGTTGGTTGCGGTTCATTCGATGTAGTGAGCGGCAGGCTTGGATGGTGTGACCTGCACGGCCACAGCCGGTGCAATATTGACAGGGGTATTCGGGGGAGTGACGGTATTGACAACGGGTGCATTTTGGGTAAGGGCCAGAGTATTGCCTTTTGTATGGTGCGGGTGAATGAGCAACTTGTGTGATGGGTGCAGCAGGGATAGGGAAATTGGTTTGGGTGACAACAAAATTTCTGGTATTTCGTTTCCTCTTGTTTGAAAATTTTGAGGAGGAGGTGGAATGGTTTGAAGTTTGGCCCTCAACGGGGGCTTTCTTTTTCTCCTCTTTGAATTTACTGTTTCTGATGCGGTTCTCGGTAAGTTCGGTGGCTAATTCCATAGCAGCTTCGAGAGTTGCAGGTGAAGTGCTGAGGACTGAGTCTTGAATCTTCAAGGGGAGGCCTCGAATATAGTGTTCAACCAAGCGGTATACTGGGGTGAACAAGTTAGGAACCATCTGGTTCAGCTCAAGAAATCTTTTGTTGTAGGAAGTATGGTCCCCTTCCTTTTGCTTCAGCGAGTGGAATTCGTCTTCCAACTTCTTGAGTTCGCTTCTTGGGCAGAGGCGTTTTGTCATCATTTCCCTTAACTCTTCCCAGGTTAAGGCCATCGCTTCTTCAACTCCTCTCTTACCCTTCTCGGTGTTCCACCAGGTCAGGGCTACCCCAAATAATCTCCCGGTTGCGTAACGTACCTTGCGATCCTCGGGACAATCGCAATTTAGGAAGGTGTTTTCCATTTCCTCAAACCAGTGGAGGAGAGCGGTGACACCTTCGGTCCCTACGAACTTTGGGGGATCGCAAGACTTGAAGTGCTTGTAGGAGCACTTCTTGGAGGAAGGGTTGTCGATGTTTTGATCCTCTTGATTGGGTGGGTTGACAGGATTCGCGGTGAGAGCTTGCTGGACTTGAATTACAATATCAGGAAGCACCGCGGCCATTTGTTTCGCAATCTGAGTGGCCAAGCGTTCGTTTGACCTTCCTGACTTTCGTCCTCCACGTAACTGCCTAGCCGACATCTACAGGAACATACATAGGTAAGATTGTTAGTTTATGGAGTCTTTTTAGGTGTCATGTGTCTTAAAGAAAATGAAAATAACATAAATATCAATAATGCAACTACATTCATAGGATGTCTTGGGTTTGCTCATGTTAGGCCTCAAATGTCCCCCATACTATCGCCGGTATAGTCATGTGGGCCCCCATGACTATTGGCTTAGTAGGATTCACATTGGTATTGGCGGTTTAACACTCGCATCACCCGAATGAACACCACAAAATATGTTTGCGAGATGTATGGTCGGAGGGTGTCCAGGTATAGACACAATGACAACTCAAAGTGGGGTAGTTCACACGACGTTTGGTATAGCATGCTTTGGCCTAATAGGTCCTTCGTACTCTCATCGTTAGTCCCCAGGTAGGCAAACTGGTCCTTTATTTTGGATTTATACGAATGCCAAGCCTAGACAGGACGTTCCGACTACCGGTACTTGTACCCTTCCAGTTACTACATGCCCATCATGGGAACTCACTTTGATGAGATTTGAAAATACAAAAATCATTGTAAAAACAATCATGAAAATGATGTGATGTGTGCTTTCATGGACATGATATGTTATGAGAATATGATTCATGATAGGCATTATATGATAATATATACTTATGAACATGCTTGCATAACATTGAATGTAACATTTAACATAAAACATATAAACATCATGAAATTTGGCATGTAACACACAAAAATTCTTAAAAATTTCTAATCAACTATAGTATAGGCTCTAAAGGTCTAATAACCTATCCTATATCCCTATAGTCATGGCTCTGATACCAATCTGTCACACCCCGACCCGCAGCGGAATAAGAGTCGGGGCATAATTGGGTTATCACCAAAGCTCATGATGTTTACTAATATGTTTCATATTTATTAAATTCAAATTACATCTCAAAGTTCCAAGTCAAATTCATACAATACAAGGAAAGGAAAAATTAACTAAAACAATCCAAAATCTAAGCTGGTTTATTCTTCTAGGCCGCCCTATATGTTTCTTGCTTCAACTTGATCACCTGTATCATGTGTAAAAATGGGGAATTTTGGGTCAACAAAAGTTGGCGAGTGAACCTTGTTAAAAACATTTGTCCTTGATTCATTATTGTATTTAATATAGGAAAATTGTGCAACAACCATATATGAACAAATGTATATAAACATAACGATCACAAACCACCTTGCTTAAGTAAATAATAAGAATGACAATGTATATGTTGGCAACGTCCCGTTCACGCTCATAGGTAATGGGGAACGGACGGCCTATGCTAATGTATGTGAGATCAAGGCTCAATCAAACGGAGCCGATCTTATGTTGGCAACGCCTGGTTCACGCTCATAGGTAATGGGGAACAGCTCACGCTCATAGGTAATGGAGAGCGGCGGCCTATGAAATGTATGTACTGAAATGATAAATTAAATCTAAACTTCAACCACACAAACAACTGATACATATTGAATACACATGGTCATGAACATGATGGATGCACAAGTGTTTAATTATAATAAATAAATAGCGACACATGATACACCCCAAAATGTGATTAAAACGGGGAATTTGTAGAGATTCACTCACCTTAGGTGCGTTTGTTTGAAGGTGTTGAATGCGCACGAGTTTAGAGGATTGATAGACGAGAGGGTACGGTAAGTATGTGGATTTTATTAACTATTTTAATAGGATTTTTGGATATATTTTTGTGAGTTTAAGGCTACTTTCTAACTTTAAAAACGTTATTTTTAAGTATTTTTAATTGATTTTTAAATTAAATAAATAAATAAAAATAATAAAAAAATATTGACTTTTGACCGTTGACCGGTCCGGTCGATTATATATGCGCGCTGGGTGAGACTCGAACCCGTGACCTCCCGTACGCGTGCACGCAGCTCTACCAACTGAGCTACGTGTCTAACCCGAAATAATTCTGTTTTTAATTATACTTATATACTATTTAGATTTTTCCAGAAATTATTTATTTTTAAAAAAGATTTTAAATGCATCGAACCGGTGCTGACCACAGGTCTCGAACCCGGGACCTGTGGGTTACCGTGCACAGAGTCCACCGCTGGACTGTGTGTCTAACCTGGTTAATAATCCGGTTTTTATTATACTTAACATGATTTTGAGAGTTAACCCGGTTCGGTTAAAAAGGCATTTTTTTATATCAAGAGAGTAAGGCTGGGACAAGAATCGAACTCGCGTCGTATGTGTATTTGTTCGCACACAGTCCACCGCTGGACTGTGTGTCTAACCCGTTCATAAACTGATTTTAATTAAACTTATATTATACCCCGCCTTCGTCTTCTTCGTTAAACTTTACCCAGAAAAACAAAGTCCGACTGTTTTGACTGATTTGCCTAATTTGATTTTCAAACATTATAAGTAATTGAAAGGTAATGAATGGAGAGAGTTTGGGGGAAAGGAGGTACCGATCCGTGTCTTTCACAGAACTCCGGCAGAGGTCCGTCGGCTCTGATAGTGAACTTCGGCTGTTAGAATTAATTAACAGTTCTGTTCGGTTAGTTATGAAATTGAGGTACTTAAGCAAAGATTAACAGAAGTTTGAATGTTCCTACCGGCTCTCAGCGTGATTCTGAAAGTTTCAGAAGTTTTCCGGCGAAGGCAGGAATTCCGACAACGTCGTCTGGGATTGATTCTGGATGGTGGATTTGTGTTAGTAGTAATCTAACAATGGATTGAAACAAAAAGAGTCGAGGGAATTACCGTGTGGATATGAGTCTCGGTTTTCCAGCGACTTGCAGATATTTTTCGGCGAGTGAAATTACGTCGAGAATTTGTGCGATTTTGAGCGAAAGGGCTACCAGTGAGTTGTGGGTGGATTTATAGGGAAGAATCGAGACGCATGGGGTCGGATTTCAGTCTTGATTCAAAGTCAGCCGTTCTCCGGCGGTTACGACTGGTGTCGCAGGTTCAGACATCGGTTATAACCGACGTTGAGGTAAATTCTTTGGTTAAAATAGAAGAAACCGTCAATTATCGGCGAAATCGTCGGGATTTCCGACGACTGCGAAATGGGCGCGATTTTGACTGGATTTGACTTCCGTGTTTTATTATTTGAATTAATTGTTTCGATATGATATCAAATAACCAAAGTGGCGGAGTGGTTGGATGAATGAATGTTAAGACATTGCGGATTTCCGGCTGACCCGGGTTCGACTCCCGGCAGCTGATTTTTCTTTTTAATTAATTTTCTTTTACTTTTTAACAATTAAAATTTATATCTTCTAATTTGTTTATTAATTATGTATCGTTTAAAATTAAAATAGGTCATAAATAAACAACAAAAGTTTAAAACTGATTGTTCGGTTAATAAACGAAGCGGGTTTTGAAAACCCGTTTTTCGACGGATGTTACAGTATCCCCTACTTTTAGAAATTTCGTCCCGAAATTTAAGTAGTAGTGGTTACAGGAAAAAGATGTGGGTATTTCTCGCGCATTGAGTCTTCACGTTCCCAAGTAAACTCACGTCCTCGTTTCGACTCCTAGCGTACCCTGACAATTTGAATGCGGCTTCGTCTTAAACGTTTTTCCCCGAAGTCCATAATTTCTATTGGTCTTTCAACGAAATGCATAGATTCATCGACTTGAATGTCTTCTAGAGGAATATGGAGATTTTCATCGGCGAGGCACTTCTTCAAGTTCGATACTGTGGAATGTGGGATGAATTCTGTTGAGTTCCTCCGGTAGGTCAAGCTTGTATGCTACAGGTCCTACTCTTTCGAGTATCTTGAAAGGACCTACGTAGCGTGGTGCTAGCTTGCCTTTTGGCCAAAACGAACTACTCCCTTCCACGGCGATACTTTTAAAAGTACTTGGTCACCAATGTTAAATTCCAAGGGCTTTCGTCGCTTGTCAGCATAGCTCTTTTGACGACTTTGTGCCGCTAAAAGGTTGTTTCGGATTTGATGAATCTTGTCTGTTGTTTCTTGTATTAATTCAGGACTGGTGATTTGAGCTTCTCCAATTTCGTGCCAACATATTGGTGATCGGCACTTACGACCATATAACGCTTCGAAAGGTGCCATGCCGATACTTGAATGATAGCTGTTGTTGTACGAAAATTCAACTAATGGTAGATGAGCGTCCCAATTCCCTTTGAAGTCTATGACACATGCTCGAAGCATGTCTTCAAGAGTTTGAATGGTGCGTTCAGATTGACACGTAGCTCAGTTGGTAGAGCTGCGTACACGTATACGAGAGGTCACGAGTTCGAACCTCACTCAGCGCATATAATAAACACGGTCCGACCGGTCAAACAGTCAACGGTCAACTGGCCAACGGTCAACTGGTCAAAAAAGTCACAAAAATTTTATTTTCTTTTATTTATTTATTTTATTTAAAAATCATTAAAAATACTTAAAAATAATATTTTTAAAGTTAGAAAACTTCCTTGAACTCACAAAAATAAACCTAACAATCCCATTAAGAACACTAATTAAAAATATTAATCTCAAATAAAAGTTTATTTATTTATCGAACTATTATGTTATTATTTAGGTTAGTTCCCTTGCCGGTCAAATCCGAATTCGTGCGCATTCATCATCAAACCAAGAAACGCACCCACTGTGAGTGAATTTTTACAAATTCCCCTTTTTATTCATGTTTTGGGGTGTATCATGTGTCGCTTAAACTAATTCGCTTATTCAAACTCATGCTATACCATATTATGATCTAAACTTAGAATGTAAATATTGTTTGTTGTTATGTATTACATATTGTCAAGTTGTATGCAAATTATTTGTTAGGCCCATCAGTTCCTTGTGGGAGACGAGTTGAACAACGCGTGCCTTAAAACTCATTCATTAGGCCCATCAGTTCGTAGAACAATGCGTGCCTCAAAACTCATTCATTAGGCCCATCAGTTCCTCGTGGGAGACGAGTTGAACAACGCGTGCCTCAAAACAATCAATTGTTGTATGTGTGTGCAATATTTAATATTATGTGTATTGTGAATTAATTTACATCTACATTTACTCATATGTGGTTATGCACTTTATTTTATAATCAATACAATAAACACGTTTAAATGTTTTTCATAGGATTCACTCGCCAACTTTTTGTTGACCCAAAAACCATTTTTACACATGATACAGGTGGACAGGATGAAGCAAGAACACATAGGAAAGTGCCTTAGAAGAAAAATAATGAAGTCTAGAAAGATGTATAGAACATGTTGTACTTGTATGATTTGATTGTATGATCTTCTTTAAAATTGTAATAATAAATATGAAACATTATAATAAATGTCATGAGCTTTGATGAAAACCCAATCATGCCCCGATCACCTTTTCCGCTGCGGGTCAGGGTGTTACACGTAAGATTCTGGATTTTAATTATTCTTATACACATTTTAGGTTTATTCAAATTTAATTAAGTTTAAAAAGGTTATACTGGATCGAACCGGACGCGCATCAAAGGTTTCGAACCCGGGACCTTGGTGGTGTTTTGCACCCAGCCCAACCAACTGGGCTGGGTGTCTAACCCGATAACTCTTATGTTTTAATTACATTTGTATACATACTGCCACTGATATCTTTCATTCAAAATAAAAATGGTTATGTGTATTTATGCGGTCATGAGCCGTCGAACCAGGGACGTGAAGGCCGTGTTTTGCACACATTCCACCGCTGGACTGTGTGTCTAACCCGGTTAAAACTTAGATTTTAATTACATATAACCCGTAACCCACTTCATCTTCTTCATTCAAACTCTTTTACCCAGAACATCCACCCGCCTAAAACCTTTCTCCAAATTCCCTTAAACGATTAATTAAGATAATATTATAACAAAGTATCAAGAAATTCTACCGAATTGATTTAATCGGCGGTGACTGATTTCGGCTCCTGTTGTATTCCGGCGAACATGGCCTTCCGGCGAACAGAGGATTCCGGCGACAGAGGGGGAGGGTTATAGAGTGGAGGAACAAATTGAAAGACTGAGCGATTTTGGATGAGGGGGCTGCATTCGGTATTTATAGAGTGGTGCTTGGGTTCGGTTTTAGGAAACCGCGTTCTATGATTACCAATCGTTTGCGGAGATGACAGCTATTAGATTGAAGTTTGCCAAGAATAGCCGCAAGCCAATTGTCGGAAAGTTCAAATGAAAAAGGAAAGGCGCGTTGCGAGGATTCTGGTTATCTGCAGGTTTTCCCGCCCGAGTGTATGTGTAGATATATATGTTGTTATGCGGAATCAGATACAACGAGTGCGTGTAGTCCAGTGGTGTTGGTGGTGTGTGTGCATCCGGGGGAACCCGGGTTCGATTCCCGGTTCACACATTTTTTAATACTGATTTTCTTTATTAAGCCTTTTGAATTATTATAAGTATTTATTATTTAGTTGGTTTATTTTATTTATTTAATTTATTACATAAATTCTTTAAACTTTATTTATTTATGTATTTTTTTAACATTGCTTTTCATCATTATATATAAGTAATATTGTAAACAATAAATTAATAACCGAACGACGTAAATAAATACCCTTTGATTGATAAATTGGGGCGGGTTTTCGAAACCCGATTTACACAAATGTTACAGTATCCCCTACTTTTAAAAATTTTGTCCCGAAATTTAAGTAGTAGTGGTGACCGGAAAAAGATGGGGGTACTTTTCGCGCATTGAGTCTTCACGTTCCCAAGTAAACTCGGGTCCGCGGTTTGACTCCCAACGTACCCTGACGATTGGAATACGACTTCGCCTCAAGCGCTTCTCACCGAAATCCATGATTTCTACTGGTCTTTCAACGAAGTGCATTGATTCATCGACTTGAATGTCTTCTAGAGGAATATGGAGGTTTTCGTCGGCGAGGCAATTTTTCAAAACGTGGGATGTATTCTGTTGAGTTCTTCTGGTAGGTCAAGCTTGTAGGCTACAGGTCCTACTCTTTCGAGTATCTTGAAAGGTCCTACGTAGTGTGGTGCTAGCTTGCCCTTTTGGCCAAAACGAACCACTCCCTTCCACGGTGACACTTTCAAAAGTACTTGATCACCAACACAAAACTCCAAGGGCTTTCATCGTTTGTCAGCATAACTCTTTTGACGACTTGAGCCGCTAGAAGATTGTTTCGAATTTGAAGGATTTTGTCAGTTGTTTCTTGAATCAATTCAGGTCCGGTGATATGTGCTTCGCCAATTTCATGCCAACATACTGGAGATCGGCATTTACGACCATATAAAGCTTCGAAAGGAGCCATGCCGATACTTGAATGATAGCTATTGTTGTACGAGAACTCGACTAACGGTAGATGAGCGTCCCAATTTCCTTTGAAGTCTATGACACATGCCCGAAGCATGTCTTCAAGGGTTTGGATAGTGCGCTCAGATTGACCATCAGTTTGAGGATGGAAGATGGTGCTAAGGTCTAACCGTGTACCCAAATCGGTTTGTACGGCTCGCCATGTTCGTGAAGTGAAACGACCATCACGGTCTGAAATGATGCTAAATGGTACACCATGACGGCTTACGATCTCATTGATGTAGATACGAGCTAACTTCTCGTTCTTGAAGTCCTCGCGAATCGGAATGAAGTGAGATGGTTTTGTAAGGCGATCGATTATTACCCATATGGTGCCATACCCACTGGAGGTGCGAGGTAACCCGATAATGAAGTCCATGGTTATGTTTTCCCACTTCCATACAGGTACTTCGGGTTGGACTAGAAGTCCTGAAGGTCTTTGATGTTCAGCTTTCACTTTGGAACATGTAAGGCACTTGGAAACAAAAACAGCGATATCCTTTTTCATGCCAGGCCACCAGTAGGTGTATCGTAGGTCTTGATACATCTTATCGGCTCCTGGGGTACAGAGTATCGTGTTTTGTGTGCCTCATTCATGAGGAAATCACGAAGGTTGTCGCGATCGGGAATCCATATGCGGTTTAAATAATATAGAATACCGTCGGATTTGGTTTCAATTTTGAGTTCAGCTCCACATGACAGCTCATCGCGTACGTCATTTTCCGTCACAGAGATATGTTGAGCTGCCCGGATTCGATCCTTGATATCGGTTATGATTTTCGAACATAGAAGACGAATAGAGTTCGCATATCCCTTTCGACTGAGCGCATCAGCCACCACGTTTGCCTTGCCAGGATGATACCGAATCTCGCAGTCGTAATCGTTGAGCAGTTCGACCCATCTTCGTTGCCTCATATTCAACTCTTTTTGGTTGAAGATATGATAGAGACTCTTGTGGTCAGTGTATATTTCACACTTGGTACCGTAAAGATAATGTCTCCATATCTTGAGGGCGAACACAACGACTCCAAGTTCCAGGTCGTGGGTGGTGTAATTTTTCTCATGGACTTTGAGTTGCCTAGAGGCATAGGCTATCACCATTCCTCTTTGCATCAATACACAGCCTAGACCTTGCCCTGGTTCGTCGCAATAAACCGCAAAGTCATCGCAACCCTCAGGGAGTGTAAGGACAGGTGTGTCACAAAGCCTTCGCTTTAAAGTTTGGAAAGCCTCCTCTTGCTTAGGTCCCCAAATGAAGGGTTTTCCCTTGTGAGTCAAGGCCGTGAGCGAAACGGCGATACGGGAAAAATTCAATGAAGCGTCGGTAGTAACCAGCCAAGCCAAGAAATGACCTAACTTCGGTAGGGGTACGTGGCGCTTGCCATTCTTGTACTGCCGTGATTTTCGAAGGATCGACATGAATCCCTTTGTTATTGACAACATGACCAAGGAATTGTACTTCTCTCAAACAGAATTCGCATTTTGAGAACTTAGCGTAAATCCTTTCAGTCCTTAAGAGTGTAAGAATGAGTCGAATGTGTCGTTCATGATAGGATTTTGACTTGGAGTAGATAAGAATGTCGTCGATGAAGACTATGACGAAACGGTCGAGATAGGGTTTGCATACCCTATCATCAAATCCATGAAGACAGGGAGGGCGTTGGTTAAACCGAAGGGCATAACCATGAACTCTTAATGACCATAACGAGTTCGGAAGGCAGTTTTTGGAATATCTTCTTCGCGCACTCTAAGCTGATGATAACCAGAATGAAGGTCGATTTTGGAAAAACAGGTGGCGCCTTGAAGTTGGTCTAGAAGGTCATCAATACGAGGCAGTGGATAGCGATTCTTAACCGTCAACTTGTTGAGTTCTCTATAATCAATGCACATGCGAAACGTTCCATCTTTCTTCCTCACAAAAAGAACGGGCGCACCCCAAGGCGATGAGCTAGGACGTATGAATCCTTTGTCAGTCAGCTCTTGCAGTTGACTGGCCAACTCTTGCATCTCGGATGGGGCTAACCTATAAGGAGATTTTGCGACCGGTGTAGCGCCAGGCACAAGATCGATTCGAAATTCGACTTCTCTCACAGGATGAAGTCCTGAAACGTCGTCGGGAAAAACTTGCGGGAATTCTTTCACAATTGGAATATCTTCGAGCTTCCTCTCCTTACCTTCCTTCTTAACGACGTGAGCTAGAAATGCGACGTAATTCTTGCGAAGATAACTTCGGGCTTGAAGGGAGGACATCAATTTGAGCCCTTTCGAAGGAGTTTCCCCAAAGATACGTAGTGTCTGACCGTCGGCGAGAGGAATACGAATGAACTTTTCATGGCACACCACTTCAGCGTGATGCCGGCTGAGCCAGTCCATGCCGATGATAACATCGAAACTTACCAATTTCATAGGAATGAGATCAATTGGGAAATCGTGATCATTTAGGGTGAGAGTACAATCGCGTATAATAGAATTTAATGAAGTGGGTTTTCCGTCAGCAACTTCCACCGTCAGAGATTCAATGAGATTATCACGAGGTTGGTCGAGAACAGATTTGAATTCTAAAGACACAAAGCTCTTATCCGCACCAGTATAGAATAATATGGATGCATAACTACCATTTATGAGAAACGTACCGTTGACCACATTGTTGTCAGCCCTGGCTTGGTTGGCATTGATATTGAAAGCTCTTCCTCTAGCAGGTGGAGGAGCTTGGTTGGCTTGGTTTACCGGGTTTGCTTGAGCTTGGGCATGGATGATGTTCACCAGGCGTGGGCAAGTATTCCTGAAGTGGTTTGGGTCCCCACAATTGAAACAGGCTCGCATGGATTGCATCATGGGGTAGTTGGGTTGGTAGTGAGGTTGGGCTGTGAGTTGTGCAGGTGGTAGAAGTAAGGGTTGTTGGGCTTGGCCCACCATTTGATTGTGGGTTTGGGTTGGAGGTTGACGGCGGTTCAATCGTTGAAGGGTACGGCAGGTTTGGATGGTGTGACCCGCACGGCCACAACTTGTGCAATGTTGGCAGGGGTTTTCAGGAGGGTGATGGTATTGACAACGGTTACACTTTGGGTGTGGGCCAGTGTATGGCCTTTTGAATGGTGCGGCCGGAGGGGCAACTTGGGTGATTGGAGCAGCAGTGATGGGAGGGTTGGTTTGGGTGACAGCAAAGTTCTTGCCATTTCGCTTCCTCTTACCAGCAAACTTCGAGGATGAACCTGGGTGGTTTGGAATTGGGGTCCCAATGGGTGTTTTCTTCTTCTCATCTTTAAATTTGCCGTTTCGTATGCGATTTTCAGTGAGTTCCGTAGCTAACTCCATTGCGGCTTCAAGTGTTGCAGGCGAAGTGCTTAAAACCGAATCTTGGATTTTCGAGAGGAGGCCTCGAATGTAGTGTTCAATTAGGCGGTATAATGGGGTGAACAGATTGGGGACCATCTGGTTCAACTCGAGAAATCTCTTATTGTATGAAGTGTGGTCTCCTTCCTTTTGTTTCAATGCGTGAAACTCGTCTTCTAGCTTTTTGATTTCGCTTCTTGGACAGGAGCGTCTCGTCATGATTTCCCTTAACTCTTCCCATGTTAAGGCCATGGCATCTTTTTAACATTTGTGTAAATCGGGTTTCGAAAACCCGCCCCTTTTATCAATCATAGAATAATTTGTTTTCGTGTTTAGATATTTATTTATGTATAAAAATAAAATTATAAAATTTAAGGATTTAACCCATTAATCAAGAAAAAAAACAAATCAACTTATTAATAACTAGTTATAATAATAATAACAAACAAGGAAATAACGGTTTTAAAAATGAATGGGTGAACCGGGAGTCGAACCCGGGTTCCCCCAGCCACACACACACAACAACACCGTTGGTCTACACGCACGTATTGTGAGAATATTGAGAACTTAAAGCTCTTGTTTCAAATGTATGTTGAAACCTGCAACAACTGGCAGCAAATCAAGGACGCGCTTTTCCTTCTTTTGAAATCTCCGACAGCTAAGCGGGATGTATTTCTGGCAAACTCGATTAGCCCAGCTGTCATCCTTCTGGCTAATCTTCCAATCATCGATTAACCTTACCAAAATCGAGCAAAGTCGGAACCTCCGCCACCCCTCTCTATAAATACTAGGCGAACTCTCTCAATCAACTCGCTCAATTCCTTCTCCTCTAATCGTAAGTTTACTCTGCCCCCCCTGTTTCACCGGAAACCGCAGCCTGTCGCCGGAATTAACTCGCCGGAAAACTCACTGCCGACCGGTAATAGTTCTTTACTTTCTAATTCAGTTCGTATATTATTTCATTCATTTTGATAACTTCAAAAGTATAGCAAGAAAGTTTAATCGAGTTTTGAAACCAAGAACATGTTATGGGATCAATTTAAAATGAAGAAGATGAAGGTGGCTTAAGTGTTTTTATGTAATTAAATCCTAAGTTTTAACCGGGTTAGACACACAGTCCAGTGGTGGACTGTGTGCAAACACGTCACTCACGTCCCCATTTCGAGTCTGGTTCATGACCGTATAACTGTTATATAACAGTTTTTATTCTTGATGAATTATAACATTTAGCAGTATGCATATAAAGATAATATAAAATCAAGTTTCATTGGGTTAGACACCCAGCCCAGTTGGTTGGGCTAGGTGCATCACATCACCAAGACCGCGGGTTCGAAACCTGTGGCTCGCACCGGTCGGATAGGTTAAAACCTTTTTGTAAATTTAAGTAAATCAGAATCGACTTAAAACATGTATAAAATTAATTAAAATCCAGATTCTTTCGGGTTAGACACGTAGCTCAGTTGGAAGAGCTGCGTGCACGCAACTGAGAGGTCACAAGTTCGAACCTCACCACACGCAGCCAAGCATTTAGCGAACCGGTCAGTCAGACCCCTTGTCAGGTCTGACAAGAAAATTTTATTATTTTATTTTTTTTCTCTATATTATTTTTACTTTTAAAATTGTTTAAACAAGACTTTTATAATTTAAATTGTAACAAAAACAACAAAAATAAATAAATCTAAAAAGTCTAATAAAAAGCACTAATTGAAAATATTAATCTCAAATAAAATTTATTTATCGAATTATTACGTTATCGTTTAGGTTAGTTCCTCTCGTGGTTAAATCCAAATTCGTGCGAGTTCGTCGTCAATCCAAGGAAAAACGCACCCAAGGTGAATGAATCTCTACAAATTCCCCGTTTTAATCACGTTTTGGGGTGTATCATGTGTCGTGAAATTCCTTTATTTTATTTAAACATTTGTGCTTATATCATCTTGTGACCAAATGTGTAATGGTTGTTGTGTGATTATTATGTGGATTAAATTTATCATTTCAGTGCACTCATTTCATTAGGCCCATCAGTTCCTCGTGGGATACAGGTTGAGCATCAGGTGCCTCATTAGATCGGCTCCGTTTGATTGAGCCTTGATCTCAAATACATCATCATTCATGTCATATATTCATTCAATGTGTTTTGTGATTGTTTACATATATATTTGCTCACATGTGATTTATGCACGACTTTTCTTTAATAAATAAAACAAGCAATTATTTAAAATGTTTTATCAAGGTTCACTCGCCAACTTTTGTTGACCCAAAATCTCCCCTGTTTTACACATGATACAGGTGATTCAGTTGAGGAAAGAAACACTTAGGATGGCCTAGAAGAATAAACAAGTTATTGCGTTGGAATAAACATTTAGATTCGTTTTTTTGTATTTGTATGAATTTTTTTATTGGATATTTGAATTTGTAATTTGAATTTAATAAATATGAAACTTCGTAGTAAATATCATGAGCTTTGGTGATAACCCAATCATGCCCCGACTTTTATTCCGCTACGGGTCGGGGTGTGACAATCTTCAACACCTCGCTTACCCTTTTCCATGTTCCACCAGGTAAGGGCTACCCCAAACAATCTTCCAGTCGCGTAACGTACCTTACGGTCCTCGGGACAGTCGCAATTGAGAAAGGTGTTTTCCATCTCCTCAAACCAGTGAAGGAGAGCGGTGACACCTTCAGTCCATTCATATTTTGGGGGATCGCAGGACTTGAAGTGTTTGTAGGTGCATTTGGGGGGTTTTGGGAGGAGGGTTGGCGACGCTTTGGTCTTCTTGGTTGGGAGAGTTGATGGGATTAGCGGTGAGAGCTTGCTGAACTTGTAGTAGATGTCAGGAAGCACTGCGGCCATTTGTTTAGCGATTTGCGTGGCCAAGCCTTCGTTTGACTTCCCTGACCTTCGACCTCCACGTAATTGCCTAGCAGACATCTACAGGAATATGTATAGGGAGATTGTGAGTTCAAGAATTTCCTAGGTGTCATGTGTCGTAAAAAAAAGGATGAAAACAACATAACTGAAAATAATTTAACTACATCCATAGGATGTCTTGGGTTTGCTTATGTTTGGGCCTCCAAAGGTCCCCCATACCATTTCCTGTGTAGTCATGTGGGCCCCCATGACTATTGGGCTTGGTAGGACTCACATTGGTGTCAGCGGGTTAACATTCGCACCACCCGAATGAAAATCGTAAAACATGATTGCGAGATATATGGTCAGAGGGTGTCTAGGTGTGGACACAATGACAGCTCAAAGTGGGGTTAGTTCACACGACGTTTGGTATAGCATGCTTTGGCCTAATAGGTCCTTCGTACTCTCATCGTTAGTCCCCAGGTAGGCAAACTGGTCTTTTATTTTGGATTTATACGATTGCCAAGCCTAGACAGGACGTTCCGACTACCGGTACTCGTACCCTTCAAGTTACTACATGCCCGTCGTGAAAACTCACTTTGATGTGAATTGAAAAATATGGAAACATTGCAAAAATCTTCGAAAAGAGATAACGGAAATTGTGAAATTGTGAGGTGTGTGCTTTCATAGATATGATATGATATGAGGGTATGATCTATGATCAGCATTGCATATTAACATGTACTTATGAGAATGTTTGCATAATGTTGTGTGTGAATATAAACATGAAACATATAAACATCATGAATTTTGCATGTAACACAGAGACAATTTAAATCTAGTCAACTATAGTATAGGCTCTAAAGGTCTAATAACCTATCCTATATCCCTATAGTCACAAGCTCTGATACCAACATCTCAATCCCCGACCCGCAGCGGAATAAAAGTCGGGGCATGATTGGGTTATCACCAAAGCTCATGATATTTACTAAGAAGTTTCATATTTATTAAATTCAAATTAAAATTTAAATATCCAACAAAAATTTCTTACAAACACAATAAAAATCTAAATGTTTGTTCCAACGAAATAACTTGTTTATTCTTCTAGGCCATCCTAAGTGTTTCTTTCCTCAACTTGATCACCTGTATCATGTGTAAAACAGAGAAAATTTTGGGTCAACAAAGGTTGGCGAGTGAACCTTGATAAAACATTTAAATAATTGCTTATTATGTTTATTTAAAGAAAATTGTGCATAAATCACATGTGAGCAAATACATATATGTAACCAATCACAAACCACATTGAATGAATATATGACATGAATGATGATGTATCTGAGATCAAGGCTCAATTAAACGTAGCCAATCTAATGAGGCACCTGATGCTCAACCCGTATCCCACGAGGAACTGATGGGCCTAATGAAATGAGTGCACTGAAATGATAAAATGAATCCACACATAAACCACACTACAAGCAATACACATTTGATCACGAAATGATATAAGCACAAGTGTTTAAATAAAATAAAGGAATGATACGACACATGATACACCCCAAAACGTGATTAAAACGGGAAATTTGTAGAGATTCACTCACAGTGGGTGCGTATTCTTGGTTGATGATGAGTTCGCACGAGTTGAGAATTTGACCGATGAAAGAGTACTAAGCTAAAATAACAACGCGATAACTTGATAAATAAATAAGCTAACTCTTTGATTAAAAACCCTTGTTTAGATTTTTAAGTTTATTTTTGTGATTTTTTTATTAATATTTTAAACCCTTGTAATTTAGGTATTTTTAATAAAATTTTCTTTTAATATAACTATAGAATAAATAAATAAATAAATAATTAAATAAAATAATAAATAAAAAAATTGTCAGTCTGACAATGTCTGTCAGGCCGGCCAAACAGTGGAACTCGTATGCGTGTGTGAGGCTCGAACTCGCGACCTCTCGTTCGTGTGCACGCAGCTTTTCCAACTGAGCTACGTGTCTAAGCCGTAAGATTCTGGATTTTAATTATTCTTATACACATTTTAGGTTTATTCAAATTTAATTAAGTTTAAAAAGGTTATACTGGATCGAACCGGACGCGCATCAAGGGTTTCGAACCCGGGACCTTGGTGGTGTTTTGCACCCAGCCCAACCAACTGGGCTGGGTGTCTAACCCGATAACTCTTGTGTTTTAATTACATTTGTATACATACTGCCACTGATATATTTCATTCAAAATAAAAACGGTTATGTGTATTTATGCGGTCATGAGCCGGATTCGAACCAGGGATGTGAAGGCCGTGTTTTGCACACAGTCCACCGCTGGACTGTGTGTCTAACCCGGTTAAAACTTAGATTTTAATTACATATAACCCGTAACCCACTTCATCTTCTTCATTCAAACTCTTTTACCCAGAACATCCACCCGCCTAAAACCTTTCTCCAAATTCCCTTAACGATTAATTAAGATAATATTATAACAAAGTATCAAGAAATTCTACCGAATTGATTTAATCGGCGGTGACTGATTTCGGCTCCTGCTGTATTCCGGCGAACAGGGACTTCCGGCGAACAGAGGATTCCGGCGACAGAGGGGGAGGGTTATAGAGTGGAGGAACAAATTGAAAGACTGAGCGATTTTGGATGAGGGGGCTACATTCGGTATTTATAGAGTGGTGATTGGGTTCGGTTTTAGGAAACCGTGTTCTATGGTTGCCAATCGTTTGCGGAGATGACAGCTATTAGATTGAAGTTTGCCAAGAATAGCCGCAAGCCAATTGTCGGAAAGTTCAAATGAAAAAGGAAGGCGCGTTGCGAGGACTCTGGTTATCTGCAGGTTTTCCCGCCCGAGTGTATATGTAGATATATATGTTGTTATGCGGAATCAGATACAACGAGTGCGTGTAGTCCAGTGGTGTTGGTGGTGTGTGTACATCCGGGGAACCCGGGTTCGATTCCCGGTTCACCCATTTTTTAATACTGATTTTCTTTATTAAGCCTTTTGAATTATTATAAGTATTTATTATTTAGTTGGTTTATTTTATTTATTTAATTTATTACATAAATTCTTTAAACTTTATTTATTTATGTATTTTTTTTAACATTGCTTTTCATCATTATATATAAGTAATATTGTAAACAATAAATTAATAACCGAACGACGTAATAATACACTATTGATTGAAAATTAGGGCGGGTTTTCGAAACCCGATTTACACAAATGTTACAGAAGGTGGAAGAGGATTGATGAGGTGGAAAGATGATTGGTATATTTCTTGGTATTTCTTGAGTATATATTATGTAATTGAGTATATAAAAAGTATAAAAGTATAATTCAAGTATTGAGGATGTGCGTATAAGTATTTATACGTGTAATTGTGTCGGTTTGCGTATAAATACGTATTTAAATGATCGGTTGTGTGAATAAAAAATATGTATAAAATATGAATTTTATTATGATTAACGCCTCAAATTGTGAGATTTAAATTAAAATACGAATGTAAGGTTTCTAAAATTAGAATACGAATACAAACATTTTTAAAATAGAAATACGAAGATATGAGGCGTTACAGTCTCCCCTACTTTAGGAAATTTATCCCGAAATTTATTTAAGAGGAAGACCTTGGAGAAAAAGTATTTTGGCTAGAAGAATGATTATCTAAAATCGAGACTTAGAAGTTTAGAATGTGTTGGAAAATATGAAGTTTCGAGGAACGAAAAGATAGGTTTGTAAAAAGAGTTTGAATGTTTAAACTGATTGATTGCAAACGGGGTTTGTATAAAATGCAGAGAATAACGGGGAATAATGGAGGTATAAGAGTGAACAATTGACCTAATAAACAAATGCGAGTATAATAATGGTATGCGTATTGAAAACGATGAGTTAACAATGGGGTCTCTTGTGGATAATCGGATATCGCGCGTTTAGCAATGCGTTTGTGAGTTGTTAAAGTTTGTATCGGGTCTAAATAGGTCTGCAAAACACCGAATTTCTCATGGCACGTTTTACGAAAGTTTAGTAACATGGTGAAAACACTTATATATAGGAAGTACCAGCGGCGTATCCACCATGTTTTGACCATGTTATGTTCGTTTCATTAATCGATTCCATGTTACGTTTCGTGTCACAATCAGGGTTTATTAACGTATTACAAGGGAGAATGATAGCGTATAGAATTTACGTAGGTAAGCATGATTGTATTTAAGTATGTGAGAGTATAGAGTATAAGTATGAGTATAAGTATGAGTATGAGTAAAATCTTTGAACAACACATGATATACTTAGTTAACAAGATTAACGCATTACTGGCATGTGAATAAACATGTCAAACCATCATGTACCACAATGTAGACTTCCCATTATCGTCGGAACGAAGAGGGTGTAAAATAGTTTACTTAACATGAACTCAAAATACGGGCGGGCGCTACTCCTATAGCGCTACACAAGCGCTATACATGTTAAGGTGTGGCTTGATCAGAGTTAATGACAAGTTTATCACATGAGTATGTGAATAAACAAGCCAAATCATCGTGTACCGCAATGTTGACTAGTCAATATTGTCATAATGAAGAGTGTGTAAAATAGTTTACTTAGCATGATATAGTTTACTTAACATGACCTCAAGAATACGGGTGGGCACTACTCCTATAGCGCTACACAAGCGCTATACATGTTAAGGTGTGGCTTCTTACGAAGTTAATGACAAGTTTATCACATGAGAATGTTCCAGTAATCCCAAATCAAATATAATGTTTAGTATGCACTTACTGAATCGTTTTGTATTAAATTTTGGATAAATGAGGAGTTTGTTGTGCATAAATTCGATTCTAGTATAATGTTAACTTTGAAATGAATGAGGAAATAAGTATTATATTGCATAAAATTAAGGTAACGTAAAAGAGAGGCTTGATAAAATGTTAGAGTGTTTCGCGTTGAAAAACTTTAACTATTCCAAGGTGAATCATAAGGCCTTTCAAATTAGGGAGACATGCTTTGGCCTAATAGGTATAATACTCTCGTCGCCTGGCGATTAATGGCATTTACCCTTTCAGTTAATACGTGTCCCTAACTTGATCGAAATTACGAAACTTTGGCGAGATTGAAAAATCAAAGAGTGGAACCAGTTGTCAAGGTGTGGATATCAATCCTAGCTTGACAATTTCGTCCCCAAAATGTGGTTTATTGAACAAAACAAGATAAAATCTCAAGTCGTCAATAAGGATCCACTAGATTATGAAATGTAAATTCCCATCAAAATATGGATACCACTCCTGGCTTGATGGTGAAATTTGTGCAAAAGTATCATGTAAGATGGATTGAAATTCGTCACCAAAGGCGGGAATCACCCCTGTTTTGATGAGTCATTTCGATTGTGGAAGAAGAGTATTTTCAAGAATGTGTATTGTGTTTTGTGTCTTAGGAAAGACATATTGTATGTTTTAAGATCAAAGGGGAGAGAGAAACAAGGTGGGAAGCATAACAGTTTGGACAAGTACCAAGAATGGTCAAAATTATGGTACTTAAACTATAGACTAGGTCGAACATGGCAATTCTACCTAATTCCTATAGTTATGGCTCTGATACCAATCTGTCACACCCCAACCGATGACGGAAACATCGGGATGAAATGAAAGAGAGATTGCAAGAGACTTCATAACACTAATTGTGACAAGTTTTTAATAATTACTTTTTACGTTGCTTGAACTAGGAACACAATAAGTTTAAAATGAATAATGTACAATAAGTATTCAAATAAATAAATTTCATTTCATTACAATGATTTTTGTACAAGTATTGGAATCGAGATACAACAGGATTGAAAATAAATTACAATACAACAAACATTAAAATTTAAATGCGTTTCTAGGCAATCCTACTAGATTCATCTGTCACAATCCTGCAACATGTAATAAAAGCACGGATCAGTACAAAAGCAATGGCGAACATACAAGTTTGAATATAAGTTTATGTATAAAAGTTTGTCTCAATCCACATGGCATTTATATTCAAGTTGAAACGAGCATACATAAATAACTTACGCATGGCAAATAGTATATAATCAAAATCTTTAACTAGCATGCATAACAACCTAAGCATAACAATATCATGAGAATACAAGTTGAAACTAACAAGCATAAACTACCTAAGCATAACAATGAACGTGTTCGATGGCTTGAGTACTTAATTATAATCGATTGCGAAAAGTGGATTTTGTATACATGTTGCACCCAAAAATGCGTTAAAGCGTAAAAAGGATCGAGTATGCTCACGGTTTTGCAAAGCTTCCTTTGGTGATTTCGTGAAGAGTTGGAGGTTGGAGCTTCAAGCTTCCTTTAAAACACTTAGTGTTTTTTTAGAACTCTTATAGTTCTCTTCATTGCTTGGAAGATTTGAGAGAAGTAGAGAGGTTGAGAGAAGAATGGTTGGAACACTTAGTGTCCTTTTAGAATTCTTAGAATTCTTGATTTAGAGAGATTGAGAGAATTAGAGAGATGGAGAGAAGAATGGTGTGAAAAAAATGGTAGAAGGAGGCTGGTATTTATAGATAGAGAAGGTGGAAAATGGTGAAATATGATTGGTTAAAGAAGGTGGAAGAGGATTGAAAAGATGATTGGTGGAGAAAGGAGGTGGAAAAGGGTGAACTATGATTGGTTAAAGAAGGTGGAAGAGGATTGAAAAGATGATTGGTGAAGAAAAGAGGTGGAAAAGGGTGAAATATGATTGGTTAAAGAAGGTGGAAGATGATTGATGAGGTGGAAAGATGATTGGTATATTTCTTGGTATTTCTTGAGTATTTATTTTATAATTGAGTATATAAAAAATATAAAAGTATAATTCAAGTATTGAGGATGCGCGTATAAGTATTTATACGTATAATTGTGTCGGTTTGCGTATAAATACGTATTTAAATGATCGATCGTGTGAATAAAAAAATATGTATAAAATATGAATTTTATTATGATTAACGCCTCAAATTGTGAGATTTAAATTAAAATACGAATATAAGGTTTCTAAATTAGAATACGAATACAAAAATTTTTAAAATAGAAATACGAAGATACGAGGCGTTACAGTACCATAACCGGTATTTTTGGTATCAGTATCGGTTGGCACCAAGCTCATCTCAACCCTTGAAACTAAAAAAAAGAAGAAATCAGTAAAAGTTGAAGAAAATCAACAAAAAAAGTTGTACGATGCTATTGTTGTTCGTATGGTACCCGTGATCAGGGATGAGCAAATGATATCGGGTAGCAATACCGAACTTTCCGAACTAAAATTGTGAGTTATTAGAGAAAAATTATATAGTATAAATAAAAAAAGTTGTCACGTGGCAACTTCTTAATGAATTTACCACTATTCATTAGCTTTGTTTTTTAATAGATTAAACTGCCAAAATGGTCCCGAGATTTGGTTACTTTTGTCACTTTAGTCCAAAGCTCAAACCTTTTGAATCTGGGTTCTTGTGGTTTCAATTTTGTTACCATTTTCATATAAAAGCAAAATCTGGTCAGATTTTTCAGTTAATATTCAGTTTTTTTTTGTCTTTTCCCCCCTTTTAATGAAGGGTAAAATGGTCAGATTTTTTTAATTTGTTATACTAAAACGTTAAAAGACCATTTTCACCTTCATTAAAAGAGAGGAAAAGACCAAAAAATGGATGTTAACTAAAAAATCGGATCAGATTTTGATTTTGGATGAAAATAACAACAAAATTGAAACCACAAGGACCTAGATTTAAAAGGTTTAAGTTTTAAACTAAATTGATAAAAGTGATCAAACCTCAGACACCATTTTGGTAGTTTACTCTTTTTAATATATTGATAATGATAGTTTAACAAATTATCACATGCAAAATGGCAATTTCAACGAGAAAACATAAAATTCAAGTAAAAACAGTATGAAAAAAATGAAAGGCTTACCATGAAAAACCAACAAAATTTTATAAAAAAGAATCCATACTATAAATCAGCAACATTTTGTTTTATTGTGATGTTGTACCCGGAGTATGGGGAGTTTTTCAAAAAAGAAAAAAAAATCACTTTTAATCCAAAGGTTTTTATCTTTTGTATTTTAACCTTTTTAATTTTTTTTTACTTTTAACCCAACTTTTCATCTTTTGTAATTTAACCCAGCACTTTTCTCCCCCATACTTTTTTATCTTTCGCAAGATTTTCGGTTTAAGTTTGCTTCTAAATTTTGCGAGTTAACACATCGTAACGTGCGCGTGGGGTTCAACGTTTTTTGGTCTATCTTTTCACATTTGACAAGCTCCTCGCAACGTGTCTATTTTCCCCGTTTGACAAGTTCGCCGCAATGGGCGGGTCCTAGATAGACTTAGTTATTCTTTTCTATGTTTTACGTTTCTGTCTAATTTCTTCGATTAACACACTGTAACAGGTGTGCGTGGTTCAATGATTTTACGTCTGCTTTTTGTTTGGTGTAATTTTTCCCATTTTATCTATTTTATTTTTACGATTTTTTTCCGATGTTGAGGGTCGCTGCCAGTGGTGTGGCATTGGTGCTACTTGGCATGGTTTTACGAACGTTTTTAACCTATTATTTTTTTTACTAATATTTTGTTTCGTTTTACCCTTATACTTCCTTTACTTAAGAACTAAATTTTTACGTGCATATTTTATGTACGTGTAGGTATAAATATGATTTGCTTTACGTTTCGACGTAAACTTTTATCTGGAAATGAGTCAGGTTAAATATAATACGTTTTTGTTTAAAGAAACCATTTTTTACAAGCATATATTTATGTACATTTTGATATAAATTTGATTTGTTCTATGTTTCGACGTAAACTTTTTTGGGAAATGAGTCAGGTCAAATATAATATGTTTTCGTAAATTTTGTTTCGAACCGAGTGGAATTAAATTGTGGTTTTCCCCCCTTTTTTCAAAAGGTCTAATTAATCCCTTTTTATTACATGTGTCAGTTTTTCCTTCATACTCGTTACGTTTTCTATGTATGTGTCGGGTCACATATAATACGTTATGATTGTACGATATGAATTCGATTTACTTTACGTTTTGATCCAATCGCAATGCTTATACAGGTTACATTGAGTTCAATCGGAGACGTCGAAACACGTGTTTTCATATGGTTAATGCATCACATAACATTTGGACTAATCCGTTAATGTTTATGATGTACCCGCACACGTTCTTATTGCTAGTTTGTAACAAATAGAAACTAATAATTGAGTTTAAATTTCTATATTATTATACAATTATTTTAAACTAGATTTAAGCCCCGCGACGTTGCGGCTATGACTTACAAATTTAGGCGTAACGTATACCAGGAATACCAACTTCGCGTTTGTTGTGATATGTGTTCCTTTCATGTCTACGTATTTCTTTTTTTCTCAAAAAGTACCTGAAAACATATATAATAATAAAACAAAGTTCGGGATTAATCTATCTTCTTTTAAGTATAAATTAACATGTTTTAAATTACTAATTATTATATATCGAGTAAAAACTGAAATAAGATTATAATTTACTTTATAGTGGTTGGTGGTGGTTTTGACGGTGGTTGTGATGGCAATAAACAAAAGGTTTTAACAAAGTTAATTTTTATTCGATAAAAGAGTTGTTGCTTACCTATATGTATAAACATCCCTAATTACCCACTTTATTTATCTCCCCCAAAACTTCCTTTATTTCTCTCTCTTAAACTCAAATTTTCCTTCAATATTTGATTTCATAAATGTTGTATAACATATCCTCAACTCTTCCAAGAATCTTTACATAAATCTCTTTTATGAGGTATATACCTACATACATATATAATCTGTATTTGTATAGGTAACCTCCTCAACTGTGTCCAAATTCTTGAAAGTTATTTCCAACCCCCACCATCTCAAAACCTCATCATCGGGGCATTTAAGCACCGGTACCGCCTCGCCAGAAAACTGGTTGAGGGTTGTTTGTTGCTTTCTACGACGACCCCCTCTCTCATTATTCACTCAACATCTTCTTATTTCTGATTCGACGTGGTTTTCGGATTTTTTATAACCGAAGATTTCGGTTCGGTTTTCGGATAACCATTTTCAATAACCGAAAATAATCCAACCGAACCAATATGTTATAATAGTATGTCAAATCCATCTATTTTTATGTTTAAGTGTTTAATCCATGCTACTAAGAATTATTAATTTTATTCTTTATTGTCAAATATTTATAAAAAGAAAATTAACAGGTTTATGTATCATTAAAATGATTTATCAATTGTTTACAAGAAATAACTAAATTTAACATAAAAATTAAATGACTTTCAAAGTACTTTAAAAGAAAACGTCTTAATAAAAACATTAAAATGGATTCGTTAGAAGGTTACGTTTATGTGAACACTATTAATAAAAAAGACTAAATATATTAACTTAAATGTAAATATTTAAGAAACATTCTTAATTATACTTTTAATTTTTGAATCTAACATAATTTATTTAATAAACCGAGAAACTGAACCAAACTGTTGTTAAAACCGTAATAACCGAAACCAAAAACACTGAAACCAAACGACTTTCAAAAACCAAAAACTGAACTTTCGGTTACGGCTTTGGTTTTACCCAAAAACCGAACCGAACCGTGCACACCTCTACACCACCTAAGAAAACCAATAAAAGGATAAATGAAAAATAACTTGTATAATATATCTAGCACAACTTACAAGCAATGATACCTAAGATTGTTATAAAATAACAATATATAAATGTTCATAATATGAGTTGGTGTGAAACTTTTATATTTAGTTTTGCTTGCAATATAATATAATATAATACAATAAAAAGTTAATAGTTTAGAATAGAAAGACAATTAAATAAGGTAATATTTATGGAACTTTTATACTTACTTGTGCTTGCAATGTAATATAATACAATGAAAAGTTAATATTTTAGAATAAAAAGACAATTAAATAAAGTAATATTTATATAATGGCAAGTGTCATTAATTTATCATTCAAATACAAGGTAAAAAGTATTTATATTATAGATAATGTTTTAAAAATAGTTTATTATCAACTTATTATACGTGTCAAAAAACTATAATATATATATTTTATAAAGTAATTACAAACTATAATATATATATATATATATATATATATATATATATATATATATATTATAAAGTAAATTACACACAACAATAATATACTTCACATAACTCATCTATTAAAAACAAGTGAATACATTGGGAGCAATTAAAAAAATAGTTTAGTTATGTAATACAATGTGTACTGGGGCTTGAACTTCTAGTCTTTTATTTGGGCATTATTTGACATGTGCTCACATATAGCAAAGGCGTTTAAAGTTAAAAAGGGGTGTAGTGTGACTTGAACTTCAAGCCCCCTTTGCAATGATTATATATTGTAACTGAATTAAATAAAAAATAAAAAAACATCAAAAACTTTTTGTTGGTCATTCTCTTTTGATCAGGCGTATTCAAGCCCACACCCAAGCCAAAAAATGCCCTTAGGGGCGGTGTTCACGTGTGAATGTGGCATTTTTTGCCCATCCACGCCCAAATCACATATCACTACCGGTGGTCTAAAAAGTATGGCATGCCTCGTAGTTTAGCACATCGACAAATGTGAAAGGTGTCTTTTTTAAAAACGGTCCAAGTTTGATGGTGTATTATTACGTAGATTTAAAAGTAAGTCTAGAAGGTGTGGGTCGGTGTAAAAATTATCATTTAACAAAATATATTAGTTTCACAGGTTAGTACATTCTTTTAATTTCAATTTCATCCTTATATTATAAATAATATAAGTTTTTAACGCATATAATTTCCATTTAACTTGATTTTTCTTTAATAATTTACATACTTTCAAAAAACTAATATGCAACTTTATTTGATTTAGTTTCTCTACGTTCCGATACAAAATTTCATTGGAAATAAAGTTTTAATTACAATAAAGCATTTTTTGGTATCATAAGCTGCAACGCATGTTAGTGCACGGTAACAAACTGTATCGATATTGTCCAAACAACATCAGTACCAGTATCAATATTATCGTAACTAGTATAAAGATCAAATAAAAATAAACTTAACGTACTAAACGTACAAACTGAAGGAAAAGAGAAAAACACGCGGTGGCATTTTGGTAATTATCAGCAACTATCAAATTACTCTACAAATGATCCTGTAGAGTAATTTGATATTTTGTAGAGTAATTTTATAAAATGTTCTTGTAGAGTAATTTTGTTCTTGTAAGGTAATTATCAAATTACTCTACAAATGATCCTGTAGAGTAATTTTGATCTTGTAGAGTAATTTTGTAAACTGATCCTATAGAGTTATTTTGTTAGCATTTAATTATGGGGTATAGCTTTATGGTTTAGTTTTTAGCTTTTAGTTTGGGTGGGGGGGTTTAGGTTTTTTTTTTTTTTGGGGGGGGGGGTGGGGGGGTTAGGTTTTTTTTTTTATCAAAATTACTCTACAAGAATATTTTACAAAATTACTCTACAAGATCAAAATTACTCTACAAGACCAAAATCACTCTACAAATGATCCTGTAGAGTAATTTTGATAATTACCCTACGACCATATATTTACGAAAATGTCACCGTGTTTTTTTGACTTTTCCTTCAATTTGTACGTTTAGTACGTTAATTTTATTTTCACCGGAACTTAACTCATCATAACTAATACCAATATTTACTTTTTAGTTTTCAATCGATATAAAACACATTTAAATCAACTTTTGGGTTTTCTCTAGTGTCGATGTCGTATCAAACTAATAGCAACCGAATTCACGTCTCATACAATTTTGCATTCTTTTTTAATGAAGTTTAATGAGAATATATATGTCATGTCCCTTCAAATAAACCGCTAAAAGCCATATGACATGATAACCATAACAATGTCTTTATATCTTCACTTTCAATGATGATATGCACTCGAATCACTGCAATCAACACGAATCTCCACCTCTTCTTCACCCCTTTCACAATCCAATTCAAACCCTAGACCCCATCAATGGCGGCTTGTTTGGGTCCTCTATCCGAAATGCGCACCGTTCGCACGGTTCTCGAAGAACTGGACGAACAAAACCAACCGACCCGACCCGAAACACCGGATTCAAACCCTGATTCAACCGCCTCAACCTCCACCTCCATCATGGTGATGCGGCATAAGGTGGAGAGAATCTTTCCGGTTTATGCGAGGGGTGGATTGTCCCCAAGATCCGACCCGGTTGGTTTTTCGGGTTCGGTTGTGGGTGATTCCATCTGGGATGCTGTTAGATTAGAGGCAAAGGCTGAGGTAAATTTAAATTACTCAACTTTTTTAATAAAGTTTTGATTTTTGTTATTTTGTAGGTGTTTGATGAAATTTAATTTGTTGTTTATTTGATAGTGATTATGAAAGTTTAGTTAGGAATATATGATAATATGTTTGGTGGGTTTATTATTATTATTATTATAATTATTATAATTATTACTATTATTATTATTTTGTAATAATTGTAGGGTTTTTTTATGTATTATTGGATGGTCCATAGTTTGTATGGTTTATATGATACTTGTAATAATTGGTGGTGGGAGATTTTCCCAAAAAGGGAATTATGTGCAAGTCAACTTGGTGAATTATTAGTGTGATTAATTGATATTCTGTTGGCCCCTTAAGAACCCTACTTTAGAATGAAAAGATTAAAGACATGTTACTTAAAGGTTTCTTTTTTTTCAATGATTAAACTTGGTTTAACAAGATTGTTTCTTTATTGAATCTTTTTGAATAATATTAAGTGAATTTGAGGAACATTAAAGTTGTCTTAGTGTTAAATTTGAAATTGTACTCTTTTTTATAAGATGGTACTTTTGTTTTTTTTTTTTGAATAGTTCAATAAGATTGATTCTTTATCGAATTTTTTATGATAAAACGGAATGAATTTGAGGATCATCGAACTTATCTTGATGTTAAAACTTAACATTGTGCTCTTTGTTATAAAGATGGTACATTTCTTTTGTTAAATAAGTTGTAGGGGCTGTTTGTTTACCTCTTAATGATGCTCTTAATGGTTCAGACCTCTTACTGGTTCAACACTTAATGGTTCAGACTGTTTGTTTCGTGAACAAATATGGTTCAGACATTTGCATCTGAATGGTTAAGCATTATACAGAGTCTGAATGGTTAAGACCTCTAATCTGAATTGGTCAGACATTTGCCTCTGAACAGTTAAGCATTATACGGCTCTTAATGGTTTAGCACTTAATGGTTCAGACCTATTACTGGTTCAGCACTTAACCATTCAGAAGTTGCCAAACAGCCCCCTAGTATGATTGGATGATTGGTTGAAGTGATTTGTGTGAAAATATACCTTAACCGGATGCGTTTTTGAGATGAACAATTTTGGAATGTGATTTGTGTGAAAATGTTACACAATATAGTGGTGATTGTATTTCTGAGGTTGGTTATTTGATATGAAATTTCAGGCAGAGAATGAACCAATTTTAAGCAGCTTCTTATATGCCAGCATACTGTCACATGATTGTTTAGAGCGAGCATTGGGGTTTATTATTGCTAACCGGCTCCAAAATAATACTTTATTAGAAACCCAATTAATGGATATATTTTGTGATGTATTGGTTCAAAATAGAGGCATCAAACGGGCATTACGCATGGATCTGCAGGTGATGCCATTAGCTAGTATTCAACGTCTTCGGTCTTTTTATATCATTTACTGATATTTTGGGTTTGTGGTTGGTATTTTATTTACAAAGGAGCTTATTTTATTGTTCAACGAACTTCCTTCCGCAGGCATTTAAGGAAAGAGATCCTTCATGCTTGTCTTATTGCTCCGCTCTTTTATACCTAAAGGTATATCAATTAGAATATAACGTCTCTTATGTATATCTCTAGTAAATTGGTATCGTTTAATTTACTTGCATGAAAATTAAATGGCATTTATTGAATTCACGATACAATTGTAGGGTTACCATTCTTTACAAACACATCGAGTAGCACATGCACTGTGGAATCAAGGACGCAAGGTGTTGGCTCTTGCGCTACAAAGTCGAGTCAGTGAGGTAGCATATGGTTTTGTAAATTGTAAATCATTTTATTCATGGTATCTTTTTTTCAGTTTGTATCTATTTAAATAAATTGCTTATTCTTATTTACAAAAACTAACTTCTTTGTAGGTGTTTGGAGTCGATATACATCCAGGTATTGTTTCAAATTTTATTTTCTTGACATAAATAGTAGATTTTTATTGGATTTTATCAATAACTATTTCTCTTTTGGGCTCACAGCTGCCAAAATCGGGGAGGGGATATTATTGGATCATGGAACGGGCTTAGTTATTGGAGAAACTGCTGTTATTGGAGATAGAGTTTCCTTAATGCAGGTAAGTTCAGTTTATAGCTAATTTAATCAATTAATCTGCATGGACTGTGAATTTAGTCATCTCAACAATACTGAAGTTTTGGTTGTATTTGGTTGCTCATGTATATGATTTAAGGTTAAATCTTCATTGTAAAGTGAGGTCTGAATTTTGTAAATCACCGACATTAACTACATATCTATTTATGAGTGAGTCGATTTTAGTTGTGTTTCATCTCACATTGACCTAACGGGTCAAATGGTATTTTAACCGAAAGGGGAATGTGTCAAAACAGGCTGAAAGTCGCACAAAGTCTGATTTTAATATATACAACCTTCTAAATTGCTTCTATTCGAAGATTTAGGATTACTATTCTAATAATATATTGTTTTTGTAGTCAAAATAAGCACATTAAATACTATTAAAACTTGACAAAATTTATTTCTGGTCAACCGAGTAGGGCTGTAATCGAGCCAGCTCGTTAAAAAAAGTTTATAATTTTTTTACAAGTATTGATAACATAAAGACAAAAATATAAATAAATAATTAACATAAACTTATGTACTAATTTTGTTTTTTTCTAATATATTAAACACAGAAAGGCATATTAAAATATTATATGCATATTTTTATTTTTTTTTCCGTTACATTTATATGTTATATTAGTTAAACTTGAAATGTTAACACTTTAACATATTTTCAATTTGAAATGTTTTAGGCCTAGCTCAAGCTCGGCTTGTTTACAGATCGAGCCGAGCTGAGCCGGCTTGTTTACAACCGAGCTATTTTCGAGCGAGCCACGAGCTTTTAGAACACCCATAGGTCAACGCAACCCAGCTTGCCTAGTGTCAACCTGAAACCATTTTGAACCCACTTCCGCCCGTTTCACCTCCAATAAACATTTATGAGTGTACATATTATTTTTACAGGGTGTAACCTTGGGAGGGAGTGGGAAAGAAACAGGGGACCGACATCCAAAAGTTGGTGAAGGTGCGCTGATTGGAGCTAGCGTGACCGTACTTGGGAATATAAAAATCGGTGAAGGCGCAATGATTGCTTCAGGTTCCCTTGTTCTCAAGGATGTTCCTCAACACAGGTGAGACATGATATATATTGCAAACGAAATAATTTTGTTTCTTTAATTAGGCTTATATCAAACACCAGCGGTCTGATGGTTAACTTTTTTTTTGTTTAAAGTATGGCTGCAGGAATACCAGCCAAGGTGATCGGTTATGTAAAAGAGGAAGTTCCATCGCTAACAATGAAACATGGTATGTAAATGTAATATTAATAGATAAATTATTCTTCTTTTATTGTGGCTTTGAATCATATTGTTGATCCTTTGTGTGTGTGTTTTATGGCAGATGCAAGCAAAGACTTCTTTGAGCACGTAGCCATCGGTTACGAGGGAAGAACCAATGGCGAGGATGCTGCTTAACCGTAAAAGATGTCTTTGTACGTGCAACCATAGGTTGCCAAGGAAGATCCATAGGAAAACTACTTGATATAACCAATATATTCTCAAAATTATAGTGTATTATTGAAATAAGTAGAAGCTATATAAAATTACTCGGATAGCTCACATCATTTCCCGACATAGCATAACATGTGAATTGTTCTCCTAACTGCATTTTCGCTTACATGACAACAACTCTGGCGACAAATGAGGTATGCAGTTGTGCTTTAACTAAAGATCCTGATGAATATGTATCCAGAACACCAACCAGCTGCTTTCATATTTGATGAAGACGGGTTCGAGTACTGAGTGTAACTTTTTATTTGATCTTGAATCAAGGTTGATCAGGTTGAAGTTATCGAATGTGAGTACGATTACACCAACATGTCGGGATTTGGAATAATAAGATATTGGCTCGAATTCTTAGCAAGATATATGAGCCATATATGTAATGTTAGAATAAATTTTGGTCAAGCTTGAATAAGATTTGCTTTTTAGTATATAAACTCAAATCTTCCGTAATCTTATTGTGGGTTAAAAAAAAGGGAGGCATACCGGACGATAGGTCCTCGAAGCCGAAGGCCCGAGGCGAGAGGTGAAAGTGAATGAATGCTCACATACATAAAGTGCTCTTATTTGTAAAGCCGTTTCTTAAACTTTTTCTGTAAATCACATTCTATACACAACACTATGTTTATAAGAGGTGGCAAGATAGGAGAGTCCGTTAACGAGTCAAAACGGATTCAAAGTCAAAACGGGTAATATTTTAGGTTGAAACTGACCGGTCAAGTTGGGTTGACCTGGCATGGTTTTTTGTCCAACTTATAATTTTCTTTATAAGTGATCAATGTGTGAATGGGGTAAATTGTGGACTTAATCATCCGATAGAACGAATTTACATCGAGACAGATGGTAAACGTGCAACAAGCTGTGACGCTATCCCTTTTTAAATAGCAATATATTATAAGATTATGGAGCAATATATTATAACAATAATAATCAATTAACTAAACAAAGTGATTGAAGAGGATCTATAAATCTTCAAATAGGATTTTGAAAGAACGCATGATCTGATTTAATATCTTACGAAGATGTGCATTAAAATTGAGTCTTAAAGGCTCATATGGAGTAAAAGTTTCTCTTCCTCATGACCACCAACTTTATAAGACAAGCATGAACATGTCAAAAGAGTAATTTCTAAAAAGGTCCAAATTCTCAATGGTGAACTTTGGTTCATTAAATACAACCTTGGATGCCTTCTAATAAAATGAAAATTACAGAAAGACCCTCGTGTATAATGAGGACATGTGAAGAGGAAAAGACAAATAAAAAGATCTGGAGTCTATCTAGAAAAGAGGGATATAAAAAGAGAAGGAAGGAAGGAGAACGGACATCGAGCTTCAACAAGTCTTTAAAAAAGTTTTTCATGTACTACTAAGAGTGTTGTATTTTCTTATCTTTTGTATCTTTTCTAGACATCAACCACTTTAAATCATCACCCATGAAATGCTTTCCCATATCCTTATAAAGTTTTTGAGTGATATTTCTATTTTAGATATTTCTCTTTTAAAAAGGAAATTCTACAATCGTAAACCGTCTCCTTTTACCCTACACAGGAGGTAGGAAACGAAACCAGATTGTGCTAAGGCTTCTTAGGTTTGGTTTCAAAGAGCCTAGTAAAAGACCCGCAATGTAACCCAATAACAATATTAAGTTGCATATAATATCAATCAATTTTATTTAACTGCCTGCCAACGAATACTACACACACCCGGCCACTCGGGTAAACCCATTGGAGAAAGGCCACCCACGCCCTGCGAACACAGACAACGTTGATGACTCGGCCCGCCTATCATTCCAGGGGAAACCCATCGCCATAAGGCCCACTGTGGTAAAACTTCTAGCCTACCTGAAGTAAATTACACCAAGTGGGACTCAAACCCATGACCTCCACATTTGAACGACATAGGATGCCTCCTCCCAAATCAGTTGACTGGGAGTCGTTGGCCATAATATCAATCAGTTTAACCTATGGTCATACGTGACTTTAATATGCAACTTTAACATAGTTAAGGAGATAATATTGTAATTCTTGATGTATGACAGTTAGGAATTGGTTTTTTCCTAGCATTGAGAAGTACACAAGAAAGAACACAGAAGGGCAAAAAATACACAGATGCACGAGTTGTTTGTTTTCATTATGCACGTAGACGTGACGTGCTACGAGACACTCACCTTCTGTACGATGATTGTGTGCCATCGCTTGAAGCACAACGCTCACCACCTGGGGTCACCTAGTCATGCATGCACTTTTTACAGCAAAACTTCGATCCACTTGAACTTACATGAACAAACTTGCCTAGCTATCAAATCAATTTTAAGATTGAACTACTGTTTTGTTAAATTTTCATTAGTAAGCGGTGAAAAGTATGGCGAGAGGATAAATGATTGCCAGACGATTTACGTAGCACCTGAATAAAATACTCATAAATAGCAAAATAAGATTGAAATGGAAGAAAAGAAAGGCTAAAAATATCAAACTTCTATACACCACTGTCTATGATCACTTCAGTAATACAAAACTTCAAGACTGCAGTCTGCATATATGTTGTATATAATTTCCTCTCATAATGACACTTTGGTTCATCAAAAAGTCAACTGTTACAAAAAGAATACAAGAATCACATGTGACATCAGACTTCCTAAGAGAAGGAGAACCGCGAAAGAAGCGAGAGCCCGGAACTTGGTGCCTCACCCGCTCCTGGTGTCAGTGGAACTTCGGCAAATGTGCGATAAGCGTTTTGACACTTTTGCATCTGCATTGAAATGCCATAAACATAAAATTAGGTTTCAGGTGTACTTGCTTCAATGCTAGACGAGAACAAACTGAAAGTAGTAGACGGTTTACTCACCTCATCGGGACTGAATTGAAGGAGCATCGCAATAACAGGTAGTAGAGCACCCACTTCACCTATTCACACAAAGTTTAGATAAATTGATAGAATCCTGTGAACTTGTAACTGTATTTAACTTTTACTGAGGTTCCGTAACTGATCACTGTGTAAAATACCTGTCTCGAGAAGCTTTACTATGACATTTTTAAGATACGTCATATCCACTCCTTCCCTCTTTTTTGATCTTTCCATATTTCGAAGCTCTTCCTTCAACATAGCTTCCTGTGAGTTGATACAAAACAATTGATAAAAAAAAAGGTCATTGCGGATCGACCCGGCACAACTCACATTGACCCGTTACACAACCCGCCTCACATCTAATGTAAAAATAGATACCTGCTGGCTGTGAAGACGATTTTCACGTTCAAGCTCTTCAAGTTCTTCCTGGAATAAGGTGTATATAAGAATCTACCATAGAAAATTTGGGATACAACTAAAAAACATAAATCCGCTAGAACTTACTTGAAGCACAAGAATATGCCGTTGTGACTGAGCTAACTCTTCCTCCCTTTGAGCTTGTTGCCGAGCCAAAATCTGAATTTCAAACATCAGATATCATGATGTGTTTTTTAGTTGGAAAAACAGAACAACAAAGTATTTTCGTAAGAGCAAAATTGTGCATACCAATATCTGTTGTTCTGCAACAGAGGTGTTTGAGTTTGATGTACCCATGTTTTGACTGTTTTCATTGTTGTTCGCCTGAAAATAAAAGCGAAACACTCAACAGTTAACAGTAGGGCAAAATGAAAATTAAAACATATGATGGGTAAGAGAGGAGCAACTGGAAATACCGATGGTTTTGACGATAATGAACGAAGAAGATTCTTATTGTTGTCGGTAAGCCTTGTAATCTCCATGTCCTTCTCTTCAATTAACTTATCCGCAAGATCACGGAATGAATCATGTTCTTCCTAAATAAAATAGAAAAAAGATTAACAAGTATAACTTGATATTAGTCTCAACATACAAGTATCACACAAATAGCACCTTTAATTTTTTATATCGTGTTTGGAGATCTTGTACTTCTTTTTGCAGAGTTTCATTAGGTGATGATTTTTGTTCCTCAAGTTCGGACTTTAGTGCCTGAAATCTCACTGTAGATGATATTTAGTTTCGTTATCGAAATAAATCTAAGGTAGCATATTTTTAAAGAAACTTAAAAATTAGAATGATTACACTGCCAAGTTTCTTCAACGTTTTGAAGATTCTTTTCCCAAGATTCTTTTTCGGACTGATGGCTAGAAAGTGCTGAAGAGAGCTTCATTTCCATGTTCTTCACTTGTTGCTCAACAAGATTAAGAGCTTCATCTCTAAACAAATAAATGAATTAATTTAGTCATGCATAAAAAATTAGATATTAAAATGAGTAAAATGTCATTTTCGTCTCTAAGGTTTGGCCAGTTTTGCAATTTTCGTCCAAAGGTTTGCTTTTCCACATCTGGATCGAAAAGATTTGAAATCATGCCATTTTCATCCGGCTCGTTAACTCCATTCATTTTTCTCCGTTAAGTCAAGGGTATTTTCGTCTGTTTTTTCTCCGTTAAAGGTATTTTGAATACTTGTACATAAAGTTAAAAAAGATTGAATTTCCCTTTAAGTTAACAAAAAGACGAAAATACCCCTGACTTAATGGGAAAAAAAAAGACGGAGTTAACGAGCCGGATGTAAATGGCAAGATTTCGAACCTTTTGGATCCAGATGCAGAAAAACAAACCTTTGGACGAAAGTCGCAAAACTGGCCAAACCTCAAAAGACGAAAATGGCATTTTACTCTATTAAAATAGAAGATGAGGCTAAAATGATATCTTGAAACGAAAGTAGCAACCTACCTAGCAGTGAGTTCTTTGTCATGACGACTTAAAGCATTCTCGAGATCTAGTAGGACTTTGTCTTTTTCAGCAGTCATTATCAGTATTTCATTTTCAGCCTCCTATAAAATGAGATGGTATATATGAGTAAATGCGTGCCACATCATCACGTGAAACTGTGAAAGGACAAACTATGAAGCTAAAGACATATAAACCTTTAGTGCTTCTTCAAGAGCTTTAACTTGTTCATTATCTTTAGCAGATGCCAGCTCAGCTTCCTTTCTCTGAAGAAGTGCATGAGCACGAGACTTATAGGAAGCGAATTCACTTTCTAGACGCTTGATCTGCATAATTAAAAAACATAATTTCAAATTGCATTAATTTAAACACGACATAGTTAAAAAACTTGAAATAGTGGGTACCTCCTCTTTGGCAGCAATTAATTCAGCGTCTTTTGTGTTTGACCGTTGACTTTGCAAAGAAATTTCTAACTCCATTTGACCTGTGGATTTCCATTATTAGATCATTTGAATTATAAGTATCGAAATAGAAAGTCAAACACAGAGGTGATATATTTATATATACTTTTCAATTTGGCAGTTTCGATTTCAGCACGTATACACTTATCCTCAGAAATCTCCAGCTTTTTGCTGAGTGCCTGAGAGGCAGCTTCCCATTTTTCCTTTTCATTCTCCTAAAACATTATTAAGAAATTGCATTACGTAAACTAAATATGCTACTAATAACATAAAATTTGGAGTAAAATGCCATTTCCGTCCCTGAGGTTTGGCCAGTTTCGCGACTTTTGTCCAAAGGTTTGTTTTTCCACATCTGGATCCAAAAGGTTTGAAATCTTGCCATTTTCATCTGGCTTGTTAACTCCATTCATTTTTCTCCGTTAAGTCAAGGGTATTTTTGTCCATATATTTCGAATCGTCTCAAATCTGGTTCAGTTTATTTAGTAAGGGTATTTTAAACGCTTGTAGATAAAGTGGAAAATACCGAATTGCCCTTTAAGTTAACAAAAAAGACAGAAATACCCCTGACGTAACGAAGAAAAATGGATGGAGTTAACGAGCCGGATGAAAATGGCAAGATTTCAAACCTTTTGGATCCAGATGCGAAAAAACAAACCTTTGGGCGACGGTCGCAAAACTAGCCAAACCTTAGGGACGTAATTGGCATTTTACTCTAAAATTTTTGTGAAGTATTCAGTCCATACATGCTCATTTTTCAGGTGAACAATTTCTCCTTTAATAGTTTCCATGGCAGCTTTAAGTCTAGCTGCTTCACCGGAAGATGCTGCATCCATCTCTGCTAGTTTTGACTCTTTTTCTGCAACAAGTTTCTAAACGAAGAGAATGATGCCACGTCAGCTTTAAAACTTAACGTATTTACATAAATATCTATAAATGCTTATTTACCTGCAGAGAAGATATTGTTTCTGTTGCTTTGGTTCTGTCTGCTGCTGAGTCAGCAAGTTGAGCTTCCAGATTTGCTATTTGCTGAAAAGTACAACAGAGAGTTTAAATTAGCAAAAATTGTGATCAAGATATAATGGATACAAACTTAAAACTTGTTCATCACCATCAATCAGTAACACACTATTTACCTGTTGATGTTTTGAAGAAAGTTCAGCCAATGAAGCTAGTCTCTTTTCTTCTGCAGCTTGCAGTAGCCCTCGCATGTTCTCTAGCATCTGCCAATATGCAAGTTCAATTGGGTAAAAAACAAAAATATTGTATAGTCACTCGTAATATTTTACTATTGAACGTAAAAGTCACTAATTTAAACGTTTCAATACCTGCTCTTTTTCTAGCAGTGACAGTTGTAATGTCTCAATAGCATTCTCTTTGGGCTCCAAAGAACGACGCAAGTCTTCAAGATTGTCCCGAAGTCTAAAGGAAAGTGAGATAAAGATTATTAGTGCATGGATGAGAAGGTAAATATTATTTTATTTTTGGAAACATGAAACCACAAATTGTAAACGTCAAGTACCGATTGTTTGCACTTCTTAATTGTTGTCTCTCTGTATCGATTGCTTTCAGAGCCTCATTAGCATGCTGGCGTGTGCGATCAAGCTCTTGCTGCAGTGCTGACAACTGTGAAGAAGCTTGCTCTGATTTTTCATTGACTTCACGGTACTTAGCCTCAAGGTCATCTTTCTCCTGAAAGAGATTAAGTCCACAAAGAATCAGGATTTTAAACAAACTGCATAGGTCACATACTCTCACTACAATACATATATAATATAAAACAGAATTTGATATTATATAATTATCATCGTATTACTTCAAATCTCAGCTGATCTTGTTTACAAGATCTTTATAATAGTGGGTTGTAGACGTGCAGTCATGTGATATAAGAATATGTTACCGTCGTACGTCTGTTAAATAAACTAACAAATATGAACAATAGTTACACGTAACCAGTAATTGTAGCTTATTGACTCTTATGCATACTTAACAAATCTGATGTATCGTTTTAACCAATGGCATCAGTGAGAGAGAGAAACATCATGTATTAACATAATAATCAGTTGACATAGAGGTATAATATTATGTTCTTAACCAACCAAAAGTATTAGTGTGCGAAAAATGATACATATACATGGGAAAGGGTAAAATGAGAACCACCTTGAGCTGTGAGAACCATGAGAACTAGGCTTAAAAAGGTTTTTTTTTTAATTTTTTTAAATCAATTGTTTCAGGAAAAAAAAAGTCGCCTGCGAAAAATTACATCACCGTAAATTTTTTTTTACAAGTGACGTCATCAGTTTTGTATAAAAAAATTACATCAATGTAAATGGAGAATAAAAACCGGCTCGGCAATTATTATTTTTACATATGTGTTTGTAACATATACAACCTTTGTGCAAAAAATGGTGGCAAAACTCTATCACAGGAAGTAGGAGTTCTCACAAGTCACAACTCAAGATGGTTCTTAATTGAACCAGATCCTATATATATAGGTAAAGGGTAAAATGAGAACCACCTTGAGTTGTGAGAACTATGCCTTACAAAAGATTTTTTCAGAAAAAAAAAATCTAAAAGATCTTTAAAAAATCAACTGTTCTAGAAAAATATTATGTCGCCTGCGAAAATTTACATCGCCTTATAAAAAAATTTCCGGTGAGGTCATTGTTTTGTAAAAGAAATTTACATCAGTGTAAATGAAGAATAACAACCGGCTTGGCAAATTTTTGTACAGATGTGTTTGTAACATCGTCATCTACCTTTTGAATGGCAATGTAACATAATGCATATTGAATGTATATAAAGGGCCCAGATAGAATTACCTTTTGAACCTCTTGGATTCTTTGTTTTGCTCGCTTGTGAAGCCTATTCAACTTGGAATCAAGCTCAGAGTTTTTCTCATCACGCTCTTTTATTTGTTGTTCCAGATTCTTCTGAGCTGTGTCCAAAAACCACAGTACGCATTCATAGTAAGATCTCAACACTAACCACCATCAGCAACACAAAACATACTTATACTTGAATAAAACAATAGTCAACAGTAAAATGACAAATGGAAATTCTATCAACCTTCTTCTAGTTTAGCAGCAAACTCTTGGGCCTTAGCATCTGCCTCTGTATATTCTTCTCGAAGATGCTCGAGAGCTGCCTCTGCAGCACCTCGTGTTTGCTTCTCTATCGCAAGTTCTCTATTCAAAGACTCAATTTGTTCATGCAACACTGTTGAATCTTCACGTGTTCCATTTTGGTCAACTTCTTTTGTTTGTTGGATTGAATCAGCTGAATCTGTGTGTGCATTCTTCAATTCTTGGAAACGAGACTTCAAGTACTCATTCTGAAACTTGAGCTCTACCACCATTTGCATAAGCTGGTCGTCATCCGATAATATATTATTCTCATTTAAATCTTCAATCATTTGAGGACTCATGTTTGACTTTTCATTTTGTTGTTCAACATCTTCAACGTGATTTTCTGATTTCCCGTCAATGTCACCTCCTTCATCTGACATTGTCTTGTAGTTTCTGAAAAACTGTGATATATTTTTACGTCGGTGACACCTGTATCTACTCTACCAACTGCATCGTATATTCGAACACTAGAACAACATATGACTCCTGTGTAAAACATACGTCTTAATATATTTCTGTTCACTTCATATGTATACAACTCGAAAAAAGTAGAAACATGAAAAAACTAGGTACATCAGGTGCTAACTTCGATATTTACTACAATGCAAATTGTTCCTCTTGATATTCAGGTCCCTATGAATACGATGTGTGTGTTTGTTTTTGAGGTTTTGGGATGGAGAAATGACGATGGAAGTGTATAATAATTATTATATTCAGGGGTTGAGTTTAAAAGTTCATATTTTGGTCTAATATATATGCAAAACCTATCTCAGAGGAAAAGAAATAACTTAAGTGAGATTAACAAAAAAAACTTATTCATGAAGTTTCAACTATCAGATACTTCCCATTATCCTAATTTAAAGTGTTTGGTGATATATCTACTTTCTGAAAAGAAAATGAAATAAAACACAGCATAAGTCTATAAAGTCAGTTGCTTCTAGTGAATAAGAACACCCAATGCCATGTCACAAAGGTAGTGTTTGCACCATCAGACAAAGGTTGTCTGACCGGGTAAGTGATGTACCAGTAAGGGCCTGAACCAGTAAGAGATCTGAACAATCAAGAACCAGTATAATGCTTAACCATTCAGAGGCAAATGTCTGACCAATTCAGATAAGAGGTCTTAACCATTCAGACTCAAATAATGTTTAACCATTCAGAGGCAAATGTTTGAACCATTCAAACGTTTGCTCACGTAACAAACAATCTGAACCATTAAGTGTTGAACCAGTAACAGGTCTGAACCATTAAGAGCTGAAACAAACAGCCCCTAAATGTAGTGGGGTGGTGCCCCTCCCTAGTCATCCCTTTTAGAGCGTTAAACACCACCCGTAGGGGCGTTACGAAGGCGTGAATGTGGTAACACGCATTAGTCTTGTATGTGCAGATATACGTGTGGAATTAATTTTCCAGCCAATCAAATAATTCCACGTGGACTTGAGCGTGAATCCATTACACCCAGCCTCGGAATTAACAGCCAGTGTAGATGCATATTAATCCGGTTCAAATTATAACATCAAACAAACATCAATTCCAATTCTAGTCTATATTTAAACTAACATAAGTTCCAATCCAATTAAGCCCTCCCAAACCCTACCCTAACTCAATTATAACAAACATAAATATGAATCCTAATTCCTAACAATGTCACACTTAAATAATCACTCCAAATAAAATAGATCATATAAACTAAACCTAAAATACAGTATAAACACACCAGATTGAAATCAACTGTAACCAAATCTACAACTACTGAAACAAAATGATAATGTAAACAATTGGAGATCTTATGGTGCATACAAAGTACTCATGGTAAACAATTTTGTAGAATCAAACCTGTTATCTAAGATAGACGATATCAGAACCAACTGATAGTTTGAAATTGGAATTGGATGCCTGATTTGGTTGATAAAGATCTGTATTGTGTAATTGATTGAATACCTAACGGATCTAAACACTACCGCCACCCCTCTGTGAATCAATCTAACCGTAATTATAAGGAGTGGAGATTCGGAGGGCGTGGAACTCTATGAATCGTATGATCTCACGATTCGCATTTGTGAAAATGAGAAGCTTCAGTGCACACAAGGTTTTCGTTTTACGTATACTCACGAGTTGGCTTTGGACTCGCAAGTACATTAAGGTGGAAATGTCGGGTTTGGAACACGTTTTGGTAATTTCAATCATTTTGGTTCAGTTCGGTTTGGTTTTATGGTGAGATTGAAGCCGTAATCGGAATTTGGTTTTTGGTTATTGAAAACCGTTCGGTTTTGGTTTTTTTCGGTTTTAGTAATGGTTCAGTTCATTTTCGTATTTTCGGTTTTTGAAACAATATTACGTAAGATTCAAAAATAAAAAAAAGGGTATAATGCAAGGTTTAAGAATATTACTCAAATGTTTATATTTAAGTTATTATGTTTAATATTTCAATTAACATTATTCACATAAACAGTAAACCTTGCATTCTAATATATTTTTGTAAGTCTCCAAAGTTTTTATTAAGTCGTTTTCTTTTGTAATACTTTGAAAATCATTTAATTTTTATCTTAAATTTTGTTATATATTGTAGGCAATGGATAGGTCATTTAAAAGATAAATAAACATGTTAGTGTTTTTATTGTAGATACTTTACATTCAAAAATAAAACTAATGAGTCCTAAATCATTATATAATTAACATTAAAAATTAACTTTTAGGTTATTCGGTTCGATTTTTTTCGGTTTTCATAAAATGCAAAACCGTGACCGAACTTTAAATTTTGGTTCTCTTTTTTTGGTTTCTTTTTTTGTGCAGTTCGGTTTTTTTTTTGGTTTGGGTTTTCCTGTTTTCTCCTCACCCCTATCAATCATACATTTGATTGTAAAACAGTGTTTTATGCCCGACCCAAAATCTGTCGAATATTGGATATACCCGTTAAGTTCTTCAAAAGTTAAAATATTCTTATCATTCTAACTTTTTATATAACTTTTCATTAATCAACTACATCTTATATACATCTTACTCTCCGAAAACTGATATAAATTTCAGAAACATGTGAACATCAACGAATATTAAATATTTGTTCATGCTATTTAGATTAACAAATTAGTACTAGATACATAAAAAATAAAAGGAAAATAATTTCAGTTATATCATCTGGTAAACAAGTATATATTTTTAGGAAGTGTATGACTTAATCCTTTACCGGTCACATTCCCACGATTTTTTAAGCTAATTGTATGCCTGGTCCCATACTCGAATATCACTCCCCATATTCGTCCCAAATGTGTCGAGTTTTGGGTTTACTCTTCAGGTTAAAGTTTGATTGACAAACCTACAGAAGAGACGAGTAGATATTAGTATTGGACACTTTATCCCCATCAACTTTAATATATTTGTCAATCTGTATCTATGCTCAAACTCCTGTATGTAGTAGAACTTGCAAAATAGATATTTGAATAAATTTTTTTGTCAATAACAGTGTGACATATTCACGTCTTCACTTCACATGATCACGTTTCTAAGGGGCATGATGTGTTGGTAAGGTGTCTCCCCTTTATCCATGAGATGATGGGTTAAAATCATGCAACACAACGTTTTTTTATTATTTGAAAAACTGATTGGAGGTTTAACGTTATTTTTGTTAGTTGAAGATTTGAAAGGGAAATGTATCAGAGGCGGACGTGGTTAGTTTGTGTTATACTCTTTTGTAAGTTGCAATAAAAACCAACCACTTTCGTAAAGCGATAAGATAATCTATTAACTTTTTTGACTGGCTAACATACAAGTGTGTAACGTATTCTTTACACATCATATTAAACATGTTGGCCACTAAGGATGATTATCAAATTCTCAAAGGTGTACAAATGTGGAGATTGTAGTCTGCTTTTGATTAAAAATAACAATGAAATAGTCACACTTATACCAAGGTGTATACACCTGCCAGGAGTTGGGTTCCGTTCACTAAAGACATAGCACGTTCCCTATCCAAACGATATCGATTCATGTTTGTTGATTTATGTTGGTGGGTACGATCATTATCCCGATGTGTCATGTAGGTTGACATTGACATAAAGCACAATTGTGGTATGAGTATTGATTGTAAGACGAGGCTCATGCTTGCGAGTTATGCTAGTGGATGAGATTATTTATACCGAGAAGTGACATGGTTTGGTGATACTTCACTTAACGGGTTGCCAAAGAGAGTAATGGATTATGCGAAGGAGGAATGACGGTTGCTACACACGGAACCATAGTTACTAAAAATAGGGATAAGCTTGGTACCGTAATGGTATCGAAAGTACTAATCTCGAAAATTACAAAAAACGGGTACCGGTATCGAAAATGCTCAGTGCATTACAATACCGGTACTATATTTGAAAGTAAAAAGTGGGCAACTAGCATACGATACCTAACTAAAAGTAACGATCCTGAAAAACATATAAAAATGGATATCAAATTGGTACCAAAATTCAAGCGGTACGGTACGGTACGACCCAGTAATTACCGATTACACATACTAACGGACCAACCGGGCCGAGGGTAGAGGGAATATTGTGGTTTGACCACTTGACTCGCATTACCATCCCCTTGAAAAGATTTGACACAAAAGAAGTGTCCTCGAATTCCTTGAAAAAAGGGTAAAACAAGTAGGAAGAAAGTACAATAACGATTCTAACTCATTGTGATCGCGCCTTTCAATGACCTCCGGACCAACAACGCCGCTGTGGCAACCGGCCGCTCATTGACGTTTTCATGGCGGCGATACACGTCAAACGCGATTCATTCATTGCTTGCTTCAAACCTCGTTTATCACAGGTTCCTCTCCCTAACTTTCTTTTTGTTCTTTTATTCTTCTTTCAGTTAAGCATTTCATCGAACACTTGGTGAGCAAGATACTTGTAAATTTCAATTGCAGCTATTTTACCATAAATTGGTTAAAGTTGGAAATAAACCTCGTCCTCCAAGCGATAAAGATTCGGTTTCTGGACCAGGTATATTCGGTTATTGTTATGTAGCAAGGAAATTGATACCTGTTTACTCACCTTTTTTAAGCATTTTGTTTGTTAACGCTAGCATTGTCTGTTATTGAACTTTGATCAGTTAAGTTGATAGAATGCATGTTGGAAAGGATATTTTAAGTCAAGTTTAGATTTTTTTTGGAAAGTGAATTAGTAAAAGAAGAATAATTTTATCATAAACATTTAGTAATTGTGTTATTGGATATGTTATTGTTGAATGTGAGTTCATGGCTATATGGTAATTGATGATAATCGGCAGGTAAAATCGATATTTCTAAATGGCGAAAGATGGATTCCAGATCACTGGGAATAACCCGAGTGCCTTCTTCTCCCTATACTCTCCTAAAGATTCTCCGAAGCAGAGGTGATTTTTGTTTAAACTACCTTTTTTATATTGAGCATTTTACCACCTTCTATGTAGCTAGTCAATACCTGTTGTGATCTTTTTCTCTTTATGTTTTTATCTTCATAAATTACATGTTTTCTTTGGAAACACTTATTCATCTATTCATAAATAACACGGGCTTTGATTATGATAACACCATAACGGTACCATATCCTACATCTCATGCAGTTAGTCTATACTGAATGTCACGTAGCTTGCTGTTTGATGCCGTTGCCTTAATAGTTTTACCTAGCTTCATTATTTTGGAGTCCGTTTCTTTTTGAGATAGTTTCTATCACACGATATATTCTTTCTTTGTCGTTTTACTCGTTTTCCGGTTTGTCTCTGAACTAGAATATTTGACAGTGATCCATCATTTGACGCTCTTACCTACCCAACGGTTATTTGGAAAATATACCAATATGCCTGTTCCATCACACGACATTAACTATCTTGAATTTTGGACATAAATGGTACGCTTAATTACAGGATTTGAAGCCTATTTGGTTGGTGGTTGTGTGAGGGATCTACTTCTAAACAGACCACCCAAAGATTTTGATGTTATTACTACAGCTGATCTTAATCAGGTTTTCCTTTTTTAAAACTTAAAAAGTTAAAACTCCTTCATTGCTGTGCTGTTCGATTCATTGCATGTGATGTTGGTGGTTTAAGTACAAGTGCTAATTTTGCAGATTAAAAAGCAGTTTCATCGTTGTATAATTGTTGGACGCAGATTTCCTATATGTAGAGTGCATATAAAGGGATCAGTTATCGAGGTATGTTGTATTCACTTTTAAATTTCTGATTATTTCGAATGCAGTATATTATTAATTATCTCGTTTATATTATTTTTTTTTTGTATGTTGTATACCAGGTATCCAGCTTTAAGACGTTGGCAAAAGATTCTGAAGAAAAAGAAAAATTTCTCGTATCTCAAATGCCTAGAGGCTGTGACAAGTTTGACCTTAATCTCTGGAAAAACTCTATGCATCGGGACTTCACTGTTAACAGGTATTTTGCGTATGGTTTGTATACTTGTTTGTGACAAGTTTGACTTTTTCTTTAATGTTGCGGTGGTTTTGTGAAAACAGCTTGTTCTTTGACCCTCTAAACTACAAGATATATGATTACAACAATGGAATGAAAGACATACTGGAGCTAAAGGTTAGACATAATCTTCCGCCTTTTTTTTTGAACTTTGTTAGTTATTGTTATTGGAAGGGGTAATTTCAACTTATTTATGTAATTTTGGGTCGATTTGAAGTATGTTATAATTCTAAGGGGTCAAACATGTATAAAACTTTCTATATCAGTTTGTTTAAAACCATAGATTACTATTGTAGTTATATAACTGTTATGTGGTTTCAGCTACGAACATTAGTACCTGCTCATGTGTCATTCACAGAGGACTGTGGTTAGTTCATCACATTTTATTTTAAATATTTTTAGCGTGAAACTTTACGCTTTCTATGAGTTTATGGTTGGCAAATTCGAGTTTTCATCTTAATAAAATAACTGTGTAAAGATCAAATAAAAATAAACTTAATGTACTAAACGTACAAACTAAAGGATAAGAGAAAAACACGCGGTGGCATTTTGGTAATTATCAGCAACTATCAAATTACTCTACAAATGATCCTGTAGAGTAATTTGATCTTTTGTAGAGTAATTTTGTAAAATGTTCTTGTAGAGTAATTTTGTTCTTGTAGGGTAATTATCAAATTACTCTACAAATGATCCTGTAGAGTAATTTTGATCTTTTGTAGAGTAATTTTGATCTTGTAGAGTAATTTTGTAAATTGATCCTATAGAGTAATTTTGATATTGTAGAGTAATTTTTTTAGCATTTAGTTATGGGGCATAGCTTTATGGTTTAGTTTTTAGCTTTTAGTTTGGGTTGGGGAGGGGGGGGGGGGGGGGTGAGGTTTTTTAGCATTTAGTTATGGGGTTTAGCTTTATGGTTTAGTTTTTAGCTTTTAGTTTTTTTTGGGTGGGGGGGGGGGGGGGGAGGGTAGGTTTTTGGGGGGTGGGGGGGGGGGTTAGGTTGTTTTTTATCAAAATTACTCTATAAGAATATTTTACAAAATTACTCTACAAGATCAAAATTACTCTACAAAAACATTTTACAAAATTACTCTACAAATGATCCTGTAGAGTAATTTTGAAGTCCAGATATTTACGAAAATGCCACGCGTTTTTTTGACTTTTTCTTCAATTTGTATGTTTAGTACGTTAATTTTATTTTCACCAGAACTTAACTCTAAAATAACTCAAGTTTTGATACTGCTCTTCTGTAATCCTATCCAGCAAGAATTCTTCGGGGACTGAGAATTGCCGCTCGTCTTGGATTATCATTTTCAAAGGATATCGAATCCGCAATTCATAAACACGCGTCATCTATTTTGAGTTTAAGCACGGTACATTTTTTTAATTATCTATGGAGTACTGTGATCAAATTATTTTATTATTCGTGCTTCTTTTGGATTCATTACTGGTCTTATTTCTGTTGTCATATAACTATAAGCTTGTTTATTCAGTTCAGGATAATGATGGAGATGGATTATATGCTTTCATATGGGGCTGCAGAATCTTCGCTCCGTCTACTTCATAGATTTCACATTCTCGAGATTTTGCTACCGATTCAGGTAACTGATAATAATGCTTCTAGATTGTTGTTCTAAACGAATATAGTTACAATAAGCTAATATTTTAACGTTTGACTATAGGCGGCATACATTTCCAGACAAACTACTGGACTTGAGCAACGTACCATGATGTTGATGGTATGCTCGGTAGCTTTTGTCTCAATATTCGAATTAACATTCCCTCAGTGTGTCTTATCGTTATGAATAAAATAAGTTACATGAATTGAATTATATTCTTTTCTTCGTTGGCATGACTTTTTAAGAGTAAAGTACACGGATGGTCCCTGTGGTTTGCACTTTGTAACGCAATCCCCAACTTTTGCCAAAAGTACACAAATGGTCCCTGTGGTTTGCACTTCGTAACGCATTTAGTCCATACCTTGAACCTCCTGAAAGGCTGAAATCCTTGAATATGTTGGTTGGGGACTAAATGCGTTACAAAGTGCAAACCACAAGGATCATCCGTGTACGTTTGGAAAGCTAGGGACCAAATCCAAAATTTTAGTTAACCACAGGGACCATCTGTGTACTTTACTCTGTTTTAAATTAACAGATATATTTTTTTTCAGAAATTGTTCTCTCATATGGATGAGCTTGTTAGTTGTGATCAGCCATCCACCTGTTGCTTATGGTAACCGATTTCAATCATTAATCAATTTTAGTCAAAGTTTAAAGTTGACTTAACTCTTAAGTGCTTGTTGTTAACTGCAGGATTGGACTTTTGGCTTTCCATCAGGCACTACTAAATGGACCCCAACATCCTTTTGTAGTATTGACTTTTGGTTGTGTTCTATATCATCAAAGTTGGGTAGATGGCCTTAAGTTTGCAAGGAAATATTGTCAACCACTCGTCAGCTTTGACCCCGAAACTTTTGATCCGTATGAGTTCATTTCTGATGACGAGGTTGCTAAAAAAGTAAAGATATTAGCAAGGCGGGTGATCAATTCGATCGATGTTTTGGTGGATACAGATACCCTGCACAAAACAATGTCCAAATTTTCCGGTTCTTGGTGCCGTGGTTTGGTATGTGAATCTTATTGGTTTCAACTTGTTAGTATTTATTACACATAATTTAAGGAGTAAAGTACACGGATGGTCCCTATGGTTTACCAAATATTGGATTTGGTCCCTAGCTTTCCAAAAGTATACAGATAGGGCTGCAAACAAACCGAACGAACACGAAGAAGACCTTGTTCGTGTACGTTTGTTAAGAAATATGTTTTCATGAACTGTTCATTAACCCTTACCAAACGAGATTTTATGTTCGTGTTCGTTTGTTTAGGAAATGACTTGTTCGTGTTCATTTGGTAATATTAGGCAACGAACAAAAACGAACGTTCGTGAACACAAATGGAAACAAACGAACACGAACAAGCTATTCCTGAACAGAATATATAATACACTAACACTTATTAAATATTTTAGTTGTCAGATCTTTGAAGTAGTTAAATAAAATATAAAAACTAAAAACACTAATGAACTATCGAGCATAATCGAACATAAACGAACACGTTACTGAACGTTCACGAACATAAATGAACAAATGTGGCCTCTGTTTATGTTTGTTCATTTAACTAAACGAACGGAATTTCATGTTCGTGCTCGTTTGTCTAATAAATGAACGAACACAAACGAACTTCTAGTCGAACGGTTCACGAACTGTTCTCTGAACGTTTGGTTCGTTTGCAGCACTATACACAGATGGTCCGTGTGGTTTGTGCTTTGTAATGCATTTAGTCCCCAACTTGGACATGCTGAAACCTTTAGATTTGTTGGCTAGGGACTAAATGCGTCACAAAGTGCAAACCACAGGGACCATCCGTGTACTTTTAGAAAGCTAGGGACTAAATCCAAAATTTTGTTAAACCACATGGACCATCTGTGTACTTTACTCTAATTTAAGTGACATCTGTTATTTCACAAATATCTACAACACTTATTTGATTATTTCAACGTGTTTGTATTTTTGCTAGCATAGTTCTTGTTCCTCTCTTATTTGATTTTTTCACTCACGATTACACTGCCAATGCAAGTAACGATGATCTCATCTTTATAAAAATTCTTTACAGGTTTTCGTGTCCAAGAATTCTGCTCACAGTGCGGCACAACTCTTTCACGTTCTTGCACATAAGGTAGAAACGTACAATAAAGGAAGAAGTTCGTTTGAGATGAATCATCAGTTACTTGGAAAAGGCGACGCTTTAGAGACTAGATTTGCTATAGGAAAGATCATAATGAATACTATGGGCTGCAGGGTTGATCTAGATAACCACCTTGGGCCACCTGAAAATGTACATTTTACACCATCTGATTCATCGTTACAAAAACCGAATGCAAAATCAAAAACCGGTCAGAAGCAAAATGCATATACAGAGGAAAGAGTTGAAGATATTGAGATACTCGGTACTTCCGGTCTAAAAGTAGAGGTGCGATATAAAGTGTTAGATTATTTTTTACATTTTTAATGTATAGTGAATGAATGTCTTCTTTTCTTAAATGGGGTGTTGACATTGTTAAAAATGTGCAGGGTCCCACAAGTAACAGCAAGAAGAAAAAACTGAATACAAAATCAAGTAATAGTAAGAATACAAATGCAGCCATAGATAAAGAGACCAAAGATATTGCAGCTACAGTAAGTACCAAAATTTTAAACTTTTCATGACCAATTATTATTTATGTCAATTATGTTTACATAGTTATATCTTTTGGATACTAATATGATCTTTTGAAATGAATGGTTTAGGAGGTTTTATGCGTTAATATTACACTATGGGTGACTTTTTGACTCATTTCCTTCTAAAGCTAATATTTTAACGTTTACAAGTTTAACCCATTAGTGATTAAACGTGACCTAAATCAACGAAGTGATAAGTTAACTAATCTTTATCTCGCAAAAATTACAATGTTTAATTTTGCACATAATGTGACAACTATTCGACTGCAGGTCGGGTTTTTTATTTTGATAAATAGTGATTAGGTTTATTTAGGTTTTACTAGATAGAATTGTTTTCTTATCTTAGGTGTCTAGATTCGTTGTTTTGTCTATAAATTAGGGCATTTACATTCAAAATGGAAATGCAGTTATTTCCCAATTTACACATATATAAATGTCATTATGTGGCAATGTCTACTTTTAACTAGGTTAACTAGGTTCTTCATTTTCATGGAGCGGAAAACCTATCGATTTTTTTTTCCAAATTTGATCTTAATGCTTATCATTAACAACTTGCAGGATCACTCAATAGCGAAACCAGAAGAACTGCGTGTGTCTGATTCACCTACACAGGAACTTATGACCACACCAGAACCATGTTTGCAGAATGGAAACCATAACCGAAATGAAAAGCTTCCATCTCAACTAGAAGCTCACAACGCTAACGAAAATGCCAATGTAGCCGCAGAAGTGGAAGTAGATCAGTCAACAACCAAAGAACAAAGTGTAAACAGAAAGGAAAAACGGAAACACGTGTTGCCGTTATCTTCTCTTTTCAAGTAAATGACACAACAAATCTGTAATAGGTATCAGTTACTTCTTTGTTTTTGAATTTAATCATTTATCATTTTATAAAATCATAACCTTTCATTTTTAGTCTCATAGTGTTATTTTACAAAATTTACTAGAGTTAAACAGCCTGTGATTTAGCAAATGTTTGTATTGTATCTTTGTCTTCCTTTTTTCCCCTTTGGGAAGATTTTGTTCTTGTAGACATTTTTACATTAAAGACCTGTTTTTAGTGGGGAAAGTATCTGAGATGGTTTTTGTATCATGATATCTCACACGTGATTTTACCTTTTTTATTTCATGGAGACCATGTAACATTTGACTGAGCGTAGTCTTCTATAATTCTTTTGACTCTTACTTGGATATATATATATATATACACACACGCATGTGTGTAGGTGCATTCAATTAAGTACCAATTTTAAGTATAATTTACTTTTACATAGTGTTTGCTAGAGAGTGAAGTAAGTGGTTACATAACCACATTATGTATCACAGTTTAAGAAAAAGCTACAAGCTACAAGTAATTATGTGTTTTTCATATAATTTTACTTAAAATTGGTTTAGTTAATACATGACCGATTTTAAGCAGGATTTGCATAAGTACTTGTACGTAGTGATGATTAGATGCATTGTTTACGCCATTCTTTACGTAAATTTGGTTTATATTGTGTATCATGTTTAAAGCAGAGGCAGATACACGGTTACCTAACCATCTTGTGATGTTTAAAGTAGTAAGTGCATATGTTTACGTCGTTCTTTACTTAAATTTGGTTTATATATAGTATATATAATCAACATGTAATTAGATAAATGTGTTTGTGAGCCGGTAACTTTTGTTGAACTCTTATTTTATAAAGATTATTATCGTATCTTTTCCCTTATATTTTCAATATTTAGTCGAAATGATTAAGAAAAAACGCTTGTAAGAATTAAATACTTAATAAGAATGTCAATATATGGGATAACAACCGTTAAAGTGATGTTAAACTTAATTGTACAGTACAACTTGGTGATGCACAGTGAACTGTGAAGGTTCACAGACTACAAAGACAGAACAGGAAGCCCGCTGGGGTAGTCTTCTGACATAATATTGTCAGTCAATTTATTTTAAGAATAACCATGCCATATTCTATTATTATTATTAACAAGTTTAATTAAAATATTTAGCAAGAATATACGAGGCAGATCAAGATCCCAATTACCGACTTACAGAAGATGTAAATTTTCTGAATTGTAAAACTTATACAAATTGTGAATTTGTAGATAATTGTGAATTGTGTCCAAGGGTGCAAACGTGTTCTTACTAATTTGACGTTAGCTTGTTTAGTTTACGAAAGCCTAGGTTCGAGCTCGTATTATTTCGAACTCTATGTCTAAAACTTGAGCACGACTCATTAATGATTTTTCAATATTGAGCTCAAATATATATATATATATATATATATATATAGAGAGAGAGAGAGAGAGAGAGAGAGAGAAACCTTCCGAGTTTGTGAGTCCGCATGGTGAAACCTTCACGAGTTTGTACGTTAAAATCCGCATGTTATATTTTTATCACGTACGCATTGTACGTTAAGGCCAATTGTACGTTAACTAACCCCTATATATATATATATATATATATATATATATATATATATATATATATATATAGAGAGAGAGAGAGAGAGAGAGAGAGAGAGAAGGTGTATTGTACAATATCCCTTAACGTACGATGCGTACGCGGTTAGTGTTAACATGCAGATTTTCTACATTTTGGTTGCCCGAGTTTGTGAGTCCGAGTTTATCACCATGCAAACAACCAATTGGTGAGTCCGAGTTTGTGAGTCCCATGCGAGTTATGAACACCTCCGGGTTTGTGAAGCCAAGCGATTTTGAGATATAACATGCGAACAACCAATTTTGTGAGTCCCATGCAAGTTTATGAACATGTCGGGTTCGATAGACAGAAGATCTAACGGCTGAGGTGATCGCATACAATTTGTAGGATAAGGGGTATTGTACAATAACCGGCCTCTCTCTCTATATAATATATATATATATAACAAAATAAATATCATTTAGTTATTTTTTCTATAAAAACTTTATGTATGATTATATTAATATATAAAAATAAATTTATTTACATAACTAATAGGTTCGTTTAGGCTACCAAACCTTGTTTATATTAACCAAGTTCAAGCACATTAAAGCTCGATCTGTCTCAAGCTTTTAGTGAATCGATCGACTTTTGAGCATCTCAAACCTATATGTGTTGAATATGGGATTTTGATTGGCTCATTGGATTCTCATTAATTCGATACATACACATGTGTTTTACGTGTAAACTATATCTAAAACAATAAGTTGAGAACTGTAAGAAACGAGTAGATCTGGATATAACGTTAGGTTTCTTACTCAATAAGTTCAAAATAGTGAAAATGGTATAAACATGTGTTTTAATTTCTATGTATATCTCGTTTTAAATATGCTAGAGAATTCTTTGAAACAGGGCACACTCTTGGTTTAACTGACATGATTTTCTATATCAACATCATCCTTATAATTCAATAAAGAATTGAAGGTTTCATATAATTTAAGACTATGTCATTTCACAATCCATATAATTCAATAAAGAATTGAAGGTTTCATATAATTTAAGACTATGTCATTTCGCAATCCATATTTTTTAAAGGACAACGATATTGATTTCTCATGACCCACTATTTTTCTCTATTTATATTTTGTTCATTTATTAAATGGAAGAAATATAAAATAATAAAAAAATAAGTAGCTGATTTGATAGGAATAGAGATGTGATGTAGGAAAATATTAAAAGTTTAGAGATAAATAAGATTTAATTAAGGTTTAGTGACGGAGATGATAAAATTCGAACGTTAGTGGTGGTAGTTGCACTATTCCTCAGGAACATTCTATGCATTTTTACATATTATACAAAACATGTTATATAAAATGTTTTAGAGGCCAAATGATATATGTAAAAGGTACATTTGTTATTTTAAATGAACAATTATATGTGGGCAGCACTGAGTTTGAAATTTGTCATGGTCTCCAAAAGGGATTTTTATTTTAATTTAATAATTTTTTTTCCCAAAATGACAAGCTTACCAACAAAGGGTTCTTAGCCCACAGTCCCACACCACCTTCAGGTTAACCTACCAACAGCAACCCCACAACCTCATTTGCGCACCACATGACCATTGCGCATCAACCATCAACTTCTCTGCTGAGGTCACACCAAATCACCAATGCCTCTCAACCACCATCAATCACATCCGGATATTATCTCCTAATCCGAATCACCACTATTACTCTTAAGTCAATGGCGTTGTAGATGGTGCACTTACGAAATCTATCCCTATACGGGTAACTTGCTCATTTTAAAAACAATAAGGGTATTATGTAATTTGCCAATTTTAAATTTTCAACAAAAAAATTGATATTCATTTAAAGGACCGAATGTGTTTTCACCAATAGAAGGTGCACTTACGAAATCTATCCCTATACGGGCGTCGAATCTTGTAAAATACGGTGTACGGACATATATTCAGACACAATCATTTATAATTATGTTGTACTTTTTTTGACGGTTATGCATCTGAATGTTTAAATTTTAAAAAACCGTTCGCATCGCAATTCTTCTTACACTAAATGCCTTCAAATTTAGTTTACACAAAACTTAACAAGTAAACCAAGAAATACGTTTTTCTTTGAGTTAGTTGATGGACTTATATTTATATATTTTCTATAGATGATATGGTATATTTAATATAAGCCAAATCTGTGTTACTGAGATAACTCCGTAATCAAAGTTTTATTCCTTATATATAATATTATTAATATATAATATAAAATATTGTTGAAAGAGCGTTAACATGTGCCCAGAATTCAAGACAGCGGAGCTGGTTCGTAAAAAACAAGTTACCCTTCCTTCGTCAAAAAAGCCAACGTGGGCGAGAGCGTTTGTTAGCATCCTCTATCTCCTCATCCAAAAAGTGCAACGCCTAGCCAATTATTATATTACTTTCTATATTTCAAATCATATATAATACTATTTTATTATTTGAGATATAATTAATTAATTAATTATCAAATTAAAAGAGAAACCAGCCACATGAATAAAAACAATACAGAAATATCAAGTCTCCATAGTTATTAGTAAGACACAAAGATTAAGAGAAATTAAGATGACATGACACAAAAAATCAAGAATATTCTTACAAACCCAAGATCAATTTTAAAAATCAGACTATTCATACTTTGTTACAAATATATATTATTATGTTTATAAAAATATTATTATTTTTATAAATAACTAAATAAATATGCTTTATTCTATATTTATGATTTATGATATTATTTATTTGCTTGTTAAGGTTTATTGAATGATTAATTTTCTTACTCCTATATATATAACTTATTGTATCTTATTTGTATAACACGTTTTATTAATTAAATGTCAAATCTCTTTTCGATCTTCATATTATTTCAATTCACTATTAGACTTCTTATATATTATACTTTTATGTTTGTCATATCAATACATGATAAAGAAAATGAATAAAAACTATTCTTAATCTATAAAAATTGAGATTGTCCGTATGAAGTACACATGTAAAGAAAATGAATAAAAAGTATACTTAATTTTTAAAAATTGAGATTGTCCATATGAAGAACACATGAAAAGAAAATGAATAAAAACTATACTTGATTTTTAAAAATTGTGATTGTCCATGTGAATACATGTAAAGAAAATGAATAAAAACAATGCTTAATTTTTAAAAATTGAGTTTGTCCATATGAACACATGTAAGCAATATTTAATGGGCATAAATTTTCTTTTATAATTCTTTATTACTAACAATAATAGCTTTCTAATATTTTTTTAATTTACTCTTACTATAAATATAAACGGAAAAAATTCACTAGGCTATATTTTCTCATACTAAAATAAATTCATTTTCAAATCATAAGTTATTTATTTAACCAACTAACAAGTAAATATAAATATTATTTTTCCAAAACAAGTAAAATTCAAAACAAAAATATTCTTTTCATTTCACAAGGAAACGAATATTTTTCCATCTCTCTACAATCATAATCATTAATTACTCAATTCTTTATCACATAAATATTCTCACAAAGCGTGCATGCCATGTGGCATATACCTCAAAGTTGACCGTTGTATCCACTAACCCTTAAAAAGCGAAGTTTTTTCTCAAAACAGTGTTTTTGAAAAACTTATTTACCAAAATAGGTACTTTAGTATTTACCAAATTAGATATTAAAAAAAAACCTTTTCTCACTTCTAATTTTATTGAATTATAATAACTTTCATTTAAAAATATGTTATTTAACGAATGTTAAAAATTAAAATTGTAAGTAAACTTAAAATATGAATCGTAAGATTTTTTAAAAGTTTTTAAAATATCTTTTTATTGTTTTATTAATATTCTCTTTAAGTTTTCTTTAAAACTTCTTAATTCTTTCACAAATATCATTTTAACTTTCATAAAATTATTATTTTTATAAACATTTTTCTTTGATAGTTTAAAAAAAAAGTTACACGTATCTTTTATTAGATGTGTTACATAGAACGTGTTCACGGGTCCAACCCTACACGAACCCAAACATGACCCAAGCTCGAAAATCCTGAGACATACAAACCTGAACACAATATTTAATATTCACGGGTTGACACGAAAATGACCCGTTTTAACCCATATTTGTTTATTTATTTTTTTCATATTAAATCTCTGATTAAAAAAACAAATTTATGTAAACAAATTACATTTTAGTTATAAGTTCTACATCGTGTGTATAAATTAGCAGAATAAATGAGAATAGCTTGGAAAATAGTTTAAAAGTACATAATTATTTTAAACCAAGCTTTAATAAAATAACGAAGATCGAATATCTCTATATGACCCAAAAAAAACATATCAATCTATTTTTCAGCCTAAAGAATGAATAGGTGTAAATTATTTTAAACTTAACTACATACTATATATAAGCCATAAAACGTACTTTAACATAAAAGAATAAAAAAAGCTGAAAAACAAAAACTGTTATAATTTATAAAGAAAGAGTGTCAAAGGAGTATATGCGAAAGAATAAAAAAAAGTTTCCATCAGATAGAATTAAAGAAAAATAACGAAAACATTTATAAAAGAATTAGAAAATATTAAAAAAAACGTTTCTAAAATCTCATGATACAAATAAAATGTTTTCTAATTTTGTTATAAACTTTTTTTTTAATTCTTGTTAAATGACATATTTTAAAAGGAAGTTATCACTAACCAATACAGTTAGGAGTGAGAAAAAGGTAATTATTCAAAAAATACCTAATTTAGTAAATATTTTTTAAAATACCCATTTCGGTAAATAAGTTTTTTAAAAACACCTTTTTAGAAAAAACTCTAAGAAGCGCCTTCCCATTTTCTCCACACCAACGTACAACTTCCACTGCACAAAACACAACACTCCATTCCACTAAAACCCTCAACTTAGCAAAACTTAATCTGGAAAAAGCAAACTTCATGTATCTTATTACGCGCACGAATATTGTAATAAGATTGATTATTATCTTAAATCCAACGGGCCGATTTTATAGCCGTTGATTTCAAATATAATGGTCACATTCATACACTCATTTCTTCATTGATTCATTCTTCCATTCAATTTCTTTGATAATTCTTTAACAGTTGTATCTGAAACAATTTTATGACCAGTTTCATAAGTTAAATGGTCTTAATTTGCGTCATAATCTCATAGGGTTTGTGGGATTCTTGATAGTTAAAGATTATTTTTCATCTCAAAGATTATTAAAGTTCGAGTTTTTTAACCGTCAATGGAGATTTCAATGGAAAACAATCAGTCTTTAATGAATTCCACAAATACCCATCAAGGTATTGGTCGATCTTTTATTGCTAGATCCAGATTTTCAGGTGGTTTATAATATGTTTGAATTTTGAAATCTGCAAATTTGGGTTGACTTCTGAGCTCATTTGTGATCTGGGTTTGTGTTTGAATTTGATTTTGAATATGTATATTGTGTGTATAGGTGAAGGAGGTGTTATGGGTGCAAAGAAGTTTGGTGTCAAAATCGGGTGTAGCCGGAGAGCTTTGAGTGTGATTAATCAGAACTTGGATAACCGCGGTGGCGGTGTTAAGCGTCTGGGAGGTCGGGTGCATCCTTGTGTTGCTAGCAAGAGAGCTTTGTCACAGTATGATTTTTTTAATTTTTTTTTGAATTTCTTTGTTTATTTATTGTCTTGTTGATATTTGATAGATTGATGATAATGGATTAATGGTTAATGCATTCATGTTAAGCTTATTAATCACATTCAAAGGTTAATGAGGATAACAAAAAATTATATATGTATATGTCATATATGTATTATATGTATGTGTATGGGTGTATGTAGTTCGATTTGATTTTGTTATACTGAATATTGGGTTTGACTTTTTTTTTGTGATAAAAGGAAAGCTGCTGCAGAAATTGCTAACAAGAAACAGTGTGTTCAAGAGGTACCAATGACTTTTTCAGGCTCACAATTACGTTGACTTTTGTTTATTTTTGCTAAATTTTTTGACTTATGGTTTGAACTATTAATTACTAGGAGATTAAGAAGATTAGTGAATCAAATGAGGGTTTTGGTATATGGGAAGATGAAAATGAAAATGAACCGGTGCCGATGTTTTTGGAAACATCGGATACAATGGTGGATGATCATGTTATGGTATGTGTCTATAAATGTGTTTAGATTTAAAATGTGTTTTGAGATCATTTAGGTTGACTTTTTTTTTAAATTATAGGAGGAGGTTGAGATGGAGGATATTTTTGAGGATCCGGTTATAGATATCGACGCTTGCGATGAGGGAAATCAGCTTGCGGTGGTTGAGTATGTTGAAGATCTTTATGCTAACTATAGAAAGATGGAGGTACATGACTTTCTTGATGCTAAAATTGTTTTAGTTTCTTTTTAATTATTTTGGATTTTTTTAAAGGTACTGTAGTTTGCTTTCATTGCTATTATGACAAACAATTTGGAAACTTTGTGCCCTTTTAATCTGCTATTTACAGTCAAACTATGTGAATTTGGTTGACTTTTTTGCTGCTAAAAAGGATAGTTCTTGTTTCACCATTTAGATTTTAAAAACAATGAAATGTAGCTTGTGTCGCTGATAACTGCAGCTTGTGTCGCTAGCGATTATCTTATGGCGCGATAATCAGTGAAATTTTATTCACATTACGTAATGTTCTTGATGCTAAATATAGGAAGTTAATTTATCTCAGTTGTTTTTTAGTACTATAGAATCATTTAATTCGGCTTATTTGTAGATTCTACCTTTGTTTCACTAGACTAAAACGATAAAAAGTCAAATTGCGCGCATTACTTGACTTTATTATTCGACTTTTTTTAAGATAATTAAATGAGACTAATTCCGGATCTTTGCAGAATTTTAGCTTGGTCTCGCCGAGTTATATGACACAACAATGTGACCTCAATGAGAAGATGAGAGCTATACTAATCGATTGGCTCATTGAGGTAACTTTTCCGACAGTTAGATTACAAAATTTGTAATCACAATGTTCAAATATAAGATTATCTATATTTATTACTAATAACGACAATTAAACAGGTGCATCACAAGTTTGACCTCCAACCCGAGACATTGTTCTTGACAGTTAACCTCATTGACAGATTTTTGGCTAAACAATCTGTAATTAGAAAGAACTTGCAATTAGTAGGTTTGGTTGCCATGCTTTTGGCATGTAAATACGAGGAAGTTTCAGTCCCCATTATCGAAGATTTGATATTTATCTCGGACAAAGCTTACTCCAGAAGTCAAATTCTTGCAATGGTACTAAAAAGTCAACAACTTTAATCATAAATCTTGGATCTTATTTACACATACAAACCTGATCTTATTAGTAAATCTTGATTTTTTTTTCAGGAAAAACTAATGGTGAACACACTAGAATTTAACTTGTCGTTACCAACCCCATATGTTTTCGTGAAAAGATTCCTTAAAGCGGCTCAATCAGAGTCAAAACTAGACCACATGTCGTTTTTCTTGATCGAGCTTTGCCTTGTGGAATATGAGATGCTTAAGTTCCCACCATCTTTGTTGGCGGCTGCATCGGTCTACACGGCTCAGTGTAGCGTTTATGGGGTGAGGCAGTGGTCCAAGACATGCGAATGGCATACTCGTTATTCTGAAGACCAGCTTCTGTGAGTAACTAAAACGTTTAGTTGATAATTTATGGTTCATTTGTCGGTTTCTAATTTTGTTTGGTTTCAACTTTCTGTTTAGGGGATGTTCAAGAATGATTGTGGGGTATCACCAAAAGGCGGCAATAGGGAGATTGACCGGTGTTTATAGGAAGTACAATACATCAAAGCTTGGTTATGCATCAAAATGTGAGCCGGCAAAGTTTCTGGTCGAGGAGACCGACGTCTTTTTCCAGAATAACGATGTGACATAACCTGTTTCGACATCTTTTATATGATTTAGCAACTTCCCTTGTTGCCTTTACGGGGGGAGGGTTCTTGTGTGGTGTTGACTTTATTTGTGGGGGGTTTATGAGTCAGATTGACTTTGTAACTTCATTGTTTTACTCCCTTATAAACAGTGTTTTACTTATGACAATAATCAAAAGATTATACAAAATTTACAAAGGTTATGCTTTTCGTCTTTATGAATGTTTCCATGTTGAACATATGAAAATCGTCTTTGAAACTCTCCTTGAAATCCTAAAAGAATCTCATGTGGATTCTGTCGAGTAATTCAAGAACCTTTATTGGAGCTCAATACAAAGATAGACGGTGTAGAGTAAGGCTACCGCCAAAACTAATCGTTGCAAGGGGGTACTGCCACTTTGATCTCCAGGGGGAGCGTTACCCCCTAGATCCGCTAACGATGGACTGGCATTTTGGAGAATGAGTCTAACAAAATGATCAGTGTTAGATCTTTCCCTTATCAAGTTCGTCATGCTTAACGTAACGTTCTAAAGAACATGAAATATGGTCTATTTATTACTAAAACCGACCATCATGCTAAGGCGTTTATTGTTGTGGAGTGTGTTTCCAAGTTTTAACACAATGTCATCAGTGCAGATCTTTCCTTAACAAGTTCCTCATGCTGTAACATTTTGAACATGAAATATATATGCTCGAATTACTTAAGAAGACCGTCATGTTGTGTTGAAGACAAAGCTGAAGATAGAGTTCATAAAATTAGTGGAATTACCCCCATCTTCTAATTAAAGATAAAAGCTTTTGTGTTTATTTAGTCTTGAGTTCATAGGAGAGATAAAGAAAGTCAACCTCTACTAAAATGTGTATCTACACGTCGAAGAAGAAACGTGACAATATTGATGGAAACATTAATGCTAACTAGGGTAGAAATTTACACGCTGATACAAATAACAACAGAACTGTATTTTTTATGCCAATGGTGTGTATCAAAAAAGTTGTTTCATTTGCATGTTTTTGTTTGATTTTGGAATCAAAGTTGCAAGTTTTTGTTTAAGGTATATGGCATTGCCCAAAATAGTATATGTTTTATTAGGAGATATAAGGCATAAGTTTTTAAACATATATGTGCTTCACTGGTTCCTGTTTTGCTTATAGGTTCAATATAGAAGGCTATATGCAAACGAGACGAAAACTAGTATTTAGCTAGTACAAGACGATTTTAGGATAAACCACAAATGAGCGTTCGTAATCATTCGTCATGTCGATTGCATGAGGTGAGGAGAATATGATTTTACCTTCTAAAGACCACTCAACAAGCGCCCCCAAGGATAACGTTACCATAGTGTTTACGGTTTAGGGTTTCAGTCAAGTCAATAGTCCTTTCCTCTTCTAGATCTTTGAAATTTTGAATTTGCTTGTCGGAGGTCCGGTTGTTGCTGAAAAGGCTAAAAGCTGTGGATTTGATAGGAAGGAATGGGCTTGAAGAACTTTAACCCACACTAGTCCTAACTATGATTTGTTTATCTTTTTGGTTTTACATACTTTTAGTCTTATAATATTGCATGTTGATTGTGGTTAGTTAATGGTACTCTCCTTGAGTTATAATATGATTTGTGGTTTTGATTATATTGTTATACTTCACTTTTCTTGATTAAATATTGAGTTCATCAACCTTATTTGATCACTAATTACATAGATTACTAACAACTTTTTGTTTATATGAAACTATTATAATGACGGTCTTCTTAAGTAATTCGAGCATATATGTTTCATGTTCAAAATGTTACAGCATGAGGAACGTGTTAAGGAAAGATCTGCACTGATGACATTGTGTTAAAACTTGGAAACACACTCCACAACAATAAAGATAAGTAATTTGCAAAGAAAGATAAGTATGGAGAGGGGAAAAAGATCCTTCAATTTTTATAGGATTTGAATTCCATATATATATATGAGATATATATGAGATAGGATGGGCTAAAACCCTCCTGGATCCATATGTTTGAGCTCAAATATGTAGCGCTTTGTCATTATGGTTTATAGTTGTTGAGAAATATGTTAATTGGTTAGGATGTCGATTCATGGTTGAATTGTGCCATTAACCATCCGTATCGATTTTGAATTTGGCCTTGAAGGACCTATACACGCATGATTCACGAGTAGCGTACGTAGCATCAACACCGGTACTTTGTTTCGGCCCTTGTATCGATTTTGAATTTGGCCTTGGACGATGGATGCGCGATTCACCAGTAACATATATTTTTATGTTTGATTTAAATGTGAATGATTTATTCTGAAAGAAGATTTATTGCACTAATGTATGACCATTAAGAACTTAACAATTTTTATAATATTTAACATTTAAAATCTTGGTCTTGTGTTTTTTATTAAGATTTGTTTTCAAGTGTTAGAATATAATTCTATAAACACTTTGATTTGTTTTTATAAAAAAAATGTTGGTCTTAGAAAATGTGCAAGGTTTTAAATTTATTTCGTGAACATTTTGTTCTACAAAACTTCATTTAAAATTTGTAAGAATTTGTTTTACAATAAAAAAATATAAAATTTTGGTTAAAATTTTTATACTTTCTCAAGGTGATTTTTCATCATCTATCTTTTTCTGTTTATCGATCCCGCACTTGATCGGTTAAATTTTTTATACTTTCTCAAGGTGATATTCATTATATCTCTTTTTCTGTTTATTGATATCCCACACTTTATCGTTTAATATCGTATTGTTCTTGATCTTGACCACACATATTATTGTTGAGACAAATGTCAAATGGTTGGATTATTGTTGATCCTTGTTGAGACAAATGTCAAATGGTTGGATTATTGTTGATCCTTGTTGAGACAAATGTCAAATGGTTGGATAATCAATCCATGGTCCGATTGCGGCATGGATGGAGCACCTTCTTTGCTCCGTTGCCTTAATTTTATCTGACCATAAGATGGTTGATGCAAGCCACGCAAGTGGCATTGACATTAGTACCCTGCTTTAAATCGTTTTAAATTTAGCCTTGGACGACCAATGCTCGATTCACAATGGCATTGACACGGTTCCCTCCTTGTATTGATTTTAAATTTAGCCTTGGACAATCGATGCACAATTCACCAGTAGCATCGATCTTGGTCTTCCTTTCTTTATGTTGTGCAATTTTTTAACAAGGCTTATTATGTGCGCTTTTTGTGCAATCTTCTTTTGAGTTCTTTAATGTGGTCGTATTTAACTAATAATTTTGTCATTTTCACTATGATCATTTTTAAGTAACATTTAGCCTAAATGTTCTTATTTTTATCATCATAAAAATTGTGAAATTGTAATAAAAATCCATATATATATCCAAAATCCTTTTCGTATGATATAAAACTTGGTTGTTAAAGGATTTCTTTATTCCGTATACGACATGCATGTTCATTGTAGTGCGATTAGCCCACACTTTTTGAAGCTAGTAATATGCATGTGGAACGACTGAAATTGTTAACATAACCATTTAAAGCATTTTTTCTTATCGCATTTTGTGTATTCGTAGTCATGTTTGCACAATTCTGTCTAGAATAACAAAATTTGCCTTTATCATAACTAATTTATGATTCCAAAAATTTTCATATATAGTTATTACCAGTTCTTTATTTTTTTACTACTATGAGTTTCTTTACTTATTTATAGTTTAATTATACCCTGTAGTGTTTTAATTTCTTTATTACATTTTACTAAGTTTCAAGATTAAATTGTTATTTACTTTTACAAAAGAATAATTTTGATTGTGAAAACCCTAATATATAAGAATATTGTGTAATTTCGTTTATATCAAATGTGTAATAAACGTGTTATGATTTTTTTCAAACATTACCAATGATAATTTGAAAGAAAACTAACCCTAATATGAGTCATGAAAGAATTTAATTTCGTTTATATCAAATGTGTAATAAACGTGTTATGATTTTTTTCAAACATTACCAATGATAATTTGAAAGAAAACTAACCAAATTTTTTTACCTTACACTCGTCGTCAATCTTTTCATATTTCTAGATTTGGTATGAAGAAAAATAAATATGTATCTAGATGCGCTATAGCCGCTATAGCCTATAAGACTAATAAGAGCATTTTTTAGAAGAGATGTTAATAGCATCTGAAAATTACACGGGATCATATAAATAATGCATTCATCTTTTAAAACGCATGCTTCCTACTTAATCCAACATCCTTTATATCATCGTCACCTTTATATATTTATTTTTGATAATAATTTATTTATAAAAATTTAAGTAGTTTATTTTAACTAACAAATGCTTTGTTGATTAAATTATTTATATAAACTAGAGTATGGTATTGGAGAAATCAAAATAGTGTAAAAATCAAATAATTAAATGTTTTCAAAGCTAAAACATCACATTTTTTTTTTATAGCAAAGTGGTGTAAAATCAAATAAGTTAATCATATTTTTATTTTAGAAGTCACGAACCTAACCCATCCTTCCTTGCAGGGGCGCAACTTCTAGTGAGCGGGAATGGGGTGGGGTCAGAAGTGGAGAGTATGTAGTTTTCGTATAGAAACTTTTTGGTATATACGTTTTCAACCCCCAGTTTTATATAAATTTTTTGGTATATACGTTTTCGACCCCCCGTCGAAAATCTCAAGCTTCGCCACGGCTTCCTTGTCCGTCAATGTGAAAATCAAGCTACGGAAGGCCCTTAAAATGCACATTAAAGATACTACTCATAAGACATTATAAATAGCTAAGTAAATTTAATAAAAAAAAACTAATTGTTAGATCAACCCTTAAACTTTTATATTTTACGAGAGATACATGTTAATTAGTATGAAAAGAACAATAAATATATAATAACTTTATAGTATTAATTAGTATGAAAAAACAATAAATATATAATAACTTTATAGTATTAATCAAAACATTTTTAATCGCTATATATGTTTTTAGTTAAAAAAGCTAAGATACATAAGAAAATCAAAGGAGTTAACTATCATTTTCGTCCCTGTGGTTAGTTCACTTTTGTCATTTCAGTCCAATTTAAAAAAATGCGTCAGTTTCCTCCCTCACATATTGGAAACGTGCCACTTCAATCCAAAATTTAAAACCTAATTAAGTCAGACATGTTTAATAAAGGGTATTATTATCGTTTCATATTTCTTTTAATTTCACCTTCTTTTAATTTCACTTTATTTTATGTTAGATGATTAAGTCTGACTTAACTGAGTTTTAATTTTTGGACTGAAGTGACACGTTTCCAGTATGTTAGGAAGGAAACTGACGCATTTTAGAAAATTAAACTGAAATGACAAAAGTGAACAAATCATACGAACGAAAACCACAGTTAGCTCATCAAAGAAGTAACAGTTAAAAATTTCGACCATTATTTCATGAGTTTTACTATGTATGCTATTTATGTGAAATAGTAAAATTTCCTTCACCGGTTACAATTGTTTTCATATTCTTGTTTACCACTCTAAAGAAGTTAAGCCATTTTTGATTCACTTTAAACCGGCTTGTTAAAAACTTAAATCGAGCCAATTTAAACAAAGCTAAAATCTTTATATGGTAAATGAATTTGGTTAGATTCAAAAGTTTATATAACTATGATATTATATAATAACATGTGGTAATCTTAAGTTGGTCTAAGACTATGGGGTGTTGTGGGGTTTGGAATAGGGGCATGGGTTGACATACGGTGGATGTGGGGTCTAGCTGGGAGATGGCTGGCATGGCATTTTGGTGGGTGTGAGCTGGCGTGGCTTGGGGTGGGGTGGCGTGGCGTGGCCATGCCATGTCATATATAATTTTTTTAAATAAATAAAAATTCATTTAAATAATCTAATAACAAACTAAATAAAAATATAAAAACAATCATTTTTTCATGTTATATTTTTGTAAGATCTCGTTTTTCATCGTCAAAGTCGTTTCCAATGCGTTGCTTGAAAGGTGATCAACATTTGTTGCTAGAAACTTCATATCCGCAAGTTTTTGTTTCTCATATGTTTTTTTCCTTTTCTAACGCCTTTTCACTTGCAATTTTTTCACCAGATTTTTGAATTTTTCTCTTCTCTTCAATCCTTTTGTTGTTGGAGAAAGTTGAACGTGTCAATTTTCGAGGCGATTTCCTCCAATTGATGGGTGTATAATCCTTTAGACGAAGCCGAAGTGGGGGTAGAAGCCGAGGTGGGTGTACTAACCGACCTTCGTCTTTGTGCGCGCCTTTTTGAGGTGTCTCTACCGGGTGGGCGGGAAGGTGAATCATCAAAATCATCCAATGTAAGATCAACCTCTTGATCACGAGCATCCGATTGAGCTTGAGACGATGGTGTTCTTGCCCTTTTGGATGAGGTAGATTCGCTACCATTAGGGACGTTCCATTTAGAGGCGTACCTAGCAATGTTCCAACAGTGCATGTACTTGAAATCTGATCCCTTTTCTTGTCTATACAAAGCCAATGCGTTTGTCATGAAGTCGACTTCGGTTTCACCGTTCCTAGGGGTGTTCTTTGATTGATGAAAACATCCATTAAAGATGGTGACGACAACATTAATTTCCCCCCATTTCTACGAGAAGCTATCATTTTCACGATACCAATCATCGCTTTGCATTTGTTGATGGAAGGTTTTTTTAATAGAATCCCAAAAAATCCGTACGGTGTCGTGCATTTCCTATTAAAAAAACATTAGCTAACCAAAAAATAATAATAAGAACCTAATAGAACATAAAATACCTTTAATTGAATCTTGGGATTCATCAATATAACACTTCGTCAACGTAATCTCCTCTTGAGTTGTCCACTTTTTTTGGACTCGGTTAGCGACCATAATTGCTTTTTCTTCTTCTGTTTTTTGTGACTTTTTTTTGCCGGTTTGGATGATGAACTACCAACGTTTCGAGGTTGTGTTTCGAGCACGGATTCGGGTTGTAAAAGGTTGGTTGGAACAGATTATTCGTCGTATGGAAAGTTCGTGAACACTCTCCCGCCTAGAAACGACGTGTAGCCGGCTAGCTCAGGAATAGGTGAGTATACGAGCGGTTGGGGTTGGCCGCGGTTGGGTATTTGGGTCGGGCTCTCTTGGAAAGCGTAGGGGTTGTTCGGGTCGAATGGTCGGTTGAATGAGTTCATTATAAAAATATAGGGATTATAACTTGACTGGTAGAGAATATAAAAATATGGAGATTGGAATGGTAAAGTTTTTTAAAAAAGGCTAATATTTATATGGTAAAATTAATATACTTATTATTTTTAAACTAGTCGTTGGGGTAACGGCTACCCCAATGGATACTTCAAGCCAGCCAATGCTAGCCGGCCACCTCATCGTCCTTGACCGCCCCACGCCAGGCCAAATTACCACGCCAGCGGGGCAACGCCCCTGGCCACGCTGGCTCGGTGTGGCTGCAGCGGTGTTGCCTTTCTAGCCACGCCACACTCCCCAGCCCACACCCAACGGTCTAATGGTTAGTCACTTGGTTTCTCTCCTTTAGATCTCAAGTTTAACTCTTACTAGCATCACTTTGAAGAACATTGGTGGTGACAATGAAGTTTATAACCAGACCTCTCTAGAGGTCGTCAGTTCAAAACCGAGCCGAACTGGGTTTTACTACAGCAAGCCTCTGGGCAACGGGTTTTCTCCGGAACTGGTGGATTGGTGGCTCGGGTATGCATCCAACTCTGACCGTTATAAAGGAGGGGGTGTATTTACTCAATTGAGAGCATTTCAGGATTCCAAAATGGTAATCCGGTGATTTAGTTTGACGTTCAAAAATAAATAACATTTATCTAGTCTAGTCATGAAACCACATTAAACTTTAGACATAGGCTCTCAAACCAAATCCAATTATCCAAATCGTACTTTTGTTTAGCGTAGGCTTATTTACGCATATGGTGATGTTTAAATCACTAATTATCAACAGTTTGAAAGCGACCACATCTGAAAAAACACAATAATCAATAATCATTTTAAATACTATAAATAAAAAAGAAAGCATTTACTGTATGTACCCAAAAGAGTTCCTCCTTCCCCAAGTTTTCTCCACACCATTTCGATTCTAACATTTTCAGCTTTTCTTCACAAATCACTTCACCGATCGATCAAACACTTCTTCAATTCGATTGACACAACGATAATCTTCATCCAATTGTTCACAAATTCACAAGTTATCGTCGGATTCGATGGGCGGCGGAAGCGGTGATGACGGTGTTGAATCGAACACGGTTGACGGTACTGATGCCGTTACCGTTAACGTACGGTGTTCTAACGGCACGAAGTTCTCCGTTCAGGCGAGCCTCGAGTCGTCTGTTGAGTCGTTTAAGTCTGTTGTTGCACAGAATTGTGATATACCTGCGGAACAGCAGCGGTTGATTTATAAAGGACGGATTCTGAAGGATGATCAGACGCTTAAGAGCTACGGTATATTGTTATTGTTTTCGTTATGTTATTTGGATTGATTTTGTTTTGTAGTGATTGTGAATTTATGAGTGAAATGGCAGGGTTTGTGTGTTTGTGAGTTGTGTGGATTGTGTTTGTGTGATTGGAAGGTGATATAGTGTTACAGTTGTTATGTTTGTAGTGTGATGTTGTGTATAGGATTATTGATGCATGAATGTGATTAATTTGCTAGAGCTCATGGAATCAGGGATTTAGATGTCAAGTTGTGTGGTTTTAATATGATTGTTGATGTATGGTGTATCGTGTATGCTTAACCGATATGTTATGACATGTGAAACTATATAACAAGAGAAAGAAAGCAATATTTTTTTAACTTGTTGTGAAATAAAAGAAGACTAGTGATTTGGAACACTCCGAGTGATTGATATCTGGTTGAATTGTTGGCTTTGGCTAATATGACAAGTTCACATGATGATTATATCGGATAATGCGTATATGGATAAGTGGTAATACTTATGTAGTAAGTATTACGATAGCTCTTAATGATTATTTCTTATCTAAATATGTTTATGAGCATATTATGTAATTTCTTCTTGCTTTGCTGTTATGAGTCTCATTAAGCAGTCAGATGGTATAAGTAGCCTTCAATACCATCTGAAGAAGTGAAGAACTAGAGGCAGTTTTTACAAATGGTGTGCATACATAAATTGAAACATTTAAAACTTACTAGTCAGGAAGAATGGAGTTTAAAGGCAAATAAGGCTAGAACTAATTACGGCAAGATTTGCATGTTGTTCAGAAATATGGTTTTAATAGACGCTATATAGAAACAAATCATGTGTAGTCAACTTACATAAGAGGAAACAGTGTGTGAGTTGAGTTAGCCTCATGCATCCGAAGTAACTTTACTTAAATAGACGTTTAAATTTCCAATATTGAGGTACAGGTTTAGATAATTATCAGTCCCCAATGGAAATATAAAAGAAAACTAGACAAGTCACCATCTTGATGAACTAGCTTTCCATGTTCTTTTATGCTAACTTGTTTCATTTTTATGCATGATGCTTTTGTTTCAAATATTTGGTAGCTAAGTAATTTGTGTTGTGTTGTGCTATTTATTTATGTGATTTATACTTTTATAGGCATGGAGGCAGATCACACTGTTCACTTAGTACGTGGTTTTGTTCCGGCGACATCTACCCCAGCGGGTGGGGCCCCTACCAGAGCAAATACTACTACACCTGCTGCAGGGGAAGCTCGTTCGGTTGAAGGTGATACCATAGGTGGAACTGGTCTTGGTGGCTCACCATTTCCCGGACTTGGTCTGGGTGGTTTGGGAGGTAACGGTGGCATGTTTGGAACAGGACTTCCAGAATTGGAACAAATGCAACAACAGTTGACTCAAAACCCTAACATGATGCGAGAAATCATGGATCTGCCTCTTGTTCAGAATCTATTAAACAACCCAGATATCATGCGCAACATGATGATGAACAACCCTCAAATGCGTGAAATCATTGAAAGGAATCCAGAACTTGGTCATATGCTTAATGATCCCGCTATTCTTCGTCAAACAATGGAGGCTGCAAGGAACCCTGAACTCATGCGTGAAATGATGCGTAACACTGATAGAGCAATGAGTAATATTGAATCTTCTCCTGAAGGGTTTAATATGCTTAGGAGAATGTATGAAAACGTTCAGGAGCCGTTTCTGAATGCAACCACAATGGGCGGCGGTGGTGGAGATACAACCAACGATAACTCAAATCCGTTCGCAGCTCTTTTGGGTGGTGGTCAGGCGGGCACACCTCGTGATCGAACGGCTACTCCTACAACCACTGGTGCTGACACAACTACTGGTTCCCCCGCTCCAAATACTAACCCGCTTCCTAATCCCTGGGCTGCTGGTGGTGGTAAGCTTTTGTTGACCAGTATTCTGATATACATATATAGGTTAAAATATATTGGTATTTAATTTAATGTGAGTTTGCAGGTGGAGCTAACCAAACAAATGCTTCTGCAACAAACCCTAGTGGGGCTGCTAGGTCACCGCCAGTTGGCGGCTTAGGTGGACTTGGTGCTCCAGGTCTCGAGGGATTGTTTGGTGGCACTACTCCTGATCCGAATTCAATGAGTCAACTTATGCAAAATCCAGCTATTTCTCAAATGATGCAAAGTCTCCTTTCAAACCCTCAATATATGAATCAGGTGACTGTTTTGCTTTTTGTAAGTTTAGATATTTTTCTTTGTTACAATGCAATACTTACTAAACAATTATATTGTTTAGATACTTGGTCTCAATCCACAAATGCGAACCATCCTTGAGTCAAACCCTCAATTGAGAGAGATGATGCAAAATCCGGACTTCATTCGTCAGTTAACTTCTCCAGAGACCATGCAGGTTAATCAGTTAACAACTCTGAAAACATTTTTACGTTACTAAATTGGTATCGAGATAACTATGAAAAAGGTTCTGAATGATATTGATAATTTTTTTTTCTGGTTATAACTGGAGAGGTTGTGTTATTAAAGTTGTCCATTCTTAGTTCATAAATTTATAGAAAGGACATTTCTGTATGGAATGTCATTGAGAAGAAATATAGGGAGTCATTTATTTTACAAGTCAAGTGGAGAAAATGAAAATCCAGTGAAGTTGCCTTATATAGTTATATGGCATATAATAAGTTGAAAAAACATTCATAAAAGTGTATACCATATTTGTGATGGATGGAAGTGTGGTCTTTAAGATTGGATTATCACATGCTAATCTATGCATGTAATATGAAACAATCATGATCAGTTGGTCATGCAACATGTTAAGGTTAGGTTACTAGGAGGTTAATCGTCGTACGTCCGTATAATACTTGGTTTTTTAATTACATATATATCAAGATGCTAGTATTTAATGACATGTTATAAATCAATTTATTTTCCAAAACAGTAGTCATAAATGAGATGAAAAGAGTTGACAATCAGACCGGTGGACATACGACACCCTTTGAAAAAAAGTTACATGTTCATGTAGTAGAACTTCTAAAGTACTCATCATATGATTATGGTTGTTAACTTCTTAGCTTAATTTAATCTCGTTGTCTTGTTAATGGCCTTAAAAGTGTATCCAGTTTGTTATAACTTGCACAATAAGTGTTATGTAAATCAATTTTGTTAAGACCTATGCACATGGTTGTTAACCTTTTACCATTCATGTGTTACATATATTAGAATTAGAGAAGACTATTCTTGAATTTTGTTACTCTTATGAGTCGATCTACATGCCGCAATTTGAGTATTTCGGGTCACGAGTCAACAACCATGCATATGCAAATGAAGTTTTTGACTTCAATTATTTGTATTTAATTATATGGGCTGACTTTCTTCTACATTTTATGTATTCATTTGTCATTTTATGTTATTTTTATTCACTCCTTTTCTTAACCTGATTATGTTTACTCTTATTACAGCAAATGATGACACTACAACAGTCTCTTTTCTCTGGCCTTGGTCAGCAACAAACCAACCGGTATACATTTGAACTTTACATGAAATATATGGAAGATTGTGTATAGTTGACTACAAATCTCTGCTTATATAACTTCTTCTTTCAAGTTTGAAAATGTTTTTTTTTTCTTTGTTTGGTGTGTGTGTGTGAAATGATTTCACCTTGTATTGGGTTAATATATGCTTCTGATTAGTTGGTCATTTGGTTCATTATTTCATATAAAATTGACATGTCTGATATGCAGGGATGCTGGTCAAACTGGTGGAGGAACAGGTATATTTGTGTCCATAATTTCATGTCTTTAAATTTGGTTAATTTATTCAAAGGGAAATAATGCATTTTTGGACATTTTGGAAAACCCCTTGCATGTAATGTATTTCTTGTTTTTGAAACCTTGTACAACTGGTCTTCACGTGTGTTTTTTTGTGTGGCAATAGCAGGTTCTCCTAATAACATGAATCTTAACATGGATATGCTTATGAACATGTTTGGCAGCCTTGGAACTGGCGGCTTTACACCGCCAAATAATTCAAATGGTAACATATCTGCTAGAGGTGGCAAATATGGGCGGGTCGGATGGGTTGTATTATGGATCGAAAATGGCAAACTTTTATTCAAGTTGAAACAATATTTGTTGACTCAAAAGTCAAAACACTTTTTGTTCACAATTATAAAAAACCAACTTACAAATTTTCAGCTTGTCCGATGATTACGAAACTTAAACAATTGTAATAAACATCTAGCTTTTGATATGTTTTCTTTTAAGCTATTTTTTTTTAAATTACCCACTTGACTTGTTAGAGATATATAATAACCAAATTGCCACCTCGAATATCCATCATCATTTTGTCTCATCTTTGTGCATTTAATTTCAATTTTTTTTTTTTCATAAATACTAGTGCCACCAGAAGAACTGTATGCTACCCAACTCGCGCAGCTTCAAGAAATGGGATTTTTTGATACCCGAGAGAATCTTCAAGCACTGACCGCCACCCGAGGTAATGTGCATGCTGCCGTTGAGCGGCTATTGGGAAATCTGGGTCAATAAGAATTTATAACCGTTACATATATATAATATGATATATCACATATATACCGTATCAGTAAAACACATGAGGAACAGGTCTGTTTGGATCTGAGCCAAATATGTTGAATTTAGTGCATGAATGTTTTCTGTATGATTTTGGAAATTGCCTTACCTGTTTTGCTAATGATATTGTACATGTGGTTAACTTGATTTGGTGTGATTTTGGTGCCTGTAACAGCATAATTGTAAAAACTTTGTTGTCTCCGAAATTTATTACGCTTGTAAATAATTCAAAAAGGATTCTGGCAAATAAAAACCGAATTTGTTATGAAAATCGATTTTGTTCAGGAATTTAATGCAATGGTTGCTAGATAGGTTAAATCTATTTGTTATTTCGTATGGTTTTACTTTGCTAATTCATCTTCGTTTGTTTGCCTTTTCTTTCTTGTGCTATTACAAATATGGTATGAACCTAACACGAGATTCGTAGGTTATGTTTAGTGTAAACAGAGTTGGATTGGTTTGGCTGAACCTATAGACACATTTAGCAAAGTGGGTTGGCTTAGTGGGTTCACTGGTTAACCCTTTATTTGTAGAGATTTATGTTAAAAGTTAAACTAGTGTAGAGTTTTTTAGGTCAAAACTTAGAATATTATGTTCTTTTGGAGTTAATTTACAATTTTAAAGTGATAATATGTAACACTAAACAAATTTGTTTAATCGGGTCATGTTTGTGTTCATCTTACACGACTTGTATTTGAGTTTATATCTAATATGATTTTCAAGTCCACAATGACTGCACCAAATGGGTGTTAAGGGCATGGGCATGGGCGTGAAAGCAAGGGCGGAGGATATAGATGGCTAGGGGTGCCCCGGCTCCCGTCATTTTTTTCAGTAATGTAAATTATTGTATTTTTACGTGTATTTTGTTCAAAATTAGTGCAAATTAGTACTCGTATTGAGTCCGACACCCACCGAATTGAAAATTTATAGGACCTGTGACTTTTTGGCCCCCACCATTAAAATTTTCAAGCTCCGACACTACATGAAAGTGGTAACGAGTGTGAAGTGCTTGGGCATGGGTACGTGTGTGGATTTTATTTTCAGTCAATGAAAACCCTCCGAATAGAGAGGGCGTTACCGTCTAAACAAATTTCTAATTACTTTGAATCCAAATATTATTGAATTTAAAAATTCAAACTAGTTACTTTGACTTCTAATACATCCCATTTGAATCCCTTTTTAATTTTTTATATGCACCATAATCAAGTGGATTTGTATTCGAATTTCCGAGCAGGTTGTCACATTTTTTTTTTTTTTTTATTCTTTTCATACTATATGATAAGACTGATAATAATTTTATTATTTCATTCAACACCACAAAAAACAAGAGTACATGACCCGGAAAGGAAAAAGAAAAAAAGAAAAATCATAGACTAACAGTAGCCATGATCTAAAGAACTAGAAACCATAGAGATCATTTTAATATTAGTTCCAACTGTAGAAAATGAAACAACAAATAAAAATCATAATCAAACAACAAGCATAACATAATATTATAAGGTGATATTGAAACTAGTCTTCAAATGTTCCAACAACGTAGTCAAGAATGTGTTCTTGACTAATGTTTACGATTTAGAATATGCGTAAGGAGGCCAATAAAGATGAAACTTGATCTTGTAAGTTACAGTTAACCCAACCAGATTAACCGGAGATGACGTTACATAACCTTGAACAAACAGAAAATCACCGGTGCCACCTACAACGGGATGGTTTGAAGGCTTAATGTTATTTGTGACACCAACAATGGAGATTGAGCCTTTGTGTTTTTTCAAATTCAAAGTGACTTTACCAACAGTGATGCTTTGAAGCCCGTCTAATCCAGAAGTGATCGCGGATCCTTCGGCTGTCCCAACAAGTTTTGAAGTATGATTTGGTTTAAATGTTAAGGGATCTTGAAAGACAAACATGGTCCCAAATGGAGCCGTGGTCAGGCTTAAAGGTGGACCAACGACTCCTGGTATGACGAAGTAAGCGGTTTTATTTACGGTTTCTTGTTGGTAGAGTGTAAAGTGGAGAGATTTGAGTCCATGTTGATGGTGTTGGTGGTGGTGTGTGGTGGCTTCAAGTGGAATTAGGACAAAGAGAAGAGTGGCAAAGAAATGCATTAAGGGAGCCATTGCAAATGTATATGTGAATGCCAATATTGTGGGTTTAAAATATAAATAATGGAAGATATAGGAAAAAAAACATTGTATTTTTCTTGTCAAGGGGAAGTTAGACTAAATTGTTGGTGTGTCTTGAATTGTCTTCCTCATACTCGTGACTTTTTTTTAATCTTTATTTGTTTATTCAAATATAAAAAAAATAGAGTTGAGGAATCAACCAATTTTAGTTATCCATTAATTTTAATCTAACAATTTTAGTTGATGTAACACTTAGGGTAAAATGAGATTAATAGATGTTCGTTTTGAAAAACCATTGAAATTGAGAATATGGATCAAATATAGAGAATCAAAAGTATTCAAATTTGTTCTAATTAAGGAGGATTATAACGTTTAATTTGAGGATGTATATTCTAGGTGTATCTAAACGTGACAAAATAGAGTAAATTAAACAATGGGCATATGCTCTTTTTGTTTAGAAATATATATTTTCATAAAAAAAAAGTAAAAAGGATACCAAAAAGAAGTTACTACGAAGTGCAAACGTGAAGTGCAGGTCCAAACATAAACAAGGGAAGACTTGGACTTTAAGGTAATTTAAAAGATATAAAATAGTTTGTATTGACGGAACTCTAAGAACACGTTGTTGCCATTCAAAAAAAAAAATTAAAAATAAAATAAGACTATGTACCTTATTAAAACAACAATGATATGGCAGGGAGGAAGGTCTAGTATCGACTCCGGGGGAAGCTCCTTGACTGGAATATGCGGACAAAGAACGCCGTTAGCCTTAACGCGAGAGGTGGCCTCCCGCGTTTGGACTCCGGTGTTAGAATCAATGATTGGTTCTTAAGAGTCTTAGCATAATGTAGTAAAGAGTTTTAGAGTGAGAGAGTGTGAAGTGTGAATACCTTAGGCTGGCTCAAAGTTCCTCCTTTTATAGACCAAGTGATCTGCCCAAGGAAGTCCTCTCGCCAGCTGTCGCCTTCCCCATCGGGTAAGCATCTTCTTTACTGTTGTTTGCTTGCAGGAAAGACTTTGCCTTTTATGGTAAGTGCACAGGTTTGTGTGTCTCGAGGTCTTTGCTTGTGCTTTTGGTAAAAGGTCAAGTCAGTTTGACCTTTGTTATACTATTCCCGAGGTGCTATAGTAACGACAGCTCCCTCATGCTGGTTCAGCTCCTGGTCGGGAGCTAGTTGCCTTACTTGTTCTAGCCTTGCTTTTATTTATGTTTAGTTGGTTATTGTTTATTTGAGCTTCTCGACTTGTCCTTACGTTGTTAGTTAGGGACTTGGTATACATACGTCATCAGCCCCCCAGTCATAAGTGTTGGTATCTTCTTATTGTAGCGATACTTATGACTTAGACTATTCCTTTCTAATCTTTTTTAGGTTAGGGAGGTGAGCTCCCTTGATGTGGTCTGTTTTACCCCTGGCACTCTGGATCCCTCCACATTTAATGCCCACTTGCCTTAGCCGCCTGTCAGGAAGCGATTGATTTGACACCGCAGCAGGTGATGAGTGGTTCCCCTGACAGTTTCTGGCGGTTACATCCTGGCCTTATATTTCTCCCCTAAAATCGGGATTAGTGTTTCATTGATCTATAAAGTAACCGTTCACTTTACCCTTTTCATTCAAAAACCTTCCAAGTTCTTCATTGTTTCCTTCGATCGGATATTTCTGTGTCTTTTCCGGCGATATATAGTTTTCCGTTACGTCTTCTTTCTCCTCATGGCTTCTAACAAGAATGACATTGCTCTTCAGTTTTCAAAACTTACTGAGTCTGAAATTAGGCAGTTTGTTCTTGATCATGGTATCGATTCTAGTCTTGAAATTAGGGTTCATGGCGACATGACCGCCGATCAATGCCTGGAGGGGTTTTTGGTTTTTTATACTCGTATTCTGGATCAACCGAACCTAAGATACCCTTTTTCCGACTTCTTTCTTAGTGTACTTAAGTATTTCCGGTTGTCGTTGGGTCAGTTAGCTCCGGTAGGCATTGCTCGTATCATGTTCTTTGAGATACTCTGTCGAGCCCTAAGTTATGAGCCTGATTTGTTGATGTTCTGGCAATTCTTCCGGCTTGCCCGGAATGGAGATTGGTATACTCTCGAGAAGGCTCCTTGTGAGAGTTCTCTTCTAACCACCACTGTTGGTCACACTTATGCCTGGAAAAATCAATTCTTCTTTATTTCTCATGATCTGCTTCCCTTTCGTATTATTCCTCGAAAGTTTTCTGAGGCTTTGAATGAGAAAGAGCCGGATGTGAAAAGTGTTAACCAAGAGTTGCTCCTCAAACTTCGCCCTTATCATTTGAGGCTTAAGGCCTACCCGGAGGAACTTCTGGTTATGTTGGGCATAAGCCAGGATTGGCCTGAATCCCGTCGTGAACCCGTATTTTTCTTTAATGACAAGGGTATGTTGTGTTTGTTACTAACTTGATCATTTTATTTTGTTATAATTATCTTGCTTGTTTTCTTTTTCAGAGATGAATGCTTTGGATTTTCTTGAGATGAACGATGCTACTGGTGTGGAAATTGAGATGAGGGAGCTTGCTGAAGGTGCTCCTTCTATTGTTCTTCGTACCCAACATGTTCATACTGGTGGTGATTTCCAGAATGTACCTGTGTGCAACCTTTTCTAATGCTCCTTCTGCCAAGAAGCTTGCTTCCACAGGTCGTCGGTTGACTAGGGGGATGTCAGCTTCCAAATCTGTCCCCCAATCTTCTGATCCGATATCTGTTGATAGTGGTGATGAGGATGATGTTAACCTTATTGCTTCAATTACTAGGGTTAAGGTTGTTAAGAAGGAGGCTTCTGAACTAGTTGGTGAGGGAGGTGATGTGTCTGTCGAGGGAGGTAATGTGCCTGAGGAGCAAGTTGTTAGTGGTGAGGGAGCGGGTGCCTCTTCTCCTCGTCTTGCTGCCATTGTGCAAAAGTTAAACGAAACAAAGAGGAAACTTCCGGAGAAGCCTGTCAAGGCTTCTAAGACTTCGAAGAAGGTGAAGATTTCTCTTGCTAGTTCCTCCACTGAGGGAGGTGTTCATAAGGCTTCTTCTGGGACTCATGTTGGAAAAAGTGGTGATGGTGAGGCAGCTAAGTCCTCGGTTAAGGGTAAGTTGGGTGATACTTTGGAGATAAAGCAATCCGCTGAATCTGGGAAGGGGCCGGTACAGGCTATTTTTGTCCCCAGTTGGAAGATTGCTGTTTCAGACACCTTGAAGAGCGGTAGGGTGTGCCATGATCTTATCCGGAATGTTACTCCTCCTGCTGAGAAGGAGCTGCATTCGCAATTGTCTGATGAGGACTTGGCCTACCGTATCATTACCCAAGCTGCCCGTTTGATAACCTCCCTTCCTGACGGTTTCAAACGCTGGGCTAACTCGGTTAGTCGGAATGTTGATCTTATTGAAGCTTTGTCGAAGAAAGAAGCTGAGCTTAAGGAATCTTCTGATCTTTTAGGCGCTCATCAAGCTAAGGTAAATGATCTTAAGGAGCAGCTTGCCTCTTCTTTAGCTAAAAGAAATGAGGAAGCTAGGAAGGTTGAGGTATATGCCGGGCAGCTGGCTGATTTTAGTAACCAGTTAGCTAAAGAGAGAGCTGAGTTTGGTGCTGAAAGGTTATTGTTTAGGAAGGAACGTGCTGCTCATGAGGCAAGTGTTGAAGAGCTGAGGCAGCAAGTCAAGAGTTTGACCGAGGATAGGGAATGGTTGATTGGGTCTGGTGTTCGTCAGTTTGTGACTTTTCTTCTACACAGCCAGGAGTTCAACAAGCATCTTGCAGGTATTTATTCTAAGGCTATGGCTCATGGACGCTTTACAGGCCTTGTTGCTGCTTCTGAGGCAATCGCTCGTGGGGAAGCTGTAGAGGGACTTCCCTCCTTCAAGCCTGACTCTTTAACTGACTTTGCTGCTGCTGTGAGGAAAATGGAGGCTCTTTCCTATCCGTATGTTAAGAGCTTGTCTCAGATGGTGAACCGCCCTATTGCCGAGCTGCAGGCTTTGGAGCCAGAGGGTCTGAACTTGGATCTTTGTAGGCAGCTACTGCCTTCTCCCCCCGCAAAACAGTCATTGTTTGAATCTGGTACTCAAGACCGGGGAGCTAACCCTGCTAAAGAGGGTGAAAAGATCCAAGGTTCTGACCCTGCTACTACCTCCTCTGTTCATGCTGATGTTCCCCCACCCCCATCTCCCAAGGGAGCTAGTTCCTCCGCTCCTGAAGATGGGGATGTTAACCTTGATGGCTTGTATGATGACCTTCCTTGAAGCGATGGTATTTTCGATGTTGGCAGTAGTGGCTCAATGTTTTACTTTCTTTAACCTTCCTGTTTAGGAAGTGTTGTACTTTGCCCTTTATGGGTTATCTTCTGATGCAATATGACTTAGGCTGCCCCCTTAGGGGTTTTAGGCCTTTTGGTATGTTTATTATGTTTAATGACTTTGTTGTATTTTTAATTTTTGTTGTCTCCCTTTGTGCACTCCAATATTTTGTTTTGCTTTTGTAGGAGCATGTGTAGCTTTATGGTTCCTTGTGGGAATTTTAGCCTTTTGTATTGTTAGTGCAATGGTTGGTGTAGTTGTGTTTTTTCTTCTTGTTCGTGATGTAGTGTACGAATATCTTATCTTTTTGCAATGTCTCTTCTAGACGAATTTTGGTTAAGTGCTGCAGTCACCTATCCTTCATTCTTCTATCCAATAACCGATGCATTTTTTGTGTTCTATCTCTTTTCTAGTCCACATTTTTTATTTTTGTTGTATATTTACATAGGTATCGTCCTTTAATTTTTCTATGAAGCATTTATTGTAAGGTGCTTACCCTTTTACATGGAGTTATTTCTTAAGTGTGTTCGATCCATGGAGTTGTATTGTTTTAGGTACTCACCCTTTATACGGGAAGGTATAGCGCCTTGTTCCCCGCTGAGCGATATGGCCTAGGAGCTCATCCCTTTTTCATGGGTGGATATAGTGTCGGATCCCATGTAGCTTGATTTGGAGGAGCTCACCCTTAGGATAGAACAATAATTCTTGTTAACAAAAGTAGCTGTTTGTGTTTTCATTAAAACTGATTACAGCCAAGTACAGATTCATTCAACCATTACAATGATCACTTCACACTATGAATTTTTTCAAGTGCTTCCCGTTCCAATGTCTCGGGACCTTCTTGCCTTATGGGGTTTCCAGCTTATAGGAGCCTCCCTCATGTGCTTCTTTTATAACATATGGGCCCTCCCACTTTGGGCCCATTTTTCCAGTGTCTTCCATTTTGCTTGCTTCATTGTTCCTCAAGACGAGGTCTCCTGGCTTGAAGGCTTCTTTTTTGACTCTTTTGTTGTAGTAACCTTCTAGCCTTTTCTTGTATCTTGCTTCTCGAATTAGGGCAACTTCTCTGGCTTCTTCCAGCAGGTCTAGGTTTAGCAGGATTTCTGTTTTGTTGGGCGCTTCTTGCCTTCTTGAGCTTCTTAGCGTTTGTACCCCAACCTCTGCTGGTATCACTGTTTCGAAGCTATACACCAGGCTATAAGGGGTTTTTTGGTGACTTGTTTTTTCCAATGTTCGGATAGCCCACAACACACTGGGGAGCTCCTCCACCCAGTGTTTTTCATACCTTCCCAGCGTGGTCTTCAGCCCTTCTACAATACTTCTATTCATCCTTTCTACCTGCCCATTAGATTGTGGGTAACAAACGGAGCTAAAGACCTGCTTGATTTGCAATTCTTGGCACCATGTGCTGAATGGTTTTTCTGCAAACTGTTTGCCGTTGTCGGTTAGTATCTCCCCGGGTAGCCCAAATCTACATACAATGTTTTCCATACGAAGTTTATCACATTTTTTCCTGTGATTTTTGCCAATGGCTTCACCTCCGGCCATTTGGTGAAGTAGTCTACCGCTACTAGGGGGAATTTGACCTGGCCAGCTGCTGTGGGGAATGGGCCTACGATGTCCATACCCCATTGGTAAAATGGCCATGCTGCCAAGATGGGAACTAAGTCGTGCTTCAGACTTGTCTTTACTGGAGCGTGTAGCTGACATGATTCGCATTTGTGGATGACTTCGGCTGTGTCTTTGTGCATCGTGGGCCAGTAATAGCCCATGTTCATTAGCTTCGCCACTATTGTTCTTACTCCTACATGTGCACCGCATATTCCTTCATGCACCTCGTTGATCAAGTAGGTGCTTTGATTTGGACCGACACACCTTAGCAGTGGGGACATGTAGCCTTTCTTGTAAAGCTTCCCTTCCTCCACTACATATTGGTTAGCTTTTGCCTTGATTCTTACAGCTTCTGGATCTTCCTGGGGGAGCCTCCCTTCTTCGAGGTATTTTTGTATCGGGGTCATCCATGATTCTTGCTTTTCTTTGACTACATCATTGAACTCCTCTTCCTCCACTGTTTTCTTTTTGATTACTTCTACCAACACCTTCTTCGTTAGGTGTGCAAAGGTCAGGGCGGCCAGCTTGCTCAAGGCATCAGCTTGCTTATTTCTTGTTCGAGACACTTGGGTTAACGAACAGGATTCAAAACTTTCCATCAATGCTTTCACCTTCTCCTTGTACTGTATCATTGATAGTTCCCTTGCTGTGTATTCTCCTTTTACTTGGCTTGCCACTAGCTTTGAATCAATGAAGGCCTTAAGCTCTTTAACACCCAATGCCTTTGCTATTCTGAGGCCGACTAACAATGCTTCATATTCTGCCTCATTGTTGGTGCAAGGAAAGTCAAGACGTAGTGTATAAGTATATTCGGTTCCGTGAGGGTCCGTTATGATGAGACCTGCCTCGAAACCTTCTATACTGGATGCTCCATCTGTGAATAACGTCCACTTTCCTGCTACTATCGTTTCACATTTTTCCTCCTCTACTTCATTAACCTCCTTGATTCTTGGCATTTTTGTTAAAAAGTCAACCAGCACTTACCCTTTGTAGGCCTTCCTTGGTATGTACTCGATATTGTGCTCCCCCAATCCCACTGCCCACTTGGCCATCCATCCTGAGTCTTTAGGCTTTTCCAGGATGGTTCTTAGCGGTTGGTCAGTCAGTACTTGGATGGGGTGAGCTTGGAAATACCTTCTTAGCGTTTTTGCTGTATGCACCAAGGCTAGAACTAGCTTCTCTATCGGAGAGTAGTTAATTTCTGCCATTTTTAGGGCCTTGCTTACAAAGTATACTGGTATCTGCTTTCCTTCCCTTTCTACCATAAGCACGGAGCTTATGGCTTCCTGACCTGAAGACAAGTAGGCGGTGATTGTCTCGTCTTTTGATGGTGCTGCCATGGCAGGTAATGAGACGAGGAGCTCTTTGAGAGCTGAGAAGGCTTGTTCATCTTCCTCTGTCCATTCAAAGCTTTTCTTGTTAGCACAATTTTTTAATGTTCGGAAGAATGGGAGTGACCTTTCTGCCGACTTAGGGAGGAACCGTTTAAGGGCTGCAATCTTTCCGTTCAAGCTTTCGACTTCCTTCTTTGTTTTTGGTGATTTCATTTGTATGATAGCTTTAACCTTGTCTGGATTGGCCTTTATGTTTTGTTTACCTACCACGTGACCGAGGAACCTCCCCACCGTCTACCCAAACGAACATTTGCTTGGGTTCAATTTCATATTGATTTTGTTGAGGTTGTGGAACGTTTCCTTGATGTCTTGTAACATGTCTTCTTCACTCTTGCTTTTTATCACTAAGTCATCAACGTATGCTTCCATGTTCCTTCCGATTTGCTCGGAGAAGGCTTTGTCGATGACCCTTTGGTATGTGGCCCCGACGTTTTTCAATCCAAAGGGCATTTTGGTATAACAAAAAATCCCTTGGTTGGTGTGAAACACCGTCTTCTCTTCATCTTCTTTTGCCATTTTGATTTGATGATACCTTTATAAGCGTCAAGGAAGCACTTGAACCTATACCCGGTGAGAATCTACTTTCCAATCTATCTCTGGTAGGGGGCAACAATCTTTAGGACATGCCTTGTTTAAGTCCTTAAAATCAACACACATTCTCCACGATCCATCGGGCTTCTTCACCATTACAGGGTTAGCTAACCAGGATTGGTATTTTACCTCCCTTAAGATGTTAGCTTCAACCAGTTTTTTCACCTCCCGACAGGCAGCTTGGCTTCGTTCGGGAGCCAGGCTTCTTTTCTTTTGAGTCACTGGTTTGTATGTTGGAGCAATGTTTAGTGAATGTTCAGCTACGTGCCTCGGTACTCCTATCATGTCGCTTGGGCTCCAAGCGAATACCCCCACATTTTCCTTCAGGAGTTGTTTTAACCTTTGTTTTGTAGCTTCTGGGAGGTGATTGTTTATTCTGATCTTTTGTTCTGGGAAGGAGCTATTTATGCTTACCTCCTCGTCAGGACTGTCTTTGACTTCGCTACCTTCCCCTGCTTCTATTTCCATCGATGTGATTAACAATGCCTCCTTTGTTGGGACCAGCGATGCTATGCCTTTATCGGTTGGGAATCTTGCCATGCCATGGACTGGGGAGACCACGGCGTCGAAGGCAGCGAGGCCTGGCCTTCCTATCAGCATGTCATAGTTGGAGGGGGAGCTGATTACTCTGAATGTCAGCTCCTCCGTTCTTGCCAGGTCACAATCCCTGAGGCACAAGCTCAGGGTTAGCTTTCCCAGGGGCTGCACCTTTTCCCGTGTGAAGCTTCTTAGGGTTGTATCTGTACTTTTCAATCAGGATCTTGTGTCGTCACTGAGTTGACTAAAGCATCTCTGGTACATAACGTTTGATGTTGCCCCGGGATCCGTGTACACCCTATTGATGACCTTCCCTTCCAATTCTGCCTCTACAATGATTGGAAGATCCGTTCTATCTCTTGACTTTGTTGGGGAGAAACATATGACCTCCTGGTTCCAAGGGGTGATTCTCCTCCTTTTTCCTTCTTGGTTCTCTTCCCCCACACCATGTTGACATTTGACTCTTTCTTGCTTTCTTTCTTCTCCTTGATTTCTTTTACCAGGTGAGCCAGCTCCCCCGTCTTAACCGCCTCCTCGATCCTTTTCTTCAGTTGATAGCAATCATTAGTTTAGTGCCCTGTGTCGTTATGAAAAGGCACAAAACTTGGTTGAATCTCTCTTGTTGGCTGGCTTTGCCAGGGGTCGAGGTGGCTTGAAGGAGTATTTGACCTCCTCTGTTGACAGGATTTCTTGGGGTGTCTTTGTGAGTAGGGTAAAGATATGTTTATCTTTTTCTCTACCTGACCGGGGGGACCTTCTTTTATCTTCGAACCTTCTTCCCTCGTAGGGTATGAATGGTCGTCTTTCGGGGAAGGACGGGAAGCGAGGTCTCTTAGACGAGGAAGGTTGATCTCTACAGCTACCATGCTCTCTTTTCTTCGAGGCCTGTCTTTCTAAAGCCTCTTCTCATTTGAGGAATGACTCCGTTCGCTCAAAGGCCTCCAACGTTTGAGGATTGTTCTCGTGAAACCTTCTTAGCAGCTTCTTATGTAACAACTCGAAAATTCGATTGTTATCCTACCATTTTGTTTTCCCGATTATCTACCTTGTAATCCCGAGATTCGGTTAATAATAAAGTTTATGTTAATTAATTATGGTTTTGTACGTTATTATCGCATCTAATTGCTTATTAAATCTCATTGCTAATCTTATCGCATCGCAAATCGCAATTATTTATGTGGTGTCATATTATCTATGTGTTATGTGTGTTTATGATTATGATTACGCTCGCTATCGCATCGCTCTCGCACTCTCGAATCGCTAAATCGCACTATAATATCAATTATACGCTTAACGCCTTGAATTTAACGCTTAATATAACTAACTAATACGAACCGAATAGCCAAACGAACTCTTAACGCGAAATAAACGAAGAAAACCCAATATTTGGGTCAAGTTCGCTCGAAGTTGGTGATACCAAGTTCGGCCGAACTTGACTGGCCAAACATCCTTCCTTGTTTTACTCAATTTCGCTCGAACTTGTGCACATATGCACAAGTTCGGCCGAACTTAACTCATTCCCTTTGAAAACTCTACAAGTTCGCGCGAACTTGTACACTTTTGTACAAGTTCGGCCGAACTTGCCTTCTCCTATAAATACTCAGCTCATTCCTCTCATTTGAACTTGCTGTAAGTTCGGCCAGAGCTCTCAAAACCCGAAACCTTCGTGTTCTAAGTAAGAATCAACCCGATTTCAACTACAACAACGCTTATCAACGATTTACAAAGGTTTACAACGATTTTGGCACAAGGCATAGCCTTCGTTTTCATCAAAACTCATTCTTTTACGAAAATCTTCATCTTTTTCTTCCAAACTTCTGTTTTTAGCTTATCTACACAATACGGGTTCGTTTGGTGTTAGCAGAGGCTTCCTAAACACGAGATCTTTCAGATCTCGACTTGTAAGTTATAGATCTGAGAAAAACCTTTGATAAACATTGATTTCTACACAAAATACGGACTTTTGATGATGTTTTGTTCATCTTCTGATATGAAACGAAGCATCTATCATTCAAGATCCCAGATCTGGAAGCACAAGGACGTTTATGTTGGTTTACACAAGCCGGACTAATCCGAACGAACCCCGAGTTCACCCGGATTAGCCCACGCTTTTGTAAAACAGCTAAAACAGCTCTAAAAGACTTCTCCGACCTAAGTTTGCTCAGTAGCACAGGGTTGGAGGGATGAACACTCGATTTTCCTCAGCAAACAACGCGAAAACGCAAGATTTTGGACCCGAAAACATCAAGTTCGCTCGAGAATCACCAGCTCACCAGGTCAAGTTCGACCGAACTTGTACCCATTTGGGTCAAGTTCGACCGAACTTGAGTGTCCCTCACCAAATTTCTTGCAAGTTCGCCCGAACTTGCCTAGTTCTTATGAAACTAAACAAGTTTGCCCGAACTTGCCTTTTTTGTAAGGTTATCTTACAAGTTCTCCCGAACTTGACAAGTTCCTCAAAGAAACTCATCAAGTTCGACCGAACTTGGCTCTAATCTCACCAATTCCACTCAAGTTCGCTCGAACTTGTGTGTTTACACACAAGTTCGCCCGAACTTAGCTACTGCCCAACCAAGACTTAACCGTTTCAGCTTTTCGGAGACTGATGCACTTCCATTCGCGTATGCAGGCTGATCCGGCGCTTTTCTCGACTCTCCTCAGATCCCGAACTCTTACCTAATCGCACCCACAGTAAGTATACTTGACCCATTTTCGCTTTAACGCACTTTTTGGGTGTTACATACGTCCCTATACTAAAATCACATCACAAATCAAACTGTTTATCACACGCGAATAATCTGATTGTGTATGCTCAATACGCGATACTAGAAACATATGACTAGGACTTATTTTCGTTAACTTGCTTCCTTAGCTAGTAATGGTACTATAGTGTGGCTTACACCCGGCGGGGTCTAGTTAGGATGGACGCGCAAGCCTTCTCACGGTAGTTAGCATGAGAAATGAGCCTATGTTATGTTAAGTGTTTTGGTATATCATGATATGTAATCAGATTGTTTCGCAAACGTTTTCTCGACTATGCTAGTAATAATCAAACTCGTATGCTCACCTTTACTTAATTGTATTGACTTGTATTTTAACGTATGTAACAGGTTGAGGATTTAGCGTGGATGCTTGGATGTTTCCTAGTTTAGTTAGTTTGTTGATGTATTTCAGATTTGGAACTTATGTATGAAATCCATGGGAAATCGAACCCGGTTGAATTTTATGAGAAACCTCCGTTTTGTAATAGTTGTTTAAATGTTACGTTTAATAGTATGGGATATTAAGCAGGTTGTGATATGTTAAATGATTATTATGGAACATCTCGTGAAATCAATCTGGTCGCCTAGTGCCACTAACCCCGATGTTTCCGCCATCGGTTGCGGTATGACATCTTAGGCCTTATGGCATTCATGAAGGCCGAGACCCTCATTTTTTCAGTTGCCCCGCTATACATCAAACCTTCTCGTTTGAATCTTTCTACAAAGGTTCGAAGGTCTTCATGATCTTTTTGTTGGATCTGATGCATGACCGTGGCATCCCTTGTACACTTCTTTTGTGGGGTAAAGTTTGACAGGAAACTTTTATACAAGTCATCGAAGGAGGTGATGCTCCTGACCGGGAGTCCACAGAACCATAACCTTGCTGGGCCAATGAGAGTAGCATGAACATGTGGCAGCACTCTGCATTGTTCCATCTTTCTACTGTGGCGGCTCCTGTAAAGACTTGCAAATGATCCTCAGGGTCTTCCGTTCCGTCATACGTCTTGATGTTTGAAGACATTTTTATCTTGGTTTGGAAGATATAGTTTGCTATTTTGTCGGAGAAGCATGACAACGAGCTTGGCTTGTAGGGCATAGAAGGAGTGTTATTAGTAGCTCCTGCTCCTCTTATGTCTTGGGCAACCGGCTGAGTTTGTAAGCTCTGCCAAGTTAGGTTGCCTAAGAGCTGCTGGCTCAACTGTGCTAGGAGCATAGCCATTTGGGGATTCTGAACATCATATGGCATGCAACCCGGTTGAAGATTGGTGAACGGCGACAAGCTCGTGGCCACAGCTCTGCTAGCCAGCGGTAAGGACCTGAGTGCTTCTGCAAAGGTCGTTTGCAGAGGAGGCGAGACTACCTGAGCCTGTTGAAGGAGCTGCTCGACTGTTTACTCAGGATATCTTGGGGAAGGTTGGTAAGGGGAGCCGGAGTGACCGCTCCCTTCCCCAAGTGTACCTTCCATAGGGAAACGCGTGTTAGGGCTCGGGGAAGCTCGAGTGATACTGGGGGAAGTAGTGGTACACAAAGGAGGAGGCATGGGTGTAAGTGTAACCTCAGGCTCATCATAAGACAAGCGCAACCTCACTCCCTTGGTTTGTTCCTCAGGTACGTAGCTATTTAGCAGTTCCCTCAGCTGTATGAAGTTATTTCTTACCCCTTCCGGTGTTATTTCCATGGTATTTACCGGAAATAGAACCTTGCTGGGTGAGGAAGGCCCAACACGTGTAGCAGGAGGTGTTTGGAACAGTTGAGTACCTCCTGTAGTTGGTACGACATTTAGTCCGTCCGTGTTGTTAGGTGAGCTGCCCATCCCCGGTGTGACAGGGGAGTCGGGCAGGGAAAAGGAACTGCCAGAGACTTCTTTTTGGGAGTGATCCTTTTCGGCCATATCGAAAATGAGAACTTAGGAACAAGGCTGTACTACCACAATGGCTGTTCTAAGTAGCGCAGCCCCACGATGGGCGCCACTTGTTAAAACAACAAGGATATGGCAGGGAGGAAGGTCTAGTATCGACTCCGGAGGAAGCTCCTTGACTGGAATCTGCGGACAAAAAACACTGTTAGCCTTAACGCGAGAGGTGGCCTCCCGTGTTTGGACTCCGGCGTGAGAATCAATGATTGGTTCTTAAGAGTCTTAGCATAATGTAGTAAAGAGTTTTAGAGTGAGAGAGTGAAGTGTGAATACCTTAGGCTGGCTCAAAGTTCCCCCTTTTATAGACCAAGTGAAATGCCCAAGGAAGTCCTCTCGCCAGTTGTCGCCTTCCCCATCGGGTAAGCATCTTCTTTAGTGTTGTTTGCTTGCAGGAAAGGCCTTGCCTTTTATGGTAAGTGCACAGGTTTGTGTGTCTCGAGGTCTTTGCTTGTGCTTTTGGTAAAAGGTCAAGTCAGTTTAACCTTTGTTATACTATTCCCGAGGTGCTACAGTAACGGCAGCTCCCTCATGCTGGTTCAGCTCCTGGTCGGGAGCTAGTTGCCTTACTTGTTCTAGCCTTGCTTTTATTTATGTTTAGTTGGTTATTGCTTATTTGAGTTTCTCGACTTGTCCTTACGTTGTTAGTTAGGGACTTGGTATACCTACGTCATCATGACTCATTACTTTCTTACTTTTAGTTGTTTATTCAAAAACACACAAAAAAGTGATTGATAAGTGTTATAGCAATATTGTAAGATATATTGAACTATATTGTAAAGGTAAAATAGTTCAAGAATAAAATGTTGTTTAGCTTTGTGTGGTTTGGTCAGATTTGGTGCTTTCATTAGTTTTTTGAACTTTCTGAAAAAAGAAAGACATCGTAGGTGGCAAAAACTTATTATTTCAGTGCATTTCACTTTTCACTTCCCACGCGAAACCTAATTGCTATGTATAATGTAATGTGTCATTTTCTTGCATCTAGAGCCTTGTAAATGAACTGGATGTTTATGAATTGTTCGACAGGAAGTTTATTTATGAATAAATGAACAAGAACAAACTTTCTTATTCATTTAATTCAACGAATAAACATGAAAAATATGTTTTATTTGTTTATTTATGCTCGTGAACATCCCTTTATGTTCGTTTAAATTTTAATAAACACATGTGTAGCTATATTTATATACATATAAACATAAAGGCGCATTTTAACTACTTATATAGATGTACGTAATTATTTTTAGCAAGAAAAAATGAGCTTTTTAGTGGGACTTATATTACTTGATCACTAATTTTTATATAAATAAATTGCTTATTGTTAGTATGTTTTAACCTTAATATCACTTTACACGCAATCACTCTCAACCTCTTTCATTTACGTTTGTTTATGTTCGTTTGTATATTTACGTTCGTGAATTATTCGTTTAAGTTTTAAATGAACGAACTATATGTTCGTGTTCGGTTAATGTCCCCGTTCATGTTCGTTCGGTTTATTTAAAGGCCTATATGCATGCAACAATTTAATACGATGACTAACACAATTTCGTATGTTCTTACATTGAAATACTTTCTCGCATGTAATTCCTTCTTTTATATGAGGTATGAATACTTGAACATGTCATTTCATGCCCAACTTACAAGAAGTCTAGACTTTTTCTTTAAACACTTAGGAGGTTCCCATTTTTGTTGCTAACTAAGCCTTGCGAGGAACTTCAATACAAACAAATAAGTTTCATAACATTTTACATTCAACAAACAATATAAGAACAGCAAGTAAAATTTCCTCACACATTGTAGCGAGAATTCGATCGTAACCGGTTTGATTCGTTACGATACCAACATATAGTATAGCAGCCGAAAGATAAAACCCAAAATATAAAGTATTGATATTCCAAAAGAATATAAACACGTTTTTGTTGGGAATTCCTAATCGTACTCATGGCTTCAATGCGTGGAGGCGGTTAGAGATAATGATCAGCTCGAGTTTAGGAGTTGATAGATTAACAATATTAATTAATTAGTGGATAATTGTCTAATATCCTATACGTGTTAGGTTAGGAAGTTTGTTAGATAATTATTGTGTAAATTAATTAATAGGAATCCTAGTTATAGTCTAACGTGATAGGTTAGCTATATATACCGCGTATTTGGTAGGAATTTGTAAGAATCAAGTTTTTGTGTAGTTTTCTTGATCTAATAATATTGTGGGAGTTAGCCATAATATTCTGATCGTTTGAGTATCGCTTGAGACTTGAGTTTTTAGGTATCAATACCAATACCGATATTGTTCGGTTGAATCAGTTCGCTTCGTCATTGCATCAGTATGGTATCGACACTCGACATGTACAAAAAAACTGATTTTAGAATCGAAACACGAAAAAAAGTTGAACCCGGTTAACCGGTTTTAAGAAAAACCGGCTCCGACCTAACAGTGTGTAACTGGATCGTATTCTCAATCTTTGATACCGGTTTTAAAACCAAACCGCTTAAAACCAGTTTTTCTTTGTCCCAAGCCGGTTTATAAACCGAACCGAAATCAATTTAACTAGTTTGGGGTGTGAACCCTGGAAACCGGTTTTAAAAATCGAACCGGTTTGAAGGAAAAACTGGTTTGCCCACAACAAAAAGAAAAAAACATTTCGCTTTGGAAAAAAAACGGTTTGTACACATCTAACCGACGCTACTTATAAATAAATCACTTTATTTTAAATACAAATTCATTTCCAACATTGTTTAGTCATAATCGGTCGGTTCACTTCACCACACCATCAGTATAGCAGCAACATTTGTTATAGCTTACGATACTAAAACACATCTATTTTCAAAAACTCATTAAACATTATATATAAAAACTTAGATTGAAAACGAAATACGATTGAAAAAAAAGTTACTTTTTACTAGTTTAATTTTAAATATTTTTTGAAAGTGGTAATAAGTGGATGGGGAAGAAAATATAATGATGAAGATATAAAAAATATATTAATTAATTGAAATAAGAGAGAAAATATAATAACTTTTAATGTAATTATGTGAATGTGAATAAAGAAGGTATTGTGAATGCTACAGGGTATATTAAAGCATTTAATTGCATGCATTTAGCTCAAAAGGCTTAGAATAAAACAACTCGTTAAAAGTTAACTAAAGGTACTTAGAGCACTCACAATGATTTGATGGAAGATGAATAGTAGCTTTTTATAGCTATTGTAACAAATTTTCAAATTATAAAAATTAGACGTAGATTTAATGGTTGTGAGGTAGAGTAAAAAACGATGATTGTTGGACATTACTTTAAATTTTAAGTATTAAGACCTTGTACATTAAACTGGCGAACTATATAACAGCCATGTGTCATGTAACTTAAACAAAGTTTCAAGTTCTTTGAATCAAAAATTCCATTGGATTTTATTAATTTCAAGCTTAAAAGTCAAACTAGTCTCTTTTGACTTCTCATGTATCCCATTTGAATCCCTTTCAACATACACCATAATTCAAGTGGTGGATTTGTATTCAAATTTCCGAGCAAGTCTCGCCAATGGGTCTTATTCTAGTTGTCACTTCTTTTTTTTCTTTTCATACCAAGTAAATAAGACTAACAATCATATTTTCATTCCATTCAACACGATAGAAATAAGCGTACAAGACCCGCAAAGAAAATAAAAATCATAGACAATTGTCACACCCCGACCCACAGCGGAAATGGTGATCGGGGCATGATTGGGTTTTCATCAAAGCTCATGACATTTATTATAAAGTTTCATATTTATTATTTCTTTTTAATGGAGAATCATTACAATCAATAATACAAGTACAACATGTTCTATACATCTTTCAAGACTTCATTATTTTTCTTCTAAGGCAATTTCCTACGTGTTCCTTGCTTCATCCTGTCCACCTGTATCATGTGTAAAAATAGGTGTTTGGGTCAACAAAAAGTTGGCGAGTGAATCCTATGAAAACATTTAAACGTGTTTATTGAATCAATTATAAAATAAAGAGCATAACCACATATGAGTAAATGTAGATGTAAATTTATTCACAAAACACATAATATTAAATATTGCACACACATACACCAAATGATTGTTTTTGAGGCACGCGTTGTTCAACTCGTCTCCCACGAGGAACTGATGGGCCTAATGAATGATTTTTGAGGCACGCGTTGTTCAACGAACTGATGGGCCTAATGAATGTTTTTGAGGCACGCGTTGTTCAACTCTTCTCCCACGAGGAACTGATGGGCCTAATGAATAATTTGCACACAACTTGACAATATGTAATACATCACAACAAACAATATTTACATTCTAAGTTTAGATCATATAATGGTATAGCACGAGTTTGAATAAGCGAATTAATTTAAGCGACACATGATACACCCCAAAACATGAATAAAAAGGGGAATTTGTAAGAATTCACTCACAGTGGTTGCGTTTCTTGGATTGATGATGAATGCGCACGAATTTGGATTTAACCACGATAAAAACTAACCTAAATAATAACATAATGGTTCGGTAAATAAATGGATTTTATTTGAGATTAATAATTTTAATTCATAACCTTAATAGGATTTCTAGATTTATTTTTGTGAGTTTAAGGACATTTCTAACTTTAAAAATATTTTTTTAAGTATTTTTAAATAATTTTCTGATTAAATAAATAAATAAAAAAAAGTTGACCGTTGACTTTGACCGTTGACCGGTCTGATTGTGTTTATTATGTGCGCTGAGTGAGGTTCGAACTCGTGACCTCCCGTACGCGTGCACGCAGATCTACCAACTGAGCTACGTGTCTAACCCGAAATAAATCTGATTTTAATTATATTTATATATTAATTAGATTAATTCAGAAATTAATTTATTTAAAAAGGGTTTTAACTGATCGAACCGGTGCGCAGTATGTGTTTCGAACTCGAGACCTTGGTCTTGCAACGCACCCAGCCCTACCAACTGGGCTGGGTGACTAACCCGTTTATATTATGATTTTTATTTCTCTTATATACTTACTGTCAAGTTCCGTATTTGGGTTTTATAAAAAGGTTTGAATATTGTGATGAATCGGAACAAGGACAGAGGCGAACCCGGGACCATGATTTAAATATGCACACAGTCCACCACTGGACTGTGTGTCTAACCCGGTATAATTTCCGTTTCCAAATACATTTAACTATTGATTTCAGTTCATCTTCTTCATTAAACCCGAAGCCCAGTACATAACCCGCCTGAAATCGATTTTTAGACATTTCTGGGTGTTTGTTCAAAGATTCGTAACATACAGAATGATAGATAGAGAAGTTAAAGAAATATACCAACCAGAAGTAAAATCCCGGTTTTCCGATGAAAATCTCCGGCGAGTTCCAAATTTTTCCGGCGACAGCAGACAATTCCGGCGAATAGAAAAATTGATCAGAGAGTTTTAGAGTGAGTGTGGGTGACTTCTGTCTGAGCTCTAGAAGTCCTATTTTAGAGTAGGGCAATAAAGGGATGGATTTTTCGGTTTTCCGGCGATTTGCAGAACTCCGGCGAGTTTTAATTTCAAGCAAGGAACTTTCTGATCGATTAGAGAGTTTGTTTGAGAAAAGTGAACGAGTTCTAATCGTGTGAACCATTACTATTTATAGTGAAAGGTGGTCAATCATAAATTTTCGGTTTCAAAGAAAAATCCTCAAATCATGGTACTGAGTGATTGAAAACGGTTTGCAATTTGAAGGAATCAGTTATGGAATTATGATCCGCGTTTACCAGTTAACGAAAAAAAAAACGTATCTCCATTGATTCAGCGGTTTCAGTATTTTGTGTTTTGAATTTCTGATTCAGTGTCAGTTTGTGTATAAGATTTAATTGTTTCAGATTTGAATTAAGTTGCGTGTGTGGTGTAGAGTGTGTTTGGTCTTGAGAGTGACCCGGGTTCGAAACCCGGCGCCTGTAATTATTTTTTTTATTCATTTTTTATTAGAAATTTTAAATTATGGTTTTTAAATTCTAATATATTTATTAATTATGTATCGTATAAAATTTATTTGAGCATTAAATACGCAACAAAATTTATAACTGATTATTCGGTTAAATAAACGAAGCGGGTTTTGGAAACCCGTTTTCTGACGGATGTTACAACAATAGTCACGGTACAAAGAACATGAAATTAATCATGTTGATCTCTTTACCTGTCATGATATTAGTTCAAGTAGAAATGAAGTGGCATGCTATATCTCTTATTATGGCAAAAATCATACATAAACGGTTCATCTTAGCTCTAACCATAAAGATCAAACAATAAAAAAAACATAATTTAACAAGAAGCATACTATAAGGTAGTCAAGAATGTGTTCTTGACTAATGTTTACGGTTTAGGAGATGCATAAGGAGGCCAATAAAGATGAAACTCGATCTTGTAAGTAACAGTTAACCCAACCAAATTAACCGGAGATGACGTGACATAACCTTGAACAAACAGAAAATCACCGGTGCCACCTACAACTGGATGATTTGAAGGCTTAATGTTATTTGTGACACCAACAAGCGAGATTGAGCCTTTGTGTTTTTTCACATTCATAGTGACTTTAGCAATAGATAGGCTTTGAAGCCCATCTAATCCAGAAGTGATGGAGGTTCCTTCGGCTGTTCCAGCAAGTTTTGAAGTAGGATTTGGTTTAAGAGTTAAGGGATCTTGAAAGACAAACAAGGTCCCAAACGGAGTAGTGGTCTGGCTAACAGGTGGCCCAGCTACTCCGGGTACAACGAAGAAACCGGTTTTGTTTATGGTTTCATGTTGGTAGAGTGCAAAGTGGAGAGATTTGAGTCCATGTTGATGGTTGGTGGTGGCCTCAAGTGGAATTAGGAGAAAGAGAAGAGTGGTAAAGAAATGCATCAAGGGAGCCATTGCAAATGTATTGGACAATCTACTATAGGATAAAAATATATATAATGGAAGACAAAGACTAAGGAAAAGATACCTTTGTATATTTTGTCAATGGGAAATCAGACTAAGTTGTTAGTGTGTCTTTCTCGTACTCATGACTTTTCTAACTCTTTTTATTTGTTTACGAAAACATAAAACATTGGGGGAGAATATTGTATTAATGTAGACAGAGATGGGAAAGATTACGAAAAAACATGAAGCTAGAACATGTGTAGTGGACGACCAAAACAAAGCCCCTAGGGCTTTTGCGACATTTGACAGTCCAGTCAGCAAAGAGGCTTTGTTGGGCTTTTTTTTTTTTTTTTTTTCTAAAAGGGGCATAGTAGAATAAAGCCCCAACCAATCATTACTCAATTATTATTTTATATAAATTTAAATAAAACTAAAAATACTTTGTTAATTAAAAAAATTACTTTACTAAAAAAATAATAAAAAAGCCCCAACCAATCATTATCCATTTATAGGGTTAAAATGGTATAAGAAAATCAAGAAAACTAAATTCAACCAATCACAACTACAACCATTGTAGTTTTGGGGATTGGCAATCTCATTATCTTTTTATTTTATAGTTTTTTTATAATTTATAATTCTTTTTTATTCTATAAAAATATTTTTAGTAAAATCTTTTTAAAAATCCACCCATTATTTCTGGTAAACTTTAATTAAAGTCCCTTAATTTTCTACTCTCTCCCTTAAGCAATTTTGAATTAAACGAAATGACAATTTCTTTCTTTCAAACAAACCAACTCCGATAAAAGTATACAATGGCAAATTAGACTAAGTAAAAAGACTAGAAATTTTGTATAAGTCAATGGCAAATTAGACTACGTTCCTGGTGGCGTCTTTCTCGTATCTCATTATTTTTTCTTGCTTTTTAGTAGTTTTATTAAAACAAGAAAAAAGATGATGGAGAATCATTATATCTGGAACAGTGGCGGGTTTAGAAAAAACGTCAAGAGGTAACGTTTCAAAATTTTCTTTTCTATAGGGGCAGCGAAATAAAAAAAACGTCAAATCTTTTCAAAATTAAAAAAAAAGGTATATAAAAAATTAACATTTAATAATAAAATCACCCGGCACTCACTCATTGGTCAGCATGACACTATTAAATCTTTCTTTGTTTTAACATAAATTATAATTGTAATTATAGTGGTATAAATTATATTCTAAAAAATGAAACTAAGATTAACATAGACTAAACCAAAAAATAAAGATACCTTTTGTGTAGAAAACCATATGACATGGTCAGGATCTTACCGTCATCAACATGAATAACGTCTTACCAAGTAAAATGATTCTCATTATTTCAGATATCAATCCAATTGACTCATACATGCAAATGCTACTTTACAATAATACGAATCCATTCATACATTTATATTTGTCACCTAGTCTTACACCAGGTAATATCCATATGGTAATCTGGTATAATAATCTCTTTACGGGCATACACTATTATTATATGTGGCGGATCCTACATACACACGTGTATACAAATTTTCAAAATTACATCCACGGTCGCCAACTTTGGCAAAATCGTTCTCGGATAGTCCCTGACGTGAATGAGGGTTAGTTTTCCCAGTTAAGTGGGTGTGAAATGTCAAGAATGCCCTTAATGTTAAATTTATACTACAAAATTAAAAAGAAAAATACTTGGGACCCACCATGACCATCTTCAACCTCAGTCCAAACCCCAAACATATAATAATACCTGAATGTAAGGGGTTAAAAGCGACAGTTGCATGGCCAACCAAATTGAACACCAGCAGCAACAGCACAGCTCAAAACCAGTGTAAACATGCTACAATTCTGCGTCGGTAACCCTAGCGACGGAGAAGAAGAAGAAGAAGGATTCGACGCATTTCCATTACCAAACAAATTCGATTTATCAGAATTGATGGCGTCTATCGGTTTCTTCGTCAAATCTAACAATTTTAACATCCGCAATTGAATCATGCTTGAGGTTTTTGTAGGGCACACGGATCGACACCGTATCCATGATTTAGTTAATCAGATTTGAAGGGAGACGTAAGGCATTGGTGTGATGTGATCGGATTGTGTTGGTTTGAGATCTGAGAATGCTGTTAATTTGAAACGGTGATCGGAGTTTGTTTACAGCAAGTCTCAGGAAGGATTGACACCGGGTCAAAGTTGTCGGTGTTGCCGTTAATCGAGACGTGATGTGGTAAACGCCGTTGATTTGGGCTAAAAGCTTTGACTTGACGTTACTGAGTAATGATCCTTCGATTGTAAGTAATATTTCTTCTTTTGGTATTATTATATGTTATGGGTTTAGGAGGCGGAGCTTGTGGTGGTGGAAGGGGATGGCGGCGGTGGGGAGTGGTGATGGCACTGGTGGAGGTGATGCTGGTGGTGGTTTTTAGTGAGAGAGAGAGAGAGTAGAAATAGAGGTATGTCTGTAAGTGTGTGTATATACATATATGTTTTAATTATTTATTACTTGATTAGTTTATTTTATATTAAGGGCATTTAGGTAATTTCACATCCACTTAACTAGGGAAACTAACCCCCATTCATGTTAGGGAATATCCAAGAACGATTTTGCAAAGTTGGGGACTATGGATATAATTTTGAAAATGTAGGAACTAAAGGTGAAAACATGGTATATTACAGGGACTATTCGGGCACTTTTCTCTAAAATTTAGAAATTATAAAACGTTTATATGACATTCATAAAATTTAAAGTAAAGTATATGGATGGTCCTCTGTGGTTTGCTAAAAAATTAGGTATGGTCCCTAGTTTTCTAAAACTACACAAATGGTCTCTGTGGTTTGTCCTTTGTAATTCATTTAGTCCCAGCTTTTTCCAACAGTACATGGATTGTCTTGTGGTTTGCACTTTGTAACGCATCTAGTCCCTAACTTGGACATGCTAAAACCTTTAGATCTGTTGCTGTGGACTAAATGCGTTATAACATGCAAACCATACGAACTATCTGTTTACTTTTGGGAAGCTAGTGACCAAATCCAAAATTTGATAACCCACAAAAACCATCCGTGTACTTTACTCTAAAATTTATTTATAAATAAGAAACTAAAAGATAGGTAAAGTAGTAGGTTGAAAAAATTGGGTTAGTAGTAGCTACTAGCTATCAAAGCCAAAAATATATCCAATAAAAAATTATATGAAATATATATAGTGCAGCTTCAAACAAATGAGCTAGCAATTACGGATGAGCAAATGGTACCGGTACCGAACCGGTATATGTACGACAAATCAGGTATCTTTTCGATACCAACTTTTGACATTTTCGGTACCGGTTCGATACCGGTTTTTACCTCAAATACCGGTATCGGTACCGAACCGTACCGTATCAGGTATATTCGGTACCGATACCGATACCCACTTTTAAGGATTTTCCGGTACCGGTTAGTGAGCTCATCCCTGCTAGCAATAACATAGGGATGACTCAATATATAACCACTAGACGAAATAGGATGATTGTTATAACATGTGATAGCCAACCTTTATTTATATAGCTGTCACTTATGATTTTTACTAGAATTTTGGATACTCAAAACATATAAATGTTTTCTTCACCAATGTAGGTCTGCCGACTGAAACAATATGTTAACCCTTAAAAAATATGTTGTTTAAGCAAATGTTTTTTTTTTCTAATTCTTTTTTGTCTTTTAAGATGTGAACACTTCAGATTCTTATGAATAAGTTGCAATATTTTCTTTTCTTTTTTGAATTTCTATACACGTTGACTTTGACTTTAAAAGTATAGATTCTATATATTAGAGTTAAATGCTTGGTTGGTCCCTGTGATTTACAAATCTTGCAGACTTGGTCCCAGTAGTTCACTAATTACACACTTGGTCCCAGTAGTTTTAAATTTTGCACTCGGGTGGTCCTTACCACTAACCTTTGTTAGATTTCTTAGTTAAGTATATGCAAAATTACTATATTACCCTCGAATGTGAACCAAACCGGAAATCTGGACTGAACCGGGGTTCGCCGCCGCCGCCGTAAGCTGCGCCGCTGCAGCTCCCCTCTCTCTCACTGTCTCTCTCTCTCTCCTGCAGTCTCTCTCTCACCTGTATGCTGTTGTGGGTTGAATGTTCAAGAGGAGAGGTAGGTTGCAGGGTGGTGTCGCCGGAAGAACATGGGTGTCGGATCTGGCGACAGATCCGCCGGAAGAATAAGGGGGTAATGATAATGAGGGTTTGAATAAGCGGAAAAACCCGTTTTTTGACGGGGAGTTGGTTTTGAAGAAACAGACTGTGGAAGTGGATGTGTGTTTTGTAGATGCTCCAGTTTCGGTTGATTTTAATGTGTTTAATAACAGTAATAAGGGGGTGAAGAATAAGTTTAAGATATACCAAGCGAACGATTTGTTTGGACCGCAGGATTTTGTTGCAGGTGATATTGTTTGGGCGAAATGCTCGAACCGGTTTCCTGCTTGGCCTGCTGTTGTGATTGATCCTAAACATGAAGCTCCTGCTTCTGTACTGAACTTTGATTGTTGTTCAGGATTATGCATAGGTGAAGGGTGGAATGATTTTTCCATTTTTGCAGTATATGGAAAGGTTTGCAGCATACACACACCCGTGAGTATAAACACGCAGACAGATCCCGCGAGAGAGAATCCGACACCCATGTTCTTCCGGCGACACCACCCTGCAACCTACCTCTCCTCTTGAACATTCAACCCACAACAGCATACAGGTGAGAGAGAGACTGCAGGAGAGAGAGAGAGACAGTGAGAGAGAGGGGAGCTGCAGCGGCGCAGCTCACGGCGGCGGCGGCGAACCCCGGTTCAGTCCAGATTTCCGGTTTGGTTCACATTCGAGGGTAATATAGTAATTTTGCATATACTTAACTGAGAAATCTAACAAAGGTTAGTGGTAAGGACCACCCGAGTGCAAAATTTGAAACTACTGAGACCAAGTGTGTAATTAGTGAACCACTGGGACCAAGTCTGCAAGATTTGCAAACCACAGGGACCAACCAAGCATTTAACTCTATATATTATCATGGAACAGATGTTCAAATAGTTGATTACACAACTCAACTCACAGCCTTTCATTTTTTCATTCATTCAAACACACATTACAATCAGTCACTCCTGCTGTCCACAGAGGTATTTTCAGTTGTATCACTCATTATGGTTACAGTTTACTTATTAAATAATGGTATATATGGATGTGCAGATGAAGAAGGAAACAGGTGCTCAGTTAACCTCAGTAGATGAGCAGAAACCCTTCGTGCTGCTTCATTTGCCAGCTCAAGATGATTAAAATCGAATCGACGCAACCTGCCCAATCGGTCTCTGATTGCAGGTAGTTTCGGTTTGATTAAGTTATGCTTGATTATACTATATTTACTGTAATATGTTAGTTTTGGTGTCACTTAAGCCAATATTAACAATTGCCCATATGCATTTGAATTGATGCTAATTAGTTTTAGGAGTAAAGTACACGGATGCCTCTGTCGTTTACCAAAATTTTTTATTTGATCTCTAGCTTTTCAAAAAATACACAGATGATCCTGGTAGTTTGCACTTTGTGACGCATTTAGTCCCCAACTTTGCCAAATGTCACATGGATGGTCCTTGTGGTTTGCACTTTGTAACACATTTAGCCCCTAACTTGGACTTGCTGAAACCTATAGAAATGCGTCCCCAACTTTGCCAAATGTCACATGGATGGTCCTTGTGGTTTGCACTTCGTAACACATTTAGCCCTAACTTGGACTTGCTGAAACCTATAGATTTGTTGGTTAGGGACTAAATGCATTACAAAGTGCAAACCACATGGACCATCTGTGTACTTTTGGAAAACTAGGGACCAAATCCAAAATTTTGGTAAACCACATGGACCATATGTATACAGTGTTGTAAAAATCGTGACTGGTCGGCTAGTAACTGAGTAATTTTTCGTTAATCAGTCCATTAATCGCTAGTCGGCTCTAGTCGGCCAGCCAAAAATCGGTGATTCTGGCCAAATTCCGGCAAAAAAACCTGTATATTCCGGCCAAAACCTGTGAATTAGCCAGTTTCCAACCAAACTATGTGAATTTCAACAATTAATCTTGTATACTTAAAAACTGAGTTGAGGAAGAGTTAAAACTTGTCTACTTAAAATATCTACCTATAAAAATATGTATATGTATATATAAAACTGAAAATTACATTTAAAAAACCCGATTCAATTAATCCCGAGTAGTCAATAGTCCCCACCTCACCAGCCGACTAGCGAGTTCTCCAACCTTGTTTGTATACTAGCAGGGTATATTAGTAGGGTGCTAATTAAGCACTTGTTGCATTGATTGAAGCTCAAAGAGAAATATACTTCAAATTTTGTGTACCTCTATACGAGGCATCGGTTAAATGTGATTGGAAAGCCGCAAAAGCCATTGTTGACAAGAACCCGGAGTTGGTAAGGTATAGCATCACTGAGAATGGGGAAACAGCACTTCACGTTGCAGCATCGGTGAAAACAAGCAAACATGTGGAAAAGTTTGTGAAAAATCTAGTGGATATAATGAAAGAGGAAGACTTGGAACTTGTAAATGAAAATTCCAACACCGCGCTCTATTTAGCAGCTGCAGCTGGAAACATTAAAACGGTTAGGATTATGGTGGAAAAGAATAGGGGCTTGTTGATAATCCCTGGTGCTAGGGGACAAATGATGCCGTTGTATTCGGCTACTTTATATGGGAATTATGAAGTGGTGAAGTATCTGTATGAAAATTCAAACGAGTTGAATGATGATGGTTGGAATCCTCAGAATCGCGGTTGGCTTCTCGAGAAATGTGTGGAGGCTGATATGTTCAGTAAGCATCTTGGCTAGTATGTTTGGTTTATCATAATTTATTTTTAGTATTTATTTTGTGTAAGTGTTAAAATTAATATAAAAAATTAATATTAAACAGAAGTTATGTAATTAGTTAATGTAGAGTGTTTTAAGTGTTTCGTTTCATATTTGCTTTTGTTGATACTCAAAAGTGATTGTGGAACTTTTTTAGATGTCGCCCTGCAGATAGTTAAAAAGCATCCCGAAGCTTGAAACTGGGAATCTACTTGGAATTTTGGCCCGAAAGCCTGACGCGTTTTCTGAAACAAACTATAATGCCACTGAAAGAAGTATTAATTCCGGTAAACATCTCTACTTGCAATGTCTCATTCTCCTTTTTATGTTAATTATTTAGTTAACGTTTTTGACGTTTATACCATTTCATAAATTCATAAACAAGCACGCAAATAGACAATTTGACCCTTTTTTTCTCGTTGATGAGTTCAGTTTAGGCATTAGTTAGTTTAAATGTGGGAGTTTATGAAAGGAAAGCGAAGCACTGCAACTACTAAAAATTGTTTGGGAAGATATTGCCAAAAAGCCTCGGCTTGAAATTGATGAAATACTGCGAGGTTCACCTGATTCGATTAAACAAGAGGAGAAGCTAACTTCAGAAAAGGTCGTTCAAACTCTACAACTACAAAAACTCATTTCTGAACTTCTTGACAAACTGGAAGTAGAAACCAAGAACATAACGGGAGGGCCGCCAAATGCTGATCAAGCTCTGCAATTACAGAAACTAATTTCCGAACATCTTGTGAACATGCATGTTGAAACAAAGAACATGATTCAGCAAGACCATAAGCCAGTTTCAGGTAAGGGAGATCACGCTCTCGAACTACAAAAACTCGTTTCTGATCATATTGTTAGCATGCATGTTAACACGCAAAACATACTCAAGCGAGAATCTGGAAAGAAAGATCAAGTGCGGTACCTACAAAAGCTTGTTTCGAAACATATTGCCAAAATGCGTGTGGTGTCAACTTTAAAGGAAACACACTCTTCTCGAGTACTATTTATTGCTGCGGAAATGGGCTATACTAAATTTTTAGTTGAGCTCATCCGTCGATATCCTGATCTGATGTGGAAGGTAAATGATTACAATCAAACAATATTTCATATTGCTATCAAAGATCGTCATGAGGGTATCTACAATCTGTTGTATGAGATAGGCTCCATGAAGGATTTAATAACTCCTCTTCGAGATGCAGACGAGAACAATATGTTGCACTTAGCCAGAAAGAGTGCCACGAAAGAGCGACTTGCTGATGTGTCCGGGGCTGCTTTACAGATGCAGAGAGAATTGTTATGGTTCAAGGTACATATGTTCCGATCAAAGTCATTGCTTATTTTTTCTTTCATGGTGATAAGAATGTCTATATTAGTATTAGGGGCTGTTTGGCAACTTCTGAATGGTTAAGTGTTGAACGATTAAGAGGTCTGAACTATTAATTGCTGAACCAGTAAGAGGTCTGAACCATTAAGAGCTAGTATAATGCTTAACCGTTTAGAGGCAAATGTCTGACCAATTCAGATTAGAGGTCTTAACCATTCAGACTCAGTATAATGCTTAACCATTCAGAGGCAAATGTCTGAACCGTTCAGACATTTGCTCACTAAACAAATAGTTTGCATGTTTAAGTGCTGAACCAGTAAGAGGTCTGAACCATTAAGAGCCTCATTAAGAGGTAAACAAACAGCCCCTTAGTGTACTACCATAAAGTAGTGTATAACTATTCTAGGTTGATTCTGTTGTAGGAAGTAAGGAATATGATCCCCCCTTCTTATAGAGAAAGGAAGAACAAAGATGGTCTAACACCACGCGAGTTATTCACCGAGGAACACAAAGAACTTATTGTAGAAGGCGAAAAGTGGATGAAAGGAACAGCTAGTCAGTGTATGGTTGTTGCGGCTCTTATTGCCACGATAGTATTTGCAGCGGCTTTTACAATTCCAGGTGGATATAGTCAAAACTATGGTATTCCTATCTTCTATCATAAAACAATCTTCGTTGTATTTGTAGTGGCAGATGCCATATCCTTGTTCCTATCATCAGCTTCCATACTCACCTTCTTATCCATCCTCACATCTCGCTACGCTGAACGTGATTTTGTGGAATCATTACCGACAAAGTTGATGTTAGGTCTAGCAACTCTTTTCCTCTCTATAACAACCATGATGATCACTTTTAGCGTCAACTTCTTCATACTATACCATAAAGAAATGAAATGGATACCTATCTTTATTAGCGTGTTTGCTATCACGCCGGTCCTTCTATATGTTGTGCTGCAATATCATCTGTTAGTCGATGTAATTCGCTCAACATATGCTAGATATCTATTTAAGCCCGGTAAACAATTCCTCTACTATGTAAACCCGAGGGTGTAACCATTGTCGTTTTCATATTGTAAGAATAGAAAGTTGTTTAACTTCTTGTAGGTCAACTAAGCATGCTTTGACCTGACCCATTACACAACCCTGAGAATCATGTAAGTTATAACTTGTCTCTTGTGCAAGAATACTTTTCAATGAACAGATTTAGCGATGGCTAAGATAGCGGGTCGAAGATGTTGGGTAATGGTTGTTTTATGAGTACGGGTTAAAACAGGGTAGTTGGGTTGGTTCAATCGGCCAACACCTTTCTTGTTTAATTCCCAAACTCATAATAATGTGCTTATGATTCTCATATAATTACAATATTAATTCAAGTCCTCATTGAGGATTTAGGGGTTATCTTAAAAACAGACTTTTAATCGGTTTGGTCGTTCCGCTTTTTAGTGGAATTCCTTTTTTGACCCGTTTTAGTACTCGACTCTCGGTACATATGTCAACAATTTTTGTACAAACTTTATGCCAAAAGCTACCAAGACAGGTATAAAAACAAGAAATAGAAACTGTTGTTCATATATGTATTTTACGCAAAATTAAGGTATAAAAGTTGGACAGATTTGCATGTATAGTGTTCTAAATGTGGGTGAGTCGAAACGGCTTTTTTGCACAAAGTTACTAAGTTCTTTTATAAACAAAAAGCGCGTGAATATTATTACATAAATGCTATTATTTTCATAATAATCCAACTTTGGAATAGACCAGTTTTGAGGGTTTTGTGAAATAATAACACTTTGATCCACCTTTGACCACTTGATCCGTTTCCTTTTACAGAACGGGAATTGTTACATGTCAAATAACTGTAGGGGGTTAAATGTAAATGTTAGTTAGTATAAGGGTTGTAGTGAATAGTCTGATTGTACATATACAGAAGTTGTGCAACTAAATGAGGTATCGATGATTTGAGTTTAACTCCTCCTTCTTTGTGCTTCTTTCTTCTCATTATCGATCATTAATCTGATACGTAACAGGAATTGACCCATTTATAAGTAAACGGGTCAGCTCTTGAGCTTGGTGAATACAGGTATGAGCTTAGTCCATAGTCATTATTCAACTTGCAGCATTCATGTGACAACTAACCATTTTAGAAAGTACAACTTTGTGATCATTGTCGTATTCTAACTGATGATATCAACTAGAGGTAGCAATTGGGCAAAAAACGTGACTTCAAATTTCATGGTTCTGTTTTAACCTCATAAAATCAAATCTCAATCCACTTAGTAGGTTTTTTCTTATTTTAGGTTGACTACGGTTTTTTTGTCTTTTAGTAGGTTTTTTCTTATTTTAGCCTTTACCCTTCAACATTTAGTATTGGCAGTTGCAGCCCTTCAACTTTATAAAAACTTTATAATTATTTTTTACGTTTTTATATTTATGTACGTATTGGTATAAACTCATGTTAATTACGTTTCTTTAAAAATGGGTAGGCTCAGATATAATATGTTTTCCCTTTTTTTGTACGTTCTCAGTTGATCTACATGTTGGTATAAATTTAGTTTTAAAACAAGTCGGGTCAAATATAATATGTTTTCATTAGACTTTATAAATTTAGCTTACTTTACGTTTTGGTCCACCGCAACGCGCGGTACCAATTTTAACTTAAAAAACATATTTTTTACTTATCTTTTTGTACGTGTCGGTATAAGATCAGGTTGGTGTTCGACGTAAATTTCTTTCGCAAAAAAGTGGAGCCATGTATATTACGTTTTCTTGCTTATTTTTATGTACATATTTAGTTTATATAGGTTTTGACGTAACTTCTGTTTAGAAACAGTTCAGCTTTTTACTGCATAAATCCAGGTTACTTTACATTTGGACCCGCCGCATCGCGCAGAGAGATTTACTAGTTAGTGTGTGTATATTATATATATATATATATATATATATATATATATGAATTCCGTCTTGGTTCGGTTCGTTTGGATTTTGCAAGACCAAAAACTATACGGAAAACGCCTAGTTTTACTTCCTAGAAAGTGTTTTCATTGCTCAATACATTGTACAAAAAAAATACTCCTTTTTTAGATCAGCGTGTAATTGTGAAAGAACAAAAAAAAAAGAAAAAAACCACCCAGAAACACTTTTTATGATGATCTATGCATGTCAGAATGAAAACTAAGTAGTTTATGTAACTAAAACAATGTATGATTTCTGTCACATGATCATAGTAACATGTAAATTACTTGACTTCAAAATTGAGAACATATCTCTGTTTTAAGTGTACAATGTATGATTACTGTTTCGTTGCAATTCTAGTTTGAACCTCGGAAGCACGGAAACGCTTGGGAGGTGCCGTCTCCCGTCCCGGGGACTGCTAGGGGACGGAAACGGCACGGGGACGGCCGGGAAACGTCCCCGGTAGGTAGGAAACAACCAGGAAGCGTGCAGGAGAAGGGACGGTGTATGGGGACTTGCAGGAAACGTTTCCTGCAAGTTTCCTTCATGGCCGGTCCTGAGCAAGTTGAAAGAAACATAGAAGAGTGAAGGGAAAGTGACTGCATTTTTCTCCGGCCAATATTGACGGCTCCTCTGGTGTGGTGGGTGGTGTTTTAGGTCAGACCAAGGAAAGACATGAAGTGTGTTACTTGGGCCTTTTTTGCACGTTCTATCTAGTATGTTATACTAGCTGAGCCTTTTAAATTTCAATCCAGTGGGCCAGTCAAATCAAAGTCTAATACAAAGTTAGAAACCTATCCTTTTAGACATGTGTAATATTTTAGTTAATAGGGTAAGTCTAAGTCATATAACTTTATTAATTTGTTTCGGTTAATCAGATAAAATTATATTATTAATTGAAATTTGAATACTACTTGAAAGCGATTTGCTTATTAACGTTTGATTAGATTAGAAAGATATGGGATTTTTGAGCTTTACATCTATATATAACTATTTTGGGGTTTTGTGTTACATTATCTTTGATATATATTTATTTTTTATGTTTTTATTCCCGTACCCGTCCCGTCCCCGCTTCTTGAATTTTTTAGTTTTGCCGTTTCCCGTACCCGTCCCCGTCCCCGTACCCCGTTCCCGTCCCCGTCCCAGTGCATCATAGGTTTGAACTAATAATACCATAGTAAGATATTTGAGGGACTAGTAGTGTAATTCTAGTTTGAACTAATAATACCATAGTAAGATATTTGAGGGACTAGTATTGTAATTGTTCTCTTACTATTTGAGGGACTAGTATTGTAATTGTTCTGACCGAATAGTTTACCTGCTTAAAAACAGCTACGAAAAAAAATTTCGAAAATTTTTAGTAAAACTAACACTATGAAGTAAAAAAAACAGGGAGGGGGGGGGGTGGGCACACCCACCTGGCTCCTATGAAGCTTCGCCCATAACCGCAACAAAGTACAAGCCTCAAAATAAGTGAAAGTACAATACATGTTGAAACAGGTCTTAGGTTTTTTTTGTACATAAGTATTAATTATAATCAAATCACTTTTGAAGATAATACAAGACATCTACGTCATACCCAGAAGAAAATTATAAAATTAGTAACACACCAAGTTGGAAAAAAAGGATAATTGAAAAGTGAAATTTACTCTAATATTAAAGTTATCTAATACTAAAGTATAGACTTTAAATAGCAAACACTTTTTAATTAAATGAACTGTGTACAAACTAGTCATCTAAAACACCCGACCAATTATTTAAAGTCTCTCAGTATTCTCACACCCCTATATCTTATTCTCGCATCATTTTTTCATTCTATCTCTCACTATATATATCTATATATATATATATAGGGAGACAGAGGGGAGTGGTGTGTGTGAATATTAACTCCCTAATTTAAAACTGGAAAACTAATTTATTGGTTTGTTGGTGGGTGTCACACATTATGTCATTAACCCTACTTCAACATCAAGCCTGCTTCTTCTTCTTCTCAAATACTTATAATTCATCTGAAACTTCAAGATCCCCCAAACCACCTGCCACAGCCCCATCTCCGGCCACAACGCTTTCGGCGAATACAACACGCAGTTGGTCGTTTGCCACAGCAAAAAGTTACTCAACCTCGTCTCCCCTGAGCTCCTGACCAAAATATCAGGATCAGGAGCCACTGCCATATACATATGTTTATCAATATCCACCATTTTAACCCCCTCCTCATGATCTCCATTACTGTAATCTCCATTCACACTTCCATTTCCATTAATCATAACTCCAGTTCCACCACTCTTTTCTTCACGGTAATCTCCATTCACACTTCCATTTCCATTAATCGTAACTCCGGTTCCACCACTCTTTTCTTCACAAGATTCATAAATGGCACGCGGGATTTCGTGTGAAGAAGTGTAAGCAACACATACTAAAAGATATGTATGTGTGTTTGTTAGCAGTGGCCTCCATTGCTTTCTCGGCTGCAACTCTAACGGGCTCGTATAACCTTTTAAGATCGCCGATAAACAAGACTCTAACACCATACTTGTTCACAATTGTTAATTCTTTCATAAACCCTTCAATCTTTTCCTGCATCAAGTCCATTACATATTGTACTTCATCCGGGCGCCTATTGAAGTTATCAATACTGAATGCGTAAACTGTCACATACTTCACTCCTATTTCATAGCAGTATTTTAGAACCGCCATGAGCGACAAGAATCCGGCTTTGTGGCCCCCACCCTCGGTTAGCTTCCACTTCTTGGCGAACCTCCGGTTTCCATCCATGATGAATGCTATGTGCTGTGGAATCGGGCCGGTGGAAATGACCTGAAAAAGGAGTTTTCTTGCAGTTATATTTAAGTCTGCTAAGAACTTTGTCATAATACTTTCTGATCTTTCTTCTTCCATTTTTTTCCTGAAATTTAACAGTCAAATCTTTAGATAACAGTTCAATGTAGTTGTAAAGGTTACTCTGTTTCTTTTAAAAACAAAATTTGTGAAAAACGAATGGCAATATCCTTGAAAATGTGATTGGGGCATTTCATCGAACACCTAAACTGCAACAAAACTACTTAAAGATATACAATCTTTACAACTCAAGTTACATCATTTTCAGCATGATTTAAAAAACCCAAATGAAAAACACATATTTGAACTAAAATCTTAAGGACTTACAAAGAATTTTCAGTTGCAATGATTGGATTCACTTCCATTTTCATTTGGAAGTGAGGTGAGGAAGAGTTCAGTGGAGGAGATTCTGTTGAGAGATTTATGGATTGTGTCCAATAACATCGCTTTATAGCAATGGAGACCAATCGAAGATGTTGTGAATGTAGCTATCAAGTGAAAATAAAATGTTGTATATTATATACAATCATGTAACAACCATAGTCCACAAATATATTCTAGCAATGGTACCAAGTGCTTTATTTTAGGGCACACGTTTTTTTTAATTATTGTATAAAAAAAAAGAAATTAATATAAAAATATTTCTTTCTCATCTCTTTTATTTGGGAACACAAGTTACACAGCCCCTAAACTTCACTTCTAAAATCTATCGGGGTGTGTATGAATCGGCTTGGGTCAGTTTTGGCTTAAAATCATAACTATAACTGTGATGTCGGTTAATGAATAACCATAATCAATCAGTTATGAGGGTTATAGTTAATCGGTTTTGATGGTTGTAGAGGGTTAGTTATGGGTGGTTAACCATGTATTTAGCCACGCTAAAATAGTTTAATTTTTTAACATGGAATAAATTGTTATTGTATATTTGTATATATTAGTATATTACATGGTATAAAAATACATATTTTGTAAAATTAATACCAATTATTATCGAATATTCAAATAAAATGATATGATATTCCATAAATTCAAATAAATATTCAACCAAAACCACAAAACGATATGAAAAACCCATTAATACGAAAAATCTTAAATAAAAAATATCAAATATTAAAATATGGTGAAAAGTCTTAAATCCTACAAAGATTTATTGCATGTCGGTTCGGTTATGGTGGGTATAGAAACATTGATAACCATAACCGACCTGCTACTTTCGGTTTAAAAAAAAACGATTAACCGACCCATCGGTTTTTCATTTGGTTTGGTTTTTCCGGTTTAGTTTTGTCAGTTAATTTGATTTTTTGCACACCCTTAATTATTTATGTATTGTTCGCGTCACTTTGATGGGGGTTAAAACATGGTGCCATTAGGCCAGAAGACGATTTATCTCTCCCTTGGTTTTCTAAAGCGAGAATCACACAAAATCAACAAGGTCTAAAACCAAGCGCAAAGCACAAAAGCAATGGGTTTTTCGTATCCAAGACTCAGGTAGTTATTTAAAACTTTTCATATGTATCCTGCAGATTTTTAGCATCTCTTATCCAAAATATAGTTATATATTGAGTTTATATATGATTTTACCTAAATGTGAGACGCGTGCTTGGGGGGGGGGGTGCCAAAAAAATATGCCTCGGGTGCGCTTCCTATATTTCATCCGCCTTATGTAGCTTGAGACGCTGCCTCATGCGAGCTTTATCAAACCAAAGTCTCTCCTCTCCTTATCTTTCGGTTTCAGCTTTGCTCATAACCAACACTTTTTTAATAAAATAAAAAAGAGAAGAAACACAACATCAATGATGACAAACACGCCAACAACTCTTGGTGTGTAGTCAATCCAATACTTGCATCTTCTTTAATTCTTGGTGGCGGCAAAAATAAGTCAATAGGGTTTGTATACGAGTTTTTTAAATTACTTACTAGAGTGGTTTTTTTTAAGGGACATGGTGTGGTGGTAAGGTGTCTGTCACTTTATCCAAGAAGTGGAGGGTTCCACTCCTGTAACGTATAGGTATATAAGTATTTACAACTATTCGTCATTTAATAAAAAAAATTACAACAATAGTTTAAACACTTCAAGATTTTCGACTAATATCAAAATGCATAAAACTTGAAACTAAAAAACGTACATGTTGGCATTTAGAATTACAATTTTTTGAAGCGAGAATTTAGTATTAACAAATACGTTGAATGACAAGAAAGTAACTTTATCTCTCTTTGTTTGTATCCACACGTGAGCAAGTTATAGACTCTAATGTGTTGTTAGCCATCCCCATGTTGGTAAATCGTGTACTTGACAATCTAAAGGTTGAGAGTTTAAAACCTGCATCGTGTAAATATTGTGTATATATCCTAAAAAATTAGAGTCGTGTTGGTTAACCGCTAGATTATTCGACAACTTTTGAAAACCTAATCAGCACATATAGTTTGCAAAGGTATATTTCTGGCATTTCCTTCGGATTTTTACATGAAAAACAAAATACGTTAGAAAATAAATGCAACAATTGCAAATACTTGGTTTTTAAAAATGATAAAACATTTTATATAACTTTTGTTTTGAACGGCTAATTATAAAACTAATTCATCCACGTGAGATATTTCATTTAATGGGGCCGATTTCTAGAATCCAGCGAATAGAATAAAATAAAACTTAAGGACTCTCATGCTAAAAGAACAGAGACAAAATGGCTACTTATTTAATACCTTTCAACAAGTCTTTCACTGTTGAAGAATACCTTACGACAAGTCTAATTTATATGAGTGGAGGGGTGTTATATTATATGCCTTCATATTTATTAGCAATGTTATTATATGATTTGTTTTCAGCATATAAAACGGAAAAAAGCGATGATAAAATATATTTAGGTGGAAACGATGGCAAAAAATTATTGAGTAAGTCGTGGCTAGCAGATGGTGGCGGTAGGTTCTAGCGTCACGTCAATGACACATAAGTTCCATGTAAGCACATCAGTGCCACGTAAACAGTAGTGCCCCCTCCCTGCTCTAATTTATTATTTTATGTTTTAAAGGTTTAAAAGTGTAGTGAGGCTCTCGTGTCAGCCATTATTGCTCGTTATTAGGATGGCGAGCGTTGAATAACGCCCCCTAATAGCGCTCAAGAAATAGTGTGCGGGGCGTTATTGTATGGTGAATTGCTAAACTGGATAGGCAATAACGCCCCATACCACCATGCCTTATAGTTAAAATAGATACATTAAAGATGTGGGGCAGTTCGGTTAAGACTTACATAGTGATAAATTTGTAACTACTTGAAAGTTAAAAATGAGGGAAAAGGTAAAATCAACCTCCATCGTTAACCTTTTCATCTAAATATATTTTAACATATTTTTAAATTTAGATAAATTTTATATATTAGTTTTTTAATACATGTATTATAAAGTCTAAAGTTCTGTTAATTTAAGTATAATACTTCAGTGTTAGATATAAGAGTTGTGTTGTCAATACAATTAGGAGCGTCAAATGTCTGATTGACGGATTGAATTATTAAACCTGAACATATTTTATATTTTCCTTTATATGTGTCAATAACTTTAACCCTGACCCATATAGACTTAAAATTGTGTAACCTGAACACGATCTATTTAACTCATTTATTTAAATGTGTCTAACGTACTGATATGGTGACAAGTATAATCAAGTAGTAAGTGTCTTAATCTGGTTGGTCATTGGTGGGTTGTAAAATGGGTTAAACAAATTAGCGGGTATACTTAGTGGAAGACCTAGTGTATAACTAGGGGCAACCCCCACTACGGCTTGGCGCTCCGGCGGTAGTGTAAAATTAGTATAACTTTTAGAAAAATTTGACGTTTTTTTCGATTTTGTTAACGCTTTTTTACAAAACGTTACAGCTTGACGGATTTTCTAGATTTGCCACTGGGTATACTTGTTTAATTAAACATGTTAGTTCGATCATGACCCATCTAATTAAACATTTCAATCTGTACACGACTCATTTATTAATCGAGTTAGACTTGACAACCCAAAACCTGAGAATTTTTCGTGTCGTGTTTTAGATTGTATCAAATACCAACTATAATTACAACAGTGGTGGTAAAAACTAATTACAACTTATATGTAAAACTATATACAACGACTCAACATGAAATAAATGTGCGATTATATATACATGTTCAACTAAACGGACTCTTTCTGCTTTTATTCTAGAACTAAACTAAATTTGAGGGGAGGCCAATTATTTCTCTCGTACATAAACAACGTAATATCTATTGATTAATTATTAACTAATACATCATATATTTAAACTACACTTGGTTTATTCTAAATTGTCAAAATATCACGACCATAAATAATAACATTCTATTACACATGCTCACCTATTATATTAAAAAAGAGAGTCATTAACATTCTATTACACATGCTCACTTATTATATTAAAAAAGAGAGTCATTCTTAATAAAAAGAAAAAAAAAAACAATGAGTAAATTAGAGTGTACGTCATTTAACTATTGGTCAATTTATAAATTCTTTATTTTAACTTCAATGGTCAATTTATAAGTTCTTTATTTTAATTTTAATTTCAATAATTACACTGAATGTAGTTTATTTGAAAAGTAATTGTACTTTCTCTCATTTCCACATTATAAATTTGTAACATTGTTATGCATATAGGAGTTGTACTGGAGGCTTAGGGGGGTCATCAACTAAGTTGATGACTTTGTGCTTTGGTAAATCATACAAACATGTATACATACCTCCATGTTTGACTTACATGATTTCTATGATTATATATGATGGACTAAATAAACAAATTATAATATATTCTATATAAAATATAATATACTTAACCGAATTCTTGATGTTAACCTGGTTATGGTTATATGTCATGAATGTAGGTTATATTATCTTTGTTCTTTATTCCTCGTTTATGATTCTAATAAGTACGTTAGGACCTATGAAAACACATTAAAACTTAGTGTCCAAACGAGTGTATGGACGAGATATAATTTTTGCACACATCTACTTTTGTATTTCAATTTAAATCCGAACTTCCTACAACTCCAACTACTCACACGCCTTCGTTTCCCTCATGTAGGGTAACTTCGGTGTTCCCATCTCAACAACTCATCAACTCTCGGTTTAATCAGAAGCTTTGCAAAACCATGAGTACACATGACTCCCTTTTTACTTTTAACACTTTTGGGTGCAATACGTATATGCTATTAAACTCACGAAATCACATACTTTATGCTTAAATCACAAACAAACAATCCAACATACATGCTTGATACGTTATACTTGAACTCATATATGCTAGAATTCTTATGCTTTATACATGTCATTAACTTCGTACGAGCCTTCCTTAAATGTATAGCTCTATAGGATTAACGCACCTCCTGTATTCTTGAGGTCATGTTAAGTAAACAAAACGGTCTATTCATTGCTTTGATTAGATTACGCTAGCGGGAATCTTTGGGTTGACATTTATAGTTGCATGTTAGTATCGTATGATAGTTTTAAGATAACAATTATGCTATGTGGATTCGTTTAAACTTTTATACTTATGCTAGTGGTCAAACTTGTATGCTCGCCAATACTTTATGTGTTAACCTATACTTTAATACGTATTGCACGAAATTGATCATGATGATGATGAACGGAATTTAGTAGGGAGACAAAAACGCACCTTTAAATTTTAGTACTTGTTGTAATTTGCTTCCAACGATGTACTTTTGAATTTGGTAATAAAATGAAATCTTATTTATTAAATATTGTCACAAGTAGTGTTATGAAGTCTCTTGCAATCTATTTCGTGCCCTGATGTTTCAGCTATCGGTTAGGGTGTGACAGATTGGTATCAAAGCCATGACTATAGGGAATTAGGAAAATTGCCATGATTTGACCTAATCTATAGTCTAAGTACCCATACTTGACCATTCTTGATTTTTTTCATGCTTAAAATGTCTAAATTCTTTCTACTTGCTTCTTACTTATCTTTTGGTCTTAAATTATACATGTCTTTCCTAAGACTAACACAATACACATTTGAAGACGTGAAGACACTCATGTACCACAAACGAGACGATTTTCACCAAAAATGGACACTTGTTAAAACACTAAGCAACCCCCTAACACCTCCTCAAACACTTGTCATCACCTCCTTGATCCAAGATTAGTATAAATAGGTTCCATGTTCTTCCATTTTCTTCACACCATTCTTTTCTTCTCACTTACACACTCTTGGAGCTTGCTTCTGCATTGAGGCCTCCTTTCTAAGTTCTAATCCTTCTTCAAAACACAAGTAAGTGTTTCTCCTAGTCTATTTCATTTATTTGGCTAGTTATGAGCCAAAAGTCAAGCAAAATTGACTTTTGCTTTGACTTTCGGTTCCGACCTTTGCGGTCAAGTCAAAGTTCAAAATGAATTTTGCTACGTGATCGTAATAATGAAGGTGTTATCCCTTGCGATTAAACCCTTTGATCATCACGTTTAGCAGGCGAAATGACGAGTCAAACTTTTACGAAATAAAAGACAAAAACGTAGAAATTTCATTTTTACGACGAATGAGCTTCAAGTATTAAAACTTAAGGTTTTAACACCAAATCAGTTTATATAATTTTATTAGACATGTCTTAACATGTCTAACTCGTCATTTCTAGTTTAGAGCCCAATTCTTAGTCATAAGTCAAAAAGTTTGACTTCTACTTTGACTTTCGAATCTGACCTGTTTGGTCAACTTTAGGATCCAACCAAGCCTAGTTATATGACCTTTGTAATATAGGGAATAACCCTCTGAGGTTATACCTTATGGTCATTCCGTTTGGTGAGTCAAATGATGAGTCAACCATGATACTTTAAAAAGGGCCAAAATGCCCTTTTGGCATAAAATGTTTTTAATACTATATTGTCCATGTTCTAACTATAAGAACTGATCATATAGCATAAATAAACTTTTTTTGACATGTTGGACTCGTCATAAGAACCATTCGACCATTTGAACCTGTGTTTGCGCATACGACTAGTCTAGCGTAAACTAGTTGTAACTGGTCAATACACTTCAAAACACTTTGCAATCAGAATATTAGGTTTAACCAACCATGATACATAAGAACCCTTGCTCATATGGTAATAAAACACATTACTCTTCCATCAAATCCGTATTATGCGCATTTAACAAACTTTCGACAAAAACTTCATGGTTGGATAGATTTTGTGTTGTTACTTTAACCAAGCATAATTTAACGCTTCGCATTTTTTACTTTCCTTATTTAGAAATTTGTATTCGTATTTCTATTTTTAGAAACTTGTAATTGTATCATATTCGTAATTCATTTCCAATCTTGTAATCCAAGACTTTGATCATAATGGAATTCTATTTTATACTTATACATGTTACATACTTGTGGTATACCTTACAATCTTGAATACATGCTTGTACGCAAAACCGATACTTGGAATACTTGAATTGTCCATTATACATGCATTATACTCACACGCTACTCTAATATGCTTGAAATACTTAAAACCTGCTAAAACACAAGAAAACGGCATAACATACACCACTCGTACGGATCAGACTCTCTCATACGGACCAAGCCCCCTCGTGCGGACCACACTCACTCAAGCGGTTCACAATCATTCGCACGAAAGACCCACCTTCGCACGAACCACCTTGTTCGCACGAGATACTCACCCGCACGAAGGAGGCCTTCGTGTGGAAGGTCCTTCGTGCGAACTCCAGTCCTTTGCATGGAAATGTCCTCCGTGCAAATCACTCATATGTGCAGCAGTGAGCTGGCGATGGGATTCAGGCAGAAAACGCTAACAACTGTGTTTTACACCTATTTTTACTTTTTCCAACTCCCAACCACTTCCAACTTCATTAACTACCTAAACCCTATTCCCATCTTATAAATAGGAGTCTTCATACACTCCTAAACACTTTCCAAACACCTTAAACACTCTCAAACTCTCAAATCTTCTCTAATTTCTCAAGTCTTGGGAGAAAGTATCAACTGTTCTAAGTGAGTTTTCACTTACTTTTTTTCTTATTTCTTCATGCTCTCTTCTTCTAAACTACTTGGATAACCTCTAGGAAGGTTTCCACAAGTTTGCCATGGAAAACTAAGATGGAACCTCACCATATTTGAGGTCCAAAGTAGAGTTAAAATTCTGCTTTGATTTATATACTTGTTTCTTGCATATTTTGATGAAAACTTGGTGGAATATTGTGCCTATCATGCTCCCAACTAAACTTATAGTTGTGGGTTTGTGTGTGGTTGATTCTCACCAAGAAATAAGGTTCAAAACCTCTTTAAAATTATGCCCAAAATGTTCTAAGTGTTGAAACCATCCAAGCTTCTAACCTTCAATGCTGGAAGACTTGTGTATGAGTAATGTGTGAACCATGGAAGCCTTGGGTCTCCAAACTTGTTCCACTACCTCACTTGTATATTTTGGTACAAAACAACTTCCATAAAGTGACAAAGGTACATCACGTCCTCGCTGACCATGATCGAGATGTACGAATCTAGTTTGCTCACTTGCTTGTTTTAATTAGTTAGTTACTTTAATCTTACATTCATGACCAACCGAACTCCTCAACTAAGTTGATGAGTTTGTGCTTTGGTGAATCATACCATGAGGTTTAATGGATGGAAATCATCCTACCTCCTTGCTTGACTTACATGATAATACATGATGGACTAAATTATAACTTATACTATATAATATATATAATATATACTTTTTAACCGAATTCTTGATACTAACAAGGTTATGGTTAGATGTCAAGGACCTAAGTTAACTTATCTTCGTTCTTAGACTTCTCGTTTGTGATTCTAATTGGAAAAGTTAGGACCTATGAAAACACATGGAAACTTAATATCCAAACGAGTATCTAGACAAGATATACTTTCATGCACAAATACTTTTTATGTTAATTCCGAATCCAAACTCTCCACGAACTCCATGTACTCATACACCTTCATTTCCCTAAGGTAGGGTAACTTTGGTGCTCCACCATCAACAACACGTCAACTCACCTATACCTTGGAAAGCTTTGCAAACCGCGAGTACGAACCTTCTGATTCCGATGAAGAAATTTATGTTGTGAAGTCTGCAAAGAAACCAACTGTTAAACGTGCAAAAAGACAAGCGGCAAAGAAACCAGGGTCTACTGCTGGAAGACTAAGAATCAGGTTGAGAAAGAAAGCAGCTGATGCACCAGTGATCCCTCCGAATGTTGAATCTTCTATTCCTATACCACCATCACCTTTACGTCAACCCTCACCACCACTACCAAACATGCTTGACACGAACAAACAATTCATTATACATACTTAATACGTGATGGTAGAAACTCATACATGCTAGAATTCTTACTTGCTCTATACTTTGTCATTAACTTCGTACAAACATCCTTTAACATGTATAGCCCGCTATATGAGTAACACACCGCCCGTATTCTTGAGGTCATGTTAAGTCATACTTGTCACTGCGACGACAAGATTACGCTAGTGGGAAACTTTGGGTTGACAATTATAAGTTGCATGCTAGTATGGTAATGATAACTCTTAGCTTACGATTATGCCATGCAGATTCGTTTAAACCGTTTTATATTTATGCCAGTAATTCAAACTTGTATGCTCGCCAATACTTTATGTGTTGACATTTACTTTAATATGTATTGCAGGAACTTCATGATGATACGTTGAAAAGAATCTAGTAGGTCGACTAGAAACACACTTTTAAATTTTAGTACTTGTTTTGTATTTTAATTCCATGGTAGATTTTGGTGTAATTTGTTTCCAAACATTGTATGTTTGCCTTAGAAAATGAAATTTTGATTATTAAATACTTGTCACAAATAGTCGTTATGAAGACTCTTGCAATCTCTTTTCCGTCTCACTCCGATGTTTCCGTCATCCGTTGGGGTGTGACACATAACTTGGTCAAAACTTAACCAAACAAAGTAAACTATTACATTTTGATTAAGTTCATTGAAATACGATTTCAAGATGTATGATGCATCTACAAACACCTCTGTTTGGACCCTCAAATGTCTAAAACCAAACAGAAGGTCAAAACTGGACAGTATGTAAAGATTAATACTTTTGACCACTTTCCAAGTTCCAAACAGAAAAACTTTCTAAATGAAAGTTGTGGGGCAAACGTTGAACAAATAAAAAAATAAATTATTATAATTTTTCAACAACGTTTACTATTTTTAAAGTATTTTACAAAAAACAACACAGATTCCTGCCAAAACTCTTATCTTTTAAAACATCTAAACTTCTTCAAAGTTATGATGTTTCCATAACTCACATTCATCCACAAACATTATCATAACAAAAGAATTGACAAACGAATCCTTAGTTCTAAAAGACACTTGAGCCTTGCTAGCACAATAAGCACGACATCGACAATTCAAGTGAGTACATAGTCCCCAGTTTTACGTTTTTCAAATGTTTTTGGGTGATTCATATGTGCATACTAATACTTTTCCCAAGTTTACGAAATATTATGGTTTATATATAAAACTATATGCTTTTCTATAATGTGTGAAACTTGGTGGTGCATTATCCATAATACGAGTACGTTCATTAACTTTGGCCAAGCCGATCGGTAGTATGTTATGGTACCATAGGACTGACAATCCCATTTCCAAATTTCCCAAGGTTAGTGGGAAAGTTTGGGGAACGACAAAACTGTGAAACACAATTGATAAACCCTTTGGTGGTTTGTTTGTCGAGTCAACACATACTTAAATGTATTCACCACACGACCATACTTGTTTACACAAAGACAATTGGTTTATACAAAACAAGGACGATTGGTTTACACAAAACAAGGTTAAACAAAGTCACAAATGGTTTTCAATTAAACATATATAAACCATACAAAGTTTTCTTCTAAATCGATTACTTACACGGTTTTACAAAAGAAACAATTTTGTTAAGATTCATAGCTACAGGGTTTTCTTATTTATACCAATTTTCAAAGTTGGTTAAACTTATTGTAATACCATACATGATTGGTTACAAGGTTTCACTGATCGACTCTTGTAGTCGGACGAGGGATTGCAATACAAATTCATAGCCATGAATTTGACTACAAAACCTATGTTACTCACCAACTTTATTGTTGACATTATTTTCACATATGTTTCATGTGCAAATGTGTGATGATTATGAAAGCATGCTATACGTAATATGGACTCGGGCCTTAATTTTGGTTTAAAACAAAGAACAGTTGTTTGAATTTGTTTACGTTTCAAAAGACAATGTAATTCAATAATTCAATAAAACATAAACTTTAATACCATGTGTTATGAGCAATTTGTAACGTGACTCCCCCACGTTTCTGTCGCGGGTTGTATTCACGGTCGGGGTGTTACAATTAATAACTGGTTCTAACCGGGTGCACGTTGCTACGTCGTTTTTTACGTGTAATTTTTGCATTTTCCATTACTGATTTGGTTCATTATGGTACATCCAAACTTTAATGACAATGTAGATTAACCAAAGGAAAAAAAATAATTTAAACAATACCTTTCAACAAGTCTTTCACGGGGGAGGAATACCTTACGACAAGTCTAATTTCTATGAGGGGAGGAGTGTTATATACCTTCATATTTATTAGCAATGTTATTATATGATTTGTTTTCCGCATATAGAAAATAAAAAAAAGCGATGACAAAAAATATTGATGTTGCCATTCAAAATAAAAGGAGGTGGAGTCATTAAGTTTCTTCCTTTTTAGTTAGTTCTTCTTAGACTGGACGGTATGGGGCTCGTCCCCGGGTCGGCTTGGTGCCTCTCAAGGAAGAATTTTCAAGTTCCTAACCTCAATTTTCATCAATCTTTCATGTAATCAAGATCTACAACAATTTTAGAAAATTCAATCATGATGATGAGGGGCTAGACTCTTTTGTGATCACCTCTGGGTGGATGGTTCGTGTATGTGAAACTCAAACCTTGTTTATTTAGGTTTTTTTATTGTTTTTCATTGTTTGAAGAATAACTTGTGGTTTATTGAGTTTAAAAGAATTGTTTGTCTTGCCACACACCACCACTACCATGTTCCGTCAGCAACCACCACCGCCTGCCACAACCGCCACTGTCACCACCTGATATCTATCTCTCCCCTTCTCTCTCTCTTTCTCTCTTTCTCACACACACACAAGAACACTACCTGCTCCGCCCCAAAATCGGACCGACTCAGTCGTTCACCACTACTAAACCCGACTACTACCGCCGTTCTGTAACACCCCGACCCGCAGCGGATAAGGTGATCGGGGCATGATTGGGTTATCATCAAAGCTCATGACATTTATTAAATGTTTCATATTCATTAATACAAATTAAATGAAAGTTTACAATGATTGCTACAACATGATCTAACTAACAATCTAACTCCTTTGTTCTCTTCTAAGGCAATCCTATGCTATCCTTGCTTCGACCTGTTCACCTGTATCATGTGTAAAAAGGTTTTTGGATCAACATAATGTTGGCGAGTGAATCCTATGGAAAACATTTGAACAAATTATTTAAATTGATTATGAAAAATGTGCACAACCAAACATGAGTAAAATTAGATGTAACTTGATCCATAATCATAAGATGTTAAATGAAAACACTCATGAACAATAATGGAACAATTAAAGGCACGCGATGCTCAACTCGTCTCTCACGAGGAACTGAGGGGCCTGATGAATGAATTGCATAAACATGATAATATGAATAACACAACTACAAACAATATAAACTCAATGAAAACACACATGAACAATAATGAATTTTAAATTGAAGCACGCGATGTTCTACTCGTTTCCCACGAGGAACTGATGGGCTTATTGTATGAGTTTCATGTAATTTGACAAACGGAAAATAAATCACAACAATAAATCAATCTAAGATTAAGTCATGATGTGGTACGGCACAAGTTTAAATAAATAAATTAATAAATTCATAACACATGACACACCCCAAAACGTGTAATTTAAAAGGGGGAATTGTAAGATTCACTCACAGTGGGTGCGTTCGGTTGATGATGATGAATGCACGCGAAGTGGTTTTAACCACGAGTGAGATTTAACCTAGATAAATCGCATTATGGTTTGGTGAGTAAACGGATTTTATTAAACTATATTAGTAGGATTGTTGGGTGTATTTTTGTGAGTTTGAAACTATTTTCTAATCTTAAAAATGTTATTTTTAAGTATTTATAATTGATTTTTAATTAAAATAATTAAATAAAATAAATAAAAAAAATTATTATTTTTCTGACCGTTGACCGGCCGGTTGACCGTTGACCTGACCGTTGACCGGTTCGTTGACAGTTTATTGTGCGCTGAGTGAGGCTCGAACCCGAGACCTCTCGTACGCGTGCACGCAGCTCTACCAACTGAGCTACGTGTCTAACCCGTTATATATCCGATTTTAATTATATATATACACTAATTATTTTAAACAGAAATCCTTTTTATTTTAAAAACGGTTTAAACGAAACGATCATGCACACCACAGGTCTCGAACCCGGGACCTGTGGTTCAATCCAACACACAGTCCACCGCTGGACTGTGTGTTCAACATGTTATAGTATTCGGTTTTTATTATACTTAAATACAAAATAGATATTTCCTTTTCTGCCTTATTTAAAAGAAAAGATAATTGTCCGAGTCGGTGCTGAGGACCGGACTCGAACTCGTGACCTGTGATATAAACAAACACACAGTCCACCGCTGGACTGTGTGTCTAACTTGGTTATTGTTTCGGTTATTAATATACTTAACATATATCTTAGGCGATCCGGTTCAGTAAACAAAAAAAATGGATTTTATTAAGGCAGCGTGTGTGAGACGGGATTCGAACTCGAGACGTTTTGCGTTTTATATGTGCACACAGTCCACCGCTGGACTGTGTGTCTAACCCGATTAATTTCTTGATTTATATTATACTTATATGATAACGAGAGAGCGTCGTCTTCTTCACTGAAAGAATAACCAGAATCGGTGTTCGACTAGATCAAGATTTTAAATCAGTTTCTTAGCGTTTTAGGTTAATTATTGGTAATATGGAAGTAAAAAGAAAGGAAAATAAGCGTGAGGTATACCGACTCGTTTCCTCTGTTTTCCGGCTGAACTCCGGCGACAGAAAAACAACTCCGGCGACGTGTTCCTTGTAGTAGCTAGTCTCCAGAAAACTTGGAAAAAGGTAAGGGTGACTTCGGTGAAGGTTTAGGGGATTCAATAAAGCTCAGGGATCAAAACACGGTTTTCCGGCGAAAAACAGGAAAGTTCCGGCGAGTGAAAATACGCCGTGAAAAGGTGTGATTTTTGTGCGAAAGTGTTTGTAGACGGTTGTGGTTGAATTTATAGGGAAAAATGAAATGTATTTGGTCTGATTTCGGACTGGGTTCGTCAATTCAAGTTTTCCGGCGGTTTTGAATTTGGTCGCGGACTTCAAACATCGGTTATAACCGATATGTGATTAAAGGTTTACGTTATAACGTAAATTAGTGTTAAGGCTCGCGTATAATCCGGGATTCCGACGACTGAATCGTTTGGGCGCCGATTTTGAATTCAAAATGTTATTATATCAATTAAATGATTGAAACATATAACAAACAGAACAAGCGGCGCAGTGGTTTGTGTGTGAGTTGTTAAGTCACTTAGTGACTCGGTACAGACCCGGGTTCGAAACCCGGCTGTAACAAATCATTTTTATTTTGCGTTTTTTGACAGTTTTTCAAAAACTAAATATATGTTCGCGTATAATAATTGATTACGGACCGTTTAAAAATATTTTGGGCATTTAATTCGCAACGAAAATTTTGACTGACTGTTCGGTTGATAAACGGAGCGGGTTTGGTAAATCCGTTTTTTGACGGATGTTACAGTATCCCCTGCTTTTTAGAAATTTCGTCCCGAAATTTGAATAATGATATATTTTGACTAAAAAGGATGATGACGTTTTGTTTGACAGTTGTATGCTCAGAAAAATGAAGGTTTAAGTTTTTGTTCGAGGCGGTAACGTTCCTTGTAAAGGTTAAGTACCCTATTCAGGAATCGCTTTTTGTTGCCTACTGTATGAATATTGATAATCAGGAAATGATTCTCTAAAAATGATATCATACATAAGAGTTTAGATACGTTTGGGAAAAATATGGTTATATCCTAAGGCAAAACTTCTAACACTACAATCTACATGGTACATAAATAAAAACACAACAGCTGATATCCAAACATGAATGAACACATCAGCAAATATTGAACGTGAATAAACATAACAGCAAATATTCGAACATGAATGAACACATCGGCAAATATTTGAACATGCATAAACACAACAGCAAGTATTTGAACATGAATAAACACAACAGCAAAAATTCGAACATGAATAGACACATCAGCGAATGAATAAACACAATAGCCAATATTCGAACATGAATAGACACATCAGCGAATATTTGAACATGAATAAACACAACAGCAAATATTTGAATCCACATTCTGATAACATATATGTTTGAATGATGAAAGTTCCTCTCTCGTTTGTTATGATGGAGAGGTTAATTTATGTAGAAATGGAACACAATCCAATCTCTTTAAATAACATGATGATATAAATGTATCACAAATTCCAACCAAGGCAATAATAAATCCTACATGGAACTTCTCATAACCGTCTGATAATGCCTCTGATCCTTTGGCAAGAATACTTATATATAGGAAGTACCAGCGGCGTATCCACCATATTCTTGCCAAATTTTCATTAGTTTTATCCACAAGTTATGATTGGTTACCAAGAAACTAATAAATCCTACATAGAACTTCTCATAACCATCCGTTAATGCCTCTGATCCTTTGACAAGAATACTTATATATAGGAAGTACCAGCGGCGTATCCACCATATTCTTGTCAAATTTTCATTGGTTTTAACAGTGAATTATGATTAGTCCTATAACTCTACAATCAATACAACAAACATAAATTACTGAAATGAAACATATCTGTGCGATCAAGGCTCAATCGAACGGAGCCGATCGTATTGCATGTACTGAAAATGAAATTGTGTGCTCAAGGCTCAATCAAACGGAGCCGAACATATTGAATGTACTGAAATTGAAATTGTGTGCTCAAGGCTCAATCAAACGGAGCCGAACATATTGCATGTACTGAATATGAATAACTTAACCACACAAACAGCCTATGCATGGAACCTCTCATAACCGCCTGATAATGCCTCCGATCATTTGACAAGAATACTTATATATAGGAAGTACCATCGGCGTATCCACCATATCCTTGTCAAATTTTCATTGACTTTATCCGCAAGTTATGGTTAGTTCGATGCGACTCTACTACAAACACCACAACCACAAGATACTGATAATGAAATTGTATGTGTGCTCAAGGCTCAATCAAACGGAGCCGAGCGTATTGCATGAACTTGAAATGTGAATAAATCTGTGTACTCAAGGCTCAATCCAACGGAGCCGAGCATATTGCATGAACTGGAAATGAGAATAAATCTGTGTACTCAAGGCTCAATCAAACGGAGCCGAGCATATTGCATGTACTGAAATGAGAATAAATATGTGTACTCAAGGCTCAATCAAACGGAGCCGAGCATATTGCATGTACTGAAATGAGAATAAATATTACGTAACCGATCAAGGCTCAACAAACGGAGCCGATCGTGCGGGCACACCCTGATCAACCCATAATAAAATGGGGATCAAACTCAACCTCGATGGATGGGGAGCTGCGGCCTCAGCAAAATCGTATACTGAAAACAATATATATATATAATATCCAATGATTTCTCTAACAGTCTACACATGTGATAAAGAAAGACATAAGACTAAACAACAGGAGTTGAATCTGGATCTTCGGCGAAGAGGACTAGCTGAGTATCTTCGTTTGGGCCGTCATTATCTTCGACAGGGTTGGCGTTGATATTGAAGACTCTTCCTCTTGCTGGTGGCATAGTGGTTGGGTTTTCTTGGTTTACTTGATTAACTGGGTTTGATTGGGCTTGAGTGTTGATAACGTTTACCAATTGAGGGCATGTGTTTCTAAAGTGGGTAGGGTCACCACAATTGAAGCAAGCTCGAGCATATGGGAACATGGGGTGTTGGGGTTGGTGATAAGTTTGGGCCATGTTTTGAGTAGGGGAAAAGGTTTGGTCTTGAAAGGTGCGACAAACATTGCTCAAATGACCATAACGTCCACAAGTTGTACATAGCCGGCAGGGTAAAGTAAGGGAATGATGATAAAAACAGTGGTTGCATTGAGGGTGAGGTCCAAGATATGGTTTCTTATTTGGGTAAGCTGAATTGGGTGCCACTTGGGTGATTGGGACAGCTCGGATGGGTATAGCGTGAAAAACGGGTTGATTTCGTTGGGTAGCAGCGAAAAGTCGCCCGACTCTTTTTCTCTTAGGGTTGGGTTGAGAAGGGGATTCGGGTTGAGAAGGGGATTCGGGTTGAGAAGGGGATTCGGTGGTTTCAGTTGATTCTTTATCCTTCTTCTTCTCCTCCTTGAAGTCCTTGTTTCGGATTCGGTTCTCGGTGAGCTCTGTTGCTAGCTCCATTGCTGCTTCCAAAGTTGCAGGCTTGGTACTTATCACAGGGTCTTGAATCTTTGACGGAAGACCACGAATGTAGTGCTCGATCAAACGGTAGAGGGGAGTAAACATGTTGGGAACCATTTGATGTAATTCAAGGAACCTTTTGTTGTAGGTGGTGTGGTCTCCTTCCACTTGCTTCAATGAGTAAAATTCATCTTCTAACTTCTTGATTTCGCTCCTTGGACAAAATCGTCTGGTCATGATTTCCTTCAATTCATTCCAAGTTAGGGACATAGCATCTTCCACACCTCGTTTGGCCTTCTCTGTGTTCCACCAAGTAAGTGCTATCCCATATAGTCGACCGGTAGCATAACGCACTTTGCGATCATCAGGGCAATCGCAATTCAGAAAAGTATTCTCCATTTCTTCAAACCAATGGAGGAGTGCGGTGACACCTTCAGTCCCTTTATATTTCGGAGGGTCGCATGATTTGAAATGCTTGTAGGTGCATTTAGTGGTGTTTGGGGAAGAGTTGAAAATGTTTTGGTTTGCTTGATTGACAGGATTATTGGTAAGTGCTTGTTGAACTTGGATTACAATATTGGGTATTACAGCAGCCATTTGTTGAGCGATTAAGGTAGCCATGCGTTCGCGGGCTTTTCTTGCTCTCGTCTTCCTACGGGCGAGGTTAGAAGACATCTACATTGAATACATGACAAGGGTATGAGTTGGATGCTTTTGAGATCGTGGGTCGCATTCAAGAATGAACATTCATAAAATAATTATACAAAAATACTACATCCATAGGATGTCTTTGGCTTTGCTCGCTGTTAGGCCCGTCGTGCCGCCATACTTTACCTTATGTAATCATGTGGGCCCCCATGAATTACCGGTTTTTCATATGGTTCGCACGGTTTCTGCCTGGTTGCGTACACAAAACCCGGTGAAAATCGAGAAATATGTATACAACGTGTGATGTTTGGAATGTGTCCAGGTGTAGACACGGTGACACCTCAAAGTAGGGTTAGTTCGAACGACGTTTGGTGTGGCATGCTTTGGCCTAATAGGTCCTTCGTACTCTCATCGTTGGTCCCCAGGTAGGCAAACTGGTCCGTTATATTGGATTTATACGATGCCAGCCTAGACAGGACGTTCCGACTACCGGTACTTGTACCCTTCCAGTTACTACATGCCCGTCGCAGAACTTACTTTGATGAGAATTGAAAATTGCATAAAATCTTTGGATAACGAGAGTATGAAAATAAATTGAACACATGAACATCGATATATGTATAATGAGTATGTATATATGTATAATGAACATGTATATGAGCATGTATGTTTGACTGAAATGTAAACAAATATGAAACAAATAAATATCACAAGTTTGTATGTAACCACTTAATCAATTTAATATTTTAGGCAGACTATAGTATAGGCTCTAAGGGTCTAATAACCTATCCTATATCCCTATAGTCATGGCTCTGATACCATCTGTAACACCCCGACCCGCAGCGGATAAGGTGATCGGGGCATGATTGGGTTATCATCAAAGCTCATGACATTTATTAAATGTTTCATATTCATTAATACAAATTAAATGAAAGTTTACAATGATTGCTACAACATGATCTAACTAACAATCTAACTCCTTTGTTCTCTTCTAAGGCAATCCTATGCTATCCTTGCTTCGACCTGTTCACCTGTATCATGTGTAAAAAGGTTTTTGGATCAACATAATGTTGGCGAGTGAATCCTATGGAAAACATTTGAACAAATTATTTAAATTGATTATGAAAAATGTGCACAACCAAACATGAGTAAAATTAGATGTAACTTGATCCATAATCATAAGATGTTAAATGAAAACACTCATGAACAATAATGGAACAATTAAAGGCACGCGATGCTCAACTCGTCTCTCACGAGGAACTGAGGGGCCTGATGAATGAATTGCATAAACATGATAATATGAATAACACAACTACAAACAATATAAACTCAATGAAAACACACATGAACAATAATGAATTTTAAATTGAAGCACGCGATGTTCTACTCGTTTCCCACGAGGAACTGATGGGCTTATTGTATGAGTTTCATGTAATTTGACAAACGGAAAATAAATCACAACAATAAATCAATCTAAGATTAAGTCATGATGTGGTACGGCACAAGTTTAAATAAATAAATTAATAAATTCATAACACATGACACACCCCAAAACGTGTAATTTAAAAGGGGGAATTGTAAGATTCACTCACAGTGGGTGCGTTCGGTTGATGATGATGAATGCACGCGAAGTGGTTTTAACCACGAGTGAGATTTAACCTAGATAAATCGCATTATGGTTTGGTGAGTAAACGGATTTTATTAAACTATATTAGTAGGATTGTTGGGTGTATTTTTGTGAGTTTGAAACTATTTTCTAATCTTAAAAATGTTATTTTTAAGTATTTATAATTGATTTTTAATTAAAATAATTAAATAAAATAAATAAAAAAAATTATTATTTTTCTGACCGTTGACCGGCCGGTTGACCGTTGACCTGACCGTTGACCGGTTCGTTGACAGTTTATTGTGCGCTGAGTGAGGCTCGAACCCGAGACCTCTCGTACGCGTGCACGCAGCTCTACCAACTGAGCTACGTGTCTAACCCGTTATATATCCGATTTTAATTATATATATACACTAATTATTTTAAACAGAAATCCTTTTTATTTTAAAAACGGTTTAAACGAAACGATCATGCACACCACAGGTCTCGAACCCGGGACCTGTGGTTCAATCCAACACACAGTCCACCGCTGGACTGTGTGTTCAACATGTTATAGTATTCGGTTTTTATTATACTTAAATACAAAATAGATATTTCCTTTTCTGCCTTATTTAAAAGAAAAGATAATTGTCCGAGTCGGTGCTGAGGACCGGACTCGAACTCGTGACCTGTGATATAAACAAACACACAGTCCACCGCTGGACTGTGTGTCTAACTTGGTTATTGTTTCGGTTATTAATATACTTAACATATATCTTAGGCGATCCGGTTCAGTAAACAAAAAAAATGGATTTTATTAAGGCAGCGTGTGTGAGACGGGATTCGAACTCGAGACGTTTTGCGTTTTATATGTGCACACAGTCCACCGCTGGACTGTGTGTCTAACCCGATTAATTTCTTGATTTATATTATACTTATATGATAACGAGAGAGCGTCGTCTTCTTCACTGAAAGAATAACCAGAATCGGTGTTCGACTAGATCAAGATTTTAAATCAGTTTCTTAGCGTTTTAGGTTAATTATTGGTAATATGGAAGTAAAAAGAAAGGAAAATAAGCGTGAGGTATACCGACTCGTTTCCTCTGTTTTCCGGCTGAACTCCGGCGACAGAAAAACAACTCCGGCGACGTGTTCCTTGTAGTAGCTAGTCTCCAGAAAACTTGGAAAAAGGTAAGGGTGACTTCGGTGAAGGTTTAGGGGATTCAATAAAGCTCAGGGATCAAAACACGGTTTTCCGGCGAAAAACAGGAAAGTTCCGGCGAGTGAAAATACGCCGTGAAAAGGTGTGATTTTTGTGCGAAAGTGTTTGTAGACGGTTGTGGTTGAATTTATAGGGAAAAATGAAATGTATTTGGTCTGATTTCGGACTGGGTTCGTCAATTCAAGTTTTCCGGCGGTTTTGAATTTGGTCGCGGACTTCAAACATCGGTTATAACCGATATGTGATTAAAGGTTTACGTTATAACGTAAATTAGTGTTAAGGCTCGCGTATAATCCGGGATTCCGACGACTGAATCGTTTGGGCGCCGATTTTGAATTCAAAATGTTATTATATCAATTAAATGATTGAAACATATAACAAACAGAACAAGCGGCGCAGTGGTTTGTGTGTGAGTTGTTAAGTCACTTAGTGACTCGGTACAGACCCGGGTTCGAAACCCGGCTGTAACAAATCATTTTTATTTTGCGTTTTTTGACAGTTTTTCAAAAACTAAATATATGTTCGCGTATAATAATTGATTACGGACCGTTTAAAAATATTTTGGGCATTTAATTCGCAACGAAAATTTTGACTGACTGTTCGGTTGATAAACGGAGCGGGTTTGGTAAATCCGTTTTTTGACGGATGTTACACGTTCAACGTGTCAACCTGCTCCGCCCCAAAATCGGACCGACTCAGTCGTTCACCACTGCTAAACCCGACTACTGCCGCCGTTCAATGTGTGTAGGGCTCAGATTTAGGGTCGTCGCCCTTCCACGACATCTGGGTTTTTTTGTTTGCGATGGTTAGGGTTTGCGATGAAGGTTGTTTGTTTAGGGATAAGTAAGTTGGAATCTGAATGGTATGAATTTCTAGGGATAGAAACGGTCAGAGAATTTTTAGGGAAAATCACGTTTTGATTTTGATTACAAAAATTGCTTATGGTAAGAATTTCTAGTGTTTTACAAGATAGAATATTTGGGAAAAGGGAGAGAGACGATGAGACAGAAGGTGGCCGGTGGCGATGGTGGTGGTGGGTGTCGGTAGGTGGTGGCCGGTGAGGTTCTTGGTGGTGATGTTTGGTTATGTGGTTATGGAGAGAGAGAGAGAGAGAGAAAGAGAGAGCAGCATGTATGTGTTGTATGTATGTATGTGTTGTGATATATTTAAAACACATAATTACAAGTTACCCCCTTATTGTTAACAAATTTCAAAAATAACCCAATTTGACGTTATAAATTAACTAGGTTAGGCATTTGGACGAAAATGACAAAAAGTTACAAACGTGGGGGGCAAAATGGTACCAAAGTGTCATTTTGGACGAAAATGTCAAACGTGCCCAAACCTCAGGAACGAAAATGGCAATTTACTCTAATAAACAAATATAATTTGTAAAAAAAGGAAAACAGAAAAGTATTTAAAAATGAGTAAATATGTAATTTCAAAGTTTTAATAAAATAAGGATATATTAGTTATTATATAATTTATTTATTTATTTTGCCAACTTTTTAAATAAAGAAGAAAAAATATGCAATTTAAATTTAGAAGTGGGTAAGGTATGTTGGGCATGAAGCTTTTAGGAGCTTATAGCTTTAAGCTTTTAAAAAAAAACTCTTAATCATAAAAAGACTTGTTTGGTTGAAGGAGCTTGAAGCTTTTGGGTTAGGAGCTTGAAGCTTTTGATTAAACGCTACTACTAGTAGCGTTTAGAAGGAGCTACAAGCTTTTAGAGAAAAAATGACTAATTTAACCTCTTAATATAACTTTTGAATTCACCAACTTTTTAATGCCCATTTTGGTCGTTTTATACATTTTATTAAAAGCTCCAGCTATTCTACCAAACACTTAAATATATCTAAAAAACTACAGCTACCAACTACAACTATCAGCTACCAGCTTCCAGCCTCCAGCCACCAGCTACTTTTACCAAACATGCCCTAAATATACAATTGAGCATATTTTTAAAGCGAAATATGCAAGTCCCAAAAAAAATTATTAGAAATTCAATTGAAATAATAAAAATACCCTTTTATTTTTAACATAACTAGTTATAAAAACCGTAGCCGCAACCGTCGCGCGTTGCGGCGAACTTCTTTTGTTATTTAGTCCGTGTTGACATGTGTTTTGAAATCACTACAAACGTGTTGCCTATGGAATCGCTGAAAAGAACAGAAAGAAAATGTAAAAAAAACACTAAAAAATTAACCGAAAAAATCAACCAAAAAAGTTTTATGGTAATGGTATTGTTCGAATGAAACCCGTGCTCAAAGATGAGCAAATAGTACTAGGTACCGGTACCGACTTTCGGCGTTCATGGTACCGGTACGCTACCGGTTTTTACCTTCATATATGGTACCGTAACCGGTATTTTCGGTACCAGTACCGATTCGGTATCAGTTGGCACCGAGCTCATCCCTACACCTGAAACTAAGAATAAAAAAAAAAAGCATTAAAAGTTGAAGAAAATCAACAAAAAAATGTTGTACGGTACCGTTGTTGTTCGTACGGTACCCGTGATCAGGGATGAGAAAATGGTACCGGGTAGTAGTACCGAATTTCCCAAACTAAAAGATTTTCAAACTCAATCCGGTACCGACTTTTGGCTTTTTCTTTAGCAGGCTGTTGCCCCCTTTTTTTACCTTCATGTACCGATAACGAACCGAACCACATCGGTATTTTCGATACCAATACCGGTTGACACAAAACTTATCCAACTATAAAGTAAAGAAAATAACCATAATTATAGTATTAAAATAATAAAACTATTAAAAAACTATATATATTATTATAAATATATTAAAACACTATTCACAGGTTTAATATATAAATTTTCGCCCGCACATTGCGACGGGGATATAGTGTTTGCAAAACGTGTGCCGACAACGGCAAGCAGATATCGAATATCAAAACGTAGATAAAAATGACGTAATAACGATAGTCACTCCGTCCTAATAAAACGATTTTAAATAATCTAATATATAATAGTAGGACCCACACGTCCTACACGTTGGAAATTCGGTTGTTTTCATTTTAGTTATTACGGTACTAACACGTTAAAATATGGATGAGCTCGGTACTGGTAACGACACCGATAGTACCGATCCCCAAATGCTCGGTACGATACGGTAGGGATGAGCACGATATCCGTTCAGTACCGAACCGGTACCGGTACTTAAAACGTGGAAAAGTGGTTCAATAATGGTACCGAATACACTGGTTTGGTACCGGTACCGAAAAACCGGGAAAATGGGAACCGGTACCGAATATACCCGGTATGGTACCGGTTTGGTACCCGTACGGTACCGGTATTTAAGGGTAAAAACAATAAATACCAGTACTGCATTAGTACCGAAAATGTCAAAAGGCGGTACCGACAAGTACAAAAAATGTAATCGGTTTGATAAATTCGATATCGGTACCCGATTATTATTTGCTAATCCGTAGGTGATATAAAAACGAAAGAAAAACCACACTAAAGTAAAAAAAGAAAATGTATAAAAAGGAAAAGGAAAAAAGAAAAAAATAAATAAATAAAAAGAAGACAAAAGAAATATTCGACTATTCATTGGCATGAATTATTAATATATACACAAAAAAAATGTGTAAAAAGGAAAAGGAAAAAAGAAAAAAATAAATAAAAATAGAAAAAAGAAGACAAAAGAAATATTCTACGCATGAATTATTAAGAAGTATTCTACTATTCATTGGCATGAATTATTAATATACAAAAAAAAAAGAAAATGTATAAAAAGGAAAAGGAAAAAAGAAAAAAATAAATAAAAAAAGAAAAAAGAAGACAAAAGAAATATTCTACTATTCATTGGCATGAATTATTAATATATACAAGGAAAAAAGAAAAAAATAAATAAAAATAGAAAAAAGAAGACAAAAGAAATATTCTAACGCATGAATTATTAAGAAGTATTCTACTATTCATTGGCATGAATTATTAATATACACAAAAAAAAAAAAGAAAATGTATAAAAAGGAAAAGGAAAAAAGAAAAAAGTAAATAAAAAAAAGAAAAAAGAAGACAAAAGAAATATTCTACTATTCATTGGCATGAATTATTAATATATACACGATACACAATTATTAATATATACACAATACAATATAGATAAGGTGACGATATAAAAGGCAAATGCATGCATCTTTGTCGATTGTCATGATCACGATTCACGATCAAAATATCTTATTATCAAGGGCGGATTTACATTAAAATACCGGGTTCCCAGGAACCCAGTCAATTTGCAATCTTTGGTGAAAATCTAGATAGAAAATACTGAAGGAACCCATAAATAAATTGTCAGAGAACCCATAACAAAATGAGTCTATTGTTCCAGTGTTAAAACCCGCCCCTTCTAAGTGTTAGGTACCGAGTTCGAGTCTTCAACATCTCCCTTCTTTTATATTTATTTTTTAACTGTTCAAACCCATGTTAGGGTTAAACTAACTACCCCTCTCCAGCCCCTGCCCCCCTCAACTTCCAGCAAACAACTGCCTTTTTAATGCAAATGCTGAATGCACCATTAGTCATCTTAATACATCAAAATATACTTTACTTTTTGAAAAAATCATCCATTAGGGATGAAAGATTTCTCATGCTATGACAGTGATGTTTAGGGTAAACTTAGGTATGGATTTTAACACGACACAAACATAACATGAAATTCATGGGTTTGGGTTTAGCCTAAACATATTTGGGTCAGTTTAGGATCGAACTCGCAAACACGTTTAGCTAAACATGTCGTGTTCAGGTCACCCGGGCAGGTTCGCGACCCATTTATTTTTATTAGTTGTAAAACTAGGAAATACTATCCATTTAACACCATAGTAAGCTATAAAACTAGGAAATACTTTACATCTTTTTACAATTTCAGCAACACTTATTGTGTCACATGTATGATGCAAATTGGTCTTACTAATGTAGTGTCATCAAGAGAAGTAATTAGGGGTTATTATGATTAGGAGAATGCCTAGCTCACAATATAGATTATAGGATAACTTTTTTAGTCTTTCTCTGTTAAAGGTACAACACTTATTGTGTCACATGTATGATGCAAATTGGTCTTACTAATGTAGTGTCATCAAGAGAAGTAATTAGGGGTTATTATGATTAGGAGAATGCCTAGCTCACAATATAGATTATAGGATAACTTTTTTTTAACTTTTTTAGTCTTTCTCTGTTAAAGGTACAACTCCAATGCATAAAGTACGAATTGTAGAAATTACATTTGGGTTGATAAAATCTGAAGTAATGTTGTGTTCATTTTACTTTATGAATACAATTGTATCGTATTTTAAATGTGATGCACGTTACCCGACCCGAATCGTCGAATTGACTCGAAGTTTTTTATGTCCAGTCCTAAAAAAGTGAACCCTGTGAAAAAAATTCCTGGATCCGCCACTGCTTATTATGTTTTTCAATAAGATGACGATACAAAAAGAATCAAGAACATCTTAAATTTGGTGTGCACTACCAAAAATTCATGGGTTTTGTAATCAATAATAGAGTTAGCGAGTTCATTGAAGAAATCTTTTATAGCAGGTAACACGCGCTAAACACCAGACGTCTAGATCAAATCTTTTGACATGTTCCAAAAACTATGGTTTACAGAAGAACTCAAGTCCAAGTTCAATTCTATTTGGTGCAAAAAAAGAGTGAGACATTGGTAGACAATGATAGGTGACCCAGGGAAACCTGGGTTCGATTTTTGAGTCAAACGGGTTTTACTGTTATTCACCGTCGTGCCTACGGGCGGGTGGGTTACCGGGTTTTCTCTCGGAAGTGGTGGTGAAGACTCGGGTACTCTCAGAGTTCTCCGTTTGTCCAGTGGGTGCCTTAAGAGTACTCAGGATTGATTTGTTAACGTTAAAAAAAAAAAGTATTTGAATGTTAAGAATGAAAATAAACATGATTAGTTTATTTTGGTTTATCTTTATCAATTTACATATGTCATTTTAGTTTATTTTTATTATTTTCTTTTGTGGAAATTACCTTTCTCCTTTTCCTTACATAAATCCATCCATAATATTGCATCCCCAAAAGCTAAATCATTGTAATCTTAATTTTTTTACTAACAGAAATATTATGCAAATGATTGTATTTTTAGATTTCTTTTGTTAGAAATAACGAACGCATCATAAGCGACCAAATTCATGTTTGCCATAACGCGCATTGCCCAATGTCTAAGAGATTGGTTTGTCTCATTAATATGCTTTAAATATTTCGCATCTCTTGATACTAAAGATATTCATCATCAAAATCACGCTACAACGCGCGTGTTAGCATCAACTCATTATATACAAAATCCAACTGAAACTAGGGCTACAAATGAATCGAATGAACACGAACAAAATCTCATCCATGTTCGTTTGTTAAGAAATATATGTGTTCACGAACAATTCATGAACACTTTGCGAACGAGATTTTATGTTCGTGTTCGTTTGTTAAGAAAAGAAACGTATTTTTTTTGTTAATTTTAGGCAACAAATGAAAACGAAAGTTGATGAACGCAAATGAACACACACTAATGTTCATGAACATAAATTGAAACAAACGAATACAAACAAACGTTCATGAACAAAATAGATAATATATGGACGCTTATTAAATATTTATTTGTCAGAATTTTGAAGTATTTAAATAAAATATAAAAACTAAAAACACTAATGACTTATCGAACATAAACGAACACGTTACCGAACGTTTACGAACATATATGAACGAACGCGGCATCCATTCACGAATTGTTCACTAAACATTTGATTCGTTTGCAGTCCTAGCTTCTGCACTTTATCGCAATCCCCTTGACACCCACGTTATTTGCCTTCTCTTCAATCTTATCGTCTCCTGCTGTTTCCCCACTTACGAATCTCAATTTCAGCAATGAATTGAATGTATTTCAACATATTTCTTAAATTGACATTAATTTACCTTTGTTTTAGGATCTTGCTATTCACACACGGACCAACTTATTTTCACACCCTAAAGCACCCCGCTTTAGGCAAAGCAGGGCGTTTAGGGTTACTTTACCAGACAAAAGGTGAAGTGACTGATGTCTGAGTGACATAAAGGTGATACGAGGTTTGACCTGGTACGATGTTGTCCCGTGACCCCTAAGCGTCGCGCTTTGGCCAAAGCGCGGCGCTTCGACCCCAAATATTTGCCTTTAAAGCTTGCCCGGGAGAAGAGTTAACGCATTCGATTTCTGAAACTCATTATATTGTTTCTAGACATACGTGGGGTTTTTCTGTGTTACTTGTGTTTCTTCAAAATAACGCACGGTTACGATGTCGTGGTTAAGCAACTATCTTTCGGTGAATATTCTAACGAGTCAGTTGTTCCTGATTCTTACGAGGGGATCGCTATTTCCGACACGTATGAGAAACCGGTCTTGTCCAACTTGAGGGAGGAGGAGGAGGTTGTATCTGGCATTCGTTATCTGGATAACACGGTGGAGCCGGATTTGAATATCCCTGTGGAGGACCCGTACGCACAACAAGGTTATTCGAATTACGGATACGGAGGCGAAGCGTATCCTCAGGCTGAATATTCGTACGGTCTTCCAAACTATCTTGACTTTGGTCACGGTTGTGAGCAGAGCTTTGAACATCAAGTCTATTTGGAACTCGGTGACGATGGAGAGCGGAGGATGTGTCAGTTGACGAGGAAGGTTGTTACCTGGTTACATTTTTGTTTGATACAACGCAGAAGTTTTCGTCACGTAAAGAGCTGGTGCGTTGGGTACAAGACACGGCAAAAGACAATGGTTACCTCATTGTGATCAGGAGGTCGAATAAAAGAGGAGAGAATTACAAGATTTGGTTTCAATGCACTCTTGGTGGGGAGCATAAGAGCATAACTACACAGAGGAAAACGGGTAGCAAGAAAATAGGCTGCCCGTTTGAGATGATCGGGTTTTCAGAATCAAACGGTAAGGTTTGGAAGATCGAGGTGACGAAGGCGAAGCACAACCACACTCCTATCGAAAACCTAGAAGGTCACGCGTATGCGAGGAGGCTTTCTTCGGATGATAAATTAATGGTTGAGCATTTGGCCGAGCAAGATATTCCCAACCGCAGTATATGGCGAACGCTGACGAAAAACAAACCGGATAGAAAGCTTATTCCGAAAGATATACACAACACTGTTCAGAAGATCAATGTCAGAAAAATGTCGGTAAGTCTCCGATGCAAAAACTTGAAAACGTTCTTCGTGAAAAAGATTACACTTATTACATGCGCACGAATGAGATATCAAACGCAGTTGAAGATGTCTTCTTTGTTCACAAAAAATCATTCACTATGTGGTGTGCCTTCCCGCATGTGCTAATGATTGACGCCACCTACAAAACGAACATGTACAACCTGCCCTTTGTTCAGGTCGTAGGAATGACGTCGACAAACAAATCGTTTACGGCTGCTGGTGCGGTAATTTCCGCTGAGAAGTTAGAGAACTACCTATGAGTGCTGCAGAGGATCAAGTCTATGTTGGCAGGCTGTATGGAGTCGCGCGTGATTTTAACAGATAGGGAGTTTGCGCTAATTAACGCGTGTGAACAAGTTTTTCCAAAAGCGCAGAAGTATCTTTGTCGGTTCCATATTCAACAAAATATTAACAAGAATAGCAAGAAGAAATTATCTGACAAGCAGTGGAAAGAATTCGTACGTTCATTTTGGACATTGTGCGTATCTACGACCGAAGAAATATACATGTATAACTTGGAAAACCTTGAAGCACAGCTGAAAGAAGATGGCCGTGAACGTGAGTATTTCTTACTTAATTATGTTCAACCGACTATTTACGTTTTTATATAATAACAAAAACTCACTATTTACGTTTTTTAATTTCAGAGGTTTTTGATTATTTGAGGAAATCCTGGTAGGATCCATACCGTGAAAAGTTTGTATCTTGCTGGACTAACAAAACCATTAACTTTCACCAAACTACGACCAACAGGGTTGAGGGCATGCATGCAAGACTAAAAAGTCTCTTTCTAAGTCATCGCAACACACTGGATAAACTTGTATTGTATGTTGATCACGTTGTTGACATACAATACGCCGAGATTAGAAGTAGCTTTGAAACAAGCCTCCGAAAAGTGATGAACCACCACAAGGATCATCCCATGCTTGAAAATATTCGTAGAAAGGTTTCAATATTTGCAATTGAGTACGTTTATGTTTGTGAAATGTTTCACAAACCCCCGGACCTTAATGTAACGCCATATGTTCAAGATGTAGGTTAAATGGGTGTAAAAATAATCGTGTTAATTCATTTATAATCTAAGAGTACGTTTATGTTTGTTTAATTACATGCGTTGAGTCATTTACAATGGAATCACTAATACGCGATATAACCGAATGTCTCCGACACGAACGGTACGACCAACATACGCGAAAAAACCGAATAATACATATAGTAAACATTATAATACAACTTTTAACGACAAAATGCTATAAAATCTTATCCCGTATGGCGCGCATACATGCAATACCGCCCGTCGGACTACAAGTGAAATCAAAAGAGAATCAAAAGAAATCGTGAATACAGCACCCGAGATGACCGAACTTATCCGGAAATTGAGGTATAGACCACAATGTCCCCAAAAATAAATAAAATGGTAAATTACGTCATAATACGACATGTATAGGTGCATTTTTGAATTAAAATCAAAATAAAAAAATTAAAATAGGCCAAACCGGCCCGCTTTGACCTAAGCGGGGCGTTCCAATTTAAAAATGTTTCACTTTTAACCCAAAACGCAGGCGTTTGGGTTTAAAAGTGAAAAATTTTAAATTGAAACGCCCCGCTTAGGTCAAAGCGTGGTGTTTTGGACCAACGTTTTAACCCAAAGCGACCAGCTTCACCCCTAACACTCACAAAACATTCAAAACACACACACCAAGGTGTGATTTACACACACCTGGCTCAACTTAAGGCTCTGGGTCTGCCACCGCCTCAGGATGACCAGCCGCCGCCGTCGCCACCGCCTCACGGTCAGGAGCAGCATCCGCAGGGTGACCCGCCACCACCGCCGCCACAGTACCCATAGCACGTCATTGGCGACCTGCCTCCTGCTGCGCATGCGGTGGCACGGGACATCTACAGAGAGCTCCGACGTACCCAACGGCAGCAGACGTGGATTATCCAGACTCTCACGGCTATCAGTGCTCATTTGGGACTGCCTGAGATTCCACTGCCACAGTCTCCACCTCCGGAGGATCAGCCAGAGGATCAGTAGATTTACTTTGTATTGTTTTTTTTCCTGTATTAGACATTGTGTTTTGTTTTCTATGTACAAACCGACTTTTTATGTATATATGCAGTTGATCTTTTTATATATGCATGTATGGATTGTTTGCGCTTATTTCATACGTCTCATTCGCGACATATCGTACAGTGTTTTGTATACATAAAAAAATCTACAACTTTTCAAAAAAAATGGGACAACATTTATTCAAACAACTTTAAATAATATATGTTATAAGAAATAAAACAACTTTGTAATATAAATGTTTTGTAAACATAAAAAAAAATCTAAAACTTTTCAAAAAGATAACACAACCAAATACAACAAAAACAATCAACCAATAACCATTTTTACACCAAAACCTAACCCATTCCACCAAAACCAACAACCATTTTTTCACCAAAGCTTAACCCATTCCACCAAATTAAGTCTGGCAGCCGGAAGCGCCCCGCTTTGCCCATAGCGGGGCGTTTCAGTTCAAAGTCCACAGACAAGGGCTGAGCCTGTCAGTTCTACAAGGACTGAGTCTGTCAGTCCTTATCTGTTGATTTTACATTGAAACGCCCCGCTTTGCCCAAAGCGGGACGCTTTGGTGTGTGTAAATAGATTTGTGCGTGCGTGAATAGACCAGGCCTTGTTTTATTAATCATGTGTCGGAATTCAACTCACGGATAATTATTCTAGCTCTTCTAATAATATATTAGCAAATGATTAATCTTAGTTGTTACAAGATGTTGATATATATTCTCTTTTATAAGTACAAAATCATTAATAGATTATCCTCTTGCAATTTTCTATTGATTAACCTAGACTCTTGACTTCATCATTAGCTTATAAATTGTCATAACTTGTCGTTTAAGAAAACTGCTTCAACCCTATAACAATATTTGTATTTTATAATACTTGAAACACGACATGAAAACACAAGTTTTAGGTCGACTAACACGTACCATTTTAAGAAATGGGCCGTGTTCGGGTTGTCGTTTTAAAAGCAGGTCGTGTTCGGGTTGACCCACACAAAAACAGGTTATCTCATTAACTGTTTTTTTAGAAAGAAAAAAAATAAATTGTATTTTTGTTTTTACCATTGTTTGCTTTCTGAAGACAACGATTTCCAATTTATTTTCAACATTTTAGAAACAAAACTCCTTATATTAGTCACTTACTCTGCTGACTCTAAATTACTTTAAGAAATCAAATTCAACTCTATAAGAGTATAATGTAATACTTCAAACATGACACGAAAAAAAAAACAGGTTTTGGGTTGTCTAACACAAACCGTTTTAAAAAATGGGTCGTGTTTGGGTTGAGTGGTTTTAAAATCAAGTTGGGTTCAGATATAGCCGCATAAAACGTGTTGCCCTGTTAACCATTTTTAAAACATGTTGCCCTGTTAACCATTTTTAAGTATTTTTTTAGAAAAGAAAATTAAAATTGTATTCTTGTTTTTCCCATTGTTTATTTCTGAAGATAAACTTTCGATTTTCAATTCATTATCAAGATTTCAATATTTTCAAAAACAAACCCTTCATATTAGTCGCTTACTCTGTCGATTCTAAATATTTTCCGCTGTGTTTTAAAACAAATCTTTTATATGATCAGTCATAATAATGTTAATTTTTGCATGCTCATAGCTTCATACGCACCTATTACACGTGTTATCGACAACCTCGTTACAACTCTTCAATATCTTTGACTCGTTTTAAAAAAGAATGGGTTGATTGGATCATGTTTAGGTTGATCGGAATTTATATACGTGTGAGTTCGGGCTGAAATCTTCTCCAATGATACTGATTGGAGAAGTTAGTGTAACCTTGATTTTAACTTTTTATGATTTGTATCCTCATTCCTAGTACCTTGCTAGAGTGTTTTTTAAACGTCATTTTTGCCGTCCAAATAGTAATTTTATTTAATAAGCACATAATCCTCATTCAATCGTCTTGTAGTTAACCGAGAATAATCTATATTCGCTTTCTTCTACGTAATAAATCAAGACAAACCGCCTACCATTACTCCATTATAATTAGCCGTCCGACATGCTTGCATTATTACCGATATATTATTAAATTTTTATAGACGTTGACGTTACCTTAGACTAGTGGGTATGGTTAGGCTTATTCTTGGGAGGATGAGCCGCCACGTTAGCGCCACGTAGGATAGGTGGGAGGATGGACCTAAAGGGGATGGACCTAGGGGGTGGGGGATGAACCCCTTTATATATATATGTATGTATGTATAGGTGTGTGAGAGTGGGATAGGCACGGCTTGAGCGGCAACATTTGGCCGGGTGTGCCGGGGATGGGCATAAGGGGGCGGTGTGGGGGTCCGGCGCCTAGTTCAAAGACTTCAAACCCTTGAAGACATGCTTCGAGCATGTGTCATAGACTTCAAAGGGAACTGGGACGCTCATCTACCGTTAGTCGAGTTTTCGTACAACAATAGTTACCATTCAAGTATCAGCATGGCTCCTTTCGAAGCTTTATACGGTTGTAAATGCCGATCTCCAGTATGTTGGCACGAAATTGGTGAAGCGCAGATCACCGGACCTGAATTGATTCAAGAAACAACCGACAAAATCCTTCAAATTCGAAACAATCTTCTAGCGGCTCAAAGTCGTCAAAAGAGTTATGCTTACAAACGACGAAAGCCTTTGGAATTTGGCGTTGGTGATCAAGTACTTTTGAAAGTATCACCGTGGAAGGGAGTGGTTCGTTTTGGCCAAAAGGGCAAGCTAGCACCACGCTATGTAGGACCTTTCAAGATACTCGAAAGAGTAGGTCCTGTAGCATACAAGCTTGACCTACCAGAAGAGCTCAACAGAATTCATCCCACGTTCCGCGTATCAAACTTGAAAAAGTGCCTCGCCGACGAAAACCTCCATATTCCTCTAGAAGACATTCAAGTCGATGAATCGATGCACTTCGTCGAAAGACCAGTAGAAATCATGGATTTCGGCGAGAAGCGCTTAAGGCGAAGTCGTATTCCAATCGTCAGGGTGCGTTGGGAGTCCAAACGAGGACCCGAGTTTACTTGGGAACGTGAGGACTCAATACGTGAAAAATACCCGTATCTTTTTCCGGTAACAACTACTACTTCAATTTCGGGACGAAATTTCTAAAAGTATGGGATACTGTAACATTTGTGTAAAACGGGTTTCTAAAAGCCGAGCCAAATTATTAATCAAGTGTATTTTTATGTTGTTTATTTCTAGCATTTTTATCGTTTAAAATATTTGAATCAAATATATATATATAATTAATAAATGTTTTAAAATAATCTTAATGAAATAATAAATAATCAATTAAATATTTATAATTAATAATAACACATGATTTAATAGACTTAATAAAGTAATAAAGTAAACAAAATCCAAAAAGGGTAAACCGGGACTCGAACCCGGGTCCCTCGGGTAAACGCACACAACAAACACCACCGAGACACAAGCACCATTTGGTAAGATTTTAAAATCATCTTATATAAATATACGAAACCGAATGTTGCCTGCAAGTTCAAATCAGCAAACCGTCGATTTCGTCCCTGTTTCTGAAACCTGGTAAGCACCAACTGTCAATCCGCGTTAATCATTTCCAAATTTGATTCAATCCATCCTAATTGCAAGAAATCAATCACCCAATTGGTTTCTAAAACTGAAATCAAGCACCCCCCCCCCCTTTTCAATCTATAAATACTGATCCAAATCCCACTATCAAACTCGCTCAATTCTTTCTCCTCTAATCGTAAGTTTACTCTGCTCAAACCCCCCTATTTCACCGGAAACCGCAGCCTGTCGGCGGAATTAACTCGCCGGAAAACTCATTGCCAACCGGTAACAGTTCTTTACTTTCTAATTCAGTTCGTATATTATTTAATTTCATTCATTTCTGTAACTTCAAAAGTATAGCAAGCAAGTTTAATCGAGTTTTGAAATCAAGAACGTGTTATGGGATCAATTTAAAATGAAGAAGACGAAGTGGGTTAAGTGTTTTTATGTAATTAAATCCTAAGTTTTAACCGGGTTAGACACACAGTCCAGTGGTGGACTGTGTGCAAACACGACACTCACGTCCCCGGTTCGAGTCTGGTTCATGACCGTATAACTGTTATATAACAGTTTTTATTTTTGATGAATTATAACATTTAGCAGTATGTATATAAAGATAATATATAATCAAGTTTCATTGGGTTAGACACCCAGCCCAGTTGGTTGGGCTGGGTGCAAATCACATTCAGGGTCACGGGTTCGAGACCCTTAGTGTGCCGGTTCAATGTTGTTAAAACTTTTTAATTTAAATTAATTTCTGGAATAGTCTAAAAAGTGTATTAATATAATTAAACTCAGGATTCTTACGGGTTAGACACGTAGCTCAGTTGGAAGAGCTACGTGCACACGAACTAGAGGTCGCGGGTTCGAGTCTCTCCCCCCGCATACAAGCCTGCGGCTCGGCCGGTCTGACAGACAATTTCAGACTGACAGCTTATATATTTTTTTTCTTTTCTCTTTTTCTTTTTATTATTCCATTTATTATTTATTTATTATTTCATAGTTAGATTAAAAAGGGAAGTTATTTAAAAACACCTAAAATACAAAGGCTTAAATATTAATAAAAATCACAAAAATAAACTCAAAAATCTAAACAAAGGTTTTAATCAAAAAGTTAGTTTATTTATTTATCAAGTTGTCGCGTTGTATTTTAGGTTAGTATTCTTTCGTCGGTCCAATTTCTCAACTCGTGCGCACCCGTCATCAATCAAGACTACGCACCCACTGTGAGTGAATCTCTTCAAATTCCCCGTTTTAATCACGTTTTGGGGTGTATCATGTGTCATACCATTCCTTTATTTAATTTAAACACTTGTGCTTATATCATTTTGTGATCAAATGTGTATTGTTTGTAGTGTGGTTTATATGTGGATACATTTTATCATTTCAGTGCACTCATTTCATTAGGCCTATCAGTTCCTCGTGGGATACGGGTTGAGCATCAGGTGTCTCATTAGATCGGCTCCGTTTGATTGAGCCTTGATCTCAAATACATCATCATTCATGTCATATATTCATTCAATGTGGTTTGTGATTGTTTACATATATATATATTTGCTCACATGTGATTTATGCACGAATTTTCTTTAATAAATAAAACAAGCAACTTTTGTTGACCCAAAATCTCCCCTGTTTTACACATGATACAGGTGATCCAGTTGAGGAAAGAAACACTTAGGATGGCCTAGAAGAATAAACAAGTTATTGCGTTGGAATAAACATTTAGATTTGTTTTTTTTGTATTTGTATGAATTTTGTTTATTGCATATTTAAATTTGTAATTTGAATTTAATAAATATGAAACTTTTTAGTAAATATCATGAGCTTTGGTGATACCCAATCATGCCCCGACTTTTATTCCGCTGCGGGTCGGGGTGTGACATTGTTGACATACAATACGCCGAGATTAGAACAAGCCTCCGAAAAGTGATGAACCACCACAAGGATCATCCCATGCTTGAAAATATTCTCAGAAAGGTTTCCATATTTGCGATTGAGTACGTTTATGTTTGTGAAATGTTTCACAAACCCCCGGACCTTAATGTAACGCCATATGTTAAAGATGTAGGTTAAATGGGTGCAAAAATAATCGTGTTAATTCATTTATAATCCAAGAGTACGTTTATGTTTGTTTAATTACATGCGTTGAGTCATTTACAATGGAATCAGTAATACGCAATATAACCGAATGTCTCCGACACGAACGGTACGACCAACATACGCGAAAAAACCGAATAATACATATAGTAAACATTATATACAACTTTTAACGACAAATGCCTATAAAATCTGATCCCGTATGGCGCGCATACATGCAATACCGCCCGTCGGACTACAAGTGAAATCAAAAAAGAATCAAACGAAATCGTGAATACAGCACCCGAGATGACCGAACTTATCCGGAAATTGAGGTATAGACCACAAAGTCCCCAAAAATAAATAAAATGGCAAATTACGTCATAATACGACATGTATAGGTGCATTTTTGAATTAAAATCAAAATAAAAAAATTTAAAATAGGCCAAAGCGGCCCGCTTAGGTCAAAGCGTGGCGTTTTGGACCAACGTTTTAACCCAAAGCGACCAGCTTCACCCGCCACACTCACAAAACATTCAAAACACACACACCAAGGTGTGATTTACACACACCTGGCTCAGCTTGAGGCTCTGGGTTTGCCACCGCCTCAGATGACCAGCCATCGTCGCCACCGCCGCCACAGTACCCACAGCACGTCATTGGCGACCTGCCTCCTGCTGCGCAGGCGGTGGCACGGGACATCTATAGAGAGCTCCGACGTACCCAGCGGCAGCAGACGTGGATTATCCAGACTCTCACGGCTATCAGTGCTCATTTGGGACTGCCTGAGATTCCACTGCCACAGTCTCCACCTCCGGAGGATCAGCCAGAGGATCAGTAGATTTACTTTGTATTGTTTTTTTTCCTGTATTAGACATTGTGTTTTGTTTTCTATGTACAAACCGACTTTTATGTATATATGCAGTTGATCTTTTTATATATGCATGTATGGATTGTTTGCGCTTATTTCATACGTCTCATTCGCGACATATTGTACCGTGTTTTGCATAAATAAAAAAAATCTACAACTTTTCAAAAAAATTGGGGCAACATTTATTCAAACAACTTTAAATAATATACGTTATAAGAAATAAAACAACTTTGTAATATAAATGTTTTGTAAACATAAAAAAAATCTACAACTTTTCAAAAAAATAACACAACCAAATACAACTAAAACAATCAACCAACAACCATTTTTACACCAAAACCTAACCCATTCCACCAAAACCAACAACCATTTTTTCACCAAAACCTAACCCATTCCACCAAATTAAGTCTGGCAGCCAGAAGCGCCCCGCTTTGCCCATAGCGGGACGTTTCAGTCCAAAGTCAACAGACAAGGACTGTCCTTGTCTGTTGACTTTGGACTGAAACGCCCCGCTATGGGCAAAGCGGGACGCTTTGACGTGTGTAAATAGATTTGTGCGTCTGTGAATATAGCAGGCCTTGTTTTATTAATCATGTGTCCCAATTCAACTCACGGATAATTATTCTAGCTCTTTTAATAATATATTAGCAAATGATTAATCTTAGTTGTTACAAGATGTTGATATATATTCTCTTTTATAAGTACAAAATCATTAATAGATTATCCTCTTGCAATTTCCTATTGATTAACCTAGACTCTTGACTTCACAATTAGCTTATAAATTGTCGTTTAAGAAAACTGCTTCAACCCTATAACAATATTTATATTTTATAATACTTGAAACACGACATGAAAACACAAGTTTTAGGTCGACTAACACGTACCATTTTAAGAAACGGGGCGTGTGGTCGTTTTAAAAACAGGTCGTGTTTGGGTTGACCCACACAAAAACAGGTTATCTCGTTAACTGTTTTTTTAGAAAGAAAAAAAATAAATTGTATTTTTGTTTTTACCATTGTTTGCTTTCTGAAGACAACGATTTCCAATTTATTTTCAACATTTTAGAAAAAGAACTCCTTATATTAGTCACTTACTCTGCTGACTCTAAGTTACTTTAAGAAATCAAATTCAACTCTATAAGAGTATAATGTAATACTTCAAACATGACACGAAAAAAAAAACAGGTTTTGGGTTGTCTAACACAAACCGTTTTAAAAAATGGGTCATGTTTGGGTTGAGTGGTTTTAAAATCAAGTTGGGTTCAGATATAGCCGCATAAAACGTGTTGCCCTGTTAACCATTTTTAAGTATTTTTTTAGAAAAGAAAATTAAAATTGTATTCTTGTTTTTCCCATTGTTTATTTCTGAAGATAAACTTTCGATTTTCAATTCATTATCAAGATTTCAATATTTTCAAAAACAAACCCTTCATATTAGTCACTTACTCTGTCGATTCTAAATGTTTTCCGCTGTGTTTTAAAACAAATCTTTTATATGATCAGTCATAATAATGTTAGTTTTAGCATGCTCATAGCTTCATACGCACCTATTACACGTGTTACCGACAACCTCGTTACAACTCTTCAATATCTTTGACTCGTTTTAAAAAAGAATGGGTTGATTGGATCATGTTTAGGTTGATCGGAATTTATATACGTGTGAGTTCGGGCTGAAATCTTCTCCAATGATACTGATTGGAGAAGTTAGTGTAACCTTGATTTTAACTTTTTATGATTTGTATCCTCATTCCTAGTACCTTGCTAGAGTGTTTTTTAAACGTCATTTTTGCCGTCCAAAAAGTAATTTTATTTAATAAGCACATAATCCTCATTCAATCGTCTTGTAGTTAACCGAGAATAATCTATATTCGCTTTCTTCTACGTAATAAATCAAGACAAACCGCCTACCATTACTCCATTATAATTAGCTGTCCGACATGCTTGCATTATTACCGATATATTTTTAAATTTTTATAGACGTTGACGTTACCTTAGACTAGTGGGTATGGTTAGGCTCATTCTTGGGAGGATGAGCCGCCACGTTAGCGCCACGTAGGATAGGTGGGAGGATGAGCCTAAAGGGGATGGACCTAGGGGGTGGGGGATGAACCCCTTTATATATATATATGTATGTATGTATGTATGTATGTATAGGGTGTGTGAGAGTGGGATAGGCACGGCTTGAGCGGCAACATTTGGCCGGGTGTGCCGGGGATGGGCATGAGGGGGCGGTGTGGGGGTCCGGCGCCGGGCCTTGCCGGACATATACCGGCCCCCATACCGGGTAGTCTTAAAGAACCTAGGTTAATTTTTTATAATATATTATTAAAAATTTTTATAGAGGTTGACGTTACCTTAAAGAACTTAGGTTGTTTATATAAACCATGCAATGCATGTTCAGATAATCACACAATTACTCAAGGCCTTCTAGATATCCTTCATTCAAAGTTTCAAACATGCGTAGTTTTAAAAGCGAAACCTATCTATCTGACGAAGAGGTATTATCAGTTGCATACTTTGATATATGATGCATATATAATTATTGTATCAGGCGATTAGGCGTATATTTCGCTGTGCAGATGATACACGAAACGGCCTCAACAGGTTCTCCAATTGCGCAGCAGCATCAGCAAAACATTTTCAGGCGGTCATATTCAGCGAATTTTGTAAGTAAAGTAGTCACAGTTATAATTGTTGGGTGTTTTAAACTCGAGTAAACTTTTTTTTCTTTATGATTTGTTGAAAATAAATCATTCTATTCCAATAGTTTCTGACTTTGTTTTACTTTTTGCTCATTGTTATGTAATTTTCACGGAAACATGTGACACTGAACTCCGTTAAATATTATTTCAGTTAAACAAAAATAGTACTTATGTAATTTTACGTATATTAAATTAAGTTAAACAACGTTAATTATTAAAACCTAAACTAATATTATTAGATAGTTGGAGTGATTAGGTTCTCTATATTATATACCGTAGTTACGAGTGATTGTGATCAGAGAAGTGAGAAAAATGTTACTAATCATCATTAAATTGAAGAAAACAATGTTCACTCTTTATATTTTTTTAATATTTTTGAAAGTAGTTGTTTGTAAGTGGATGAAAGGGAAAATGTAATAATAGAGATATAAAAAATATTATTTAATTGAAAATGAGATAACAATGTAATGATTTTTAATGTAAATATAAATATTGAGATGAAGAATCCATTGTGATTTGTAAATACTCTTCCCTACCTTTTCTGTTACATACCAAACAAGAGAACTCAACAAAAAAATAGTCGGTGGGTGAGAGAATTCATTCGGTATATAAACCCCACATTAGTTGTCCATACAACCAATGTGGGACAAATCCCATACCTTGCAATGGTTGCAGTCCATAATAATTGACACTCTTTAAGGGCCAACGTCCTCGTTGGTAACGGCTGGCTCTTTCCAGGCCACCACTTGTCATACCCCAACCGATGGCGGAAACATTAGGGCGGGACAAAATAGATTACAAGAGACTTCACAATGTTATTTGCGACGAGTATTTAATAAACGATTTTTCATTTCATTACCAAGGCAAAATAAAATTGTTTGGAAGCAAATACAACAAGTTGAACAAAAAACAAATAATAGTAAATTAAAATGAGTTTCTAGTCATCCTACTAGATTGCGTTCATCATCATCATCAATTTCCTGCAACGTATTAAAGTACATGTCAGGACATAAAGTATTGGCGAACATACAAGTTTGACTAATAGCATAAGTATAAGTGTTTTAAACAAATCCACATGGCATAATCGTAAACTAAGACTTAACATGGCGATACTAGCATGCAACTTATATTTGTCAACCCAAAGTGTTCCGCGAGCGTAATCTTATCATAGCAACGATAAGACCGTTTTGTTAACTAAACATGACCTCAAGAATACAGGCAGTGCGTCAATCCTATAGCGGTATACATGTTAAGGGAGGCTCGTACGAAGTTAATGACAAGTATAAAGTAAATAAGTATTCTAGCATGTACGAGTTCTAGCATAACGCATTAAGCATGTATGTTGGATTGTTTTTTTGTGCTTTAAGCATAAAGTATGTGATTATGGTGAGTTTGATAATGTATACGTATTGCACCCAAAGTAACGAAAAGTAAAAGGGGTCATTTACACTCACGGTTTTGCAAAGCTTTCAGATTAACCGAGAGTCGGACGAGCGTTGAGAGAGGAGCACCGAAGTTACCCTACATGGGGGGGAAACGAAGGTGTATGAGTATTCAGAATTTGTGGGGAGTTCAAATCCGGGATTATGTATAAAAAGTATGTATGTACACGAAAATATATCTTGTTTAAATACTCGTTTGGACACTAAGTTTGGATGTGTTTTCATGGGTCCTAACGTACCCATTAGAATCACAAATGAGGAGTTTAGAACTAAGACAATATAACCTAAGTCCTTAACATCTAAACATAATACGGTTAGTATCAAGAATTCGGTTAAGTATAATATATATATATATATATATATATATATATATATATATATATATATATATATATATATATATGTTTGTGTGTGTATCGAATAAAGTCCATCATGAATGTCATATAAGTCAAGCATGGAGGTAGGATGATTAACATCCGTTAAACCTCATTGTATGAATTCACCAAAGCACAAGGTTATAAACATAGTTGATAAATCGGTTGGTCATGAACAAGAATTACAAACTAACTAGTTTGCCAAGTAGCCAAGTAATATCAACCCGGGTGTTCCATACCCATCATGGCAAATGTTGGAGGTGCGGTGGGGTTGTGTTACTTTGAGGCTTGGAAGCTACTTGGATGATTATAAAAAAACAAGCAAGTGAAGTAGTGGAACTAGTTTGGAAAGCCAACGCTCCTATGGTTTGCACTTTCACGAAGTCTCACCATCCTGAAAATGGTGAGCTTTGATGGTTTTAACACTTGTAGGTTGTCTAAAACCTTGTCAAAACAGAAAGTTTAGAGAGTATTTACACCTTGAAACTTATAAGAATCAACCCTAATCAAGCCCCATAACCATGGTTAGGAGCATGATGGGTGTAAGTTTGAATAAGTATAAACAAGTTCATAAAGATATACCTAGGAGTTCTTCCAAAACAGAAAGTTTGAACTCGAAATGGTAATGTTCCACCTTAGTTTACCATGGTAAACTTATGGAAACAATCCTAGAAGTGTTCCAAGCTTTCAAGAAGAAGAAAACACACACACACACACACAAAAAAAAAGAATAAGATGATGAAGTTGGTGATAGAAAGAATTAAAGAGTACCTCTCTCTAAATTCTAAACTTTTTAACAAAACAACATCTCTAGCATCTCTCTTTTCTCTTCTCTATTTCATCCTCTAAAAATAAATCATAAGGTGTATTTTGTACTCAAAACCAAAACTTCATATCCAATTTTTTAAGTTAAAACCAAACTCCATATTCGATTCTTTACATAAAGACAATTATAACAATTTTATAAATCAATGACTAATTTGACTCATGATATTTGTCATGTTAAATTAATTATAACAATTTTGTAAGTCATATAAAAGATTAATTGCTTCATGTTAATGTTATATTAAATTAATTACAACAATTTTGTAAGTAAAATAAAAGATTAATTTGATTCATATCATATCAAACGAAATAAAGTTGTTAAATAAAAATATGGACAACCAATTGCCGAGTGTGTATTAAATAAAACAATAGCCTGAACCCTATTCGGAGTGTCCACCCTTAAGGGACCCGGGGTGCATGGTCTAAGGTGGGTGGGTACTCCCTACTCACAACTCAAACACTCACGCTGGTGGTGCAGATAAGACCCGACGAGTAGGGGTTGGATTGGGTTAGGTTGTGTAAAAGCCGCTTGAAGTTGTTTTTTTTGCAAATTTATGATTGTTCAGTGGTCATATGTATTATTTTTTTTCCTTGTAAACACTATAAAATCATAGCCATATCACACCACAAACACAAAAATTTAACCACAAACTTTCACATACTCTCAATACATTCATTCATTCACAATATTTTTACACAATGTCTTACGAGTTTTTTACACCACCGTTCGAAATCCCAAATGCGTTATTATCAGAAGATATAAAATGTTCAAAAAATTTATGTTACATTTTCTTTTTTTTTTAGGAAAAAATAAAAATGATACATAGGTTTTTTTATAACTCAAATGAGTTTTCATTTTATTCTTTCCTTATGTATGTATGTATGTATGTATGTATGTATGTATGTATGTATGGGGTGGTTATTGTAAAAAATATGTGTTTTGTGAGAAGTGTAGGAATGAAACTATACCTTTGGATCTAGAATCTAATGGTTGAGATCATAATGACAAAATTGTAAATTGTGTTTTACCATTAAACTAATTAATTTTCTAAATTAAGGTATAAAGCTAAATTTAACATGTTTTAAATTCAGAAACACACATGCAAGTTCCCTTCCGTCTTTTTTAAACGTCAATAGCTTTTATACATAACTTTCTCTTTTAAAAAAAAGTACATCATGATAACGAGCGTTTTTTATCTTTGATATGAGTACCATATTGTTCAACTTATATAGAGAAAAAAATTACGTTTCGATCGAATGTTTTAGTCCATGGTGTTTTGTCTATGTTCATACAATGGTGTTTTAATTATACTGTGAATCAAGGTGTGGTGTTTTAAACATATGAAAACATTGTATTGTGATTCAAGTTATGATGTTTTAACATCGGGAATGATTGTATTGCTATTCAAGTCAGGGTGTTTTAAGATATGGAAAAGTAATACAATCATCCCCAAATGGTGTTTAAACAACATGACTTGAATAGCAATATAATTATTCAAGATGTTAAAACACCATGACTATATTAAGATTCAAGTCGTGGTGTTTTTGAAATTTGTATGGTGTTTTTTACCTGCAATATAACTCTTAAAACGGTTAGAATCATTCCATAAAATTTATCTTCTAAAATAACTTCTAAAGCAGTTAAAATCTATTTTATAATTAAATTGTTTTTTAAAGTTAATTACCTTATTACCCTTAATCCATAAAATTGAATAATGTCACATGTCATCACCATAATATTTCTCACATATTTCCACAAACTTCACATTTTTACATAAACTTTAACCTATATAACTCATATAAATACAATTATTAGTTGTCCAAAATTAATTAAAAAAACTCAATTTCACTAACATTTTTTCTAACAAAACCTCCTAATCAAATTTTATGCGCAAATGAAAGTATTTTACTTCAAATAAACATCATCTTTCTTTGCTTAAGAAAATCTATGGGAACTGATAAAAGCTTTATTTGGCGAATGAAGATGATTAACTTTTTTAACTGGTATTACTAATAAAGGGGTAGGGGCTCTCCACTAGTGATGGAATTTCATCACTTATAAAATTCAATCACGTCATGTCACGTCATCGAGTTTTATTCCATCACTAGTGATGGATTTTAGTGGTAATCGCCATCACTAGTGATGGTTTTTTTTATTTTTAAATTATAAATTAACAATAAAATTATAAATTATAAATTTCATTTAAAAATCCTAAACTACAAACTAAAAAAAACTAAACATTGCAAACTAAGGCGTTTTTTTATGATAGTCGCCTCGCTCGCTCCGCTTTGTGGATTTCGGGACTACAAAAAATACAAAAAGATACTATTTTATAAAATAAGATAAAAAAGAGTTTTTGGTTAAAAAAACAGTTTTATGTTTAAAAAAATAACAGTTTTCTGTTTAAAAAAAATAGTTTTCTGTTTAAAAAAACAGTTTTAAGTTTTAGAAAAAACACAGTTTTCAGTTTTAAAAAATAAATTAAAAAAAACAATGTTATAAAAAATAAAAAAAATCAGTTTTCTGTTTTTTTTCAACATTTTTCTGTTTAAAAAAACAGCTTTCTATTTTAAAAAATAAAAAAAACATATAGAGAAAAGTTAAAAAAAATGTACCAATTGAATGAAACAAGCGTTAAATTTACTCATTTTTCAGTTCAAATCTCCTCACATCGAAGTCATTTGATCCATGTTTCGTTCGGTCGAACCGGGAAGTTTGCCAAAATGAGAGAAAACTCGTCTCCAAAACAAGTCTATTTTTTGTTCATTCGAATGTTTTTTGCTTTCGGAGGTGTGCAAGTATGCCTTGACCAAGGCGACCTCCTCTCTGCTCATCCACGGTCTCCGAACAGTTGTTGGGACGATTTCAACTTCTTGATCTTCTTCTTCTTCTTCTTCTTCTTCTTCTTGAACTGGTTCACTATCGTCATCATCATCAAGTTGTTGTTGTGGTTTGCGGTATGCACGGGCGAATTGGTGGATGACGTTATCTTATAGTGGGTCGAGGTTGAAATGGTGGGTTTGAAACGGTTGTGTTTGAAATTGTTGAGATTGAAACGGTGGAATGAAAGGTTGGTTTTGATACTGTTGAGTTTGAAACGGTGGAAATTGTTGGATTTGAAAGGTTTGGTTAGGAAACGGTTGGGTTTGAAATGACGGAAATTGGTCGGGTTCGTCTTGCAACTGAAATCTCGCCGGCTCGCCAAGATTAGCTCGAATCTTTGGTCGTACGGGTTTTTTCTTCGAACCCGAACCTCCTTTGCTTGAACCTTTCATTTTGGGTTTATGTTGAATTTTTTTTGTAAAGATGTGTTTTTTTTTGTGTTGGGATGATTGTATTGGTGTTTTAAAAAATCGTATTGTGTATATATATAAAACAACTCATCAAATGGTCAAATCCACAAACAAACGGTCGAAAATTTTGAATCACAACGCGTGATGTGGAGCACGCGTGATGCACTCCATGCGTTTTCACTACCACCGGCGGTGGTGTTTCACGTGCTACCACGCGTAAAGGAGTTTTCACAACGTGGCGCCCCGGGTGCACTAACAGGCCAAAGTAATTAATAAACAATATACTAAAAATTTCTATAGAGTTGACGTTGTTGAGTTAAAGGAAGTTAGATTGAATATTTTAACATAGGATCGTTATACCATTAGGATCATTTTAGGATGAACAAATGAGTATGCAAAGATTGTGCAGGGACTCCCGAACAGGGAAAAAACAAGAAGACACACACCAAACACACACTACTATTGTTGTTAAATGTCGGTACAACAGAAGGCTATTTATAGCCTTGAAATTGACAGTTTTATAACTGTCTAATGACAATTATATCGGGTATATAAGTACCTTTTTGACCTGTTAATATTTGACTCCTAAACTCTAATCATAAGCAGAATAATAATACTAATAAACTTAGGATATATTGATTAATCTTTCCAACATACAAATCATTAAATGCATGTTCGGATGATCATACAACTCAAGGCCTTTTAGTATTCCTTCACTGAAACATTGATAATTATAATATAGCTCGCAGGATCGATCTGATGAAAAGCTATTACGGTTGCAGTCCTCTAGTATTTGGTATAGTCATGGTATCAAGCAATTACGTTTTACTAATGGTGTACATTATTGTGCAGGGGGGTGAGGAATATAAAAAAGAATCTCCTACAAGTCCAAAAAGTAGCATGGCTGTAAGTCTGTGCTCATTTTTGTTATAGAGTAGTCACACTCGGTTTTGCTCTTGTGCTAGTTACTTCTGATTGGTTAATTAGTTTGTTTAACCTAACTACCTAAATGTTTAGCTTGTTGCTCTATACGTTGAGCTTTAGTCTTTCATTTTGAATTATCATGAAAACTCAATACAAATAATCTCTTAATAGTTAATTAGACCAAAACTTAATCGGTTATAGATTAGGGACTTGTATTGTAATATGTAGTCTATATAAACGAATCTAATGTAACCCTAATCTTCACAACATCTAATAGACAACACATTTTGGTAAACTAGTTTGGTATCAGAGCTTAACCAAAGGAAGATGCCATTTGTTGTAAGGTTTGGAGCTATTAGCGAGTTTGAGCAGGAATTGTTGTGGCAGCAAAGGCAACAACATTAGTGGGTGGTGGAGCCTTTGTAACCATGTCGTCGTGGTTTGTGAGTAGACCAAATAGCTCATTGAATGCCAAAGGAGTTGGACGAGCCAGAACATTTGTTTTGAGACAATTGCATTTGTCATGCTAGTCGTTTATCACATGCAAGACCATATCTTTGTCTTTTATTAGTTCAACTATGTTGGCAAGTGCGGGTGTATACTCTTGTGCATGTGGAGGTAAGTGAGTGGTGTCTCATCCCTTTTCATCTCCATCTTACGAAGTTACATCTTAAGTGTGTACTCCCTAGAGGCACAGTGTGGAATATGAGCAAAATATGCTTTATGGACAATGGAGATAATGATCATACGAACATGTGCATCATTTGTAATCTTGGATTGATAGTTTGGTTTGGGTGTGACAACAATGGTTGAATCAGATGCAGTCGCAATGGTGGGAATCGTACCCATCAAAGTAGCTAAACAAGTTGTTGGTGATCAAAAAAGGGCTCAAGCACAGCCTTGGAGCATGCACAGTTTGTTGGAGATAGGCAAACTTGTGTGAGTCATGAGATGCCCTCTCAATTGATGTCAAAGTAGTAATTGTTGTCATGGTGCAAGGGAAATGTCTTGGTATTGTAAAGAAAATATTCTGACAGAGTGTCTCTTGAATGTCGCTGGAGTATCTCTGAGCGTCTCCAGAGTGACTCCTAAGTGTCGCTAGTAATGTCGCTGCTAGTTGAACTTGCGTTTAGAAGAGATAGTGTCGCCTAAATCTCACCAAATGAAGTATGATTCTCACTGGATGAAGATATGAGTCCCACCGGAAGGAGATCTACGAAAATCTAAATTCAAAAATGATGTTTTGGATAAGAAATCGATCCCGAAAGCAAAAACCAATCCGATAGAAATCTTTGCAAAGATTTGGAGATCGATTTGTGATGATCTATGTAGACAAACAAGCTTCGGTGTGCTGGAGTATGGCGATATGCGACGGTGGCGGTGGTTAGCTCTAATACCAAAGAAAGACGTGGAGGGAAACAAAGCTCCTTAGGAGAGATTTAGAATAAAATCAAGCAGATCTCTAAAACCTTCATTCGGTGACACTTCATACATCAGGAGACAGTACAAGAGTGTCGCCATTTTCAACCACCGACAGTGGAGATGGCTTCGGCAACATATTGTGTAAACCCATGTCTAGTGTCGTCGGATCTAGGGTTTTTAGATGAGTTTTTGGCGATAATGGAGGCGATAGTTGACCGCTAGGATTTGGGAACAAAATATAAGCGTGTGACTGGCCGAAGCAAGGGGAGAAAATTGAAGACCCACTATCATTGTGTCTTTTATGTTTTGTGTTCTTAGATCTCAAACAAAATCGCTCCCACATTTAGTTTACGGGGGAGTATTAGACCAAAATGTAATAGGTTATAAATTAGGGATTAGTATTGTAATATGTGGTCTATATTAAATCTTCACAACTTCTAATACATAATACATTTTGGTAAACCGATTCTTAAACTATTTCTCTATGGTATCAAAGCTACAAATTTGGCAAGTACTTCATATCCTAGAACATTCCAACAAAATTTCAGGAAACAGAACTCGGGGATCGATTCAAGATCAAAAGTTCAATCAGGATCTTGATCAGCAACCATAATTCGTCGACATATGGCTTTTGGAAGTTGTAATGTCTTGGATGTAAGAGAGTCGACATCTGAAATCAGAAGCAAAAGGCTTAGCCGTCCAATGAGAAACAGATGCGAAAAACATAGTTTCTACCCCTTCACTTAGCTCCTGGTACCAACGATTACATCCATGAGGATTAGCAAGTGCAAATAGCCCTTTCATCAACTTGTCGCCCCTTTAATTTTCAGAGCGTAGCCTTTACATTTTTTTAATGGGGTTATTATTTAAAAAAAAAGTTATTCGGTTTAGTTGGGTTATATGAAAATTGGGTTTTGTTGGACCTAAACGAAATATTTCATGCTAAACAACTAGAGTTCAACAACCTGCTTAACTTTATCTTCTGCTAAAAAACATTTTTATTTTTAAATTGGAGGAATCTATTATAAGAATAAAAAAACTGATAATTAAGAAGAGAAAAGTCAAGAAGTACAACATGTCAAGGATTTTAGAATCGGCCCACAACTCCCGATTAAAGAAGTAAATCTTGATTAATTTTTAATCAATACAATTGATTCTTCCTTTGTAATCCCCACCATTCTAGGCACCAAAATATTCTTGCCATTGTAATCTTTCTCGTTTCCTGTCTTCCGTAGTCTCCAAATAGCAACAGACACACAAGCGCCGACCACCTTCTTCCAAACTTTAAACCCGACCTGAGCATTAAAATGGTCCGTTAGCGCTCCGACCATATTAAACTCCATTGGCACCAAGATTTTCAGCCAAACCAAAAGCTGCCACCAAACACCCCGGGACACAATGCAACTGACAAGGATGTGGTCAGAACTTTTAGGAAGAAACCGCACTTGTAGCACAAACTGGTAGCAATGAGAGCATCTCCGTCGGAATCTTCCCCATCCAAATTCTCCACACAAAATAATTAATTTTAGCATGACACAATTGTTCCAACAAAAAACCAACTCCTTTTCTTAGTCGAATTTCATATCTAAAGTTTCTTTATGAAGACCTTTACCAAAAAAATTCCTATTCCTTGATCATTGCCCCACACCCATCTATTTTTGGCCCTTGAAATTTTAATGTTTTGAAGCAAGCTCATGAGATCACGAAGTTGGGTTCATTCCATCACAAAGAGGAGGCCCAAACTCACTCCCACATCCACTTAACTAACGTTGTGTTTCTGAGTTTTATTTACGTTGTGTTCCCACGTTTACTTGATAAAACAAAGGGAAGGGAAGTGGAAGAAAAAAAACGTTGGTTGTGTTCCAGAGTTTTTTTAGGAGGGCAGCATAAGGAAAAAATAAAAGTTGTTGTGTTCCATAGATTTTTTTTTATTTTGAAAGAAATGGAAAGAAAAGAAGAGAAAGGAAAATGGGGCTAAATTCCATCCTTCCAAATTGGAAGGAAATGGAGGGATGAGAGGAGAAGGGAAGATGATAGAAATAAATGGAAAGGAAAAGATAGTCTTTCTCTTCTATTCTCTCTCCCCTTCTTAACTAAACTCGAGATTAGAGCGTTAAGCAGAGAAGAGAGGATTTGGAAGGAAGTAAGAGAAAATTGTGTTCCAGTGCTTTTTTTTAATGGAGTGAAAGGAAGAGAAGGAAAATGGAGGGGTTTTAAGCTAAAATCCATCCTACCAAATTGGAAAGAAATGGAGAAAGGAGAGGAAAGGAAGAGAAGAGAAAGGGATGTATTCCTCTCTATTTTCTTCTTAAATGAAACTCGAGAACACAGTGTAAGTTACTTATACATTGAAAACAATTTCTCTCCTTAGTTATTTTATTCGTTGCCAACACGAACGCATCCAGGAAGGCATCCTTAAGCGCACCCGGTCGGTCCACATGTCTTCCCAAAATATGACCTCGAGCCAATTGTCGACTTCTTCGGTAATCATGTGGCAACCTTCTTGAATGGAACCAAATCATGCACCTTGTAAAATAATGGATGGAATCTGTGACCCTATCCCACAGTTTTGATGGTCTTTGATGTGTGTGTTTAGGTAGTAGTTAATTTAATAACTTTGGAACACAGTTATCTCGTTTTAAACTTTTAAAAAGAGCAAATTGTATTTTACGTCCTTTAAGTTTTAGCAAAATTTCAGACTCTATCCTTTAACTAACAATTACAACGGATGCTATTTATGTTTAATTTATTTATAACAGATGTTCTTTATGTTTTAATTTCTTTACCGCATGTCCTTAATTTTATAACATTTTTAGAAAGAAAGGATACCGTCTGTAATAAAATTAAAACATAAATAACATTCGCTGTAATTTCATTAGTGATGAAAAAAGATAAAGGGAAGGGTTTGACTTTTGAATTTTGACTCGCGACAGTTAAACTAAAAAAGAGAAACAATTAAGGTTATCTATGAAAACTGTTGGGACTTTTATTTCAAATAAACACCATATTTATTTGTGTAGAGAATGTTGATACGAATTGATAAAAACTCTTAGGAGAATGTAGATGATTAACTTTAACTAGCATTATTAATAACAGGCTAGAGTAAATTAGTAATTACCAATATAGTTTTGAATGTATGTAATGTTAACTTAAGGAAGGGGCTGTTTGGCAACCTCTGTGTCAGTAAGTGTTGAGCCCGCAAGAGGTCTGACTAGGTAAGAGACTCTGAACCACTAAGTGTTGAGGCAATAAGTGTACGACGATGTGGTGGTGGCGGGTCGGAGAGGTAGTGCGTGAGTGGTCGGTTGAGGGTTATGAAGTGAAGGAGCAAAGGGGTAAAATTTTTATTCAACTTCATTTTAAAACTTAAAGAGTAAGAGGTTTGCTGCCTAATTCAGAAATGTGACTTTCTGGTAAAACAAACACACGACTGTATATAAATCATGAAATGCATGATCACACAACCCAATGCCTTTTAGTTTTATTCATACTAATAACTCTCTTGTTTATGCGATCTAAGGCTGAGGTGTTATCTGTTGCATTCCCCTAGTATAGTCATAGCTTGAAGCAATTATGTTCTACTCATTAATTCCCAATTTATCAGGCAATTACGTTTTACTCGTCAACTAATGGTGTATATCGTTGTGCAGAGGGAGATATATAGTGATCAAGACAGTCTTGTTACTGTAAGTATAAGTTCTTCGTTTTTGTTAGTCACTGATCATGGGCGGACCCACATAGAGTGGGTCGGGGTCCACGGACCCCAATGTTTTTACAAAAATTAGTAGATTCGATATATTAAATTGTATAAGGACCCCACAAATACAATTAGATGGACACCATAGAAAGAAAAAGAAAGCTGGTGTAGTGGTAAATAGGGATGAGCAAATCAGACCCGGTACCGGTACCAAATCGGTACCGAATTTTCCGGTTACCGACTTTTGACATTTTCGGTACCGGTTCGGTACTGGTATTTACCGGTTTTTACCCTCAAATACCGGTACCGGTACCGAACCGTACCGAATCGGGTATATTCGGTACCGGTACCCACTTTTAAGGAATTTCGGTACCGTTTCTTTCGGTACCGGACGGTACCGAGCTCATCCCTAGTGGTAAATCTCTCTATTTTTCAACAAGAGGTCATGGGTTCAATCCTTGTATAGCCCAATTTTTCTTGTTTTTTTTTAAATCTAGTTTAAACCTCGCAATGACCCGACCCGAACGAGAACCGACCCAAAAACTTTAACGTTTTGTTATGAAAATTTTGAACACCGAAAAAAATAGACCCCATTAGAAAACAATCCAGAGTCCACCACTAGTTATAGTTGTGCTCTTGTGCTAGTTCCTTATAATTGGTTGATTAATTTAACCTTAAGACCTAACTGTTTAAAATGTAGCTCTATAAATTGAGCTTTATTCTTTCATTTTGAATTATCATGAAATCTCAATACACATAATTTCTTACACCATTTTTTATAGTTGTACTCAATACACATAATTTCTTAAACCTTTTTATAGCTGTAGATTTAGGATAACACATTAAAATATGGAGACGCTAAAAACCTCGCGATAAACTTTAACCACATCTTTATCTATATCTATGTGTATATCTATATCTATCTATACTATATAAGACGGTGGAGTGTGGGCTCGGTGAGCGCCTCGGGGTGCTGAGGTGTCTTCTTTCCCTGTCAGGGAACATCGCCCCCTGTCCGTAGCTCGGTGCACTCGAGGCTCCATCCACGTCCTCCCCGATGACAAAGGTGATGATGTTGAAACATCCGACAGTTGTACAACGGCTCTTTTATTAACTTTTTTATTTATTTTAAACACTATATATATATATACACCTCATTTTTACCAAAAAAAAAACTCACCACACTCTCCATCTTTTATATATTCTTCTCCTTCATCTATGTGCGGAGCAACAAGACTCAAAGTTGTCGGTGTTACGCAATGAGCGTGTATGGAAACCTATGGCGGATTTAATCGGTCATATCTGGAATAACTTCCATGTTGATCCCGTTGATGACGATTAGTAGTGTTCGTAGGTTTAGTATGTAATTTTAGATTACAATTTGTGTTTATTTCTTTTATTTGTAATTTTCTAGAATTTTTATGCAATTTTTAATTTTCTTAAAAACATCTATATTTATTATAAATAAAAAAGATTAAAAAAATAAAAATATGTTATTTCTAGAAAAATACATTAGATAAAAAATATAAAAAAAAAACAGAAGACGAAAGGGGGAAGGAGGAACCACACCCAATGTTTGAGGCAGGATGGTGAGGTGGAAGAGAAAAGTTACATGGCGCCAACATGGACTTGGTGGAAGAAGAGAATAAGGAACCATCCCCATAACCTAATAAAAGAAAACTTTAATGGACACTTGTCACCAGTCTAAGTTTATATACTATTTGGGTTTTCACCAATATCTCTACTAGCATTCAGAATGAATTCTCTTAGTTTATCTTTATTATTACATTTAAAAAGATTATCTTATCTCTTTTCTTTTCAATTAAATATTATTTTTTATACTTTTGTCATTATCTTTTTTTTTCTCCACTCACAACCACTTTCAAAAAATATTAAAAAATTATAGATATGAACAGTATCTCCTTCGAATTTATTGGTGAACAGTAACTTTTTCTCTTTTTTCTCTCTCTTCCACTCACAACCACTTTAAAAAATATAGAGGCTACACTCACATAAATAAATACGAAGGATTCATTGTGAATGCTCTTACTTAATTGTGAATAATTATTATTTAAGTATTTATACTTATTATACTCATCAACATGTGAATTTAATATGATTTTTTAAATGCAATTTAATATGAAATTAATTATGGACTTTATAAATAAATTTATTTTTTACTTAAAAACTTATATTTATATCTTTAAATATAACAAAATTCAAAACTACGTCCGTTAAAATATTATGAAAAAAGAACAAGATAGTAATATTTTTTTAGTGATTTCTAAAATTTTCAAATATTTAATTTAATTGGATTATTTGAATGGCAAAATTTGACATATATATATATATATATATATATATGTCAATAAAAAATCAAAATTTTAGCCCTTAATTTTTTATACGTATTCATATTTTTATTTATTTATAATCGTAATTTAAATTAACTTTACTATGTAAAGATAATATTTGAAGAAGTAAGTACATTTTAGTTGGATTAACATTTATTAATTATCTAAAAAATCAGTACATTGTTGAAAAAAAATGTTTAAAAATTTAACTTCAAAGAAGTTATTAATGTCATGTCAAAATTCATCTTTAATAAAATATCTTGACGACTTCATGTATTAACATATGACGTATATTTCATTTAACTTATATAATACATTTTATTATTCAAGTCGTGCAATACATAAGTTTTTAAAAGACATAATTTATTTTTATAACTAAGTATGTAATACATTGGAGTATAAGTGTACTAACTTATAAACCCGTGTATTGCATGAATTTAAAGATCAAAATCATGTAACTTTACAATGTTCACACAAATTGAACAGGTCGGATCGGTGGATCAGTGACCAGACCGGTTCGACGCCCGGTCTGTTTCTGAAAACATTGCCAATGTCTCTACCAAATAGACTAGTCTCACATGACAAGCCATATCATGTTTTGTTTGCTCATTTATTAATGGTATATATTGTTGTACAGGAGTATATTCGTGGCAACTACGCGCGTCCTCGTTCGGTGGCATCGCTAGAGGTATTATCAGTTGCGTTATCTGATTATTGACTATCAAGCAATTAGGTTATCTTTATTGTTTCTTCATGTAGAGAAATTTAGCCTGTAGGAATTTATTAATTTTTCATTGGAGGTGACCTTTCTTTTTAAAGATGATCTCGTAATAACAAGCCAGATCTCATGACCTAAGCAGATACGGTAATTGTCAATAACTCATTTCCAAACTCAATCCCAAACACCCTCAAATCATTACAAGTATAGTGCAAGGTTAGATATTAAAAAAATTTGTTAAAAAAATCAATAGTAAGTAATAATTACCATTATAGATTTATAGTTGATGTTAACTTAAGGAAGTTAGATTTTTATAAATCATGAAATGCATGTGAGATGATCACCCAAATGAGACAGAGCCGAGGCGACACAGATATCAGTTGCATACTTGCATTGCATGGCATTCTTATCAAGCAAAATTAGATGTTACTCATTAATTATTAATAGTAATATTTTTTTTAGTGATTTCTAAAATTTTCAAATATTTAATTTAATTGGATTATTTGAATGGCAAAATTTGACATATATATATATATATATATATATATATATATATATATGTCAATAAAAAATCAAAATTTTAGCCCTTAATTTTTTATATGTATTCATATTTTTATTTATTTATAATCGTAATTTAAATTAACTTTACTATGTAAAGATAATATTTGAAGAAGTAAGTACATTTTAGTTGGATTAACATTTATTAATTATCTAAAAAATCAGTACATTGTTGAAAAAAAATGTTTAAAAATTTAACTTCAAAGAAGTTATTAATGTCATGTCAAAATTCATCTTTAATGAAATATCTTGACGACTTCATGTATAACATATGACGTATATTTCATTTAACTTATATAATACATTTTCTTTATGAAGACCTTTACCAAAAAAATTCCTATTCCTTGATCATTGCCCCACACCCATCTATTTTTGGCCCTTGAAATTTTAATGTTTTGAAGCAAGCTCATGAGATCACGAAGTTGGGTTCATTCCATCACAAAGAGGAGGCCCAAACTCACTCCCACATCCACTTAACCAACGTTGTGTTTCTGAGTTTTATTTACGTTGTGTTCCCACGTTTACTTGATAAAACAAAGGGAAGGGAAGTGGAAGGAAAAAAAACGTTGGTTGTGTTCCAGAGTTTTTTTAGGAGGGCAGCATAAGGAAAGAATAAAAGTTGTGCTCCATAGATTTTTTTTTATTTTGAAAGAAATGGAAAGAAAAGAAGAGAAAGGAAAATGGGGCTAAATTCCATCCTTCCAAATTGGAAGAAATGGAGGGATGAGAGGAGAAGGGAAGATGATAGAAATAAATGGAAAGGAAAAGATAGTCTTTCTCTTCTATTCTCTCCCCTTCTTAACTAAACTCGAGATTAGAGCGTTAAGCAGAGAAGAGAGGATTTGGAAGGAAGTAAGAGAAAAGGAAGAGAAGGAAAATGGAGGGGTTTTAAGCTAAAATCCATCCTACCAAATTGGAAAGAAATGGAGAAAGGAGAGGAAAGGAAGAGAAGAGAAGAGAAGAGAAAGGGATGTATTCCTCTCTATTTTCTTCTTAAATGAAACTCGAGAACACAGTGCAAGTTACTTATACATTGAAAACAATTTCTCTCCTTAGTTATTTTATTCGTTGCCAACACGAACGCATCCAGGAAGGCATCCTTAAGCGCACCCGGTCGGTCCACATGTCTTCCCAAAATATGACCTCGAGCCAATTGTCGACTTCTTCTGTAATCATGTGGCAACCTTCTTGAATGGAACCAAATCATGCACCTTGTAAAATAATGGATGGAATCTGTGACCCTATCCCACAGTTTTGATGGTCTTTGATGTGTGTGTTTAGGTAGTAGTTAATTTAATAACTTTGGAACCCAGTTATCTCGTTTTAAACTTTTAAAAAGAGCAAATTGTATTTTACGTCCTTTAAGTTTTAGCAAAATTTCAGACTCTATCCTTTAACTAACAATTACAACGGATGCTATTTATGTTTAATTTATTTATAACAGATGTTCTTTATGTTTTAATTTCTTTACCGCGCATGTCCTTAATTTTATAACATTTTTAGAAAGAAAGGATACCGTCTGTAATAAAATTAAAACATAAATAACATTCGCTGTAATTTCATTAGTGATGAAAAAAGATAAAGGGAAGGGTTTGACTTTTGAATTTTGACTCGCGACAGTTAAACTAAAAAAGAGAAACAATTAAGGTTATCTATGAAAACTGTTAGGACTTTTATTTCAAATAAACACCATATTTATTTGTGTAGAGAATGTTGATACGAATTGATAAAAACTCTTAGGAGAATGTAGATGATTAACTTTAACTAGCATTATTAATAACAGGCTAGAGTAAATTAGTAATTACCAATATAGTTTTGAATGTATGTAATGTTAACTTAAGGAAGGGGCTGTTTGGCAACCTCTGTGTCAGTAAGTGTTGAGCCCGCAAGAGGTCTGACTAGGTAAGAGACTCTGAACCACTAAGTGTTGAGGCAATAAGTGTACGACGATGTGGTGGTGGCGGGTCGGAGAGGTAGTGCGTGAGTGGTCGGTTGAGGGTTATGAAGTGAAGGAGCAAAGGGGTAAAATTTTTATTCAACTTCATTTTAAAACTTAAAGAGTAAGAGGTTTGCTGCCTAATTCAGAAATGTGACTTTCTGGTAAAACAAACACACGACTGTATATAAATCATGAAATGCATGATCACACAACCCAATACCTTTTAGTTTTATTCATACTAATAACTCTCTTGTTTATGCGATCTAAGGCTGAGGTGTTATCTGTTGCATTCCCCTAGTATAGTCATAGCTTGAAGCAATTATGTTCTACTCATTAATTCCCAATTTATCAGGCAATTACGTTTTACTCGTCAACTAATGGTGTATATCGTTGTGCAGAGGGAGATATATAGTGATCAAGACAGTCTTGTTACTGTAAGTATAAGTTCTTCGTTTTTGTTAGTCACTGATCATGGGCGGACCCACATAGAGTGGGTCGGGGTCCACGGACTCCAATGTTTTTACAAAAATTAGTAGATTCGGTATATTAAATTGTATAAGGACCCCACAAATACAATTAGATGGACACCATAGAAAGAAAAAGAAAGTTGGTGTAGTGGTAAATAGGGATGAGCAAATCAGACCCGGTACCGGTACCAAATCGGTACCGAATTTTCCGGTTACCGACTTTTGACATTTTCGGTACCGGTTCAGTACCGGTATTTACCGGTTTTTACCCTCAAATACCGGTACCGGTACCGTACCGAATCGGGTATATTCGGTACCGGTACCCACTTTTAAGGAATTTCGGTACCGTTTCTTTCGGTACCGGACGGTACCGAGCTCATCCCTAGTGGTAAATCCCTCTATTTTTCAACAAGAGGTCATGGGTTCAATCCTTGTATAGCCCAATTTTTCTTGTTTTTTTTAAATCTAGTTTAAACCTCGCAATGACCCGACCCGAACGAGAACCGATCCAAAAACTTTAACGTTTTGTTATGAAAATTTTGAACACCGAAAAAAATAGACCCCATTAGAAAAAAATCCAGAGTCCACCACTAGTTATATTAGTTGTGCTCTTGTGCTAGTTCCTTATAATTGGTTGATTAATTTAACCTAAAGACCTAACTGTTTAAAATCTAGCTCTATAAATTGAGCTTTATTCTTTCATTTTGAATTATCATGAAATCTCAATACACATAATTTCTTACACCATTTTTTATAGTTGTACTCAATACACATAATTTCTTAAACCTTTTTATAGCTGTAGATTTAGGATAACACATTAAAATATGGAGACGCTAAAAACCGCGATAAACTTTAACCACATCTTTATCTATATCTATGTGTATATCTATATCTATCTATACTATATAAGACGGTGGAGTGTGGGCTCAGTGAGCGCCTCGGGGTGCTGAGGTGTCTTCTTTCCCTGTCAGGGAACATCGCCCCCTGTACGTAGCTCGGTGCACTCGAGGCTCCATCCACGTCCTCCCCGATGACAAAGGTGATGATGTTGAAACATCCGACAGTTGTACAACGCCTCTTTTATTAACTTTTTTATTTATTTTAAACACTATATATATATATACTTCATTTTTACCAAAAAAAAAACTCACCACACTCTCCATCTTTTATATATTCTTCTCCTTCATCTATGTGCGGAGCAACAAGACTCAAAGTTGTCGGTGTTACGCAATGAGTGTGTATGGAAACCTATGGCGGATCTAATCGGTCATATCTGGAATAACTTCCATGTTGACCCCGTTGATGACGATTAGTAGTGTTCGTAGGTTTAGTATGTAATTTTAGATTACAATTTGTGTTTATTTCATTTATTTATAATTTTCTAGAATTTTTATGCAATTTTTAATTTTCTTAAAAACATCTGTATTTATTATAAATAAAAAAAATTAAAAAATAAAAATATGTTATTTCTAAAAAAATACATTAGATAAAAAATATAAAAAAACAGAAGACGAAAGGGGGAAGAAGGAGGAACCACACCCAATGTTTGAGGCAGGATGGTGAGGTGGAAGAGAAAAGTTACGTGGCGCCAACATGGACTTGGTGGAAGAAGAGAATAAGGAACCATACCCCATAACCTAATAAAAGAAAACATTAATGGACACTTGTCACCAGTCTAAGTTTATATACTATTTGGGTTTTCACCAATATCTCTAATAGTATTCAGAATGAATTCTCTTACTTTATCTTTATTATTACATTTAAAAAGTTTATTTTTTCTCTTTTCTTTTCAATTAAATATTATTTTTTATACTTTTGTCATTACCTTTTTTTTCTTCACTCACAACCACTTTCAAAAAATATTAAAAAATTATAGATATGAACAGTATATCCTTCAAATTTACTGGTGAACAGTAACTTTTTCTCTTTTTTCTCTCTCTTCCACTCACAACCACTTTAAAAAATATAGAGGCTACACTCACATAAATAAATACGAAGGATTCATTGTGAATGCTCTTACTTAATTGTGAATAATTATTATTTAAGTATTTATACTTATTATACTCATCAACATGGGAATTTAATATGATTTTTTAAATGCAATTTAATATGAAATTAATTATGGACTTTATAAATAAATTTAGTTTTTACTTAAAAACTTATATTTATATCTTTAAATATAACAAAATTCAAAACTACGTCCGTTAAAATATTATGAAAAAAGAACAAGATAGTAATATTTTTTTTAGTGATTTCTAAAATTTTCAAATATTTAATTTAATTGGATTATTTGAATGGCAAAATTTGACATATATATATATATATATATATGTCAATAAAAATCAAAATTTTAGCCCTTAATTTTTTATACTTATTCATATTTTTATTTATTTATAATCGTAATTTAAATTAACTTTACTATGTAAAGATAATATTTGAAGAAGTAAGTACATTTTAGTTGGATTAACATTTATTAATTATCTAAAAAATCAGTACATTGTTGAAAAAAAATGTTTAAAAATTTAACTTCAAAGAAGTTATTAATGTCATGTCAAAATTCATCTTTAATGAAATATCTTGACGACTTCATGTATTAACATATGACGTATATTTCATTTAACTTATATAATACATTTTATTATTCAAGTCGTGCAATACATAAGTTTTTAAAAGACATAATTTATTTTTATAACTAAGTATGTTACATTACATTTATTCACCCCGTGTAATACATTGGAGTATAAGTGTACTAACTTATAAACCCATGTATTGCATGAATTTAAAGATCAAAATCATGTAACTTTACAATGTTCACACAAATTGAACAGGTCGGATCGGTGGATCAGTGACCAGACCGGTTCGACGCCCGGTCTGTTTCTGAAAACATTGCCAATGTCTCTACCAAATAGACTAGTCTCACATGACAAGCCATATCATGTTTTGTTTGCTCATTTATTAATGGTATATATTGTTGTACAGGAGTATATTCGTGGCAACTACGCGCGTCCTCGTTCGGTGGCATCGCTAGAGGTATTATCAGTTGCGTTATCTGATTATTGACTATCAAGCAATTAGGTTATCTTTATTGTTTCTTCATGTAGAGAAATTTAGCCTGTAGGAATTTATTAATTTTTCATTGGAGGTGACCTTTCTTTTTAAAGATGATCTCGTAATAACAAGCCAGATCTCATGACCTAAGCAGATACGGTAATTGTCAATAACTCATTTCCAAACTCAATCCCAAACACCCTCAAATCATTACAAGTATAGTGCAAAGTTAGATATTAAAAAAATTTGTTAAAAAAAATCAATAGTAAGTAATAATTACCATTATAGATTTATAGTTGATGTTAACTTAAGGAAGTTAGATTTTTATAAATCATGAAATGCATGTGAGATGATCACCCAAATGAGACAGAGCCGAGGCGACACAGATATCAGTTGCATACTTGCATTGCATGGCATTCTTATCAAGCAAAATTAGATGTTACTCATTAATTATTAATGGTATATATCGTTGTGCAGAATTTATACATCCCTCAATATCCCAAAAATGACAAAAGAGAGGAACCGAATAAACCGACTCCAGTGAAGGATTTAGAAAAAGATTCCAAGGGTAACGTTCAAAATTTTGTTTATCATACTTTCATACAGGGCCGGTCTTAAGCATGGGTCAGGCGGGCGACAACTCAGGACAAAAAAACCTCAGGGGCCCACAAAAATTGTTAAAAAATATATATTATATATGTTTAAAAAAAGCTTATATTTACTTCAATTTGTTTTCATACTTAAATTACCACTATTTTAAAAGATCTAAAATTTAAATCCAAACTAAATAACTACTGGTAAAATGACCCACTCAAGTTTAAAAGACCGAAATTTCAAACCCAAATTAAATACATCGATCAATCATTTTGTTACACTACTTTTGTTTTATTTTATTTTGTAATATAGGTTTTTACTTTTTATATATGGGATTGATGATTTTATATTATAGGGCGGACAGGGTCCGGTTTTTTTATCTCGTCGAAGGACCAACTTTTTTTAGCATTTCTGGAGACGGGCCTGCTTTTATACAATGTAAACCGAAACAAAAATATTAACATGATAATAAATAAGTCACACTCATACCTTATAGATTTCTCCTCTTTGGCTTTTGAAAGCTAAAAACACATACCTAGAATTTGCACATAATCAATTGCAAATACCCTCTTGACAACGGAGATTTGATATTGGAGATTTGGAGGGGTTCAGCAATCGACAATGAGAGGCTAAGTGGCGGAGGGTGGAGCAACGTTCAAACCCAAATCATTTGGGCTTTTAAGTTTTAACAAACCATGTGAGCTATTGACCAACCATGTGGGTTTTTGTGTTTTACTTATTAGGCTTTTAATCATAAATTTGCGATTGGGTTTTCAATAAAAGCATTTTTAGTTAGCTTAAAATAATCTTAGGGATAACGTTAAATTTTTTCGGGGGTAATAAAATATTAAAAAAAACTGCACTACGCATAGAAGTCGAGGTCCTATGAAACAACTCTTAGGCTCTGGATTTACTACTGGTTCACAAACAAACCGATTCCAGTAGTCTCATTCAAGATAAGCGCTTTGAAACTATAAAATTTAAGGTGGTGGTTGCTTATTTTAAAAAGATCTGCGCGAGCTCTTCTTGGTGCAGACTTGGCCTAGCCACTTCTAAGGTCTGCAGAAGGTTAAACACACCACCTACCACCACCACTGTCCAGCACCACCATCCACCACCCACCATCGTCTACCACCCACCACCGTCCACCCTCGCCATCCACCACCCACCACCACCGTCTACCACCACCCACTGTCCACGTCCACCCCCCCCCCCCACCATCACTGTCCCGCACCACCGTCTACCACCACCCACCACGACTCACCACCATCGTCCACACATAACCACCACCACTTTTTTTAGAAGTCTACATGCGTTAAAAAAAAACATTCTTCTTGCAGACTGCAGAGGTTTGGTCCACCTCTTCTTTTACAAATGTCTGCAGATGTGGTCCGCAGACTACATAAATTTTACCTCTTGAAAAACAAACAATGCCTAAGTATGTTGTTATCTTACTGTTATTTGGCAGAAAATCCCTAAAACTAAAATTATGGTATTTTTGATTTAATTTATAGGGTCATTTACATATACCCCTTATTAAAAGTTTTTATTACATATTTACTCAACCCTTAAAATCAATTACATGTTTCCCATTTCCAAACCTCATATATTACATATTTAACCTTTTCATTAAAATTACTCTTAGTGGATGACTATTTTTCTAATCCACACATATTACATATTTCGGTTACGGTTTTGGTGTTACCCAAAAAACGAACCGAACTGTGCACACCCCTAATGGTGGTGGGTGCCGAAAATCTAGTTTGAGTTAGGGAGAGAATGGGGTTGTGTGTTTAACGAGAGATACATTTTTTATATATTTATTGTGGGAAATGAAAATGGTAGTGAAAAAGACTAAACTACCCTCAGTGTCTTGCACATGAGTTAACTTAACGGTAAAAATTTACTGAGTTAGGCACAAAGGACGTAACGTACAAGATTTCAAAAACATAAGGTACGAATCTCATCAATTTTAAAGGCATGTGACATATGTTGAAATTGAGTATAAATAAAAAGGACAATTTTGTAATTTACTAACAAAATATTTGTTAAAATCCTCACACATCTCATTCTCTATCTCTATTTTTATCTTACTCAAAAACACTTGTTTTATTGTTTTTTTTAATCTTTCGTATCTACTCACAATTAAATAATAAATTATAGAGAGGCTTGGATAGATCATCTATACATAGAGGTTTGTTTTTATTTTCTCTAAATTGTTCTTTATTATAGAGAATGGGATGGAATGGTCTTTTGGTTGGTTTCTTTAAATTATTCTCTAACATCTAGAGATAAAGAGTATATATAAGGCGGGATGTGAATGCTCTAATACTAATTTTTTGTTATGTTAATTGTTATAAAGTTAATCTTCGTTAAGAAAAAATAGTTTATTTTTCGACTCGGCCGAGACACTTAAATCCTTAGGGACGACTCTGATCATCTATAAGAATTAACAAAGAATTCACACATTCAAATTTGGCATATTTATTAGAATTCATGCTTAGCTTCAGAGAAAAAAGTATTGAGATGAATAGATCTGAGTATTAGTTAACTATTTGCATTGGAACTGCATTATCAACCTATTTGCAGACAACGACTTCAAATCATATGTCCCTCTGTTCCAAGCATCAATGAGATGCGACTGGATTGCTGCTAAAGCCTTTTTTGATAACAACAAGGAATATTTGAGGTGTGGTATCAATGAGAATATGGAAACCGCACTTCATATCGTATCATCCAAAAAACGAAGCAAACATGTGGAAACCTTTGTAAAAAACCTGGTGAATTTGATGGACGAGAAAGACTTGGAACTCGTAAACAAGTATTATAGCACTGCCCTCTACACGGCAGCTGTAGCTGGAAACATTGAAACGGTTAAGATTATGGGGGCAAAGAACAAGAAGTTGTTGACAATCATGGGTGGTAACGCTAATGCTGATAAACGAATGATGCCAATTCATGCGGCTGCCCTGGTTGGAAATCATCAAGTAGTGAATTATCTTTATGATAATTCCAATGAATTGAGTGATGAAAATTGGGATATTAAGACTCGTAGTTGGCTTCTTGAGAAATGTGTGGAAGGCGATATGTTCGGTACGTAAGCATATTACATTGATGTTCATTAGCTTAACACAATTCGAAAAGAAATTGAAGGTAGACGGGCAACAAGCTATTTGAAACTCAAATCACTCGATGCAAATAAAAAATTTATGCTTTGTCTTTTGCTTTCATATGTGTTTTTTTTTTAAACTCTTCCATACAAAAACTTTTTTTTAGATGTTGCGCTAAAGATAGTGAATAAATATCCGGAACTTGGAACTGGAAATGTACTTAAAAATTTAGCTGGAAAGCCTGATGCTCTTTCTGAAAAAAAATCAAATATCATCAAAAGAAGCATTCATTCAGGTTAGCATCTCTACTCCTTGATCATTTTTTTCTTTAAGATTTTACAAAGTACCAATGTTGGCAGTGGGGTTTGTAATCTATAGTTATACAAATGCACGTAGATGATATAGGGGTCATAGGATTATGATGTGTGAGCCATGTCCTCAGGGCCGGCTCAGAGCAAGTGCCAGGTGGGCGACCGCTCTTTATGTCACAAATGCACCTCAAATGCATTGCATTGGGTTTAGTCTTAGGATGTTTTGGAAGCAACAAGCGGAACCAGGGGTTGTTCGTTGCCCTAGATAGGAGCGAGACGAGCCGGCCTCAGTTGGGTCAAACACAAGTGTTGGATGATCCTAGATTATGAGGGTGAGAGAGATAGAAGCTTTTTTTAGCCAATAGCCACATCACCCACAATTTTATTTGCTTTTTCTGTTTTTTTTTTAATTTGTTTTAGTTATACGTTACACACTTCTAAGGGAAATGTTGGCGAGAGCCCCTCTCTACATGGCAGTCACGTTTTCACTTGTAGTTAAACCACTACACATAATTCCACATCATGAATATGACCTTTTCTCCGGTTGCTGCTTTTCAGTTTTTGCATTAGTTGGTTTATCGAAGGGAGCTTATGAAGATAAAAATGAAGCATTGAAAGTATTGCACATCATCTGGAAAAATATTGTCAAACAGCGTAAGACAGATATTGACGATATACTAAGAGGTCCACCTGATTCACAAAATCTCATTCAACTTCTGCCAGTGCAAAGACTCATTTACGAACATCTTACCAAGCTACATGAAGATGTCAAGGACGAAATGGCAAAGACCTCGTTGTCCAAGTCAGATAAATATGGGAATTTACATAAACTAATTGAATCGCATCTTAAGAGCATATTTGATGAAACCGAAAAGCTAATTAAGGAAGCCCGTATGACCTTTTCTTGTAAGGGTGGTCGAACTTTAGAACTACAAAAGCTCATTTGTGAACATATTGTGAACGTCTATGATGAATCCCGTAACATAGACAAGCATGACAAGCAAGATGAACGTCTAAGATACCTACAAAAGCTCATTTCTAAACATGTTACCGAATTGCATGCTCTATCAGGATTAAATCAAGATAAATACTCTTCTCATATACTGTTTATTGCTGCAGAAAAAGGGAATATTAATTTTTTAGTTGAGCTCATTCATCGATATCCTGATTTATTGTGGAAGGTAAATGAGGACAATCAAACAATATTTCATGTTGCTGTCAAATATCGTCATGAAGATATCTACAATATATTGTATGAGATGGGCTCAATGAAGGATTATATATTTCGTCTCGAAGATGCAGATGATAACAATATGTTGCACTTGGTTGGAAAGCGGGCAACGAAAGAGCGACTTGCAAATATGTCCGGACCTGCTTTACAGATGCAGAGAGAACTACTATGGTTCAAGGTACATATATGCTTTCTTTCCACGGTGATGAGAGGGTTCTATACCTATACAAGTGTATAACTTTTCTAGTTTGTTTGTCTTGCAGGAAGTAAGGAATATGATGCCCCCATATTACAGGGAACGGAGGAACAAAGATGGTCTAACACCACGTGAGTTATTCACAAAAGAACATAAAGAACTTATTAGAGAAGGTGAGAAGTGGATTAAAGGAGTGGCTAGTCAATGTATGATTGTTGCAGCGCTTATTGCCACAATAGTATTTGGCGCTGCCTTTACAATTCCAGGTGGATATAGTCAAACCAATGGTAATCCTATTTTCTATCAAAGGTCAATCTTTGTTATCTTTGTAGTGGCAGATGCCATATCCTTGTTCTTATCATCAGCTTCCATACTCACCTTCTTATCCATCCTAACATCCCGTTACGCGGAACGTGATTTCGAGGGATCATTACCTAAAAAGCTGATGTTAGGTATATCAACTCTTTTCCTCTCTATAACCGCCATGATGATCACCTTTAGCGTCAGCTTCTTCATATTATATCACAAAGAAATGAAATGGATACCTATCTTTATCATGTGTTTGCTATCACGCCAGTCCTCCTATACGTTGTGCTGCAATATCATTTATTAGTCGACGTAATTCGCTCAACATCTGGTTCTAAATATCTCTTTAAGCCCAAAAAACAGGTTTTGTACTATGCAAACCCCAAGGTCTAACATTCGTTTTCTCATTGTAATGGGTTCTCATTTGAAGATATGATATGTAATGGACGTAAGTTGTTTGTGGATAATTGTTTACTTCTTGAATGAGTCCTATATGTTGATTTTGACATTTTGCGTTTATGTGTGTGTTAGATTGTTAAAAAGTTGAGGAAATATTGATTTATTTTGGTAACGTTTATTTTTTATTTTTTATTTTTTTTTCCCAATTCTACTAAGGGGTTGTTTGTTTACCTCTTAATGGTTCAGACCTCTTATACTGGTTAAGCACTTAATGGTTCAGACTGTTTGTTTCACGAGCAAATGTCTGAATAGTTCACACATTTACCTCTGAATGGTTAAGCAAGATACTGAGTCTGAATGGTTTAGACCTCTAATCTGAATTGATCAGAATTTGCCTCTGAACAGTTAAGCATTACACCGGCTCTTAATGGTTCAGACGTCTTACTGGTTCAGCACTTAATGGTTCAGACGTCTTACTCTTACTGGTTCAGCACTTAATGGTTCAGACCTTTTACTGGTTTAGTACTTAACCATTTAAAAGTTGCCAAACAGCCCCTAAGTCAAATAAACCGGAATTTGACTCAAATTCTAATACGCTTATGTGAATCGATTTATTTAAATTATGGTCAAACTCGAATATATTTTTCAAAACTTCATATTCGAATAACCCGATTCGAATTACCCAAAACTCTACTTATTCAATCCGATTAATATACCTAAATGAAAGAGAAAAACTCATCAAATGTTTGTCTTCTTGGTTTATTTACTTATTGCATTGCAAGGCCTAGTTTTGCTTAAATTTAGATTATGTATAATTGGTATAGGTGTCACTTTGGCCAGACTTTACAAACACATTTTAAATGGTACAAAACTTTATTATTACAAAATCACGTTAGAATATTAAAGAACTAGGAGTTAAATACAGTCACTCACTTAATTCTCTCGTTCTCTCTATATACACTCCTTTTAGTTAAATACACACACTTTTATTTGGCACCTAGAACCACAACACCACCATACATTCGACACCCGAAATTGCCAGTCTCCGACACGCAACGCCTCGCCCCGGCCCCACTCGACCTGACCTGGAACACCGCCGACCTGGAACATCTTGAATCGGACCAGCCTGTCGCCAGCTTGTAATGTCTTGACCTTTCCCCCCTTCAATCCGAAACGTGTCGATCCGAAGACCAGACTCATCGCCAATTCGAACCGGCCCGTTACGAACCCGAAACATCTCGACCTGGCTCGGCCTGACCCGTTAACGACCACAAACATCTCAAAACAACCTGACTCGAATTGACCTGACCCGTTAACGACCACAAACATCTCAAAACAACCTGACCCGTTAACGACCAAAAACATCTCAGAGCGACCCGACCCGTTAGCAACCCGAAACTCTAGACCTGAAACGTCTCGACTCGACCTGACCTGTCACTGACCCGAAACTTCTAGACACAACTCGTTAACGACCCGAAACGTCTCGACCCGACCCGACCTGTTAACGACCCAAAACGTCTTGGCCCGGCCAGGCCCGTTACTGATCCAAACCTGGTAAAGACCCAAAACGTCTCGACCCGACCCGACATGTTAATGAATCGAAACGACTCGAATCGATCTGACCCGTTAACGACCTGATATGTGTTGACCCGATTCGGCCCGTTAATACCCTGTAACGTCTCGAATTGAACCAAGCCATTACCAACTTGAAACTTGTCGACTAGACTTAGCCCGAAAAGTCTCGACCAGACGCGGCTCATTAACATCCCGAAACCTCTCGACACGGCCCATTAATGACCCAAAATGTTTGAACCTGACCTGGCCCGTTAATGCCTCGAAACGTCTCTAACTGACTTGGCATGTTAACAACTCGAAACGTGTCGACGAGACTCTACCCGAAAAGTCTCGACCAGACCTATCTCGTTAACGACCTAAAAATTCTCGACCCGACCCATTAAGGAGTGTAATGTTTTGAACTGACACGCCTCGTTAGTGACTCGAAACGTCTCGACTCGGCCCAAAACATTCCAGTGTAACTCAAAATGTCTCAACTAGACCCGACCCGATGCCTACCTAAAACGTCTCGACCCGACCCGACACCAAATCGGTTGACCGAGATCAGTAGATTCCAATTAATTTGCTAACCAAACACACATCAAAGAAGGAATTGAGATTCCAATTTCAACAAGTTTCAAATCTGATCCATCCAAATTTTAATTCCCATACAAATTTCATTCCTCTTTCGTTAGATTCCATGAAAGCTAACACTACCTTAAAATTAAATTTTATTGCCTATTCAAACTTTTTATGCAATATAACCTTTTAACATCTTATATTTATTAATATACTAGGTTTAGCGCCCCCCCCCCCACCCCCCCCACCCACCCCACCCGCGGTTGCGGTCGGGGGCCTAGAAATTAAGAACAAATAGGTTTAACCAGTACGTGTCGGTGTCTCTTAACGAACTTGTTTCAACCTATTTTTGTCAAAACAGGTCTTAACAAAATAACAATTCCGTTGACCGTACTTATTTATATGCTCTGATGCCATTAATTTTCCTACTTCCTTTTCCCAGTTCTATTCCCTCAATTCATCGTGACACTAATGCTCTTTTAATAATATAAACACAACGTATTATGTTAATTTATGCCATCATTTCTATTCACACAAAATGACAACCTCCATAATTACCCAAACAACCACATCACCACCATGTGCCAACACCAAACCCTCGTGACAGCCACCACCGTATTGATTGAAGTTTCTTTTTAAACAGTTTAAAAGATCATTTCATCAACCTTTTTATGGTTTATTTATGAGTTATGCTTTTAAGTTTATTATGTTTGTGTCATATCTGAAGTTAGGCCAAATGTTTATAGCATGACATGTGCACACATTACTGTCATTTCTTTCTTGAAAAATTCATTTGTTGCCAATGTTTGTGTATAGTCCAAAAGATTTCTTGTATTTTGATTGATTTTCACATTTGGGTCATGAAAGTAACCAATCATCAAAAACTCTCTGTGACCAATATTACTTTTTGGAAAGCAGAATGTGACCAAGATTACTACTCACCATCACCGTCACTACTACCATTGTAAAAAGAAGAAACATTAAAATTAACCGACTAAAATGTAACACATCGTCATCGTCGGGACAAAATAAATGTCACACCCCGATTTCTATGTAAGTCCTGGTGGGCCCGGTGGTGAGTATTGTGATGTAAGATTGATAACATCATAACCAAACAACACAGAATACACAGCGGAAATCTTGGATTTAAAGTAATATTACAAACCGTAAATGTTCAAAATAATAAAGACAGACGGCTTGTAATAAGATCCACAAGCGGATCGTAAAATGTACATAAAGTGATCAACAGACTTTGGGCACAACTAAGGACTTGCAAGATCCTCTACGTCGCTACCATGCAACTCCTAGTCTATTACGTGTTGTACCTGTAGCTTATTCTTTTGAAAATACGTCAGTGTAAACACCATACAAATAACCGACACATTTTGAAAATCTTTCAAAACTGGTTTAAGTGCACATGGCACATTTTCATAAATAACTTGGGACAATTCAAAATGATCTTGTATACAGTTTTAAAGGTCTGTCAATACATGTGGGTTCCGGTGCAAAAACTGAATAACCTGATTAACCGACACATCACTTAAATAACCCCAGGAAGTATATAAAATAATTTAGCATTAGCATCTCACGGGTGTATGCCTACACCCTGTGCATTGGTCGTGGCCATTAGTAACTTAAATGAGCCGAGGATATCCAGGACACGGTCGAGTTAACCCCCAATATTTAAGTTATCAGACAATACAGATTAAAACGGGTTATGAAATTTTGTTAAATCACAATTCGACAACATTATCCCATACCCGACCAGGCGGTAATAATATACCGTATCCCAATCCCGTATAGGGAAAATAGGTTAAAAGTATTTACCTGAGCTAATTACTTCAAAGTTTTATAACTCAGCCGTTAATCAAGAGAAAAGATTTAGGTATCAATCTACAGGAAGGCTTCTCTAGAATGATGGTATTAATAACCAATTACAATGCTAACGGGTCTTATTAAGTCATAGACTCGGACCGGCTAGTCTTAAATAATGATTTTACGGTACGATACGCTAGATTAAGCGATGACTGGAATAGAATGTAGTTTAGACCCGAAAAGTATTAAGACTTGTATATAATGGGTAAACATATAACATTTTGGATTTTGAAATAAAAATGATTAGGTTAAACCCGTTTCAGTTAAATTACGTAAACTAGTCACGTAGGCTTAATCGTACGCATATAAGCGATCCCGGGTAATCGGATGAGTCATATACAAGTTCCATATGCCATTATACTTTAAACATGTTATAATATCAGTAGGATATCAACATATATGCCCGTGAAGGTTTTAAAATCAAGTTAAGCCTCAAAAGGGCGTTTTGGTCATTTTATGACTTATAAAATGAGCTTGCAAGTAAATTGATGTCATGGTCATAAACAATCTAGAAAATATATAATTTATAATATTATATCAGTAGGATATCAAATTTATATGTGGTTTATAGTTGAGGACCAAACTTGTAACATCCGTCAAAAACGGATTTTACCAAACCCGCTCCGTTTATTAACCGAACAATCAGTTAAAAATTTCGTTGCGAATTTAATGCCCAAAATAATTTTAAACGATACATAATTAATTATTATATGGGAATATATAATTAGTTTTTGAAAAACTGTTAAAAATAAGAAAATAAAAATAAATTGTTTCTGCCGGGTTTCGAACCCGGGTCAGTCGCCGGGTCAAACAACATACTTAACACTCAACACTTAAACCACTGCGCCACTTGTATTCTTTGTTAATTATTAGAATCATTTAATTCATATCATGTCTTTCCGAATTCAAAACCGGCGCCCAAATTTCAGTCGTCGGAAATCCCGACTAACTCGCCAAGAAATTACGATTCCTTCAGTTATAACGTAAACTTTAAACACACATCGGTTATAACCGACGCCTGAGTCCGCGACACAAACTATAACCGCCGGAAAACGTAATGACTTTGAATCAAGTCGGAAATTGGACCAAATTCATCGACGACCTGCACTATAAATACCTCCTCGAACCTCTGCAAGCTTTTTCGCTCAAAACCGCACCCTTTCTCGGCGAAAATTTACTCGCCGGAATATTTCTGCACATCGCCGGAAAACCGAGTCCTTCACTTCTAAGCCTTACTAAACCCCCTGAGCTTATACCGAAGTCACCCACATCCTTTTCAAGCTTTCTGAAGACTCGCTGCTGCAAGACACACGTCGCCGGAAGTGGTTGCTGTCGCCGGAGTTCTACCGGAAAAACAGAGGAGTCCAGTCGGTATACCTTACGCCTAATTTCTCTTTCTTTTTATTTATATCTCACTTGTAATTAACTAAAAAACGCTAAAGAAACCGATTAAAGCATTGAACCAGTCAGACTTCCGATTCTGGTTAAAATCGACGAAGAAGACGAAGTCCTGTAATGTTTAAGTATAATTAAAATCAAGTTATAACTCGGGTTAGACACACAGTCCAGCGGTGGACTGTGTGCACAATAAACACACTAACGTCTCGAGTTCGAATCTTGTCCCACGCATGCTGCCTTAATAAAAATGCCTTTTTTGTTAACTGAACCGGAGTCACCACTGGTATATGTTAAGTATAATAATAACCGGAATAATAACCAAGATAGACACACAGTCCAGCGGTGGACTGTGTGTATGTTTAAATCACAGGTCACGAGTTTGAGTCCGGGCTACCGCACCGGCCCGGATAATTATTAAACTTTTTAAATAAGTCAGAAATGAAAATACTTAGTTTGTGTTTAAGTATAATAAAAATCAGTTAAGTTAACAAGTTGGACACACAGTCCAGCGGTGGACTGTGTGTTAGCATAAACCACAGGTCCCGGGTTCGAGACCTGTGGAGCGCACCGAGTCACGGATTAAAATCGTTTTTAAGAAATAAAGGATTTTCTGTTTAATCTAATTAGTATATAAATATAATTAAAAACAGATATATTTCGGGTTAGACACGTAGCTCAGTTGGTAGAGCTGCGTGCACGCGTACGGGAGGTCTCGGGTTCGAGCCTCACTCAGCGCACATATACACGCATACGAACCGGTCAAACAGTCAAGGTCAATGGTCAAACGGTCAACGGTCAACGGTAAAAAAAGTCAAATTTTTTTATGATTTTTATTTATTTATTTTGATTAAAAATCAATTAAAAATACTTAAAAATAACATTTTTAAGGTTAGAAAATAGCCTTAAACTCACAAAAATACACCCAACAATCCTACTAAAATGGATTAATAAAATCCGTTTACTTACCGAAACATTATGCCATTATCTAGGTTAATTTCACTCGTGGTTAAAACCACTTCGCGTGCATTCAACATCATCAACCGAACGCACCCACTGTGAGTGAATCTTACAACTCCCCCTTTTTAATTACACGTTTTGGGGTATGTCATGTGTTACAAAATAATTAACTCGTTTATTTAAACTTGTGCCATACCATATCGTGATCTAAACTTAGATTGTTATTATTGTGGTAATTATGTATTTCATTTTGTCCACTTATACGAAATTCATTCATTAAGCCCATCAGTTCCTCGTGGTAGACGAGTTGATCAACGCGTGCCTCAAAACCAATCCATTATTGTTCGTGTGTGTATTATTGAGTTTATATTGTTTGTAAATTATGTCTTTCATATTATCATGTTTATGCAATTCATTCATTAGGCCCATCAGTTCCTCGTGGTAGACGAGTTGAGCAACGCGTGCCTCAAAATCAATCCCTTATTGTTCATGTGTGTATTGTTTAATATTAAATTGATTTATGAATAAGTTTACATCTATTTTTACTTATGTGTGGTTGTGCACTTTATTTCATAATCAATTAAATAAACTTGTTCAAATGTTTTCCATAGGATTCACTCGCCAACTTTTTGTTGATCCAAAAACCCTTTTACACATGATACAGGTGAACAGGATGAAGCAAGGAAAACATAGGAAATGCCTTAGAAGAAAACAAAGAAGCTTAGCCTGATGTTTAGGTCATTGATGTAATTATGATTGTAAATTTCCATTAAATTGTATTAATGAATATGAAACGTTAAAATAAATGTCATGAGCTTTGATGATAACCCAATCATGCCCCGATCACCTTTTCCGCTGCGGGTCGGGTGTGACAAAACTATGCTCCGTAAGGGCATTTTGGTCATTTCACACATAGCTTTGATAGCTTATTTGGGGTTCTGAGTTTAGAACATGTACCTACTGTGAAAATATTTAAAAATAATTTTGATAATCAGTAGGTAACAAAGTTTTGGTTCATAGATATGGTTTTAAACCATATTGTGCGTCGGAATGGCGACAAAGTCGCTAAATGACGATTTAAGCGTTGGTTAAAGAAAACTGAGATCATGATCAGGTTTATATATTCAAAATATGTTATTTAATTAATATATAGTAGGTAAAAGGTTTAGGTATAAAACGTGTCATTAAAACCATTTTATGCACCGTAAGGGCATTATCGTCATTTATTGACATGATACAAGAACTTGTGGGCAAACTCAGTTTATAATCTGACTTGGTATCCCAAATATTCCTGCTCATGATATTACATCAGCAGATAATGAGTTTTGATGAAGAAATTATGTTTAAACCATTTTAGATACAGAAAAGGGTAATTTGGTCACTTAAAAGCATAATTTACGACATTTAACCAAAACTCAGCTTGTGACCAGAATGTTGACATCAAAATAAGTTCAACAAGTTAGCATATCAGTTTATATTTCATTTGCATGCTCATTTATGTTTTAAATCTCATTTTAGACAAAAAGGGCATTTTAGTCAAAGTTTAGCATATTAACGGAAACTTGCATATAAACTCAGATTACTATATGACCATGTAATATAACTCCAGAGGGTTATACTCAGTGTTTTTGTGGCCGGACCTGTAACGCCCTGCTTATGCATACTTTCCGTATTTAGAAAGCTCGTTTTGTAATTCTATTTTTGGAAACTTTTTTTTATCTTGTATTCGTTCTTTCGTTGTAATCATGGTAAAAATCGAAAACTTGGATCATAATGAAATTCAAATTTTGTTTCTATTCGCGTTCTACTCGTATTCAATTTCAACTTTATAATCCAAAACTTTGATCGTAACGAAATTCGTACTTTATACATATCTGTCTTACATGCGTTTCGGTCGTTAAATACATGCTTAAACACAAACCGATAATTGTTATACGTACAAATCCTCATATATACTCTCGATACTTAAATTATACCGACATACGTGTTACATATTTAAAACATGCCAAAAACACCTTAAAATACCAAATTTTAGCTTAAAATGGGTGCAAAACCAAACTACAGGGACTAAAGTGCCAAAAATCAACAAACTTTGGAAATTAGCTTCTAGCGGGCCGCGAGTGGATTTACCAAATCCTTTCACCCCCCGCTAGTCGCCATAATCCGCAGAATGTTGATCCAAGGTCACAGATTGGGTTATTTTGTGCTAGTTTGGTGTGTTTCTTACATTTAATGCTCACCTAACTCAACCCTAACCTTCAACTATATAACCCACCTCATTCCCACTTATTTCACACTTTACAAACACTCTAATCCCTCCTCTAAACGCCTCATAATCAGCTGAAATCAGTAGCAAAGGCAGATTCATTAACATTCACCAAAGTGGGCATAACTTGCTCATTTCTTACTCTTTTTGTTTGATTCTTCTTCCTACTTGCTTGTATAAGTCTTAGGTATGATCCCACGGACTTGCCATGGCAAATCCAAACCTGGGAATTCACCAAAAAGACTCCAAAGTGGGCTGAAGTTTCTGTTTTATACTAAACTCTTTCAAAAACTTATGTTTTCTTCAAACAATCTTGTGTTCTTATGCTTCCAACCAGGTTTATGGTTCGTGAGCCTAACCAAGGTTGTTGTACATGTAAATAAGAGTGTTTTAACACTCTAAACTTTCTGTTTTACATGAGCTTTAAGCTCACAAGTGATGTCAAGTCAAGAACTTGTTGAAGGTTACAAGGTTAGCTTGGGCTATCCTAACTCTAAGTCCACACATCACTTGATGATTTCTCATCATTATCCCAAGCTAGTTTTCTAGTTTTAAAGTGACACAACCCCGTCTAGCCTTTGACGTGTGTCAAAGTGTGCTCCCTGGGTTGTAGTTCACTTGGCTACTTGGTATAGTGGTGACATACCTTACATTCTTGTCATTTACATTCTCGTTCATATTATTAATATTGTTAATCTTGTTCATGACCCTCCTTGTGTCTATGACACTTGTGTAGTGGTGAATCTAATCGAGGTTCCAAAGTGGATGGTTAATCCTCCACCTCCTACTTGACTTACATGACACCAAGAGGTTCCAAAGTGGATGGTTCGTCCTCCCACCTCCTACATGACTATATAACATATGGACTATATAATATAAATATACATTAAACCGAAACCTTGATAATGACTACATAATCACTTGTCAAGTTATTAAGTTTCTCACTAACGTCTATAGTTCCTTGTCACGATTCTAGTAGGTCTCGAACGTATAAAATCACATCAAACCCATCTGGGTTATCATAGTGTCTGTAACATCCGTAAAAAAAAAACGGATTTACCAAACCCGCTCCGTTTATCAACCGAACAGTCAGTTAAAATTTTAGTTGCGAATTAAATGCCCAAAATAATTTTAAACGATCCGTAATCAAATATTATGCGGGGATATGTATTTAGTTTTTGAAAATCTGTCAAAAATATCAAAATAAAAATGTTTTACATTTGCCGGGTTTCGAACTCGGGTCTGTACCGGGTAAACCAAAGACTTATCTCTCAGCCGACAAACCACTCCGCCATCTTGATTTTCTGGTAATAACAGAAAACAATTAATTCAAATAATCAATTTCAGAAGTTAAATTATTGCGCCCAAAATAACAGTCGTCGGAAATCCCGACGACTTCGCCGTTTAATTACGTTATTACTCAAAGTAACCGAAAACTTAACTATTACGACGGTTATAACCGACGTCTGAACCGCGACATCAGCCATAACCGCCGGAGTACGGTTGACTTCGAATTAAGACCGAATTCAGACCCCATTCAATCCCAATACTACCCTATAAATACACCCTCAACTCGCCAGAAGTCTTTCACACTCAAATCGCACTCTTTCTCAGCGAAAAATCACCTGCCGGAAATTCTTGATACTTCGCCGGAAAACCGTATCAGTAATCTTTGAGTTTACTGAACCCCCTAAATCTTCAACGAAGTCACCCACAACCTTTGCAAGCCTTCGGAAGACTTTCTGCTGCAAAATACTTGTCGCCGGAAAAAGAGTTCTGTCGCCGGAGTTTTGCCGGAAAACAGAGTAAAACCAGTCGGTACATCTCACGCCTATTTTCCTTCCCTTTTTACTTTTATATCATTTGTAATTGATCATTAAACGCTAAATAAACTTGAATCAACATTCGAATCCAGTCCGTCGTCACTTCCGGTTAAAACCGGTGAAGAAGACGAAGTTCAGTAATGGTTAAGTATAATTAAAATCAAGATAATTACCGGGTTAGACACACAGTCCAGCGGTGGACTGTGTGCACTTTTAACGCTAAGGTCACGAGTTCGATTCCGGTTTCACACACGTCGCCTTGATAAAAATTCTCTTTTTCGCAAAACAGAACCGGAGTGTTTTGTGATATGTTAAGTATATTGATAACTGAGTTTATAACCAAGTGAGACACACGGTCCAGCGGTGGAGTGTGTGTCCGCTAACCCACAGGTCCCGGGTTCGAGACCTGTGGAGCACACCGGTTCTGAGATTTATTTCGTTTTTAATAATAAAGGATTTCTGTTAAATCTAATTAATATATATATATAAATTAAAATCGGATATATAACGGGTTAGACACGTAGCTCAGTTGGTAGAGCTGCGTGCACGCATACGGGAGGTCTCGGGTTCGAGCCTCACCCGGCGCACAACAAAATGCCTATGAACCGGTCAACGATAGTCAAGTCAACGGTCAACGTGTACTGTAGCAATAAAAATAAATATTTTTTTATTATTTTTATTTAATTATTTTAATTAAAAATCAATTATAAATACTTAAAAATAACATTTTTAAGGTTAGAAAATAGCCTCAAACTCACAAAAATACACCCAACAATCCTATTAAAATAGATTCATAAAACCCGTTTACTTACCGAACCATTATGCGATTTATCTAGGATTAATTTCACTCGTGGTTAACACCATTTCGCGTGCATTCAACCTCATCAACCGAACGCACCCAAGGTGAGTGAATTCTTACAAACTCCCCTTTTTATTCATGTTTTGGGGTGTATCATGTGTCGCTTAAACTAATTTTCTTATGCAAATTCGTGCTATACCATTATATGAACTAAACTAGAATGTAACTATTGTTTGGTTGTGATGTATTACATATTGTCAAAGTTGTATGCAAATTATTTAGGCCCATCAGTTCCTCGTGGGAGACGAGAACATCGCGTGCCTCAAAACTCATTCATTAAGGCCCATCAGTTCGTAAGAACAACGCGTGCCTCAAAACTCATACATTAGGCCCATCAGTTCCTCGTGGGAGACGAGAACAACGCGTGCCTCAAAACTCATTCATTAAGGCCCATCAGTTCGTAAGAACAACGCGTGCCTCAAAACTCATTTATTAGGCCCATCAGTTCGTGGAACAACGCGTGCCTCAAAACTCATTCATTAGGCCCATCAGTTCCTCGTGGGAGACGAGTCGAACATCGCGTGCCTCAAAACAATCATTTGGTGTATGTGAGTTTAATATTCAATATTATGTGTTGTGTGAATAAATTTACATCTACATTTACTCATATGTGGTATGCACATTATTTATAATCAATTGGTTAAACTTGTTCAAATGTTTTTCCATAGGATTCACTCGCCAACTTTATGTTGATCCAAAACCTTTTTACACATGATACAGGTGAACAGGTTGAAGCAAGGAAAACATAGGATATGCCTTAGAAGAGAACCAAGAAGCTTAGACAGATAGTTAGATTATGGTGTATCATTTATTTCCATTAAATTGTATTAATGAATATGAAACATATAATAAATGTCATGAGCTTTGATGATAACCCAATTATGCCCCGATCACCTTTTCCGCTGCGGGTCGGGGTGTGACAGATTGGTATCAGAGCCATGACTATAGGGATATAGGATAGGTTATTAGACCCTTAGAGCCTATACTATAGTCTGCCTAAATTTTAACTTGGTTAGGTGGTTACATACAAACTTGTGATATTTATTTGTTTCATATTTGTTTACATTTCAGTCAAACATACATGCTCATATACATATTCATTATACATATATACATATTCATTATACATATATCGATGTTCATGTATTCAATTTATTTTCATACTCTCAATATCCAAAGATTTTGTGCAATTTTCAAATTCTCATCAAAGTAAGTTCTGCGACGGGCATGTAGTAACTGGAAGGGTACAAGTACCGGTAGTCGGAACGTCCTGTCTAGGTTGGCATTCGTATAAATCCAAAATAACGGACCAGTTTGCCTACCTGGGGACTAACGATGAGAGTACGACGGACCTATTAGGCCAAAGCATGCCACACCAAACGTCGTTCGAACTAACCTCACTTTGAGATGTCACCGTGTCCATGCCTGGACACATTCCGAATATCACACGTTGTATACATATTTCTCGATTTTCTCCGGGTCTTGTGTACGCAATCAGGCAGAAACCGTGCGAACCATATGAAAAACCGGTATTCATGGGGCCCACATGATTACACAGGTAAAGTATGGCGGCATGACGGGCCTAACAGCGAGCAAAGCCCAAGACATCCTATGGATGTAGTAAATTTATTTTCTATATTTATTTTATGAACGTTCAATCCCAAACACGACCCACGATCCCAAAGGCATCCAACTCATACTCTTGACATGTATTCCTTGTAGATGTCTTCTAACCTCGCCCGTAGGAAGATGAGAGCAGAAAAAGCCCGTGAACGCATGGCTACCCAAATCGCTCAGCAAATGGCGACCGTTATACCCAACATCGTAGTTCAAGTTCAACAAGCCCTTACCGCTAATTCCGTTAACCCAACCCAACAAGAGGATCAAAACACTGTCAACCTTCCAGTCACTAAATGCACCTACAAACATTTCAAATCCTGCGATCCTCCAAAATACGAAGGAACTGAAGGTGTCACCGCTCTCCTCCATTGGTTCGAAGAAATGGAGAACACTTTTCTAAATTGCGATTGCCCCGATGATCGCAAAGTGCGTTATGCTACCGGTCGTTTACTTGGAACAGCACTCACATGGTGGAATACAGAAAAGACCAAACGAGGTGTTGAAGAAACTATGACCTTGACTTGGGAAGAATTGAAGGGAATCATGACAAGACGGTTTTGCCCAAGAAGTGAAATCAAGAAATTGGAGGATGAATTCCATGCTTTGAAACAAAAGGAAGGCGACCACACCACATACAACAAGAGATTCCTTGAGTTAAATCAAATGGTTCCCAATTTGTTCACTCCCCTCTACCGTTTGATCGAGCACTACATTCGTGGTCTTCCATCAAAGATTCAAGACCCTGTAATAAGCACCTCGCCTGCAACTTTGGAAGCAGCAATGGAGCTAGCAACCGCGCTCACCGAGAACCGAATTCGGAACAAAGATTTCAAAGAGGAGAAGAAGAAGGATAAAGCATCAACGGAAACCTCAAACCCCACCCGAACCGAATCCTCTACACCACCTACATCTAAGAGAAAGCGTGATGGGCAAGTCTTCGCCGTCACCCAACGCAAACAACCAGCTTCACAAGTTGTACCTCCTCAAACTATCCCAAACGCTCAAGTAGCACCCAACTCAACTTACCCAAATAAGAAACCTTACATTGGACCTCACCCTCAATGCAACACCTGTTTCTATCACCATCCAACTACTTCACCCTGTCGACTATGTGCGAATTGTGGACGCTACGGTCATTTGAGCAAAGTTTGCCGCACCGCTCAAAACCAAACCTCAACCCCTACTCAACCCATGACCCAAACATATCAACAACCTCAATACCCCATGAACCCATATGTTCGAGCTTGTTTCAATTGTGGCGACCCTACCCATTTTAGAAACACGTGTCCTCGTTTGGTTAATATCATAAACGCCCAAGCCCAAGCAAACCCAGTTAACCAAACAAACCAAGCAAACCCAGCTCCACCACCAGCAAGAGGAAGAGTTTATAACATCAACGCCAATCCTGTTGAAGATGCTAACGGTCCAAACCAACCACTTAACTAGCCTTCTCTCACCAAGAATCAAGATTCAACTCTAATCACTTAGTTTTTATGTTTTCTTTATGTTATCTCAATTTTCACGTATCTCAATTGGAATTTTATCCAAGAATTTTAATGCAAATTACTAGTTCAGTTGGTTTTATACTCATTGATTTAATGTTCATATCATCATAATTCACGACATATCTCAGAAGTTGAGTTGTGTCTCACATGCAATACATTTCATTTCACTTTACATTTCAATACATGCAATACGCTCGGCTCCGTTTGATTGAGCCTTGAGCACACAGTTCAATTTACATTTCAATACATGCAATACGCTCGGCTCCGTTTGATTGAGCCTTGAGCACACAGATCAATTTACATTTCCAGTTCATGCAAAACGTTCGGCTCCGTTTGATTGAGCCTTGAACGCACATACATTTTTCATTATCAGTATCTTGTGGTTGTGGTGTTTGTTGTAGAGTCGCATAGAACTAATCATAACTGGCGGATGAAGTCAATGAAAATTTGACAAGAATATGGTGGATACGCCGCTGGTACTTCCTATATATAAGTATTCTTGTCAAATGATCGGAGGCATTATCAGGCAGTTATGAGAGGTTCCATGCATAGGCTGTTTGTTGTGATTAAGTTATTCATTTTCAATACATGCAATAAGCTCGGCTCCGTTTGATTGAGCCTTGAGCACACAGACAATTTCATTCTCAATACATACAATACGATCGGCTCCGTTTGATTTAGCCTTGATCGCACAGATATATATCATTTCAGTATTTTTATGTTTGTTGTATTGGTTGTAGAGTTATAGGACTAATCATAATTCACTGATAAAACCAATGAAAATTTGACAAGAATATGGTGGATACGCCGCTGGTACTTCCTATATATAAGTATTCTTGTCAAAGGATCAGAGGCGTTATCAGGCGGTTATGAGAAGTTCCATGTAGGATTTACTATTGCCTTGGTTGAAATTGTGTTACATTTATATCATCTCACTATTTAAAGAAATTGGATTGTGATCCATTTCTATATAGACTAACCTCTCCATCATAACAAACGAGAGAGGAACCATCACCATTCAAACATATATGCTATCAGAATGTGGATACAATTGTTAGTTGTTGTGTTTATTTGTGTAGATTGTAGAATTTCTGCCTTAGGATATAACCCTAAGCATATTCAAACTTTTATGCGTGATATCATTTTAGCGAATCATTCCTGCTTAACAATACTTATACAGTAGGCAACAAAAAGCGATTCCTGTATTAGGATACTTAACCTTTACAAGGAACGTTACCGCCTCAAGCAAAAACTTAAACCCTTATTTCTTCTAAGTATGTAACTGTCAAAACTAAACACCATCATTCTTTTAGTCAATTATATCCCTGTTTAAATTTCGGGACGAAATTTCTAAAAGCAGGGGATACTGTAACATCCGTAAAAAAAAAACGGATTTACCAAACCCGCTCCGTTTATCAACCGAACAGTCAGTTAAAATTTTAGTTGCGAATTAAATGCCCAAAATAATTTTAAACGATCCGTAATCAAATATTATGCGGGGATATGTATTTAGTTTTTGAAAATCTGTCAAAAATATCAAAATAAAAATGTTTTACATTTGCCGGGTTTCGAACTCGGGTCTGTACCGGGTAAACCAAAGACTTATCTCTCAGCCGACAAACCACTCCGCCATCTTGATTTTCTGGTAATAACAGAAAACAATTAATTCAAATAATCAATTTCAGAAGTTAAATTATTGCGCCCAAAATAACAGTCGTCGGAAATCCCGACGACTTCGCCGTTTAATTACGTTATTACTCAAAGTAACCGAAAACTTAACTATTACGACGGTTATAACCGACGTCTGAACCGCGACATCAGCCATAACCGCCGGAGTACGGTTGACTTCGAATTAAGACCGAATTCAGACCCCATTCAATCCCAATACTACCCTATAAATACACCCTCAACTCGCCAGAAGTCTTTCACACTCAAATCGCACTCTTTCTCAGCGAAAAATCACCTGCCGGAAATTCTTGATACTTCGCCGGAAAACCGTATCAGTAATCTTTGAGTTTACTGAACCCCCTAAATCTTCAACGAAGTCACCCACAACCTTTGCAAGCCTTCGGAAGACTTTCTGCTGCAAAATACTTGTCGCCGGAAAAAGAGTTCTGTCGCCGGAGTTTTGCCGGAAAACAGAGTAAAACCAGTCGGTACATCTCACGCCTATTTTCCTTCCCTTTTTACTTTTATATCATTTGTAATTGATCATTAAACGCTAAATAAACTTGAATCAACATTCGAATCCAGTCCGTCGTCACTTCCGGTTAAAACCGGTGAAGAAGACGAAGTTCAGTAATGGTTAAGTATAATTAAAATCAAGATAATTACCGGGTTAGACACACAGTCCAGCGGTGGACTGTGTGCACTTTTAACGCTAAGGTCACGAGTTCGATTCCGGTTTCACACACGTCGCCTTGATAAAAATTCTCTTTTTCGCAAAACAGAACCGGAGTGTTTTGTGATATGTTAAGTATATTGATAACTGAGTTTATAACCAAGTGAGACACACGGTCCAGCGGTGGAGTGTGTGTCCGCTAACCCACAGGTCCCGGGTTCGAGACCTGTGGAGCACACCGGTTCTGAGATTTATTTCGTTTTTAATAATAAAGGATTTCTGTTAAATCTAATTAATATATATATATAATTAAAATCGGATATATAACGGGTTAGACACGTAGCTCAGTTGGTAGAGCTGCGTGCACGCATACGGGAGGTCTCGGGTTCGAGCCTCACCCGGCGCACAACAAAATGCCTATGAACCGGTCAACGATAGTCAAGTCAACGGTCAACGTGTACTGTAGCAATAAAATAAAATATTTTTTTATTATTTTTATTTAATTATTTTAATTAAAAATCAATTATAAATACTTAAAAATAACATTTTTAAGGTTAGAAAATAGCCTCAAACTCACAAAAATACACCCAACAATCCTATTAAAATAGATTCATAAAACCCGTTTACTTACCGAACCATTATGCGATTTATCTAGGATTAATTTCACTCGTGGTTAACACCATTTCGCGTGCATTCAACCTCATCAACCGAACGCACCCAAGGTGAGTGAATTCTTACAAACTCCCCTTTTTATTCATGTTTTGGGGTGTATCATGTGTCGCTTAAACTAATTTTCTTATGCAAATTCGTGCTATAACCATTATATGAACTAAACTAGAATGTAACTATTGTTTGGTTGTGATGTATTACATATTGTCAAAGTTGTATGCAAATTATTTAGGCCCATCAGTTCCTCGTGGGAGACGAGAACATCGCGTGCCTCAAAACTCATTCATTAAGGCCCATCAGTTCGTAAGAACAACGCGTGCCTCAAAACTCATACATTAGGCCCATCAGTTCCTCGTGGGAGACGAGAACAACGCGTGCCTCAAAACTCATTCATTAAGGCCCATCAGTTCGTAAGAACAACGCGTGCCTCAAAACTCATTTATTAGGCCCATCAGTTCGTGGAACAACGCGTGCCTCAAAACTCATTCATTAGGCCCATCAGTTCCTCGTGGGAGACGAGTCGAACATCGCGTGCCTCAAAACAATCATTTGGTGTATGTGAGTTTAATATTCAATATTATGTGTTGTGTGAATAAATTTACATCTACATTTACTCATATGTGGTATGCACATTATTTATAATCAATTGGTTAAACTTGTTCAAATGTTTTTCCATAGGATTCACTCGCCAACTTTATGTTGATCCAAAACCTTTTTACACATGATACAGGTGAACAGGTTGAAGCAAGGAAAACATAGGATATGCCTTAGAAGAGAACCAAGAAGCTTAGACAGATAGTTAGATTATGGTGTATCATTTATTTCCATTAAATTGTATTAATGAATATGAAACATATAATAAATGTCATGAGCTTTGATGATAACCCAATTATGCCCCGATCACCTTTTCCGCTGCGGGTCGGGGTGTGACAGTGTCAAGAACAAGTGCTATACCCTAGTGACTATTTTCTTGCATAACTTACTTTGTCACACTTTAAACTTCGAATCCTTAAACCCGAATATAAACTTTCCCTTAAACCCCAAACCAAACACAATCATCCTTCTAGTCTCGACAACCTCGTCGCATTGGATAATCGGAAAAGCATATGCAATATTTATAAGTATACTCGATCTCATTTTACTTTTAAACACTTTGGGTGCAACATGTATCTTATACAAAACACCACACTTGAAACTATTCTAATCACACTATATCCATGCTTAAACATGAAACTATACGATGCTTGTTAAACTCATATGTTATATGCTCACTAACTTCGTACAAGCCTACCTTAACAATTATAGCGCTATAGGATTAATGCATCGCCCGTATTCTTGAGGTATTGTTAAGTAAAATGTTGGGTAATCGCGATTGCGTTAGACTTTGGTTTGAACATATAGTACACTGTTTCAACATGTTAGTAACTTGCATATTGTTATTCATGTTGGATATCAGTCGTTAAACATTTTAATCCAATATTATGCTATGTATGAAAACTTGTATACTCGCCAACCTTTGTTGATATATTTTAATACATGTTGCAGGTTGATAGATGAGATGATGCTAAGTGAAGAAACGAGATTTAAGTGGACTTAGATACACACTTAGGTTAAACTATTATTTTTGATGTTTTGTTGAAACAATGTTGTTCTTATTTGGATCTTTGTATGACATTTTTAGTTTTGCTATGAAATCCAATTTAAATTATATTGTCACATAGTGTTATAACGTTTTGAGCAATTTGTTCGTCTCATCCCGTTGTTTCCGTCATCGGTTGGGGTGTGACAGGACCGGGCCGGGGAATGGTGGTAGAAGCGGTCCGGTTGAGGGTATCAGATCGGTTTAGAAGGTGGCCGGCCGGCTGGATCGGTAGCCGGCGATTGAACCGGAGGTCCGGTGGGTGTTATACCGGCCGGCCGTTGCCCAAATCCAAAAAAAAAGCTTAACATTCGCCGGAGGTTCTAGCGCACTGAGTTGACACCACCGTCACTTATTTGCGTTGAGGTTACCGGATCACATCTCTCATCCCTTTTTTCTCTCTAAAACTTCTCTTTATCTCTCTATGTTTTAGTTTGAATGGATTGGGGATTGGAGAAGGTTAGAAGCCAAAAGGTGATTTTGACAAGTAAATGGTTTTCGAAAACAAGTATATGGTTTTTAATAATTAATTATTCTGATATTGCTTGTTATTTATTTATATTTATATGTGAAATATGAAAATAATAATAAACGTTGAGTTGAATTTATTATAATTAAAATAGGGACAAGACTCTAGGAGGATTATAATTATCTATCTATTAATTTTTGAAGCTTAAGTATAGTTTGTGTTGGTGATCAAGAAAAAGAGAAATAAATGTCACTCGGGTTTTAAATATTTTTATAATTATAATATATATAATGTTACTGGTTTTTAGATCTGGTCCAACCGGTCCGACCTTTAAACCGGTAATGAGACCGGTTCAACGTCCGGTCCGGTCGTGAAAACATTGGTTATACTACAACATAATATGGTCATAATGCAACTTAGAATCAGTAGCTAAAGTTGCTAATTTGGGTTAGAATCGAAAGTCAAAGCAGAATTCAAACTTTGCGACTTTCGGTTGCAAACCGACCTTAAACCTGGGATTGACGGGCTGAACATGTTTTCACATGTTCTAATAATTATTACCAAGTTGTTTAAGTGTCAAAACACATTTTCTAACACCTACGTTATGAAATATGAATTATTTTCAAAACTGACCCGTTTGACTTTTTATTAATATAACTTTGACTCGTCAATTGACCAAGCAAACGTGCTTCTCAGGAGGTGCCCTCTTGAGGGATTAACACCTACCTTATTATGATCATGTAGCCATGTTCGCATCAAACAATGGCTAGACCATAATGGTCTTAACCGAAGGTCAAAGCGTTATTATGATAACGCTTTGACTTTTGGCTTAAAGCATATAAAAATGAAAAGAGAGGGTTGAAACACTTACTAGTGATCCAAGGAAGAACTTAGAACTTAGAGGAAGCTCCGAAATAGCTCAGGAACTTGCCAAGAGAGTATGAGAGGAGAAAGAGATGAATGAGCAAGTTTTCAAGCTCAAGAAGGTTGCTATTTATACATGTGGAGCTTGTAAAAGATTGTTCCAGGTGTTAAGACATGTTGTAGGATGAGTACAAGTGTCTAGGGTCGAGGTAAAGTCTGCAAGAGGGTGACATTTGCGAGCTAGGTGGCACAAGGGCAGAAAGCCTTGGCCTCCAAACAAAACTGCCAATGGCAGTCCCTTACGGACCGTAAGGGGTAAGGCTTACGGTCCGTAAGCCACTAAGCATGCCCCTGCTTTTGAAATCGTTACGGACCGTAAGGGCTGGGCCTTGCGGTCCATAACCACCTTCCAGCAACGCTTCTTCATTCTTTCTTACGGTCCGTAAGCCACAACGCTTACGGTCCGTAAGAGCCACTCAGAGGCTAAAATTTAGTATGTTGACATGTTTGGTCCCTCAACTTTCAGATCGTCGTTCAGAGGTTATAATAATAACATAACGGCGTTTTTGGTCCCTCTCGGCCACCACGTGGCAAACGAGGATCAGCGGGACAAGTTTCAGGATTTTATTGGACCGGATTTTACGAGGTGTTACAACAAAGAGGCTTAGAAAGAGTTCCTCATTGCCAAGAAACTACGTCTCAGCGCCATCACGGCTGTAACTATAGTTGCCATGCCAAGAGACAGACCACCATCATTGCCGGCTAAAAACAACAACCAACACCAACACCGTCGGTGGATATGCAAGAACAACACTAGTGCTGGTGATAAAAAGCCGCTAGAAAAGTTACCCACACATACACCGACAAATTAATGAGTTTTTAAACCCAAAGGTTGGTACAACCCATACAACTATGGGCACAACCCTCACATGCACATAACACGTACCGACAATAACACCGGCGACGGTGCCTACTAATCCACCGTCAAATCCATACAACAAACAAACCGACAAAGCTAAAGCCGGTCACCAGACCATAAAAACATGGTAATATGGTGGCAACAACTTCTAAAGCTAGGATGATGTGATCACTGACGGTCACGTATGTTGTGAACATGGTGAGACGTGTAGGTATCTAAAGAGAGAAAGTAAAGAGCATAGAGGAGGAGAGTGCAAATCTTAGAGAGAGAAGAAAACTGGGTTTAACTTTTAAATCCTAAGTGGGTAGGAGACACTTAGAAGACAGGTCATAAAAAAGATCGAAAAACTGCGTACCAGTTCAACTAATACCACTGTATAGTGTACAACCTAAGATACATGTGGTACAACTCACAATCCAACTTATGTTGCTAATGCTAATGCTAATGCCTAATTCATAACCAAAGATACAACCTACTAAAACATGAAACATCATCTATGCCATATGTACAACCTTCATTGCATAGAATTGTTGAAAAATATACTATTTTATAATTTTCCATTTTTCCATTTTCATGCCTATTCAAACTTCTTATCCAATATAAAAGAAAAGTGCCCATATAGTCCTGTGGTTTGCTCCGATTTCACCTTTAGTCCCTACATTTACAAAATTACAGCTATAGTCCTCAACTTTGGCAAATTCGTTCTCGGATGGTCCCAAACGTGGATGGGAGTTTGTTTTCTTAGTTAAGTGGATGTGAAATTACAAAAATGCCCTTAATATAAAACAAAATAAATTATGCTCAGATCCCCAAGTCCGTCAACCACCCACCGCCATCACCCACCTTCACCCTTTTCTACCACCGACACCCACTCCACCCAGTTCCACCACTAACACCCACCTCCGCCACCCACACCCCCACGACGGCCATCTTCTGAAACCCACCAGAACATCCTCCACAATGTCCCCGTCACAGAAACCATTGGTCGCCTGCATTGGATTCGCCACGCACACCCCCACAACGACCATCTTCAAATGAAAAAGCTTGTTTAAGATTCCTTAATCCCATATAGTTTTCTATTCGTCCATGTTTTCCCTCAAATAATCATCAAACTTTATAGGGTTTCACTGTATGTTTTTGTTGTCGCGGATTTGTTGCAAATGGCCATTGAGGTGAAGGTGTATTGCTATAAGAGGAAGACGGAAAAATTTAAAAGTGTTTTCAGCATTCTCGATGCGATTCCGCCTATGAACAGCGTATTATTTTTTATTCTTCAGTTTGCTCCTTCATAGTTACTGTTTAGATCTATTACTCTTTGGTTAGTTAAAATTAATCTGGAACAAATCATGAACCAGCTCCTCATAGTGAGCTTTTTAGTTTCTCCCATCGTCTTACCGGGAACGGCGCCGGCGAACTTTTGCCTCCGGCCGATGACATCAGCCAGATACATCACTAATGTCTCTTCAAATAACAACCGAGTTACGTTGATGATTCCAGTGACGACTCGTTACTGATTTGGGATTCTGAGTTGTTACTGGTGGTGGTGGGGGTGGGGATGGTGTTGATGTGGTGGTGGTGGGTGATATGGTTGTGTGGAGTTTGGTTTAGAAGGAGAGAGAGAGAGAGAGAGAGAGGAGGAGGAGGAGGTGGTGCTAGTAGTGGTGGAAGGTAGAATGATGGTGGCGGCGATCGAGGTAGACTGATGGTGGTTTTGATTTTAGAGAGAGAGAGAGTGTGAGATATAAGAGAGAGAGAGAAAGGGGTTGTAAGTGTGTCTCTATATATTAATATATAATTAAAATAAAATTATATATATTTAAAAGGCCCCCACCTTAATTTATTTTGTTTTATATTAAGGGCATTTTTGTAATTTCACATTCACTTAACTGAGAAAACTAACTCTCATCCACGTCAGGGACCATCCGAGAACGAATTTATCAAAGTTAGGAACTATAGCTGTAAATTTAAAAATATAGAAACTAAAGGTGAGCAAACCAAATGAACTATCCAAGCACTTTTCTCCAGTGTTTTAAAAAACCGGTTTAAACCAGCTGGTTGAACCGGTTAAACCAGATTCCGGATGCTTGGCCGGCACGAATCATACCGGTAAACTAAGAAAATGGCAAAGAAGTTAAACCGTCGGTTTGGGTTATATCAGTTTAAACCGGTATACCGGTACTAGTTCATACCGGGCCAAAGGTCAACATTTTAAACTTTTAATTTTTAGGTGCCCAAAAAAGATGACTATTTAAAGTGTAAAACTTAGTGCCCACAACGGGCAATCCACATCGATCAAAGTCCTTCCTCACTCAAATATAGAAAATCATTGAGTTTTTCAAATTAAGTTCTTCAACCGATCATCCAGGTTTACCTTCTTTTGACTTTTGTTCAATCACTCATGTTGTTAATTGTTATAGTGTTTGCTAATTGCTATATAATGTGTATTTAATCATGAACTTTTTAACAATTTTTTTATTATGGATTAACTTTTGGAATATTTTTTTTTATTATGAAATGATGTAGTTTTGGATTATATTTTGAGTTGAAATTATATTTTATGGATTTATAGAGTTAATTAGTCAACACGGTTAAACCCCCGATACAATCTGGTTCAACCGGTTGAATTATTTCTAAGTTTAACCCGATACAATTAAAATACCGGTTTTTAAAACATTGGTTTTCTCCTATATGACTTTTTAACATCCTACATATTATTAATTTATTTACCATTTTTCCATAAAAGGAAATACACCGCCCAATGTAAAAGATTACCGTCTACAACAAAAGACCCCCTCAAACATCAATTTAGTCGTGTTCCTAAATTCTAACCCTAGCTAGGGTTTTCAATTTCATCGTCTACTTCTGCATCTGTAGATCACCTACGATTCTTTCGTTTTCACTTTCATTCAACCTTCTTCTCACAATCAGAGACATGTACGGATCCAGGGGGTAAGATCTCTAAACAATATCTCCCTTTCTTCTTCTTATACGAATTAGATTTAGCCGCTCGTATATGTTCACCTATTTGATCGAATCCTGTGCATGATTTGGATTGTTTGCTCGTTTTCGTGATCGATTTAGCTCTATTAGGATGTTCTGTTTCAAAATTGTTTTTGTTTTCATAAACTTGAAATTTACCGATAAAAGTTTGAAATTTAGGCATGATATTCGAGAATTTGTCTATCTGGTAACTGATTATTGAGGATTGATGATGAGTAATGGAAAATGATGTTAGTATGAACACAAGTAAGCTCTAACCAGCTTTGAAGTTATATGTTAAGAACTTTGGTGTAATATTAAATTGCTTAGGGTATATTGACTGTTTTAGGATAACAGGAGCAAAATAAAGATAACTTTTGCAGACACAGTTTGTGTGTTGTTTTCTGATTTTAATTATGTGTTGATAAATCGATTTGTGGATACGGACTTTAGTGTTACTGCACATATGATACCTGATCTGTCGCTCATTCGTGATGTTATAGGGACATGCCCTCTACCACATGCTGTCTAAACCTCGTTGGTTCTGATATCATGTTAAGAAAATATACACAAAAACTATCTACAAAAGTTATATTTATTTGCTCTTATTATCTTCATAGACCTGAAGGTCTAAGGGCATGTTTGGCTAAGCTTTTTGAAACAACTTGTTGACTTATTGGCTTTTTGAAAAGTCATAAGCCTGGCAATGAGGGTGTATGTGAGGGGAAAAGTGACCTTTCCAAAAAGTCACTCCATACTGACTTTTCCAAAAAGTCAACAAGGAGTTTTATAAGCAATCCCAAACATGCCCTAATTAAGGTCTTAAATCGAACAATTATTGTGTTGTATGGCATTGTGGACTTTTTCAAACTTGGTAATACAAATGTAATTAGATGCATGTCATAGGCATAGTTGTCAATAGCGGCTATAGCGCGCTACGTTGCGATGCACCCCACATGGGCTATAAGGTGTTTAGCGACAAATAGCAACTTTTCTTTCAAATTTTTATTTTTATTTTTTTCTTGATAAATATAAATGGCAATGCTCGCTAGATTTTTTGGTTTCATGATTGAAAAAAGAAGCATATTTAGATGAAATATTAATGTAAAAATGGCGTATTTTATTTAAATATACATGTAAAATATTTCTTAATTTTTTTACCACTTTATAGGAATTATAGCTGAACATGACATAGTGGGTGCTATTTGTCGCTATCACTACGTAGTATATAGGTAGCTTGTTGCTATTTACCGCTATTCGCTACTGACAACTATGGTCATAGGTTTTGTTGTTATCTGACACACACATGCTTATATGCTCTTATGTTGATTAAAGTGCTAAGTTTAAAGATGAAATTTACTATATGGTGAGAAAATGTATCCATAATTGATAAGATGATTAAAAAACTATTTTTTAAGAAAACGTGGGTTGGGTTTGGTTATTAACAAGGTTGAGTGGGGTTTTTTTTTTCTTGGGTATGAATACTTATAGGGGAATGTATGGGAGCGGGGGGTATCAGATGGTTACGAGGTGGGATCAAAGAGACGAAGAATGATGGACTCAAATCCCTACTTCGCAGTTGGTTCAAGCGGCGGCTACAACCCATACGACCACACCGGTGGATATCCGCCTGCTGCATTTCCAGTGGTCCGCCTACGTGGTCTGCCATTCAACTGCACAGATGTTGACATCTTCAAGTTTTTCACTGGGCTCGAGATTGTTGACTTGCTGCTGGTCAACAAAGGTGGAAAGTTTTCTGGTGACGCTTTTGTAGTCTTCTCACGACCTATTCAGGCGGATCTTGCCGTCCAGAAAAACCGCCAGAACATGGGGAGGAGGTACGTTGAGGTTTTCAAGTGCAAAAAACAGGAGTATTACTATGCGGTGGCGGCTGAGCTCGGATACGAGGGCGGTTATTATGATTACGATTATCGTGGGAGTCCGCCATCTTCTCGGTCAAAGAAAGTAAGAGACAAGGATCGAATGGAGTACACCGAGATTCTGAAGTTGAGAGGGCTCCCGTTCAACGTCGTGAAAGCTGATATTGTTGAGTTTTTTAAAGATTATAATGTTGCAGATGACAAAGTACACATTGCTTGTAGACCGGACGGGAAGGTGACAGGGGAGGCGTATGTGACGTTTCAATCTGTTGAGATGGCAAAGCAAGCGATGTCGAAAGATAGGTATATGATCGGGTCACGCTATGTGGAGTTGTTTCCTTCGACTCCAGATGAAGCCAGGCGAGCTGAGTCTAGATCTAGACAGTAATGACAACTGCGTGTTTGTTCTAGATTTTGAGTATGCTGTTTCCTATTTTAGTTTTTCTGATTTGTTCATCATACATTTGATGATATGTTCGCGCATTATGCTGTATTGGGTAATCACTAGACATTTTGTATTACTGGGCAACGTTTTTTTAATGTGCTTGTTTAGTTTTCAAAGCTTGGTTTGATATAGCTTGTGTTTTTATAGTTTTATAGCTTTTGGTCTGTTTCAGTTTATTATCTTAATTGATACACAGTAAATGAATAATTAAGTAATGAGTTTTGTGTTTTATTACGAGGGCTTTAAACAGAAAAGAAATTTGTTAGCTTCGGGAATTGTTTCTTACGTTAAATTGGATTTTTGTATTTGAATTTTACTGTGTATTTAATCAAATGATGCAAAATGTTAATACAACAATGATGTTTTGGTATTTGAAAAACTTTTAACATGGTTGGTGTCTGGTTATCAACAATCAAAATAACAAAAGTTCATTACTTTTCTAATAACAATATACACTTTACAAATATAATAGTAATTAAATAAAGAGTGTCCTTGTTGAACATTTCATGTTAAAATATATAAGCTAATTTTAAAGATTTTCATTTCTCATGTTGATTTACCTTGCAATTGTCTGAAATTATAAGGTGTCACGTGGATCAAATAAATAGCGTCTTTATTCAACTCACAATAGATAGTGTCTTTATTAGGACTTGCATAAAAAAATATTTGTGAGGGTTACGTGACAGTGTGACACATGCAATCCAGCTTAAATTTGCCCATACCTAAATTTTTATAATGATAAATTGGTGAGAAAAGTTACAAATCGATAAAGTAGAACTGTTTATTAAAAAGTAAACCACAATAAAATTTTTACATAAAAATGGTGTAATGACACCAATAATATTATGCTTTTAAAATCATAGTGTACAAAAACAAATCGCAAGAGCAACTGTGTGTAATGTTGGATCACAAAACCGTGATCACGTTTTTCTTGAATGGTGAGACAATCATCAGTGCTAAAATCTACATATTGTCCACTTTGTGGGACACGAGTCTACACTACTCTGATGTAGGATAAACATTTGAAGTTAGTAAGTCAAAAGTCCATCGACATTAATAATTAATAATTTAAACATAACTGACCGTCGATCATTGTTATGTCTTCTTCCACTCTATTACCTATAAATACCATCTTGGGGATTGTTAGCCCTCATTTTATAACTTGGTGCAATGTTTTTTACATTTTCGAAAAAAATATATCAAATACTAATAACCAAGTAGTTTAATGGTATGATTCTTCCCTTCCATAAAAATGATGTTAATTTGAACCTTTGCAAGAACAATATTAGTGATATTTTGGTCTTAAGTGTAAAAAATATTTGTGCAAGAAAAGACATATATCAAATGAAATTGTGAAATAATTATAGGGATGTAAATTAACTGGTCTAATTTATTCTTCATCATATAAAATAAATGTATAATCATATAAATAAATAGAATTTTGCATTAAAATCTGGGAAAATCACCAAAATAGCCTTGACCACGCCGTTTACTCCAATTTAGCCAAGTGACCCGTCTCGTGCGAGCCGTTACCATGGTCTGAACCGGCACAAGCAGTTCATTCAACGCTGACCAATAAGAAGCTGACACGTGGCGACAAAACCTGAACTGGCACCGAGCCGTTTCAGAACCCAGCCGAGCCGGTTCCACATCAGTCGAGCCGGGTCCGTTGCACGTGAACTCCAAGCCGGCTTGGACCCCTTAGCCGAGTCAAGCCATGTTCACCAGGCTTGGGAAGTTGGGGATCCACACCTGCAGCCGAGCCGGTACGTGGAACTGTTCAAGCCGGTTAAAATAAGAACCCGAGCCGTCTAATATGAACTCGAGCCGTGTCAGGTTTCGAGCCGGTACCTGGAACTGTTCAAGCCGGTTAAAATAAGAACCCGAGCCGTCTGATATGAACTCGAGCCGTGTCAGGTTTCGAGCCGGTACAGCCTTTCTTCGAGCCGGTTCAATTGATCAGAGCCGGTTCAATATTTTTTTTCGAGCCGGTTCAAGTACAGTTCAATGCGGGTATATATTGACCTAGTTTTTTCAAGTTTCTGCAACTTATCCCTCAAACACACTTTAATAACAGAGCAAAATGTTATCCACTCTGTATTTTCTCCTACCCGTTGATGTTTTCATGTATCGGATGAAGAGCGGCGTATTAATGATTCTAAACGACGGTTTTCTGAGCTTTAAGTTGCAAGTTTCCCTATGATATCGTTTCTCGTATTCGTTGTAAATATCCTCGGTTTTGTTCCATCTAATTAATCATTCTTTCAAAATTCATAGGAGTGAGTGTTGATGGAAGTTACCAGTAGGTGTTTTGATGCAAATTTGGGAAAGCTCAAACAGCATTTAGCAGTTTGTATATTTTCCTTTTGCATTTAGCATCTTGTCAGAAGTAGCGGTTTTACGTTGTTGTTTCTATTTGTATTTGTAAAAATTAGTTGTTTATGTTTGTGACTTTATGTATCTTTGTATTGATTAAATGTTAAAGTTTAGTGACTTTAATAGAATAATTTAATTTTGCAATTTAGTAACAAAGAAACCGTCTCTTATGTAACCATACACTTTTAACCTAATAATAAATAACGTTTATTGATTAAACAATAATTGGTTTAGACGTAACTAATATTTAAACAATACATTTTTTAACCTAATAATAAATAACGTTTATTGATTAAACAATAATTTTTTAACCAATAAATCACCTTTATTGAAAATTATACTTGTAATTTAACCTACTATATAAACCCTCTTCCCTTCCACAAACGCCGTTCACATCACAACTTCAAACCCACAAACTGTTAAGCAAACACCATGTCCATCAAACCCACGTTCCTTCCACACTTCCCGAAAATGGCTTCTTCATCCTCTTCGTCCACTGGTCCGATGTTGAAGACATTGCCTTGTGTGAGGCATGGGAGGAGGCATACACGGAGGAAGCTCGCCGCGGGCAGGGGGGTTGTGGGTTCGTGTGCAAAGGTATTTTGCACAACTACGGGGGAGGACCACAACCGCACCGTTGATGCCTTGTCTTCTAGGTTTCGCGTGATCCGTACGGAGTGTGAGCAGTTTGAGCGATTCTGCGCAGGGCTGAGTGAGGAGGACACCAAGGCAGTTTGAGCGATTTTACGTGCATGCCTGCATAAAGCATTGATGGACTCCGCGCTATTAGAGGTCATGTAATGATACCGATTGCCGGGACAATGTGCCCTTGCCCATCTACCGAACCCAATGGTTGTTAGAGTGTGACGTACTCTAGGGACGACCGTACAAAGAGCGTTGAATGCCTCATTAAAATCAGACATCCTGTAACATTTGCATGTCTTCCACCACAACTTCTCATTTTCCTTTTTTTTATCAGACGGTAAATGTAAGTTCATCATTAATTGACGACAGCATAACCCGTGCTAAGCACGTGGAAAGACGTTACTAACAGCTAGATGTATAGAATTCGCTCTATCCGATATTATCGCCATGTCAGGTGTTTCACCGACACATTCTCTAAGCCTTGAGAGAAACCAGGTCCAAGAATCACCATCCTCTGATTTTCCAATTCCATATGAAATTGGTAAAATTTGGTTGTTTCCATCCATACCAACGGCTAAATATAACGTTCCTTTGAATTCACCCTTTAAATGTGCAGCGTCAATTATCACCACTGGTCTTAAATTACACAAAAAGGTACGAATCTGAAAAGAAATATATAAAAAAATAGGTAAACTGTCGTTCTTTATACATGTGACAGAACCCGCACGTGAGGAAAAAAATTAAAGTAAACATATAACTTACCGCAGACCCGATAGCGACAAAGACCATTTCAAACCGATCATGTTCATCGGTCTTGATACGTGTTACAGAACCCGGGTTAGCACGCTCAAGTTGTAACAGTAAAAGGGAAGTTCTGCAAAGGAATCCTGCTTATTCCTTGTAGAAGCTCTAGTGCCAGACTTTTTCCATGCCAAGCTTGACTACTGGTTATCTCAACCTGGAATCTTTGTCTAAAATCTCTCACTATTTCCTTAGAACGATATGTTATGCCGCTGTCTTTTAAAGGTTCTTTTAAAAAGTGAGCCAAGACCGTTGGGTTAGCCTGACGAAGATGTGGATACGTCAGCGTCATCGAGCACGTGCGTTTATCGTTAAATTTCTTAACAATAAACAAATCACTATTGTCAATACTTTGTAACAACTCTCCAAAACACCCCAAACCGAGCCATAACCGGCAAACCAGACATGCACCACGAGACCTAACACGAAAAATGAAGAAATTCCACCAGGACGTCTCAGGCGACACTCGCCAGACACCTTGGCATCTCCCGCGACGCGCGGAGACGTCCAGGTGACGTGTCTCCGTTTCGCGACGTCTGGCTAGGTTATGCATGCACGTAGCCTATCTAGGCCATGTAGGCTTCCCCCGCGCCACGCGAGGGTTTCCTGAGCTCTCCCGCGACGCGCGGGAGATGTCAAAATCGGGTATATAAAGAGCAGCCTGGGACGAAGTTCGTTGCTCAGTTTCGATCGGAAAAATCGAACGTATACTCCCTTTACTCTCTGTTTCTATCAAAACCCCCTCCCCCTAAACCTGCGAAGCGCTGCCCGCTGTAAGTATCTTAACCCCCGATCACAAATTCGTTACCCTACCCGAGTTAGAACCCGCCAACGCATGTCAAGGCTCTGCCCGACTGAGTACGTTGTGGTTCTACCTTGTGCTGTATGGTTATCCTACCGATTGATTTAGGACCCACCGACGGATGTCAAGGCCCTGCCTGACTACGCACGCCGGGGTTCTGTCTCGGTTGTATGGCTAAAAGTGACCTGTGTTAATGTACTAACGCATGTGCATTGTATGTTTTAAATAGAAATTCCAGGAAGTAATCAAGAATTTTCAACAGGAATTTTGTAGGAATACCTAAGTTTTCAAAGCGAGTACATTCTCTTTCGTAAACCTTTTTGTGAGTCAAAATATTTTAATTATGCTTAACAGTGATTGAGTATATTTATTCTACAATTACTGCCGGTATGTTGGGGTTTTGTATACAAAATGTGAATCCATTACCGTTGGACAAATGGATTTTTGCCAATGGGTAACATGACCCACAAGTCAGGAGTGACAGTAAAGATTGGGTAATGCTGTAGATATAAATATTGTAAATGCGAATGCTCTCAATAACTGTAAAGCTATAAAACTTGTTTTGATTATACTGGGATGTATTCACCAGTATGTCTTGCTGATAAAATCTTTTTAAAATGTGTTTCAGGTAACTTAATGTGAAGCTAATAGAAGCCAGCTCGAGAGCACTGAAGGTTTAGAAAAGTGGCTATAAAAAGTTACCTAAATAAACGGAGTTTATGTTTTCCATAAGTCAGGGTTTATCCCTACAAATGTATTGTAATTGAAACTTGGGTTTTATCCCATTTTGTGTAATATAAAAGTTTGGTGTTTTGAAACTCTGATAAATTATTTCCTAACTACGATCCTGATGTTGTAATTCTGCTGCCAAAATTAATAAACACCAGTACCACCAGCTCTGTGTCTCGCGGCTCCCGCTCCCGGGGTTGGGGTCGGGGTTGCGACAGAAGGTGGTATCAGAGCCATGCCACTGGTTTAAGCCATTTAGGTGTTCTTTTACATACCTAAATTTTATCCTATTGTGTTAGGAAATATCTACAACTTCTATGATTATTTTGTGTTAATCTGACAAATTTTCTTAGTTTACAGTATGAGTGATCAAGGTACTTTTGACGCTTATCGTCACCTACCTCATTCTCCTACAAATGAAGGAACCTCCCAGTCAACCGCTGGATCCACTACCGATTCCGAGGGAATCTTTGTTTTCAAATCCAAAGCTGTAGAACCTTTTCCCCCTAAAAAGAGAGGTTGGTTTAGTCGAGGCAAAGGAGAAAGGAGGAAAAGATTAAGACAAGCCAACAGCAAGCCATAGCAGTTAGAAATACCCAAAACCCAGAAGTTAGACCCTTACGGGAAGAAGAATTGAATAGACAATTAGCGAATTTCCACTTGTATGGAAATATAGGAGGAGAGCCTAATTTCAACCAAGCAGCAAATCCAGAACCACAAATACTTCCTTTATTTCCCAACCAACCCATGAATCTAGACCAGAACCAGGGGAACCAATTTCCAATCCGAGCCTTTGACCCCAACGAGGAACCCATGATTCCAGCACCAAATCCTCTAAACCTATGGTGGGCCAACAACTGGGAAATACAGTAATTACTGGAAAACCCATTCCCCTACGAAGAACCAGTTTCCACCTTACCCTAAACCGGTGCCAGCCCCAGTGCTACCCATGGAGCATGTGGAAGAACTCCACCAGCTTGGAGATGAACTGGTGGAGGAAGGAAACCGAATTCGCCAAATCCGAGAGAAGCTCGTCTGGAAGTATGACGAGCGGGAAATGCAGTTTTAAGCAACCACCACCTACTATATATATATATGTGTGTGTGTGTGTGTGTGTATTTTGTTACATAGTTAGAAAAAAAAAACTGAAATAGATATAAACTATATACCACCTATATACATATATCGATGCATAGTTACTAATGTTTGAATTTCAGTTATGTTGTAATAGACGCATATATATGAAAAGAGTAAAAGTCGCAATACTCGACGATTTTGATTCACTGTGTTGTGTGATATTTATTATTCTGTGATATTAATACCTGATAAATGTTTACGATTCAGCTGTCAGACGAAGTAAATCAGGAAATCCAGAATAACGATAATAACGAGAATCAAATGAATAAAAGTGTTATCGAACACATAGTAGCCCAACGAATCATAGATGTTATGCCCTATATTATCGATACTATTAAAAAGGTAGAAAACGGTAAGTCCGGAAACGGAAGTAAACGCGTATCCTCTGAACCAAATCATAGCATGAACGAAAATCATGAATTATTAATTCAAGATCATGTTCCAAAAAGAAGAAGAACCATCTCATATGGTTGTTCTTATAAAGAATTCTTATCATGCAAACCGATAGAATTCTCAGGCAGTGAAGGAGCTATTTCAGCCTTACGCTGGATAGAAAAGACAGAAGCAGTTTTAAAAATAAGTAAGTGTGCCAATGAGGATAAAGTTATGTATGCTTCTAATCTTTTTAAAGATGCAGCCTTAGAATGGTGGAATACCATTCTTCAGTCTCGAGGAAGTGACAGGGTTTACAGTATGGAATGGAACAACTTTAAGGAAATAGTTGAAAGGAAATTTTGTCCTCCTAATGAAAAGAAACATATTGCTAATAAGTTCCTAAATCATAGAATGACTGGGGTAAATTGTAAAGATTATACCACCACATTCTTTGAATATGCAAGGATTGTACCAACCCTGGCCTCACCAGAACCAATATTAATCTCCTGTTACATTTGGGGATTAATAAGTGAAATCAGACATGTGGTCAAGGCAGCTAGACCACAAACTATTGAAGAAGCAGTAGAGCTAGCAAACACCTTGACAGATCAATTGGTACGTACGCAAGAAGAAAACCAGAAAAGGAACCTAGCTCAAAAGATTACTCAGGAACTACGTTATGGTAATTCCTATCACGGAAAAGGGGCAAGTTCTTCGTCGCCCCTATGTAAGTACTGCTAAAAGAAGCATTCCGGGAAATGCTCTACATACTGCAATTTCTGCAAATTCCCAGGGCATAAGGAAGAAGATTGCAGAAAGAAACCTAATAATAGGCTATGCTACAATTGTGGAGAAGCCGGTCATATTAAAACCTACTGCCCGAAACTAGCTCTAGCGGCAAACAATAAAGCAAGGACGACGGAAGAACCCAAGAAGACTGCCAGAGCTTTCGTGCTGACTGCTGAAGAAGCCAAGATGATCCCGGATGTGATTGCCGATACGTTTTTAGTTAATGATGTTTATGCAAAAGTATTATTTGACTCTGGTGCAAACCAAAGTTTCATAAATACTTCCTTCTGCAATTTTCTTAATCAACCGTTAACTAAACTTCACCAAGACTGTTTGGTGGAAACGGCAGATGGATCCTCTATCAAAATAAGGAAAATCCTGCAGGGAGCTAAGTTAGAACTTTTAAGTCAAAATTTTTCTGCTAACCTTTTTTCAATGGATCTAGCCGGATTCGATGTCGTGTTAGGAATGGATTGGTTGGTAACCAATCAGGCACGAATATTGTGTGATCAAAAATCTGTAGAAGTGATTGCGCCATCTGGCGAGAGGATCACAATTAAGGGGAGATAAGTCGACAAGGTCAACAAAGTTCATCCCCGTGATGAAAGCGGCAAGTTATACACGAAAAGGAGGAATGATGTATATGATTTCTATGATCATCAACACTAAAGGAAAAGAATTAAAAGATATTCCTGTAATATCAAATTTCTCTAATGTCTTTCCAGAAGAGTTGCCCGGATTGCCGCCAGATCGAGAGGTTGAATTTAGAATTCACCTAATACTAGGAACAGCATCGATTGCCAAAGCCCCCTATCGCTTAGCACCGATGGAAATGCAGGAACTGAAGAAATAACTGGACGAATTACTAGAGAAGGGTTTCATACAACCTAGCTCATCACCATGGGGAGCACTGGTGTTATTTTTAAGAAGAAGGACGGATCAATGCGTATGTGCATTGACTACCGAGAATTGAATAAGGTTACAATTAAAAATTGGTACCCATTACCGAGAATCGATGATTTGTTTGATCAACTCCAAGGAGTCCGATTCTTTTCTAAGATCGACTTACGCTCAGGATATCATCGGCTGAAAGTACAGGAAGAGGACATTCTTAAAACTGCTTTCAGAACGAGATATGGTCATTATGAATTTACAGTCATGCCATTTGGTTTAACCAATGCCCCAACTGCGTTTATGGACATGATGAACAGGATATGTAAACCATACCTGGACAAATTCATAATCGTCTTTATAGATGATATTCTAATTTACTCTAAGAGTAAGGAAGATCACGCAGGGCCTTTGCACATACTCCTATCATTGCTAAGGAAGGAAAAGCTTTACTCTAAATTCTCGAAGTGTGAATTTTGGTTACAAGCAGTACAATTCCTTGGACATTTGGTTAACCATGAAGGAATTCATGTGGATCCCATAAAGATCAAGGCGATTACCAGATGGGAAGTCCCTAAGTCACCTACGGAAGTAAGAAGTTTTCTTGGATTAACAGGATATTATAGACGCTTTATTCAAGATTTTTCTAGAATAGCCATTCCATTAAACAAGCTAACTTGCAAATCAGTTAAATTTGAATGGGGACCAAAGCAGGAAGAAGCATTCAGGATTTTAAAACACAAGTTGACCAACGCACCAATACTCGCATTGCCAGAAGGAACTGAAGACTTCATAGTTTATTGTGACGCGTGTAAATTAGGATATGGATGTGTGCTAATGCAACGTCAAAAGGTTATTGCTTATGCTTCTAGACAACTCAAGAAGCATGAAGAAAATTATACTACACATGATCTGGAATTAGGAGCAATAATTTTTGCCCTAAAAATTTGGAGACACTATCTTTACGGTGGTAAGTTTGTAGTATTCACAGATCATAAGAGTTTAAGATATGTCTTTGGACAAAAGGAATTAAACATGAGACAGAGGCGATGGATGGAAATCCTTAGTGATTATGATTGTGATATCCAGTATCATGCAGGAAAAGCTAACATAGTAGCAGACGCTTTAAGTCAAAAGTATCATGAGAACCCGAAAAGAGTACGCTCTCTTAGATTAAATCTTCAGATATATTTAAATGAGCAAATTAAACAGGTTCAGGAAACAGCCATCAAGGATGATGCTGAAGGATTAAAAGGAATGATTAAGGAATTAGAAAAAGGAACTGATGGAGTTTGGAGATTCCATAAGAAAAGAATTTGGATTCATATTCAAGGAGACCTGCGAAATCGAATTTTAGAGGAAGCCCATAAGACTAAGTATACAATTCATCCTGGAAGTGATAAGATGTATAAATATTTAAGAAAGAATTTCTGGTGGATAGGTATGAAAAAGGATATAGCAACCTACGTTGCTAAATGTCTAACATGTTCACAGGTTAAGGCTGAACATAAAAAACCTTCAGGACTGTTGCAACAATTGGAAATGCCAATTTGGAAATGGGAATTGATAACAATGGACTTTTTTACCAAACTACACAGGACACGAAAAGGTAATGATACAATCTGGGTGATTGTAGACAGATTAACTAAATCTGCTCATTTCTTACCGATGAAAGAAACTTTCAGTATGGAACAGCTAGCTAAATTATATGTAAATGAAATAGTTTTATTGCATGGAATTCCTTTATCTATTGTGTATGACAGGGACAGCCGGTTTACTTCGCATTTTTGGACAAGTTTTCAAAAAGCAATGGGAACCAGATTAAATCTAAGTACCGCATATCATCCTCAAACAGATGGTCAAAGTGAAAGGACAATCCAAACAATGGTAGATATGCTTAGAGCCTGTGTAATTGATTTCGGAGGAAACTGGGATGAACATACCTTTGATAGAATTTTCCTACAACAACAGTTATCATACCAGCATCAATGCTACACCTTTTGAAGCACTCTACGGACGGAAATGTCGAACACCAGTGTGTTGGGCAGAAATTGGAGAAAAGCAATTATCAGGTCCTGGGATTATACAAGAAACAACTGACAAAATTATTCAAGTCAAGGAAAGACTGAAAACAACCTGAGATCGTCAAAAGAGTTATGCAGATAACAGACGCAAACCTTTGGAATTTCAAGTTGGAGATAAAGTGTTATTAAAAGTCTCACCATGGAAAGAAGTTGTAAGATTTGGTAAGAGAGGAAAACTAAGCCCAAGGTATGTTGGACCTTTTAAAATTATTAAACGAATAGGGCCCGTAGCCTATCAGCTACAATTACCAGAGGAAATGGTAGGAATACTTGATGTATTTCATGTATGCAATCTCAAGAAATGTCTAGCAGATGAATCATTGGTAATACCTCTTCAAGATATAGAGGTAAATGAGAAGCTTAAGTTTGTTGAGAAACCCATTCAGATTGAAGATAGAAAGATCAAGAATCTCAAGCACAAGAGATTAGTTCTCGTAAAAGTAAAATGAGATTCAAAGAGAGGACCAGAATATACATGGGAGCTAGAGTCAGAAATGCAGAGAAAATATCCACACCTATTCAACTGAATCTCGAGGACGAGATTTAAATTAAGGTGGGGAGGATGTAACAACTCTCCAAAACACCCCAAACCGAGCCATAACCGGCAAACCAGACACGCACCACGAGACCCGATACGAAAAACAAAGAAATTCCACCAGGACGTCTCAGGCGACACTCGCCAGAAACCCTAGCATCTCCCGCGACGCACGGGAGTCGTCCAGGTGACGTGTCTACGTTTCGCGACGTCTGGCTAGGCTATGCATGCACGTAGCCTATCTAGGCCATGTAGGCTTCCCCCGCACCACACGAGGGGTTTCCTGAGCTCTCCCGTGACGCGCAGGAGATGTCAAAATCGGGTATATAAAGAGCAGCCAGGGACGAAGTTCGTTGCTCAGTTTCGATCGGAAAAATCGAACGTATACTCCCTCTACTCTCTGTTTCTGTCAAACCCCCTCCCCCTAAACCCCTAAACCTGCGAAGCGCTGTCCGCTGTAAGTATCTTAACCCCCAATCACAAATTCGTTACCCTACACGAGTTAGAACCCGCCAACGCATGTCAAGCTCTGCCCGACTGAGTACGTTGTGGTTCTACCTTGTGCTGTATGGTTATCCTACCCGATTGATTTAGGACCCACCGACGCATGTCAAAGCCCTGCTTGACTACGCACGCCGGGGTTCTGTCTCGGTTGTATGGCTAAAAGTGACCTGGGTTAATTTACTAACGCATGTGCATTGTATGTTTTAAATAGAAATTCCAGGAAGTAATCAAGAATTTTCACCAGGAACTCCGTAGGAATACCTAAGTTTTCAAAGTGAGTACATTCTCTTTTTGTAAACCTTTTTGTGAGTCAAAATATATTAATTATGCTTAACACTGATTGAGTATATGTATTCTACAATTACTGCCGGTATGTTGGGGTTTTGTATACAAAATGTGAATTCGTTACCGTTGGACAATTGGATTTTTGCCAATGGGTAACATGACCCACAAGTCAGGAGTGACATACTGATTGGGTAATCCTGTAGATATAAACATTGTATATGCGGATGCTCTCAATAACTATAAAGCTGTAAAACTTGTTTTGATTATACTGGGATGTATTCACCAGTATTTCTTGCTGATAAAATCTTTTTAAAACGCGTTTCAGGTAACTTAAGTGAAGCTAATAGAAGCCAGTTGAAGAGCACTGAAGGCTTAGAAAAGTGGCTATAAAAAGTTAGCTAAATAAACGGAGTTTAGGTTTTCCATAAGTCAGGGTTTATCCCTACAAATGTATTGTAATTGAAACTTGGGTTTTATCCCATTTTGTGTAATATAAAAGTTTGGTGTTTTGAAACTCTGATAAATTATTTCCTAACTACGATCCTGATGTTGTAATTCCGCTGCCAAAATTAATAAACACCGGTAGCACCAGCTCTGTGTCTCGCGGCTCCCGCTCCCAGGGTAGGGGTCGGGGGTTGCGACAGAAATAGCCATTGGCACCGGTCAGCCAAACACGAGACTTCATACCGCGTTTTATTTCTTCTTTGTTATTAAATACATACCCTGGCGCAAAACTAATTGATGCGGATGGCATTGACTTTCAAACGAATTATCATGATTTGGTTGGTACTCGTTTAAAGAATCACTGTTTGGTTGGTCAAGACAAACATTTAAATTAGGAACTTTAAATTTATCTAGAGATGATAAACTAGATGACCCAGCACAAACATTTAAATCTTGAACAACGTATAATTTGTATATTTCAAAAATGTTTTCTATAGCAAAATTATAAAACATAGCAAGATCTTCGTCGTTAATTATATCGATTGGGTCAGAAAACGAAGACAACCGGTATGAGAGCTTTGTAATTTTTGTACTACCACACATATTAGAAAGTTTACTAAGAAGACCATTGTATGAAAGATTGGGTTCGATTTCTATACCGCGCCTACTCGCATTAGCATCCGCAACATACTCCAAGTTTCCGTTTACCAACTGCCACTTACCCCCACTGTATACAACTAAACGAATCTTCATAATTCTACTGCAAAATCTTGTATGGATGCACAAAGAAAATGTTGTAGTGTTGTATTTGTATAAAAGGATCCCTTGTATAATTACGAACAATTTTAACACATATACCTTGTAAACCGGCTCGAAAAAAATATTGAACCGGCTCTGATCAGTTGAACTGGCTCGAAGAAAGGCTGTACCGGCTCGAAACCTGATATGGCTCGAGTTCATATCAGACGGCTCGGGTTCTTATTTTAACCAGCTTGAATAGTTCCACGTACCGGCCCGACTGCAGGTGTGGGTCCCCAACTTCCCAAGTCTGGTGAACATGGCTTGACTCGGCTAAGGGGTCCAAGCCGGCTTGGAGTTCACGTGCAACGGCCCCGGCTCGGCTGGTTTCTGAAACGGCTCGGTGCCGGTTCAGGTTTTGTCGCCACGTGTCAGCTTCTTATTGGTCAGCGTTGAATGAACTGTTTGTGCCGGTTCAGACCATGGTAACGGCTCGCACGAGACAGGTCAATTGGCTAAATTGAAAAAAACGGGGTGGTCAAAGCTATTTTGGTGATTTTCCCTTAAAATCTTATGTTTTAGATATAACGGTGAATGACTATAAAACCATCCAGTAACGAATCTAAACAACACAGGGGTGGTTTTTATTTTTTAAAGTTCACTCAAATAAGTTTCAGGTTTGACCAGATTTTGACTCGAAAACACAAATCAACAAACCGGCGATAGCAACCGATCAAACAGTCCACCATGGCGGAGACAGAACCCTACCCTCCGATCGATCCAACTACCTTCGACCTCATCGTCATCGGCACCGGCCTGCCGGAATCCATCCTCGCCGCCGCCGCCTCCACCGCCGGAAAATCCGTCCTCCACCTCGATCCTAACCCCCACTACGGCTCCCACTACTCTTCCCTCACTCTCCTCGACCTCACCTCCTTCCTCACCTCCCAAACCCTAAATCCCCAAAATTCCACCACCGAAGCACCATCAGATCACACCATCGCTGTCAACGTCAACACTCGCACTATCTATTCCGATATCGAGATCTGTTGTTACGATGATTCGGTTACCGAACATTCTAGAAAGTATAATTTGGATGTTGCGGGACCTAGGGTTTTGTTTTGTGCTGATGCTGCTGTGGATTTGTTGTTGAAATCGAGTGCTAATCAGTATGTTGAGTTTAAGAATATTGATGCGAGTTATGTGTGTGATGGAAATGGTGAGTTAGTGAGTGTGCCGGATTCGAAGAGTGCGGTTTTTAAGGATAGAACGTTGAAGTATAGTGAGAAGAATCAGTTGAATAGTTTTTTTAAGCTGGTGCAGGGGCATTTGGAAGCTGTTAGGGCTGGGGATAGTGGTGGTGATGATGGGAGGATCGTTTCGGATGAGGATTTGGATAGTCCGTTTGTTGCGTTTTTGGAGAAGATGAAGTTGCCTCCGAAGATTAAATCGTAATGTTTCTTTGCCTTTATGTTTCTCATTGTTGGTCGCCGATGACATCCGTTATAGTTAAATCATACCAATGTCATTTGATCAGGGAGATTGGATTTGATGGATTATGTAGGGTGTTTTTTTTTAATTTTTAATTTTTAATCTTATATTTTAGTATGTTGAAGTCTGGAAATAGGAAGCATCGTAGTCAGTGGCGAAGCTTGAGATTTCCGACCGGGGGACGGAAGTCACCGGACCTAAAATTATACTTAAAAAAGTATAAAACCGGGGGTCGAAAACGTATATACCTAAAAAATTCTATATGAAAACTACATACCGAACACTACCGAGCGAAAAGTTCGGGGGGTCGGACGCCCCCCCGGCCCTCCACTAAGCTACGCCCATAGTTGATTAAGATATAGGTGACACACCGTTGAACAAGGTTTAATCGTTAAGAATTGCATATAGTGAGTTCTTATTTGCAGTTGATGAGTTGTATGTTTGTGTGGAAATTTGTAACATAGGAGTCAGGAAAAAAAATGATGAATACAGTGCTGTACTGCTGTAGGTGATTTAGTTTGTTTTATTTTGTGATCTTGCTTGAAACTTTGTGGATTGTATGGACTTTTGAGTTCAAGTAAGACATTTTTAATTGACAACTAACAAATCTTTGATGATTAGAAGTTTATGGATTTTTTTGGTATGTGGAACCTTTGAACTTTGATATGCAAATTCTACGTTCCCTATTTAAATTATGCTGTGGGAGCCTTGGTTTTAAAAAGCGCGCCTGAGGCGCGCTTAAGTGCGTCGCGCAACAAGGCACACACCTTGGGGCTTTTTCGCTCAGCGCCTAGAGTATATACAAGAAGAAAAAACGCGCTTTTTTGGGATCTTTCTGGGCTTTTTTGGCTTGAGGCACGCGCCTCTCGTACCCGAGGCATTTTTATGCATCTAACTGTTGTACCTTGGGTTTTTTGGCTTGTACATGCAGCTAAAATCATACAAAAATTTTACTTATAGCTATATTTTCGGTAGGGAAAGCTAAAAACCTATGGGATATACATGGGATGTATAAAAAATATATAATTAGCTTGTGCCTCGGGACGAAAAGCTTGTCGCTTTTGCGCTTCACGCCTTGGTTTTAGCCCTCGTCGCTTTTGTGCTTCTCTCGCTTTTCAAAACCAAGGTGGGAGTGAAAGCATTGTAGTAGGTTATTGCATGCAAGTTTTACATGCTCTATAATGTTGCAAGAAAGTGGAATATCCTATTCTACTTGTCTTAGCTTCTTATACATGTTAGTGAAAATACCTAAAGTACATTCTATTCTATCTCTGTGTAGGATAATTCTCTATGCGATAGCCATGGTTGATTATGATCAAGATGCTGGAGAATCCTGTAAAGATGTTCTCAAGACTAGAGATGGGATAGATCGTTTAGCACTATACCACTCATCGGTTGGAAGGTAGCTTTATACTCGGCTTGTTTTGTCGTTTCATTTCAATCTAGTAACCTCATTAATGCGATGCTTATCATTCTTGAATAAGGATATTACAACCTGCATCATAATGACTTTGACCTCTAAAGCATAAACATTTTAATGTTCAAAGAATCTACCTTAGAACTGGACATAGTGATTGAGAAACTATTAGTCTTATGGTGATTGTGTGCCAACTTTAATGTAAATATGATGTATTATGGCTATGTAGGTTTCCTAATGCACTTGGTGCATTGATCTATCCCATTTATGGCCAGGGAGAACTGCCACAAGCCTTTTGTCGCCGTGCTGCTGTCAAAGGGTGTCTTTATGTAAGTCCTGTAATCTTTAAATACTGGTGTCCACCGTATTGTACTTAAGTCTTATTATGGGTGTGCAACGGTACTAAACCAGACTGTACCAGTACCAAAATTTTGAGAATACGCGTACGGTTACAGATTACCATAATACCATACCGCATAATACCAGTGCGGTACAAAACTGTACCGTGAACCGGGCTCACTCTTTTGGCTAGTGTTTTAGCCTAATATTTTTTTTACCAAAAAAACGATGCAGTTTAACTAAAGTACAAAGAGAAGAATTTTGGGTCTTATAATTGTATTTTGTTTCAATTATGTATATGAATCATTCCTACTGTTTAATTTACAGGTTTTGCGGATGCCAGTGGTATCTGTGCTTCTGAACAAGGTTTTACAAAAAAAAGTTGTTCTTATTATCATGTTAAAATCTGATAATATTTTTAAAACTTGTTTATAATTTGTTAATGAAATTTGCAGGATAGTGGGGATTATAAAGGTGTCAAATTAGTTTCCGGGCAGGAAATAACCAGCAATAAGCTAGTAGTGAATCCATCATTTACCCTGACATCTTCACCTTCAGTATCACTACAAGATGTTTCCAAATTCTTTGATGCCGGAAGAGTCAGTGGTAAGTTGGCCCGAGGAATATGCATAACAAATGGCTCTATAAAACCCGACACATCCAGCTGTCTAGTCATATATCCTCCTAGATGTAAGATCACTTTATAGTGCTATCATGTAGCTGTTCAAAATGGAGAGATGCTATCTGATTCTTGTTTTTGTTTAATTAGCTCTGTACGCTGATCAGGCTACATCAATTCGAGTTCTCCAGCTTGGTAGCAGTTTAGGTGTTTGTCCTTCTGGCATGTAAGTTCTATTTTTCTATTTATTCTCATTTTGAAATGTCGTTAGATTATTATTTGCTGTAGTTGATTCATCTTTACATTTCAGGTTTGTTTTCTACATTTCAGCTGTATGTGATGATACCGTTGAAGGAAAAAAAGCTCTGCATGCAGCCATTGGCAGTCTTTTCTCGGTACACACCTCGGGTACAGCTGAAAGCAGTTCCACTGACCAAACTGAGAGTACAGAAGTGAAACCCACTTTGCTTTGGAGTGCATTGTATATGCAAGAGGTCTTCGAGGTGTGCTTTTCTTGTTTTTATTCCACGGGCAACAAAAAAACTGCTAGACGCTTCCTTTTTTATTTTTTAAAAGAAAAGTTTGCATCTTTATGTTATGCAGTTAAGCTGCCCTCGTTGATCTTTTGATCCATAAATCAACTACCTTCTATTATTTCAGGGTTCGATGGGACATGTGATTATGACCCCAACTCCAGATGGAAATTTGAACTACAACGATCTTCTGCATACAACTTCAAAGGTATCTTGTTTCCTCCAGAATAGCTTTGCTTATTTGCGAAAATCTACCCATGTAACCCAAGAATAGGTAGCTCTAAGCAGATGCATAATGCTATGCTCAAACTGCAATTGATTATCTGATCCTTTTGTTCTCACTGGCATTCTTTACTATGGCGTATGGCAGATGTTTCAGAAGCTGTACCCCGATGATGAATTCTTCCCAGAAACAGGCAACGCAGACTCCTCTGATAAGCTAGAAGACGATAGTGAAATTGGCATAGAATCGTAGTGATGGTTATAGTAGCAAAAGCCACAGTTTTTTTTTTTTTTTTTTTTTGTAACCAGTTTTATATGTTGTATTGTATCAGTCATTAACTTCACTATGGTTGGAAATGTTTTTTTTGTGGTGTAATGGTTTTGTTACACTATATTGAAGTGGTATGATTCCTTCAGTGACGGTGGTGACATGGCGAATGTCCACCATGTAAAAAGTTAAGAGGTGGAGCTTGTGTGTCGCTTCGAAATGGGTATAAACATGGATGATATCATCAACAAACGTTTAAAATCTATCAAGGCCATTTAATAACATTTTAGACCTGTACTTAACAGATTTCCTTAATGTTTGTTTTCTTAATTTCATGAAACACAGTGTTTTGTTAGTGAAATTAGTAGACGGTGAAACCGATTTTGAAGTTTCATTTTTGTTTGTTTGAGTATTTACAAAAATAAAAAAGGGGAATTCAATAAAAAAATATTATTTCCGCTGCCAGGACTCGAACCTGGGACTCCTGGTTGGAGGAGCCGAAACATCAAATGTTTCTGACAGATTGTGCTACTGCGGATTATGTTACTTATAATCTGTTACGATTTTATTTATACACAAAACAAACCGGACCCGTAAGACAAATTTACTATACAACAAAAGGTTGGTGAAAATAAAAATAAATAATGATTAATGTAATATGTTGAAAACCTTCACTGGATTTAATTTTGGGAAAGTCATGATTTTGTATATTTACCAAAGCAAAACACGAAAACGAACATTGAAAACGAGGATTAGGGAATGCATGGAAAACCATGTGTGTCAGAACACGTGTAACATCTAAGGTAGATGTAAGAATTGTCCAGCTGATGAACCATTAAAAAAAGGCATGTGGGATAGTGTCTAATCCTAGTCGTTACCTTGAAACGACAAGGGAGTAGGGAGCAAAGATAGAGGCTAGGGGGTAGATCTGCAACGGTGGGTCTCTCAACTAAGGAAATAGCTACACCTAGCCCTTTCAATCGCATGTCAACTTCTTCACACTCTCATTTTTGTAAAGCCCCTACGTGTAACCGCTATTGGTGTTTATTTTTTTGCTTTTCATGTGGGTCAATGTATATTTTCGTTAATTTCCATTTAATTTTTAGTTATTGATCATAGTAAACTGAAACGTTGAAAATTATCTTAAATAGAAGTTTTAATTTCCACACTGATATTCTATAGAATTTATTTCGTTCATGTAATAACTATTGATGATACATTATAAGTTACAAAACTACAAATACTTGAAAGCACCCATACTCACATTCTTGAAACAAAAACATGACATAACAACCGAAAAGACATACACTCATAGTCTAATAAACGAGTCAACTTATTTATGCTCGTTTATTAGGTTAGGATTCTTTAACGCGGTTTGCCAAAATTTATAACCTCGCTAAATAATTAACAAGGATTTTGTACAAAATTTAACTTTTTAAAAGTTACGTTACAAGTAAAACTCCATGATTACCTTGGGAGAATGAATATGAGTTATAAGATGAAAAGTCTTAGATTAATATAAAGAGTGCCAAAAGTTTTATGTTATGCAGTTAAGCTGCTTTCTTTGATCTTTTGATCCATAAATCAGCTGCCTTTAATGATTTACGGTTCGATGGGACCTGTGGTTATTGTTGGAAATTTGGGTGTGTGAATGAAGTCTCAAATTGGTAAAACCACCTTGTCCCACATAGGTGTGGGAACAAAAGAAATTGTTATTTATAACGTAAAGCATTTACCTAGTTAACATAACTTTGAACATGTTTTACCAAAAGTCCTAAAATTAGAACCGGAATTTAGTTGAACTCGTGTGCGCCCCCGTGTGCTTGTTGGTTCACATTAACTGTTTATTTCTGTTTCTGCAGTTCATACTTGTTTTGTATTCTGTCTTTTAATCAGCAGCAGTTTTTCTAACAGTTATGACCCCAACTCCAGATGGGAATTTGAACTGCAATGATCTTCTGCATACAACTTCAAAGGTATCTTGTTTCCCCCAGAATATCTTTTGCTTATTTGCAAAAATCGACCCATGTAACCATATATTAGGTAGCTCTAAGCGGATGCTTTTGGTGCGGTTTTTGTCAACTGAAAGTCAACATTGCGTTTTGTCATAACTTGATATTTACTTCGGGATTACGTGTTATTGTAATGCTATGCTCAAACTGCAATTGCTTATCTTATCCTTTTGTTCTGAGTTCTGACTGGCATTTCTTATTTATGGCGTATGGCAGCTGTTTCAGAAGCTGTACCCTGATGATGAATTCTTCCCAGAAACAAGCAACACAGACTCGTCTGATAAGCTAGAAGACGATTAGTGAAGTTGGCATAGAATCGTGGTGATTATAGTAGCAAACGCCACAAAAAAGATTTTTTTTGTTTTATTTTGGTAAACAATTTTATATGTTGTATTGTATCACAGTCATTAACTTCACCCCCTGCTGTGGTTGGAAATGTTTTTTTTTTTTTTTTTTGTGGTGTATAATGGTTTTGTTTGTATATTCAAGTGGTGCAGGGCTCCTCAAGAGTGGTCGATCATGAAATGCCGCCACGCCATGTCGCCATGTAAAGTGTTAAGAGGTGGAGCTTGTGTGAAAGGTGTTGATTAAAGATGATAAAAGTAATTGATGATGGAATTTGTTTGCAAAATAACAATGTTTGATCCTTATCGTAGTATGTAGACCTAGCAAACGGGTCGGGTCGGGTCATTGGTCAAAACGTAACGTGGTTGATCCTTATCATATTACACTTGACTTTACAGATTACGAGTCAAAAAACTAAAGGGAGTTAATTTAAAAAAATAAATTTTTCGCTGCCAGGACTCGAACCTGGGACTCCTGTAAATATCCAATTTTTTGGTTGATTGTGCTACATATAGTTTTATTTATACGCTAAAACAATTGGACCCGCAAGACATACGACAAAAAGTTTGTGGCTATAAATATACAATTAATCTTTTATTTTCATGAATCAGTAGGTTAACCAATGGTTAATGTTGCAACCTTCATAGATATATTTTTTTAGTTATTAATTATGGCAAACGAAAACGTTAAAAAATATGCTAATAGAAGTTGCAATTTTTACACTGATATGTTATAAAACTTGAATTTATTTTGTTTGTATGATATAATGATAATACACTAAAATTTATAAACTACAAATACTCGAAAGCACCCAATTGATGACCATGCTTGAAATAAAAACACGACATAACAACCGCAATGACACACATTCATAGTCTAACTAAATTATAAATAAGAATTTACATCGAGATAAATCGATTTAGGAAGCCTTGTTAAACATTTATATTTTAATATAACTGTATTCGTTTTACTTTACGTATTATATTCTCATTTCTATAAATGTCTCATAATTAAACCATCTAGCAACAACAAGGCTGGCTCAACCTTTTCGACGGTCCAAAACGAATTCTAAAATCGAAAATATTTCGTACTTTTTTTTTGCTTAAGAGCCTAACACATAGGGAAATGGTGACACACATGTTTTGTATATGATTTGCAAAAGACACACAATCACACATTTTAGGGTTGAAGTGAGTTTTACTGATAATAAAACCATTGTTTTAAAATCCGGTTTTTATACAATAACGAATTTGGCTCAGAAACGATTTAACCGGTTCTACCAGACGGTTCAACCGATACAACCGGTCGGTTTAAACCGGGTTTCAAAACATTGAATAAATCCCTTCAAAGTATATTGATTTTTTATATACTTGTCAAAATTAGAAAATTAGACTAAGTTAAACCCTTAAGCACATATCACGTCCAATTTGTGAAATGCCAAAAAAATCACAAAGATATATAGCAGAACTATTTATCCTAACACTTTGTAATATTTTGACAAAACCAAAACTTATAACCCTGTTTGTATAATCCACAATAAACAAGAAAAATGGGGTCTTAAGCAACAACTTATTTTTTTAATTTTTAATACAGTCGACCCACCTTTAAGCAACAACTATACAACTTTTACTAATATACTAAAGTGAGACTTTAATACGGTAAAATTGATTTAAAAGATTACAAATACAATGACTTTATGCTTTTTTGTATAATACTAACCCCTAAATACATTTTTTATTTTTTTTAATAGTCAACGAATAAAAGTCCGGCTACCTAGCGTAATCTAATGACAAAAGGCGACCCCATATTCCCACAATTGTAGACAACGATGGGTAGCTTAAACGCATCATCTCCAGTTCTGAGGAAAACCCGTCACTCAAATACTGCGATAAAACCCAGTTGTAATCGAATTCGAACTTGAAACATCTGCGGTGGTCTTCGGCCCAAATCCTGCTTCCCCTCTGACCCATATACATACCTGAAATAACAGAAGATCAAATTACAACATTTTGTTTTTTACTTATTTTTTATATAAATCATAACCTCTCCACTGTTTATGAAATCGGAGTTGGGTATCCCAGCAAACTGGTTAATTAGAGACAGTTAAAGATCACAAAGCAGCAATGGCTGCCCCAGCAGCAAAATGCTTTCTGGTCACTGGCTCCCCTGTAAGTCTTACAAATTCCACATAGAATCTCTATCAATCAAACCCTAAATTTAGATTAGGGGTTTTAATTTCATTGTTCAGGGCGTTGGTAAAACCACTCTAATTGCCAAGATTGTGGAGACTCTCAAATCTTCCAACCCCAATTTAAAGATTCAGGGTTTCTTCACCCGTAATTCTTTTATCTTTCAATCAGAAAAATTAGGGTTTTGTTCCAACTGTTTTGCCCTTTGATTAAATTTGGATGGATTACACGGTGACATGAGGCAAGGAGGAGAGAGAGTAGGGTTTGAGGTGGTTACATTAGATGGCCGTACTGCTCCACTTGCTTCTATCAATAATTCATGGCAAGATTTTTATCTGAAATCATTAAAAATTTCAACTTTTTAGGTTGAAATTTGCAGGAAAGTTGTTTAATTGGTTTGCTCTCAAGATGTGTTATTATTGGTGTTGAATGTGTTAATGGTATTGTTTGATATGTAGGACTGTAAATGAACCGAACCGAAACAAACCAAACAGAGCCTTGTTCATGTTTGCGCGTTTAGCATTGAACTTGTTCACGAACACATATCGAACAAAAATTCTTGTTCGTGTTAGTTCATTAAGTAATTGAACCTGTTAATGAACACAATTGAACAAACATGCCTTTGTTCGTGTTTGTTCATCTAATTTATCGAACAAAATTCCTTGTTCAAGTTCGTTCATTTATTAAACGAACTTCCCGCTAAATGGTCCACGAACAGTTCCCGAACGTTCGGTTCGTTTCCAGCCCTATTGATATGTAATTGGCGTTGTTTATGAGTTGCTTTATAAATGGCAGTGCAGAGTCCATTAGATGGCCTATGGTGGGGAAATACAAAGTCGATGTAGCATCGTTTGAGTCGCTGGCTTTGCCCGAGTTACAGGTTCATCCTTTTTGTCAGTCTTATCTAGGTCAACAGTTTGTAGTCTGTACCTAATTGTATGTGTATTGTTGAATAACAGTCTCGTTATCAGTAAAGAAGATGCAGTTTGACTTCTATCGTAGGACAAACTTAGAAATATCATAAACTTAATGACAACTAATTGAAAAATGTTGGTATTGAATTGTAACATGAACGAAACTAAAATTGGATTGGGAAAGTAAGATGTTTGACCACAAAAGTCAAATTATAATGAATAGAGGAGAATCATTTATTTGTTTCATTGGCAGGTCAAAGAAGACACGGATCTATTTGTGATTGATGAAGTTGGTAAGATGGAGTTGTTTAGCTCATCGTTCTTCCCTGCAGTGTTGCGAGTTATGGAGTCTAACAAACCGTTTCTAGCTACCATCCCCGTTCCAAAGGCTGATCGAGATATACCTGCAGGTACACTAATAGTCAGCATTTGACTATTGAAAAGTCAAACCTTGTACTTTATGAAACCATAGCACCAAATTACATGCTCCTTCTGTCTCATGAAATTTAACATGTTTGACTTGACTAATAGCTTAACTATTTACTAATTCCAAAATTAAACTAAATTTTTATCTGAATATTTGTTGTCTGCAAAATGTATAAAAAAAATAAGATCAGCAACAGAGTGAAACTCTAGATCTCTAATTAAAACCAAAAAATAATAATCTGAAGCTTCTTAACTCATCAAATATCAAAATAATCACTTGTCATCAGTTCAATCAATATCTCTACACCATATAACGAACAAATTTCAACACGGCGTCGTATAGCAATCGAAAATTCACTAGATTTTTAACAAACAGAGATCAAAACGTACCTTCTTCAACGAAGCCTTTTCGACTAGCTTTTTGACAAACATTTCTCAAATTGACGCTAATAATATCGAATCGAAGCACTTCAGAACGATCTGGTGGTGAGTAACGGCGTTAATTTACGATCTACCGGAGAAATTTGAACGGAGTTGAAGAGTGTGTGTGTGTATAGTGAAAACCGCCGTGAAGTAGTCGTGTAAGGTGTAACGGTTGCTTGTGCTTTTCCTGATTTTTGTTTTCGGTTTTTATGATTTGAAAAAAGACAAGTAATTAGATATTCGGTATTTATTAAATCAAGTGTTTCAGTTTACTCCCCTTAAATAATAAAGATAAGCATTGAAGTCCCTTGAAAGCTCTAAAATTCAATTTTTGTTTCCTAAATGGTGATGTATATTTTTTATTGTTGAATGGTTAGAATGATCTTTCAAGACTATGCGTTATGGACTAACGCTCCTTGCCAGGTAGCCTAAATGGCGTGATACACCGCCTGGTAGGGTGTGGGGCGGAGGTTGTGAGACTAGACTTTAGACTTTAACTAATCACACTGTTTTTTTTTTCATGTGAAACTATTAAATGCATTAGAGTAAAAAGTGAGTGAAAGCCTTTTACCTACGTGACACGTCATTTTTTCACTTTATAGTAAAACCATTACGAATAATCTAAGTTAAAAAAAAGTTTTAGATGAATTGGAATTGTTTTAAAAAATAGGTAATTAAACCTAAATTCTATATATATAAGATACAACATGCCAAATTATGGATGGTTAATTAAACATAGTAGTGTTTTTAGCAATATCTTAATTCAAAAATCCTTAGCTACTATTTATAATATGATCATAAATTATAAGGATTAGCATTTTAGTATATGATTAATGATTAAAAGTTATCATATACAAAAGTGACAATACATTTATTAGTTTATTACATTTCACTTGAAACATATACTTATCATGTGAGTTTGAAACCTCGGTTTTGTTTGTACTCACTCTATTCATAAACCCAAATATTGAAACTTTGAAATTAAGTGTGACTCGTTTGTACTATGGTAAAATGGGGCTAGTGTGTTACCCCATGATACATGTATATTTGCTTCAAAACTAAAGATGTTAATATGATATATGATACGTGGTCGAAAACCGGTGTTTGTTTAGGTTTAAGTTTATGTTTTTACGTGACTTTTAATTCCGAGTGGTCTACTTTTAATAAGATTTGTGTTCTACAGGTCTTATGGAGTTTAAGGAGCTAATTGAGAGCCAAACGGAGCACCAGGACGCGAACTGAATCAACCGGGACCAAGAAACGAAGGAAACAGACATTTGAGTTTATAGGCACTGTCGCCGACGCCCCATGCATGTCTCCATCGTCAGATTTTCGCGTAGAAAATAGGTTTGTACGTCGGGAGAAAAGCCAATATACACATGCCGTCGCCGACGGGTCATCAGGCCGTCGTCGACGGGCCTTCTGTTGCTGAATTGCAAATTTTGTGATTTGGTGAGTTAGGGGACGGGTTTAAACATGGTTTTTGACCTATTTTTGATAATAACGAGTTCTTGGAGTTGAAAACTTGTTCTTGGAGCCACAAACCATCACCATTCCATTTAGAATCATCCTCCATACATCTGAATCACGCACCTCGATTCTTAACCTAGATCATCATCATCATCACCATCATTCATCAATCACCAATATCATCATCACCATCATTCATCCTAAACCCTACTCACTCTTTACCTCCATCTCCAAGCATCAAGATGTACAAGTTCAAGGCTCAATCATCTAGTGATCAAGTTCCTTCAACCATGAGTGTAACATCCGTCAAAAACGGATTTACCAAACCCGCTCCGTTTATCAACCGAACAGTCAGTTAAAATTTTCGTTGCGAATTAAAAGCCCAAAATAATTTTAAACGATACGTAATCAATTATTATGCGGGGATATATATTTAGTTTTTGAAAAACTGATAAAAATCGCAAAATAAAAATGATTTGCATCTGCCGGGTTTCGAACTCGGGTCTATAACCGGCTCAACAACAGCTTATCACCTAGCCGAACAACCGCTCCGGCGCTTTGATTTTATGGTAATATCAGGAAACATTTAATTCAAATATTCAATTTCCGAAGTTAAATTCAGTAAATTGCGCCCAATTAGCAGTCGTCGGAAATCCCGACGACTTCGCCGTTTAATTACGTTTTCGCTCAAAATAACCGAAGTCTTAACTCTCACAACGGTTATAACCGACGTCTGAACTCGCGACATCAGCCATAACCGCCGGAGAACGGCTGACTTCGAATTTAGACCGAATTCAGACCCCATTCCTCTCAATACTACCCTATAAATTCACCCACAACTCGCCAGAAACATTTCACACTCAAATCGCACCCTTTCTCGGCGAAAACTCACTCGCCGGAAATAATTTATACTTCGCCGGAAAACCGTATCAGTAATCTCTGAGCTTTACTGAACCCCCTAACCTTTTACCGAAGTCACCCACAACCTTTGTAAGCTTTCGGAAGACTCTCTGCTGCAAGACACTCGTCGCCGGAAGAACTTGCTGCCACCGGAGTTCTGCCGGAAAACAGAGGAGAAACAGTCGGTATTTTTCACGCCTAATTCCTTTCCTTTTTACTTTTATCTCGTCTGAAATTGATCATTAAACGCTAAAGGAACCTGAATCAACTTTTCGAACCAGTCAGTCGTCACTTCCGGTTAAAACCAGTGAAGAAGACGACGTTTCGGTAATGGTTAAGTATAATTAAAATCAAGTTATTTACCGGGTTAGACACACAGTCCAGCGGTGGACTGTGTGCACTTTTAACGCTAAGGTCACGAGTTCGAGTATTGTCCCTCACACGCTGCCTTGATAAAAATTCCTTTTTCAGCAAACTGAACCGGGTTGATTTAAGTATATGTTAAGTATATTGATAACCGAGTTTATAACCAAGTGAGACACACAGTCCAGCGGTGGACTGTGTGTCCGCTAACCCACGGGTCCCGGGTTCGAGACCTGTGGAGCGCACCGGTTCGCTAGATTTAATTCATTTTTTAAAATAAAGGGATTTCTGTTTAATTCTAATTAATGTATATATGTAATTAAAATCGGATATATGACGGGTTAGACACGTAGCTCAGTTGGTAGAGCTGCGTGCACGCGTACGAGAGGTCTCGTGTTCGAGCCTCACCCAGCGCACAATAATATGCCTTCCGAACCGGTCAACGTCAGTCAAAGTCAAACGGTCAAAGTCAACTGTAGCAAAAATAAAATATTTTTTTATTATTTTTATTTAATTATTTTAATTAAAAATCAATTATAAATACTTAAAAATAACATTTTTTAAGGTTAGAAAATAGCCTCAAACTCACAAAAATACACCCAACAATCCTACTAAAATAGATTAATAAAATCCGTTTACTTACCAAACCATAATGCGATTTATCCAGGTTTAATCTCACTCGTGGTTAAAACCACTTCACGTGCATTCAACGTCATCAACCGAACGCACTCAATGTGAGTGAATTCTTACAAACTCCCCTTTTTATTCATGTTTTGGGGTGTATCATGTGTCGCTTAAACTAATTCTCTTATGCAAATTCGTGCTATACCATTTTATGAACTAAATTAGAATGTAACTATTATTGGTTGTGATGTATTACATATTGTCAAAGTAGTATGCAAATTATTTAGGCCCATCAGTTCCTCGTGGGAGACGAGAACAACGCGTGCCTTAAAACTCATTCATTAGGCCCATCAGTTCCTCGTGGGAGACGAGAACAACGCGTGCCTCAAAACTCATACATTAGGCCCATCAGTTCGTAAGAACAACGCGTGCCTCAAAACTCATACATTAGGCCCATCAGTTCGTAAGAACAACGCGTGCCTCAAAACTCATTCATTAGGCCCATCAGTTCCTCGTGGGAGACGAGTCGAACAACGCGTGCCTCAAAACAATTATTTGGTGTTTGTGTGTTCAATATTCAATATTATGTGTTGTGTGAATAAATTTACATCTACATTTACTCATATGTGGTATGCACATTATTTATAATCAATTGGATAAACTTGTTCAAATGTTTTTCCATAGGATTCACTCGCCAACTTTATGTTGATCCAAAAACCCTTTTACACATGATACAGGTGAACATGTTGAAGCAAGGAAAACATAGGATATGCCTTAGAAGAGAACCAAGAAGCTTAGACTGATAGTTAGAACATGTTGTAACATTTATTGTAAATTTCCATTAAATTGTATTAATGAATATGAAACATATAATAAATGTCATGAGCTTTGATGATAACCCAATTATGCCCCGATCACCTTTTCTGTTGCGGGTCGGGGTGTGACAGATTGGTATCAGAGCCATGACTATAGGGATATAGGATAGGTTATTAGACCCTTAGAGCCTATACTATAGTCTGCCTAAATTTTAATTGATTAGGTGGTTACATACAAACTTGTGATATTTATTTGTTTCATATTACAGTCAAACATACATGCTTATATACATATTCGTTATACATATATCAATGTTCATATATTCAATTCATTTTCATACTCTCATTATTCAAGGATTTTGTTGCAATTTTCAAATCCCATCAAAGTAAGTTCTGCGACGGGCATGTAGTAACCGGAAGGGTACAAGTACCGGTAGTCGGGACGTCCTGTCTAGGTTGGCATTCGTATAAATCCAAAATAACGGACCAGTTTGCCTACCTGGGGACTAACGATGAGAGTACGACGGACCTATTAGGCCAAAGCATGCCACACCAAACGTCGTTCGAACTAACCTCACTTTGAGATGTCACCGTGTCCATGCCGGGGCACATTCCGAATATCATACGTTACATATTTCTCGATTTTCTCCGGGTTTTAGTGTACGTAACCAGGCTAACACATGCGAACCATATGAAAAACCCGGTAATCATGGGGGCCCACGTGATTACGAAGGTGAAGTATGGCGGCATGCAAGGCCCAAATACGAGCAAAGCCCAAGACATCCTATGGATGTAGTAGATTTATTTTTCTATATTTATTTTATGAACGTTCATTCCCCAAACACGACCCACGATCCCAAAGGCATCCAACTCATACTCTTGACATGTATTCCTTGTAGATGTCTTCTAACCTCGCCCGTAGGAAGATGAGAGCAGGAAAAGCCCGTGAACGCATGGCTACCCAAATCGCTCAGCAAATGGCGACCGTAATACCAAACATCGTAGTTCAAGTTCAACAAGCCCTTACCGCTAATTCCGTTAACCCAACCCAACAAGAGGATCAAAACACTGTCAACCTTTCAGTCACTAAATGCACCTACAAACATTTCAAATCCTGCGATCCTCCAAAATACGAAGGTACTGAAGGTGTCACCGCTCTCCTCCATTGGTTCGAAGAAATGGAGAACACTTTTCTAAATTGCGATTGCCCCGATGATCGCAAAGTGCGTTATGCTACTGGTCGTTTACTTGGAACAGCACTCACATGGTGGAATACAGAGAAGACCAAACGAGGTGTTGAAGAAACTATGACCTTGACTTGGGAAGAGTTGAAGGGAATCATGACAAGACGGTTTTGCCCAAGAAGTGAAATCAAGAAATTGGAAGATGAGTTTCATGCTTTAAAACAAAAGGAAGGCGACCACACCACATACAACAAGAGATTCCTTGAGTTAAATCAAATGGTTCCCAATTTGTTTACTCCCCTCTACCGTTTGATCGAGCACTACATTCGTGGTCTTCCATCAAAGATTCAAGACTCTGTAATAAGTACATCGCCTGCAACTTTGGAAGCAGCAATGGAGCTAGCAACCGCGCTCACTGAGAACCGAATCCGAAACAAAGATTTCAAAGAGGAGAAGAAGAAGGATAAAGCATCAACCGAAACCTCAAACTCTACACGAACCGAATCCTTTACACCACCTACTTCTAAGAGAAAACGTGATGGGCAAATCTTCGCCGTCACCCAACGCAACCAACCAGCTTCACAAGTTGTACCTCCTCAAACTATCCCAAACGCTCAAGTAGCACCCAACTCAACTTACCCAAACAAGAAACCTTACAATGGACCTCACCCTCAATGCAACACCTGTTTCTATCACCATCCATCTACCTTACCCTGTCGACTATGTGCGAATTGTGGACGCTACGGTCATTTGAGCAACGTTTGCCGCACCTCTCAAAACCAAACCTCAACCCCTACTCAACCCATGATCCAAACATATCAACAACCTCAATACCCCATGTACCCATATGTTCGAGCTTGTTTCAATTGTGGCGACCCTACCCATTTTAGAAACACATGCCCTCGTTTGGTTAACATCATAAACGCCCAAGCTCAAGCAAACCCAGTTAACCAAGCAAACCCAGCTCCACCGCCAGCAAGAGGAAGAGTTTATAACATCAACGCCAATCCTGTTGAAGATGTTAACGGACCAAACCAACCACTTAACTAGCCTTCTCTCACCAAGAATCAAGATTCAACTCCAATCACTTAGTTTTTATGTTTATATCTCGATTTTCACGTATCTCAATTGGAATTTTATCCAAGAAATTTTAATGCAAATTACTAGTTCAGTTTGTTTTATACTCATTGATTTAATATTCATATCATCATACTTCACGACATATCTCAGTTTCATCATTTAAAGAAGTTGAGTTGTGCCTCACTTCTACATAGACTAACCTCTCCATCATATTAAACGAGAGAGGTTTTGTCAAACACGGATACTATCAGAATTAAGACTCAAGCGCTGGTTGTTGTGTTGTTTATGTTGTAGAGTCGCATAGAACTAATCATAACTTGCGGATAAAGTCAAATGATCGGAGGCATTATCAGGCGGTTATGAGAGGTTCCATGCATAGGTTGTTTGTGTGATTAAGTTATTCATTTTCAGTACATGCAATAAGCTCGGCTCCGTTTGATTGAGCCTTGAGCACATAGACAATTTCATTTTTCAGTACATTCAATACGTTCGGCTCCGTTTGATTGAGCCTTGAACGCACAGACATTTCAATTTCAGTACATACAATACGATCGGCTCCGTTTGATTGAGCCTTGATCGCACAGATATATATCATTTCAGTTTTTTTATGTTTGTCGTATTGGTTGTAGAGTTATAGGACTAATCATAATTCACTGATAAAACCAATGAAAATTTGACAAGAATATGGTGGATACGCCGCTGGTACTTCCTATATATAAGTATTCTTGCCAAAGGATCAGAGGCGTTATCAGGCGGTTATGAGAAGTTCCATGTAGGATTTAGTATTGCCTTGGTTGAAATTTGTGTTACATATATATCATCTCACTATTTAAAGAAATTGGAATGTGATCCATTTCTACATAGACTAACCTTTCCATCATAACAAACGAGAGAGGAACTGTCACCATTCAAACATATATACTATCAGAATGTGGATTCAATTATTAGTTGTTGTGTTTTTGTGTAGATTGTAGTAATAGAAGTTTTGCCTTAGGATATAACCATACTTTTCCAAACATATCTAAACTCTTATACACGATATCATTTTAGCGAATCATTCCTGCTTAACAATACTCGTACAGTAGGCAACAAAAAGCGATTACTGTATTAGGATACTTAACCTTTACAAGGAACGTTACCGCCTCAAACAAAAACCTAAACCCTTATTTCTTCTAAGTATGTAACTGTCAAACTCAACACCATCATTCTTTTAGTCAATTATATCCCTATTTAAATTTCGGGACGAAATTTCTAAAAAGCAGGGGATACTGTAACATCCGTCAAAAACGGATTTACCAAACCCGCTCCGTTTATCAACCGAACAGTCAGTTAAAATTTTCGTTGCGAATTAAAAGCCCAAAATAATTTTAAACGATACGTAATCAATTATTATGCGGGGATATATATTTAGTTTTTGAAAAACTGATAAAAATCGCAAAATAAAAATGATTTGCATCTGTCGGGTTTCGAACTCGGGTCTATAACCGGCTCAACAACAGCTTATTACCTAGCCGAACAACCGCTCCGGCGCTTTGATTTTATGGTAATATCAGGAAACATTTAATTCAAATATTCAATTTCCGAAGTTAAATTCAGTAAATTGCGCCCAATTAGCAGTCGTCGGAAATCCCGACGACTTCGCCGTTTAATTACGTTTTCGCTCAAAATAACCGAAGTCTTAACTCTCACAACGGTTATAACCGACGTCTGAACCCGCGACATCAGCCATAACCGCCGGAGAACGGCTGACTTCGAATTTAGACCGAATTCAGACCCCATTCCTCTCAATACTACCCTATAAATTCACCCACAACTCGCCAGAAACATTTCACACTCAAATCGCACCCTTTCTCGGCGAAAACTCACTCGCCGGAAATAATTTATACTTCGCCGGAAAACCGTATCAGTAATCTCTGAGCTTTACTGAACCCCCTAACCTTTTACCGAAGTCACCCACAACCTTTGTAAGCTTTCGGAAGACTCTCTGCTGCAAGACACTCGTCGCCGGAAGAATTTGCTGCCACCGGAGTTCTGCCGGAAAACAGAGGAGAAACAGTCGGTATTTTTCACGCCTAATTCCTTTCCTTTTTACTTTTATCTCGTCTGAAATTGATCATTAAACGCTAAAGGAACCTGAATCAACTTTTCGAACCAGTCAGTCGTCACTTCCGGTTAAAACCAGTGAAGAAGACGACGTTTCGGTAATGGTTAAGTATAATTAAAATCAAGTTATTTACCGGGTTAGACACACAGTCCAGCGGTGGACTGTGTGCACTTTTAACGCTAAGGTCACGAGTTCGAGTATTGTCCCTCACACGCTGCCTTGATAAAAATTCCTTTTTCAGCAAACTGAACCGGGTTGATTTAAGTATATGTTAAGTATATTGATAACCGAGTTTATAACCAAGTGAGACACACAGTCCAGCGGTGGACTGTGTGTCCGCTAACCCACAGGTCCCGGGTTCGAGACCTGTGGAGCGCACCGGTTCGCTAGATTTAATTCATTTTTTAAAATAAAGGGATTTCTGTTTAATTCTAATTAATGTATATATGTAATTAAAATCGGATATATGACGGGTTAGACACGTAGCTCAGTTGGTAGAGCTGCGTGCACGCGTACGAGAGGTCTCGGGTTCGAGCCTCACCCAGCGCACAATAATATGCCTTCCGAACCGGTCAACGTCAGTCAAAGTCAAACGGTCAAAGTCAACTGTAGCAAAAATAAAATATTTTTTTATTATTTTTATTTAATTATTTTAATTAAAAATCAATTATAAATACTTAAAAATAACATTTTTTAAGGTTAGAAAATAGCCTCAAACTCACAAAAAATACACCCAACAATCCTACTAAAATAGATTAATAAAATCCGTTTACTTACCAAACCATAATGCGATTTATCCAGGTTTAATCTCACTCGAGGTTAAAACCACTTCACGTGCATTCAACGTCATCAACCGAACGCACCCAATGTGAGTGAATTCTTACAAACTCCCTTTTTATTCATGTTTTGGGGTGTATCATGTGTCGCTTAAACTAATTCTCTTATGCAAATTCGTGCTATACCATTTTATGAACTAAATTAGAATGTAACTATTATTGGTTGTGATGTATTACATATTGTCAAAGTTGTATGCAAATTATTTAGGCCCATCAGTTCCTCGTGGGAGACGAGAACAACGAGTGCCTTAAAACTCATTCATTAGGCCCATCAGTTCCTCGTGGGAGACGAGAACAACGCGTGCCTCAAAACTCATACATTAGGCCCATCAGTTCGTAAGAACAACGCGTGCCTCAAAACTCATACATTAGGCCCATCAGTTCGTAAGAACAACGCGTGCCTCAAAACTCATTCATTAGGCCCATCAGTTCCTCGTGGGAGACGAGTCGAACAACGCGTGCCTCAAAACAATTATTTGGTGTTTGTGTGTTCAATATTCAATATTATGTGTTGTGTGAATAAATTTACATCTACATTTACTCATATGTGGTATGCACATTATTTATAATCAATTGGATAAACTTGTTCAAATGTTTTTTCCATAGGATTCACTCGCCAACTTTATGTTGATCCAAAAACCCTTTTACACATGATACAGGTGAACATGTTGAAGCAAGGAAAACATAGGATATGCCTTAGAAGAGAACCAAGAAGCTTAGACTGATAGTTAGAACATGTTGTAACATTTATTGTAAATTTCCATTAAATTGTATTAATGAATATGAAACATATAATAAATGTCATGAGCTTTGATGATAACCCAATTATGCCCCGATCACCTTTTCCGCTGCGGGTCGGGGTGTGACAATGAGCGGCTAATCACTTTGGTTTCACCCCGGTGTAGGTAGTTGTTAATTCTAGGGTTTTGAATTGTTATGTGATTTGGCTTGGTGACAATTTGTATTGGTTTTTGAAGTCATTAGCAATAGCTTACATTTGTTTCATATTCGTAAATTGTCGAACAATGATAAAGTTATGATTTTGCGAAATGATTATGTGTATTCATGCATTGTTATGATTAGGTTTAACTTGTTGTGATTATAAAGTGCATTCTTGTCCGTTATTCAGAGCGTTGATAGTTATTGGCACCTACGTCACGGTACACTAAATCCGTTAACCACTATACAATTGAGTTTAATCTAAAACTTATAGAAACCCTAGGTTGGCAATTACTGAAACCGGGTGTGAGCCCTTTTCATCAAATCTTGTTTGAATCGTTAGTTGTGTTTTCGTTAATTATAATCAATCATTCGTAGTAGTTAATCAAAATTCAATCATCGTTGGTTAATTCTATCACCTTTTCTCAAATATCTAAACAATTCAAGATAGCAAGCTTCATAAAACTGTGACATCTTCATAATCAAATTAGTCCATATGTAAACCACATACTCTTCGTGGATCGACCCCTTACTACCACTAACGCATTTGTTAAGGTAATTTGGGCATATAAGTACTATCTTTGACCGGAGCGCGACATTCCGATCAGTATATAGTATTACAAATAATGTTATTAGTTATAAACTTAAGATTGTTAGATCATCTCTAATATGCAAGACAAAAATTCTTGTAAAATATTTTGCCACATCATCCCATTATTCACTCTCTTTCTTCTTTATCTCTCTTCATTTAAGAACTCAATACTCACAAACCTCATTCTCTCTTCACAAATGCATGCGCTTAACCAAGATTATTTTTACCCTCTTTCTACTCTCTCTCTCTCTCTCTTCCAACTCATCATCCATGTCCCAAATGCACCTCAAATGCATTGCATTGGATTTGGTCTTAGAAGTTTGTAAGTCATATCACCATCATCATACTCAGTAAATCTCATCAATAACAAAGCTAAAGTAGGGTCTGAGGATGGTAAGATGTAGACAGCCTTACCTCTACACCGTAGGAATAGAGAAGCTGCTTCCAGTGAAACCCCCGGCTCGATAGTAGTTTTGCATCAAACCTTGGAGATAAAACATACAACACTCAACAATTGAATCAAAGGCTGATTAGTGCATGTACCCCCTTGTCTTTCAGCTATCAACACCACCACATGATGCGTGATTAACCGTCCCCCTCTTTTAACGTTATTTTCACGAAATTAGTAAAATAACGTTAAAATTAGTGAAGGTTCACTTTTGTCTCCCGAGCGCCCACACATATACATTATAAGCGCATACCGCAAGCAGGGTGTTATAATGTATCGGGTATGATTAATTATTTGATATTTGAAGTCGTCTTCTTCTTTTTTAATGAGTTTGTATCGGGTGAATGGAATCCCAACGGGTTACCTTCCTAAATCATAAACATGGATCCTCGATGCTTGTGAGAAAACTTATGAAATCAGTGGGTATGATAATAGGGTACCCAAAGAGTGTGTGATGAGTTATGCGATACGGATTTACAATTGGGTATTATACTAGGAATACCGGCATCTGACTCATATCCAACTTGTTGTCATCCGTAAAGGATAAGTGTAATTATATTACATTATATGTCATCGTTTGGGTAAATTCTACTTGTTTTCTTTCATATTACATGATTGTGACAAATCTTACAATCTCCATTTCATTTCATTAGTCACCTCAAACAATTTGAAAACTATGAGTATTTTCATTAACGTATCTTTAACCTAACAATATCAATATGTAGGAAATGTGACTCAATCAAACGTTAGAAGGTTCAAGACACTGTATGTGTTTGTCAATAAAAAAATATTAATCTTCTATTATTATTATTATAATTATAAGTAGACAATATGTAAATCATTTAGGGCATACATGCTATTACATTATAATTATATATATATATATATATATATATATATATATATATATATATATGGCGTATTCTTATTTCCCCTATATTAATTTACAAATTTGTGCTCCTCACTAATTACTATTTCATTTTCTTTCTATTAATTGGTATAAGGTGACACATATGCAACCACATCATATAAAGGGTTAATAATATATTAAAATATTACCATTTAACCATCCATTGATCATAGTCTTATTATTTTTTGTGTTAATTTTGTTATTTTTTATTTTCTTTTATGCGCAGGTTTTTTTTTCAACTCAAGTTATTTTTTTATGAGTTTTTACGATGATGTTTACATTTTGGTCTAAAATTTTGTGAATTAATACGCTGCAATGCGCATGTGTGGGTCAACATTTTTACGACTATTTTTTCTGGTTTAAGAGTTCTATCGTAACCGGCAGATTCTATGTTTTAGTCTAATTTTTGCAAGTTAACACGTCGTATTTCACGTGCGTGATTCAGTGTTTTCTCATTTACATTTTGGTTTGTTTAACGGTCCCGCAGTAAAGTGCGGGCAGGGGCGAATCTTAGTTGGTGCCTGGGGATGCACCCGCCCACCCCAATGTTTCGGTTAGAAGTGTATAGGTTTCGATTTTTCGTCCGAAATTTTTAAAACTTATATACGATCGCCCCCTCAATTATTTTTCCAAAATATTTATATAATATATAAATTAAAGTAAAGTTTGTTACCACTTTGTATATCCTAAATATTTATACAATATATAAATTAAAATAAAGTTTGTTACCACTTTGTATATAAGTGATGGGTAGTTTGGTAAATATATTTTAACTCTTATTTGTTTAACCCTAGATTACCCACCACACAATAAACTTAATCGTGAGTTTTTATGTGTACGAACGGGTCCATTGAATGAATGAATTTAGTTTTATTTGGAATCATTATTATTTGACCTGACTTGAATCGATAGCCGACCCGAAACACAAAGATAGGGAAAAAATTTAGGTCCCATTACTTTACACCCCTCAAAACTTTTGGTCAAGCTCCGCCATTGAGTGCGGGTCCTAGTTAGATAAAAGTGATACATACTTTTTCTCTAAAGTAGACACATTAAAACATAGAGCGAGCAAAGTGTACATTTGGAAATATGGAGTACCAAATATAGAAAAGAGGTAAGAGACAATGAAGCGAATACACGTGGCAATTAATAAGGTTGATCCGGAGATTGCGAGAAAACGAAACGGGTTCGATGGTCTGATATGGTACAACTGTTCTAAACGACAAATAAATTACAATCCAATTAACATTGAGCCATGATCGCGTGCTTCTCAGGCATTACCTCTTTGCCTGCACCCTTGGATCTAGAAGTAGGGCCCACTCTTATTTTAAACCGTAGATCTGGTCTCTGTTGCACTTGACTTGCCACAAGGGATATCTTTGTCATTTAAGCAGGTCGGCAAAGATGTTTGCCTCAAAATACTTTTAAGTAGAAATATAAAATAATTACCAAAATAATTTTTCAAAAATGACCACCAGTTCAACTTTTTTAAAGTGTTTTAGCTAAAACAGAATAATGTTTAAGTTATTGTTTTATGTTTCTTGAGATATCTATTTAATATAAAATTACATTTAAGTAGAGAATTATAAAACAATATAATTATTTGTTTATTGTATAACTGTATTAATTTATAACATAACCGATGAATAGTGAATTAACGTTAACGGCCGTTAGTATCTTTGATATCCAGAAAGTAGCGTTAGAGAGATACGGAAGAGAGAGACGAGGAAATATCTATAGAGTGAGAGAGAGTGATGGAGGAGCTGACCATGGCCTCCGGCCAGCCTCCTCATCCCGGTTTCGCACTTGGCCGGTGATAATCGTAGCGTTGTCGTACAAAGACGTGGATTCATATGACCTCTTTATCACGCTATGTTTCCAACTTTTCTCTGTATTATGAAGTTACGTGCAAATTATTTAGACGTCATATAATTCTTATAGTTCACTGTTTAAAATTGTTTTTGTATCGGTTTATTTTATATAAAGGATCTTGCTATTCACACACCCCCACCTACCCATTTTGTCTATTCACACACCCCAGTATCTTTGATAATGAATTTGAAACTGATTTTGACATTGATGTATACCTTTTCTATACTGAATATCTATAAGCAATGATTGGTGACATGACTTAATTTCTTTTTTCAGTATACAATTATTGAAACATAATATTTGTTGCTCTAAAAATTATAGTTCTTAGGGGAAAGGGAGTGGGCAACAAACTCGATCGGCAAACGGGTTTGTCGCGCGGTAACACCGCCGCCGACACCCTTCGCCAATCGGCAAACTTGGTCAGGCGGCAAACCTTTATCACTTCGGTAAAGTGGTGGTTGTTGTTGGTTTTGTTCGTTTGTCATTAATTAAAAAAACTTAAAACCCAAAAAATAAAAAAACAACAAAAACATTAATTTTGTTTTAAAACCCAAAAACGATGGCACGCGGGCTCGGTTTTTCGAAGCTGCATTCGTGTCCGCAAGACGTGCGGGCATGCACGAGCCTAGCCAAATTCCGGTTGGGTTGCACCTCCCCTGCGCGCAGGTAGTACTTGTGGTAAAACATGACACAAACAGTTCAATGGAGTGTTAGATTTTAATCTTATAAACAACTTCTTAGTTTGTTCCCACACCAATGTGGGACAAAGTAATTATTTTGAATTTTATGTTTTTTTTTAAGTTAGAATTTAATGTAATGGTTTTTTGTAATTAATTTTAATGTTTTAGTTGTTTTATTTAAAAAAAAAAACAAAAAAAGTTTACCAATTCATCAATTGTCTAACCATTGCCAACACTTTGAACAAAAGTTTAAACACTTTAGGTGGATTGACGTGGCACGCTCTTATTGGTTGATTTTGAAGTTTAAACACGTTAGGTGTTTAACCACTCCCTTCCCCCTTAAAATACTTATACATGAATTAGTTCAACGGTTCTTAAATAAATCTTGATGAAGCCACCCACTTACAATTTACAAAGTTACAATCATCATGTGGGTTGAAAATGGATTCATAAGGGTGAAGGGAGTGGTTAAACACTTGAAAGTGGCAAACTTTAAAATCAACTAATCAGAGGATGCCATATCAGCTGACCAAAAAAGTTTAAACTATGACGAAAAGTGTTGGCAATGGTTAAACACTTGAAAGTGGCAAACTTTTGGGTTTAATTTTTTTTTAATTATAACAAACAACAACAAACCAACAACAACCAACTTCACCGAAGCGGCAAACCTTTACCGCCTGACTAAGTTTGCCGTTCGGCAAAGGGTGTCGGCGGCAGTGTTACCGCGCGACAAACCCGTTTGCCGATCGAGTTTGTCACCCACTCCCTTCACCCTAAGTTATATAGACTAAAGTACTAACTAAGCGTCTAAGCCTAAATTGGTTAACCGATAAATTTAGTTTATTAGCCCAAGTTTGGTTTAAGCCCAATTTTAATTCATAGTGTCGATTGTCCAATGTCTATTGTCTGACACCCTAATTTTGTAAGTGATGATATTAGTGAAAATTGATCTTTTCCAACTTACAAAACATGGAGGATAAGTATTACAGATAACTTGTTAACGTGTTTATTTTCATTAATGAAATCATACTTTTTGAATTAAGTTATTTTTTACTTTAACGTTTTTGTGTTAACGTTATGGATGTGACACTAAATGTTAGTCATTTGTTTATTATAATGTTTGGCTAAACTTTTTGAAACAACTTATTGACTTATTGGCTTTTTTGAAAAGTCATAAGCTCCAAAATGTATTTGGCAAAGAGAGTGTATATGAGGGGAAAAGTGATTTTCCAAAAAGTCACTCCATTCACTTTTCCAAAAAGTCATAAGTCACTTTTATAAGCTAAGCCAAACATGCCCTAAATATTACAGATTATGTAACAGAATTTACTTCATTTAACTATTAACAAATATATGTTTCACCCTAGTGTATACCTCTATGATTATGCTAGAGAACGATGTAAGTTTACTCACGTGAAACGTAAAGTTATGATTGTGTATCTACTTTTGCTCGTGTATATGACTTTATCTATTCAATATCGGCTAAAGACATGGTGTATGCAAAGTACCACTCTTATATCATCAACAACCATACTTCGATCGTCAAAATTAAACATATACGTGAAATGAACCCGCTTAGTATCCATTTTATACGTGTATTATAGAGGTGGAAATGACAACACAATACTTGAATTCCCCATTTAAGGCATCAAGTTTTGACAATGAGTAGCACTAATTCATCTCTTTAAAACACAAACATAAAGCGTTTCTCATACATTAGTTGTATTTTATCGAATGATAGTGATCCAAACATATCAATGATATTTAGAATCAATAGATCACTACATGTTCATGGTTGGCTCGTACGCCCAATCACACGACTGGTGTGATGCAACATTAGAAACGTATCAAAAGCTGAGAGCATGGCTAGTGATACGTCATAAGTGTGTATAATCATGATATATGCTAGAAAATGGTGGGTATATGTTCAATTTGGCGCTCGTTTACAAAAGAGTACGTCTTCTAACCCTTTTAATGAATTTAAACTATATCATCTTTGTATTACAACGTTTTTAGAGGATTGAATCGTTTTACTTTGTTAATAATATAATAATTGCATTTTACGAAGAGATTGTAGGGATGGTGGAAGTAGTGTAGCCAAATGTTCTCAAATAGCACTTTGTCAATTTGTCACCATGATAACAAATACCATACGTTCTTACGATTTGTACCTTTTCAACATATTTACGTTGACACATGTTAGTGTCGGTACTTTGTCGCATGTTGCTAGGTTGATAGCGTCAAAAAATTGTTTTCAACTTGTTGTCCGTCTACCTGTCATTAGTCTGTAATCGTCTCTGTTTTAAATAATACGAACGGATTCGTTAATTTAAAAAAAAAACTTGTTACTTTAACGTCCAAAATTAACAATATAATGCAACATTAGTACTATATAGTATTTGTTGTAATATTTTTTTTTCTTGATAGAGAGCGGTGTTGAAGAGATCACTATAGAATATAATCAATTTAATATAAGCTTTTACCCTAACAAAATATGCTCCTACAAACAGCTGATAAAATGCATAATTCACATCTTCCACCAAAACTTCTATTTTACGACCAAACATGTAATACATTCAAATCATGTTGTGCTCTTAATACCGCATTAACTTTTAGACACTATAAACTTAACATAAGGCAACAGTGTTTGACTACGTAAAATATCGTTAGCATATGCTCATAAAAGTAGTTAAACATGGATGCAACTACAGTAGCTTTTGTAGTGTAGCTTTTGTATCCACCAACAATGTATTTTATAGAATCAATGCAAATATGTATATAAATAACTAAAGTAATTTTTTTAACGGCAACCTAATATAACTCCTAAATGCTTTTATATTTGTATCTTACAGAATTTGAACTCTGTATCTATTGGATAGAAGAGACACCTTACCATCATACTATGTCCTGCGGGGACAAATAACTAAAGTAATGGTTGAGATATTATCTTCACTTAAGATCAACAATTGTTACATTATTATATCAAATAAATATGTAGGTAGAAAAAAAGTGCATCAAATCCTACAAACCAGGTAGAATCGTTTTCATTTCAGCACCAAAATTTTATAGCACGCGATAGAAAGGTTCTAAGCGATTGTTGATTCGCGTATAAAATATAGAATGTGATTCACTTAGGAAATCAAATGCATTTTAATGAGTATAAAGTAGGATACACTAGCAAGAGAAAAACAATTTAAGTGGTAGTCATGCCACCCTCATAGGTTGTAAAACAACTTAAGTGGTAGGACTTTTAGTAAAGTCAACTAAAAGTCTTTTCTAATGATATATAATATAAAATAAAATACAAATTCCATATATTGGTATCCTGAAAAGAGACATGTACAAATTCGATGAGATAGATTCTGGATGATAGAAAAAACTTTCAGAAGCTACAGTTAACCAACTTTATGCACAAGTTCACATGCCCCCGTTTATGGAAAACAAGATTTTTTTTTCTGATAAGCGAATGGAAAACAAGATTTATACGTCGAAATAAAGAATATTTTTACAACTCTACAAGAACATACAACACACATTTCTAAGTACATTGCATAAGACGTATAGGTGAATAACAAGACATGTTTGACCTAAAGACATGTTCATACCTCTAGCATTGACTTAACCGTTGGGTCGCACGCTCGAGACTTGGTCTATGTCGACTTAGTCTATGCCAAGGCCCAGATGACCCATGGGTCCAAATTCCAAGCGTAGCAATCTGTTTATGCAAGGCCACAAGGTTCACGAGGGGTGCAGTTGTTGGCCGACCATGAGCACACTGAACCACAACAAACCAAAATCACATGTTATTCCAAGGTTAAAATTCAGCAACTCAAAAATGGTGAGAGAAAAGTAGTATTTTGCTTGCGTACTCACCTGAAAACACATTGAAGTCTTCTTAAGCTCTTCAACAATAAGAGAACATTCTGAAGGGAGTAGTGCATCTCCGAACATGATTGCACCTATTTATGAAATCATTCATTATAGTAAGAACATGTATTGTTGCATACACTAATACTTGTAGATAAGGATGTATGTTTTTAGAGATGTGGAGCTAGATTCTTGAGATGTAGAGGACTGTACCCCTGCAAGCTTTGAAATTTAGAACCCGAAGAACGGCTGGTGGTATTGCTGATGATCCATCAGTATCAGCAAGCTGGTAAATAAGTATAGAATTAAAAAAAAAACATTGCAAATGAGAAAAAAATAACCAAAATTTTCAAAGATAGAACTCAAAGAATGTCTCAGCATAATAAGAATGATGTTACAAACCTGTTGAAGAAATTCTAGAAGATCCACATCAGTTAAATTGACACCCAAAATACATGGCACCTGTATGCCAATTAAAAATTGGGTGTGTTACATAAGTAAAGACCTAATATACAAGCGTTTTCCCTTAATATATTGCAAACAGAGAGCGATCATTTAATCAGGAGGGATGCGTTAACTAATAGCTATGAACATTTAAAGGGATTTCAGAAGATTAAATATAGCTCATGCCTTTGTGAATTGTGAAGAAGAAAAAAAGTGACCGGTAAATTAAGAACTCGACTTACAGCAAGTAGTGTGGCAACAGATGGCTGATTGTTTAAGAAATTCAAATTCCTGTGCAAGAATTATGGAAATGTAAAAAAATCAAATTTGTCTTATAAAGAAGTAGGTGAATTTTATTACTTCTTAAAGGACACCGAGCTCTGAGCATGAAAGTTGCAGATCCAGCCCCATTTCTGGATCTGTTCAGAATAGTTGGTCAATAACTGATACCCAATCTCAGGTAAAACCTGTGTCAAAGATATAAAAAGTCAAATCACAAAAAATAATAATAATAATAATAATAATAATAATAATAATAATAATAATAATAATAATAATAATAATAATAATAATAAAAATAACTGTGATAGTTTATGGAAGTCAACATACAAGTTCTTGCTCTGCATCCAGATAGGTGATTGTCTTTGTTTCTCCAGAAAGCACCTACAGATTTTCTGTTTAGTTATACCATATCACATAGTATTCAAAAGCTCACGAAATACCTTTATACCTTTTCTCTCAAATCTTCAAGTCGTATTCTTTCATCAGCAGCATGCTGCAAACACAACCATATTAGTGATCAGATCTACAAGTCAAATTTATGTTTGACCAAAGAAATTAAGTCCAAATGAATCTGAGAAATTAGAAGAGTAGATATACTTGGTCAATAATAGCAAGTATTCCACCACCCACAATGGGAATAAATTTCTTGTCAACTTGATAAAGAACTCTACAATCCTCAAGACATTTCTTACTTGTAGACTTGGGTAACAGAGAATCACCAGAGAGATGTAATATCCCAGAAGAAATATCAAGTATTTTCTCCTCATTGGCAAGATCATTACGTGTCTGTATACTCTGTCAGTAAAACAAATAAAGTCTCATAATAAGTTGACTTTTTTTGTAAGTGATCAGAAATAAACCAAAAATATATATATAATATCACTCAACTGGAGTCAAAGGACAGCCATTCCGCCATTTTACTCCAAAGTCTAGTCCACCTAGGTTTTCCTTTAAGGGGAAGTCTAAAATATGAGAAATTTAGTGTAAAAATCGCATCACCATATTATGTATGAAAACTGTGTTTCAAATAGGTGATAGAATTACCGGAATCTGTATTGTATACATCAAGACAATGAGTCACCTTCCCTTTATAATCTGAAATCTCGGCTTTACCGATAATTTTCTTCTTATCGTGTCTGAACAGAAAGTAAAACAGCAGCATGAAACCAAATTCGTAGATTCAACCTACAGCATGCGTTATACGTGGTAATGTTACCTAGCCTTAGACTGCAAGTCATTCGCAGATGATTTCTGTGTGTGCTTCAGATGGCTAGCTTCTACACACAAAATAAAGAAAAAGTTAGTTTCTTGAGTGTTTGATCCGTATAATATCACATAGAGATAAGTTGAAAATCACCTTTCAAAGTAGGGGGATCATGAAGTCTCTCTGATTTATTAGTCATCCAACTATTTAAGGCAATGATTTTTTTCTTCTCTTTGTAAAATGGAGGGGCCGAACAGCTTCTTCTTCGCTGCTTGTCCCGAATTTTACAATGAGCTATTTTATTCCTTTCCCTTTCAGCATAAGATAATGAAGGCATATGGTGTGATGCAGCTACAGGAGATCTTGTCCAATCTGATTCATACAGGAAATCATACTGCTGTTGGGATAAAATACCGTCATTTCGAGAATTCTTAATGTTCTTTTCGCAATCCTCCCAGGAAGAGCTATCTCTCATGTAATCAGCGTTAAAGATATCCTTTTCCTCTGCTTCATGTGCAAAAAGGTCAAATCCAATATTACTTTCATGTTCGAAGTGTCTGTTATCCTCTTTAGAAGACCAGCGACTTGATTTAGAATATTGAATTGATGCAACTGGACTGGTCCAAGGACTGTTATCCTCTGTCAAGCAGTCTCCACCGGTCAAAAATGTATCAAATGAGCCTTTTGATGTGGTGATCCTAGGTGGCGACCAAATGGTTACGCCATCATCGAGCCATGGTTTTGAACCCAGTGTGATATTATCATTTTCTTCTTCATCGTCCACTCTATTATCATCCATGTCAAGCCATTTCTTGAACTTATCAGCTTGGAATCTGAATTTGTCATCACCTCTAGTGCTTTTAACAACACGTAACGTATCCATGTGAGAGGAACAACTTCTCATAAAAGGCTTCATAAGATCATCATCAAAATGAAAAGAAATGGGAGATGCATGTTTCACAAGCGATTTATTGCTTGTACTACAGCCAGTATGCAGAGTTTTTGGGTGCCACTTGGCATCTTCGGAAGTTACGTAACCAAAATCTTCAAACTGTACAGCATTTCTTTGAGATCGATTACATGAAAATCTACCTAATGTCATATGCTTTGGTTCTTCTGTGGGCATCTCTAATTGGGGTGAAGAAAGAATAATGGAATCCTGATTGCATTTTGTCACGCGCCTCTTCTTTGGAAATCGCTCATTATTCAGTATATCTGTTTTACACGAGTTTGGCAGCAGAAGAATCCATGTAACTAAAAAGGTATACGTATAAAATTGATATTAAAAAAGGAAGACGAAGTGATACTACCATCTTTGGTTGAAAAAGTATCAGCTTCATTCCATATATCATCTTCTTTAGACATACGAGCACCTTCACAGACTGGCAGACATCAGAAGTTTAATTCAAATACTGGATTAGACGATTAGTTACCAAACACTTCAACTGGTACCAACTATGATTAAATTATTTAAAACTAATGTCTTGAGTCAACCACAAGTCATACCTTCACTCCAAACGCATGAGACAGCTTTCTTTATGAAATTAAATACAGGATCCCAATCCTGCAACATTAGTACAGATGTTTAATGGTCAAAATATATTTCTAAGAGTAAAATGTCATTTTTGTTCCTCAAGTTTGGCCAGTTTTGCGGATTTCGTCCAAAGTTTTGTTTTTTCCACGTCTAGATCCAAAAGGTTTAAATCTTGCAATTTTCATCTTGCTCGTTAACTCCATCCATTTTTCTCCGTTAATTCAGGGTTATTCGTCTTTTTTAACTTAAAGGGCAATTCGGTCTTTTTCACTTTATGTACAAGCATTTAGCATAATGTACAAGTATTCAAAATACCCTTGCAAAATGAAAAAGACGAAAAATACCCCTGACTTAATGGAGAAAAATGGATGGAGTTTACGAGCAGCAAGATTTCAAACCTTTTGGTTCCAGATGCGGAAAACAAACCTTTGGACAAAAGTCGCAAAACTGGCCAAACCTCAGGGATGAAAATGGCATTTTACTCTATTTCTAAACTCCAAAATGTTTCCCGGGCATACAAGTCTACAAGCATGTATACAACGGAAGTCAAAGTTCATAAGCATGTACACAAAGCATTTGAGCATAAGGTCAAAGGTCAGCAAAAATATGAAGTCAACACCAAAGTCAAAGGTCATGAGCATATCTTACCTTGAATTCAACACAAGTCTTGGCAGGTTCAAAACTCAAATCATAATGAGCTCGGGGGCAATTTAAATTCAATATGTAAGTTGGAGATGCCTGAACCCTGCTCCGCTTTCCACATTGAGACCTAACATCAGTCTTTAACGTATCTGAACTCTCATGCATGGCAGCTAGCTGACTCAGCAATTTATGTATCGGGCCTCTTGATATATATCTTGAATTGATATCTTTGTTCAAAGGTAAAAAAGAACAAATGCGGTAATATATTCTAATATATTCTTTACCCATTTATCTACCCGTAAGACCGTTACATTGAAACATAGAAGCAATGCAAGAACATGGATACAGAAATATTGGAAAGCCTGCAAAATAAGCAACCTTTAATAGGAAATAAAGGATGACAAAACAGAAGAAAATAAAGAATACCTTCAAGGAGAATGTTTCATAAGGGCTAGATATGTATCCAGAAAGCTTTAATTTTCCATCACATTCATCCAACTTATGTAGAGAACGTGAAACGTCAACTCCAAAACCGCTTGTTAATAGGGCAAAGGAGAAGATGAAGGATGCAAGCTAAGAAGCTCATCACCACTGCATGAAGATGAGACATTAATAATTGAATGATTAACTTTTAAAAATAGTAATTGAACATAAGCTGCAAGTAAGAAAAGTGAGCACCTCTCAACATCAACCAGTTTGAAGCAGGTTGCCAGGTGGACAAGAGCAATATTCAGTATGCATTCTTTAACAGAGTGCAGAACCTTTTTGGGGCTTTCAATATATGCGATACCATAATGAGATTATATCAGCATAAGGAATAAGCAGTTCCATACAACAGCTAACGATGATTAAAACAGTTTATGTTTACAAGTTAACAGATGTGAAAAGAACCTGGAATGTAAATGCCTCCTTTTAACTGGTTGGTTATAGAATAAATCGCGAACGACAACTGCAATAACCAACAATATACTAACATATGGTCAAACCTTCAAAGTGAAAGCAATGACACGTTCTTGTACATCACTTGAGATTACATTACCTGTTGTGCCAACATCTTGTCTATCATCATCAATTCCTAGATACAAGCATTTGCACCCCTGAAATTAGGAAACAAAACTGTGAAAAATAAGGAAAGGTAATATGCGATGAAATGTTAATATTGAACATTAAAAGAACTCATACCTTTATGACTTTGTGGTAGCCATTTGGCATTCCATGAGCCTTTGTAAAAACTTCCAACAAAGAAACATCAGAAATTGAGCTTAGTGCTTCCCCACGGAAACCAAAGCTTTCCGGAATAGTGTTCATACCAGCCAGCTTCTCAACCTTAGATGTTGCTTCAAGTAACACAAACATAACAAAACCATACGACTTAATAAGCATTCTATAATAATCATCTGGCAACTAACTATTTTGAAATGGGTATGCAGAAAAAACATAGGTGTTGTGTTAATGGAAATTATACTATAATAAGAAAACAGTATTCCAATTACCATATCTTTCTCCCAACAACACCAGTCCATCCCGTGTAATACCACAACCTGCAAAACTATCTTTTAGAGCAAAAAGAGAAAAACAGAGATGGAAGTTAGGTCACGTGTCACTCTAGTGGAATTAAGGTGGGTTACCATTGTCAGTAACTTTTATGTAGTTTGTCCCAACGCCTACAGCCACGATCACCTACAGAGACAAATATTGACTTCAACAATTCGCAATTGTGAAGCATGAAAAAAAAATTGATTAACCAAAATTACATAGCAGTCCAATAATGTGCGTATAATCAGAAATATATGTAACAAATCTCACTGATACACAGGAATCATGACAACTCTCACCAGAAAAGCATTTTTCAATTTTCATAACTGATAACTCAATAAATTTGGTTGTTTAAATTATGAAAAAGAGATCTACATAAATTTATGATTACCTTTGTGGCACCAGCATCAAGACTGTTGAATACCAATTCTTCTACAACCCTAGTCAAATCAAACAAAATAACGCCAGACCGCATAGAACTGCGAACAGATTCCGGCAATACCTTGATGCTCCTCATCAATCTTGCCCAATAAGAATACAACCGTACCAAGTCTTCATTACTCTACAACTCTTATAACATAAACCAAAATTCATCATATCGATACCGATTAATATTTATTCGTAAAAACTTCAGTACATACATTACAATCGTAAACCACAAGTTACAGAAATAGTCCTCTTCTCAATCCCATTTACCCAAAACTTATATCCGTACACAGTTGGTGAAAACCCTAGATGATTGAACAATTGATCTATTGTAAGGTGTAACAGAAACAGTCACTCGCAACGTAATTAATATTTATCGGTAAAAGCTATACTGCATAATTGCATCATCATATACCTAAAAACCCTAGAATTGGACCTCTGTTCAGTTACATTTAACCAAATAATAAAACAGTGATTTCGCTATGCGATTGTTGGTGAAAACTCAAAATTGGAGAAAACTATAAGTAAAACTAATTGTATATCGTAGATTCTTTCTAAGATACTGAATGCACAACACTACGCACGCATAGATATAGCGAGATGTATAAGTAAGTGTATGTATGTAATGATTCGTATAAGTGAAGTGAATAATGAAGTCGAGCAAAGTAAAACCTTACCGATTGACAGTGGTTGGTGCGGTGGCGGTGGTGGTGGTGATTAGAGGATGGGGATTGAAGAAGGTGAAAAGGGTTTACGGTTTAAAAACCTGAAATTTGGCGGTCGGTGATATACACGCTGTCGAGTACCGGCGATTGTGAATTCCGTTACGTAGTGCCAGGGTGCGCTGATATGCACCGAAGGTAGCGTAACTTTTTATTAAAATAATAAAAAAAATCACTAAAACTAAGAAGAAAATCAAACAAAAAATAGTTGTACGGTACCCACGATCATGGATGAACAAATGATACTAGATAGCAGTACCGAATTTCCTGAACTAAAAGATATTCAATATCAATTTGGCACCGACTTTTGGCGTTTTCTGTACCAAGCCGGTGCCGGTTTTTACCTTCATATACCGATACCGAACATGATCGTACTGGTATTCTGATAGAAGTTGCATAAATGAAAAAAAATGATAGCCACGTGGCATGTATTGAATGGGGAAGGTACTATTCACTGGTGCCTGTTTTTACCTTTATGTACAGATATCGAATAGCACCGTACCGGTATTTTGATAGAAGATGGATAAATGAAAAAAAAGGTGATAGCCACGTGTCAAGTATTGAATGGGGAAGATACTATTCATTAAGTTGGTTTTTTAACACATAGATAATTCAAGGGTTACGGTGTAAATTGGTAAAAAGAAAAAAGTTATTGAAGCACAGGTGTGTATGACAACTTTATTAAAGTTTTCGGGTAGAATTACAAGTGAATATGTGAAAAGAAAAAAAAAGAAGACAAACAGGTCCGAACCCTATGTTTCATTGAGAAAGAGAGATTGATGCAGACCGATATTGAAGAAGTGGCCTTGGCCACGGTTTGGGTGAATAGGTCCGAGGACCTGGTGCTCATAGACATAGAATTTTAAGGTAGAATGTTAGAGCACCTATGTCAACAATGGGGGAATCTGATAGCTTAGTCCACCAAATCTTCAACGGAAAAGTAAGGTAGTGTTCGTTTCATGGATTGTAATGGAATCGGAATGGGAATTCGCGCGGAAATTGAAAATTGATTTGTAATTTAGGTGTGTTTGTTTTGTAAAATGGAATGAAATTTGTATAGAATTAGAATGTAGATTCCCTTACTTATGTGTTATTCAATTTTAGTTCATTTTTTTTGTTGAAACCAACAAAATAAGGAGTGAAATCAACATTCCAATTCCCTTAAGATTCTATTCCATTATGTGAAACGAACACTACCTAAAAGTTACGTAATTATTAGTTATCGTTAAAAATAACTATTTTGTACCTAAGTTAATATAATAATGCAATTAATTATAGAGTGAGCCTAAAACAGAACTATACGAATAATGGAAAAACAATTAACATGGATCAGCCAATGTTGGAAATATTAATGGTGGGAACATACAAGTTGGTATGTTTCCTCCATCCCACATTGGTGGGGGAGGTGAAAGTTGAGTACCTTATAAGGGATTACCCCTTATGGGCCTCCAAAGTGTTAAATGGGTTGAGAAGTGGGTCAAGCCCACACGCGCGTCGAGCCGAGCCGCGAGCTCGCGAATGGGCGCGTTTGAGGCGCGAATGGGCGCGCGATAAAACTGGGATAGAGGGATAGAGATGAATTCGAAACCAGTGGGGGTTATCTCTAGGAAATTCGAATTCGTATGGGATATACCCAGGAATTCAAATCTGTTTGTGATAATGGTTATCCCATTCCCCGTTTTTCTCATTCTCAGTTATGATCTCAAGCTATAAATAAAGGCCTCCTGCTACCCATTCAAACACTCTAATTTTCGCAGCCTGTCATCTCTGTGCTTCTGTTTCTTCTCCAGCTTCTGCGTTTTCTGGTTTCTATTGCTGTTGGAATACCAGATCAGTTCTGCATTAAATCCTAAGAGTTTACGCTGCAGCTCACAGCAGTACGAGCGTGTAAAATCCTTTAAGGACAGGAATCATTCGTGCAGTTCAAGAATCTCGGTTTCTTAAATCGCCAGGTTGGTCTTAGTTTTTGCGTGTTATTTGAATTCGTCCGATAACGGGACAGTCTCCTTCTACCTTTCTTCAATCAGTTTGTTCAAGTTGGAATAAACTGGTTTGGCCAATAACTCGGTAATTAATAATAAAATAATTAATTTTCTGTTTGATTAAATTGTTTTCAACAATCTTAAAGGATTTTATTTTTTGTGTTTAATCGCCAGAAATAATGGACGGTGAACTACCAACAGTTAATCTGAGATTCATGAATCAAGAGTTTGTCAAGTTGGACAGATTCGATGGCCAGAACTATACCCGTTGGGCGGACTGTCACACCCCAACCCGCAGCGGAATAAGAGTCGGGGCATAATTGGGTTATCACCAAAGCTCATGATATTTACTAATATGTTTCATATTTATTAAAGTCAAAATTACATTCCCAAATATTCAAACATGTCCATACAATACAAAGAAAAATAACCAAACAAAACAATTCCAAACTCTAAATCATTTATTCTTCTAGTCCAATCCTAAGTGTTTCTGGCTGCAGCTGGTTCACCTGTATCATGTGTAAAAATGAGGGTTTTTGGGTCAACATAAGTTGGCGAGTGAACCTTGTTAGATAAACATTTATTATTGCTTTACTTATTAGTTTATCAATGAAAAATTGTGCATGATCATAAATGAGCAAATGTAAATAATCAAGCAGTGGCAATAGCAATCACAACTACAACATACAATAACATATGATAGCATACATTAACATACCAACATCACACGATAAAGAACATAAATGAAACTGTGCGATCAAGGCTCAATCAAACGGAGCCGATCGTATTGCATGTACTGAAAATGATAAATGTCTGTGCGATCAAGGCTCAATCAAACGGAGCCGATCGTATGTTGGCACGCCAGGTTCACGCTCATAATGTAATGGGGAACTTGCTCAACGCTCATAATGTAATGGGGAGCGGCGGCCTATGAAATAGCATGTACTGAAAATAATAAATTGCATCTAACAATAACCACACAAACAGTTGAAACAAACTGAATACACATGTTCATGATATGATGTATGCACAATGGTTTAAATATAATATATATAACAAGACACATGATACACCCCAAAACGTGATTAAACGGGGAATTTGTAAAGATTCACTCACATTGTGTGCGTTTGATTGGAGATGATGAGATGCGCACGAGTCGGGGGAAATGAACAACGAGAATTACTAACCTAAATAATAACGGAAAAATATAGTAAATGAGTGGATTTTATTAAGGATTTTAATGGAATTTTTAGATATATTTTTGTGAGTTTAAGGCTATTTTCTATCTTTGAAAATGTTATTTCTAAGTATTTTTAATTGATTTTTAAATTAAATTAAATAAATAAAATATAAAAAAAATTGTTTATTTTGCGTTGACCGTTGACTGTTGACCTGTTGACCGGTTCGGTCAAAGTGCATGAATGCGCTGGGCGAGACTCGAACCCGAGACCTCCCGTACGCGTGCACGCAGCTCTACCAACTGAGCTACGTGTCTAACCCGAAATAATCTTGTTTTTAATTATATTTATATACTGATTCGATTTAACCAAAATTCTTTTAATTTCAAAAACCTTTTAATTCAACAACCCGGTGCCAGTAACAGGTTTCAAACCCGGGACTTGTGCTTTAACATCACACACAGTCCACTGCTGGACTGTGTGTCTAACTTGTTTAATATACCAATTTTTATTATACTTAACAACTAACGGAGTTAACCCGGTTTAGTTTTAAACAAAAAGGCATTTTATTACATAGGGAGTGCGTGTATCAGGGATCGAACTCGTGACATGAGCGTATGTTTTGCACACAGTCCACCGCTGGACTGTGTGTCTAACCCGTTCATATTACTGTTTTTAAATAAACTTATAACTTAACTAACTTCGTCTTCTTCATTCAAATTACAGTCGACTGAATTACTAATCCGTTTCTTGCGTTTACGATCATCAAACATTCATAAGACTAAAATGAAATAGCAGAGACGGTGTTGGAAGTAAACATACCATAGGAATGATTTATCACAGAGTTTCCGGCAATGCGTCGGCTCTGTTTTTGTGCACCTCAACTGAACCAAACAATTAACCATTTTGATTAGCCAATCGTGGAATTGAAGTGATAAACAAACGTTAACAGTGTGATTGAAGGTCCTTACCGTTTCACAGACGGAAATAAAGATTTCCAGAAATTTTCCGGCGAACTGGAATTATCTGATAACGGTGTCTGAATTCGATTTCAATTGAAAGGTTTAAGTTAGAAATAGCTTAACAATTGTTAGACTACAACGGTATTGAAAGAATTACCGTTTTGATGATGAATACGGTTTTTCGGCGAATCTTGCAGAAATTTCCGGCGAGTTGATTTAAGCGTTCAGATGGACTGAATGTATGACGAAAGTGAAATTGAAGGTTTGTATGATGTTTCTGAGTCGCGAGAGGGGTCTTGATTGAAGTAATTCAGATTGTTGGATAGTTTCGGTTATAAAACCCATCATCATCCGAATTCAAGTCAATTCAAGTCTGAATTGATTAGAATTTGTCGGTTCATCGGTTATAAACCTGAATGTGCGATTAATCAAACGATTAGTTGCCGATTTCGGTTTCTCAGTTGGCGCAACCGGTTTAACTAGGTTTGTGTATAAAAGTTATTTGTTTCCTAGAGATGACAGAAAACAACAAGTGGCGGAGTGGTGATGTGGGTGTGTGTTAAGACTTTGAAGTTATAAACCGGCTGACCCGGGTTCGAGTCCCGGCAGCAACATTTCATTTTTATATATTTTGTTTTCACTTTTTATCAAAAATAATTTTTATAGTTTAGTTTGTTTATTAATTATGTATGATTAAAAATCAAAATATCCATAAATACACAACGTGACATTTATAACTTGATATTCGATTACAAAACGGAGCGGGTTTTGGAAACCCGTTTTTGACAAATGTTACAGTATCCCCTACTTTTAGGAATTTCGTCCCGAAATTTAAGTAGTAGGAGGAAAAAGATGTGGGTATTTTTCGTGCATTGAGTCTTCACGTTCCCAAGTAAACTCAGGTCCCCGTTTCGACTCCCAGCGTACACTAACAATTGGAATGTGACTTCGTCGTAGACGTTTCTCTCCGAAGTCCATGATCTCTACTGGTCTTTCAATAAAATGCATAGATTCATCGATCTGAATATCTTCCAGAGGAATGTGGAGGTTTTCATCAGCGAGGCACTTTTTCAAGTTCGACACGTGGAATGTGGGATGAATCCTGTTGAGTTCTTCTGGTAGATCAAGCTTGTATGCTACAGGTCCTACTCTTTCGAGTATCTTGAAAGGTCCTACGTAGCGTGGTGCTAGCTTGCCTTTTTTACCAAAACGAACTACTCCCTTCCACGGTGATACTTTTAGTAGTACATGATCACCAATGTTAAACTCTAAAGGCTTCCGTCGTTTATCTGCATAACTCTTTTGACGACTTTGAGCCGCTAGAAGATTGTTTCGAATTTGATGGATCTTGTCTGTGGTTTCTTGGATCAATTCTGGACCAGTAATTTGAGCTTCCCCAATTTCGTGCCAACATACAGGAGATCGGCACTTACGACCATATAAGGCTTCAAAAAGTGCCATGCCGATGCTTGAATGATAGCTGTTGTTGTACGAAAATTCAACTAATGGGAGATGAGCGTCCCAATTTCCCTTGAAGTCTATGACACATGCTCGAAGCATATCTTCAAGAGTTTGAATGGTGCGTTCAGATTGTCCATCAGTTTGAGGATGATAGGCGGTACTGAGATCTAATCGCGTACCCATAGCGGATTGTACTGCTTGCCATGTTCGTGAAGTGAAACGACCATCATGATCAGAAATAATGCTTAACGGTACCCCATGTCGGCTTACGATTTCGCTGATATAAATACGAGCTAGCTTTTCGTTCTTGAAATCTTCGCGGATAGGAATAAAGTGAGCTGATTTTGTAAGTCGGTCAATTATTACCCATATAGTGTCATACCCACCAGAAGTGCGAGGTAACCCGGTAATGAAGTCCATGGTTATATTTTCCCACTTCCATACAGGTATTTCAGGTTGGACCAGAAGTCCTGAGGGTCTTTGGTGTTCAGCTTTCACCTTGGAACATGTAAGGCACTTAGAAACAAAAACAGCAATATCCTTCTTCATTCCAGGCCACCAATAGGTATATCGTAGGTCTTGATACATCTTATCGGCTCCTGGGTGTATGGAGTATCGCGTTTTGTGAGCTTCATTCATAAGAATTTCACGAAGATTGTTGTGGTCAGGAATCCAGATACGATCTAGGTAGTACAGAATACCGTCAGATTTAGTTTCAATTTTTAGTTCAGCTCCACAGGACATCTCCTTTCGTACATCATCTTCCGTTATTGAAATGTGTTGGGCTTCTCGAATTTGTTCTTTAATGTCGGTTATAATTTGCGAACTTAGAAGACGAATGGAGTTCGCATAACCCTTTCGACTAAGTGCATCAGCCACCACATTTGCTTTGCCAGGGTGGTACCGAATTTCACAGTCGTAGTCATTTAGAAGTTCGACCCATCTTCGTTGCCTCATGTTTAACTCCTTTTGATTGAAGATATGTTGAAGACTCTTGTGGTCAGTGTATATTTCACACTTAGTACCATAGAGATAATGTCTCCATATCTTAAGAGCGAACACAACAGCTCCAAGTTCTAGGTCATGGGTGTGTAGTTCTTCTCATGCGTCTTGAGTTGTCTCGAAGCATAAGCTATAACTTTTCCTCTTTGCATTAGTACGCAGCCTAATCCTTGCCCTGACGCGTCGCAATAGACCACGAAATCATCACAACCTTCAGGAAGAGTGAGGATTGGTGCATCGCAGAGTTTTTGTTTAAGGGTTTGGAAGGCTTCTTCTTGCTTGGGTCCCCATATGAAAGGTTTTCCCTTATGAGTTAAAGCCGTGAGTGGTACAGCAATGCGAGAGAAGTTTGAAATGAACCGACGATAATAACCAGCCAAACCAAGAAAAGATCTTACTTCAGTTGGTGTACGTGGAGCTTGCCATTCTTGTACCGCTTTGATCTTTGAAGGGTCGACATGTATTCCCTTGTCATTGACTACATGTCCGAGGAATTGCACCTCTTTTAACCAGAATTCGCATTTGGAGAATTTGGCGTAAAGCTTTTCCTTCTCTAGAAGTGTAAGGATGAGTCGAAGATGACGCTCATGATCAGATTTAGATTTTGAATAAATAAGAATGTCGTCGATGAAAACTATAACAAATCGATCAAGATAAGGTTTGCAGACTCTGTTCATTAGGTCCATGAAGACTGCTGGAGCGTTGGTTAAACCAAATGGCATGACCATGAATTCATAATGGCCATAACGAGTTCGAAATGCGGTCTTTGGGACGTCTTCTTCATGCACCCTAAGTTGATGATAACCAGATCGAAGGTCGATTTTTGAAAAGCAGATGGCTCCTTGAAGTTGGTCAAGAAGATCACCAATGCGAGGTAAAGGATAGCGATTCTTGATTGTTAATTTGTTTAGCTCTCTGTAGTCGATGCACATACGAAACGATCCATCTTTCTTCTTTACAAAAAGAACAGGTGCACCCCAAGGCAATGAGCTAGGACGTATGAATCCCTTGTCAGTCAACTCTTGTAATTGACTGGCTAGCTCTTGCATTTCAGAGGGGGCTAACCTATAAGGAGACTTTGCAACTGGTGTAGCACCAGGTATAAGATCAATACGGAATTCGACTTCTCTAACTGGAGGAAGTCCTGAAATGTCGTCAGGAAAAACTTGCGGGAAATCTTTTACTACTGGAATGTCTTCAAATTTCTTCTCCATAGTTCCCTTTTTGATGATATGAGCTAAAAACGCAACATAATTCTTGTGAAGATATTTTTGAGCTTGAAGACAAGACATTAAGCTGAGCCCTTTCGACGAGGTTTCTCAAAGATTCGAAGAGTCTGACCGTTTGAAAGAGGAATACGTATAAAATTTTCGCGACATACAACTTCTGCCTGATGTTGACTGAGCCAGTCCATACCAATTATGATATCAAAACTTCCCAGCTTCATAGGAATAAGGTCGACTGAGAAATCGTGGTCGTTTAGGGTGAGTGTACAGTTGCGAATAATAGAGTTTAATGAGACCGGCTTCCCGTCAGCAACTTCTACCGTTATGGATTCCATGAGCTTATCACGATTTTGGTTTAGGATAGGTTCAAATTCTAAGGACACAAAACTTCTATCCGCACCAGTATCAAATAATATGGATGCATATCTACCATTTATAAGGAACGTACCGTTAACCACATTGCCGTCAGCTCTGGCCTGATTAGCGTTGATATTGAAAGCTCTTCCTCTTGCAGGTGGAGGAGCTTGGTTCGCTTGATTCACCGGGTTGGCTTGGGCCTGAGCATGAATAATGTTTACCAACCTTGGACACGTGTTTCTGAAATGGCTTGGGTCTCCGCAATTGAAGCAAGCCCGCATAGGTTGACCCATAGGATAATTGGGTTGGTAATATGTTTGGGCTAAATGTTGGGTGGGTGGTAATAGTAGTGGTTGTTGGGCTTGACCCATTATTTGTTGGTGGGTTTGGGTTGAAGGCTGGTGGCGGTTTGTTCGCTGAGGCATGCGGCAGGTTTGAACAGTATGACCTGCGCGACCACAGCCGGTGCAATATTGGCAAGGATAATCAGGAGAATGGTGATATTGGCAGCGGTTGCATTTTGGTAACGGGCCAGAGTATGGTCTTTTGTATGGTGCAGGTGAAGGAGCGACTTGGGTAATGGGTGCAGCAGGAATAGGGGTGTTGGTTTGTGTAACGGCGAAGTTTCTGGTGTTGCGCTTCCTCTTGTTAGCAAACTTAGAGGAAGAGATGGAATGGTTTGTAGTTTGACCCTCAACAGGGGCTTTCTTTTTCTCTTCTTTAAACTTCCCGTTGCGAATTCGATTCTCGGTCAGTTCAGTCGCTAGCTCCATAGCAGCTTCAAGTGTTATCGGTGAAATGCTGAGAACTGAATCTTGAATTTTCGAGGGAAGTCCTCGAATATAATGCTCGATCAGACGATAAGTTGGGGTAAACAAATTTGGAACCATTTGGTTCAACTCTAAGAATCTCTTGTTATAGGTGGTGTGGTCTCCCTCCTTCTGCTTTAAAGAATGAAATTCGTCCTCCAACTTTTTAATTTCACTCCTAGGACAGAAACGCCTAGTCATGATTTCCCTTAACTCCTCCCAAGTTAAGGCCATTGAATCATCAATTCCCCTCTTCCCTTTTTCAGTATTCCACCAAGTGAGAGCTACCCCAAATAGTCTCCCGGTGGCGTATCGAACCTTGCGATCCTCAGGACAATCGCAGTTGAGGAAGGTGTTTTCCATTTCCTGAAATCTGGATCTACGGTTGGTTCTACAAGTGCGGTTGATATTGAGAAAGTCACCAATCTAGTGGCTAATGTGAGTCTTGGAGATGTTAACATGCTTTCTCAATATACACGCGTTGTGGCATGTAGAGGATGGTTTTTGGATTCTGGAGTAACTGTTCATGTTTGTGGGAATCGTGACTCATTTCTTACTTATGGTCATGTTCCTCAAGGAACAATGGTGGCATGTGCTGATGGACATCGAGTGGAAGTTCGTGGTAAAGGCACAGTGCGACTAAACTTTAAAGATGGTCAAACGGTTACCCTTCAGGACGTGTTGCATGTTCCTGGTATCACCAAGGGTCTTGTTTCTGCTGATAAGTTTGATCGAAATGGGTACAAGCTGGTTCTCAAGAATCTCCGTGTGAAGTTTTCTCTAAATGACATCTATGTGGGTCAAGCAAAGAACACGGGTGGAATGTATCGCCTTGACCTAGCTGAAGATGGAATTGATGAAGAAGAAGACTCGGATGAAGGTGGCGTTTCAGTGATTGATGGGTTTGGGAATGAAAGTGATAGTGATAGTGGTGATAGTGGTAGTGATAGTTTTTATCAATGCAATGCAATTGTTTTGATTTGAATGAAATTATGTCTTCTGATTATATCGCTTGTTCAATTTCTTTATGGCATAAATGTTTAGCTCATAAAAATATTAAAAACATTGAGAAAATGCAAACTAAAGGTTTATTGAAATTAAAAGATAAAGACTTTGAAAAATGCGAAACTTGTGTGAAATCAAAATTCACAACGAAACCTTTTCCAAGTGTCCATAAACGTAATACATCACTACTAGAACTAATTCATTCAGATATTTGTGAATTGAATGGAGTCCTTACTCGTGGGGGTAAGAGATACTTTATCACTTTCTGCGATGACTTCAGCCGATACTTATATGTTTATTTATTGCATTCAAAAGACGAAGTTTTTGAGGCATTTAAAATATATAAGGCTGAGGTTGAAAAACAAAAGGAGAAACGCATTAAAATTCTTCGCTCGGACAGAGGCGGAGAATACTTTAACCGAAGATTTGATGCATTCTGCGAAGAAGAAGGCATCATACATGAGAGAACTGCACCATATACTCCCCAACAAAATGGTTTGGCTGAGAGAAAGAACCGAACCTTGGTAGAGATGGCTAACTGTATGTTAAATCAATCGGGTCTATCTCGTAATATGTGGGGGGAAACTGTGTTAACCGCTTGTTATGTTCACAATAGGATCACTAGTCGTGTGATACCTACGAGTCCATATGAGTTGTGGAAAGGAAGAAAACCAAACCTAGAGTATTTGAGGGTTTGGGGGTGTCTTGCCTATTATCGCGTACCTGATCCAAAGACACTCAAACTGGGAGAACGAGCTTACAAGAGTGTATTCATTGGATATGCTCCGCAAAGTAAGTCTTACCGGTTGTTGGATGACGAATCAGGTACAGTTGTAGAATCCAGAGATGTGGAATTCTTTGAGAACAAGTTTTCTAGAGATGATGAAAACTCAAATTACACCAAGTACTTCTGTGAAAAGAGTCGAACCTTCACCAATGGTTGAAGAACCGAGGAAAAATACTAGAGTTAGAAAAGAGAAAAGTTATGGAGATGATTTCTTTTCTTACCTGGTTGAGGGAACTCAAAAGAAAGTGACGAGAGAGGTCATTTTCGCTGTTAATTTGGATGATGATCCTAAAACTTTCAGCGAAGCAATGTCATCAAGAGATGCTCCTTTGTGGAAGGAAGCAGTCAATGATGAAATAGATTCCATTATGGGAAATGGAACTTGGGAGTTAGCTGATCTACCCAAGGGAAAGAAACCTATTAGATCCAAATGGATTTTCAAAAGGAAGTATCATCCAGATGGATCCATCTCTGCCTATAAAGCGAGATTAGTTGCTAAAGGGTATAGGCAGAGAGAAGGGATCGACCATTTTGATACCTATGCACCTGTGGCTAGAATTAGCTCTATTAGAACTCTAATAGCGGTGTCTACTTTGAAAGGGTTGTACATCCATCAAATGGATGTAAAGACTGCGTTTCTAAATGGGTATCTAAATAAGGAGATTTATTTGGAGCAACCAGAAGGGTTTGTGATGCATGGACAAGAGAACAAAGTGTGTAGACTTATTAAATCTCTTTATGGTTTGAAGCAAGCCCTAAACAGTGGCATGAGAGGTTTGACACCACTGTGACTGCTTTCGGGTTTCGACACAATAGTGCTGATAGGTGTATCCATACTAAATGCGAACCCGGTTATACAGTCGTGATTTGTCTCTATGTTGATGATATGTTGATCATTAGCACTCACCTTGAAGGTATTTCTGAAACTAAGAAATATTTGTCCTCGAACTTTAAGATGAAAGATCTAGGAGAAGTTGATACCATTCTTGGGATCAAGGTGAAAAGAACTGAAAGTCAGATTTCTCTAAGTCAATCTCATTACATAGAGAAAATTCTGACTAAGTTTCAACACTTGAACATTAAAGAGTTTAATACCCCATTTGATCTAAGTGTGAAACTTAATGTGAACTCAGGGAGAGCAGTGGCTCAACTGGAGTATGCGAGTGCTATTGGAAGTATGATATATGCAACACAATGCACTCGTCCTGATATTGCTTTTGCTGTAAGCAAACTGAGTCAGTATACTGTCAATCCAGGGACAGAACACTGGAAAGCAGTGGGTAGAGTACTTGGATACCTGAAAAGGACCAATAACTTAGAACTGACATACACGTCTAATTCCAGGATACTCGAAGGTTATTCTGATGCGAGTTGGATTGATCACACCAGTGATTCAAAATCTACAAGTGGGTGGATTTACACTCTAGCAGGAGGAGCAATTTCTTGGGCGAGCAAGAAACAGACGTGTATTGCCCACTCAACTATGGAAGCTGAGTTCATAGCACTAGCTGCGGCTGGTAAGGAAGCAGAGTGGATTAGAGATCTACTTACGGACATCCGTTTGTGGGATGTTCCAATGCCGTATATTACCATGTATTGTGATAGTGAGGCCACACTATCTAAAGTATACAACGCAGTGTATAATGGGAGGTCAAGACACATAGGTCTACGGCACAATTATGTGAGACAACTTCTTGAAAGTGGTACCATCAAGGTTGTCTATGTCAAGACGAGTAAGAACTTGGCTGATCCGTTTACTAAACCTCTGACGAGAGATTTGGTAGTGAATACCGCGAGAGACATGGGTCTAAAACCACAATAGAATCGTTAGTGATGGAAACCCAACTTGAACTTAGTGCTCCTATTTCTCAAGTTTAATGGGTAAAAACAAAGTCACTTAACGATAGAAGGTACTATCAATTTTTGATAGATCCATGTGAGGTATGATAGTACGTCGTAGCCGAGAATAAGGGTGAGCTAATGCTCTTAACAAAGTTTTGGAGGCAGCCAAGCAACTTGGATGATGTAAAACTTTGCCTATATGATCTAGGGGTGGTGCCGCCTCGAGTGAAGATAAGTGGTTTGTCTTCTAAAGGATCATGAAAAGGGTTTATAGCGCACGACCATATTCGCGCTCATTGAGAACGTAAAGTCGGCTGGTGATGTGTGGGGGTAAACCGAAGGGGGCTATCAGGTTAATGGTTTAATTCCATAGGACACCATCGAATCTGTCTATTCTTGTTTATCAACATAAACTGGGTTTAATCTTCGTGACACCTAGTGACATCATCTGTCTAAGTGAGAGGAAACATTCCAACTTGGTGGGGGATTGTTGGAAATATTAATGGTGGGAACATACAAGTTGGTATGTTTCCTCCATCCCACATTGGTAGGGGAGGTGAAAGTTGAGTGCCTTATAAGGGATTACCCCTTATGGGCCTCCAAAGTGTTATGGGTTGAGAAGTGGGTCAAGCCCACACGCGCGCCGAGCCGAGCCGCGAGCTCGCGAATGGGCGCGTTTGAGGCGCAAATGGGCGCGTTTGAGGCACTTTGCACTTACGCATCATCGCTAGGAGCTGGGGAGCTTTTATTTTTAGCTGGGGTCCGGTTCAGTGCTTTGGATCGAGATCGAATGCGATAAAACTTGGATAGAGGGATAGAGATGAATTCGAAACCAGTGGGGGTTATCTCTAGGAAATTCGAATTCGTATGGGATATACCCAGGAATTCGAATTTGTTTGTGATAATTGTTATCCCATTCCCTGTTTTTCTCATTCTCAGTTATGATCTCAACCTATAAATAAAGGCCTCATGCTACCCATTCAAACACTCTAATTTTCGCAGCATGTCATCTCTGTGCTTCTGTTTCTTCTCCAGCTTCTGCGTTTTCTGGTTTCCATTGCTGTTGGAATACCAGATCAGTTCTGCATTAAATCCTGGGAGTTTACGCTGCAGCTCACAGCAATACGAGCTCGTAAAATCCTTTAAGGACAGGAATCATCCGTGCAGTTCAAGAATCTCGGTTTCTTAAATCGCCAGGTTGGTTTTAGTTTTTGCGTGTTATTTAAATTCGTCCGATAACGGGACAGTCTCCTTCTACCTTTCTTCAATCAGTTTGTTCAAGTTGGAATAAACTGGTTTGGCCAATAACTCGGTAATTAATAATAAAATAATTAATTTTCTGTTTGATTAAATTGTTTTCAACTGCCAATCACACAAAAGCATTGTATACTCTCTTTACAACTGTTACAAGCATGTTTACTTCAAATTGTTCATCTAGGTTGTTATATCATTCATCTTCTACATTCAATTCACTAACCATCATCAACTGTACACACGAACTCATTACGAATCTGGGTGTCAGAGCGTGAACATGTGAGTATGGATCTAGTAACCTTTTTTTAAATGGATTCCTCGTTCATTATTTTTTTATTAATCTGCACATTGTAACAAATTAGTGTACATGTAGTGGACATGTCGTCGTAGCGGGCAAACGAAGAAGGATGTGGTTACTGAGGCCCTTCGCAAGCACACACAATATTGATTTAGTCACGTATCGTTGTGTGAGGATCCTACATCGGCACCATTGGTGGTGCTGATCAGGATGGTGATGGGGTTAGGGGGTAGCAAGGGCGACGACGTGAGTGCTACTAGTGGTGGTTGCAGCTGCGTAGGGACAACAATGGGGTTGCAGCTGCAACAAGGCCCATGGGTGGAGATTACTGTGGGGTGGCGACTAGCAGCGACATGGTGGAAGTTGTGACGTTGGCGGTTTCAAAGTTGGCAAAGGCGACGAGGATGAATGGTTGGAGATTCCAATTCACTTGTTAAATTCAGCTTAGGATGAAAATTGAATTCCTTGACATGAAAAATATAAGTGAATTGATTATGTTAAAAATGAAATTTAGATTCCAAATCCAACATATTATCGAACTAACATGTTAAAAAATAAAAGTCTAAATTCTATTGAATTCTAAAGCCGTGAACCAAACTCACCCTTTGAGTTTAGGTTTAACTTACATTTTGCGTTGATGTGTGTATGTGTATCCTATTATGAGTTATGACTAACATATCTTGATGTATCTTTAGAGTCGGGGATCCCGCAGGAAACAACATCTCTATCCCCTACGATAGAGGTAAGGTGAGCCTACATCTCACCCTTTATAACTATATGTGGGAAAAACTGGGTAAGGTTGTTGTAGTCACTTCATATACAATATTTAAATTTCTGAAAGATAAAAGACTATATGTATAATACCTTGTATATTTAATGTAGAAATTAAATACATCATAGAATATTGTCTGATGTATCACAAGAAAACATTTAAACAAATGACGATTAATATATAATAATTATCATTGAGCCACTGCACAAAATTTGTTAGCGAGCTGCACAAATAAATAATATACCATCCTTTTAGCTCCATAGGTGAGTTCCATTTGCAGAAATGATTTACGGGTATTTTAGAAGGTCTTGGTTGAAAATTTCATGCCAAATTGCTAACTACCGTTTCAAAAATCACCAATCAAACTGGCTAACTTGAGTGGGTCAGCCACACAGGCTAACAATTACCGATTTTTTCTTTTCAAAATCATAGTACTGTATTAAAAATATTAGCCAAATTCCAAATTCCAAGCCGTTGGCCGGCCGTCTGTTAAACCATCAAACTACCAAACCCAACAGTAAAAATCGAACAATATAGATCTCAAACTGGCTGAAACGGCTGGTTTACTTTGTTTTGCTTTGAACGGTATAGTTGAAGAACAATGCTACAAATGATAATAAGTGCAATACTTATCTACAACTCTACAAGATCTATAAAAGGCACTAAGTTGGTGTGTTAACTGTTCTTTCTAATATAACGAATAGCTATGTAAGTTGATCTCACTCGCGAGCAGATTGCACATAGACAAAAATTATCAAATGGTCGTCTTTTTTATATAATAATTATAAGATATCACTCATTTCCGACCTTCTAGAAGTCTTGTTGATTGATTTCAACTGTCAAAAGTTACGTACTTGGTTACTTACATTGTTGTAGTACTGAAAAACGAAAATACAGTGCTTGGTTTGCAGCCCAGGAAAGGATGATGTTTGCTACACCTTTATCCGGATCACAAACGAACCTGCACACCAAATTTATTCAAAATAAATATCCGTTCGAGTAACTCACACACATTGAAGGAAAGCGTAATGGTAATCAGGATGACAGTTCTTTATTGTGTCTTGTAACAGGTTTGGTTAAGCCTGATTTATGTGACCCGCAAACAATTTCTTTGCTTAAATTTTTGTAACTACCTTGATGATTAAAGTGTCAAAAAATATTACAAAAACTATATACTAATGATGCTAATGATAACAATGGTAGTATAGCCAGGGCCGGCCCTGAGCAAGTGCGGGGTGGGCGACCGCCCAGGGCCAAAAACTTAAAAGGGCCCGTAAATTTTTTAAAGTTTTTTTGTATATACATATTATCTATATATATAATCTTACACAAACACTTAACATTAGCTTAAGTTTAGCTTAGTGGTGCGCTTTCCGATTGTTTACGATCTTCGCGCGAGTTCGAGGCCTTCTGCAGGCGATTTATTGTATTTTTTGGTTAACTCTTTTTACCAGCTTTGTTTCTCTGGGCCAGGCCCAATATCCTTAAATTGTTTGCTGAATTGATGTTTTTGTTTTCTATTTTTTTCCAGTTTCTTATTCCTAATTTTTGTTTTCTATTTTTTTCCAGTTTCTTATTTCTAATTTTTGTTTTCTACATTTTTAACTTTCTTAATCAAATGGAACTTTTATTTCAACAAAACCTGAACTAAGTCCTACTATATTCAACTTAATACGTTAAAGATTTATACACAGGGGGTTTTGATAAATGTTTTTTCTTCAAAATAAAACGAGTAAAATTTAATTAATTTAGAGTTAAATGTCATTTTAGTCCATGTGGTTTGGCTGATTTTGCCAGTTTAGTCCAAAGGTTTGAAACGTTGCCATTTTAGTCCGAGTAGTTTTGCAATTTTAGTCCACTGAGTTAACTTTATCCGTTTTTTCTGTTAACAAGAAGGGCAATTCGGTCATTTTATATGGCCGAATTGCCCTTCTAGTTAATATAATTATATAAAAAATAACCGAATTACCCTTCTAGTTAACAGAAGAAATGGATGAAGTTAACCCAGTGGACTAAAATGGCAACGTTTGTAACTATTTGGACTGAAATGGCAACGTTTCAAACCTTTGGACTAAACTCGCAAAATGGCCCAAACCACAGGGACTAAAATGACATTTAACTCATTAATTTAAATAGAAGTTTTTGCTTTAAAATTTATTTTAATACTTGGAGTTACAACTACTTAAAAGACCCAAATTTAAACCCGAACTAGATAACCAATGGTAAAATGACACACTCAGTTTTAAAAAGGCTCAAATTTCAAATAATCAAACCAAATTTCGATCATTTTGCTACACTACTTTTGTTTTATTTATTTTATAATGATTATCATCATAATATGGGTTTTTACTTTTTATATATGTAATTAATGAGTGAGTTAATTACGATTTTTGTCCCTATTGTTTGTCAAAAATCACTATTTTAGTCCATTAGTTTAAAAATTGTGAAAACAGTACCTGTGGTTTCAGTTTCGTAACTATTTCAGTCCAATCACTTAACACAGTCTGATTATTCTGTTAAGTTTTAGTGAAATGACCAAATTCCCGTATTGACCCAACTGGCTATAAATAGATTTTAATAAAAAAAACGCTGGTCACAGGATTCGAACCTGTGACCTGTTTAGAAAGTAACCATTTCTCACACCCTATGCTTTTCCGATCATCTTCTTCGTCTCCGGTCATCTTCTCGGGCGAGCTCTTCATTTCCGGCAAAATTTTCCATTTTTTCTTTCGATTTCACTTTGTTTTGTTAGTCAACACTAGCATCTCCTCAAAGCCTCTCATTTATTTATTTTGAAAACCTTAAAAAAACGTTATATATGCAGAATGTATGCCTCATGATCAGAGGCCATTAGATCCTTCATATGACCATTTCTTTGACCATTAACCCTCTTTGACTAACACCCCACCAACAAAAATACCTTTACAAAACCATTTAAATGGCATTTTATGGAACAGCAATAGCAACATAATCATCATTGGCATCATTTTGGGGTTTCTTTGTATGTACAAGCATAAACTACACATCTTCGGAGCCTTATACCTGAACGACACCAACAATTTTTCCAATCCGCTCGACAGAATAGCGGCGCATGAGGTGAAGAGGCGGCTGGATGGTCCGAGTCGACTGACTGAGTCAACCGATTTGAAAAACAAACCTATCAACGTCGTCGGTAGTGAGATTTGTACTGGCAAGGATTTCTCCAGTTTCAAATAGAGAGAGAGGGGGAATGAGTATGGTGATTAAACATGTTAACAATTTAGCCCCTCAACTTCTTGGTTTGACAATTTAGCCCTCTATTTATTTATATTTTACTTTTAATAACAGGGGCATTATGGTCATTTCATATAAAACTAACAGAATAATTGGATGGAGTTAATGAAGGTGGACTGAAATAGTTACGAAAGTGAAACCACAGGGACTGTTTTCGCAATTTTTAAGCTAATAGACTGAAATAGTGATTTTTGACAAACCACAGGGACGAAAAACGTATTTAACTCTTAATGAGTACATATTACAGGATGAGAGGGCCCGGTTTTTTAATCTCGCACAGGGCCCAAATTTTTTTTAACGTTTTCAGAGACGGCCCTGAGTATAGCAGTCAAAGGCACCCAAGCGCAGCAAGCAAAACCACCTTGCATTGAGCAAGGTGCAAAAAAAAAAAAAAAACTGCCTGAACTGGCTTAAACTAGTCTAGAACAGTCTCAACCAGTCTAAAACAGCCTAAAACATGTCTAGAAGACTACACAGCTAATAATGGCCTTGAATACAAGTGCGCCTTGATTGCCTCGGGCCCTCACTTTATAAGCGCCTGGGCGACCGGCTCACCCCTTGAGCCTTGTAGGTGTCTTTAGCCTTTGACAACCTAGAATAATAGTCTAACTTTTTCTAGTACAACGACTCAGGAGGCTTATGACTTAATGTAAATGAATACATTTTGGATGACTTTCAACCATTTATACTCTGGTTACATGTTTTAATCTTAGATCATTTATCAATTTAGGAGACAAAACCTAAATAGACTCATTTACATGCATAAGCATTCTGGCTTAAAGATAAGCAATCCAACACAAGAATCTTTTTTATATCGTCAAATTGTTTACTGTTATGTTGTTTGTCAAATTGACAAATGACTGACGATATGTCTTTTTAATAAACAACATGATATATAGACATGTTTTTAATAATTTGGCCAAATTCTAGAGTCAAAAGCACTTGGAAACTTACAAGCAGGAAGATTGGATATATCAGCAGAAACAGCACAAGGAATGCCCATGTTTGAAAGAGCTCCCCTTATTAACCCACAAGGGAAGTAAAGATGCATGCCAGTTGTTTCTGCAGCTTTGTTTCCAGCCTCTGTAGCTGAACCCCGAGTCTCTGTGGATGGCTCCCCTGACATGCGTGAAAGCCATGCAAATTTATCATCTTGCAAAACAAATGTACCCTATAATAATACAAATAAGTCACGTCATCAATCCCCCACTATTTTACAGTTGTTATACTATATGCGGTGTGAAAACTGAAACTTGCCCTATGATTAGTCTTTAAATTGTCTATCTGCTTCTTGAACAGCTCAGACCAGAAATCTTTACAGATGAACTTGATTGCCTCCAGGTGATCACTAAACCGTGGTCGTTCCATGGTGTACCTGTTATAAGAAACTCAGTAACAACTATTATCTTTAAATGTAAGCAAGATTCAGAAACTAGACACAAAATATGCAACTTTTTAACAGAGTAATCTACTAAAAGTCTAAAACCAGAAGGCTTAAATTAAGTGTTCAACTTCCTGAAGCAATCATGTTAAGCAGGTCATAAGCTACTTGCCAGTTACCATAACCATGTCATTGAACCATTATCAAAAACTTGATTTAAGGAAAATAACACCAAAGTCAGATCATATCGTATCTGTTACGTTCATCAGCTACCTTTAACGTTTGCACAATACAAATGCAGAATACAAGAACAAAACGCTCCAAAAACTAATATAGCCTCAATTCAAACTCTGTTTTTTTTTTTCAAAATGCACACGTCGTGAGGCATAATGCGCGCATCACCTGATGTGGTGATGAGATCGCAATAAGTGATGCGTGCATCACATGATGCGGCCTGATGTGATCTTAAGCATGATGCAGCATCTTATGCATTTGACCCATATTGAACAAATTGTATCGTCGATTGCAAGGGTTTTTCCAATTTGATTGAACATATCTGAGCAAAGGATTTGAGTATCTTATATTTAGTGTTTAAAAGTTCACAAGTTAAAATATTATTTATAACTATCCTCTAAGTAACGTACGCCGCAACGCGCATCAACTTTGGAATCAAAACACATCTGTCGGTCACACGCTTGAGATTAAAAACGAGAGAGACACTCGTTTTTTGTTTCCAAATCTTAACATGTATGTTAATTAAGCAAGCACTATGGCATTTGGTTTAATGCTGCATTTTGAACATGATAAAACTTAACGACAACGCAATTAGCTAATATTCAGGTTACAATCTAATTCCTAAAACATGCTCAAATCAATCGATAGATCTGTATCCTCTAATCAAATACACAGACATTCACAGTTGATGGATCAGCATTCTAAGATCCAGATGAATAAACATAATCCTATCTAGAAACCGAAAATCAATTCATTCCACAACACAACCGGCATTTCATGATTAATTCTCCAGATCTGTAATGAAATCGAAGTAAACTAATGATGATATACACGTTGATTAACAGTTGATAGATATAGAATCAGTTGATGAAAAAACCGCGATTTGAAATGAATTGAATTGAATCGATACCTTTCGGATAACTGATGACCGACCTGATAACCGATTGCTTCAATTCTCCGAGCGGCAAGCTCCGGCTTGGTAGCGTAGAGGACATTGCAGTATGATGAAACTATTTCAGTGAGCAAACTGTCCATACAGCTCTCTGATACTTCTCTCGCCATTTTTGTACGACGGAGATGATGATGATGATGATCGAGGTTGAGTTTTGTTTCTCTGGTGATTTGATGTTATTCGTTCATGTTACGTTTATGTGAACCCAAAGTTTTTGGGTTTGTTTAGGTTGCGATTACACTAATTGGCTTGTTTTTTTTTTTTTTGCGTTACAAATTAACACTAGATTGTTGCCATATGCCGCGCGTTGCGGCGGCGGTGACTTAGTTGTTTATAGCTTGCAACATGTTCTATGATGTGTAAACCATATGAAAACATGTGTTTGGACGTATCCGATCTAACTGAGTGTAACCTATATAAGCATTGCAGTTACAAAAGAAACGGAATTAAACTCGGGTTGGTTCGTTTAGTGAGGGTTCACATAACCACTACATCATCCTTACATTTGAATCAAGACCTAGCAACGTCAAAACATACAGTAACTCGAATTTGTAATGTCGAATGAAAACGTATTAAATTTGACCAGACTTGTTTCCGAACACAATTTACATCAAAATATAGACCAACAAAAAACATACGTAAAAATAAGAATGAAAACGTATTATACTTGACCAGATTTGTTTGCAAAATTTTATGTCCAAACGTGATTTATATCGTTCTCGTGAAAACGTGAATTTAAGCCCACGCGTAAAAATAAACACGAAAACGCATTATTTTGATCAGACTCGTTTCCGAAAAAATTACGTGACAAAGTTCCGTCGAAACGTGAATTTATAACGACACATACATAAAAATAACCATATAAGAATATAGTTTTTTTTATTTTAAGATAAATAATGAAAATAAGGGTTAAAAAGTGGATAGTCTTAGAAAAACAAACATTTACATGCATACCTACATATATTCATCTATATATTTTTTTGATTGAGTTTAGCGGATTCATTCATAGCTACATAAATTTATCATCTACATGTATACAGGGAACAAAAACAAAAAGAAAATGATATAGAAAAAGGGGAAAGAATGGAACACCTATTGAATGAGAAAATAAAATGAAAAGAAAACAAAAGAAAATAGTAAAAGAAAAAAGTACAAGAACACTTACTGAATAATGAGAAAAAAAAAAAGAAAATGAAATAGAAAAAGAAAAAAGGTATGAGAAAATACCATGAAAATAATGTGGAAAAGAATCAAACCTAAGTCCTCATGTTACAATAGCAAAGACTAAGCCAATCCATCTAGCTAACTGCTTTTACGTGAGTAAACTTTAGCTACTATAATATATATAAGACAAAAGAATATGAGAGGAGGGTTGGTGGCATGTAGTAACCGACCTTTCTCTTTAATATATATATAATTTTAGAGCTAAATGTTTGGTTGGCTCATGTGGTTTACAAAAATTGCAGACTTGATCCTAATGGTTCACTAATTACACACTTAGTCCCAGTAGTTCTAATTTTTGCACTCGGGTGGTCCTTACCACTTACTTTTGTTATATTTTTTAGTTAAGTATATGTGAAATTACTATATTACCCTTAAATAAAAAAACAAAAAAAACATAAAGAAGAGGGACCACTACTCATCTTCTTCATCACTCCTTCTCTCTCTCTTTCAAAAACTCAACCACCACCACCACCTCTCCTTCACAACCTGCAACCACCACCTCCACCGTATACCCACCTCCTCCACCGGTCCTCGGCTCTTTCATACTGCCTACATCATCGTCATAACTATGTTTCATGGCAATTATGTAATGATCACATAGAAATTCATCCATGACAAACCATATCTATCACCTTTTTAGCATCAAAAATCCTTAAAGATATCAATCACTTAACCATAAAGATAAGTTCCACTTATGAACAACAATCCAGATACATGTATGGACGGATTTGAATTTCTTACCTCCGCCAAAAAGGGGTCCTCAAGGAGAGGACGTTTTAAAATTGTTAGCATTGCCACCGCCATCGGCAGCCTTCCCCTGATTTCGCTTCTTACAACAACACGTCATCATTCAAATGGCAGCCACAAAAAGCCCACAATATTCTCTCTTTTATCAATATGTTACCCAATCAGATCTCTGCATTCAAATATACGAATCAACCCTTTAAAATCTAGATCAAACAAAAGGAGCATATGATTCTTGGACTCAATGAGGCATTTACTGAAACACCTTATATGCACAAACAGTTAAACCAAATAACAATGGGAAAACGAAATAATTCGATTAAAACATGAAATTAAAGAAGAATGAATGTAAGAACAAACCCCATAACCACAAATTTGAAGCCAAATGGAATTGAAGAAAAATGATATAGGCAGGAAGAGAAAGAAAGCAGAAAAAGGATGAAGGATTCTTTTCCTGTTTCTCTCCCCTCACTCTCGCCGGATTGAGGATTGGAAACAGAGGTATGATCAATATCTGGTGACGAGGGTGACGGCGGAGGAGGTGGGGATACGGTGGAGGTGGTGGCTGCAGTTTGTGAAGGAGAGGTGATGGTGGTGGCTGAGTTTTTTAAAGAGAGAGAGGAGGAGTAATGAAGAAGATAAGTAGTGGGCCCCTCTTCTTTATGTTTTTTTATTTTTTAAATTATTTAAGGGTAATATAGTAATTTCACATATACTTAACTAAGAAATCTAACAAAGGTTAGTGCTAAGTACCACCCGAGTGCAAAAATTGAAACTACTGGGACCAAGTGTGTAAGTGAACCACTAGAACCAAGTCTGCAATTTTTGTAAACCACAGGGATCAACCAAGCATTTAGCTCATAATTTTATTATCACTACTATTAAGCCATAGGTGATCACCAACACCGAAAAAACTCTTAAAACAAAACGAAGAAAGACAAAAAAATATAACACCGAGTGAAAAGCAGACGTAAAATATTTGAATTACGCATGCTTGTTGTAGAGAAATTAAACCGAAACGTAAAATATAGAAAAAAATAACTAAGTCAATCAAGGACTCGCGCGTTGTGACGAACTTGTCAAACAGAGAAAAATAGATGTGTTGCGAGGGGCCAGTCAAACGAGAAAAATATACGAAAAAATGTTGAACCCCACACGCATGTTGCGGTGCATTAACTCACAAAATTTAGAACGAAACGAAAATATTGAGAAAGATGAAATATATGGTGGACCAAAATTAATTAAAAATAAAAGAGAGTTGGAGTTCAATTGCAAAAGATGAAAAGTTTTGGCTTAAAAGTAAAAAATAAAATAAAAAGTTTAAATTGCAAAAGAAGAAAACTTTTGGGTTAGAAATAAAAATTATTTATTAATCTTAGATAAAGATAATTAATATCTATATACTAGTTATTAATATTAAAAGAAATATATTAAATAAATATTAATAAAATTTGTAAGGTTGAACGAAAGATTTTTTAGAGACTTTTGTTGTAAGTTAAATTAATTAATTAATGATTTTAACCTTTTAAATTACTAAGAGTTTTCCTTTATCCCCTTTCACTTTCTATATTTATCACCATGATCCCTTTACTCCTTATTTACACAAATGGCACTCTAAAAACTTTATGCTAAGGTAATGTTTGACAAGTTTTCTGTTTATGTTTTTTATTTTTTTTATTTGGGTTATAAAGCTATTAATTCCATCTACGGAAGTCCACAAAGGTTTGACCTGTTTTCCATCCATTAGAGGCCTCGTGATTGTAGGGGGCAACATAAGATTGATGGTTGTGATATAAATGTAAACGAAAAGACGATGATAATGCATGGGATGCACGGAGAGCTTCAAACACGTAAGATTTGAGATGTAGGTTTACTCGGGTGACGACTATGAATTCATTCCGTTTGGTGTAGGAAGGAGAATATGCCCAAGTGTTAGTTTTGGTTTAAGATCATCTGCGTTTTTTTCTTGCTCATATGCTATACTTTTGTGATTGGAATTTTCGTGACTACTTAAACCCTACATATATCGATATGACTAAAGACTAGTACAAGATTAGTCACACAAAGGTAAACATGCAAGAAAATGAAGAAATTGCATAATGCTTGTAGTTTCAAGACTCATGTGTTTTATCATAACCATCGTACCCTAATTCCATCAACCGAATACCCGATTTCACACTCCCTGGTTTTTCACCAACTTTACAAGTTGTAATTTATTTTCCATATAAAAACATGTAAACTTTTTGAGTAATTTACACGTTTATGTAGAAAGTCAAGTCATCGGTTTTCCAAAACTTGACACAACCATACGTGTTTAGATTTAAAGGTTTGATATAATAATTTGATTATTCTCATACTCTTTATTCTTTTATCATCCAAGTCGGACTTGGGTTTTTGGTAAGAAATCCGGTGACCGGAAGGTTGAAGGTTGAACGAGGGAGATGGACCTGTGTTTACATCCGGCCCATTCATTGTTGGGCCATTCTTTCCGGGTCAATGTGCAATTCAATAAAAAAAAAAAAAAACGACGAACACACACCCTCTAAGCTACTCCTAATTCAAACAATTATAAATTCTCGATAAGGGTTAACACAAAACCCCAATCACTATCAAATTATATATGTAAACTATATACGTCTATATTACATCCTAGTTAATTCAAAACATAATCAGATATTATTCAATTTCACAAACAAATTATGTAAACAAAACACAGGTGGGAAGAAAAGGGGTAACAAGCTGCAACAAAAAACAACTTCTAATTACTTCTTTTACCCACCCTAATCATCATCCCAAAATTCAACCATGTCAGCTATTACTTTTTTCGGCCGCCGTCTTGGCGGCAGTTTGGAAGAGCCAAGGGTGTTGCAAACACTCCTGTGCCGTTGGTCGTTTCTCAGGATCAAAATCAAGAATAGGATTCAAGAACTCCGCAAATTCACGAGCGTCAGTTTCAGGAAACTTGAATTTGTCAATGAGTAAACGACTCAGTGACGAGTGTTTGAGTCTACGGATCCTTTTAAGGTCACCGTGTCTATCGAAATAATCTTTGGATCGACCTCCTCCAGTGGCTATCTGTATTAAGTTTGGGGAAAAAACGGAAAAGAAAAATAAAATAAAAAAGTATTAATATTAACTGTTTAGACAGGTATCGAAGTGGTTGAATAATGAATACTTGAATATACGTCACCTTCTTAGGCATCTTTCCTAGAAGTTCCATCATTAGAGCAAGGTGGTCCTGCATTGATCATGCCAAGTAAGCAGATAATTCCAGCGGAAGATATTAATGGTGGTCCATAAACCAAAACCTCAAGTATCAATGCCGATCCATTTGCTTATAAATGAGTCGGTTTAGCTTACATTTCTACGTATCAGTTTAAAAGGCAATACGGACCAGGTCAAATTTGTAAGTATCCAAAAGTGTACCTTAAATGCATAAAGTAACAGATATTTTTTTTTTCAAAAAAATAGAGTAAAGTACATATATGGCCCCTGTGGTTGACCAAAATTTTGTATTTGGTCCCTAGCTTTCCAAAATTACATGAATGGCCCCTGTGGTTTGCACTTTTTAACACATTTAGTCCCCAACTTTCACCAAAAGTACGTGGATGGTCCCTATGGTTTGCACTTCATAACACATTTAGTCCCTAACTTGGACCTGCTAAAACCTTTAGATTTGTTAGATGGAGACTAAATGCATTACAAAGTGCAAACCACAGGGACCATCTGTGTACTTTTGAAAAGCTAGGGACCAAATCCAAAATTTTGGTTAACCATAGGGACCATCCATGTACTTTACTCAAAAAAATAATTTTGATCCATTCACTTATGAATGGGTTCGTTTGGGTTATTACGTCTTTATCTCTAACGGGTCAAATAGGTAAAATCAAAACAAGTTAGCTGAAAAAGGAATGGGTCAGGACAAGCGGTCAGAAGTCACCCAAAGTGTAACTCTTATTTCATAAACACTAATCGTTTATAATTATATTAAAACTATACACAGAAAGTGTTTAGATATAAATGCAATACCTCATCTTCGCTGAAACCTGGTCCTGGCTTCGGAGCAAACATCATTTCACCAGTAGCGAGTTCAAAAGCAGTGCAAGCAAATGACCACATATCAACCGGGAACGAGTACCCAGATTGTAGTATAATTTCAGGGGCTCGATACTGTCTCGTTTGAATTTCTTCCGCAATCGGTTTATCAGCCCAACACGCATTTCCCAAATCCACAATCTTACACCTAAAATCAATACCATCAAGGCATCTTTCAGGTTTCACTTCTGGTGCACAACCTCCTATCATACCTCGTCTTTCGGCTGCGATTTTAGCCACTGCTCTTCTCGCTCTCTGCTTCAGTTTCTTTTCAATCACATTAACCGCTCCTCCACCGGCCAAACTTCCCTCCGGCCGTTCAAGAATTGGGGCCGTGTTTGATCTAATAGGGTCTTTCGACGGATTTACAGTAGACATAAGAAGTATATTTTCGGGCTTTAAATCTGTATGTATTATCCGAAGTTCTCTGTGTATATAATCAAGTCCTATCAATATGCATTTGCACACCTCCCTTACTTTATACAAGTTAAGCCCTTTGTAACGGTTATATCTGATGAGATGCAATATACTATCACCAAGAAACTCAAGAACCATGCATAAATGCTGCCCGTTCGGCCCCCTGTGCTTAAAATGATCCACTAATTGCACAACACATTTCTCATTCTTAGGGTCGTTTTCCGTAAGAGCCGAGAGAATCTCAATCTCGTGGAGTGCTGCTTGCACAAATTCAGGTGCACTCTTCTGGATCTTGAGTGCAACATATTTCTACAAACGAATCAACCAAAATTACTATATTAAGAACTATAAATGCTCATTTGCCGCTCATTACACCAAACGAACGGTACTTTCATATATCTTACACTTTCTTCAATTGTTAGCTTTGTATGATCATCAATTCATTATTCATCAATCCTAACACCGATATAACTACATACTACATGATTTTAACTGATCACATAAATATATAAAACTAGTGTGCAATATCAATACAACTACGATCCAACCGCGTATTCAGTTTCCATAACAACTAACTAGAGATACACACAATCGCACATTTAATTAAACGATCTGCATTTGCTATACTTAGGTTAAAAATTATTAACACGATATACTATTCACATATAAATGACTTTCTTTACTTAATTAACAACTATGAATGCTCGATCGCGGCACATTACACCAGACGAATGGTACTTCCATATATCTATACACTTCCTCCATTTATCAATCCTAACACCAATACAACTAAATACTACATGATCTAAATTGATCACATGAACAAAACTAATTACATATATGCGCATTTAAACAAACGATCTGCATTCGGTACAATTAGGTTACAAATTATTCACATATCAATAACATTATTTATTACTGAAAATGACAATTAGGTTACAACCTGCATCTGGATCACATTCACAGATTCACAGATCTCAACAATATGAACTCCAAAACAGAATCATCATTTACAAAACCTAACAAAACAACTTACAGATGTTTGTGTATCGTACGCAAGCCAAACGGTGGAGAACTGGCCCCAACCGAGCTTCCGTTGGGCGATAAACCGACCGGCGGCGAACGAATCACCGACTCTGACCGCGTGGTATCCTCCTTTGCGGTAGGAATCGAAGTCCTCATCGTCTTCAGATGCCGATGAGGATGAACAGGACATGATTGGTTGATTGATTGATGTGTTGAATTGATGGATTGAGGAAGAAGGAGGGAGTTTGAATGATGTTTGAGGAAGAATTGGGAGAAATATGGGGAAAGTAGTGGCCTTCAATCCAAATCTTTCTCCACTTTTTGCTCTTTGTTTAAATTCTTTGGTTCTCTTGAAGTCCTGTCTTTTTGAAGTTTGGTTGATGGGTTGGGTTCATTATTCATTCACTTTTTCCAAACTTGCCCTTCTATGTCTTGGTTGCATAATAAATTAGTTGAGGTTATGAGATAATCATCATCTAAATTGACCTTTGACAAATATTTAATGTTTTTAGTTTCTTTAATGACCAACAAAAGCCTTATCACTCGGGTAAACCAAATGACAAAAGGTTACTCATGCTTGTGAACGTAGACGACGTAGGTAACCTAGTCTGCCACCATTCCAGAGGAAACTCACTGTCTGGGATAAAACCTCTAGCTTAACCCAGAGCAATTTTGCTTCGGACGTGACTGAACCTCAAAATCTCCATATTGGAAGGTCATGAGGCTGCTAATCCACCAGAAGATCATTGGCTTTAATGTTTTTAGTGAATTGTTTTATAACTTTTGACATGTAAGATTTATAACATGAGTTATTATTTTTGAGTTACGATAATCAGTTTTTGAGAAGCAGTAACAATAGGTAGCCACTTTCTAGGATAATAAATTTTATTTAGAGTTAAATGCTTGGTTGGTCCCTGTGGTTTGCAAATCTTGCAGACTTGGTCCCATTGGTTCACTAATTACACACTTGGTCCTAGTAGTTTCAAATTTTGCACTTGGGTGGTTCTTACCACTAACCTTTGTTAGATTTCTTAGTTAAGTATACATAAAATGTCTATTATACCCCTCGTCTTCTTTGTTTGTCTCTAAACGCCATAGCAATCGCATACTCTGCAACCGCAGTTTTTCCAGCGGACGTATGCGCTGATACTAAAACCGACTCTTTTCGCTCCAAACACGAAATGGATATCTGCTGAAACGGGTCAAGGACAAATGGGTAGGTTTTAGCCATCTCTCAATGTCCCATGCATAGTTTCTGTCTTTACTCGCGGTATACCCTTTGGGAACCGCTACCTCATGAACACAATCTTGCCACAACTCCTTGCTTCTTCAATGCCGATTCTTCCTTCTCGGTTTCCGCATCATCCACGGAGGGTTCTTCCGGTAACTTCCGTTTTTCAGAAGCTGAATTACCCTCCATTATTAACTTATTCTGGTACAAATTCACCCTTACAAATGAGCCATTTCTATAATCTCTAATAATAATAATAAAGGAAAAGAGATACAGTTATACAGACACAATTACAGTAATATATATATATATATACACACAGTAATATACAATGGGGGATTTGTATTAAACTATGTGAACCATTATAAATCAATTTCTGTTGCATGATTTTTACGGAAAACTTCAAATAAGAATGAATGGTGAAGCGAATGAACATATGTTACCTTATGATCCGCTATAATGGCTGCTGAAATTATTAAATTAATGTGGACAAACCCTAAACCCAATTGAATTCATCTTCTGTTGTTGCTAAATGGAGGGTAAAAAATAATGGAGGGTTTAGGTCTCTTATATGACTGCCGCCACCATGGGGAAGGATAGAAAGGATGAAGAAGACGAGGGGTATAATAGACATTTTATGTATACTTAATTGAGAAATCTAATAAAGGTTAGTGGTAAGGACCACCCGAGTGCAAAATTTGAAACTACTGGGACCAAGTGTGTAATTAGTGAACCACTGGGATCAAGTCTGCAAGATTTGCAAACCACAAGGACCAACCAAGCATTTAACTCTTTTATTTATGTAAGGAACAATTTGAGAAGCAGTAGTAACAGGTAACCACTTTCTAAAATAATAAATGTTTTTTATGTAAGGAACAAATCAAGAAACTTATGATCTACTTACAAAAAAATTAATGGACTTGATTTGAGTATAATTAAGATCAAGCTCGAGCTACTCAAATGGGTTTGCATGTATAACTCAAGTATTAAAGGGCTTGATTAGTACCATGTGTCATTTAACGTTTCACTTAGTGTAAGATTAAATTTATATCATCATAGTTTTATGAGGTTGGGTTGAGTTGAATCGAATCTAAGACAAACTTGAAATTAGTGATATAATATGCATCTCAAGCTTAAAAAACTAAATGCTCGATTGAGCTCATGTTAAGTTTTATGTTTTATAATTGTGTCTAGTTTAAAATTTTTGTATTATATCAACTCAACACTATGAATATATAAAATATAAAGCTACATTATTTTTGGTATTGTTAAGGTTGGAAAATGAAGACATCGGACTGGTTTGATAGAGTTACTTTTTTTGTGCGAGTACGGATGGTATTTTTACCGGCTAAGGCAATACTAAAACTTTAAGATATTCTTTATTAATAGTATATATCTTGTATTATGAGTCTACTCTACACGTGTTATTATTTATCATATGTTGACTTGTCTGTTGAAAACGAACTATTGTGATGTTATGCTGTAACAATGAAAAGCCTACCACATATGCATCTCAAATGTCATGTCGTATCTAAAAAAATACTAAAAAATTAACAATAATGGAAAAGATAAAATATGAAGTATTATTTGCGTACGAAGTGTAGGAAGCAATAATAGAAGGACATGTGGCAAATAAGAAAAAACATAAAAAGGATATTTTCGTCAACCATAAATTAATCTCATTTTACCCTAGATCTAAAAAAACTCAGCACATCCTTATGGTTCATCCAACCCCCTCCCACACACACACCACCGTCACCACCACCAACCAACGCCACCGCCACCACAATCGTAACCCCACTTTCGGCCACCTGTAACTTGTTCCACTAGATCAACATCGTATTTCACCATTATCTTCAGATTCTAACACTGCAGTCATGAACTCATTTCCATGGAGAAAAGTTAGAAATGGCTTAAAAATTCCAAAATTGACACAATCAATTACGAACACAGAGTTAATCCATTCATGGAAAACAAAAAGTTTCAAAACTTTATATGGAAAAAGGATTTTCAAATCAAAGGTCAGTAGTCAATTTCATATTAGAACTTCATATGCATACTGTATGAATATTCTGTTTGAGAATTAATAAGATTTGAATCATTTAATGTATTTTAATCATTTTTTAATTGAGATCCATGAGCCTACAATTAGTTTGTTTGTTTTTAATTCCTCTAGTGACATAAATGCGTTTTATAAAGTTGTTGCATTTTAAGTTTTACATTTTAGTCATTTAGTTCTTTGATATCTTACTCAAAATCATTTCATTTCCTACAATCGATTATTGCGTTTTATTGTGTTTTTAATGCACTGTGCTTTATAATATAATAAAAACATTTTTTTTTGTCTTTTTAGTCCATTACGTTTAAGAAAACAATATTTATTTGTGTTTTTAGTCCATTGTGTTTTAAAAAAAATACATTTTTTCTGTTTTTAGTCTATTACGTTTTAGAAGAAACAATTTCTTTTGTGTTTTTAGTCCATTGAGTTTTAAGAAAAACACTTTCTTTTGTGTTTTTAGTCTATTGGTTTTAGAATAAAAATTTTCTTTTATGTTTTTATTCCATTGCGTTTTAAAAAGAACATTTTTGTTTTGTATTTTTGATTCATTGCGTTTTAGAAAATACACTTTTTTGTGTTTTTAGTCAATTGCGTTTTACAAAATAATGGAAAATCACAGTTGTTTATCCTTTGCGTTTTACAAAGTTTTACAAAAGAATGAAAAAACACACTTTTTGGGTTTTTATTGTCCATTGCGTTTTACAAAATAATGAAAAAAACTGTTTTTTATCCATTGCGTTTTACAAAAGAATGAAAACACATTTTTTATGTGTTTTTTGTCCATTGTGTTTTACAAAAAAATGAAAAAACACAGTTTTTTATCCATTGCGTTTTAAAAAAGACACGTTTCTTTTGTGATTTTAGTCCATTACGTTTTAGAAAGTACACTTTCTTTTATATTTTTATGATGGTTTGTTGAACTTGATGTCCCAAAATGGTAAACCACTTATCCCACATTGGTGTGTAGACAAAGTATAAGGTTATTTATAAGGTGAAACCTTTGCCTAGCCAACATAACTTTATGACATGTTTTACAATAAGTCGTTCGCACCGCGTGCGCGGGGGGGTGCAAACTGGAACCGGAATTTAGTCGAACTCGTGTACACCCGCACGTCCTGCGGACACGAATGCAGTTCCGAAAACCCGGGCCCGCGTGTGGCTGGTTTTTACGCTCCGGACTTGTTGGTTCGCTATTGTTGCGTTTTTTAACTGCAGGTGGCTGGTTTGGTTCAGGTTCACTGTTGTTGCGTCGCTGCGTTTTTTAACTGTGCTCGGGACTGTTGGTTCGCTGCTGCAGACTGTAGTTGCTGTTTGTTCAGGTTCAGCCATTGCGTTTTAGGGGGCTGTTGGTTTACTGCGTTTTTTAATTGTATTTATAGCAAACACATTCTGCGCTCCGGACTGTAGTTAATGGCGTTTAAAAAAAACTCTTTTTTGGCTTTTTTTCATTGCGTTTTACCCAACTGGGTTTTCAAAATTATTTTTTCGAAATATAGCAATATCATACTAGTTTTAAAGATAAAAAACCCTCGTTTTTTGGTGCAATTTTTATAAAAAATAATGTCGTATAAAAGAGTTATTAACGTTAAAAAATGAGGGGGAATTGGAGGAGAGAGAAACTATTACCTTGTATTGACTACAATACCCCTCAACAAACTCACGCACCTCTTTTTCTTCTTTAATTTCACCTATTTAATTTTAGCCATTGATTCATAAATAGATGGTCAATATTACTTCCTAGCCTTCCTACCCATACAAACTTCCTATTATATCCTAACTGAAGAAACTCTTGACCAATTAGACCGGAATCTAAGTAGATCTATGGAATGGGCTCTGCATAAAAGGGTTAACCCTTCGTTTGGTTTCACGATGGATGATGAATAAAACAGTACTCTGGCTAAACCTGCAAAACAGAACACCGTTAGCTCGCCACGGGGAGAAGGGGGGTTCTCTCCGTGACCACCCTCCGGCGTGAGAATAAGTACAGGTAGTCGGAAGTAAGTATTGTAAGAGAGAGAGTAATTGAGAGCGAATACCTTTCCTTGAACTCCAAGTTAGTTATTTATAGCATGTGTTTGGCGCCAAAAGGAGAGATTGTTAACTTTAACGGAATCTTCTGCTATTCCGTTAATGTTTGTTGGCAATCCGTTAGTGCACACGGATCACGAGCTCATCAGCGGTTAGGGAGGTGCCACGTGTCAACATGAGATCACTACATCTTATGAATGTGAGCATGCCATCACCATGATCTTCCTCAGCCGTCCAGATGCTGCCATGTGGCAATTGGTTATAACCGGAAAGATGCTTGCACGATTGGGTGCTAATGGCTTCTAGAAGGTTTCACAGCTGTTACCCATCTATTATTCGCCACGTGTACATTTTGTTACAACAGAAAAGATTCCCTTTGCTTCTGCACCAAGTCAAGGATTTTGTTAAGGGAAAATTTCTCAGGATTTACTGTTTCCTTGCGCGAGAAACGCAAGTTAGTTAACTGATCTTCCTTCTTCTCCTTGCTGCTTAGCGCAACGTTTGGTGGATACTTGCTTTGATATAAATATCTGTGCAAGGTTTGTGCATGAAGCATTATCAAACGAGAATGTTCAAGGTTAACTTTGAACCTTGCACGAGCCCGCGCAAGGTAGTTAAATGAAACATTATCAAACGAGAATGTTCAAGGTTAACTTTGAACTTTGCGCGAGCCCGCGCAAGGTAGTTAAATGAAGCATTTATCCAAAGAGAATGTGCAAGGTTAACTTTCAACCTTGCGCGAGCCCGCGCAAGGTAGTTATATGATCCTTTCTTCTCTTGGATATTTGGCGCTGAGTTATAATAAATCTTATTTTGGCAAAGAAGTCTGCGCAGTTTTCTTAGAAGTTATTAATGGGTATGGTTTCCTTGATTGGCGCAAGGTTTTTGGGACCATACCCCTTCAAGTCCCCCCAGTCCAGTGTTGCTCCTATGTAAGAATAAAAAGTTGGTGGAGCACTGGACTTAAGATAAATGTGTTGCGCTAGGTAAGGACTAGCTTTTTGTTGCTTTATGCATCTTGGTGACGTGTCGTAAGTGAATTTTGAAAAAGTATTTGAATTTCAAATATACTTAGACACGTGTCACTTATCCGGATGGTGTAGTTGGTGACGACGCACGTTCTTGAGACGTGGTGGTACTGTTGACAGGCTGTCAAAAGTACATGTCTTACGGTATTTAATGTTATTTCAGCGACACTCGCGCGCGTGGGGCGATTACTGTTCCCCACTCGCCCCTGCGATTACTTGGGGATACGTGACTGTCGCAAAAGTCGCTGCAGTCAAATCGTGCATTAATTGCGATTAGTATATAAAGGGATCAACGATCCATTTGCTTCCTCACCAAATTAAATCTTGAGAGAAACTTGTGTTCATATATTCTGGCGACCTTCAAAGTTTTCTAAGTATTCTTCAAAGTTTGAGTTATGGCAACTGGTGCAAGTTCTGCTGAGATACCGTCAACGTCAAGTTTGCCACCGTTAAAGTGGTCGAAGAAAGATTTCGATAATCTTGCTACCAACTTTCTTTTTGCTTCGTCTTGGAAAGCGTTTTTTCCGGTGGCGAATGCCACGGCGGCTGATGCGCCGGCCGGCTACATCACGTTATTTTATGATTATTTTGCCGAAGGGAACTTCAGGCTTCCGGTGACCCATTTCCTGCTGGAAATTCTTGGTTTTATAAGCTTCATATTTCTCAATTGAGCCCGATGGAATGGTTAGGATCCGGCATTTTGAGTTTGTTTGCCGGTCTGAGAAGTTCAGAGTCTTCTATCAGTTGCACTGCTCGTTGGGTTTTTATTCGTTCCAACAATGTGTGCAAGCCAAACGATTGCTGTTAATGCCGCCCAAATCTTACCACGAATGGAAACAGAAGTTCTTCTTCATAAGGCAGCGGTGATCCCGATGAAGATGACATTCCGAGCCGGTGATGAGATCAAGCTGGAGACCCTTCCCATACCTGCCGACGAGGTGTGGTATCAGGATATTAAAGATGTGCCCAACATTGTTTTGCTGGAGAGGGCCCTCATCGCTGCCGGGATGAGTATTTTTTGGAAGAAAGAACGCCGGGAAAAACCAGTGTATACTGAAGATGGAACCGGTACGTAACCTTTTAACTCCTGGTAATATCTTTTAATAAATATGTATTGATGCAAAAATGTTTGTTATGTAGCTGCGTCGCTATACTTGGTCTCTTTCAAGAGAGAGAAAGGGAAAATGACTGTCGCGCCTATGGCTGAGGGTGAGGAAACTTGGTTCTCACAAATCCTGGGGAACTTTGAGCTGCCCAAGAAAGAGGATCTGGAGGCGCAACCATCTTCGAAGACTGGTAATTAAATTCTTACAACGCCTAAGTTGATATTGCAATATTACTCTTGAACAAATTTTCTAAGTAATATTGCAATATAACTGATGGCGTAACCTTTGTTCAATATGATTGATTATGTAGGTGATTTGCTAAACTCGGGCGTAGGCCCTGACTCGAAGAAGAAGAAGAAACCAACTGCTACTGCAGCTGCTGCGCCTCCCCTTTTCAACCCAGATCAAAAAACCAAGCCATCAGCTGCTGCGAAAGCCGAAGGTAAGAAAGGTACGCGTCTTGTATCTGACTTTTTGTGCAACTATGTGGTGGTGTCGGACTCACTGGAGGGTCTTGCGCCTGTAGGTTTGAAGAAACCGAAGCCAGAACCCATTGACACTTCATTTCTTCCAGCTGCGAACCCAGATGATCCCTTGGAAATACCTTCTAGCCCGGAAGAGGCGTTGAAGCGCACTTCCAAGAAGAGGAAGGAGGCGGAAACTAAAACTCCTGCGCCAACAAAAGTTGTGCTCCCGCGCATTGGCAAGAAGGGCAATCTGGATGCCTTTGCAAAGAAGTTCTCACCTGGTACGTTTAGTTTGTTGCGCATTTCTGTCAAAAAAGTTGCGCAGAATCTTATACTTGGTCTTTGTTAATATGCTTTGCAGAGAAAATGGTGAAGGCTGCGCCGGCCACCTCATCTGTTATACCATCGCCGCGCAGGCTTGAGAACGTTGAGGAGGGAGATGCGGGACAAGAAGCTCCTGTTTTTGGTGCTGACCCCATCATCCCGGAAAATATTGAGAATGTGGCTCCGGAAGAAGAGCCCAAAAATTTTGATGTTGAGAATCCTGCTGGCGAGCAGGTTAAAGATACAACTACAGATGTTGGGGTGAGAGATACTGCTTCCGCAGAACAAGAAAAAATATCTTCCCCTGTACCGGAGACGTCAAAGTTGATATCCAAGGGAGCTGGCCCTTCAACACAAAGCGAAGGCTTTGTGTTTGTTGAGGATTCAGATGATGAGTCGCCCATTCACCCAGAGGAGACGCCTGGGGACTATTATTATCGTTCTTATTCTAAGAGGCGGGCCTCTACGATTCATCAGCCCGTGTGGAAAGTTAAACAGGGTGATGTTTTCACTGATTGGCACTCCTGCAGGGAGTGGTATAAGGGCATCTTCCCTCCAGCGGAGGTGAAGCGACAAGAAGAGAAAGACCACGAGGCTACCTACGAGTCATATCTACAAGAGTCTGCCCTTGCCTCTTCCACAACGCAAATGGCACAGCATGAACAAGGAGTGGGATGAGGTTGAGCTTGATAAGGCGAAGGCCAAACTCGAGAAAGAGAAGACGTTAAAGATGCTCGTCGATTTTGAGGCGGAAAAGGCCCAGTTTGAGGAGGAGAAGAATACCGAGGAGTGGTGCGCGCTGTCTTGGAAGCGCAAGTGTGAGGCCTCTGCTGCGCAATATGCGGACGAGCGCAAGCGCTTTTGGAGGCTTGTGATCGTGGTAACAAAGAAAAGATACCTCTGCGCAACGAAATTGAAAAGCTTAAAAAAGAGAACGTTGATGTAGTTGCGGCGGCAGAAGAGGCGCGCTCACATAGAGAAAGGAGCGAGTAGAATGAGGTATCAACCAAAATGACTCTCCTTCTTAAGAATAAAGAAATTGATGATCTAACTTCTATGCTATTTGACCAGGCGCGGCTGCAAGATGAGGTTGATAGTTTGAAAAAAGATATCAACCTTCACCGAACAGAGAAAGCCGAGTTGATCCGTCGTTTAACTAAAGGTGAACAAAAACTTAACGACACGGAGGTCGCTCGCGCTACAGCAGAAAGCCTGACCGAATCCCTCAAGAACCAGCTTACCTGGTTGCGGGAGTACGGGATTGTGGAGGTAATATTCCCTTTTCTTTATACATGTCTGGTTTTATTGTCGCAACATATACTGATTATATTCGTATACAGATCACAAATGCCATCCTTAACTCTACAGAGTTGGATGAGAGAGTAGCAGAATTGATGATGGTTGCGCGCAGTGAGGGGCATGCCGAGGGCTATAAAGAGTGCACTTTGCACATGGCACATGCGCTGAAGATTGAATGGGATACAAGCCGTGCTGCCACGCATGGGCTAAATACTGTCGCCATTTATTCTGCTGCTAAAGAAAAATATGATCAATTGCAAATTCCGATTATGGACCTTGTGGATGCCGCGCTGCAGCAAGATGAGTTTGTTGATAAACTAAAGGAGATCTTTTCTTCAACAGAGAAGCAGGCGGGAACAAAATCCATATAATAGGAAATTTGTAATTTTTTTACTTTATGATGACTTGTAACGTTGCACTGCTGCGCAAGTACTGTGTTTGTGAATATAACATATTTCAACTTTACAATGTTTGCATGGGACCAATTACTTGTGTAGGATAGACAAATGAACAAATTCTTTTCTCATGTGTGAGCGTAAGTATTAAGTTAGCTTGTGGTTCATGAGTTCGTGTTTTTGTTTATCCAAAGGAATTGCATGCATTTGTAAATGAACATATACAAGACTGTAAGTAGTGGCAGAGTATTTTATTCATACTGATAAAGCGTACAGCTATGGCTGCCACTAAGATTACATAAGAAATAAAGTAAGCAGTCTCTTTACGCAACGCTCAGAAGTTGCTTAGAGGACTGAGATTACATATAACATCGGCGTGGTTGTTGGGTGTTCCAGGTTCGAGGAATGCTGGATCCATCCATACGCTTCAGAGTGTACGCGCCTTTTCCTACTACTTCATTTATCACGTACGGGCCTTCCCATCACGGGGCTAACTTCCCCGGTTTTTCGGCATTCGACGCTTCATTATCGCGAAGAACAAAGTCACCAGGCTAAAAGGAACAGATGCACACCCTTTTGTTGTAATACTTTTCAAGCTGAGACTTGTATTCAGCTTCGCGAATCGTTGCATTTTCTCGTCGTTCTTCCAATAAGTCTAGGTCGATGCGCCTTTGTTCTTCGTTATCTTGTTTTTCCAAAGCTAGCATTCTTGGAGATGGTAACCCAATTTCGGCAGGAATCACAGCTTCCGTGCCGTACACAAGGCTAAAAGGAGTTTCTCCAGTACTAGTCTTGGGCATAGTTCGGTGTGCCCACAAGATGCTAGGCAATTCGTCAACCCACCCCCGCCGTGCCGTGCCAAGGCGGGCCTTGATACCGTCGACCAACTGTTTGTTTATGCTTTCAACTTGACCATTTGCTTGTGGGTGCGCAACAGAAGCGAAAACATGCTGGATTCCCATTTCGATCATCCATGTTTGCAACTCTTTAGCCATTAAATTTGGACCGTTGTCTGTAATAATGCGCATGGGCAGACTAAAACGGCAAATAATGTATTCCCAGATGAATTTGCGAATTACCATCATTGTAGTAGAAGCTAAAGGTTTGGCTTCAACCCATTTGGTGAAGTAAACGACCGCGACAATGATAAAGTTTACTGCGCCGGGCGCATCCGGAAATGGTCCCACTAAATCAATGGCCCTTTGTTGAAATGGCCAAGCTGTTGTGACGGGTACCAAAGGATTATTTGGGCGCAACGTTTTAGTGGCATGCCTTTGGCAGGACATGCATTTGCGCAAGATCTCTAACGCGTCAACGTACATTCCGGGCCAATAATACCCTGTGCGTTTCACTTTGGCTACTAGCGGCCCAGAATGTATGCCACATAGCCCCTCATGAACCTCCCTGATCAGGTATTGCGCATCATGTTTGTTAACACAGCGGAGCGAAAGACCCATGTAAGAGCGTCGATATAGAATACCGTCAACCATTTCGTAATTGAGGGCTTTGCATCGTAACTTACGTGCTTGCGCTTTATCTTCTGGTAAAGAACCATGTAACAAATACATCATTATTGGAGACATCCATGATGGATCTCCTACTTCGACCATTGTCACTTGTCTGAGAGGGACTGATGGATTACTTAAAACCTCGATGCGAACTTCCTTTGCCAAATGTTTGAAACAAGTTGCTGCGAGTTTACTTAAAGCGTCAGCATGTTTGTTTTCGCTTTGCTTGACGTGTGTGACTTTAAATTGTTGAAACTGTGCTATAAGAGCCTTGGCTTGCGCCAAGTACAAAGCCATGATATCTCCCTTTGCATCGTACGTTCCAATTATTTGCTCAGCAACTAGTAATGAATCAACATGGGCTTATAAATTTGTTGCACCCATTTTGATAGCGAGGCGTAAGCCTGCTAGGAAAGCTTCATATTCGGCCTCGTTGTTGGTGCTTTTAAAATCCAACCGAATCGCATATGTGAATTCTGCTCCCTCGGGACTCATTAATCAAAGACTTGCTCCAGCCCCATCACTGTTTGATGCGCCATCTGTAAACAATGTCCAGGCTCTATTGTCTGTGACTGAGACTGGGTTTTGAATTGCTTGGCATTCTTCAAGTTTATCAGCGGGAATTTCAGCGATGAAATCTGCCAAAACTTGGCCTTTGATAGCTGGTCTAGGTTTATAACAGATGTTATAACCTCCCAATTCTATTGCACACTTCGCAAGTCGTCCAGAAACATCTGGTTTGGTCAGGACTTGGCCAACGTGAAAATTTGTTAAAACTGTAATAACATGTCCTGAAAAGTATCTTCGCAGCCTGCGCGAAGCGTGGACCAATGCCAAAACTAATTTCTCCATAATTGAATACCTTGTCTCTGGATCAGTCAACATCTTGTTGATATAATAAATTGGAGACTGGACCCCTTCGCGTTCTACCAACAAGACAGCACCTACTGCTACCTCAGATGCAACAAGATATAAGACCATGGGTTCTTTTTCACGAGGAGCAGTAAGTGTGGGAAGTTGAACTAAACAATCTTTCATCTGCTGGAAAGCTTGATTAGCTTCAGGAGTCCATGCGAACTCTTTGCTCTTCGTACAATTGCACAAGGTTCGAATAAATGGATAAGACTTTGCAGCATGATTGGCGAGGAAGCGGTTTAGCGCAACTAACCTTCCAGCCAAACGTTGCATCTCTTTGATGGTAGTAGGAGAAGACATTTTTTGTATTGCCTCGACCTTCTCAGGATTAACTTTGAAACCGTCTTTGGTGATGATGAAACCCAAAATTTTGCCCTCCTCCATGCCGAAGGAGCATTTTCTTGGATTTAACTTTAGATTTACCTCTCGCAGAGAATCAAAAGTTCGTTGGATGTTGTCTAACATAGTGTCTTCTGAATTACTCATAATGACCAAATCATCAATGTAGACTTCCACAGTTTTCCCAATATCATCTCCAAAAACTGTATCCATCAATCTTTGATAAGTAGCTCCCGCATTGCGGAGACCAAAAGGCATCTTCGTATAACAAAAAATGCTTTTCTCCGTGCGAAAAGCGGTTTTATCTTCGTCCTCTTTCTTCATCAAGACTTGATGATAACCTTTATAACAATCTAGAAAACATTTCCAGCGAAAGGAAGCTAATGAGTCAACCTTTTTGTCAATCTCAGGAAGAGAATTGTCACACCCCGACCCGCAGCGGAAAAGATGATCGAGGCATGATTGGGTTATCATCAAAGCTCATGACATTTATTATAACGTTTCATATTTATTATTACAATTTAAAGGGAAACATACATTCATAATTACATCATGTCCTACACATCATTCTAGACTTCATTGCTTTCTTCTAAGGCATTTCCTATGTTTTCCTTGCTTCATCCTGTTCCCTGTATCATGTGTAAAAATGGTTTTTGGATCAACAAAAAGTTGGCGAGTGAATCCCATGAAAAATATTTGAACAAGTTTATTGAATTGATTATAAAATAAAGTGCACAACCACATATGAGTAAATATAGATGTAAACTTATTCACAAAACACTTAATCATTAGATAATGCACACACGTACAATAATAGAATGTTTTGAGGCACGCGTTGCTCAACTCGTCTCCCACGAGGAACTGATGGGCCTAATGACTGATTTGCATATAACTTGACAATATGAAATACATAACTACAAACAATATATATACATTCTAAGTTTAGATCACAATATGGTATGGCACAAGTTTAAATAAACGAGTTAATTTTAGTGACACATGACACACCCCAAAACGTGTAATTAAAAAGGGGATTTGTAAGATTCACTCACAGTGGGTGCGTTCGGTTGATGATGTTGAATGCGCACGAAGTTTGATTTAACCACGAGTGAAACTAACCTAGATAATAACATAATGGTTCGGTAAATAAGCGGGTTTTATTTATCAATTTTAGTAGGATTATTGGATATAGTTTTGTGAGTTTAAAGCTATTTTCTAACTTTAAAAATGTTATTTTTAAGTATTTTTAATTGATTTTTAAATAAAATAAATAAATAAAAATAATAAAAAAATGTTGACTTTTTGACCGTTGACCTGTTGACCGATTTTATTGTGTAATTGTGTGCGCCGGGCAGGACTCGAACCCGAGACCTCCCGTTCGCGTGCACGCAGCTCTACCAACTGAGCTACGTGTCTAACCCGAAATATTTCTGTTTTTAATTATATTTATATACTAATTGAATTAATCCGAAAATCATTTATTTTAAAAACGGTTTAATTGCATGATTCGGTGCTCGCCACAGGTCTCGAACCCGGGACCTGTGGTTTAGGTTGACACACAGTCCACCACTGGACTGTGTGTCTAACTTGGTAAATAATCTGGTTTTTATTATACTTATATACAAACTAGATAATTTCATTTCTGCCTTATATAAAAAGTTTGATAATTGCCAGAACCGGTGCGGTAGTCTGGACTCGAACTCGCGACGTGTGATTTAAACGTTCACACAGTCCACCGCTGGACTGTGTGTCTATCTTGGTTATTATTCCGGTTTTTATTAAACTTAACATCTATTTGCAGTGAATCCGGTTCAGTTTTAAAAAAAAGAACATTTTTATTAAGGCGAGTGTGCGTGGGACAAGAATCGAACTCGGGACGTTATGCATATTGTTTGCACACAGTCCACCACTGGACTGTGTGTCTAACCCGTTCATAAAACCGTTTTTAATTAATCTTATATCATATCAGTACTTCGTCTTCTTCGTTAAACTTAACCAGAATCGATGTCCGACTGTTTTGACAAAAATAATCAGTTTCTTTAGTGTGTTGTGATTAGCTACATGTGAGATTAAATAAAAACGAGAGTGATTAGGTGTAAGGTATACCGACAGAGCTCCTCTGTTTCGCCGGCGCAACTCCGATGATAGCAGGTTATTCCGGCGACGTGAGTTTTGCGGCAGAGTGTCTTCTGGAAGCTTGAGGTAAGTTTGGGTGACTTCGGTATGAACTCTAGGTGTTCTGTTTTTAGAGTGATGCACAGAGGTGAAAGGGTTCGGTTTTCTGGCGAGTTGAAGAAGTTTTCCGGCGAGTGAAATTACGTCGAGAAAGGGTGTGATTGTGAGCGAAAAGGCTAACAGAAGTTAGAGGGTGTATTTATAGGGCAGAACATTGACGAATTTGGTCCGTTTTCCGTCTTGATTCGTCGGTTAATAATTTTCCGGTCGGTTATGACTTGTGTCGCGGACTGGACATCGGTTATAACCGATGTTAAAGTTAATGCGTCCGTTAAAACAAAAGAAACCGTCCAATCTCGGCGAAATCGTCGGGATTTCCGACGACTGCGATTTGGGCGCGTCGGTTTGAATTCGAGTTTGTGTATTTGAATTAGTTGTTTCTAATATTGAACAAGAAACACAAGTGGCGGAGTGGCTGAGCGTGCGAGAGTTAAGTCTTTGCTGAAAACTGGTTGACCCGGGTTCGAAACCCGGCTTCAGCCTTTTATTTTTTTATTCATTATTTTAATACTTTTTCAAATATAACTTTTATAATTCAAAATACTTATTAATTATGTATCGTTTAAAATTAATTTGGGAATTAAAGACGCCACGAAATTTTTAACTGATTGTTCGGTTAATAAACGGAGCGGGTTTGGTAAATCCGGTTTTTGACGGACGTTACAAGAATAACAATCTTTTGGACACGCCTTGTTTAGATCTTTAAAATCTACGCACATCCGCCATCCGCCATCCGCCATTATGTTTCTTTACCATGACTGAGTTTGCCACCCAGGTCTGATATTTGACTTTGCGCAGAATACCAGCATTTAATAACTCGGTGACTTGTTCGTTCATCGCCTCTGTCTTTTCTGACCCGAGGCTGCGCTTTTTCTGCACAACTGGTTCTGCTGACGGAAATACATTCAGACAATGTTCCGCAACGTTGCGCGGGACACCGACCATGTCGGCAGGTGTCTAGGCAAAAATGTCTTTATTGCGAAACAACAGTAGTTTAAGCTTTGCGCGAATTTCAATACTGACTGCAGGCCCTAATAAGATTGTTTGCTCAGGATACTTATTGTTGAGTACCCACTTTTCTGGTTTACTTGGCAATGTCTTGACAGCCTTCATAACTGGTTCTTCAATTGACATGATTTCTTTCCGCGCATAAAGTATAGCTATACCATTTGGTGTTGGAAAACCACAAGCAGCATGCGGAGCGGAAGTAATCATGCTAAAATCACGTTGTGCGTGGCGTCCAAATAGTACGTCGTGACGGGAATTTGCCGGCATCACCATGAAGTTGACGTTACTCATTCGAGAACACCTCCCATCTGATAAAGTAACAGGAAAAAGGATTTGTCCTAGAGGGAAGACAACCTCATTGCAGAACCCAGTTAATGGGAAATCAACTGGTTCCAAGCGTGCCTTATCCTCAGGATCTAGCTGCTTGAAGCACTGCTCATACATAATATCCATGGAACTACCCGGATCTATAAATATATAGTCTGTTTGGTAGTGTCCAAAGATACCCATAACTACTGGCCGGTCTTCTTGAGGACCTCCTGGACCAATAGGAAAAATGACTTGCTGTTCGCGCCAAGTGTTGTTTTGAAAATGTTGAAGGCTACGCTTGCGCGATGATCCACCTTGAATCATGGAAACATGCTGTTTCATTTTCTTGTTGCTAGGCCCTTCGTTCTCGCGCGTAATCTGTTTAATCTCTTTGCGCACATTCTGGAGTAGATGTGTAAGCTTCCCACTCTTTAATGCTTTTTCAATCTCCGTGCGCAGACTGATGCAGTTATCTGTTGTGTGGCCTGTGTCTCTATGATAGTCACATAACAAATTTGGGTCTTGCCCTTTTTTGTTTTTCATTGGTTGCGGCTGTTTGAACTGATAATTCTCAGTGCTGAGAACCTCAGCCGGAGATTCGTTAAGGGAGTCCACTGACGTTCCCTATTCTCTTGCTTAATCGCTTTTTGAGTTATTATCTTGTTGATTGTTGCTCGCGCATCAATTGGTGAACAAGGAGAGTACGAATTCTGACTTGACTCTTTCCAATTTCTCTTATACTTGCGACTACCTCTACTCAGGTCTTGCGGACGATTCTGAGGTAGAGGTGACCTGTTAGAACTTAAGTTGCGCTCAGTCTGGGCGTAGACCTTGGCTGCCGCCATGAGTTTATCCCAGTTTTTTGGAAGGCCAGTTGTACCGGACAACACTTTAATCATTTCGTCACACCTTACCGCATACTTGAACTGCGCGCGTATAAGGTCTTCATGGACATCTCCAATCTCCAACACCTCTTTATTGTAACGCGTTATAAAATCTTCGAGGCAATAATTTCGTGACAGTTTAAGCAAAAATATGATTTACACATATTATATATATATGTGTGTGTGAAATAAAACTATTTGGATAAATAAGTTTAGTGAAAATAGTTTTGAAATTTTTGAATAAGTCAAATGTTTTGAAGAATTAAAGAAACCAAGAGGAGTTAGAAATGTATATTTGTAAATGATCGAATAAAAGATAGGGTTTCTTTATTCTGGGGGTAATGAAATGGATGAAGGAATAAAATGGACGGGGTTATAAAATGGGCAATGGAATGAAATGAATTGTGACACCACACCCAGATTAGAAGGCACCATACACAATTGATACGAACTTACAAGGAAATACTTATTTTATTAATACAAACTGTAAGGTACAAAAGTTGGAAGCTTAAAGGTACAAAGTTTGATCAAACTATTCTTTGCCGTCCATACAAAATTTCCACCAGATAAGAAAGTCTGGGATACTTTATTCCATTAGCCATGCCTATCTGCGATAAACAATCTGCACCACACTAACCGTCATTTCCTGCGACACATGCTTAAAAGATGTCAGCTAACTGGTGAGTTCATGAATATACACAGTTTATAAGTCACATTAATTACTCATGACTTGTACCCGCCCATGTCATCATAACCCAATGTTATCATGTAACTTACATAACCATACGGTCAATGCCCACTACACCACGGGTGTAGTACCGACAAATCCTGCCGTAGCAACACATATAAGGGACCACAAATATCATGTGTATGGCATGCTCAGGTTATATACATGCGTACAACAATCATGCCATATTATTACAGGTTAGGACAAGCATGTTCACATTTGGAAAGCATTCATAAAACTCACATTTGTTTTATAGATATTCACTATAATCAATCTCAACTTGGTTTCCTGATCAAGACCAGAATAATCTTAGACACTAACTAAATAATAAATGGAACACTAACTAGTCATAACTCGGGTTATGACCGTAAACTATATTCCTAATATTGTATCAACTATAATTATATTATTAAACTTATCAAAATAAATAACAAAATTAAAGCTACAAGTGGTTACCTTACAAGTCGCTTACGATGACAGTAGGTAAATGGGATTTCAAAGTTATGAATAAGATGGTACACTGCTTAGCTTGTTTATAAAGTTTGTTTAGCCTTAGCCGACTTTGCGAGGAAACCTTAAACATGAAGACTTCAATTAGTGACTCACTCACAAAAGATACCTATCGTATACGTTTCACACATACCATTCAAGACTTTTAAATTTTTATTATTATAATATTATAATTATTTTGGTTGCTTTACTCGTTTTTCTCTTATAACTTTTATAACATAACCTTTTATAACATTATAAATATACTACAGGAGTGAGCTCATTTTTCTCTACATTTTGACCAAGTTTCATTAAAAACGAAACAGGGTCAATTATAATATGTTTTATTATTATAGATAAACGGTATCTCAAAATACTAAATACTCTTCTAGGTATCTCATATTTCAACTAACCATTTTACTCGTTGCTCACTCGTTCAACAAGATATGAAAATATAAACTTTATATATAATCTTATTGGTTCACAAAACAGGATGTTACATGAATCATGTCATTCCATTGTGATGTTTGTTTACTCATATGTGAATAGAATAAATCATTATTTTATACAATTTAATAAACAAAAAAATGCGAATTAAGGAAACACAATTGTATTAAAAACGACAAAATTATAATTGCTTCAATAATAATAATATATTAATGGTAACAAAAATTAATAATAAATTTTGATACATATTTTTCCAAATTTTTCGTTCAAAAAAATATATTAATAATATAAATATAAATAATAAATGCAAATATAAATATAAATATAATAATATATTTCTTTCCATTGAAGGAATGAAAAAAAACAGACATCCTCACCAAGGAATAAAAATTGTTATATTTGAAAGGAGTTACATTCATTTTGAATGCTCCGTTGCATTACCATATGACAACCAAACATGTTTCTTTTCATTCCATTAGAATGATCAATTCCATTCCAACTTCTATTCTTTATACCAAACGCTACCATAGTTTCTAAACTAGGCTTTAGCAAAATCGTTTTGCAGACTTTTCCCTTCAATATGTCGTACGTAACTACGTAGTTGTACGGACGAATTCATTGTTAGTGATCACGATAGGCATCAAATGAATGCCACTACCTACCCCCCCCCCCCCCCCCTCCCCACCATGACTTTAAAAGGCTCAATTAACCCACATCTCTCCTTTCTTGATAATTTCCGTATTCATTTTTTTAATTCAATTTACAGTGACCTAAAACCCTTCTAATTTACAATCAAAGCCAAATCAAGTACATCACTGTGTTCCTCCTCTAGTCCTCTCAAGACAGACACGTGACACTCATATTTTTGACGTTGGTTGTTAGTTGTTAATCTTTGACTATATTTTGTTTTGCTTATGTTTTTTGTTTTTGGAAAATTTGCCTGTAATAATCCTAACTAGAGGTTATTGGTCATTGATAGTTTCACCTTTGAATATTCCCCCCATGGCCCCATCAGTCCCACCTTTCACCTATTTTTCCTACACCGGTCCCGCGTTAAAAAAATCTTAACGGAGTTAAGCTTTTTTTCAAATTACAAACATATTTTTAGGGCTTTTGATCAGAAAGACGAGATGAGTCTATTGGTGTAAACCTTACCTCGAAACGGTGCTCCAAATGACTTTATTTTTGTTAACTGGAAATTTAAACACCCGAATTGAAGCGTCGTTTTCATCGTTTGGGGCACCATTTCGAGGTAACTTTTACGTTAATGGACTCGTATCGTCGTTCTGATCAAAAACCCTAAAAAAGCTGTTTGTCATTGGAAAAAAAAATTAACCCCGTTAAATTTTTTAATGGGGGGCCAGTGGAGGAAAAATTGGTGAAAGGTTTGACTAGTGGGAGAATATTCAAATGTGGGACTGTTAATTGCCAATGACCTCTAGTTGGGATTATTACAGGCCAATTCCCCTTTGTTTTTTGTTACTTAATGAACAAGTTACATAGTTCACATTCAACCATGTAATTTTTTTTACCACGTAACATGTTTTTAGGGAATATGTTATAAAACACTTAAAAGAACGTTAATCAATTGTTTTTAGTTTGAGATTTGTGGGTTATATTGCGAGTTATGAAGTACGGGTTTTAGTATATACTATTTTTCTTATAAAGTTCATTCGAAGAGTTTTGAGTAGATAAAAATTAAACACGACACAATGGTTGAAGAATCTTGATGATCGCTCGTATGGGTTTAGTATTATAAGAAGGAAAAAAATTCACTAGTTTTGCATTTCGCAGACAAAGTTCAGAGGTAGCCCGAACTACCTCTACCTCCATAAATCCGCCATTGGTTGACGTATGTCAGTATGTGCCATATAATTAATTTGTTCATTGTTGTGTACGTGCCTAGACATCTGTAATTTGGGAAAGATTGATTGAATTTTTTATTGAATTACCAAGTAAACTACAAGCTCTAATATATATACACATCATTAGCTCTCTAACATATTACCAGCTCACTAACCAACTAATTAACAAACTAACTAATTAAATACATGAGGGGTAAAATGGTAAAAACACTATAAAGCTAGTCAAAATAGAAATTGACTTATATAAAGTGAACATTCCCCCTCAAGTTGGTGGTACAGAAACACCCAACTTGTGCAATAAATCCTGATGTTGTGGTTTAGACAAACTCTTAGTAAAAATGTCAGCAACTTGAGTATTCGAGCGAGTATGAGATAAGGAAATCAAGCCTTCTTGCAATTTTTCACGGACAAAATGACAATCAAGCTCGATGTGTTTAGTTCGCTCGTGGAAAACGGCAATGTAAATTGCAGCCTGATTGTCACATTTTAAAGGAATAGGAGTTACTTTGGGAACTTGAAACTCATGTAATAGACGAGTCAACCATGCCAACTCAGCAGTGACTCTTCTCATTGATCTATACTCAGCTTCTGTAGAACTCAAAGCAACAGTTGGTTGCTTCTTAGATTTCCAGGAAATAGGACAACCACCAAGTGAAATAAAATACCCGCTAACTGAACCTTGTATTCGGACACGAGGCCCAATCAGAATCACAATATGCAAGCAGTTCAAAATCAGGAGAATTATTGAAAAACAAGCCTTGAGAGTGAGTGCCTTTAACATAACCCAGAGTATGTAAGGCTGCAGTCCAATGAGGAACACAAGGGTCCTGCATAAATTGGCTTAAAAATTGGACAGCAAAAGCTAAATCAGGACGAGTATGAGTAAGATAGTTCAATTTACCCACCAATTGTCTAAACTGTAAAGGATCTGAAAGGGCATCACCTTCTTTCACTTTCAACTGTAAATGAGCAGTAAGAGGAGTATTTGTGATAGGCGACTGTGCACCATTAAAGTCTTTCAAAAGATCAGTTGCAAACTTTCTTTGAGTCATTAAAATCCCATCAGAATGATGTAACACTTCCATACCAAGAAAGTAGTTAAGAATAACCAAGATCTTTGATTTGAAAAGTAGAATGAAGAAAATCTTTAAGAGCAGATATTTCATCATGATTGTTCCCGATGACTAAAATATCATCAACATAAATTTCCACATGAATAGTAGAAGTACCCATAGATTTGGTAAACAAAGAATAATCGTTAGAAGATCTAACATATCCTTTGGATTTTAGAACAGTGGACAATTTATCATACCATTGCCGAGAGGCCTGTTTCAAACCATAAAGTGATTTTTGAAGTTTCAAGACTTGATTAGAAGGAAAGTCATACCAGGAGGAGGAGACATATAAATTTCTTCATCTAAGTCTCCATGCAAAAAAGCATTGTTGACATCAAGTTGGTACAATGGCCACTTCAATTTGGTAGCAAGAACAATAAGACTTCGTATGGTTGTCATCTTGATAACAGGGGAGAAAGTTTCATTATAGTTAATTCCCGGTTTTTGAGTATCACCTCTGACTACTAGACGAGCTTTGCACCTCTCAACACTACCATTGGCATTGTATTTTATCTTGTAAACCCATTTGCATTTTATCGTTTCTTGCCTAAAGTCAAATCAACCACATACCAAGTGTTATTGTTTTGAAGAGCTGTGAATTCCTTATCCATGGCCTCTTGCCAGACATGAAACAGAATGGCCTATTTGTATGAGTTTGGCTCATGTAAAATATCAAGACTGTGAACAAAATTTTGACTTGAGACTGACAAAGCATGAGAAGAAACATGATTTGTGACTGAAGTAACATTTGTGACAGTATGACAACAATCTACAGGCAAGTCACAGGAAGTATGAACATTATTGCAAACATAATCTTGCAAATAAGCTGGTGGAACAGATTTCGAAGAGGAATGGCAGGAGAATCAAAAACAGGAACAAATGAAGAGGGATCAGAAACCGAATAAGAAGAAAGATTAGGAGAAGAAGAAGAACTGAAAGATGGAGGATGATCATCAAAAAAAGAAAGAAAATTATCAAGTGGAGGAAAAATAGATGACGGATTTGAAGAGGTGATAGACGGAAAAAGATGTTCAAAAAACACAACATCCCTAGAAATAAAGACATAATTGGTATGAAGATTAAGAAGTTTATAACCTTTCTTACCAAGAGGATAACCAAGAAACAAACAAGGTAAAGCTCGAGGTTGGAATTTATCACGCCCTTTTGTAATTGTTGATGCATAGCAAAGACAACCAAAAGCTTTGAGGTGTTTATAACTGGGAGGTTTATTTGTTAAAACTTCATATGGAGTCTTCCTATCAAGTAAAGTAGTGGGAAATCTGTTAATGAGATATGTAGTTGTCAAAACACAGTCTCCCCATAATTGTAAAGGAAGATTGGACTGAAATAGCAAGGCTCTTGAAGTTTCTAAAAGATGTTTGTGTTTCCTCTCAATAACGTCGTTTTGTTGAGGGACATGAACACAACTGGTCTGGTGAAGAATACCTTTACTCATAAGATATTCTGCATGTTTATGACCAGTGCCTAATTCAAATGCATTATCAGATCTAATACATTTAATTTTGGCATGGAACTGTGTAGCAACCATTTCGATAAAACCTTGAAGAACAGAAAAAGCATTTCCCTTGGTTGCTAACAGATGGGTCCAGGTAGTACGACTAAAATCATCCACAATGGTTAAAAAATACTTATAACCATTGTAGGTTGATGTATTGTAAGGACCCCAAATGTCAATGTGAATTAAATCAAAAATTGCAGATGTAGACCTGGTACTATTAGGAAAAGGCAAACGATGTTGCCTAGCCTTAGGACAAATAGTACAATGATCAATAGAATCCATTGATTTATTTGAAAGAACATTCAATTGTTTCATCTTATAAGATGGCAAGTGGCCAAGTCTATGATGCCAAACAGAATTCGTAATAACAGAATTACATTTAGAAGTACTAAACAAAGAGTGACAAGTGAATGAGATATTGCTTGCTTTGAGAATGTACAACCCATCAAGAAGGTTACCAAGAGCCAGTGGCTTCTTCATTGAAGGGGCCTGTAACAAGCAACACTTGTTAGAAAAATACACTATTCCATGGGTGTCAGCACAAAGTTTAGACACTGAAAGAAGATTATGTCATTTCTGCCGTATTGAGTACTATGAGTTTGAGAACTAACATTCATAGAAGCAGATTCAGAATGAAACGTAGAAGTAGCATGAATTTCACGTTGTTTCTCATCTTGAATAACAAGTGAATACGCTTGATTTAGTGAAGGTAAAGGTTGCATCATCAGGATATTACCTCTAACTATGTCATAACATGAGTTCAGCCCCACTAAGAACTGCATCAGACGCTGATCTTCATCCCGTTTAGCAATTAGATGAGCCGTAGCACAGGTACATGGTGGAATCACATTAGTGGCGTTCAATTCATCCCAATTTGTTTTGAGTTTAGTGAAATATGTTGCAACATCGCAATTTCCTTGAACAATTTCACACAAATTCTTCTGTAGCTGGTAAAATTTGATGTCGTTCACTTGACCGTAACGATCATTTAGTTCCATCCACAGCTGATGTGCAGATTCAACATACAATACACTGGCACCAATTTCTCGTGATGAACTGTTTAATATCCAGGATATTACCATATCATTGCAACGATTTCAAAATATGAATATGAGAAGAAACACTAGGCTGAACAAATTGACCAGTCACAAAACCTAATTTGTTCTTGGCTGAAAGTGCGATAGTCATAGCTCGCTTCCAAGCACCAAATCCAGTTCCATCGAATGATTTTGATACTAATACCATGCCAGGGTGATCAAGAAGGATGCAAGTAAAGAGGATTATACGAATCGATCGTCATTGATGTGTTGATTGTTTCGCTACTTGTATCAGGCATGATTGAAGAAGAAAGATATGAGAAAAGTGAAGAAAATGAAACGAAATGAACGATTTGAGATGAAATTGAATCGATTGAAAGGTGGATTTGTGAAATTGAAAAGATGTGACGGTTGATTATGCGAATGATCTTCAATCTCGATGTGATTTTGGATGAATTTGAATCGAACAGGACGACGAACTGAAAAAAAATCAAAGATAGAATCAATTGAAGATCTGGATTACAGAGAGAACTTGTAGTGATGAAGATGAGAGCAAACCATGCTCTGATACCATGTAATTTGGGAAAGATTGAATGAATTTTTTATTGAATTACCAAGTAAACTACAAGCCCTAATTTATATACAGATTACCAGCTCACTAACCAACTAATTAACAAACTAACTAATTAAATACATGAGGGGTAAAATGGTAAAAACAATATAAAGCTAGTCAAATTAGAAATTGACTTATATAAAGTCAACAACATCATCAAGTGGCTTGTTAATGGCGATTGCATGTTTCTAAGTGTGACACTATTACGTAAATGTGGGAATATGAGTTGCGATTGATAACATGTATGTAAACAACTATATATGAAAAATGCGGAAAGACATGTTGTGATTGTTGGTCAAGACTCTTTATGGCTGTACGGGTATGATGTAAAGGTGGGAATACAATTGACTATCAACCATAGTTATTGCACACGATGCTTGGGCATACATCGTGACATGACAATTTGTCACAAGAGCAAGTATTCGATTGAAGAGTACTCGGTAAGGACTCAATCATACGTGACACTTTAGGCACAACAACAAATGGTGGACTACTTTCATGCTTCCTATATTGGTTTGTGCCAAAACAAAACCAGAGCAAAACGTAAAATATCACAACCATGATGCGGGTGTTACAGACTTGCAAGGTGTCGGCAATGCAATCACTAACTATCTTTTCACTTAACTAATCATTTGAGTTTATATTTGGGGCCATGGCCTCAGGTATAAGTATAACACAAAAATCTTTCCTTCTTTTTCATCTAGACCACACAAACATATCAACCAAAGAGGATACTTTTGTCTAATACATTTTTTGTATAACATCATATGAATATTTGTTTTTTTTTTCACTTATCAAGTATTGACATCTATGCTTGTAAATGTAAACACTTTAGGCCCGAATGTAACAGTGAAAATACAAATACTTTTTGTAAATGAAATTTACAATTGCACAATAACGAATGATGTAAACCATTTAAATGTGGGCTTCAATGAGATAAAGTTTATTGTCCGGAAATGTCAATATCAAGTATTTAAAATCTATTATTTGAAGCGAGTTCATGAGGCCCGAGGGATCCTACGGCCCATCATATAGTTGGACGCATACGATTTTTGTACAAACATTTACCAATTCAATATACAAAGAACTAGGTTATAACCCCGTGTATTACACGTTATAACCTCGTGTATTACACGGATTAAGTAAATAAAAAATCAAATAGTTAATAACGAAAATTTAATAATTATAAAACATTTTCAATATCCAAACAAAATTTTGTGTCATGTATGATCAAAACTTGTGATGTTTGTCAAGTTTATAAATATAAAAGCATTTGAACCATCTATTAGAAGACAAACTGTATCATCGACTTTCTCACGAGTTTTAACAGTCATGTGAACATACATTTAATAACCTAAGTTTTATTTAAATAATAGTGGTCTTAATTTATTAGTTCTGAAAAAATGGTTGAAATGTCCAGATTAGTCATATAGCAATTAGACAATTAGATAAACTTATAGCTACAAAATAATATTTAAATTAATTAGATAAGTATAAATTATCGGTAATTATTAAATCTTATAACTTTAAAATTTAAATAATAAGATATGCACCAAAATGTCCTAACAATGAATATTCTTTTATAACTTGAAATTTCATTGAAACATGATAGTTGTTAACTAGGGGTGCTAAACGGGTCGTGTTCGTGGGTTGGCGGGTTTAACCCGACCCGAACCCGAAAATTTTACAAGAACCCGAACCCGAAAATCGTATTATACATATGAACCCGAACACGACCCGAAGTTTCGTGGGTTAACCCGAACACGACACGTTTAACCCAAATTTTTTATTTTTTTTTCTAAAATTAATATATTAAAAAAAAATTACTTAAAAAACACACATGTATATAATAATATCATATTTAAATTATAAAATCTATGTTAATTTCTCATTTAAGTTATAATCATGACATAAAATACACACCTCCATTTAATTAATGACATAAAATATATTGTAAAAAAGTATAATATAGTATAAATGTGTTAAACGGGTCAACCCGCCAACCTGACCAGGTTGACCCGAACCCGACCCGTTAACCTATACGGGTTCATGGGTTCAACCTGAAACTGACCCGAACCCGTTTAGACTAAACCTAAACCCGCGAATTTCGTGTTAGGTTCGTGTCAGAAATTCATACCCCTATTGTTAACTTTTGTATTAAGCTTGAATCTTCATTGAAACATGATATTTCTTTAAATGTTAACCGATAGATTCTATAAATTTAAACAATAATTTCTAACCTAGTAATTAATATAAATAAATTAATAAGATATTTTATGGAACTTTATCCATAATTTTCTTAAATGTTTGAAACATATATTAAATTTAATAATTTAAATTAAATAATAATGACCTACAATTAAGGAATTAAGATATAATTTCTAACCTACTAATTAATATAAATAAATAATAAGATATTTTATGTAACTTTATCCGTAATTTCTTAAATGTTTGAAACATATACTAAATTTAATAATTTAAATAAAATAATAATTATCTATAATTAAGGATGGTCTATAAATAATGACAAGTGTCTATTTATTAGTTTCTTTTATTATATATACATATATACGGAGTTAAGTAGCCCACTATACTAGAGCCCAAATATTTATATAAATATATTTGTTTCACCCCCACTTTATTTACTAAACACTCGCCAATTCATCAATTTTACTTTTGTATGTCTGAACATTATCTAACTTGATAATCGTAAAATTTTTATTATACAAAATTTATAGACTTTACGCTGATTTCTAACATATATTTTCAGTTAAAACTCAACAATTTGTATAACACAAGTAAAACTCGACTAGTCCTGACCTGTATTGCATCTTAACTCGTTTTACTTTTTCTTATGATATAACTAAGTTGAGGCCTTGAGGGTTAGAAAGCATTTGATGTTGTGCACTTTTGATAAAGTTGTATTACAAGTGAATTCATATTTTTCATGCACTTGAAGTAAGTGGTTGCTATTTAAGAAAAGAGTTAATTACTGTTTTCGTTCATGTGGTTTGTCAAAAATCACTATTTCAGTCCATTAGTTTAAAAATTGTGATTTCAGTCCCTGTGGTTTCACTTTTGTAACCATTTCAGTCCACCAACTTAACTCCATCCATTTATTCTGTTAACTTTGGGTGAAATTACCAAATTGCCCCTATGGTTTAATTAAAAAAAACGCTGATCACAGGTTTTGAACCTGTGACCTTTGCTTTGAAATGTGATTGTTACACCAATAGGCCATGTATCAAGATTGTGAATAAGTTCAAATTGTTTTCCTTATAACATAGCCTATTCATCATCATCATCTTCCCCAAACCTTTCATCTTATCAATGGAGAAGCAGTGTTGAGATAATTTCACCGTATTCGGTAAATGAAAATATAAGAAGCAGAGTAAGACAGTCAACAAGCACAAGCGATCTGAAGATCCGAGTTCGATCCCAGTTGTAATTTAGTCTATTTAAGGAAAATCAAATTGATGGTCCTAATTCCTATCATAGAAAAAAGAAGGCGGTGTTGAATCAACTAAGTAATCGATTAACTCATGGCATTCTTCCAACATTATAATCACTTTGCTCTCAAGAAAACCTCCACAAGTATATAAGATCATATTTACAAGAGAGGATACAGAATATATTTAATGTAAGGAGATAAATGAATAGGATCAGATCTGTAATTGGAGGGACGGAGAAAAGAAAAAACGAGTTACGCCATGGCTGCAGATACACAGTTCCATTGATAAAGATCAAAGGTTTAGGGAAGATGATGATGAATAGGCTATGTTATAAGGAAAACAATTTGAATTCATTCACAATCTTGATACATGGCCTATTGGTTTAACAATCACATTTCAAAGCAAAGGTCACATGTTCGATACCTGTGACCATCGTTTTTTTAATTAAACCATAGGGGCAATTTGGTAGTTTCACCCAAAGTTAACAAAATAAATAAATGGTGTTAAGTTGGTGGACTGAAATGGTTACGAAAGTGAAACCACAGGGACTAAAATAGTGATTTTTGACAAACCATAGGGACGAAAACAGTAATTAACTCTTAAGAAAATAACAAAACTAGTTACTTAAGTTGCGATCAGTCTACGCGTAGACCTTGTCTGCCGCCATGAGTTTATCCCATTTTTTTGGAAGGCCAGTTGTACCGGACAACACTTTAATCATTTCGTCGCACCTTACCGCATACTTGAACTGCGCGCGTATAAGGTCTTCATGGACATCTCCAATCTCCAACACCTCTTTATTGTAACGTGTTATAAAATCTTCGAGGATTTCATCGTCCCTCCGCCAGATGTTCATTACATCTGAGGAGTCGCGCACGTATCGCCGTTGCTGACTAAAGTGTGTAAGAAAATTTTCTTTTAAGTCCTTCCAAGAGGAAAGTTTACCTGCCGGCAAATTATCAAACCAAAGACGCGCAGCGCCAGTAAGGGTTTGTACAAATAAGTGACACCACATTGGTAATGTCCAGCACCCAAGTAACCCTGCACCGGTAAAGAGGCGCATGTGATCATCAGGATCAGTCAAACCGTTAAACTTTCCAACGTTGGATGGTAATTTCGCTCGCTCCAACGGAGCCAGTGCTATCTCTCTGGTAAACTTTGATTGCTCAGCTGCTTCAGTTTGGCGATACATCAAATTGTAATCATGCTCAGCTTCTGAATTGTATACTGCACGTACTTTTGGCTTGTAACTAGCATGATCCGCAGATAGTCGATTGAAAATACTTGCACTATCCCCCTCTTCATAGGTTCTATCAAGCTCATCGTGTTGGGTTTCCCGTTTATGCGAAGACCGCGGGCCCAAACGAGAGTGGACAGATGCGCGACGTTGAACGTTGTCTTCTTGCCTTCTATTACCAGAATGAACAGGATCATTCCTGGTTTTAGAATACATTTCTGTTCCATCTTCAGGCATGCGCGAAGGGGAACGAGCATGACTTTGAGTATTATAACTCAAAACTCGAGGTGCCGGCGAAGCACGGACCTGAGGAGCATTAACCGGAGCTTGAAAAGCTGGAGTTCCGGTTTGAGCACATAACTGAGCATACATAGCGTTTAGAGTCGCTTGAGATTTGATTAACCACGATAATGGAGTCTCTCCAGGTGGTAAAATCGACGTAACATCGACCTGAGGAGCCGCCGGCGTTACAGGAATACTCGCATGATTAGGATTATACTGAGCATTAGCTTCGCCGGAAGAATCCTCAACTATTTGTCCGTCGACCTGAGGTCCGACAACAACGCGTCGAATCCCAGATCGAGGACCTTGAAAAGATGATCCGTCAGCCATGATGCTGCAGATCTAAATGAAACGAAACGAAAGGTGAGAAAGAATCGAAATCAGTGGGCGCCAATGAAGAAACCGTAGATCAACTAGACCGGAATCTAAGTAGATCTATGGAATGGGCTCTGCATAAAAGGGTTAACCCTCCGTTTGGTTTCACGATGGATGATGATTAATACAGTACTTCTGCTGATCCTGCAAAACAGAACACCGTTAGCTCGCCACGGCGAGAAGGGGGGTTCTCTCCGTGACCACCCACCGACGTGAGAATAAGTACAGGTAGTCGGAAGTAAGTATTGAAGAGAGAGAGTAATTGAGAGTGAATACCTTTCCTTGAACTCCAAGTTACTTATTTATAGCCGGTGTTTGGCGCCAAAAAGAGAGATTGTTAACTTTAACGAAATCTTTTGCTATTCCGTTAACGTTTGTTGGCAATCCGTTAGTGCACACGGCGCGCAAGGTAGTTAAATGAAACATTTATCCAAAGAGTGTTCAAGGTTAACTTTGAACCTTGCGTGAGCCCGCGCAAGGTAGTTAAATGACGCTTTCATCTCTTGGATATTTGGCGCAGAGTTCTAATAAATCTTATTTTGGCAAAGAAGTCTGTGCGTAGTTTTCTTAGAAGTTACTAATGGGTATGGTTTCCTTGATTGGCGCAAGGTTTTTGGGACCATTGTCACACCCCGACCCGCAGCGGAATAAGAGTCGGGGCATAATTGGGTTATCACCAAAGCTCATGATGTTTACTAAAATGTTTCATATATATTAAATTCGAATTACAACTTCAATATTCAAAACAAGTAAAACAATCCAAAGCCTAAACTGATTTATTCTTCTAGGCCGTCCTATATGTTTCTTGCTTCAACTGGATCACCTGTATCATGTGTAAAAATGGGGGATTTTGGGTCAACAAAAGCTGGCGAGTGAACCTTGTTAAAAACATTTGTTATTGATTTCTTGTTGTATTTAATATGGAAAAATTGTGCAATAATCATATGTGAGCAAACGTATATAAACAAACAAACACAAACCACCTTGAATGAGTATATGACATGAATGATAATGTATATGTTGGCAACATCACGTTCCGCTGATAGGTAATGGGGAACGGACGAGCCTATGATGATGTATGTGAGATCAAGGCTCAATCAAACGGAGCCGATCGTATGTTGGCAACGCCACGTTCCGCTCATAGGTAATGGGGAACAGGCGAGCCTATGATGATGTATGTACTGAAAATGATAAATTTAATCTAAACATTAACCACACAAACGATTGATACATATTGGATACACATTGATCATGGATATGATGGATGCACAAGTGTTTTAATGTAATAAACAAAAAGCGACACATGATACACCCCAAAATGTGATTAAAACGGGGAATTGGTAGAGATTCACTCACATTGGGTGCGTTCTTTTGATGATGTTGAATGCGCACGAGTTTCGGGATTTGATCGACAAGGATAAACTAAGCTAAAATAATAATGAAATGGTTCGGTAAATAAGTGGATTTTATTAACAATTTTAATAGGATTTTTAGATTTATTTTTGTGAGTTTAAGGTCATTTTCTACCTTTAAAAATATTATTTTTAAGTATTTTTTATTGATTTTTAAATTAAATAAATAATAAAAATAAAAATAAAAATTTTGACTTTTTTTGCTGACCGTTGACCGGTTCGTTGACCGGACCATTGACCGGTCGGACAGTGGTAATTGGTGCGCTGAGTGAGGTTCGAACCCGGGACCTCTCGTACGCGTGCACGCAGCTCTACCAACTGAGCTACGTGTCTAACCCGAAATATTCTATGTTTTAATTATATATATATACTAATTAAATGTTAATTTATTTGGTTTATATTAAAAGGATTTAAACTGGTTGAACCGGTTGCAAGGAAGCCGGATCGAACGCGGGTCCTTTGGTTTGTAAGCGCACAGCCCAACCAGTTGGGCTGTGTGTCTTATCTGTTTAATTTACGGTTTATTTTAATCTTATAGACATACCGTGGCTTGATCTGATTTTGTTTAAAAAAATTGGTTTTAATTCGGAAAGTCGGTGCGTTTGTAAGGTTCGAACTCGTGACGTGCGCTATGTGTTTGCACACAGTCCACCGCTGGACTGTGTGTCTAACCCGGTTTAATATCTTGTTTTGATTAAACTTATACATAATATTCAACTTCGTCTTCTTCATTCAAAGACACAGACAAACGATATTCGATTGTTCTGGTTTAAATCGTTCGTCGAACATATAAGTGGTTGATATGTAATGGATAAAAAAAAATTACGGAATCGAACGTACCTAACAGACTGTTTTTCTCATAATTCCGGCAATGGTCGTCGGCTCTGATTTGTGAATTCCGTCTGATTGAATCAATTAACAATTTTGATCGATGAGTTGTGAAATTAAATGACTAAATAAGAGATATCAGGAGGTTTAGATGATTGTACCGCTTTACAGTGTGATTTCGGAAATGTCCAGAGATTTTCCGGCGAGTGTAGAATATCCGGTAACGTCGTCTGGGACCGATTCTGGTTGAAGGATTTAAGTTAGTATAAGTCTAACAATGGATTGAAAACGAAAGAGTCGAGAAAATTACCGATTTGATGTATGTCTCGGTTTTCCGGAGAAAGTCCGGCGATAGCAGATAGTGATTCCGACGAACAGAAGCTAGAGTGAAAAATGAAATTGAGGGTGTTGCGATTGTTTCCGAGATGTGAGACGATGGTATTATTAGTGTAAATCAGGAGCAATATGATTTCGGTTTTCAATCTCGAAAATCATACGAATCGAGTTCATTGAAGACAGAATTGATTAAGAACGTGGGTTGTAATTGGCATTGAATCATCGGTTACACTCAGAACTCGCGACCAAACCAAAGGTTTCCTGGTTATTTGAAAGCCGTTGAGCGGTTTCAGTTCTTGGCGCAAACAGATGAATTCACGGGTGCAACTTAAGTTTTATTTGATTCATTGATTACACAAACAAGTCAAGTGGCGGAGTGGTTAAGTGTTTGTTTGATAAACTAGCTGACCCGGGTTCGAAACCCGGCAGCTTGATATTATTTTTTTGCACTTATTTTTACTTTTTAATAATTATAGTTTTTAAATTCTAATATGTTTATTAAATATGTAATGCTTAAAATTAATATTAATCATAAATACGCAACGGAATATTATAACTGATTATTCGATTAATAAACGAAGAGGAGTTTGGAAACCCGTTTTTCGACGGATGTTACAGTATCCCCTACTTTTAGAAATTTCGTCCCGAAATTTAAGTAGTAGTGGTAACAGGAAAAAGATGCGGGTATTTTTGGCTCATTGAGTCTTCACGTTCCCAAGTAAACTCAGGTCCTCGTTTCGACTCCCAGCGTACCCTAACAATTGGAATACGACTCCGTCTTAAACGTTTTACTCCGAAGTCCATGATCTCTACTGGTCTTTCAATGAAGTGCATAGATTCATCGATCTGAATATCTTCTAGGGGAATATGGAGTTTTTCATCGGGAGGCACTTCTTTAAGTTTGATACGTGGAACGTGGGGTGAATTCTGTTGAGTTCTTCTGGTAAGTCAAGCTTGTATGCTACAGGTCCTACTCTTTCGAGTATCTTGAAAGGTCCTACGTAGCGTGGTGCTAGCTTGCCCTTCTGGCCAAAACGAACTACTCCCTTCCACGGTGATACTTTTAAAAGTACTTGATCACCAATGTTAAACTCCAAGGGCTTTCGTCGTTTGTCTGCATAACTCTTTTGATGACTTTGTGCCGCTAGAAGATTGTTTCGAATCTGATGGATCTTGTCTGTTGTTTCTTGAATTAATTATGGACCGGTGATTTGTGCTTCCCCAATTTCGTGCCAACATACTGGAGATCGGCACTTACGGCCATATAACGCTTCGAAAGGAGCCATGCAGATACTTGAGTGGTAACTATTGTTGTACGAAAATTCAACTAATGGTAGATGAGCTTCCCAATTCCCTTTGAAGTCTATGACACATGCTCGAAGCATATCTTCAAGAGTTTGGATGGTGCGTTCAGATTGTCCATCAGTTTGAGGATGATAAGCGGTACTGAGGTTTAATCGTGTACCCAAGGCGGCTTGTACGGCTTGCCATGTTCGTGAAGTGAAACGACCATCACGGTCTGAAATGATGCTTAAAGGTACACCATGACGGCTTACGATCTCGCTGATGTAGATACGAGCTAACTTCTCATTCTTGAAGTCCTCGCGAATCGGAATGAAGTGAGCTGATTTTGTAAGACGATCAATGATTACCCATATAGTGTCATACCCACTGGAGGTGCGAGGTAACCCGGTAATGAAATCCATAGTTATGTTTTCCCACTTCCATACAGGTATTTCGGGTTGGACTAGAAGTCCTGAGGGTCTTTGATGTTCAGCTTTTACTTTGGAACATGTAAGGCACTTGGAAACAAAAACAGCAATATCCTTTTTCATGCCAGGCCACCAGTAGGTGTATCGAAGGTCTTGATACATCTTGTCGGCTCCTGGGTGTGCAGAGTACCGTGTTTTGTGCGCCTCATTCATAAGGAAATCACGAAGGTTATCGTGATCGGGAATCCATATGCGATTTAGATAGTATAGAATACCGTCGGGTTTAGTTTCGATCTTAAGTTCAGCTCCACAAGACAGCTCCTTGCGTACGTCGTTTTCTGTTACTAAACATGTTGAGCTTCTCGGATTTGATCTTTGATGTCGGTTATGATGAACATAGAAGACGAATGGAGTTCACATAACCTTTTCGACTGAGCGCATCGACCACCACGTTTGCCTTGCCAGGATGATACCGAATTTCATAGTCGTAGTCGTTAAGAAGTTCGACCCATCTTCGTTGCCTCATATTCAACTCCTTTTGGTTAAAGATATGTTGGAGGCTCTTGTGGTCAGTGTATATTTCACACTTGGTACCGTAGAGGTAATGTCTCCATATCTTAAGAGCGAACACAACGGCTCCAAGTTCCAGGTCGTGGGTGGTGTAGTTCTTCTCATGAATTTTGAGTTGTCTAGAAGCATAAGCTATCACTTTTCCTCTTTGCATCAGTACACAGCCTAGTCCCTGCCCTGACGCGTCGCAATAAACCACGAAGTCATCACAACCTTCAGGAAGTGTGAGGATAGGTGCGTCACAGAGTTTTTGCTTTAGAGTTTGGAAGGCTTCTTCTTGTTTGGGTCCCCATATGAAGGGCTTTCCTTTATGAGTCAAAGCCGTGAGTGGTACAGCAATACGGGAGAAATTTGCAATGAAACGGCGATAGTAACCAGCCAAACCAAGAAATGATCTTACTTCGGTAGGGGTTCGTGGCGCTTGCCATTCCTGTACTGCCTTGATTTTTGAGGGATCAACATGAATTCCCTTGTCATTGACGACGTGTCCAAGGAATTGTACTTCCCTTAACCAGAATTCACATTTCGAAAACTTAGCGTACAGCTTTTCTGTCCTTAAGAGTGTAAGGATGAGTCGAAGGTGTCGTTCATGATCAGACTTAGACTTTGAGTAGATGAGGATGTCCTCGATGAAGACTATGACAAAACGGTCGAGATAGGGTTTGCAGACTCTATTCATTAGATCCATGAAAACAGCTGGGCCGTTGGTTAAACCAAATGGCATGACCATGAATTCGTAATGACCATAACGAGTTCGGAAGGCGGTCTTTGGGACGTCTTCTTCATGTACTCTGAGTTGATGATAACCAGAACGAAGATCGATTTTTGAAAAACAGGTGGCGCCTTGAAGTTGGTCAAGAAGATCATCGATGCGAGGTAATGGGTAGCGGTTCTTGACCTTTAACTTGTTGAGTTCTCTGTAGTCGATACACATGCGAAACGTTCCATCTTTCTTCTTCACAAAAAGGACAGGTGCACCCCAAGGCGATGAGCTAGGACGTATGAATCCTTTGTCAGTCAGCTCTTGCAGTTGACTGGCCAGCTCTTGCATTTCGGATGGGGCTAACCTATAAGGAGATTTTGCAACTGGTGTAGCTCTAGGTATAAGATCAATGCGGAATTCGACTTCTCTCACGGGAGGAAGTCCTGAAATGTCGTCAGGAAAAACTTGCGGAAATTCTTTTACTACTTGGATGTCTTCGAGTTTCTTCTCCTTGGTTCCCTTTTTGACGACGTGAGTTAGGAATGCGACATAATTCTTGCGGAGATATTTTCGGGCTTGAAGACAGGACATTAATTTGAGTCCTTTCGAAGGGGTTTCTCCAAAGATTCGTAGAGTCTGACCGTTTGTAAGAGGAATGCGAATGAACTTTTCGCGGCATACAACTTCAGCATGATGTTGACTGAGCCAGTCCATACCAATTATAATGTCGAAACTTCCCAACTTCATAGGAATGAGGTCAACTGGAAAATCGTGATCGTTTAGAGTGAGGGTACAATTGCGTATAATAGAGTTTAATGAGACCGGTTTTCCGTCAGCAACTTCTACCGTTATGGATTCCATGAGTTTATCACGAGTTTGGTTGAGGATGGGTTCAAATTCTAAGGACACAAAACTCTTATCCGCGCCAGTATCAAATAACATGGATGCATAACTACCATTGATGAGAAACGTACCGTTAACCACGTTGTTGTCAGCCCTAGCTTGATTGGCGTTGATGTTGAAAGCTCTTCCCCTAGCAGGTGGAGGAGCTTGGTTAGCCTGGTTAACTGGATTTGCTTGAGCTTGGGCATGGATGATGTTCACCAAGCGTGGACAGGTGTTCCTGAAGTGGTTCGGGTCTCCACAATTGTAACAAGCCCGCATAGGTTGCATCATGGGGTAGTTGGGTTGGTAGTAGGATTGGGCTACATGTTGGGCAGGTGGTAGGAGTAAAGGTTGTTGGGCTTGACCCACTATCTGATGGTGGGTTTGGGTTGAGGGCTGATTGCGGTTCGTTCGCTGAAGTGTGCGACAGGTTTGGATGGTGTGACCCGCACGGCCACAGCCGGTGCAATGTTGGCAGGGATGTTCGGGAAAGTGATGGTATTGGCAACGGTTGCATTTTGGGTATGGGCCGGAGTATGGCTTTTTATATGGTGCATCTGAGGGGGCAACTTGGGTGATGGGTGCAGCAGTGATAGGGAGGTTTGTTTGTGTGACAGCAAAGTTTCTGCCGTTTCGTTTCCTCTTACTAGCAAACTTTGAGGAGGAGGTGGAATGGTTTGAAGTTTGGCCCTCACTGGGGGCTTTCTTTTTCTCATCCTTAAATTTGCCGTTTCGGATGCGATTCTCGGTAAGCTCGGTAGCTAGTTCCATAGCAGCTTCAAGTGTTGCAGGCGAAGTGCTTAGAACTGAGTCTTGAATTTTCGAGGGGAGGCCTCGAATATAGTGTTCGACTAAGCGGTATACTGGGGTGAACAAATTGGGGATCATTTGTTTCAACTCTAGAAACCTTTTGTTGTAGGAAGTATGATCTCCTTCCTTTTGCTTTAACGAGTGGAATTCATCCTCTAACTTTTTGATCTCGCTTCTTGGACAGAAACGTCTCGTCATGATTTCCCTTAACTCCTCCCATGTTAAGGCCATTGCATCTTCGATTCCTCTCTTACCTTTTTCTGTATTCCACCAGGTAAGAGCTACTCCAAACAGTCTCCCGGTTGCGTAACGTACCTTGCGATCCTCGGGACAATCGCAATTGAGGAAGGTGTTTTCCATTTCCTCAAACCAGTGGAGGAGAGCAGTGACACCTTCGGTCCCTTCATATTTCGGGGGATCGCAAGACTTGAAGTGTTTGTAAGAGCACTTTTTTGAGGGAGGGTTGTCGACGTTCTGGTCTTCTTGATTGGGAGGGTTGATGGGATTTGCGGCGAGAGCTTGTTGGACTTGAATTACGATGTCAGGAAGCATCGCGGCCATTTGTTTTGCGATTTGGGTGGCTAAGCGTTCGTTTGACCTTCCTGACTTTCTTCCCCCACGTTGCTGCCTAGCCGACATCTACAGGAACATACATAAGAAGATTGTGAGTTTAAGGAGTCTTTTTATGTGTCATGTGTCGTCAAATGAATAAAAATAACATAATTATCAATAATGCAACTACATCCATATGATGTCTTGGGTTTGCTCATGTTTGGGCCTCCAATGTCCCCCATACCATCGCATGTATAGTCATGTGGGCCCCCATGACTATTGGCTTAATAGGATTCACATTGGTGTTGGCGGTTTAACACTCGCATCACCCGAATGAAAACCATGAAATATGTTTGCGAGATGTATGGTAGGAGGGTGTCCAGGTATAGACACAATGACAACTCAAAGTGGGGTTAGCTCACACGACGTTTGGTATAGCATGCTTTGGCCTAATAGGTCCTTCGTACTCTCATCGTTAGTCCCCAGGTAGGCAAACTGGTCCTTTATTTTGGATTTATACGAATGCCAAGCCTAGACAGGACGTTCCGACTACCGGTACTCGTACCCTTCCAGTTACTACATGCCCGTCATGGGAACTCACTTTGATGTGATTTGAAAATACAAAAATCGTTGCAAAAATCATAGGAATTGTGAGGTGTGTGCTCTCATGGATATGATATGTTATGAGGATATGATTCATGATAAGCATTGTATAATAATATGTACTTATGAACATGCTTGCATAACATTGAATGTAACAATAAACACAAAGCATATAAACATCATGAATTTTGCATGTAACACATAAACAATTTAAAATTTTTAATCAACTATAGTATAGCCTCTAAGGGTCTAATAACCTATCCTATATCCCTATAGTCATGGCTCTGATACCAATCTGTCACACCCCGACCCGCAGCGGAATAAGAGTCGGGGAATAATTGGGTTATCACCAAAGCTCATGAAGTTTACTAAAATGTTTCATATTTATTAAATTCGAATTACAACTTCAATATTCAAAACAAGTTCATACAATTACAAGGGAAAAGAAACTAAGTAAAACAATCCAAAGCCTAAACTGATTTATTCTTCTAGGTCGTCCTATATGTTTCTTGCTTCAACTGGATCACCTGTATCATGTGTAATATGGGGGATTTTGGGTCAACAAAAGTTGGCGAGTGAACCTTGTTAAAAACATTTGTTATTGATTTCTTGTTGTATTTAATATGGAAAAATTGTGCAATAATCATATGTGAGCAAACGTATATAAACAAACAAACACAAACCACCTTGAATGAGTATATGGCATGAATGATAATGTATATGTTGGCAACGTCACGTTCCGCTTATAGGTAATGGGGAACGGACGAGCCTATGATGATGTATGTGAGATCAAGGCTCAATCAAACGGAGCCGATCGTATGTTGGCAACGCCACGTTCCGCTCATAGGTAATGGGGAACAGACGAGCCTATGATGATGTATGTACTGAAAATGATAAATTTAATCTAAACATTAACCACACAAACGATTGATACATATTGGATACACATTGATCATGGATATGATGGATGCACAAGTGTTTTAATGTAATAAAAAAAAGCGACACATGATACACCCCAAAATGTGATTAAAACGGGGAATTGGTAGAGATTCACTCACATTGGGTGCGTTCTTTTGATGATGTTGAACGCGCACGAGTTTCGGGATTTGATCGACAAGGATAAGCTAACCTAAAATAATAATGAAATGGTTCGGTAAATAAGTGGATTTTATTAACAATTTTAATAGGATTTTTAGATTTATTTTTGTGAGTTTAAGGTCATTTTCTAACTTTAAAAATATTATTTTTAAGTACTTTTAATTGATTTTTAAATTAAATAAATAATAAAAAAAATAAAAAAATTGACTTTTTTGGCTGACCGTTGACCGATGACCGGTCCGTTGACCGGTCGGACAGTGGTAATTGGTGCGCTGAGTGAGGTTCGAACCCGGGACCTCTCGTACGCGTGCACGCAACTCTACCAACTGAGCTACGTGTCTAACTCGAAATATTCTATGTTTTAATTATATATATATACTAATTAAATGTTAATTTATTTGGTTTATATTAAAAGGATTTAAACTGGTTGAACCGGTTGCAGGGAAGCCGGATCGAACTCGGGTCCTTTGGTTTGTAAGCGCACAGCCCAACCAGTTGGGCTGTGTATCTTATCTGTTTAATTTACGGTTTATTTTAATCTTATAGACATACCGTGGCTTGATCTGATTCTGTTTAAAAAAATTGGTTTTAATTCGGAAAGTCGGTGTGTTTGTAAGGTTCGAACTCGTGACGTGTGCTATGTGTTTGCACACAGTCCACCGCTGGACTGTGTGTCTAACCCGGTTTAATATCTTGTTTTAATTAAACTTATACATAATATTCAACTTCGTCTTCTTCATTCAAAGACACAGACAAACGATATTCGACTGTTCTGGTTTAAATCGTTCGTCGAACATATAAGTGGTTGATATGTAATGGATAAAAAAAAATTACGGAATCGAACGTACCGAACAGACTGTTTTTCTCAGAATTCCGGCAATGGTCGTCGGCTCTGATTTGTGAATTCCGTCTGATTGAATCAATTAACAATTTTGATCGATGAGTTGTGAAATTAAATGACTAAACAAGAGATATCAGGAGGTTTAGATGATTGTACCGCTTTACAGTGTGATTTCGGAAATGTCCAGAGATTTTCCGGCGAGTGTAGAATATCCGGTAACGTCGTCTGGGACCGATTCTGGTTGAAGGATTTAAGTTAGTATAAGTCTAACAATGGATTGAAAACGAAAGAGTCGAGAAAATTACCGATTTGATTTATGTCTCGGTTTTCCGGCGAAAGTCCGGCGATAGCAGATAGTGATTCCGACGAACAGAAGCTAGAGTGAAAAATGAAATTGAGGGTGTGCGATTGTTTCCGAGATGTGAGACGATGGTATTATTAGTGTAAATCAGGAGTAATATGATTTCGGTTTTCAATCTCGAAAATCATATGAATCGAGTTCATTGAAGACAGAATTGATTAAGAACGTGGGTTGTAATTGGCATTGAATCATCGGTTACACTCAGAACTCGCGACCACACCAAAGGTTTCCTGGTTATTTGAAAGCCGTTGAGCGGTTTCAGTTCTTGGCGCAAACAGATGAATTCACGGGTGCAACTTAAGTTTTATTTGATTCATTGATTACACAAACGAGTCAAGTGGCGGAGTGGTTAAGTGTTTGCTTGATAAACTAGCTGATCCGGGTTCGAAACCCGGCAACTTGATATTATTTTTTTGCACTTATTTTTACATTTTAATAATTATAGTTTTTAAATTCTAATATGTTTATTAAATATGTAATGCTTAAAATTAATATTAATCATAAATACGCAACGAAATTTTATAACTGATTATTCGATTAATAAAGAAGCGGGTTTTGGAAACCCGTTTTTCGACGGATGTTACAACCATACCTCTTCACTTTTTAAAATGTTATGAGATTGTCAATTTTCTATGGTTATTAGTGTCACAAAACTACAAAAGTGGTTAATCATGTAGTTGCATAGCAAATTTTTCAATAGTTACGTCCTATAATTTGCATAGCATATTTTTCAATAGTTACGTCCTATAATTTCACATATATAGATTTGATCACATATGTATTTACACACAAGTTGTGGACGTTAACAGGGGCGAAGTATAGTAGGGGCCGGGGCGCACCCGACCCCCCGAACTTTTCGCTCAGTAGTGTATGTAGTTTTCGTATAGAAATTTTTGGGTATATACGTTTTCGACCATCCGGTTCTATAGAAATTTTTGGGTATATACGTTTTCGACCCCCTCCCCCTCGCGTCATTCGGGTCAAGCTTCGCCACTGGACGTCAATATATTAATAACTGAGATTGTCAGTGGTTATTTTTTAGATTTGAAACTCTTGCGGCCAATAACAAATAATTAAAGTTATAAGATCCAATATTCGATTAAAAATGTATTTATAGCAGCACATCTACTTTTACTTTTCTAAAACGTAAATAAGAAAGAATATTTTTGTAATTTTGTCCGATTATTATGCCAGCGGCAGTCTCCAACTCTCCGTCAAAACGAAGACGCTGCAATTACCTTGCTACCCTTTTTCTCGCCGATGACGGCAACTCTCAATACTCAACAGAACCTTCTAAAAACTCTCTTCTCTCTCGATCCCACGAACCCTAATTGTCACCGATCCCCTCTTCTAAACATGATCCACTAACAAATCCTCTTCGATCCTCCAATCCGATCGCCAATTCGTTGTTCTCAATTCTCTCCATTTGGTGGAACATATGGCGAGTGGCGCACCGAATATTGATAAATTCGAATTGTACTTCAACAGAGCTGATTTGGATCATGACGGACGGATTAGTGGCGTTGAAGCTGTTACGTTCTTCAAAGCCTCTGGTTTACCTACGCCTGTTCTCGCTCAGGTTACTGTTTTTGAGTAATTTTCGAAATTTTTTGTTCGTATTGTTAGAATTTTGCAGTATATGAAGCTAATTTGAACTGTGGAACCTTAGTTTGATTTGTTGAATAGAAACATGTTAATTTGAATCAGTTTGTGATGAGATGTAGGTGTGTGAATTCATCAGCTGTCCTGTATGACTGTATGAGCTGAACTTAGGGTTTAGTATGTGTTATACACTTTTACATATACCTGCTTGTATTACAATCATCATCTTGTATACGCAGGAAGTTAGCCTAATGAAAGTATTATATGTTTTAAATTTGAAGTTAGTTGAGTACAATTATGTTTCCGTAACGTAAAAATGGCAGTTAGTATTATGATTGTGATGCTGCATATAGATTACAGACATTAAGGAATTTGTGGATGCGTAGTCCATGCATATAGATAGCTTCATTTTGAGTAATTCCGTTTTGTTCGTACTGTTTGAATTTTGCAATATATGAAGTCAATTTTGACCAATAATTTCTTGATGGTGATCAAAAACAAGTTAACTAGAACCGGTTTGTGATAAGATATAGGTGTGTGAATTATCAGCTGTTTGTGAAATAGGTTTCTGTGTATGTATCTGTATGAGGCTATGAGCTGAACTTAGGGTTTAGTATGTATCTTATATAAGCCAGAAATTAAAAGAGAATTTTCATTTGAAAATGAAAATTGCACAAGCTTAACAGGTATTATACATACTATTATATGTTTTAATTTTGAAGTTAGTTGAGTACAATTATATTTATATAACAATTGCAAATAAATTCGAGCCGGGGGTCTCACTGGAAGCAGTCTCTCTATTCCTACGGGGTAGAGGTAAGGTTGTCTACATCTTACCCTCCTAAGACTCTGCCTTAGCTTTGCTATTGGTGGGATTTTCTGAGTATGATGAAATAAGTATTATGTTTGTGATTCTGCATATAGAGACATTCGGGAATTTGTGGATCCATAGATAGTTTCGTTTTGTTATGAAGTTATGTTGATGGTGTGATAAGGTTATCCATCAACTATCGTTAAAGAAGAACGTTTTATGTTATTAAGATGTATGATCAACAATGTAAAGCATTTATCACACGATGCTTTTCCTTTGACATTGATGTAACAATTTTCTATGCTTATGTAGTCGTTGCGAATAAATGTTATTCATGCAATGCTACATATGCCAACATTTGGCAATATATGGCTCCATATTGTGATATCATGTATTAATATAATTAAGATATGACGTGTTAACGTTACTCAATATTATCATTCAGTATTATCAAATACCTTGTGTAATAGTTTTAGTGTGTTAGAATGGTAAAGAATAATGAGTAACACGCTGTCATTTTCATGCAGATATGGACAATTGCTGATCACAATCAAACCGGTTACCTTGGTCGGGCTGAGTTTTACAATTATCTGAAACTTGTAACAGTTGCACAAAGTAGGAGAGATCTTACTCCAGAAATGGTGAAAAATGCGTTATATGGACCTAATTCTGCTCAAATTCCTGCTCCTCAAATCAATCTTGGAGCCCTAGCGGTTCAGTCAAACTTAAACATAAAGGTAATCGTAATTCCTTGATCTCTTATTCAGTAATATCTAAAATATATATAAAGGACTAGGACCGACTTCTTAGGAGCTAAAATAGGAAACAGATAAACACAAATAATACATGATACTAATCTTCTAATATATTATCCTAAGATAATATACACGCTAATACACCCCCTCAGTCTGAGCGGAAGAAGGCTGAATGCACAGGCTGGACTTGAAACGACAGAAAAGTTGACGAGGCAGCCCTTTTGTAAAAATATCAGCGTATTGGTAATCAGCAGGAACATGGAGGACCCGAACTGCGCCAATTCTGACCTTTTCGCGTACGAAATGAATATCCAACTCAACATGTTTAGTATGTTGGTGCTGAACGGGGTTCTCAGATAAGTAAACGGCTGATATGTTGTCACAGTAGACAACAGTGGCTGTACGAATTGGAACATGTAGTTCTGTCATAAGTTGCGCAACCAACTCGTTTCAGCAACGGCATTAGCTACCCCACGGTATTCGGCCTCAGCACTTGAACGAGAAATGGTAGCTTGCCGTTTTGATGACCATGACACAATATTATCGCCAAGAAAAACACAATAGCCTGACGTAGAACGCCGGGAATCCGGACATCCCCCCCAGTCAGCATCTGAATATGCAATTAGAGCATTAGACTTGGAGGGACGAATAAGAATACCTTGATCACTCGTGCCTTTTAAATAACGTAGAATACGCTTCAAAAATTGAAAATGGTGTTCACGAGGATCATGCATAAACAAACAAACTTGTTGGACTGCATAGGCAATGTCAGGACGTGTAAACGTAAGATATTGCAGTGCACCAGCAAGGCTACGGTATAATGAACCATCTGAAAGCGGGGGACCAGATGAAGCACTTAATTTAGAAGTTGTGTCCACAGGTGTGGCACATGGCTTACAGTTTGTCATGTTAGCCCGAGCAATAATGTCATGTGTGTAATGCTCTTGCGATAAAAATAGACCACCTTGTTTAGGGGTGACCGTGATACCCAGAAATTGATGCAAAGAGCCCAAGTCCGTCATAGCAAATTCATTGGATAGTGAGCCAATAATTTGACGAAGTAATGTATCAGTGGAAGCTTGTGAGTATAATATCGTCTACATATAAGAGAAGATACGCCATTTGATTACCGTGTTTGTAGACAAATAAGGACGTGTCACTAACCGTGCTGATAAAACCACAAGAAGTAATAAATTTTGCAAACCGTTGGTACCATGCCCGAGGGGCCTGCTTGAGGCTATAGAGAGACTTTTGTAGCTTACACACATGATGTGGTTTAGAAGGGTTCTTAAAACCTGGTGGTTGATGCATATAAACAGTTTCGTTCAAATCACCATGCAAAAACGCATTTTTAACATCTAACTGATTTATTTGCCATCCCCGCGAAACCGCAAGACTAAGGACAGTGCGTATAGTGGATGGTTTTACGACGGGGCTAAAAGTGTCATCACAGTCAATACCAACCTGCTGGGATTTCCCATTCACAACTAAGCGGGCCTTATAACGTTCCAACGTGCCATCAGCATGGAACTTATGGCGAAACAACCACATACAACGGATGACATGTGCATCCGGAGGTCTAATCACTTATTCCCATGTATTATTATCCTGTAAAGCTTTGTATTCAGTTTTCATAGCATCAAGCCAATTAGGATCCGATTGGGCATCAATATGGGATTTAGGTACCGGTGAGATAGGTTGGTTTGCGGAAGTATGTAATGTGTAGGGTGTGTTGGTTTTGATGGTTCCATCACGAGTGCGTGTGACCATCGGGTGTCTGGGTGGGGGAGGGGGCGGAGGAGGTGTAGTAGGGCTGCGGGAGACGTGGGAGACGGTGAACCCGAGTTAGCGGGCTGAGTAGAAGGGCTGGTGTAGACAGGTTTTGGTGGGGGAAGGTTTTTGTTTCGTCGCTGGTAGGTAATAGGTGAGGGAGGCGGCTGATGCGATGTAGGAGAGGGCGAGGTTGGCGGAGAAGAGTTGGGTTCAGGCTGGTTAGGAGATGGTGGATCCGTAGGGGTGTGTGGGGCATGCGGAAAGGATGTAGGCGGTGAAAGAAGTGGTGAGATGTCACTTTCTAGAAAGGTATGGTCTACAGGTGAGGAGGGTATAGAAAACGGGAACACGGTCTCCGCAAAAGTGCCGTGCCGTGAGAGGATTACCTTTCCGGTAGAAAGGTTGAGACACCGATAACCCCGAAAATGAGCGGGGTATCCAAGGAAAACGCAAAGGGAGGACCGATGGGTTAATTTATGGGGTCGGGTTGAGGAAGTGTTCGGATAACATGCGCATCCGAAGACCCGGAGGTGGTCGTAATCAGGTTGACGACCATAGAGAGAAGCCATTGGGGTTATAAACCGTAGTTTGGCGGACGGTAGGATGTTATGAAGATAGGAAGCTGTATGAAGCGCTTCGACCCAGAAATTGGATGGAAGCGAAGCATGAGTTAAGAGACAGAACATGATTTCGTTTAGACGACGAATCATGCGTTCGGACTTCCCATTTTGTTGGGAAGTGTGTGGGCATGAAAACCTAAAGTGAAGACCATTTGCCGTAGCAAAATTTCGAAAAGTTGTGTTGTCAAATTCACCCCCTAAGTCGCATTGGAACGACTTAATATCAATGTGAAGTTGGGTTTTAACATATTTATGGAATTGGGCAAATTTGAAAAAAGTTTCAGATTTGTATTTCAATGGAAAAACCCAAGTAAAATTAGTGTAATCATCAATCAACACCATATAATATCTGTAACCAGATTTACTAAGAACGGGCGACGTCCACAAATCACAATGAACAATATCAAATGGTAATAAAGTAGACGAAGTTGAATTAGCAAATGGTAATCGTTTATGTTTCGACAATTGGCATGAATGACAAACGAGCGATCGTGATCGCTTATTACACGAAATTAAATGATTAGAATGAAAAAAATCCATAATATGATGTCCTGGATGTCCAAGACGATCATGCCAAAAATCGGTTGATGAAGATGAAGCAACAAAAGCGGAAGCTGAAGCAGTGTTCTTGGTGAGAGGATAAAGTGGGCTGGAGCTATCATGCCTGGTTAGGATCTTCCCACTCTTGTAGTCCTTCACAGAAAAACCATACGGATCAAATTCCACAGAAACATTGTTATCTTTAGTGAATTGTTTGACAGATATAAGGTTTTTGACGATGTGTGGTGAATAAAGAACATTGTTAAGGACAAAGTTTTTGGTAGGTGAGGTAATGGTGGTGTTACCGGATCCGTGAATTGGTACTCAATTACCATTACCAACTTTAGCAAATTTAATAGGACAAAAATCATGGAAAAAAGAGATTTTACCTTGGTCCCCAATGACGTGATGAGTAGCACCAATGTCCATATCCCATGGGTCTTCACCATCATCAGTTTCTTGAACATTTAGGACCTGAAAAGCATTAGCAAGGGCCTGAGGATCCATTGGGTTCACTTCTGTTAAATGCGCCTGAGGGGTTTGGGCTGCTGGTGATTGGGACTGGTTGTGCTGTGAGCCAAAACCTTGAGGCCAAGGGGAAGCCCACCATGGCATCGTCGGGTATGGGCAGGGTGGTGGTGGATACCATGGGGCTGGGGATTGGGCCATCCACCAGTTTGGCCAAGGACCCATGGGCCCATTTGATCGCCGATTACTGTTGTTATTGGGCCAGGACCCATTGCAATTGGGCTGACCCGAAGAACCGAAGAACCCGAAGAACCTGAGAACCTGAAGATCCAGAATTTTGCTATCCATATTGACTGTTGCTGTTACGCTGCTGTTGTTGACCCGAACCACCGCCGCGACGGTTACTCCTGGCGCCGCCCCTGTATGAGCCACCACCTCCGCGTGTAGGCTGTTGCTGCTGCCTGCGGTGTGGTGGTTGCTGATCTTGAGAGATAGTCATGATGTTTGACGAGGCGGCTGAAGCATTAAGGGATTCTCGTGCCTCTTGTCGCTGCTGATCAGACTGAAGCAAACTAGCAGCCTCTTCCCATGTAGGAATTTCCTTGTTCATGATGCTTGCAGTTGTGTCAAATTCAGATGGTAGGCCCCTAACTAATTGAAGGATGAGGCGCTGATTGGAGACCGGTGGGTCAACATCAGCCAGTTGATTAGCAATATCCTTTAATCGTTGGCAAAAGGCGTCGAGAGATGGCATGGATTTCAGAGTCAGATTAAGAAACTGATGTTCTAGGGTGGCTGCCCTAGATCCTTTGTTGTTGGTGAACAGGCCTTTGATGCGTAACCAGGCCTCTAAAGCAGTAGAGTCAGTTTCAAGAACACGAACCAGGAGATCGTCGGAGAGGGTACTGTAAATCCACTGCAGAACAATGGCATCGATCTCCATCCATGACTCGTAGTCAGGATCAGTTTTCTCTGATGGAAGGGTGCCATCGATGTGGTTTGTTACCTTGTAACCACGAGCAGTCAACTGAAACAGTTTCACCCAAGACGAATAGGTGACCTTGGTACCATCCAGAACCCGCACCTTGTTATGGATGTTTGTAACAGTGTAAACAGGATGGAGAGTAGGTGTTTTAGGGTCGGATGATGAACCAACATCAGTTTGCTTGGTATCGACCATGGCTGATCTGTGAAGATAATACGGGTGTTGAAAAAAAACGAATAAAAGAAGGCTGGGGCAGCAGACTCGTAGTCTGGGATCTGTGAAGAACTAGGGTTTAGAGCTTGAAAGCTCTGATACCATAAAGGTAATCGTAATTCCTTGATCTCTTATTCAGTAATATCTAAAATATATATACAGGACTAGGACCGACTTCTTAGGAGCTAAAATAGGAAACAGATAAACACAAATAATACATGATACTAATCTTCTAATATATTATCCTAAAATAATATACACGCTAATAAAACGTGAGCCCACCTGCCCCGCGGACGCCTGGTAGTGCCCCTGTGGCTTCTCATAGTGTTAGTACGAGTGGGCCACGGGGTTATTCATCTCAGCAAACTCAAGGCATGAGGCCACATGTGTCTCCACTTCCTAACGCCACAATCCACCCTCAGCATGGTGAGACTCATGGACCGCCAGGTGTACACACGGTGGCAGGCCCTCGCCCTTCAACTTCGAGTCTTTTCAATGATTGGCTTAATGAGAGGACGGGTGGGCCCAGGCCTAATGTCTCTTCTCAAGTTCCTAGTAATGGTCTTTCTTCCAACCAAATGGTCATACTTTTGCTGCTAGCGGGACTGGAGCTAAAGATTCTAGCACCTTGTTGCAGGAACGTCTATGGTTCTGTACCTGCAGGACCCAGTTTCCCATCAAACTAACTCAATCCTCCCAAATGAATGTTTCCCAACAACCAATGCTGGTCAAAACCAGAGAATGCAGTCAACTTTGAGATACAATCAGCAAACTCCTGTACAGAGTTCCTCTATTGCTCCTGTTAGAGCTGAAAATGTTTCTTCTGGTCAATCTTCAGAACCTTGGCCAAAGATGACACAGTCAAATGTCCAAAAGTACACTAAGGTATTTGTGGAAGTAGATGCAGACAGAGATGGGAAAGTTACGGGTGAACAGGCCCGCACTCTGTTTTTAAGTTGGAAGTTGCCAATAGGTAGGCATTGCAACGTTTTCTCTTTTGTTTTTTTTGGTTAGAACTTAGAAGTTCTGTTATGCTTATTCTTGTATTACAGATATCCTAAAGCAGGTATGGGCCTTATCTGATCAAGACAACGACGGCATGCTTTCTTTAAAGGAGTTTTGTATTGCCCTATACCTTATGGAGCGGTACAGGGAAGGTCGCCCTCTTCCTCGGGTGTTGCCAGCTGGCGTCATATTTGATGGGACGCCATTCTCTCAGTCAACCACTTCTCATATGGTGCTTCCAGTTTGGAGATCTGAGCCAGGTAGATGCTAATTCTTGTGACACCTGTCATATTTCGAAACTCTGAATTTACATATAAGGTTAAATATTCTTCTTTCTGCTTAGGAGTCCAACAAGGACATAGGGTTATTGCGCAAGGACAGGTTAGTCATTCTGCAGCAAGGCCACCTCGTCCCATTCCAGTTCCTATAGATGAAGATGTGCAGCCTAAACCCCAAAAACCTAGAGTTCCTATTCTAGAGAAGCATCTAGTGGACCAACTTAGTACTGAAGAGCAGAATTCATTGAATTCAAAGTTTCAGGAGGCAACAGAGGCAGATAAAAAGGTGAATGAACTTGAAAAAGATATATTGGAAGCTAAACAGAAGATTGAGTTTTATAGGAGCAAGATGCAGGAAGTTGTAGGTTCTCTATCTCTAGTGTCTAGTCGTTTGTGTGGGTACATTTGCTTGATGGGATCTTACAAAAAGATACTTATACTATCAGAAGTTGAAGCTTGAGAATCTAACCTTGTGTTATGCTGTTTAATTTCAGATTTTGTACAAGAGCAGGTGTGATTCTCGGTTAAATGAGATTACCGAAAGGGTTTCCGCTGATAGAAGAGAGGTATATACCTGAATATATTAAAAAAGTATAAATTCTTACATGATAGTTCTTTAGGAGAGACTGAGCAGCTTGTTATCTAGGTTGAATCAATTTCAAAGAAATATGAAGATAAATACAAGCAGGCTGGAGATGTAGCTTCTAAATTGACTATTGAGGAGGCCACTTTTCGCGATATACAGGTTTACTAATTAACATGTTTAGAGGTTAACTTATACTCCATTTTTTCTAAAGATGGAGCTTCACTGAGCAATTCTCTTGTGCTTGAAATTTTTAGGAAAAAAAGATGGAGCTTTACCGAGCAATTGTCAAGCTGGATCAGGATGGGAAACCTGATGATCTTCAGGTATCTTTTATGCTGATAAACTTAATTAAAGGTGTATAAATATTATGTTTGTTGCAGATAATTATAATGCCATGTTACTTGAATGCTAGGCCCGAGTTGATCGCATCCAAGCGGACCTTGAGGATCAAATAAAAGCCTTAAATGAACGCTCCAAAATGTATGGACTGCGCGGGAAACCAACATTGCTGGTTGAGCTGCCCTTTGGTAATTTCAATTTTCATGTCCACCATTTATCATTCCCAACAGTTTGATAAAAATGTGCATGTGTAGTGGTTATTTTCACCTTTTGTAAAAAAGTTTTGTTTTTTTTTTTTGTAAAAAAAAATTAGGTTGGCAAGTTGGCATTCAAGAAGGAGCAGCTGATTGGGATGAAAATTGGGATAAGTTTGAAGACGAGGGTAAACAAAATGCCACCTTAATATCCTTCTGTTGCATAAGGCTTCAACATGTTACCCTTAAATGTGAAAGTCGTAACATATTTTACATCAAACTTGCAGGATTCACATATGTGAAAGAGCTCACACTTGATGTGCAAAACATTATAGCTCCTGCAAAACAGAAAACCTTACCAGTTCAAAACAAGTCTGCTTTCCATGATGAACATTCCTCAAAAACCACCGGTAAATCTGAAAAGCCTCCAGCCACCAATGAATCAGCGGAGCCACATGACAATAACTCCGTAAAAACCCCACCCGATAGCGTCAAGTCAACAGAAAGCCCATCTAAGATATTTGAAGACGGCTCACCCGGTGCTATAAAAAACCGGAGGTGTGAGATATATCTAAATCGCGCTATTAAATGCTTGTAATTTATTGTGGTAAAAAGGGGTTAATTTTGAAATTATGTCTCCAATGGTGCAGTGAATCTGTGTTCTAGGCTGAAAAAACTTCTGATGAGGCGGTCAACGCCACATTTGACAATCATTATGATTCAGATTCTGCTTGGGATTTCACTGCTACAAATCATCGGGTATTTGATTGCTTATACTTGATATTGTTGTGCCATAATTTGAAGCTGTTTTTTTTTATTGCAGGATATCGATCAAGAGAGTTCTAATGGAAATGCGTTATTTGATTCTTCTGATAGCTGGGTGCTAAACCCGATAAGAACGAACAAGAACACGATCCAGTTTGACTCTGTTCCAAGCACTCCTGCTTATAGTTATGCTGGATCACCAACTGGAAACAACTTATTCCATAACCAGGGCCCATTTTCGTCATCTTTTGCGGATTCAGTTCCAAGCACGCCTGCTTATGGTAACACTCAACGCCCATTTGTTTCAGTTTTTGCAGATTCGGTTCCCAGCACACCCATGTATGATGGCCCCGAAGATCGTTCATTCAACAATTTATCCAGATTCGATTCTTTCGCCAGCAACACTCCCCGTGATTCCTTTTCTAGATTCGATTCATTCCATAGCACAACACAAGATACAGAACGGAACCTTGCAAGATTTGATTCCATGCACAGTACTGCTGAGTCTGATTTCGGCCATTCTCTTTTCCAGCCTCGTGATTCTTTCTCGAGGTTTGATTCCATGCGGAACGCTATTGATTCATCTGATTTCAATCACGGGTTCCCATCTTTTGATGATGCAGATCCTTTTGGGTCTCATGACCCGTTTAAGACGTCATTTGATAGAGAGACGCCAAGAAAAGATTCGCTAGATGGTTGGAAGGCTTTTTAGTTTTTGCACAGTGATCATATTTGATGTTGAATGTTTTGGACACTGAGTTGGAGGTGATGATTCTTTCTTTTTATATATAGATTACATATGTATAGCATATTCAAGTTGTATGGATTGATAACTTTGGCATGTGTCAGAAGTATAAGCTCATGTTTATGAGCATTAGTTTTGCAAAGCTTTAATCGTATTTCTGCATTGTATTTATGAAATTTTTACCTTTGTATTTTGTTATTTGGTGCTTAATAAATATGGTTTAATATTGACTACTTCCAGTTTCCATTAGGCCTAGAACCAAAAATTAATCATCGTTTCTTCTATAATGATTTTAATTTTGATTACTTTAGATAGGTAACTATAAAAAAATGTAAATATTTCAAAACAGTTGTGAGCAACAATTAAAATGGGATATTGGATTTAAATAACCAAACTTTCACCAGTTCGCCAATAACACTCTCAACTTTTGATTTGTACATCAGCACTCCCAACTTTCAACTTATTGGTTTTTGCTGATGTGGCATCTGATGTGGCCCTTTTTGTTGACGTGGCAGCTGATGGGGCATTTTTTTTGATGATGTTGCAGCGGCGTGGCATTATATGATGACATGACAGCTGATGTGGCAGTTAGCATGAAACTTTTGATGACGTGGCAGCTGAGATCAGCTAATTAGATTAGGGTTCAGTTAGTCAGGGAGTGTTATCGGTCAATAAGTTGAAAGTTGAGAGTGCTGGTGTACAAATCGAAAGTCGAGATTGTTATCGGTCAATTGATGAAAGTAAGGATTATTTAAATCCAATATCCCGATTAAAATTGATAATTTGCTTTTGTGAATTTAAAAGATTTTATAAATTGTTCAAATTATTTTGGGAAAATCATCAAAATAGCCTTGACCACGCCGTCATTTTCAAAATGGCCATCTGACACGGCTCCACGAGCCGTTTCACGAATCCCTACACGGCTAAAAAATCCTTTCAAGTCAACCAATCCATGAGTGACACGATTGTCCCCTCACTCTATGTCTCTCTCTGTCATCTCTCTGTTTAGTTGTCAAATGTGTGCAGCTCCCCTGTTTATTCTTCTTCACCAAGCACCACCACCACCACCCTGCAACCACCACCCTCCACCAACCACAACCACCACCGTAAACCACCACCACCCTCACCGAGCACCACCACACGTGCAACAACACACCTCGCCGAGCACCGCACCTGCAACCAACACCACCCTCGCCGAGCACCACCACCCTCCACACCCCCCAACCACCACCATAAACCACCATTCCACGGTCACGTACCAACCAACCACCACCTTCTGAAGCATATGTGCAGATCGAAGTTCAAGTTTATTAGATTTATTTGTGACTGTATATAAACCCATGAGTGACTGTATATAAACGAGAAAGAGGAGAGAGAACGAGATCAAAGTTGCAATACATACACATACCACATTCTATTCATTTGTCTTGTCTCCACACATGCAATCTAGAGGAACATGTTGATGACAGGAGCACACGAGGCAAAAGGTGATTGGTTGTGAGGAAAGTTTTTAAATTTAAACTTGAGCCGGGTTGGAATTCGTGAAAGGGCATTTTATGGGGTGTCAACCGGACACGTGTCACTCATGGATTGGTTGACTTGAAAGGATTTTTTGAGCCGGGTGGGGATTCGTGAAACGGCTCGTGGAGCCGTGTCAGATAGCCATTTTGGAAATGATGACGTGATCAAGGCTATTTTGGTGATTTTCCTGATTATTTTTGTATAGATACCCTGATTAAAGATTGTACAAATTTCTAAAAATATCTCTTACACACTACATCATAAAGATTTCTAGAAATATCTATTTGACCTTTTATTAGGATTTTCTGAAAATATCCAAAGTTTATTTACATAAAATGTGTTATCACAGATAATAATTGTAGCCAATAATATACAACGACAAAAGAAGACCAACGCTAAAACGAAAGACGAGGCATAATTTTAAGAAAAGGATGTAAAGAAATAAATTTGAAAGGATTGATTTGAGTGCTTGGAATTTTAGGGGAATATGTATGGTACATACAACCATGACGTAGAGTGTAAACAAGCCAAATCCTCGAAAGTAGGCGCAGGATAGAAGGGGCCGGGGGCACCCGACCCTCCGAACTTTTCGCTCAGTAGTGTCCGGTATGTAGTTTTCGTATAGATTTTTTAAGGTATATATGTTTTCGACCCCTAGTTGAAAATCTCAAACTTCACCACTGGACTCGTGATTGACTCGCCACAAACTCAAATTTATTCGGTATACATAGGCTCGAGCGTAAACTCGAACCTAGACCATCGCTCAGTTAATAAACAAGCTCGAGTCTGAGTTTCGTACATCAAACTTTATAGACTCGTAAGACTGTTATTTATGTAAATATAAAAGTACATAATATAATACACAAAATACACAAAATAAATAAAAGAATAGTATTATATATATAGAAAGACAAATAATGTCATTAATAGGGAACCACATGGAGAACTTTAAGTAAAACAACTCATAAAAAATCATTCTTACATCTAAAAACTAACTTTTATCAAATCATTTTAGGAACTTCTGTATATAAACATATATAAAAGTCGTTTTAATAAAAAATAGCATATAAGAACGTAATTCTTTTTTTTTTACAAAAATTAATTTTTTTAGTTAAATGGTTTTTACGTATGTTTGTATGCAAAAGATCCGAAAAAAATATTAAAATGACTTTTTTCTATTTAAAATGTTTTTTAATAAGTTTTTTACATGTAAAACTAGGATTCCCTAGCTCTCCACTCTTTTTAGATTCCTCATTTAAGCTCACACTCATCTATTATATATACACATTTAGTCACAAGTTTTCATTCACAACATTTGTTCCATGACTCCATAAGATGATGTTAGATTTTATGTTAATTTTTGGGATTCGTCTTAGTTTTGGGGATTGGTGCGTCTGCCAGGTGCGCCGAGGGTGGCTGGGTGAGGGGAGGGGGGTTGAAGGGGTATAAAGGTAACATTATTAATGGATAAAAATCAAAAGTGTTACCAGTAGAAAAGTTGAAATTAAAATATGATTTTTAAAAATGAGATTAAAACCGTCATATAACTTTACTACACAAGACTCGTCCGTTTAGTTCATTCTAAAAAGCAACTAAGCATTAACATTAACTAACGAACCAGAACAAATCTCGAGCTTATGAAACTCCTCACAAATCAAACTCGGGCTTAAGCAAGCCCCAACTTATATCAACTTGTTTACTCCCCTAATACCCACTGGCTTTTTTCCTTCTTTTTGGTATATTTTCAGCAATTAAATTTAGAAAATGTAACGCACAGATTCAAAGATAACAGAAGTTTGGTTTATGAATTTTTCTAAAGGAATTGAATATGTAAAAGAGTTGAAATTCAATAAATGAAATTATGAACTGTGATTTATTTGAATGACAAAAATAATCTTATTTGATCTTTTTAATAGGGTAAGAAATTTGGAAAGTGGTGGTGCCGACATCGAAGACAATGGGCCTTGGCCGATGGAGGTGGGGGTGCTGCGGTCGCAACAACGATGTCAACATTGGCGAAACTTTTAAGGGGCCAAGGGATGCCCCCATCCTGCTTTTTTGTGCACGGTAGTGTAAATTTATGCGTATTTCATCCGAAAGTTGTATACACGTATTGAGTCCATTTTGCCTAAAAAATATTGGTCTCCCTCTATATTTGTTCAACCTTCACCACTGAATGTTAAATCATGTCCATAAGTCAATAGAATCATTTAGATGAGTTACTTAGTTTTTATAAATCGAGCTAAAATTACATTCATTTTTATAATTTTGATCATTATGATTGTGTGATTACCCTACGAGAGGTTTCATTGAGGTTTTGTTTTGAAATCCAATTTCCAGTAGCTTTTTTTCTTTAACCCTCGAAGGTCACATCTCCATCATAATCTAGAGTAAAGATCAAATACAAATAAACTTAACATACAAAACCTACAAACTGAAGGAAAAACAAAAAAGTGCGATGGCATTTTCGTAAATATCAGTAACTATCAAAATTACCCTACAAATGATCCTGTAAAGTAATTTTGATCTTTTGTAGAGTAATTTTGTAAATGTTCTTGTAGAGTAATTTTGTAAAATGATCATGTAGAGTAATTTTGTTAGCATTTAATTATGGGGTTTGGTTTTTAGCTTTTAGTTTTTTTTTTTTTTTGGGGGGGGGGGGGGGGTTAGGTTTTTTTTTGGGGGGGAGGGTTACGTTTTTTGGGGTTTTTTTTTGTTAGGAATAGTTTTTTGATCAAAATTACTCTACAAAAACATTTTACAAAATTACTCTACAAGATCAAAATTACTCTACAGTAACATTTGTAGAGTAATGATAATTACCCTACGATCAAATATTTACGAAAATACCACCACGTTTTTTTTGTCTTTTCCTTCGGTTTGTATGTTTTGTATGTTAACTTTATTTATAGAATAACTTTCCCCTATAATCTATTGTGCTACCACTAGTTACTAGATGTCATATCATATATGTTTAATGGCTTTAATTCCCACTAAATTGACATGCCTTCATTTTTAATATGCACGTTTGGGTGCTGACTAGATGACCATTCGTGAAATAATTTCTACTGAATCGTCCCTTATAGAGTTCCATACGTGAGGACTAGAAAATGGGAAGACATACAAAACGATTGGAAGTCATGAGACTATGTCGATTAATCATTAGACTATGTGTGATGGTTTCATTAAAAAGTGAAAAAAGTTGACGTCGGACATTGTTTCATAACAATGTTGTTTTCACTCATCATTCTCACTAAAATGTGTAATGGTTTTAATAAACCACAATAATTACCTAATCACTATTTACTATTTATTTAAATATGTTGTTTTCAACAAAATACTAATATTAATTTTAAAATAAGAAAAAAATACATTAAAAAATATTAAAAAATTACAATTGTAAATACAAAAAGTATACAATAATTAACTAATCACCTTCACGTTCGCTTTCCTCTTGTCCTCCAAGAATATATTATGTAAAATTGAGCAAACGTACGTAGCATTCCTTATGTTTTCTTTTTGCCTACAATCGTGTCGAGTTGGCAACGATAGCCCATCTTTTTCTTTAGAATTTTGAATGCCTGTTAAATATCTTTTCTTGATAATTCTTGTGCTTTTATAAAAAATATATATTATCTTATCCTCATGTGGGCTTGTAAATGCTTTGACAATGGTGGCATGCTGAGAATAAATATCATCGACATAAAACGAAAACTCATATGCAACGTTGTCTACGACGTCATTGGAAACAGATGATTGCTCTTAAACAGTAATATCATTGTTTGATCTGGAAACACTAAAAACACATTCTAAATCCAAAGATCACATGATGTCACTGCTTCAATCATTATCGTTGGGCCTGGATGGTGACCTCACTAAGTAGTGTGATAGTTTGGCTATGACCAATGTGTGTTATTAAGCATCCCAGGAGGTTGTGTATGATTTTATAGACCTTCTATATATATTTATCGAATGTCACTAAACGGCCACATCATCTATTTTTTACTGTAGAAACCAGTCACACCTTTAATGGTAATCATTCAAATGTATTAGTCATAGCAACAACAATCATCATCCTACCTTCCTCAAAATTGTAAAGACTATGTGGTGATGATTTTTCAAACATCTTCAAATATTCATCCATAAATCTTACAAAGTGTTGTACGTTAGTTGAGAAATTTGCAGACATGCACTTTTGTAAACCCGTGGAACCTAGTTTACGTTTAGTGTTTTCCTTTGTTGGAAAATTTCGTTTGCAAACGACGCTGATACGGGATTTTCATAAAATAATCATGTGCGAGATGGTTGTGAGTTGTTAGATGATTTTGCATAATTGAAACTTGTGGTGTAACTAGTTGTGAGCTTTCAGCTTGCTCAAATCCTCAGACGCTCAGTAAAAGTTGGATCCTACCTAAACCCTAGAAATAGTCAACTCATCTTCCTTTGATGACACCGACAGTGTGGATAAAATATCCATTTAAAAAAATGGAGAGAATTTGTAAAGCTTTCATATTTTAATATATATAGAAAACTTTTGGTGTTTTATAAGCTTAAATTTAAAGTATTTAACTTTCTTTATTAATCTATCTTACCAACAGCTCTTTATTGCTTGAATAGTCACATACCACTTCAAGTTCTAAATAAGGCTCTAAACTCATGAAGACCTTCACCCATCCACACTCCACCCGCCCTTCTCGTCTGGGTGCGGAGGTGTTTCACACCCTATTGAGCTTATACGGCTTTAGACATGAGCCCATTACACGCAGCCTTAAACCCTTTAAAAGGATTTAAAAATGATTTCAAGTATACATGTTATACCATACGCTTAAAAGGTTGTTGTAATAACGTGGACTAAAGTACAAAAATTATAAAAAGAAGCTGAGATGAGTACAAAAAATATAAGTACCTGAAGATTGTGATCTACAACAACCAGAAGAAATAATCACATAAATAATGAGCATCTCTCTCTGTCAGTAAAGGCCAGACCTTTGTTACGACGTGGGTCTCGCAACAACGAAAATCCACTATATAAATAGAAAGAACTATTAATAAATTTTAAGTGAAAACTCGACACAAGGCAGCAAAATTGCTCATCAATAACCAGATGGATGATGGTGATTTTCCTCAACAGTATGAGTGTTCTTTTGTGAAAGAAAAGTCGACCCACCAGGTGTTTGATCAAATGCCTCAATGAAGTGAAGGTTTTAAAAAACTTGTTTCTTTAGCACTCTTGTGAAGTGAGAATTGGTTAAGGCGATTTGATCTTGTAATTCAGATTCGATTGTGATAATCTTTAACTATCCGCCATGGGGTAAGGGGTTATGTGGGGTACCATTTAGAGGGTGGGCAACCCGCGGTTGCTGCCCTCCTTCGTACTGGTTTTCTACCCCCAACAACTCATCTCGAGTTTGGTGTACCGTTAGTGTGTTTTTTCTTCGGTGGCAATTAACATACGCGCATGGCTCCTACGAAAGGGGGTCGGAACGTTAAGTCAGTGGGCCCTATGCAGGGCTCTGCTAGTGGTTTAAGGACTTTCAAATTTTTCCACGAATGTAAAGATGGCAAACCGGGGTCTGTGGGTTTTTTCCGCCTACTTGAACACATGCAAAGCACACACCTCAAGACAGAAAACCGAAAGCTATCTTTGAAGGAGGCTATCTCCAAGGACTTGAACCTCTTTTTGGATGTTGCGGAAGCTCTTAGGGAAGGGGATAAATGGTTATGTGGAAAGTGCATGGTGATGCATGCACTCAGTAGGGGATGCAAACATGATAATGAGGTCGTGTCGTTTGCCATGATCTCGGGGGATGTTGAAGATTTCATTGTTGGGATCCGGAAACCATGTCAAGTGGTGGTTGACACAAACCCACGTCACCCAGCAGGGCTTGGGGGTGATGTTAACCTACTCGAGCGTGTTTTCTCCCTCCCTATTCAGACTGTTAAAAGCATTCCCCCAGTTGTCGGCTGTTGTTTGCTCAGGTTCTAACAGGTGCTTTGTGCAAAGTGGTAGCGTCGCCAGGATCGGTTGACAATTGGGTCCAATTGTTTTTACTACCGCGTTGCACCTTGTGGGTGGTTAGACCATCCTCCAGACAAGAGCGAAGGTCAGGGAACAGGAAATTTCTACAGTGTAGTAACATCTTACACGCGCTTACAATTTGGAAAGATGGGTTTGGGTTTGATGATTTGGTCTCTTCCCTATTGGATAGCGTGGGGGAGACGAGGCTTCAAGGGGAGAATGCAGGAGAGAGGAAGACAAAGAAAGGAACCCTAATATTAAGCAATGTTTCGCAAAGTCAGGGATAGACATTTCACAGCTGCGGTTAAGGTCCTATGGTCTAGTGGAGTTGCCCCTCTAGGTGATTCGACATTGAAAGCTCTTATTGATAAACACCCAGTGGTGCCGCCCCCGTCCTTGCCTTCCAACCCTTTGGCCCAACCCACTCTTGTTGTTGATGGGGAGTGTGTACTTAAATGTATTCGATCCTTTCCTAAAGGGACGTCATGTGGCAGAGACGGGATACGGGCCCAACACCTGCTAGATGCTATTGGTGGCGAGGGCTCGGTGACTTCCTCAGGTTTGCTTACGAGCATTACTGAAGTTGTTAACTTATGGCTTGGGGGATCCTACCCTAAGGTGATTGCTGAGTTTGTTGCCTCGGCCCCCCTCACCCCCTTATTGAAGCCTGATAAAGGAATTCGACCTATTGCTGTGGGGGGTATTTGGCGAAGGTTGGTTTCAAAGGTGGCGATGAAGAAGGTCGGGAAAGAAATGACCCAGTACTTGGGTGACTATCAATTTGGGATGGGGGTGCCAAATGGGGCAGAGGCGGTGCTTCACAGTGCAAACAGGTTTCTCAACTCATTTCATGCAGATGGTTCCTTAGCCTTGCTTACTGTAGATTTCTCCAATGCTTTCAACACGGTCGACCGCACAGCTTTTCTGCACGAGGTTCATCAGCGTTGCCGTCAATCTATCGGTGGGTCCAATTTCTTTACGCCCAGCCTGCTAGGTTGTATGTTGGTAATGAGTGTATTGGGGCTACTACCGGAGTTCAACAAGGAGATCCCTTGGGCCCCTTCTCTTTGCCCTTGCCTTACATCCCCTTATTCTCCGAGTTCAGAACCGCTGTAAACTCCCGTTTCATGCTTGGTACTTGGATGATGGGACGATTATCGGCAACGCCTCTGAGGTTGCTAAGACCTTAGACATCATCAACGAGGAGGGGCCATCTCTAGGGCTTTATCTCAACATTAAGAAAACAGAGGTTTTTTGGCCGACATGCGACGGGCGGAAAGTTCAAGATGGGCTTTTCCCGAGAGGGATCGGTAGACCAGAGAAGGGGATTAAGCTCCTTGGTGGAACTGTTAGTCGGGATCCTAGCTTTATTGAGGAGTTGGCAGGGCGGCGAGCCTCGGGGGCGGTTGACCTCATGAAACTCTTGCCCTGCCTGAGAGATCCCCAATGTGAACTCCTTCTGCTAAGGTCGTGCATGGGGGTCGCTAAGTAACTTTTTGGGTTGCGGACTTGTCAACCGCATTTTATGGAGGATGCGGTATCTCGGTTTGATGATGGCCTTAGAGAGGCTATAGAAGACATAGTAGTGGGTGGCGGCCCCTTCTTTGGTGACCTCTAGTGGCGTCTTGCATCTTTGCCAGTGCGTCTAGGTGGTTTGGGCCTCTTCTCAGCTCGAGATGTTGGGGCTTATGCCTTTGTGGCGTCTAGAGCTCAGTCTTGGGAACTACAGGATCATATCCTTCGAAACTGTGAGGTCGTCGGGCTTGACCCGGACTATCAGCAGGCGCTTGAACGCTTAAATGTCTCTCTCCCAGACTTGGATATTGGCGGTTTTTCTAATAAGGACACCGCCCCCTCAAAGCCACAAAAAACTTTGGCGAATGCTCTGTTTAGCAAAATCGCTCAAAGCCTGGGAGAAGCTTTTAATTTGTCATCCCGCCAGAAGGCGGTGTTTGAGTGCCTGAAAGGTCTCCATGCTCAGGAATTTTTGACCGTTATACCAATTGAGGGGTTGTTACAATGTATGTCTGCAGTAGAATATAGAGCCATTCTCAAATACCGGTTGATGATCCCTATGTACCCGGAAGATGAAACTTGCCCGATATGTCGTAAAGCTTGTATGGATAAATACGGGGAGCATGCAGTTCACTGTAAAGAGCTCCTTGGGTTCAAATATCGGCACGACTGGGTGCGTGATGCTTTGTGGGACATCTTAAGAAGAGCTGGGATTTCGGCTAAGAAAGAGTCCCCTATGAATTTCCTCACGGACCCTATGGAAGGGAGATCTACTCTGTGACCAGCGGATCTGCTCGTCTTTTGCTGGACTGGGGGGAAACATTCTTGTGTAGACCTCACGGGGGTTTCCCCTTTGGTTGGTTTAAGGGAAAACGGGTTTGTAGCTGGACAAGCGGCAAGAAATGCAGAATTAAAGAAAGTGGATAAGCACGCTAAAGCTTGCGCAAAGAACCAACATGTCTTTGTCCCTTTTGCCTTTGATACTTTTGGCTCCCTAGCGCAAGAAGCTATCCACTTCTTGACGAGGGTTCAACGGGTCGTCTACAGCAATCGTTCAACCCCAAGGGGGCAAGGGTTTGTATTTGGAAGGTTAGGATTTGCAATTCAGAAAGGATTGGCGGCGCAGCTTGTTGCCCGGCTACCTTCTGTTTTGATGTAACTTGACAAGTTTTCTGAATCTAAAATAATATTATTGGCTTTCATATAAAAAAAAAGTCCATATTTATACCACTTCATCCTTATTTTTAGCATTATTATTTAATAATAAAAGCCTTAAATTTTAAAATTGGTTTCAGACCTGCAAATAATTGAGGGGCGTCCGTCCACACAGTATTCACACACCTTCCTATCACCTTACTTTATTAAAAACCTCATCATCATCATCATCATCATCATCATATCACAGAAGCCGTGTATCATTTCCACTTTTCACCAGATATTCATCCATATCTCCAGATCTCAAATTCATCAACCACTACCATTCAAACTGAATCATCATGGGGTTCAAAGAAACCACCACCAACTCAGAAGCAACTTCATCATCCCACACACTCAATCTCCCCGAGAAACCACCCCCTTAATCAAACAATCCCACCAACAATCCTCCCAGTTCAAAACCTTCGCCAACGTCTTCATCGCCATCGTCGGCGCCGGCGTCCTCGGCCTCCCCTACACCTTCAAACGCACCGGCTACCTCACCGGAACCCTAACCGTCTTCGCCGTCGCCTTCTTCACCTACCACTGCATGATGCTCCTCGTTCACACCCGTCGCAGGCTCGAATCCATCAATGCTTTCTCCAAAATCAACTCGTTCGGTGACCTAGGGTTTGTTGTCGCCGGTCCGGTTGGTAGATCGTCTGTTGACGTCATGATTGTGCTTTCACAGGCTGGGTTTTGTGTTAGTTATCTTATTTTCGTGTCCAATACGCTGGTCAACATCTTCAATTTGACTCCAGTAAGTCCAATTTCACCTGTTACAAACCCTAGCATTTTAGGGTTATCAGCGAAAAGTTTCTACATTTGGGCGTGTTTTCCGTTTCAATTAGGGTTAAATTCAATTCCAACATTGACACATTTAGCCCCTTTGAGTATATTTGCTGATGTGGTGGATATTGGGGCTATGGGGATAGTTATGGTGGAGGAAGTCATGATATATTTGAATGCCAGACCGGTTTTACAAGCGTTCGGCGGGTTTTCGGTGTTTTTTTATGGGGTCGGTGTGGCGGTTTACGCGTTTGAAGGGATCGGGATGGTGTTACCCTTGGAATCCGAAACAGAGGACAAGAATAAGTTTGGGAGAGTGTTGGGTATAACTATTGGTTTTATTGCTTTAATGTTTGCTTGTTTTGGGATACTCGGGTACTTTGCGTTTGGCGATGAGACGAAAGATATTATTACTACGAATTTAGGTGCAGGGTGGTTGAGTAGTGTGGTTCAGTTGGGGCTTTGTTTGAATCTGTTTTTCACTTTTCCGTTGATGATGAACCCGGTTTATGAGGTTTTCGAGCGGATGTTTTGTGAAGGGAGGTATAGTTTGTGGGTGAGGTGGGGCTTGGTTTTGGTGGTGAGTTTGGTGGCTCTTTTGGTGCCGAATTTTGCGGATTTCTTGTCGTTGGTGGGGAGTAGTGTGTGCATTGTGTTAGGGTTTGTGTTGCCTGCTTTGTTTCACTTGATGGTGCATAAAGATGAAGTGGGTGTGCTTGGTTGGGTTAAAGATGGAGCCTTTATTGTTTTTGGTGTGATTTTGGCTGTAACTGGTACATGGACTTCTTTGCAAGAGATTCTTGCACCTAAAGCTTAGAACTTGAAAGGACGAAGTGGTCATTTCACCTATCGGCGAAATGATGAGATCTTTATCTTGGTTTTGGTTGCGATTTTTGAATGAAAGCGCAAGCTTAGATTGCGATGGTGTATGTATGCGGGTTATTAAGGGGTTATTCAGTTGAATCTTGGATCATAACTGTGAATCTTTTGAGCCATGCTTAAAGTATGCCATGTTATGGAGATGATTATGGTTACATGAAGGTAAAAGTTTGTATTTGTTGTGTTATTCAGTTATGTACAATAATGTGTTATTTCTTTTTTATGGAAAGTGTTGTTTCTTGTATGAATTGGAAGTGTTTGAACAAAATCTCTATATACTCACACTTTTTTTATCTTGAACGTCAAAGAATCTCACGTGTAAACTTCTCTTGCTCGGCCTATATCAAATGTTGCTCCTAGACCGCCATGAGACCGTGCCCCCTGATGCGTGGGAACAAGATGGAATCTGTAAACCCTCCCCCCACTAGCTTCGAACCCAAGATTAAAGCCCTGATCATTCCTTAACCCAGATGCCCCTCGAAAATGGCCCAAACAGGAATCTTTCCACTAGAAAGATAGGTCTTTTGACCACTAGACCGACATCTTAATACATTTTTAATTCTTGCATTGCCTTAAGCTATAGAGATGTGATTAATGGGTGAGGTGATGCTCCTTAACTTATCATTGTTCCCTCAAAAACATATAATTTAATATTATTGTTTCGTTAATATAAGCATACTTTACCATGTTTCCAAAGTACTTTCAACTAATTAATATTATTGTTTCGTTATCATAAGATTTTTTTATTCACATATAATATACCTATGTCTTTTTTTGTATTTATCACAACATATCAATCAGAATCATATATGCATATGCTTTACCATTTCACATTCCACTAGGTTTATTAGTTTTTTAAGAAGCTTGATACTCACCAAATCACTAAATAATCATGTGGTTTAACTGTTTTAAGTCTAGTGTCGTTTTCTAAAACACTTGCTTCTTTTTATATCATACCTCTTTTATAAACTTGTAATATCAATCTTTTGAAAACAAAATTTAATTTTTATATTAATATAATAAAGAAATATTGCACTAAAAGAATATCCATCCATCAAAATAATATATCAAAAGTCAGATGCTATATAACTTTTAATAGCTTAAAAATACGTACCTTTCTTCCATACAATTATTATATACTAATACAATTAGCAACTTAAGGCATCATTACATGCCTTTTCAAACCGTGCCTTTTCAACGTGTCGATTCGGGGAAGCAAGTTGAATTTTGTTTTAAACATCACCCGCCCTCAATTAACACACTGCCAACCCTAAATTCATTCAATCAACCTCTTCCTCTTCAATGACAAACCCGATCTTCAGTCCCCCACCCTCGCCTGAAAACATAGTACCGCTGCGAAACAGAGGGGAGAGAGAGAATAATTTTCACCGCCAACCACCACTGGTGGCGCCATGGAATCAGCAGGATGTTAGATACGGAAGAAAAGAGCGATTGAGGGCGATGGCGGAACCACAGGACCGTTGACACAAAGATAACGTTTGGATTTAATTATATGGGTTTTCCATAATTGCCTTTCTTTTCTCTGAATTGCATTTAGGGTAAAAATTCCGATTCAAATGCTTAAATTATATGCCGTTACCATGTTTATCGTTATGTTAAAATTGTGTTCATTCGATTCACTCATATGTGTTCTCTATAATTGTCGTTCTTTTTTCACTTGAATTGCAATTGGGGTAACAATTCTAATTTAGATGATTAAATTTTATGCAATTACCATGTTTATCGTATTTTTTTCCGGCATTTCTTATTCAGAGTGATATTGTGTTAACTTTTTATAACATTTAAGTTTTCAACTTTGTTCAATGGCTTCAAGCACATGATGTTACACCTTTGCCATCTTATTTCTTTTGAATCGCGACAAATTGATACCAAATTTTGTCACTCTCGATATGTTGTTTGTTGACATATTTTAATCAGATAATAAATAATGATCTTAAATTCTAACCAATATTTGGTTGTTTCATCCCGTTTTTGTTATCTCCCGGACACTTGAAATTGGTGATTCTTTTTAATAAGTTATAATTAGACAATTTCAAGTTTTAGCTTGTGTTTAAATGCAAAGTTTTAGCCAAACACATGTTAAGGACCCATCTTTTGATATGCTGCCTTTAAGTTTTAAGTTTTTTTCCCTTATAGGATACATGTTCGATCTGTTTTATTGTTTCTACGAGCTACGGGTGCTATTCGATGTGTAAAAAATCCGAATGATATACATGTCGCTGAAATGTTGAACGTGATCCAGAGGTACAGTTCTTCAAGTTGCATGATCACTTCATTTGTGTTTAAACACATGTTTGTTTACATTAAACATATCACCAATGTTCCTTTATTTTTGGTTTTGTTTGCCACAAATGCGAAATTGCCAACATGGAAAACAGAACAAACAAAGTTATAACTAAAGCCAAAATTAGCGAAAGACGATAAACATAAACAGATATGTATCGCTTTTTTAGTAGATATACCATTAACTTGATATTGGTTAAACATAGATCGAATATCATAATTTTGGGGATAGGGGTTTTCCCTCTGATTATAAATGTGTTGAATATGTTTTTAAGGGCTTCTTTCACTGAATTCGGTAACGTAATACAAGGTCTGGATTCCTTTTCCATTGCTGATAAAAAAGGCACAAATTTTATGATGATTTATATATAGTTTCTTTTTTGTTTTTTTTTTAATTTCGAGAACTTGGTTTTGTATGAAGTCATGCTGTTTGTGGGATTTTTTTATAAAGCTTTTGAGGGTCAAAAGAAGTTATTTGAAATAGAATTACAATTGTGCATTGAAAACTTGCAGCCGATTGATGGTCAAGGCTGAACAGCAATGGCTTGACGCGACGGAATAACACAGTCAGAACAGAGGAGATACCGATGGTGTGGCTTGAATACGACGATCGAATTAGGAGCCGATTGAGGTGTTAGGATGCGAGGTTGAAAAGGTTTAAGAAGACGATGATCGCGAACCCGGCCCCTTTATTTAGTGTAAATAGCGATTCAAACTTTGAATGTGAGAAGGCTTTGACACCGCTAATAGGGTGAGAAATTTAATAAGATAGGAATTGAAGGAAATTAGGACCAGATGTATTTTTTGTTGGTCTACCGATCTTGAATTGCTGGGTAGGCAATTTTTATACATGTTTCATTATTTATATTTTTCTTTAGTAAGGCATGGATTTACTTTATTTCACATAGGAAAAAAAACAACGAAAAAGGATTGAAAATATTCACATGCATTCGATTTTTTTTGGAACATCATGCTTTTTTTGTATTAGAATGATTGTAAAAACAAAACAAAAGACACATTAAACGATCCTATGGTACGTTTGTTATTTGCCCAACTCTTTGACCAACACCATTTAAGCCATTAAAACAACTCTTGCCAAAATTATATCAAGTAACTATTCTTCTTACCAAATATATCATCCTGTTCAATTTAAGTTTAGGCTGCCAACATTGGGAGTCCTAAAACCGTTTTGTGACATTTGAAGTACATAGATTTAGCAAAATAGTGCAGGTAAAAACATGCTTGTTTAAATTTATGCGGCAAAGTTCCGCCATTCCTAAAGCTTGAGTGTGTTATTGTAGGCTCTGAATTAAGGAAAATTAAAAAAGATGTTTTTTTATATACTTTATAATTTTTTGCATTTCATGTAATGATACTAATAAATACATTATCAATTTCCTGCCGCAACGCGCGGGTTGACGTCACCTCCTTTACTAAAAAAACAAACGACTAATACATCATGAGTTGGCACTAAGAATATTATTTCTAGATCTATACAAACAAACGACTAATACGTCATGAGTTGGCACTATGCAATTATTTTTTAGATCTTAACCTTCCAATTTGGCTCAGATGTATACATCACACACAATGGATAACGCTTATGTATTGCTAAGTGAATCCATATTTGACTGGAACTTACAAAAATATACCAAATTTATTATTAAAATTTCAAAACGTCACTATACCGTAGCCTTATGGTAGACCATTACGATAACCGAATAAGCCAAAAAAAAAAACTGTATACATGTCGTATGACAAATAAAAACATATTCCCTCTAACATATTATTATATAACTTAAAAAGAAATGTCGGTGGCTATCACATCAAAATTCACCGACCTACACTGGATATAAAGTTATTAGGGGAAGGGAGTGGGCGGCAAGCTAGCCAAATTCGGGTTGGTTTGCACCCCCCTGTGCGCGGGTAGAACTTGTGGTAAAACATGGCACAAACAATTCAATGGAGTTAGATTTTAATCTTATAAACAACTCCTTAGTTTGTTCTCACACCAATGTTGGACAAAGTAATTTTTTTGAATTAATTTTAATGTTTTAGTTGTTTTATTTTAACACGTAATTTAAAAAAATCGAACCAAGTTAAATCACCAAATCCTTAGCCAATCCATCCAACCTTTATTTAGTTAAAGGGAAGGGAGTGGTTAAACACCTAAAATGTTTTAACTTTAAAATCAACCAATTGAGAGCATGCCACGTCAATCCACCTAAAGTGTTTAAACTTTTGGTCAAAAGTGTTGGCAATGGTTAAACACTTGAAAGTGGCAAACTTTTTTTTGTTTTCATTTTTTTTATACTTTTCTTCTTTTTTCATTTAACAGTCAGTATCATGCCTTTTCTTTTTCTATTTCTTTTTTCGTTTTGGTGTCATACTTTTTTTTTTCCTTTTCTGTTTTTTTTTCATGTTTCTCCCCTTTTTGTTTTTTCTTATTTGTTATTTCATTTTCTGTTTTTTCGTGTATTTTCCCTTTTTGATTTCTTTTATTTCGCGTAAACCTATTTTATGATATGATTATCATTATATACGTGTCATTATAAATTCATGTTATGAAATAAAAAAAATTCGGAAACAAGTCGAGTCAAATATAATATATTTCCATGCTTATTATTATGTGTGGGTATAAATTCATGTTTCAACATAAACGATATAAATTCACGTTTCAACAAAAACGATATAAATTCACTTTTTGGCATATATATATATTTTTTAAACGAGTCTGATCAAATATAATACATTATCATACTTATTTTTGTGTACCTTTCGGTTGGTCTATGTTTTTTACTTAAATTGTTCTCGGAAACAAGCGGGGTCAAATAAAATACATATCCATTCGACGATATTAATTCGAGTTAGTGTACATTTGACGACGCTAGGTCATGATACAAAGGTAAGGCTGATGTAGTGGGTTAAGTGGAACCCTCACTAAATGAACCACCCCAAGTTCAATTCCCTTTTTTTTGTAACTTCAATGCTTATATAGGTTATATTAAGTTAGATCAGATACGTTGAAACGCACGTTTGACGTCTCCGCCGCAACGCACGGCTTAGGGCAACAATCTAGTTATTATTTAACTAAGCATAAGGTTAGTTGAGACTTGAGATGCATAAATAACATGCTCACACAATAAAGTGAACCTTTGTTTAATTAAGATTACTAAAAGTGTATGCAAAATGCTATAGTTTATCTATTTAACAAAATCAACAATTCTCGTCAATTGCTTGGATCAAGTGATATCTTCGGAATTATCAAATTATAATCACATGCGAGATACCATCATCGTGATAAGGATTTTTTTTTCTTAAACACGATATATATATATATATATAGTAGCACGGGAGGCTAATAACTAGTTATTATTATTTGTTATGGTTGAGATACTATAAGAAATTGTCACATGTCATTTTGATGAAAATATTACTACTGAAATCATGGAGAAAATGTCATGTAACAGTAAATGATTTTGTGTCTCCACGACCAATAAATTCAACCACTTTACTCCTTTTTCTAGCTTTCATTGGGAGAATATATTGTTTTAATCGTTTATTTTTCCAAAAAATAGAAAGTTTAAAAAAAATTACCAAAGTTATGATACAACTAAATTAGTAACAAGGTTTACTCGAGGTGGCGTAAATGATTTTTATGTGATTGGAATGGTATAATTAGTAAGGGTGAAGGTTACGACTCTAGCTTCAAACTATATTTGATATCTCAACGATCATTTTCATACATTTGAACGCTTGAAGAGTTGAACATACATTTGAAACCATACATGTTTATGTAAGCTCAAAGTGTAGCTAAACAAGGGGAACGGTATTTTTGTTAAAGGCCCACCAACTTCTCAAAACCAAGCCTATATTTGGGCCTCTCGTCAAACGATATTCCATATAACCCATGTATTTTCATTTTTATGACCCATCATCAGATCCCTGGCATATCATAAAGACTCGAAACAAAACGCCAAATTAACTTATTTCCTCTTACTAAGCCACATGCTAGCATAGTTTACTTTATCCATTCGACACAAGATTCTTCAATTGACCACCTATGAATTGGGTCAAACCAGGGCCGCACCATCAGCTAACGCAATCAACATCACAAATGGACTAAAGCATACCATTTGTTAGGATTGATATTTTGGCAACATAACACCAAGTCTAACAATGAAATTCACATAAAGTCATGCTTTAATTTAATTGACAATAGACAGAGTAGATCGAGATTGAGTTTAAAACAAGCATACATCCAATTGTGATGGAACGTGACCCATGAAATGTACTTATAACAACATTTTTTTTTTTATTTATAATTCCATTTGAATTTTCGGCATTTTGTAGTGGTCCTTAGGTTTTAAACAATTAACACATCAGTGGTTAGGACAAATATGTCAGTCTAAAAAATGTTGTTATTAAAGATACTTGAGGGGCGAATATCTGTGTGGGGACTGGGGAGGGGACAAGTCAGGATCATATGTGTTGTAGAAGCAAGTTAAATACATATAAATAATCAAATGCTACAGTTTAGAAATAAATAATGTTACACATTCTAAAAAAAACTTAATTTCTATTTTTAATGGGTTTTCTAAATTTGCTGATTGTATTATGTGAGAAAATATAGCTTAAAATTAAATCCTAACAAAATTATTCAACATTCAAGATTTGATAACGAAAATTCAACTTCCGCTATTAATTATATGATTGTCATAAAATTATCATATCAGATTGGGAAATATGTGATGTCATATGTGACACTATCATAGGCATCCTTTAGAAAATTACTTTTTTCTCGATTTCAGAAATGTAATTATATTTTGTAATAATGCGTTAAACGAGAAGATTTTTTTATAAGAAAGAAAAAAGTTTCAACCAACAAGAATGATTAAATTTACTCTATTAATATTTATATTTAATTTTAATATAAAAGTATATTTGTAATTTTACACATTATTAATTTCTAGTCTTATTCTTTAGTAGTTAATTATATTAAATTTGTAACTGATTTAAAAAAAAGTTATACATTTTTTAAAAAGTAAATTGCCAATTTCGTCCCTGAGATTTGGGCACATTTGCCATTTTCGTCCAAAATGACACGTTGGTACCATTTTGCCCCTCACGTTTGTAACTTTTTGCCATTTCGTCCAAATGCCTAACCTAGTTACTTTATAACGTTAGATGAGTTATTTTTGAAAGAGTAAATTGCCATTTTCGTCCCTGAGGTTTGGGCACATTTGCCATTTCATCCAAAATGACAGTTGTAACTCTGGCACCATCTCCGGCACAACCTGCAACTCCGGCACCACCTGCAACTCCGGCACCGTCTCCGGCACAGGTGGTGGTGGTTGTCGGCGACGAGTGTTGGCAACGACGGTGGGTGGTGGTGGTGGTATTGGTGGGCGGGATGGTTATGAAGAAGGGTGAGAGAGAATGAAATGGAAAAAAACAAGGGTGATGGATGGAATACATTTGAGGGAATGAATGCCTCATGTAATGGGTTATTCAATTACCTTGACCAACCAAACACATGTTTTTTCATTCCATCGTAATAGCTCATTTCATTCCGTCTCTCATTCTTGCATACCAAACACTACCTAATAGTTTTTATGAGTAATTAATAACTTAAAGATAGTAATAACTGAAATGAAAGAAAAACTATTTTATATTTTACAATAATACCTTTTATTTTTGTATTTTTATAATTAAACTTTGAAAAAAATACACCGTTAGTCCTTGTGGTTTCCACAAAATTTCAATGTTGGGTACTAATAAATTTTTGTTGCACAATCAGGTATTAATATTCTAATTTGTAACAATCCTAAGCTTTAAGCCTTAACACCTTCACTGACTAACGTCCAAGACCCTCACATGCAGAAAACGTGAGGGTATTTTCGTCTTTTTCCACTTTTGTTTGAAAAACCCTTATAAAACACCATGCCCCTTTATTTTCACACATGGTTCGTCATCTTCAACATCAAGGCATTCACCCAAAAGCTATGGTTCTGTGCAAATGTGGAAGCCAAGCAACAATGAAAACTTCATGGACTGAAAGTAATCTTGGGCGACAGTTTTACACTTGCCCTCAGTTGGTACGTATTTATAGCCCTAATTTTAACAACTTTATTCAATCCCTAATTTTTACATTTGCATTCAGTGGTCTAGGTGCAAATTCTTCGCATGGCATGATCCTCCATTGTGTAATCATGCTAGCCAAGTCATCACAAGCCTACTAAATTCCAAGAATGTGCTTGAACTCGAAGTTACGGATCTAAAAGATCAAGTGCATATGTACAAGTTGCAAGTCAAATGGAAATGAAGCATTCCAAGGCTGTTCGTAAGAGGGATGCATGTTTGATAATCAGTTGGATTATGTTTATCTTAGTTGTATTTATCTTTGCAAGTTAATGTGCCTTGTATTGTAGGATATGGTACTAATGCTACTTATGGTTTTTTAGACTTTCTTGTTGTCTCGTTTGTAATGTATGGGAAATTCTCTTTTTTGGAATTATATGGTAGTTTGACATGTTTAATTTGACAATGAGTTGGTATAAGTTATATAAACTGAAGTTTGACTTTAAAAGTCAAACTGCACAATCAGGTTAACAAAATAGGTGAAATGTTATTAAACTGCAGTTTGACTTTCAAAGTCAAACTGCACAATCAGGTTACAAAGCATGCAATATATGACCATTTTATGCAGGTTGACCTAATAAAGTCAAACTAGACAATCAAAACTGTATATGATCACTACAAGGACTCGCAGCCTCAACAAATATGACCATCTAGTGCAGTTGACTTTAAAAGTCAAACTGCACAATCAAAACTGTATATGACCACTACAAGGACTCACAGCCTCAACAAATATGACCATCTAGTGCAGTTGACTTTAAAAGTCAAACTGCACAATCAAAACTGTCTGTGACCATGTGCAGTATGTGCAGTTGACTTTAAAAGTCAAACTGCACTCGATAAACTATATGTGACCATGTGCAGTGGACTTTAAAAGTCAAACTAAACAATTTGTAACATGATTAAAAGTAAAAAAAAAAATCAAAAGAGACCATAAACAGGTTCAAACATGTCCATAAACAGGTTCATACATGTCCCAAAAAAGGCAATAAAAGTTAACCATAAGTAACCACAACCAAAAGAGACCATAAACAGGTTCATACATCCTAAAAAATTATAAACTGCTAGAAATTAAATCTTTCTTTTCTTTGAAGTTCCAGCCCTTGATGTTGCAGCCTTGGATGTTGCAGCCTTTCTTTTCTTGTTAGTAGCACTTGATGTTTCACCACCTTGACCTCTACAACCCCTCTTATTATGTCCTTTGTTCCCACAACTTCCACATGTGGTTGTCTTCAACTTTCTAGTTAGTTTGTTACCCTTATACACAACATCTTCTTTCTCCAAAGCACCCTTTCTTCTCACCTTTCTTGGCCTCCAATTGGTTTGTGATACCTTGGTTGGACTAGCTTAGTTGGATGGACACTCAGATCTAGGCCACATCCTTTTGCCACTGATAGGCCCTATCTTATGTGAGTAGACTTCTTTCCATGTAGATAGCCAGTAACAGGGATCCACCCACTTTTCTGGTATGTCTACCTTTTCACCATGTAATACCATGTCCCAGTTAGTGGCCACAGCATGTTTGCAGGGGATTCCAGTTAACTCCCATTTCCTACAAGAGCATGACTTCTCTTGCACATCCACCACACACTGTTCCTCACAAACTCCAAAGCTGTAATAATAGGCTTATCCCTACCAATTGGCATGTGTATTATATTTGGAGGTTAGAAAACATAAATGTAAATACAGAATGTCATATGCATGTATAATCATACCATCAACCAATCTTCCATTTAGACATTCACAAAGGTTGTTCAATAGCACATCTGTCTTCGCTCTACCTATAACAAACCACAAAGGATGTTTAAAACCACAAATTGCACAAATTAAACTAAACTTTAAAGGTTACCTGTAAAGTGGCTTCTTGTCCAGTGCACAGCTGGTATTTGGCTTAACCAGTGGTGACATTCAGGACTCATCAATTGTAGTTCCACCATCTTATCTTGATAATCTTGCACTATTGTAGCATAAGCTATGGACCATAACATATCCTTGAATGCTTTTCCCCTCCATTGCAGTTGCATGGTTTGATTTATGTGTCTCAAACAGTATCTATGTTCAGCTATAGGGAATAGATCTTCTATGGCTGGAATTAAGCCTTTTTGTCTGTCAGAGATGAATGTTAGATTTGTGGTCACCAAATCTCCTAAATCATCCCTAAGAGTATTCAAAAACCAACTCCATGATGCTCTTGTCTCAGCTTCAACAATCCCATAAGCAAGTGGATATAGTCCATTATTAGAATCGATCCCCACAGCAGTAAGTAATTGTCCTGGAAATGGGCCCTTCATGAAAGCTCCATCTAGACCAATTATCTCCCTTTTACAGGCTTTAAACCCTCCTTTAGTGGTCCTAAACAGACATATATCCTCCTAAATACCCTAGTATCAGAAGCTGGATTAGGCTCTGGCTCAACATCTATCTTCACAGTTGTGTTTGGATTTGTTCTCATCAACTTAAGTGCATAATCCCTTAACAATTTGTACTGATTTTGGTGATCATCCATGACCTATTTTGAAGCTTGTGCTTTTGCCCTGAAAGCCTTCATTTTTGAAACTCCCATTAAATACTATTTCCCTCCTGGTTTCTACTGCATGTTTCTTTATCAATGCCTTGACTTCAGCATTATCCCCAAAGGTTTGACCCACATAGAACATGCACTTTTCAGCAGCTCTTTCTTGTTTTTTTCTCAGTCTTCTTATTGCCTTTTTCCTAAGCTTGTCAATGTAACATCCGTCAAAAACGGATTTACCAAACCCGCTCCGTTTATCAACCGAACAATCAGTCAAAAATTTCGTTGCGAATTAAATGCCCAAAATAATTTTAAACGATACGTAATCAATTATTATACAAGAATATATAATTAGTTTTTGAAAAACTGTCAAAAATCGCAAAATAAAAATATAATACCTCTGCCGGGTTTCGAACCCGGGTCTGTACCGGTCCGGAAACATGTCTTAACACACCTCACACAAACCACTGCGCCACGGATTTTGTTTGTTATATATTGAAATCATTTAATTGATATAATGACGTTACGAATTCAAAACCGGCGCCCAATAGTTCAGTCGTCGGAATCCCGGTAATCTCGCGAACTTTTAACAACACTTTCAGTTATAACGTAAACTAGTATTAAGACATCGGTTATAACCGATGTTTGAAGTCCGCGACCAAACCATAACCGCCGGAAAATTTAAATCGATTAATACAGTCGGAAATCAGACCAAGTGCTTTGACGATTTGCACTATAAATTCACCCTCAACCCATTGAAAACCTTTTCGCTCAAAACCACACTCTTTCTCGGCGAAAACTCCCTCGCCGGAACTTTTCTGTTCGTCGCCGGAAAACCGATTTCCTCATTTCTGAACCTCACTGAGCCTCTGAGCTTATACCGGAGATACCCACACCCTTTGTAAGCTTCCTGGAGACTCGCTGCTACAAGGAACTCGTCGCCGGAAGGAATTGCTGTCGCCGGAGTTCTGCCGGAAAACAGAGGGTCCAGTCGGCATACCTCTTCGCTTATTTTCTTTATCTTTTCACCCTTATCTCACCTTAATGAACTGTAAAACGTTAATGAAACTTGAATAAAAACTCGAACCAGTCAGACATTATATCTGATTATAACTGGATGAAGAAGACGATGTCACCGCTGTATCATATAAGTATAATATAAATCAGGATATTACTCGGGTTAGACACACAGTCCAGCGGTGGACTGTGTGCACATAAAACGCAAAGGTCTCGAGTTCGAATCCCGTTTCACACACGCTGCCTTAATAAAAATCATTTTTTTGTTAAACCGAACCGGGTCGCCACAGTTATATGTTAAGTATATTAATAATCGGAATAATAACCAAGTTAGACACACAGTCCAGCGGTGGACTGTGTGTTTGTTTATATCACAGGTCACGAGTTCGAGTCCGGTCTACTGCACCGACTCGAACAATTATCTATTCTTTTTAATAAGGCAGAAAAGGAAATAACTAAATTGTATTTAAGTATAATAAAAACCAAATTATATAACATGTTAAACACACAGTCCAGCGGTGGACTGTGTGTTAGATTAAACCACAGGTCCCGGGTTCGAGACCTGTGGAGTGCATGTCCGATTCGCTTAAAACTATTTTTAAAATAAAATGATTTTCGGTTTAAACTAATTAATATATATATAATTAAAATCAGATATATAACGGGTTAGACACGTAGCTCAGTTGGTAGAGCTGCGTGCACGCGTACGAGAGGTCTCGGGTTCGAGCCTCACCCAGAGCACTTGTATTCCGCATTCGAACCGGTAACCGGTCAGGTCAACGGTCAACGGGCTGGCCAACGGTCAGAAAAATAAATTTTTTTAATTATTTTTATTTAATTATTTTTATTAAAAATCAATTAAAAATACTTAAAAATAACATTTTTAAGGTTAGAAAATAGCCTCAAACTCACAAAAATACACCCAACAATCCTATTAAAATAGATTAATAAAATCCGTTTACTTACCAAACCATAATGCGATTTATCTAGGTAAATCTCACTCGTGGTTAAAACCACTTCGCGTGTATTCAACATCATCAACCGAACGCACCCACTGTGAGTGAATCTTACAACTCCCCCTTTTAAATTACACGTTTTGGGGTGTGTCATGTGTTATGAAAATAATTAATTTATTTATTTAAACTTGTGCCATACCACATCATGACTTAAACTTAGATTGTTTTTATTGTTGTGATTTACTTATTTCCTTTTGTCATATTATATGAAACTCATACATTAAGCCCATCAGTTCCTCGTGGAAGACGAGTTGAACAACGCGTGCCACAAATCAGATTCATTATTGTTTATGTGTATATCATTGAGTTTGTATTGTTTGTAGTTGTGTCATTCATATTATCATGGTTATGCAATTCATTCATTAGGCCCCTCAGTTCCTCGTGAGAGACGAGTTGAGCATCGCGTGCCTCTAAATGTTCCATTATTGTTCGTGTGTGTTTCACTTAATAACTTATGATTGTTAATTAAGCTTACATCTATTTTTTTTACTCATGTTTGGTTGTGCACATATTTCATAATCAATTTAAATATATTTGTTCAAATGTTTTCCATAGGATTCACTCGCCAACATTATGTTGATCCAAAAACCCTTTTACACATGATACAGGTGAACAGGTTGAAGCAAGGAAAACATAGGATATGCCTTAGAAGAGAACAAAGAAGTTTAGATTGTTAGTTAGATCATGTTGTAACATTTATTGTAAAATTTCATTTAATTTGTATTAATGAATATGAAACGCTTAATAAATGTCATGAGCTTTGATGATAACCCAATCATGCCCCGATCACCTTTTCCGCTGCGGGTCGGGGTGTGACAGATTGGTATCAGAGCCATGACTATAGGGATATAGGATAGGTTATTAGACCCTTAGAGCCTATACTATAGTCTGCCTAAATTTTAATTGATTAGGTGGTTACATACAAACTTGTGATATTTATTTGTTTCATATTTGTTTACATTTCAGTCAAACATACATGCTTATATACATATTCATCATACATATATACATATTCATTATACATATATCGATGTTCATGTATTCAATTTATTTTCATACTCTCATTATCCAAACATTTTGTGCAATTTTCAAATCTCATCAAAGTAAGTTCTGCGACGAGCATGTAGTAACTGGAAGGGTACAAGTACCGGTAGTCGGAACGTCCTGTCTAGGCTGGCATTCGTATAAATCCAATATAACGGACCAGTTTGCCTACCTGGGGACCAACGATGAGAGTACGAAGGACCTATTAGGCCAAAGCATGCCACACCAAACGTCGTTCAAACTAACCCTACTTTGAGTTGTCACCGTGTCTACACCTGGACACATTCCGAATATCACACGTTGTATACATATTTCTCGATTTTCTCCGGGTTTTTGTGTACGCAACCTGGCAAACCCGTGCGAACCATATGAAAAACCGGTATTCATGGGGGCCCACATGATTACACAGGTAAAGTATGGCGGCATGTAGGGCCTAACAGCGAGCAAACCCAAGACATCCCATGGATGTAGTAATTTATTTTCTATAATTATTTTATGAATGTTCGTTCTTGAATACGACCCATGAACCCGAAAGCATCTAACTCATACTCTTGTCATGTATTCCTTGTAGATGTCTTCTAACCTCGCCCGTAGGAAGACGAGAGCAAGAAAAGCCCGCGAACGCATGGCTGCCTTAATCGCTCAACAAATGGCAGCCGTAATACCCAATATTGTAATCCAAGTTCAGCAAGCACTCACCGCAAATCCTGTCCTTCAAGCAAACCAAAACATTATCAACTCTCCCCCAAATTTCACTAAATGCACCTACAAGCACTTCAAATCATGCGACCCTCCGAAATACAAAGGGACTGAAGGCGTCACTGCTCTTCACCATTGGTTTGAAGAAATGGATAACACTTTTCTAAATTGCGATTGCCCTGATGATCGCAAAGTGCGTTATGCTACCGGTCGACTATATGGGATAGCACTTACTTGGTGGAACACAGAGAAGGCAAAACGAGGTGTGGAAGATGCTATGTCCTTAACTTGGAACGAATTGAAGGAAATCATGACCAGACGATTTTGCCCAAGGAGCGAAATCAAGAAGTTAGAGGATGAATTTTACTCATTGAAGCAAGTGGAAGGAGACCACATCACCTACAACAAAAGATTCCTCGAGTTACATCAAATGGTTCCCAACATGTTCACTCCCCTCTACCGTTTGATCGAGCACTACATTCGTGGTCTTCCGTCAAAGATTCAAGACCCTATTATAAGTATCAAGCCTGCAACTTTAGAAGCAGCGATGGAGCTAGCAACAGAGCTCACCGAGAACCGAATCCGAAATGAAGACTTCAAGGAGGAGAAGAAGAAGGATAAAGAACCGACTGAAACTTCCGACCCCACTCAAACTGCCCTTCTCAACCCAATCCTAAGAGAAGAAGAGTCGGGCGACTTTTCGCTGCGACCCAACGAAATCAACCAGTTTTACACGCTATACCCATCCGAGCTATCCCAATCACCCAAGTGGCACCCAACTCAGCTTACCCAAATAAGAAGCCATATCTTGGACCTCACCCTCGATGCAACAACTGTTTTTATCACCATCCCCTTACCTTACCTTGCCGGCTATGTACAACTTGTGGACGCTATGGTCATTTGAGCAATGTTTGTCGCACCTTTCAAGACCAAACCTTTTCCCCTACTCAAAACATGGCCCAAGCCTATCAACAACCCCAATACCCCATGTTCCCATATGCTCGAGCTTGTTTCAATTGTGGCGACCCTACCCACTTTAGAAACACATGCCCCCAATTGGTTAATGTTATCAACACTCAAGCCCAATCAAACCCAGTTAACCAAGTAAACCAAGAAAACCCAACCACTATGCCACCAGCAAGAGGAAGAGTCTTCAATATCAACGCCAATACTGTCGAAGATAATGACGGCCCAAACGAAGATACTCAACTAGTCCTCTTCGCCGAAGATCCAGATTCAACTCCTATCGTTTAGTTTTATGTTTTTCTTTATCACATGTGTAGACTGTTAGAGTAATTATGGTATATTATATATTATATATTGTTTTCAGTATATGCTTTTGCCGAGGCCGCAGCTCCCCATCCATCGAGGTTGAGTTTGATCCCCATTTTATTATGCGGTTGATCAGGGCGTGCCCGCACGATCGGCTCCGTTTGTTTGAGCCTTGATCGGTTATTTCATTTTACATTTCAATACATGCAATACGTTCGGCTCCGTTTGATTGAGCCTTGAGCGCACATACAATTTCATTCAATACGTTCGGCTCCGTTTGATTGAGCCTTGAGCGCACAAACAATTTCATTATCAGTATCTTGTGGTTGTGGTGTTTGTAGTAGAGTCGCATCGAACTAACCATAACTTGCGGATAAAGTCAATGAAAATTTGACAAGGATATGGTGGATACGCCGCTGGTACTTCCTATATATAAGTATTCTTGTCAAATGATCGGAGGCATTATCAGGCGGTTATGAGAGGTTCCATGCATAGGCTGTTTGTGTGGTTAAGTTATTCATTTTCAGTACATGCAATACGCTCGGCTCCGTTTGATTGAGCCTTGAGCACACAATTTCAATTTCAGTACATTCAATACGTTCGGCTCCGTTTGATTGAGCCTTGAGCGCACATCCATTTCATTTTCAGTACATGCAATACGATCGGCTCCGTTCGATTGAGCCTTGATCGCACAGATATATTTCATTTCAGTATTTTATGTTTGTTGTATTGGTTGTAGAGTTATAGGACTAATCATAATTCACTGATAAAACCAATGAAAATTTGACAAGAATATGGTGGATACGCCGCTGGTACTTCCTATATATAAGTATTCTTGTCAAAGGATCAGAGGCATTATCGGACGGTTATGAGAAGTTCTATGTAGGATTTATTAGTTTCTTGGTAACCAATCATAACTTGTGGATAAAACTAATGAAAATTTGGCAAGAATATGGTGGATACGCCGCTGGTACTTCCTATATATAAGTATTCTTGCCAAAGGATCAGAGGCATTATCAGGCGGTTATGAGAAGTTCCATGTAGGATTTAGTATTGCCTTGGTTGGAATTTGTGTTACATTTATATCAGCATGTTATTTAAAGAGATTGGATTGTGATCCATTTCTACATAAACTAACCTCTCCATCATAACAAACGAGAGAGGAACTTCCATCATTCAAACATATATGCTATCAGAATGTGGATTCAAATATTTGCTGTTGTGTTTATTCATGTTCAAATATTTGCTGATGTGTTTATTCATGTTCAAATATTTGCTGATGTGTTTATTCATGTTCGAATATTAGCTGTTGTGTTTACTTATGTTCAAATATCAGTTGTTGTGTTTTTATTTATGTTCCATATAGGTTGTAGTGTTAGAAGTTTTGCCTTAGGATATAACCATACTTTCCCAAACGTATCTAAATTCTTATGCATGATATCATTTTTAGCAAATCATTTCTGCTTATCAATACTTATACAGTAGGCAACAAAAAGCGATTCCTGAATAGGGTACTTAACCCTTACAAGGAACGTTACCGCCTCGAACAAAAACTTAAACCCTCATTTTTCTGAGCATACAACTGTCAAACAAAACATCACCATCCTTTTAGTCAAAATATATCATTATTTAAATTTCGGGACGAAATTTCTAAAAAGCAGGGGATACTGTAACATCCGTCAAAAACGGATTTACCAAACCCGCTCCATCTACAGGGTTCATAACAGCATCAAAGTACTTTTCAAATACTGCATCTATAATTTCTACTTGTCCTACATTCAAGGGAGCCCTCATAACAGGTTTCTTCAAACCAGACTTTTCACAGGTTTGTTCATTCCAATCCCAACCCTACTATCCCCCTCTTCAATGTACACATTAAATTCCCTATGAACAGGGGTATGTTTCAACAAACTAATCACATCTTCAAACTTACATAAAGGTCTCAAACCATAATCTAGGTCATGATAGGGCAATAGGTAATGGTAGTTCAGAACTGAGCCATCTTTATAACCTAACTTTTGTGCAATATCATGCAACTGCATAAGTGTAAAATGGTCCCTGTTTAGCAAATCAATGTAGTCAAACTTACCTCCCTTATAAACCCTATTAGGAAGATCAATAAACTTTCCACCATGAAAAAGCTTGAAGCAGAACAACTCTTCATATATGCCTGAAAAACGCAATGAATTTTTTAGGAACATTCAAATTTTGCTCTGTTTTTTATCACAAGGTGTGCTTACCGTAAATGTCCTTGTGATACCCGTCATCATCCGCTCTGATGTGCCAATCGGCAAGCATTTTTGCCCTAATCGTCGTGTTCTTTGATGATCGTTGTGTGTGTGATTCAATTTGATAAGGAAGTTTGAGAATGTGAAAGGGTTTTGCAGTTTTGATCGTTTTGTATGGACTTTGAGAGGTTTTTAAAGAAAAGACGAAAATACCCTTACGTTTTCTGCACGTGAGGGTCTTGGACGTTAGTCAGTGACGGTGTTAAGGCTTAAAGCCTAGGATTGTTACAAATTAGAATGTTAATACCTGATTGTGCAACAAAAATTTATTAGTACCAAACATTAAAATTTTGTGAAAACCACAAGTACTAACGGCGTAATTTTTTGTTAAACTTTCTTCTCAAATAACTTTCTCATGCATTATATTAATCTTAATATAATCATATTAAAAGTAATATGGGAACCTGTGATTACTAAAAAAAATCATATTAAAAGTAATATCTGAACAATATATATTATTAATTCACATAAGGAAGAACACTAGAATTTAGGTATAAGCATGTATCGTCCATTAAGTTTTCATGTTGCTTCTTTTAACCCTTTCCTTTTCCCTTTCCTCTATTCTACTTTCTGCTTGATCTCTCTTTATTGATTTATATTAGGCATGCAAATAGAATTTTGAAACATATCGTAATATAGGCATGGCCCAGGGCGGAGGTAATGTAGAAGCAAAGGTTGACTGTGCTACCTCTTAACTCCGTCTCTGTAGTGTAAAAATACAATTCAACTCTATCTACGTAGTGTAATTTTTTTTTCGGTTTTATACAAAGGATACTCTTGATCTAAAAAAATTGAGATAACCTGATTTTTTGGGATAGATCCACCACTAACATGACCTGTCGTGAGACATCAAATTTTTTTGATATTCTAATTCAATATTTATAACACACAAAAAAATAAGGGTTGGTTAAAAAACCATATATGCTTATCTTGGAAAATTCTATACCTATTTCTTTTTAAATACTTTTTTACCTCCAAAGTTAGTTAATTTGTGGTAACGTGGTGGCGTTCAATGTGTGATTGCATATATCGTCGCGACATGTTTTGTTATCTACATTTAAAACCGAGGTAAGTTACAATGCTGACACGTTAACGTTAATTAACTGAACCGATTCTGATAGAACAATATCAGTACTAATATCAATGTTATATTCCTCCATTTGTTGACCCATGTTATCTTCCTCCATTTGGATATGGATGTAATCAACCAATACCGAAGTCTACTAGCTTCAAATAAGAGGTATGAGTACCTTTAAAGATTTTTTCATTTCTGCACAACTAGATTCTCCAACATGTTAACAGAATAACCGTAACAACTGCTTTTTATCTTGGTTACTCATCTGAAGCTGTCAAACAAACTCTAACAGGTCCTTAACAGATCCGAGATCATTGCGGACCGGAAGGCTTAACCACACACAAACCTGCCACCATAGAGCTTTCACCAATAAACATGTCACCAATACGTGGTTTGTTGTTTCACCATGAACACATATTATCTTGAAATGTTAATCCTCGCCTTGCCACTGCATCAACCGTTGGAATTTACCTTCACTAGCTCGCCACACGAACATGTTAACCTTTGGAACATGACTTTAATGAATTGCAACATGACTTTATCATCCATTTATTTGAAAAAAATAATAGAATTCATAATACGTTTGATATATAACAAGAAACTAATTGGTTAATAGTTTTTTTATTTCATATGGTGCATTGGCAGACCCATAGCCCTCGTGGTCGTGGATTCGAGTCTCGCCCGGAGCAAAAATGCTTTGGTTAAGCCGTAGTTTTATAACACTGGGCTTTCGGGTGGTGAGATTTATAATCCCGGGCCTTTGGGTGGTGAGTTTCCTCTTGAATGCTGATTTGTTGTGTCACTGGTGGCGTCTGCATTCCCAAGCGTAGATAGCCTTTTACGATTGGATTTACTCGGATGATGGAGGTTTTGTTAGTTGTTAAAAATAAAATCACTTAAATTAAATGTTGTACCAGGACGTATTTATTTAATTTTAGAGACAAAAAAAGCTTTTCTAGAAAAGTTCAAAAAATAAACAGTAAAATGAAAGAAATGACAAAAAGTGTTATGCGACGTCGTTTCATAGACGAAGTAAATCTATAGTAGGTCCCCCGGCTCCTACCCGTGGATGTGAGCAAGATTCTACACTTTATGGACGCATGCGCAACTGTACATTGTTCTGTACCTTCATATACGTTAAATTACTAGTTTTTATTTATTAATTTTATTATTTCAATTTTCAAAATAAATTGTATATAATGTGTGCAATAAAGGATTTATGGTAAATAACAAATATTGACCCCACATAAGAGAAACAAATCTGATTATTAGCAGCCACACAAAAATATCAATTGTTGGATGAAAAATATCTCGTTTCCTATCAACTTGTGTTCTTGTTGATTGACAGAAATATGGATGGCCCGATTCGGATTTCATGAAGTCGAAATGAAACCCAATGCGTGTGATCTACCCATTTTCAATGCGTATCAGTTTTTAGAGTTATTTTCACTTTCAGCCTCAATCTTAAATTCCCGCTAACTTAAATTTTATTTTGATTAAATTCCCGCTGACTTAAATTTTTTTTTTTTAGTTTGAGTTTTAAAACTTTCTCGTACTACGATGTTTGGTAACTCTAATATTTTCAAAACAATTTTGAAAAATATATATAGTTACCATAAATCATTGTTTATAATGTAAATGTAAATAAAGATGACCAAATAAAAAAAACAAATAATAAGTTATCTTAAAGGAATATTATTTTATAATAAACTTTTTGAAAACAAAGATGGCCAAAAAAAATATATATATAAAGAGTTATCTTAATGGAATATTATTTTATAATAAACTATTTGAAAACAATAAATATGACGAATCATTGCGATCTTGATGTGTCATAGCAGATAGCACCAAAAGAAAAGTAAATTTTAATAATAAATTATGCGTGTAAGGAATAAAAAATGCATATTAGAACGTATTTTCTTTTAATCATTATTAAAAAAAGGTTAAATGGCTGCTATAATTTAATACTAAGCGAAGCCATATTCTAACCGAGTAATGAATATTCTAATGATTTAAAACTTTTAAGTCTTCAACAATATATGTGTCGTCTTTAATTATTTTTTCATATCTTTCTAATAAATAATGAAGGGATATGATTCTAAATATGACTTATATTTGACCTAGACCACTAGGCTTGGTCTGGTCCAGAACCAACCCATCATGTACTAGTTCATTGAGGTGTTACGAAACGCATGGGAAGTGTGACCAAATAGATGCCACTATAGAGGTGGGTCGACAATCGTCTCACATATAGTTGTTGCCTCATTTACTAGCGGTTATTTTCACGTCCGAAGATACGTTTCGTCACGAACACCATTTTAAATATTGCAACAACACAAACGGAAAAAGGTTAGCACATGTTAAAGTATATTGTTATAGACTCGTCTTTATAAGCTCATAATGTCACGCTTAATCTTGGACTAGGCCAGTATTTCTATGACCCTCGTATCGATTCAAACAAATCGAGAAAAATACAATATTATTTGAAGCAATAATACTTTATACATATTAAGAATATTTTACAAGTTATTTTTCGAGCTGATTTGTGCCGGACGTCAATAAAGCGTATTTCTCGAATGCTGATTCTATATCAACAACTCGATTTTAAAAGGAAAGAAACTGATGGAATCCTAAGATTGGTTAGACAGAAATTAATATTGGTTAGACAGAAAGCGATAATCAGAAACTCCAATGAGTATCACGAGTTCATGATCTTGATGATTTATTAGTTATTGAGCAATCATGTTCTTCTAATATCATGAAAAAATTAACATGATCTAACTAAAAGTGTTTGTTTTTTTTATTTCCTAATATAATTAGAAAAAAAAGTTACAATTACAAGATTATATATCATGAACACCAAACACTATGTCGATATTAAAACATGTGAGAAGAAATTCCCAAACGACACGAGTCAATGTCGCACATGTCTAATCCACTTTACAGTGACAATTATCAGTAGAAAAAGTGGGAAATTTCTCCACACCATTCACAAAACATGTGGAACAGACAAACCAAATGGGCACTCATTGTTGTCTAACCTCTTACAAAATCTCCTGTGACTATTATCAGTATCCCCAAAAATCCAATCATTTCTTTACCATGCATGAAGAAACCCTCTTCCAATTTCAGCTATTTCGCTCATTGTTCTTTCTTTGGGCATCTGTAGATGGCTGCTAATTAGCCTGATCTTCTCTGTAATCTCTCTCTCTCTCTTTCTCTGTTTTTGTGTTATTATATATAGATACACACTTATACATGTAAGTACAATAGTATTATATAGGATAAAGGTGTGATCTTTTTCTCATTTCTGGGACTTTCTTGATGTTTGTTGTGGACTGAGGGTTGTTTTCTGATGTGGGTAAGGGTTATTTTGATGGGGTGTTTGTTATTAGGACTGTTTTGAAGTTGCTCACAAGATGTTTGATGTTTTGCTTGAATGAGTTTTGAGATTTTTTTTTTTTGTTCACTTGAACTTTCTTGCTAGTTGGTAAAGATTCAAGCTTCTGTATATTAACTTGTGAATTTACTACCCAAAAATTGCTCAAACTTACTGTTATCATCTATCATTGTTGTTACTGCTTGCTGATATTATTAATGGGATCTTTGGAGTTTATGTAACTGGCAACACAGAAACTAAGATTCTCGAGTCTTTGGTCATAGTTGTCAATAGCGACTATAGCGCTCGCCGTAACGCGCTACGTAGCGTATAGGTCATATGTCGTTGTCGTTGTATAGTATATAGCAATAAATAGCGACATATTTATTTATTTATTTTTCATTTTTTTCCTCATCTCCACTGCTCGATACCTCAGTTTTGGTCTTATAACATGTATTTTTCTGTATGTTCCTCATCTCCACGGTTTGATAACATGTATTTTTTCCGTTTCTCTAATATATTGCTAAACATGAAATAGCGGGCGCTATTTCGTCGCTATCGTTACATAGCATATAGGTAGATTGTCGCTACTAACCGCTATTGACAACTCTGTTTTTGGCATATCAGGGTGTATGAGACCGGCCCTTTTTAAGAAAAAAATGGCTAAGACTTTGGTTTGGGCAGTGGTGGTTTTGGTGGTTAATTTCAGTGGATGTTTCACTGAAGGAGTTAACAATACCACTTTTTCTAAACGACCAGATATCGTATCAATTGCGTCTATCTTGACGTTCGATTCCATCATCGGGAAGGTAGCAAAAATCGCTTTAGAAGCTGCAATTAAAGACGTCAATACTGATCCAACTGTTCTTAATGGGACCAAACTAAAAATCACCCTTTATGACTCAAAATACAATGGATTTCTTAGCATGATGGCAGGTAAATCCTTTACGAGTTTACGGTTTAACTTTTAAAGTCAATGCTGACTAGTTCAAGCTCAAAGTAGCACGAAATATTTAATTAAAATCTTGTCGTTTTGATTTGTTTCTTATATTAACAGCTTTACAAGTCATGGAGACAGATGCAGTGGCCTTAATCGGCCCACAAAGTTCGGTTTTAGCGCATGTGATTTCCCATGTGGCAAACGAGCTTCAAGTGCCGTTATTATCGTTCACAGCCACTGATCCTACGTTATCTTCACTCCAATATCCGTTTTTCGTCCGAACAACACACAGTGATCTTTACCAAATGGCCGCCATAGCAGACATAGTCCGATACTACGAATGGCGACAAGTTATCGCAATTTACATAGACGATGATCACGGGAGAAACGGAATAATTTCGTTAGGAGATCAATTAGCAGCTAGAGGATGTAAGATCTCCCATAAAGCGCCTATGAAACCGCTAGCCACGAAAACAGATATTAGTAACGTTTTGGTTCAAGTTGCGTTAATGGAGTCTAGAGTTCTTGTTGTCCATACTTATGCTAATTGGGGATTAGATATACTTGAAGTGGCTAAAAGTCTTCAGATGTTGGATAATGGGTACGTTTGGCTTGCGACAAATTGGCTTTCGACGGTTATTGATATTAGTTCTCCACTCCCTACTAATACAGTTGATGTTATGCAAGGGTTTATTACTTTAAAATCATACACAAAAGAATCAAAACTCACACGAAAGTTCGCGTCTGAGTGGCGAAACTTAACTGCGTTTGGATTAAGTGCTTATTGTTTGTACGCATACGATACCGTTTGGATGCTTGCTCATGCACTTGATGCGTATTTTAATCATGGTGGAAACATTTCGTTCTCGAGAGACGTTAAGTTAAAAGGAATAAAAGGAGAAATCTTGAATCTTGATTCTTTAAGTATCTTCGATGGAGGAAATTTACTGCTTCAAGACATCTTAAACGTTAAAATGAAAGGCTTAACGGGGGATTTCGAGTTTACGTCTAACAAAGACCTGGTTTTCCCTGCGTTTGAAGTTCTTAACGTGATCGGCACAGGTGTTAGGAGAATCGGGTATTGGTCAAACGTTTCGGGTTTGTCAACTACTCCTCCGGAAACAGTCAACATGAAGCCACGTCAGCAATCAAGTTCTTCTGACGCATTACACGCCGTGATTTGGCCCGGTCAAATAATTCAAAAACCGCGTGGATGGGTTTTCCCCGAGAATGGAAAGCAGTTAAAAATCGGTGTTCCGAAGAGAGTCAGTTTTCAAGAATTTGTGGGACAATCAAGGAACAGTGATGCGTTTAAAGGATACTGTATCGATGTTTTTCTGGCTGCTGTAAACTTACTTCCATACGCTGTTCCATATAAGTTTCAATCGTTCGGAGACGGTGTCAAGAACCCTAGCAACACCATGCTTGTGAGCTTGATAAACACTGGAGTGAGTTCTTTTTGTTCTATTTATAATTTCCATTTTGTCACCTTTAAACTTAAAATATTCATAATGTTGTAAGCCAACATGATTCTACGTAGATTTTCTTGTTATTATTGAAATTCAACATATTTATGGCAGGTTTATGATGCGGCGGTGGGAGATATTGCAGTAACTACTAATCGGACACGATTAGCGGATTTTTCGCAACCGTTTATTGAATCTGGGTTGGTTGTAGTGGCACCGGTTCGGAGGTCAACCTCTAGTACTTGGGCTTTTCTTAGACCGTTTTCTCCTTTGATGTGGTGTGTTTCGGGAATCTTTTTCATATTTGTCGGAGCTGTTGTATGGATTCTAGAACATCGTATAAATGATGAGTTCCGTGGTCCTCCCAAAAAACAGCTTGTTACGGTTCTATGGTAAATGTCTTTTTTGATTGTGTTAAAGACCACACCAAAACTACATAAAATTTGCTGTTTTTTTTTTCTTGAATCACCACATGGTATATGCGATCCAATCCGCTTACTTTAGGGGTTGTTTGGATTTGCGTTTTCAAACAATCGATTTTAATGTTTAAAGAGTAAAATGCTATTTCGTCCCTGAGGTTTGGCCAGTTTTGTGACTTTCATCCAAAGGTTTGTTTTTCCGCATATGGATCCAAATGGTTTGAAATCTCGCCATTTTCATCCGGCTTATTAACTCCATCCATTTTTCTTCATTAAGTTAGGGGTATTTTCGTCTTTTTTGCCAAGTTAAAGGGCAATTCGCTCTTTTTTTCACCTTATGTAAAAAGAACGAATACCGAATTGCCCTTTCAGTTAACAAAAAAGATGGAAATACCCCTAACTTAACCGAGAAAAATGGATGGAGTTAACGAGCTGGATGAAAATGGCAAGATTTCAAACCATTTGGATCCAGATGTTGAAAAACAAACCTTTGGACGAAAGTCGCAAAACTTGCCAAACTTCAGGGATGAAAATGGCATTTTACTCATGTTTAAATAAACAAATTATGATTCTGTTTATTTGATTATCAAGGGGGTTAAATAATCAATTTAGATTTTTTTTTGCAGGTTTAGCTTTTCGACTTTGTTTTCCTCCCACCGTAAGTGTTCTTTTATATTCTGAAAACGTTACTTCTTGCTTCTCTTAATAATTCACATGCTCCATTTCATATATGAATACAGTTACATGAATCATCTTTTCCAAAGTGAAACAAAACGTTGTATGATCTTACGTGATCATGTTTTATGCAGGAGAGAACACGCTGAGCACTCTCGGTCGTATGGTTTTAATCTTATGGTTATTTGTGGTTCTGATAATAAACTCAAGCTACACTGCTAGTTTGACCTCAATCTTGACCGTTCAAAAACTTTACTCGCCAATTAAAGGAATCAATAGTTTAATGGCAAGCAAGGATCCCATTGGGTACCAAGAAAATTCATTTGTCCGTAATTATCTTATAGCTGAATACGGGATTCACAAATCTCGGTTAATTCCTCTTTCGTTGCCTGAAGACTTCGACAAAGCTTTGAGAGACGGTCCCAAAAATGGCGGTGTTGCCGCAGTTGTCGATGAACGTGCATACATTGAACTCTTTCTTTCAAGCCGTTGTGATTTCAGCATCGTAGGTCAAGAGTTTACCAGAAATGGATGGGGATTTGTAAGTATAAAGCCTTCATTGAACATTCTAGGGCTGAGCAATTTACGGTTCCGAACCGTCAAAACTGGGGAACTGAACCGGAACCGCTAGATCCGAACCGTATTGTTTCTTGAATTTTGGAGAAAACGGTTCCCGGTTCGCTTCCGGTTATAACCGACGAGAACCATTTACCCGGTTCCAAACCGAACCGGAACCATTACAATATGGTCCGGTCCTTATATTTAGCAATTAACTATTCCAGTTCGGTTTCAGTCTGGTTCTGAACCGTTGCTCAGCCCTAGAACATTCTTTTTCCACTCATAAAGATTTGACATTAAAGTCAATGGTAATAATTTCGAATCTTATTTTGTCACAGGCGTTCCCACGGGACTCTCCTTTAGCAGCCGATATGTCAACGGCTATTTTAAAACTATCGGAAAGCGGTGAGCTACAAAGGATACATGACAAATGGTTGACGAGAAGCGCGTGCAGCTCCCAAGGAACGAAATTTGAAGTAGACCAACTCGAATTAACAAGCTTTCGAGGCCTATTCATAATATGCGGATCAGTTTGTTTTCTTGCTCTTATAATATACATTGGATTAATAATAAGGCAATTTTACAAACATTATCCGATGCTTTGTGAGTCGAGCGGGAGAAGCGTCAGATCAGGACCCCTTCAGACGTTCGTTTCTTTCGTTGATGAAAAAGAAGAGACGATAAAAGCCCGTTCAAAGAGAAAATTTTCCGAAGGAAGTTCATGCCGGACGGATGTAGATAATGCGTCAATTCAGAACTACAAATGCAGCAGGTTAGATATGTCATTGGCCAACAGCAAATGATTAAAATGTTGTAACGTATGGTTCGGACTGTAATTTGATTTTTTGACCATAGCAAGTTACCGTAAAGTTACCACATTTTGATTAATTTCAAGTTATAGAAATCATACAAAACCCTAGAGATGTTAGTTTATAAGTATAAAAAAAGTACATTAAAATTACATATATATATGATCATACTTGTTTAAGTTACTTAACGCCTTTAACGAACGACAAAAATTGGGTTTTCTTGTAACCTCGACGTGTTATGCTCTGGTTATGACTTTTTTCTCTCTTATTGATAGGTTTTGGTTTGATTCGGTTCTTATAAGCTTTGTAATAAAAGCTCTAACCGAGCCTCGCTTTGATTGGTTCAATTCGTATAGGCGTCTATAAAGTATAAACTCGAATATTGTTTTGGCTTGGTACGCGCTATTACGTGTTAAATAAAAACGGCAACTAATTGTCAGTGTTGGCAATCTAGACAACTAACTCACTCTTGGTTGTTGAGTCGTTAAGCTCGGTTCACTTGTACTTAAGCTGGAATGAGAATAGGCAGTAGAATCCAATTAAACATTGGTGTGCATACATTAGCTTCATAAGGGCAAACATGCTCTCGCTAAAATTTACTCTAAAAATCCAATTAAACACAACTACACAAGCATACAACCAATAACATACCCAGTAGAATCTCGTTCATAGTCATGGTGGGGTCTCAGGAGGGTAGGATGTAGGCAAACTTATCCCTATTCCTAAATATAAAAAGGTTGTTTCCAATGAGACTCTCAACTCCAAAGTTGTAAATACACATAAAAGTTAAATTAGGATGTACACATCTAGTCAAATACTGCACCTTTGCTAAAAATATAACAAGAACAAGTACCATATAAAAAGACAGATAAACAAGCTATGGCATGTAAAGACTATTTAAAAAAACACTAAGAAACTAAGCTCGTGAGGTAAGACTAAAAGAACTAATCGTACCCTATTTCTAAAAGTGTTTAACCTTAATTTGCGTCTCAACGAACTCCTATCCTCGACCACGTCCTCAGAAAGATGCGGGTGTAACAAATCCTGCCTAATATGCTCATCACAAGTTAGTCTCCGTCTGCCTCTAATCCTCATCCCCTCCACCGTGAGAGTTTCCACGTTTCAAACCGTGTCCGTAACTTGTCTCCTCTTAACGTGCCCATACCATCTCAACCTTCCCTTTCTTATTTTATCCGATATCATAGTCACCCCTAATATTTCCCTGAAATCCTCGTTTCTTATCTTATCCAACTTAGTGTGCCCACATATCCACCTTAGCATTCTCATCTCTGCTATCTCCAGCTTGCATGTTTGTGTCTTCTTAATGGCCCAACGTTCTGTACCGTACAATATAGCTGGTCTAATTGTAACTTTATAGAACTCTCCCTTCAGTTTACTCGGGAACCCCTTGTCTCCAACTAATCCATCCTGCCTAGATATGGTGCGTTACGTCACTATTTATCTCCATCCCTTTGGTGTATAACTTGACAAGTAAATAGTTGTTTGCATTTACATTGCCCATCGATGTTGTTTGCAATCGGGAAAATAACATTGTTCTTTTTGTGATAAAGGTGATGGTTACGGTACAAGCCATATTTATTCTACAAATCGTTAAAACATATCCTAACACTTAAAAATGTTAAACTATAACATACTAAAACCACACATACATAAAAGTAGCACTTTTGAATTATATTAACACATGTAAATTAAACAAGATAATTGATTTTAACACATATGTGAATTATATCAGCTCATTGAAAAAAAAATCCAAAAAAGGATCTGATTGCTTGTAAGCATGATTATAGGGAATTTAATATAATTGATATTATTTAGGTTATTATTTTACCATTTCTCTATAATTTGTTGGATGCATATGACACTTTTTAAATGATTCTTACAGTTTTTAAACACTGATAATACTTAATCACAAACCTTGTGAATAGTAACTAGGGTTTTCATTATCTTTTTAAGATTAACTGAAACCGGTTTTAAAAAAAAACAATTTGTACACCTCTAGTTATCTATACATTAAACCACAAACCTTGGGAATAGTAACTAGGGTTTTCATTATCTTTTTAAGATTAACTGAAACCGGTTTTAAAAAAAAAACAATTTGTACACCTCTAGTTATCTATACATTAAACCACAAACCTTGTGAATAGTAACTGAGGTTTTCATTATCTTCTTCTTTTCTATACATTAAACCACAAACCTTGTGAATAGTAACTGAGGTTTTCATTATCTTCTTCTTTTCTATACATTAAACCACAAACCTTGTGAATAGTAACTGAGGTTTTCATTATCTTCTTCTTTGATCCAACCCAGACTAGAAACATTAGTTTATATAGTTTTAATTAGTATAACATTTTCAAATTAATAATAATGACGAAAAATAAATAATAATTTTTTTTACGAAATTCAGAAAAAAAGATATGAGCTTCGGTATTATGCCTCTGTTGCAGCTATGATATTCAACCGAGTCTCTGTCACGATTTATGCCCCTGCCGTAACGCATGAGGTTCGAATACTGTTTATATAACGACGAAAAAAAGTAAATTATTTTGTAGTCTCTGTGCTTAGGTGCTTGGGACTACTTGAGTCCATTTTCAAATTTTTAACTATCTGAGTACTTGATTTTTCTAATTGTAATTATCTCAGTCTAATTTACTAATGGTGTCCAAAAATTTTGTTAGTTTTTTTCTTTTCTGAAAGAAGAAAAATGCTCCTACCATTAGAAAACAAAACAATACAATAAAATAATAGAGAAAATTATGATTTTGACCCCTGTGGTTATATCACTTTTACCATATTAACCTAAAAAGAAATCTTTTAACATTTATGCCCCTAACGTCATTTTTTCTAACTATTTTGGCCCTTACCACTAACACCATCCAATATCTTAGTTAAATCCTGATCATGTGCTCCTCACATAATGTCTAATTTTGTCAATTCACCTGCTCCATTTAACTCCCTTTATAATAACAAAGAGCGTGTCTCATCTGCATCAGCGACCCCATCGACCCTATCTTCTTCTCCAACTTTTAAACCCCAAACTCTAATTCCAATTATTTGCAGCAAACTCCTTCCCAAGTAATAACAATCATTAAATCAAGATTTATTTTGATTCTTCCTTCCTTGAGAACACCACTCCCTATCAGATAAAGATAAGATCACGAAATCTTTAACCACCACTCCTTGTAAATGCATGTAGTAGAATGTGCGAGAGCTGTATCTTCTGTTTCATATTCAGTGCATTAGTATTTTTTTATTGTTGAATTTGTGTTTCGGATGAGTATTGTTTGAAGGTTAATTGAATGATAACTTCAATTTCTTCGTTTTGATGATGAAATTGTGTGAGATTTTGGTTTTGTTCTCACTTTTTGTATGTAGATGTATGTAGTAGAGTGTGCGAGAGAATCTTCTGTTTTGGATTCAGTGCATTAGTGTTTTTTTTATTGAATTTGTGTTTAGGATTGGTGTTATTTGAAGGTTAACTAGATCTAAGAACCCGCCGCGTTGTGGTCGGGGCTTACAAATTCAGCCGACATGGGTTAGTTAACAACTAAGGGGCTGTTTGTTTACCTTTTAATGAGGCTCTGAATGGTTCAGACCTCTTAGTGGTTCAATACTTAATGATTCAGACTGTTTGTTTCACGAGTATATGTCTGAATGGTTCAGACATTTGCATCTGAATGGTTAAGCATTATATCGAGTCTCAATGGTTAAATCCTCTAATGTGAATTGGTCAGACATGTGCCTCTGAACGGTTAAGCATTATACTGGTTCTTAATGGTTCAGACCTCTTACTGGTTCGACACTTAATAGGTCAGATCTCTTACGGATTCAGCACTTAACCATTCAGAAGTTGCCAAACAGCCCCTATACATTATACATGAGCTCTACGTTACGGCCGGTGTATTCGGTAGCGGTACCCACTTTTCTTATTTTTCAGTACCGGTACTTTCGGTACCGGTACCGAACGTGTACCATACTCATCCCTACCTAAAAATACAAGTTTTAATGCCTAACAATGTTACCAATGTCCAACTTTATAAGCTAAAAATACAAGTTTTAAAGCCTAACAATTTACCAATTAATAGTATATAAATAAATTTTTAAACAATTTGGTTTTGAACAAAAAAACCACTAAAGCAACATGTACAACCATATATGCACAAACTTGTATATAAATAATAGTATATAAATTGGATAATAAATTGAAATTTTGAATTTGTGCCATATTTTGCTTCTTTTGGTTACAGTAGGGAAACAAAGTAATAAATATTGATAACCAAAAATATTGAGTTAAATGCTTGGTTGGTCCCTGTGGTTTGCAGATATTGCAGACTTGGTCCCAGTGCTTCAATAATTACAAAGTTGGTCCCAGTGGTTGTAAATTTTGCACTCGTGTGGTCCCTATCACAAACCTCTGTTAGATTTCTCAATTAAATACACGTGAAAGGACTATATTACCCCTGAATAATTAAAAAAATAAAAAAATATATATAAACCCCTCTGTCTCTCTACCTTCACCATCGTTTCAACGACACCATTCCCGTTGCCGCCACCAGCAACTAGAAACCACCGCCATCGCCATCCACTATCACCATCTTCCTTCACCTCGTAACCCATAACCCCACCGCAAACCCATATCCAAACCACCTCCTACACCGTCATCTCCTCCAAATTCGCCACCACCTGCAACCATCTCCACTGTCGCCACCACCTACAACCATCTCCTCCGCCTGTCACCGCCAACCAAAACACCATCCATCTCCCACCGCTACAAGATCCAAATACCCGAAAAACTTTAACCCCTACCCACAGTTCACCGTCCCCTTTACTCATCACCTAACAATTGACGCATAAACTCCAAATCGTGACCCAACTTCGATTGACACAAAAATTTCAAATCCAACCCCCTTTATCGATATAGCAAGAAATTAAAGACGTAGAAGAAGACGTTGGCCAATATCACCTTAATACTGATTTAGAACTACAGGTTGTATAAAGTTTGAACAGAAAGATTTATGGTGGCCAACGATCTGATTCATCTGATTTTAGGTTTGTTTGCAAACAAAGAAGAAAGCAAAAAGGTAAGCCTTTGAAAGTGAAGAGACAGCAGGAAGTTTTTATGGTTTTAAAAGTCAAAGGGGTGGGCCTATTTCTATATTATTTTATTTCTTTTAATTATTCAAGGGTAATATAGTCATTTTACATATACTTAATTGAGAAATCTAACAGAGGTTAGTGACAGGGACCACACGAGTGCAAAATTTATAACCACTGGACCAACTTTGTAATTATTGAAGCACTGGGACCAAGTCTGCAATATTTGCAAACCACAGGGACCAACCAAGCATTAAACTCAAAAATATTAGAAAATCTCCATGTGTGGGAGAGCTATATCTTTAATTTAATCTTTAGTGCGCAAGTGTATCATGTTTAATTTGCATATAGGATGCTACTAGTTTAAGAACCTGCGAATTTCTCGGGTTGCTAAAAGAAAATATCTTCATTAACCGTTAACATATATATTATGATTTTATACCCGTTAAAACACAAACGGATATATTAGAGTACAACGACAAATTGAAATACATGAATATGCAATGATCACAATTCGTTGGAAATATCTTTATAAACCACATTAGTTGTTTTATACGTAGGTTTGCCGTTGTTGTCAAGTATTAGTAGTTTGACCCCATCTCGTGTTTTTACCCTTGATAAAGCAACATGACTTCATTGAGAAGAGTTCGGAGGAAAGACAGACTGAACTCTAAAAAGAACAAACAAATCTTCAGCAATATTCAGTACTCATTTCTAAGTTGCAGATATGAGAACTACCGGATATTTACCTGATTAGAAATCCGCCCTTCAGTACTCTCGTCAATGTCGTCCCCTGTATACATGTTTATCAAAATAGAAAGAAACAAAGTAATAATCAATTACTATAAAAACTACATATATTAAGATGGGCTCAACCTTCTAAGGGTCTAAAGATCAATTGTTATGAGGGAAAGAATCAAAACCGAATCAATCGTAGTCAAGCCTTACAAACTTAGAAGCGCTAAAAATTGGGCCCTTTAAATATAAGGGTCTCACGTTTGACTTATTTATTTTACGATTGCGTTCAACCTACAGTAAAGATGATTATTGAAGTAATGAGATAACATACCTTAGGTTGTAGTCCTGCAACGCAGCTGATTAAATTTTCCCTGAACAAACAATAACAATTCAATTAAACTCAAAAGGATCGTTATATCACGACGGACTTACGGGCTGTATAAAAGACTACAAAATGTGATATGGGCTGTATGACTCTTATCGCATGTCATGTTACTCATTGATTTTATGGTCTTGCTATCATACAACTCGTGTAAAACAAAATCGCCTAACTATACCGCCTCGTATGAGGGCTGGTGTTCAATTATCACACTCATGGTGTATGGATTTCAGTCACCAATTCAAATCTGGAAAGTAATGATACTGAAATCAACATAAAAACCTGTGAGAATCCAAGCAAACCATCAATCTATGCATGTTTAATCACACGTTTTTCAATATACTTAACACACTCATCAAAATTCTCATATTTCTTATCATCCTACAATTAAAAACCATAAAATTCGTTAGACATTGAAGAATCACATATATTTTCGACCACCCAAAAGAGAGAAAGATGAATCAAACCTTATGGAATTAGAACCATTCGTAATAAGGCAAAACCCCATCAACCCTCCTATTAGAACCTCAATAAAACCCCATCAGCCCTCAATTTCTAATACCATAAAAAATATGCCTTACATTGTAATGTGTTCGATCATCTACATTCATAATGGTCTGGTGTTTGATCTTATACATACATATATTCTTAGATTTCTCATATTTTCATTCTCATAATTGCTTCCAACAACTGGGATTCATACATATCCACATCCTTTCCTTTTGCACAACTATTATACACACCCTAATATCATATTCTTATGGTTAGCACTAACAAAAGTCCAATTGACCCCTAATTCCTAATAATAATCACCAGTAAGATGTTTTTTAAAACAAATTGAGCGAGAGATACGTATCCAAAAATTATTCAAAACCTGAATTAACCGGCGCAGTGAAAGCTCTGAACCTCAAAGTCGTCATCACCAATCTAGTAAGAAAATTAAGGCGCCTCTCAAGTTGGTTAACTGAAATTTCCAAAAATAACTGCTCGGAAACATAGCTATGGTAGGCGATCTTGACAAAGGGTCATCGGAACCCTAGTTACAACCTCATCAAACTCTAAATAAAAGCAATATTGTTGTTAATCTTGTGCAAATTCAAAGAATCTTGAAGCACAAATTAGCAAGGAAACTTATGAAATGAGAGTCAAATTAAAGAAGTAAACATTAAGGATTAGCACGGAAACTTTTGAAATGAGAGTCAAATTAGAAGTAAACATTAAAGTACAGACCTGATGATCATTCATGTGCTTAATCTTAATCATCAAAATCAAAATACCCACTGCCAATCCAACCCCAAATCCCACCACGAATCTTGAAGCTGAAAATAATATTTTTGAAATAAAAGGAATGTTGCATTAACCCTGTGAAACCTCCCAACCAACAAAGCAACTTTTAAACCGACCCAAAACAATCAAATATAACTGATAAAGTGATAACATTTAAGGCCTGTATATCCAATCATTTTCTGGAAACTAAATTTGCATAAGTTTTAAATTCGGAAAGCAAAACTTTGACCTTTTTATCCAATGTTCATTAGTCAGCCGTTATAGCAGCTCTATGAGCTATTGAAAAATAGTCGATTTTTTCCAATGTTAGTGTATTAAGGACAACTTGAACAAACCGACAAATCAATGAACTTGCTATGTAGCAGAGGTTAATGTTTTGAATGATACTCTAGGCTGATCGTCACACTCATGTTCAAGTTTTTTGAGCTTTCACATCCCACCCTCTATACATAATTACATCTTTTATCTCAAACTTTTAGAGAAAGAAACGATATAGCATTTCCGATGCCAGCCACCAGACTCATTGACGACCACAAACCTTTGTTAACCACCTTCTTCAACAACTACCACCATCACACTTGATTGCCACCTACCACATCCATCCTTCATCACATCACATCATACCAATCCACTCATTATCTCCCTTCAAAGGTTGAAGCAGAAATCAAAATTTGATTCAAAGATTGAAAAAAGAAGTCAAAGTCAAAGCTAATAGATTAGGTTTGTTTTCTAACTTCTTTCATATAGTAGTCAAGAAGACAAAGGATAAGAGGAATCTATGTGATGATTGAAAAAAAGGCTACTACCATGGAAAACCAATGCTAACTAAGTTATATCTAAACTTATTAACACTTAATACGCAAAGTAAGATAAAAGAATCAACAAAATTCAAATGAAACCTTACCTTTCTTTTAATGGAAGCATACGTGCTAACAACGGGTTTGAAATCTTCATTCAGATAATGAAATCTTGTGAGATTTTTGGTTATGGGAGGCAATCACAACAACAAATTTGAGAACTAAAAATATCGGGAAACATGTCTGCATATATGTGAGGAGTTTCCTGCAAATAATTACGGTGGAACTAAGGTTTGGGGTTTACAAGTTAAAAGAAGAGAGATGGGGTCAATGATGCAGATGAGACACGCTTCTTTGTTTTTATAAAGGGAGTTAAATGGGGTCGGTGAATTCATACATCATGTGACATGATTTAACTAAGTTATTGGATCGTGGTAGTGGCCTCGGCCAAAATAGTTAGAAAACATGACGTTAAAAGATTCTTTTTGGGTTAATAGGGTAAAAGTGATATAACCACATGGGCCAAAATCGTAATTTACTATAAATAATATATTAACCTACGGTCCTCACACTCCCTCTCACCACTTAAACAACCCCACCCCCGCTTTACCCATCTTAAGAGACAATCACAACCACAGCCACCACCACCATACAACACGCTACCATCGCCACCTGCTAGCAATTCTGGCGACCGACAAATCCGATGGCTCCGTTTACAACAAACCCAAAAAGCCACATATGGCGATCCACAAATCCGACGAACGCCACCAAAACCCCTCTTTTGAGTTACATCTTCCACCACCCTTATAGCTCGATTAACTTCAATCTTGTTTAATTACATTTTCTGTCCCCGAATTTATAAGCATTTTTTTTCTTCTTTCTAACATAAGAGAAAAAACCCTAACCTCCAAATTGAAGCAATAAAAAATGAAAGGATAAGGATTCAACACACTACAACATACACAATCTCAAGATTAAACTGCACATTCATACACACATATTATCAAAAGGCATATATCAACATATAAAAAGGAGTATGATGCCTTGATATTGTTGGAAAAGACGATAAGCTGATTACAGATAAATTTGATGAAGAAGATGATCTTGATTGATGGGAAAAGTTGAACAAAAGACGATAATCGCCGGCTTGGACGGTGACGTTGGTTTAATTTCATACTAGGTTATAACCACGTGTATTACACGAGTTAAGTAAATAAAAAATCAAATAGTTAATAATGGAGATTTAATCATTATAAAACGATGTTTTAAGACGTTTTCTGATATCCAAACAAAATTTTGTGCCATGTATGATCAAAACTTGTGATGTTTGTCAAGTTTATAAATATGAAAGCATTTGAACAATCGATTAGAAGACAAACTGTATCATCGACTTTCACGAGTTATAATAGTCATGTGAACATACATTTAACAAACCCAAGTTTTATTTAAATAATAATGGTCTTAATTTATTAGTTCTAAAAAATGTTGAAATGTGTAATTAGCCAATTAAAACTTATAGCTACAAAATAATATTTAAATTAATTAGATAAGTATAAATTATCTGTAATTATTAAATTATATAAGTTTAAAATTTAAATATCTGGACATGAGTTGCATCTTAAAAGGATGGTTTTTTATAAATTTATTAGTATGATAAATATAGTTATTATTCTTCTTGTATTTTAATTATATTAAACAAATAAATAATTTGTTAAGCAAGAAAATCGTTCTCTTCATCCTCGTTATGCAAATGCTCGATATTTGTTTCAATTATTAAAATATAATTTCTAACATAGTAATTAATATAAATAAAAAATAAGATATTTTATGGAACTTTATCCGTAATTTTTTAAATGTTTGAAACAAATAAAAACTTTAATAATTTGAATTAAATAATAATTATCTACAATTAAGGATTTAAGATATAATTTCTAACCTAGTAATTAATATAAATAAATAATAAAATATTTTATGGAATTTTATCTGTAATTTCTTAAATGTTTGAAACATGTATTAAATTTAAAATTTTAAATTAAATAATAATTATCTACAAGAATGATCTAGAATAATGACAAGTGTTCATTAAGTGGTTTTCTTTTATTATATAGTATAAATATAGATATAGATATAGATGTGTCAAGTTCTGAGTCAATGTCATTATGTGCATCGAATTGCTTTTGATTTGGTGTATATATATGTGTGTATATATATAATAAACTATTATATTTACTGGTAAGGGTATTTTGGTTATTTCATAGTTAATTAATTGGACTCAAATTGTTGCTATTGTTGATTAATTTAAATCTATAAATAAGTAACAATATTTAGCTTTGGTAGGTTGTATTATAAGCTTTGGGTGTGTTTCAAAAAGAAAACTTGATTTTCTAGTCATAACCCAAAGGTTTTTACCTTTTGAGGGAATTAGAATGTTGATTTCACTTCTTATTTTGTTAGTTTCAACAAGAAAATGAATTGGAATTGAATAACAACATAAGAAATGAAATCTATATTCGAATTCCATCCAAATTTCATTATATTTTGTAAAACAAACACACCTAAATTACAAATCAAATTTCAATTTCCATGTGAATTTCCATTCCAATTCCATTACAATCCATGAAATAAACACTACCTAAAAGTCAAATAATAATGAAAAAGAAATTATTATTATTATTATTACTCAAATAAAAAAGAAATTGAAGAAATAGTGAAAAAACCCTAACCAAAATAACGAAACAATTCAAAGAAACCAGAGGATTTGAACAGCTTCAACAGGTGAATATCAAAAACCCCCATAAACCGCCGCCATTGGAGCACGATTGGAGCTCAAACCCACCATACTTCTTCGTTTCTGATACCCCCAAATCACTAAATTAGCCCCAACAATCATGTTACAAAGCAAATCATTCGTTCGAAAAACGAAACAAGGCAAACTTGTTAAAGTAACTTCGCTCCTTTTGCAATCTTCTAAAAAACCCTAATTTTTTATAACCCTAGTGACCGTATGTGTTAAATTAATCTACTTTTTGAGCTCAGGTGGTCAGAGAACACTATCTTAGAGATGATATATACTGTGGAGCTTCGTTTTGCAAAGTTTGTGATACGAAAGGCGCTCGCTTTACTTCCCCTGAATCCACAATCCTTGTTCTTGATACTAATGTTGTTCTGAATCAGGTAAAATTAAAGATCTTTTATTTAATAACTCATTTTAATCGACTTGATTCATGTTTCTGATCAAAATCCCTAAAACATCGGTTTGTAATTTGGAAAAAAGCTTAACTCCGTTAAGCTATTTTAACGGCTGACAATTTTACAAAAAAAATGACCAGTTCGGATTATTACAGGCCAAATTGAGTTAGGTGGGATTATTTATTTCCAATTTGCCAATTTATGATATTTCTTGTTGCTATTTGTCTTGATATGTTAAAGTAATCCTTAAAGTTATATAATGAATACAAGTATATAATTGTAGCTTTTATAAACTATCTTAGGAGGTAAGAATATACATATTTGTTCGATGTTGGACGGTATAACTTACATCGAACAATGGAAGCTGAAAATGTTTTATACTTTTACAACGGAAACTATCTTTGTAATCAAGTTAACTAAACAAGAACTAGTGTTTGGATTAGAGGCAGTGTTGTAAGAATCCCTAGGCGCTAGTCGGTCGGTGAGGTACTGACTATCGATTAATCGGGATGAATATGGATTTATCGGGATTGGAATTTTTATATGTAATTTGTAGTTTTATATATACATGCACATTTTTATATGTAATTTTTTTAATAGACATGTTTTAACCTCTCGTTGACCCATTTTTTAAGTAATTGGAGGGAATTGGTAAGGTTTGGTCGAAATTTGGCTGAAATAGGACCACTGTTGACCGGCTAGCAATTAATCGGACATTAATCGGTGAACCACCGATTAGTGATTAATTGGCGACTAATCGAAGCCTAGGCGGGATTTTTACAACCATGATTAGAGGGTACGGGTTAAATGTAATTGTATTTATGTACTCTCTCTATTTCTGTCTAGTTAAGAGGCATAACCTTAGCGATGTAATACTTAACTTAAGTATATGTCTCCACATGCTTATAATATTTTGCCTTTTATTTTAGATTGATTTACTCGAGAATTCAGCAATTGATGATGTGGTGGTGCTTTCTGTGGTGTTGGAGGAGGTCAAGAACAAGAATCTTGCAGTTTACAACCGACTCAGGGCCTTATGTAGCAATACTTTACGAAGATTCTTTGTTTTTTCTAATGAACATCACAAGTAAGCTGCTTAATATTCACATTATGGATCAGTATATTATTCCAAATTATATGTTTTTCAATTTCACAGATTGCACTTAACGTCTGGATGTTTCACTTTCTGTTCATCTTAAGCCTTATACTCTCGAACAATCTATATATATATGAACATGCTGTTTAATTCCCAGTGGTTCAAGTGAAACCAAAAATCATAATAATACTATGTCTAATAACTTCATTTTTGAGTTGTGCGAACACAATATGTGTTTTTTCTATGTTAAATTGTATCAGCTTTTAGCCCTTATGCAGAACATGACTTTAGAATAACGATCCAACATTTCAGTTATAATTTCGATATTTTTGCCTCCCATTGTTTTAAAGCCGGTAACTTGGTATGTGCATCTTGCCACCCTTCTATGTTTAATGATCTTTTATTGTATGTTAAGGGACACATATGTGAAGGCTATGGCAGGCGAGAGTCCAAATGATCGCAATGACAGAGGTTAAATATCTATTTCATTGTCTTTTTCTGTAATATTAGTGTATTTGAATGGCATAGAATACTTATTTGGCGTCATACTCAGAAACCAAAGTTTTATTTTTTTTCTAGAATTAAATATTTGATTTTTTTCAGCTATTAGAGTTGCAGCCCAGTGGTACCAGAACCATCTTCGTGGTCCCACAAGAATCTTGATGGTCACAAATGACAGGGAAAATAAAAGAAAGGCAACCGAAGAGGGAATATCTGCAGATACAGGTACAACTTAACCAAGTAAATATAGGCTAATTTTAATTACCAATCTTAGTGTTCATTACAACTTACTTTTTACCTTTTTTTATTTCAGTGGAGTCATATGTGAAATCACTTGGTCAACCAGCCCTTCTTGATCTGCTTGTTCAACCTAATTCATCTGAAGATATGGAAATCGAAGATTTGAGGCCTTCAAAGAAGAAAGCTATATATACTGAGGTACTATTTTATCAATGCTCAAAGTTACAAGAATGCCATTGATGGTTGTATCGTATATTCGTATCTACTTTAATCACAATTTTGCAATATTTCTTTTCATTCCAGCATAAGCCCATGTCCGAGATTACATCTGGAATACGATGTGGAATATACCATCAAGGCAAACTTCGTGTTAACCGTTATAACCCCTTTGAAGCATATGTCGGAAGTGAGAGTATCGGTGATGAAATAATAATATCCGGGCGTGGAAATATGAATAGAGCTTTCGATGGAGATGTGGTTGCCGTTGAACTTTTGCCTCAAGATCAATGGCAAAATGAAGCATCTCTTCACATAGCTGAAGAAGGTATTTATCAGCAGAATAAAGTTCCAGAATTACAGTAGAACAGTTCTTTGTTAATATTTCATTTTTAAATTGTGTTTATCAGACGATGAAGAAGATGATGGTGTCCACCTGGCACCGAGCAGCGCTGATGTGGCTCCCAGAATCGCAAATTCCGCACAAGGGTCTGCTGAGAATGCGAATAATCCTCCTTCTCGTCCTTCTGGGCGTGTTGTTGGCATTATAAAGAGGAACTGGCATGCGTAAGTTTTATTTTATTTTATATTACCTTTAAAACAAAGGTCGGTGGCAAAGTCACAGACCCATTCTACCCCCAAAGTTTTATAAAAACGTCAAAAGTAACCCTCTAATTTTGTAAATATCAATATGAGCCCCTAAAGTTTTTAAAGTTTCAACTTTACCCTAAAACTAATTTCTTATGTTTTTATTTCTATGTACGTGTCGGTATAAATTCGATTTTGTCTACGCTTTAACATAGTTTTTGTTTGGAAACGAGTCGGGTTAATTATATAATGTTTTACTTTTATGTACGTTTTGAGTTGGACTGCGCTTTGACTTAAATTTGTTTGGAAACAAATCGGGGCAAATATAATACGTTTTCATTCAACAATGTAAATTTGAGTTACTATACGTTTGATGTAAATTTAGTTCGTAACTCTCTAACTTTGTAAATGTGTCTTTGACCCCCTCAAGTTTCTAAAGTTTCGAGTTTACCCTAAAACTAATTTCTTACGTTTTTATTTTTAAGTATGTGTCGGTATAAATTCGAGTTCCTCTACGCTATAACGTATTTTTTGTCTGGAAACGAGTTGGGTCAATTATAAAATGTTTTATTTTTATGTACATTTTGAGTTGGACTACGTTTCAACATAAATTATGTTTGGAAACAAATCGGGTCAAATATAGTACCTTTTCATTCAACGATATGAATTCGGATTACCCTACGTTTCAGCGTAAATTTAGTTAGGAAAAGAGCCGGGTTGATTGTAGTCTATAATTTATCACGTCGCGTATGGCGCCGCCGCAACACGCGGGGAGTAAAAAAAACTAGTTAAATATAATTCTTGTCACACTCACTACTGCAAGGAGCTGCGATTTTTATATCTTTCTATTACTTGATTAGGTTTTTAGTAGTTTTTACTTGACATCATGTGTTACAGTTATTGTGGATCTTTGGAGCCAATGCCTATGCCAGCTGGAAACGCTGGTATAGCGCATGCTCTATTTGTCTCCAAGGATCGAAGATTTCCCAAGATACGAATTCAAACTCGCCAGCTTGGGAACCTTCTCGACAAAAGAATTATCGTTGCTGTTGATACATGGGATTGCCAATCTAGATACCCTTCCGGTCATTACGTTCGCACGATAGGAGATATCGGAGACCGGGAAACTGAAACAGAGGTAAGTTATATACTTAAATTTATAATGTTTCCGCATATTAACATTTGATTTTTATGTCATTCTAATATAACTGACTAAATGGTGCAGGTTGTGCTAATAGAAAACGATATAGATGCAAGACCGTTTTCTTCACAAGTCTTGGCATGCCTGCCACCGTTACCTTGGTCAGTGTCGTCAGAAGATTTGTCAAATCCCATTAGACAGGACTTGCGTCATTTACACATATTTAGTGTGGACCCGCCAGGTAAAAGCAAAAGATGATATTTTAATCACAATTTTGAAAACCGGACCGGACCTAACCAGCCGATCTGACTGGTCCTGTTCGCTTCACTCTTATCAGACCCGTTCCCGTTTTGAGTTGAATTGGCCGGTTGGACCGGGAACCAGCGGTCGGACCGGAAAACCGGCCGGTTGAACCGGATTTTTAAGGGTTGAACCAGATTATCAATAAAAAATTTATTTTAACCCTATTTATTTTATAATATTTACGGTATCACCCGGTTCGACCAGTTCAATCACAGCCTGACCGATGAACCGGTAAGGTGACCGGTTCAACCTCCGGTCCGGTTTTGTAAACATTGTTTTTAATGTAAATTAAGCTCTGATTATATACTGTTGCATATGAAATAAGTTTTCTGGTTTCTACAGGGTGCAAGGATATTGACGATGCATTGCACTGTACTCCACTTCCTAATGGGAACTTTGAAGTTGGAGTTCGTATCCTTGAAACATGTTTTATTTTACAATGATGATTAGTGAGGTTGTGTTTGTGTGAATGTGTCCTTCACTATAGTTGATAAGATATTGCTGATGTCACAAATTTTGTTCACCCTGGGACACCCCTTGATAGTGAAGCTACTCAAAGAGGAACTTCTACCTACCTTGTTGAACGTCGTATCGACATGCTTCCCAAACCTCTTACGGAAGGTACTGCTGCAGATGTTTAAATTGAATATATGCATGGTGAATTTGCAAGATAATATTAAATCGTCGGTTTCTTGACTTGTTTACTAAATATACATTTTTGCAGATATATGTTCTCTTCGGGCTGATGTGGAGAGACTTGCCTTTTCTGTTATTTGGGTATGGCTTTTTATCGACATGATGCCCTCTTTCTTTAATAACAATGTCACATACATTCTTGATGCAATTTGCTTATTTGTGTGCATGCAACATGTCTACTGCTATGGACCAAGTTGACAATTTTTTTTTATATTTTTAGGAAATGACTCCCGAAGCACATGTTATATCTACCAGATATACAAAGAGTGTGATCAAGTCATGTGCCGCTTTGTCTTATGTTGAAGCTCAAGCAAGGATGGATGACAGGTGCATGAAAATCTAATTAGTTTGATTTTGATTGTTCATACCGAATAACATTTTTCATACTTCATTTATTACATTAATTAGTTTAATATTTTTATTATTTGTTTCTTTTCAGCTAATGATATATTTTTTTTTTGCACTTTAAGCCGCCTGATGGATCCAGTAACTGCAGATTTACGAAATATAAATGCTTTAGCAAAGGTATGTAATTGATGTTATCTTTTATGTTTCATCATAAATTATTGAGAGTACATTTTTAAAACACTACTGTTGATGCATCTGGCGGGTAGATAATGAGGCAAAGGCGTATAGAAAGAGGGGCCATAACTCTTGCTTCAGCAGAAGTCAAATTCCAAGTTGACACCGAGACTCATGATCCTCTTGATATTGGTAAATTATCTTGTATTGTAAATTTATAATAATTATATTTGTGTCAAGTCAAAAAGGTTGGTTCAACTGTCATCCCGCATTGTTTTCTACAGGCATGTATCAAATCCGAGAAGCAAACCAAATGGTTGAAGAGTTTATGCTTGCTGCTAACGTTTCAGTTGCTGAACAAATCCTTAAGAAGTTCCCTCAGTGTTCGTTATTGAGGTTAGTTGCTGATTCATATGTTCGATGACACGTTGCATTACATTACAAATGCATCTATGTTTGAAGGATTTTTGTTTTTAATTATTTTAAGTCTATTTACAGGCGGCATCCTAGTCCAACCAAAGAAATGCTTGAACCTTTGTTACGCACTGCTGCTGCTGTTGGTCTTGATTTAGATGTGTCATCATCGAAAGCACTTGCTGACTCGCTTGACCGTGCTGTGGTTAGTTCTGTCTTCCGAAATTTAACAGCAAATGAATCAAGTTTAAAATTATTTGCCAAATCATTACAAAAGTTTGTTACAGTTTTTTAGTAATTATTTTTTCGTATATGAAATGTTTCAGGGTGATGATCCATACTTTAATAAGTTGATTCGTATTCTAGCAACAAGATGCATGACACAGGTTGGTATACTTAATTGTTTAATCTTTATTTGTAGAGTAAAATGCCATTTTCGTCCCCAACGTTTGGCCAGTTTTGCGACTTTCGTCTAAAGGTTTGTTTTTCCGCATCTGGATCCAAAAGGTTTGAAATCTTGCCATTTTCATCAAGCTCGTTAACTCCATCCATTTTTCTTTGTTAAGTCAGGGGTATTTTTGTCTTTTTCGTTAACTTAAAGGGCAATTGGCTCTTTTCCAGGGATATAAAGTCTTTTTACATAAAGTGAAAAAGACCGAGTTGCTTTTAAGTTAACCAAAAAGACGGAAATACCTCTGACTTAACGGAGAAAAATGGTTGGAGTTAACAAGCCGGATGAAAATGGCAAGATTTCAAACCTTTTGAATCCAGATGCAGAAAAACAAACCTTTGGACGAAAGTCGCAAAACTAGCCAAACCTCAGGGACGAAAAGGCACTTTACTTATATTTTTATTTATCTGGGAATTTCTTTTCATTTATAAATCTTTTTATTTCAGGCTGTTTACTTCTGTAGTGGCGATCTTAGCCCTCCAGAGTTTCACCATTATGGGCTTGCTGCACCTTTGTATACACATTTTACTTCACCAATTAGAAGATATGCAGGTAACTGAAATTACCGTTAACACCCATCACACGGGTCGATGGTGTCATCTATTTGTACCGCGTGAGATCTAACCACCTTAAATGGTTGCAGATGTGATAGTGCACAGGTTGCTTGCTGCATCTTTAGATATATACAAGCTTCCGCCAATATTCCAGGACCGACCACAGCTTACTAGCATTGCTGACAGTAAGACGTCTAAACTCTTTTTCATAATTTTATTTTGAATGTTTAATGATAATTTGATATTTTTTTTCCAGATCTAAATTATCGGCATAGGAATGCTCAGATGGCAAGTCGCTCCTCCATAGAACTCCATACTATTATATTTTTCAGAAAAAGGTACTCAACTTAAAATCCTTAATGCCCCTCACCTAGGGTTGTAAATTAACCGAACGTTCAACGGACAGTTCGTGAACCGTTAGGCGGGAGGTTCGTTTGTGTTTGTTCGTTTAATAAATTAACGAACACAAACAAGAATTTCCATTCGTTTAGTTACATGAACGAACATGAACAGAGGCTGCGTTCGTCCATTTACGTTCATGAACGTTCAGTAACGTGTTCATGAACGTTCATTTACGTTCATGATAGTTCATTAGTGTTTTTAATATTTATATTTTATTTAAATACTTCAAAATTCTGAAAAATAAAATATTTATAAGTATCAATGTATTTTATATGTTCATGAAAGTTCGTTACCGAATATTAACAAACGAACACGAACAAACACGAACAGAAAATCTCGTTCGGTATATGTTCATGAACAATTCGTAAACACATACATTTAACAAACGAACACGGACAAAATCATAATGATTATCATCCTTTTTCTTTTTATGTTTTTGCAGGCCTACTGACACTGAAGCCAGAATTGTGAAAATAAGAGCGAATGGATTCATTGTTTTCGTGCCAAAGTACGACTTTGACTTTTAGAACTTATCATATTCTACTTTGATTTTCAAGGTCAATTGAACTGAATTTGAATAAGGACATAAACTTATAATGTTATTTTCGTATTGTAGGTATGGTATTGAAGGTCCAGTGCACCTGACAATGAGGGGTGCAAAAGGAGGGGGAGAATGGGTGGTGGATGAGCAGCAACAGATGATCAAAAAGGTCGACGGGTCGATTTCTTACGGTGTTCTTCAGCCTGTAAAGATTCATATGGAGGTCGTTGAACCCCAACCCAACCGACCCAAACTTCAGCTCACTCTCATTTAAAATGTAAGATTTTCTACTGATGTCATTTTAGATATATTTAAAAGACCATGGTTTATTCTTTTTATATACAACCTTTTTTATATTGTTTGTGTTCTTGTGGTTTTTATATTTATATATTTTTCGCGTGAATAAACTGTATTGTTGACCTGATGACTTACCTCTATCCTAAAAAATGGTTTGCTACACCTTTCAAAAACTAACAATAAACTGATATAATAAATTTAATAAAATAATACAAATATGATGGTCGATGCTTGTTTCGTGCATCTGCAATAATACATAAATCATGAGGGGGTTATAAGCAGGCTCGTACAGCTTAACGTTGTCACGCCATTTATAAACTATCATTTGTAACGAAACAAATGATTGATCATGTCAAAATCCACATGAACACTGTTGACCATCCGGTTAACGCAAAAGCTGCAGCTAAGTAACTCCACATCGTAAGCACCGAACACTCCTCTTGTCCCACATTAAACAGTTGCGCCATCGTACCTGATCATCGATCAATGTAAAAAATTTAATATATTATCGACCGTTATATTTTTTCTTGTGTTTATTAACCAACTAGAAGAATTGCTTACTGATATTCATGGCCGGTGGGACGGTATACTGAATCAATAGCACAAAACTGAATAGGGATCAGCTGGAAGTATTCCTAGACTAGTAGCTGCTTTAACCACCATGATTCCAATAATCGGAAGAATCATGTATCGAACACAAATCATTGTGATTATGATAATCGGTCTAATGCTTGCCTTTCGCAAACCTGTACAAAATTCGATTAAAATTTAAAACACGTGATTTCACTAGACGTATAATTAATGGCGCTACATTTAATCATTATTTACCTTGTATAAGGTTGCCTCCTAGTATAAGAGTAATACATGGTAGGGTTCCATCCCTGGATAACAATGCAGATGTTAGTTAGTTAAGATTGATCGCTAAACTACGCACTTAAAGATTCTCGAATTTAAACAAACATATATGCCCGAGTAATGTAACGGAATTTTGAATAACTCGCAATGGAGCTTCATCGCCTATCACAAGGTTTTTCAGCCATAGTATCGCCCCAAAAATTAATCCTAGGATCTGAACACACATCATAGGATTCATTTGTTATTATATGCTGCAAACTTATATAAGACATAAGTGTTTTTTAGAACTTACAGATCCAAGGGTTGGTGGAGCCAACAGTTCCTCCAACACACTGTGGAGTATATCTTTTAGTTTACTTGAGAAAGATCCATCTACTTTCTTATCCTTGCTCAACAATCCTTGGTGTAAAGTTTTTACGGGTTGGATTTGCGTGTTGTCACTGGTCGAGTATGATAAAGGGACAACAACGTTGATATACTCTTGGGTTTCTCCATTTAGAAGTTGAGTTTTTTCATCGGCGTTTGTGTCCTTGTTGGGTTCTTGTGGTGAGTCCTGGGTTTCTATCATCACAGTGTACCCTAAACTCGAGCTTTTCAATAACTGGAAAGTGTATGTCCAAATGTAGAAGCTGCCCAACTGTTCATAATCATGCATTAGCTTATTTCACCCAAAAGTTGAGTTTTTTTTTTGATATTACAAAATTCCTCCACAAAGAAAGGTTATCCCAATATTTATTGGCATAAACCACCTACAAGATTAACCATGTTATAAACTATATATATTTTTGTTTTGTTACACAGTGTATTAACATATAATATAACTATTACTGATGTAAATTTAACATCCTCAAATCCCATCAAAACCGTCTAAATAACTATTACTGGACCAAAACCTTATGTTTTTTTTGTCGGTTTTGGCCGTCGCAGTTTTGATTAGTGAAAAGGCCTTTCCTTCTTGGTTAAACTATTGTAAATTATGTTTTGCGACTGCTGTAACCGTTGCAATGGTTGAATATATAGTAGTGACATGCATGCAAATTTGTAATATATATATATATTCTGTATATGTATGTATATCTACTTACCATGAGATAATGTCTTCAAGAGCGACGGTCTTTGCAAGACTAGCGAAAATAAGCGAGGGAGTAAAGGCCACAAACACAATCTGGGGAAAAAATGTCCTTTTATTAGATCTTTTAATTTGTGTTAAAACTTATAAAGCATTTGCAAATTTTCATATTTTTTAGTGGATGTAATAAACTAAATCTTTTTTCAACCAAGTAGCACAATTTATTTTGTTAAAAGTTTGATGTAATTTATCTGAAAAAAGTGACTCATGTATTTTCACATGGTATAACCATTAAAACAAAGATTTAACAACTTTTATTATCTTTTCATATCATACATAACAATAAGTACATAACAAGTCAACTGCATCAAATGATAACAAAATAAAAGTTTGTTAGAAATAACATTAAACACGCGCTTACCTTATTGAGCGATTTGCGGGTGTCGCTAGAGAGAAGATTGAAATATTGTGTAGCCATGATGGCTCCTATAGCAGTGAGTAACAACACCTCTAATATCGGCATTGATGCCGTCGTAAACAACAACAAAAACCCCATAACTTCGATTGTTTCGATTCGTAACTGTCTCTACTTTTGTGGTTTTTTTTTGTTTATATATAGCTGATTGAAGAAAGATCCTGGAAAGTGTTGGATTACAAGCAAAACCAAATTCAAATTGGAAGAATTAAAATGAATTTTTATGATGCAATTTGAAGGAGACAGTGGATGTACGATAATACAAAGAAGCGACAGAATATACTACACAAGTTGAATTTGGATTCTAGTTTTTTTTAATTATGTGAAAACACTAAAAAAAATAATAGAGATAACAGGAGTCGACAGCCTTCTTTATGGACTAATTTTTATTACCTACTGTCATCCATGCTACTCGGACGAAAGGGGCTGCTGTTGCTGTTACTTTTTTATTTATTGATTTTTGCGACACACTTTTATTATTACTATTATGAGATTTTTTATCAGCGTTGCGGCGGCATCGTTGTATTTTGACTTCTTTACACGCGTTACGATGATGGCATTAACATGTGATGCCCGTGCGTGATGTGACTTGTTTTAAACATGGGATATTAACATTGTTACGTTCGTGACATTAATATGGTTAGACATAGATAAAGAAGAGTATAACGTCTCGCACGTTGTGTTGCGGTGCGAAATCGTAAAAGTAATTTAAACAAATAATTGAAATATTTGAGAAAATGAGGTGTGAAGTTATCAAGTAGAAAAAGAATGAAGGGAGAGGGGGGGGGGTCAAAGTTGTCAATTATCAAAAGTTAGGAATCAAGGTGTCACTTACCAAAAGAAGAGGGTTGAATGTGTAAAATATATAACGTTGGGGGACTATGAGAAAACTGCATGGTCATACTCATTAGCATGGTTATGCATAGATGAAGAAGAGTATAACGTCTGGTACGTTGTGGGTTTTGTTTTATGTTTCGGATGATAAGGCTTTGATTTTCGAATGATTAACATTGTTGTGTTTTATATAGATTATCATGTTATGTTTTATATTCATAGTTCTACACGGTGTGTTTGAAATTCTTTATGGACTAATAGGGTTTAATATGGTGTTGTATTAATATTTATATGTTATTTGTGGGGTTAGGTGTGTTTTACGGCCGACCCTTTGTACACTTTTTAGAAGTTTCAGACTTTGTAGCCGCCCTAGTATTACACAGTGTTGTAAAAATCACGACTAGTCGACGATTAGTCGCCGATTAATCGCTAGTCGTTCAGTTACTGAGTAATTTTTCTTAAATCGGTCCATTAACCAACTAGGCCAGCCAAAAGTTGACAATTCCAGCAAAAAACATGTATATTCCGACCAAAACCTCTAAATTCCGGTCAGTTTCCAACCAAATCATATGAATTCCAACAATTAATCATGTATACTAAAATAAATGAGTTGAGTAAGATTTAAAACCTAGCTACTTAAATATTTACCTATAAAAATGTATATATTTATACATAAAACTGAAAATTACACATAAAAAACCCGATCCGATTAATCCTGATTAATCCCGAGTAGTCGCTAATCCCCACTTCACCGGCCGGCTAGCGACTAGCGAGTTCTCCAACCTTGGTATTACAACCTAAACTTGTTACAAAATGAAATTCACATAATTGAAAATGCAACTTTTCAAACGTAGACCATGTAAACCATTTGTAATTTGTGTATATTTAACTAAATGACCACATAAACCATTTGTAATTTGTATATGGTTAACTAAATCAACACGTGAACCGTGCATTAATGGTCAGATTTGAATATTTAATGCAGGTACCATTATTGAAGCGATCTACGTATTAGTCATTACCATGTCATACATATCTTTTTTTTTTTTTTAATTAGAACGACATGTCATGTCATAGACTCATAGTTATCAAAGAATGCCCCAAGTACCATGGGAATTGAAGGGTACACAAGTTGACAACTCAAGAAAAACTGTGAAGAACGTGGGTTTTTAATTGCCCTTGGACAAAATTTAATGAATAGCCTATTATTTGATTTAGAATCAAATTATTGGAATCGATTTTTATTTGAATTTCTTTTTTTTAACAGTAATAAATTTCTTAAAAAACAACACTAGCAAAAGAGCTAGAGGCAAAAACAACTAAACAGGTTATAAGAAAATTTTACACTAATCTTTTTATAACTAAATATATTTGAATAACAATTCTACTTAAAGCTTTGGACACATTGCTTATAACAAGTTTATTACATTTTTAGCTTTGACTCTTAAATATTACAACTTAGAGTAACTTACTTTTTGAGTCTCTGTGTTTTAGTGATTTTAACCATTTGAATCCAAAATCAAAAGGTTTAACGCGTTGAGTCCTAAACGCTCATTTTATAACGTTTTGAGTCCACTTTTTAACACTTGTATTTTTTATTTTGGACTCAAATGGTTAGCACCACTAAAACATAAGGATTCAATACGTTATAAAATGAGCGGTTAGGAACTCAGAGCGTTAAACTTTTTGATTTTGGACTCAAATTATTAAAACAACTAAAACACAGAGAATCAAAAAGTAATTTACTTTACAACTTATCTCATCATTAGAGATATGGTTGTCAATGAGTCGAAGTCAGGCGCAGCTCGAACTCGGCTCTTTCACAAACCGAGTCGAGCCGAATCGTTTACAAATTACAACCCAATTGATTTCAAGAGACGGAGATCCACCCACCGGGAAAAATAGAGGGTTGGGTTGATCCTCATGTATGTGTACATATCATATTGAAGTGGAAAGACAATTTTACCATAATGTTGGGGATCAAAGAAAATTCTTAACAACTTGTCATTTCTCTTGTTCTTCTTCTTCTTCTTTTTTTTAATCTTTCTAAATTAAATTTTTTAACGGCAAATTTCTTTTGTTCATGTCGTCTGTGAGACTTGAACCCAAGACCTCCCCCTTCCAAGGTGTTTAAAGGTCTTGCCTTTGACAATGCACCACAACCCCATTGATTTATAAATTAACTCATTATATTTTCTTAATGTATATATTTTCTTCAATTTCAATCAACCCATTATACTTATATGAAAATAACCTCATAAGGAACATGTTTAAAAAAACTAGAATAAACCAAAATAAAATCTTTATTTTTCTTTTGATATATATTTGCTATTGGAAGTTTGGAACCATTACTAGTCATGTTAATTTTTTTAACGACTTTCATTAAAAACACGCCTCTAGCAAGCCGCTAGAAGGCACCAACAAACAAAACAAACACAACTTACACTACAAATCGTTTCCACCATGTTTATTTGGCATGTTTCTTTTGGTTTGTATTTGATTCCGAGACTAGCAGCATTCATTTTCGAGACTAGCAACATTCATTTTTTCTGTTAGCCTAGTGTTTTTTTTTCTTACACCACTTTTGAAGTTATTTTTAAAAATTTTATTTTAGTTTGTATTTACTACCATGTCATAGTTTTTATAGCGTATAGTTGAGATAGTTATAATAATTTAAGCTTATACATGATTATGAAAAATGTTAATAAATCATACCATTTGTTTAGTCGTTTTGGTTTCAGCTAATTCTAATTAATGAAAAAGTGGGGTTGCAAAGAAAAAATAAAATAAAAAACAAACGGTTTCGAAAATTGTCATCACCTTTCAAATTCAATTTAATAATCACGTAAACAGTAATAAATAATTAGTTTCATTAAATTTAATCACGCCAACACTTTCATCAATAGTAATAAATAATTAATTTCATTGAATTTAATCACGTCAACACTTTCATCAACAATAATAAATAAATAAATAATTTCATTGAATTTAATCATGGGTTTTAATTTTCACGGATGCAAGTTTAGCCATTAAAAAATTAGAGCGAGAGCGAGAAAAGAAACCTGGAATGTGATCGGAGAAGAGATGATCACAGAGCGGCGCAGTTGGAGGGAGGTTATTCGGTAGCAGGCGGTAGTGTTAGGGCGGTGTAGACATATTTGTAGGTGAATCACAACCACAACAAGACAAAACAGTGAAGAAGACGAGTTCTAAAATGACTTGACTAGCTTCCTATTTTAAATACCTAAGAAGTGATCATCTGTTTATATTAATACTTCATATATGAGATGACTTGACTAGCTTCCTATTTTAAATACCTAAGAAGGAATCATCTGTTTAAATTAATACTTCATTTTCAGATTTTTTTATTGATTTCGTCCCGTACTTGGGGCACCTTAGGTTGTTATGCCAATTTGGGTATGTGCAGAAACCGATTGAATGTGGTGATAGTGATGGGTTTGTTGTTTTCCATTGGTTGGTGTCATTTGGATACTTCATTTTTTCCTAATAGTGAGAATCTTTAACATGTTGAGAGTGAGATCTCACACCCTCCCAAACAACACTGGCATTATAGTTTGGCTAACGACGTTCCCCGGGAAATCATACCACCCATAGGCAGGGGCTTGCGTCGCCACAAAAGAGAATCTCTCTGGCGTAACGCACGGTGGACTATAAAACCCGGGGTGGCTTGGGCTTAAACTCTTGACCTAAAGTCTGAGAGAAGTATGAGAACTAACTTTCATTGCCTTTATCTACCAAATGTGATATTGGTGGGGATTGAACTTGAGTCTCCAAAGAAAACCCAAGTATTTACATCCACTAGACCACAAGTGAAGGATTTCATACTTCTCCATGGATGCTCCTATCAATTTAGGCACTTTTCCATGAATTTGATAAAAAATTTATCCTTTTATCAGTTGGTGTCATCTAAATACTTTAGGTTGTGTCGATGGTAATAATTTATCCTCATGTTTTTATTTGTAAAATTATATGTTAGAAAGTAGTCATATACCTTCCTAATATATGTTTGTTTCTAACTCATCATTCTAGCAACAAAAACTAGATTGGGTGTAACATCCCAATTTGGCTAAGACTGACGTGTTATCTATACAGTAGAAATCAAAAGTCAATCCATTATACTTAAAACGTTATATTTTTACAATAAGTTAAAATAAAATACATTAATCTCGTTTATAAAATTTCTTATGTCTTTAATCCATCGAACTCTCTTCTAAATCCTCTCGCATAGTCTTGCTACCAAACGCACATAAAAAAACATATGCACGTATGAATAAAATTTACTCAGTGAGACAACAACTATAAAACATATATAAAACAGACAAAACATATAATATCTAAATATTAGCATATCCGGTGTAACAATTCAATATAACATATAGAACAATAATACCAGTTTCACAGTAGCAATTTCAGACTTCACTTTCGGATTTTCAATACAATACGATATAACATATCACAATTATAATAATACAGTAACAATTTTAGAGCCAAGTAATGACGAATTTAAATCTACAAAGCTGGGAAGAGCTAAATCGGTCCACATAAACTGGTTAGGGGTCCAGCTTAAAACGTTGGATCAAGTCCGCCAAATCCTATAACACCCTCGTAAAGAAGCATAGTAACCTAAACATAATTTAATCTAAATGCCATGAACTGTTTCGTGATGTTGTCAAAATCACTTTTTACATCTTGCAATTTTCTTTTATAAGAAATCATCATTGTGTAACATCTTAAAAACGAACTTACAAATTAAACCAAGTTAATTGGGGTGAGCGGGTAAAGTACCGCTAATGGTAAAAGTTAACCCGTAAACAATGAGATTTAATCAAAACTAAACTTTACAGACCAAAGTTGTCAAGAAGGAAACTTGTGTTTTATAAACAAAAATTTAAACCATAACACATAAAATGTGTGTGCATGTCGATCTTCAGGAGAAAAGAAAAAGGGTACAACCCTAATTCATCCAAAATCATCAAATTGAAGGTCAAATTCGGATCTTCAAATCGTGCATGAACTAAATTATCGATCACCTAGACTAGATGATCATAAGGTAGTTTGACGCTTGACAAGCTAGGTAGGAGCTTGGGAGGAAAGCGGGTTAAACGGGTCGAATACGCGTGAAAAAGCATAATCGGATTCTAAGGAAATGGATTGAAGTAAGAAAAAGCAGGGCGTTACACTGAATAGGTTAATTGGTGATAAAGTTGGGAAAATTATTAGGTTAATTGTTTAGGGATGTAAATAAATGTAAAGTGATTAGGTTAATCGTGTAGCCATTATTATATAAACCCAATGATTTGGATCTTCTAATAATCTTGAGGTTCAGTGTGTGTGAGATAAGCTGTGAAAGCGTGTGTATAGATTTGAGAGGAGATCACAAAATGATCTACCAAATTTGTTTATCTTATCAAATTCAATCGTATCGATCAGAAACATGAATTTTTTTTAAAAATAATTCTTTTTTTATTTATAATTAAAACTAAAAAACAAATAAAATAAATATATAAATTCAAACACACACATTAAAACAAATATATTAAAAAAATATTATTATTTCTACTCGTCTTCACCGTCGTCGTCATCATCGTCGTCGTCAACACGGTTAAAGCATAATAATGTTCAACCAAATCCGCTCAAAGATTCAAGTGTGTATCCTTGTCACGTATCTTCATTTGGATATTCTTTCTCAACGTAGTTTAATAACGGGTTCGTCGACTGAAGAGTAATGTCAAAGTCAGCACAAAAGGCTATACCTGTGTCCTCCAAGATCATGCTATGCAAGATAATACACGTATACATTACGTTTCTCGTTTTTCTCTTTTCATATATGTGTGTGTATATATATGTGAGAGAGAGAGAGAGTTGGGCAATGATAGTCCGTCGTTTCTTTAACACTCCGAATGCCCGCTCGACATCTCTTCTTGCTGGCTCGTGCTTTTTTGTAATACACGCGTTTGTTGTCACCCAAACACGAAAGAGTTTTCACTAATGTATCCACTTTGGATAAATACTATTGAAAAGATAATACTGGTACTTGTACTCCACATCAATAAAATGATGAATTTGGTGTAACCCAGTCTATGACATCATCAAACATATTCAATGATTGTAAAATGATGATATAATTGTTTGCACTGGCCATATGCTTGGCCCACTTTCTTGCCACTTTCTTGCCACCTTGATTCTATCACTTGAAAAGTATTCTTTCGCCTGAGAAGTTGTCTGCATGCTTTACATGATCGTTTAATAGGTTAGAACGTGTTTAGTTTGAGCAATTTCAATGTGCTTAGTTAGGCTTATTATAGTTCTAGCTTGTCTAAAATAGATAACTGTTTTATTAAGTTTGAATCATTTGTATTTCTTTTCTTATGCTCTACCAGTTCATTTTTACTTTTTTTTGGTCAATCTATCAATACAGTTGTAATTTCTAACCCTACAAAACAAACCATGATATGAACTTACTGCATTATTGTTTGTAAATTATATATTACAGCATTTAAACATATTCCGTTGTAGTCTAGTTGGCTAGGATACTCTGCTCTCACCCGAGAAACCCGGGTTCAAGCCCCGGCAACGGATTTTTTTTTTTTAAGGCTGGAGTCATATGGGGCTTTGTAAGGCTGGATATTAAACTCACACATTCCATAATAAGGCCCAAATTATGAAATAATTATCATTCAATCAAACTATAAATAATTATCATTCAATCAAACTATAAGAGTTATTGGTTTCATAACAAGTAAATGGATATAAATGACATAACAAGTATTTTTCGAATACAATAATTTTTAGTCATACTTAAATGATGTATGATATTTTATAAAAAAGAAAAAAAAGCGTTTCAATAAATGTTTTACACACAAGATACTTCTTGATCCACAACTGATTAATCAAGCTACCTCATGCAACATATGCACAATAGACTTGACTTAAAAGAAAAAAAAAACACATTCTGTTTTGATGTAAGTTGACATGTTTTTTAGTGAAACAAATTACAGTTTGGTTAAAAAAAATGTGTGGATAACATAGTTGGGAATTGTTAAGTCGGGTCACCAAATTTCAATAATGTACACTTTTGAATGAAGAAAATACATACAATTACATCCTTATTCAACTCATGATAAAAGTAGAAAACAACTTCAAAATCGTACAAGTATTTGTTGGTTAATTGATTCATGATAACAGACATGTTTTATGGTTCTTGATTTATTGATATTTCTAAATGTTTAAAGTACCTTGGGCTTAATAGCTATCTAATAATCTAAACATCCATTTTTTTTTATTATTAACATTGGGCATGCACATTAGTTCACACAACGATCCGCCTACATCTCGAGCAACAAATAACAACGGAAATAAGTGTATTGAGTGAGGGCTTAAGTGTCCATATCCAGTGGCAGAGCTTGAATGAAAACTTGTGGGGGCCGGACTCTAATAAATCCAATATTTTACGCTGCAATTTTTTTCCAGAAACTTTTACGGTAAAATTAACATTACGAGTGAAAAATTGATGGGTCGGGGATCTAGTGGCGGAGCTTGATTGAAAACTCTGTGAGGCCGGACTCTTAAAAATCTAATATTTTACACTACAATTTTTTTCTGAAAACTTTTACGGTAAAATTAACAATACGAGCGAAAAACCCCGGTCAAAATAAAGCTCCGCCCATGTCCATAGCCTTGGCATTTAATATTTATAGTGTTTTAAATTGTTCTTGTTATGATGATTGGTGGTACGACGATATGCCTAAATGACTAGGTCACATGTTTTGCCTATGTTTCTTTGGCTAACCAAGTGATATGTTCTTGACAATTAGAAATTTCTTGATTATTATCAAGATAACCCACGGTTGTATTCAGTATGATGGAGGGTCTCTTGGTGTTCTTCTAGCCTAGAGATGGGCATAAAAACCGGTTCCGAACCCGAACCGGTAGAACAGAACTGGACCCGGTTCCAGTTCCTACCCGACATTAAGTAGAACCGGTTCCGGGTTCAAAATATCCGTTGGTTCCAACCCGGTTCCACAATTTTACCATTTGAATCGGGTCGTACCCGGTTCCTACCCGTACCCGGTTTCACCAGTACCCGGTAATGCGGTTCCAGTAGGAACCGATTATAGCCGTTATAATGTTACCGTTGGAACCGGTTCCCAGAAGCATTTAATGACAAATCTGACCGTTGGAACCGATTCTATATATAGTGTTTAGAAATCTATTGTTTAGCACACATTTCTCATATCTATTCTTCTTGTGACATTTCTTTCTTGTTCTTTTTCACATACTAATAAACAAATGGCCTAAAAAAGTTCCAAAAACGCAAATTCCCAATCCGTTAACAATGTTCCTCAAGATTAATCGGTTCCATATGTGGTTGGAACATTGTCTCATAATCGCAATAAGGAAGTTTGGAGCAATTGGTTGGTCGAGATGAGTGACGGCTCGCAAAAAGCTCAATGTAAACATTGTGGATCGTTATTAGCCAAGGAATCAAACTCAACGTTAACGAAGCATATTAATAAGTATTGCAAAGCTTTAAAGGAAATGACATCCGGTCAAGTTCCACTATCCAAAGATGGTACCATTTTTCGTTATGAACAAAAATTAGCTCGCGATCGGATGACGAAGTTGGTGATACAAAAAGCGTTGCCGTTGGACACTTCGACGACCCCGATCTTACTAAGCTTATTCGGGAGACGCTATAACCTCGCTATAAACATGTAAGTCGTCGCACTTTAAAACGTCATTATTTAAGTTTATGGGAAAATGCAAAAAAAGATTTAATTGTTTTTTTTAAGAATTTAAAAACTAGTGTAAACCTAACTAGTGATGTGTGGTCGGCTCCACATGGTTTACCGGAATCGTACATATGTGTCACCGCTCATTGGGTTGATCCCGATACATGGCAAATGATGAAGCGTACGATTGCGTTTGACGAGTTTCCTTCTCCTCATATGGGAGAAAATATTTATAAAATTATAAATGGCACAATAATTAAATATGGTTTAGAAGATGAATTTTTTTTCAAAAAACAACACAACGGCGATTGAAAAATTAAAGTTGAAGTACAAACCAATAGTTGATGGTGTTTTTTTCCACACACGATGTGTTGCACATATTATTAACTTAGTAGTGCAAACCGGTTTAAAAGATCAATTTGTATCGGATTTTATTATAGCATTTAGAGCTATGCTCCAAGATGTTTTCAAAAGTGGAAAAAAAATATCAAGAATATAAAAAACTTTGTAAAGATGTCAACCAAAAAATTATTGGACCGAATTAGGATATACCAACTCGTTGGAATTCAACTTGTCATATGTTTGAAATAGCTATAAAGCAAATGGGCACTTTAAAATCTTTTCATACAACTTTAAGTGATGAGTACCTAGTCGTCTCCTTTCCCGACACGGCTTGGGAAAATATTCATAACCTAAGAACTTTTTTACAAGTTTTTAAAACTACAACGACTTTGATTTCCGGTGTTAAATATCCTACTAGTTCTAAAGTTGTGGACCAATTGTATTTGATAACAACTAATTTTAAAAAGTTTGAAAATTCTAGTGACATGTTAAGGAATATGATGAAAGCAATGATTCAAAAATTTTAAAAATATTTTTTAGAATTACCACCCGTTTTTCTATGTGTCGCCGCTTTAAATCCAGATTTAAACGTACCAGGTGTTGAATCTTTAATTGATGAAATTTATGACAAGTTGGATATGCTTGAGGAGGATCCAACTTTAAAAGCAAAAACAAAAAAAATATTCAATGAGTGTATGGCCAAATTTTATGATCATTATTAAAAAAATATGGTGAAAAAAATCATACAAATTTGTTTGAGTCTCGGTCCACGGCCTCTAACGATGAAACAAGCGGGGATCCACTTATAACCATGTTGAATGTCGTCAGAGACGAGACGGCTAGACAACAAAAGGGTAGTGAACCAACAAGTGAACTTGGGAGATATATAAAAAAATCATACAAAATCAGTCTAGAAGATGAAGTTGAGTTAGAACATAAAATTGTTGACGAAGAGGAGGACGAAGAAGTGGAGACTAACGATTCGGACGACGATTGTACCGAGGTACCCGCACCTAAGAGAAACTCATCGGAAAGTGTTGCACCTGCCGCTAGTAAACGATCAAAGAAATAAAATTTTACTGGAACCGGTTCTGAGTAATTTTTTTTTTTTTTTTGTAACCGGTTAATTTTTTTTTTGTAACCGGTTAATTTTTTTTATATATTGTAACTGATTAATTTTTTTTTAATTTTAACCGATTATTGTTACTATTTTTATTTATCAATGTAACTAATAATAAAAATCAAACATAACAAACACAATAGAAATAAACATTAGACAAACTTTATTAAAAACACCAAACCAAACGGGTTACATCAAACATTTGAAGAACCGGTGCCGGAACCTTCTCCCGTCTCATTTTTCTTTGCCTTCGTCAATGGGCAATGCCGCTCAGTGTGTTTCTTAAGGGTTGAGTTGGCGGCGGCCTTCATTAATTTTTCACAATCTTTGCATCTAGCTATCTCGTGGCTGTCGGACATTAAACAGAGATCAAAATTCTTCCATATAGAAGGGTTTCTTTTCGTTTCTAAGACCGTAACAACTTCATCGTTGCATGCCGTAGGTATTTGCAAGAACTTAGAAGTTGATTGATTTTGTAAGTTGATGATGGTGAGTGTTAAGTATAGAAATGGTAAGTAGGAAGGGTTTATATACAATAAAAACCCGATTTTTTTAATAAGGAACCGGTTTCCAACGGTAACATTTATGTGAAACCGGTTCTGAATAGTAAAATGGCAGGTTTGACTGTCAGGAACCGGTTCTGAATAGTTCCCTTGCAGATTTTAAATGACAAATCACATGTTCGGTTCCCAATACTGTCAGAAACCGGTTCCGCACCATACCCGGTTCCACACAATATCCGGTTCCATAATACCCGTACCCGGTTCTACACGGTTCCATATTCTTGGGTGTGAACCCGGGTAGGAACTTGACCCGGTTCCACACCATACCCGGTTCCAATGACATCCAAGCAGAACCGGGTCCGGGTTACCGGTTTCGGATAATAATAAAACCCGATTATACCCATCTCTATTCTAGCCTGAGTTTACTTTTCACCCTAGATTTGAGGCCCGAATATTGGCAAAGTGGCAGTGCTTCCTTGTAGCGTAGAGTGGCCCGATGGGCTATGGCTAGGCATTAAAGGCTCCTATATTGATTTGGGGTGCATGGGCTTGTACCCGGTTCTGGATGGGCCATGCCCATGACCCATGTACACAATCAAAGACCATCCGTCACATTTGATCATCTCAAATCCCATACATCATCATTTGGTGTTACAAGAAAGACACTTTCCAAACATGATAACTTCACTTATAATACTAACTCTATAGTCTATACAATATTTGTTATCCAATACAGATGCTCAAAATCATTACAATAAATATATAATGAGAAAAATCACCTTAAAAAATACACTACAAGCATACATCACAAACGTTGAGACATTGTTTTCAAATCTTTGATGTTTATTTACATTGTTTTGAATGGTTGGTTGGTTGGTTCTTTACGTTTAATGTATGACACGATATGATACGATACGTTACTACAAGTAATGGTACAATACGATACATCACAATACGATTCAATACAAGATGTATAAATGTTTAAAATTATTTTCGAAAAAATATAATATACGATACGATACCACACGGTACGATACAACAAGACACAATACGATACGATACGATACGATACTATAAAAACATATAATGTTGAAAACTAATATTGAAAGAGAATACGATACGATACGATTCAATACAAAATATATAAAACTAATATTAAAAAAATTAATTTTAACACCTGCATTTTTGCCAAGTTCATATACTATACGAGTCGTATATGAACAGTTGTTGAATCAAAACTGACAATGTCAATTCTGGAGTTTAAGGTTAGCCCATATCCTATACATTGTAAAAAAGCCCAAGCCCGACGGATATACCCGAAACCCGAAACATACGGGCCGGGTATACTCGAAGCCCAATGGGTATGGGCAGGGTATAGGCTTAAAAAAAGAAAAAAAATGTACGAGTATGGGATTAGTGAACCCCGCCTGATACCCGGCCCATTTACCCGAATAATACCCGAAAGTATCATATTATAAATTTCCAGATATATAAACTTAGTACATATACTTGTTACATTTTCTATAGTACTAGGGTCTCGTCTTCTAGTCATATGTGGATATGTATTTGGCGGTTGCTTAGTGAACAATAACTTATTTTTGAGCATGTATATTAGATATGGAAGTTATCACCGCAATTAGGTGGTCCTGATACAATTACTTAATTAAGTAATCGTTTCGATTTAGTTTGGTATACGTGGTCTGAATATGATACGTAAGTTATTAATCATATTTTCATTTGTTATAGTCATTAAAATAGTAAATTATATAAACTTCAAAGTAAAAGTTGCACATTTGTCTTAACGGGTATTTTTAAGAAATTAACGGGTATACCTGGTACCCGTGGATATGCCCGATAACCGATGGGTAACGAGCCAGGTATGAGACAGAATAATTACAACCAGGTATGAGCCTGGGATTACGTACCTGGCCCAAGCCCAGCCCATTAGCGATTGGGTGTTGATAGTAAATAGACGGAGAAAAAAAAAGTTAAGAAATACACGTTAACAACGGTCTTGACTTTTTTGACGCGCAAACAACAACACAACACCCACTCTTTCAAATCTATGTTATCAAATCCCAACGGTCCGATTCAAAATCTGAAAACCCTAATTTGACTATTCAGTGTCTTTTTAAACAAGCATTGCTCCTTTGCGAGGGGTTCGAACGTTCAGGTTAGGGTTTTTCAATCATCGTGATGTAGCCGAGAATCGATTATAAGGTACGACCACCACTACCTCTGTTTCCTTTCAGTCAACGATGATGATCTTACATCCAATAGGAGCCCTAATTTGATTATTCTGTTTTTTTTTAAGAAGAAAACAAGAATTTTGGTTCTGAAAGTACGGGGTTAGGGTTTCAATTTAGTGACTGAATTATTGATAATCTGTCATCGATTTATGTAAACATTCTGATATGCTCGCACTCTACATTTACATGTTAATTCATACACTCTGGATTGTTTCTTTTGTGCACACACTGTTATGTTATCATTACAGATTCAATCCTTTTTTTTCAAATATGTAGAGACCAATTGAGATTTTTGTATTTTTTGTTTTCTTTTGCTACTTACCAAGTTTTTTGCTCTCGATTTTCTCTACGCTGCATTTAACTTCTCTTTTAATTGGGTTACACATGTTCTCAATCTTTTCCGTTGTTTTTTATTTTACTCCGGAACTTGATCGTTTTTGTCCAAATTTTTGTGCTATTCTTTTGTAAGTTGACTTGTCTACTTTTGTTTTAATCTTTTATTTTCTAACAATGATGTTTTTTAACCCCTATTCAAGAACAGGAAATTCCTATTAACACCTAAAGCTTGATTCGAACTGTGTTGTACTTTGAGGCTTGTACTTCACAGTTGATTGGGTATATGTAGGTTGTCGGTTGGATTTCTTCCTTGACGAAGGTGTTTACTTTGCTAAACCTTTTATGCTGGTTCTAATTTTGTTATTTTTGTTTTTTTCTTTGGCAATGCTATTTTTTTATATGTGACAAAAAGCTTCTTGCTCTTATCGTCTCCTATTTTCTTTGATTTTTACCTTTTGGTTGGAACATTCTTATCTTGGAAATGTCTTTCGCCTTACATTTATGAACTAAGAGTCATCTTACTAGAACACCTAAAAACACCCATTCAAACATGTGCAGTACTTTGAGGCTTGTACTTAACTGTTGAGCGGGTGTATGTTGGTTGTCGTATCAAGAATTGATTTCTTAATCAAGGTGTTTGTGGTTCCACTCCATTTTTGTTCTTTTCTTGTTCAAATAATCTGATTTGTTTTTTAGTTGTCTTCTCTTAATGATGAGATATTTTTTCTCTACTTTATTTGGAATGACTTACCTTATATTCGAGAACTGAGATTCCACTTGCTTGACAAATTTACTTACCCGTTTCAGCGTGCCTTGTACTTTTTCGTTGATGAGGTGTAAGTGTAAATAGGTTGTCATTGATGTGGGAATTGGTTTCTTGATAAAAAGAATTATTTTTGCTACTTATTTTTTGTTGATTTTGAGTGTGTATGGTTGGATTTCGTACTCTGTTTGTATTCAACTTCTCTCTAAATGGGTTACGCATGTTCTCAATCTTTTCTGCTTTTTTTTTATTTTACCCTGGAAAATTTTTAGTGATTTTGTGGCGATCGTTTTCTTTTACAAATTTTTGTGCTATTTTTTGTCATTTGACCTGTTTACTGTTGTTTTAATGTATTTCTTTTTTCTAACAATGATGTTTTTTACCCCTATTCAAGAACAGGAAATTCTTTTTAACACCTAAAGCTCGATTCCAGTTGTGCTGTACTTTGAGGCTTGTACTTCACGGTTGATTGGGTATATGTAGGTTGTTGTGGGGATTTTGTTCTTGATGAAGGTGTTTCCTTTGCTAATCCTTTTATGCTGGTTTCAATTTTTTTTATCTTTTTTCTTCTTTGGTAATGAGATTTTTTTATATTTAACAAAGCTTTTTGCTCTTTACGTCTTCTACATTCTTTGATTTTTACCTTTTGGTTGGAACATTCTTATCTTGGAAATGTCTCTCACCTTACATTTGCGAACTAAGACTCACCTTACTAGAACACTAAAAACACCCATTCAAACATGTTCAGTACTTTGAGGCTTGTACTTAACTGTTGACTGGGTGTACGTTGGTTGTTGTAGCAAGGATTGATCTCTTAATCAAGGTGTTTGCTGTTCCACTCCATTTTGTTGTTTCTTGTTTAAACCATTTTATTTGTTATTTAATTTTGTTCGTTCTTGATGATGAGATACTTTCTAATATAGTGTATTTGAAATGTCTTACCTTATGTTAGAGAACTGAGATCCCACTTGCATGACACACTTACTTATCCATTTCAACGTGTCTTGTACTTTGAGGCTTGTACTTTTCCGTTGATGAGGTGTAAATAAGTTGTCACAGATGTGGAAATTGGTTTCTTGATAAAGGTCTTTATTTTCCTACTTAACTTCTGTTGATTTTGAGTGTGTCTGGTTGGACACTCCCATGCTAGTGAAAATGTCTCATCTTACATTTGAGAACCGGAAACCCTTTTAACGCCTAAAAACTCGGTTCAAGCTCTCTTGTACATTAAGGCTTGTACTTTGCGCTTTATCGGGTGTATTAGGTTGTTGTGGGGATTTCATGCTTGACAAAGGTCTTTCCGTTGCTAATCCATTTTATGTTGATTTTTTCTTTGGTATTGATATTTTTTTATATGAGCTTTTCAGTCTTTACCTCTTCTGTTTTCTTTGAATTTTAACTTGTGGTTCAACACTCTTATCTTGGAAATGTCTCACCATACTAGAACACCTAAACATCCATTTGAACATGTTAAGTACTTTGAGGCTTGTACTTCACGATTGATCAAGTGTATGTTGGTTCTTGTATGAGGGATTGGTTTTTCAATAAGGGCAATTTCAGTTCCATTCCATTTTATTCTCTCTTGGTTCAATTTATTTGATTTTTTTTTCCAATTTTCTTCATTTATGAGGATGAGATTTTTTTTTTCCATTTTTTATAAGAAATGACTTACCATATATTCGAGAGCTGCGATTCCACTTACCTGAACACCTAAACACTCATTTCAACGTGTTTTGTACTTTGAGGCTTGTACTATTCTGTTGATGAGGTGTAAAAGGCTGTCATTGTTGTGGGAATTGCTTTCTTGATAAAGGTCGTCATTTTGGTACTTATTTTTTTTTATTTGTTGAGTTTGCTTTGGTTTTTCATTACTTTTTCTTGGTAATGTGATAGTTTTGGGTATGCTGTACTGGTTTTTTACGTTGGGTCCGTGAACTCTCTTTGATTTTGCTTTTGATTTTGATTTTCTACCTCATATTAAGATACGTGTATTGCTTTTCTATTTCATATGTTGCTTTTGATTTTTTTTACTATATCTTTTTGTGGTAGTTGGTTTTTTGTGGGTATAATTTTCCTAGTTTTGACTCTTTACTTCCTTTACTTTTTTTTTGGTCTTTTACTTGATGGCGCTGCATATGTTTTCAACCTTTTTCATTGTTTTCATTTGAATTCCAAATTTAATTGATTTTTCAATCCTTTTGACCTGTTTTTTCCTTCAAAGTTCTTTCTTGTTGTTTGACTTGCTTGCATTTGCCTTACTTTTATCGGGGAACACCTAAACATCCATTTCCAACTGTTGTGGCTCCGCACTCTCAATCAGTTGTATTTAGGTTGTTTCTCCGATCACGTTTTTTATATGGGTTTGCCCTTGACTTCACTTTTTGTTTTTTGACTCTTTAATTAATGGGTTTATATATTATCTCAACTTTCTAAGTTTAAATTCCATTTTCGGTCAAGCTTATTGCGTTCTTGTCATTTGACTTGTTTTCCGATGTCTTACTTCTACCTTCAAACAATGTTTTTTTTTTTTTTTTTCTGGTCAAGATGTGTGATTTGACTCCAAAGGAAAAGTCTCACCTCACAGTTGAGAAGTTCGAATCCGCTAATTACTTTCAACATGTGTTTAGAAATCATATTCGAGATATAATCTTCTATTGTCAAGATTATTACATGTTACTATGATCATACGATCTTGTTCTGGTTATATAAGCTATTTTTATTTTTCAAATTGACATGGAAGATTCATTTACTTCATAATCTTTATGCTCATGGAGTATCTTCTTTCTTATATAAAAGCACTCATTGGCTAACCAAATATCATTATTCTTCCATGGTTACATGCTGATGAAACGTTTAGGAATGAAAACTTTTTCTAGTTGTAAAATGAGGCATTTTGCAATCATATTGTTTGGGAAGATATTTGTTGTGCTGATGTGACTATTGAATAAATAAGAGAAAAACATATTCATGCTGATGGATTTTGGTTCAGAAAGAGTTCCTTAATATACTATACGTTGACTTAAACGTTTCATTTGACACTCAAGTCATCTCCTTATTAAGATTAATCTTACATCTTGACCCACTGGTGTCTGTTCTTACAACCAATATATTGATTAGTATGTTACTTGTGTTAATATGAACAAATTGAAAAAAAAAAGTTTCAGCTTAGCCTTTAGGTATTTGAAAAGTGGAGTGAAAGTCGATTTTGGGTTGAAACAGAACCCAACTGAATTCCAAGTTACCCATTTTGCACAATTGCCACCTGTAGTTAATGTAATTAGTTATGAACACTACAATGTTCACAAAGTTGTGTTTTCTAACATCTCTCGTTGTGTATATGAAACCTGCAAATTGAATAATGACTACGGATTTAAACTCCCTACATTTATTCACTAAGCTCAAGATGTGGCAATCTGACCCTTGTCACCCTTCTAGTTATGAATGGGTCAATTCCGGTTCTGTGCTTTTTTTTTTTCTAACTTGAGTGTTTAATTCATAAAACCTTCTAAAGTGGTTTATAATAAAGTTGGATTATTATTAACAATGTGTGAGAGAATTCATAATCTCAGTTTCAAAAAAGATGGCAAAAGGAACCAAATTCTTGACAAAATAGAAGTTTTGGGTCGTTAAGGTTTATTTGTTGTGATCATGTGCTGCTTGTAATTTTTAGGGCAATTTACATGGAAATAGATCCCAACTTTTGATAAGGTGAATTTTGGTGGATTAAATAATTATATTTTTATAACTAAACTCTGTTCATTGCCTGCCAAGTAACCTATGCTACAAGTTTCTTTGTTAGGGGGTGTTTGGATATACATTGAGTATAACTTTTGTTTTTAATAATCATTGCTGTTCTTTTGTTAATAATCTGTTTCAAGTATTAATTATGTAGATATTACCAGTAGTGTTATATATGTAGTTTTCGTATAGAAATTTTCGCTCAGTAGTGTTATATATGTAGTTTTCGTTATATAAATTTTTGGGTATATACGTTCCAAGTAACCTATGCTACAAGTTTCTTTGTTAGGGGTGTTTGGATATACATTGAGTATAACTTTTGTTTTTAATAATCATTGCTGTTCTTTTGTTAATAATCTGTTTCAAGTATTAATTATGTAGATATTACCAGTAGTGTTATATATGTAGTTTTCGTATAGAAATTTTCGCTCAGTAGTGTTATATATGTAGTTTTCGTATAGAAATTTTCGCTCAGTAGTGTTATATATGTAGTTTTCGTATATAAATTTTTGGGTATATACGTTCCCCCCCCCCCCCCCCATTACCCGATCTGCTAGTGACAAGTTTGTTTTTCAGGATTGGGTAATGGGCCAAAACATGGTTAGTTGTATTTGGGCATTTTAAGTGCTTTCTGGCAAGTAATTACTCTATTAATTATGCCTATCAAAACTCAAGTAATTACTATTTTTCTTTCAGTTTTATTGTCTTTTGGGATTAAAAACTGCATCTAAGTTGTTGACTATTGATACCGATAGTTGAGGACTAAAACGGGTCAAATAAAAAGAACTTAGGCGAAAAGGTGCCAAACTCGTTGAAAGTCCCTTGAAAGTGTGTGTTCATAGAATAACCTCATGTATCATTTTCAAAAGAAGATTTAAATAAATTGTATATACACGTTAATTAGAAGATTCATGAAGTGTTTGCCGCAGCCCAACCGGATCATTTTGAACCAATTTATAAATTTATCCATTTGACCTACCCAATTGTGACCTATAGTCCTCTAGTTGATATCATATGCCAGAATACTACGATGATCACAAAGTTGTACATTCCAACATTTTGCATTATCATACCGAGACCTGCAAATTGAATATTGATTATAAAGTAAACACATATCTATCTCTGTGCATGCATTGTTTCATAGATAAAGTTATCTATCATATTCAAACCCATGTGTGGACTTTGAAGATCATCTAATTTCTTGGCAAAATACTAAAATTTTATTGTTCCAAGTGTAGATGTGCTAGATTAATATATCTTTAATGTTTTTAACTTTTTCTTTATTGCAAGTTTTCACAATTTGAGCCTGTTAATCTTCTATCGGTGGCTTGATTAGAAGCCCTAAGTATGCATGCATTGTTGATTTGTTTCCCTTGTGAACTTTGACGATCATCTGATTTCTTGGTGAAATCCTGACGTTTTCTTGGTCTAATTGTAGTTGTCGTTAATTGGTTTATCGCTTATGTGTCTAACTTTCTTCATTGATTGGTTTTTCACAATTTGAGCTGTTCAAATTCTAGCAGTGGCCACAAATTACAACGGCTTGTGAGACTCTCTTGTGAATCGTTCTTTTTGAAAGTTGTTCAAATTGTAATATTCTTTTTTTAATGGCCAAATTATTAGATGGATTTGATAACTGAGATAATTAGATCAACTTAAATATCATGTTGATTAGTATTAATGATATTCCAATAGGTATAGCAGGTCTTCTGATATAGTTGGGATAATTAGATCACTAAATTGCTTTTGTGTTTTGCTAATAGCAAATTATCTTCTCCTCTCTCCTTACAGTGTATAGTATAGTGACCAAACTTCCTATTGACTTTTAACCTTAGATTTTTCTTTAATGATATTATGTTTTCTTTCCCATACTAATGGAGATGTCTCATCTTACAAGTTACATTACCGGCGATCCCCTGTAGCATCTTCATTCTTTATAATGAATTTTTTTTTTTTGTATTTGTTAGAAATGATTTACCTTTTTAGCAGAGAACCGAGAGTCTACTTATTATAACACCTAAAGACTCATTTCTGCGTGTCTTGTACTTTGAGACTTCTACTTATCATATCATTGTGGTGAGAATTGCGTTCTTGCCAAATATATTGGTACTATGAGGCTTGTACTTAGTGCTTAGGTTGTTGAATTTTCTAGGATTGCTCTCTTTTCATCTGTGTTGTTGATTTTGCTATATTTTTACTCATCTTTCTTGTTGGTAATAAGGTTTTTTGGGGAATAATTTACCTACTTTTTGGGCTCTTGTTATGCTCTTGTTCAAGCTTTTCTATTGTTTTAAGTTTGACTTTCAAGCTAAATTTGATTTTGTTTTACTTATCGATCAGACATTTTTGTTAAAGTTGTTTGACTTGTCTACCTTTGTCTTATTTTTACAACGAATCTTTAATCAGAAACACCTAAACACCTGTTTAGAAGTGTTACGTACTTTTAGACTTCACGCTTGTATGCGTGTGTTTAGGTTGTTGCTTCATATGGATTAGTTTCTTCAGGCACTTATGTTGCTACTTACTGCAAGTTATAGAAACCAAATACCATTTCTACGTTGAACATTATCATCAATTATTTTTCTGTTTCTTGAATTGATAATGAAAATAAGTGTGGCCTTGTTAAGGATCTTTGTATAGAAAACTTAATCCACAAAGTTATGCCCACTTCTCTAAAATATATTGTGCGCAAGATTCGACTGATACGACTAAACAGGTGCATGATCGATTTAGTAGGTATAGGTTGAATTGCATGATACCCTCAACACTGACTTAAATTTCATTTGACTTTAAAGTTATCTCCGTATTAAGATTAATCTGACCCACTTATGCGAGTTCTTGCGGCAATTGAATTTATCTGTGTGTTACTGTGTAATTATGAACAATTTGAAAATATTGGTTTCAGCTTAGCGATTTAGTTATTAAGCGAATGTGATCTTATCGGGTTGAAGCCAAACCAAACCAGATTCAAAGTTACTCATTTTGCCTAGAGATGGGCATAATAACCGGTTCCAAACCCGACCCGGTAGAACCGAACTGGACCCGGTTCCAGTTCCTACCCGACATAAAGTAGAACCGGTTCCGGGTTCAAAATACCCGATGGTTCCTACCCGGTTTCACATTTTTTTAATTTTAACCGGGTCGTACCCGGTTCCAAACCCTACCCGGTTACTACCCGTACCCGGTTCCTAATGTACCCGGTTCCACCCATACCCGGTCCCGGTTCCTAATAATTAGTTATTATTAATGTTTTTAATGTAACTAATTTATTATCAATGAATAAAAAAACATTAAATTTACTAAACTCACTAAACATTAGTAAAAATTAAACATAATAAACATCTCCACATGACCGGTTCTCCACTGTACCCGTAACAAAATGCTTATATGCCTTAATTTTAGATTCATGACCTTAAACAAAATGCATCTAATAGTTGTGTTTTGAACTTACCTTGGGTAGCAGTTAGAATGAAGTTTGTTTTTAATTCGCTTAAAGTTGGACAAATAGTTTAGGTTTAGAAGTCCACAACGGGTCAAACAGAAAGAATTTAGCTGAAAAGTGAATAAGGCAAACGGGTTTAATGTCGTCGAAGGAGCTTCAAAAATAGACAAAAAGGTCGGGTTAACCAACCGACTAATAACATATTTTGGTACCCAACCTACTCGACATGTTGTCTAACCACTTTGGTTATACTTGAAAAATACTCTAGGATCCAAGAAGTTATAAATTGCACGCTTTTCAAGGTTGTATGATAAGGGCTCTGGTTGGACGCTTTTCAAGGTTCCCAATACTGTCAGAAACCGGTTCCGCACCATACCCGGTTCCATAATACCCGTACCCGGTTCTACACGGTTCCATATTCTTGGGTGTGAACCCAGGTAGAAACTTGACCCGGTTCCACACCATACCCGGTTCCAATGACATCCAAGCAGAACCGGGTCCGGGTTGGAACCGGTTCCGGGTAATAATAAAACCCGATTATGCCCATCTCTATTCTAGCCTGAGTTTACTTTTCACCCTAGATTTGAGGCCCGAATATTGGCAAAGTTGCATTGCTTCCTCGTAGCGTAGAGTGGCCCGATGGGCTATGGCTAGGCATTAAAGGCTCCTATATTGATTTGGGGTGCATGGGCTTGTACCCGGTTCTGGATGGGCCATGCCCATGACCCATGTACACAATCAAAGACCATCCGTCACATTTGATCATCTCAAATCCCATACATCATCATTTGGTGTTACAAGAAAGACACTTTCCAAACATGATAACTTCACTTATAATACTAACTCTATAGTCTATACAATATTTGTTATCCAATACAGATGCTCAAAATCATTACAATAAATATATAATGAGAAAAATCACCTTAAAAAATACACTACAAGCATACATCACAAACGTTGAGACATTGTTTTCAAATCTTTGATGTTTATTTACATTGTTTTGAATGGTTGGTTGGTTGGTTCTTTACGTTTAATGTATGACACGATATGATACGATACGTTACTACAAGTAATGGTACAATACGATACATCACAATACGATTCAATACAAGATGTATAAATGTTTAAAATTATTTTCGAAAAAATATAATATACGATACGATACCACACGGTACGATACAACAAGACACAATACGATACGATACGATACTATAAAAACATATAATGTTGAAAACTAATATTGAAAGAGAATACGATACGATACGATTCAATACAAAATATATAAAACTAATATTAAAAAAATTAATTTTAACACCTGCATTTTTGCCAAGTTCATATACTATACGAGTCGTATATGAACAGTTGTTGAATCAAAACTGACAATGTCAATTCTGGAGTTTAAGGTTAGCCCATATCCTATACATTGTAAAAAAGCCCAAGCCCGACGGATATACCCGAAACCCGAAACATACGGGCCGGGTATACTCGAAGCCCAATGGGTATGGGCAGGGTATAGGCTTAAAAAAAGAAAAAAAATGTACGAGTATGGGATTAGTGAACCCCGCCTGATACCCGGCCCATTTACCCGAATAATACCCGAAAGTATCATATTATAAATTTCCAGATATATAAACTTAGTACATATACTTGTTACATTTTCTATAGTACTAGGGTCTCGTCTTCTAGTCATATGTGGATATGTATTTGGCGGTTGCTTAGTGAACAATAACTTATTTTTGAGCATGTATATTAGATATGGAAGTTATCACCGCAATTAGGTGGTCCTGATACAATTACTTAATTAAGTAATCGTTTCGATTTAGTTTGGTATACGTGGTCTGAATATGATACGTAAGTTATTAATCATATTTTCATTTGTTATAGTCATTAAAATAGTAAATTATATAAACTTCAAAGTAAAAGTTGCACATTTGTCTTAACGGGTATTTTTAAGAAATTAACGGGTATACCTGGTACCCGTGGATATGCCCGATAACCGATGGGTAACGAGCCAGGTATGAGACAGAATAATTACAACCAGGTATGAGCCTGGGATTACGTACCTGGCCCAAGCCCAGCCCATTAGCGATTGGGTGTTGATAGTAAATAGACGGAGAAAAAAAAAGTTAAGAAATACACGTTAACAACGGTCTTGACTTTTTTGACGCGCAAACAACAACACAACACCCACTCTTTCAAATCTATGTTATCAAATCCCAACGGTCCGATTCAAAATCTGAAAACCCTAATTTGACTATTCAGTGTCTTTTTAAACAAGCATTGCTCCTTTGCGAGGGGTTCGAACGTTCAGGTTAGGGTTTTTCAATCATCGTGATGTAGCCGAGAATCGATTATAAGGTACGACCACCACTACCTCTGTTTCCTTTCAGTCAACGATGATGATCTTACATCCAATAGGAGCCCTAATTTGATTATTCTGTTTTTTTTTTAAGAAGAAAACAAGAATTTTGGTTCTGAAAGTACGGGGTTAGGGTTTCAATTTAGTGACTGAATTATTGATAATCTGTCATCGATTTATGTAAACATTCTGATATGCTCGCACTCTACATTTACATGTTAATTCATACACTCTGGATTGTTTCTTTTGTGCACACACTGTTATGTTATCATTACAGATTCAATCCTTTTTTTTCAAATATGTAGAGACCAATTGAGATTTTTGTATTTTTTGTTTTCTTTTGCTACTTACCAAGTTTTTTGCTCTCGATTTTCTCTACGCTGCATTTAACTTCTCTTTTAATTGGGTTACACATGTTCTCAATCTTTTCCGTTGTTTTTTATTTTACTCCGGAACTTGATCGTTTTTGTCCAAATTTTTGTGCTATTCTTTTGTAAGTTGACTTGTCTACTTTTGTTTTAATCTTTTATTTTCTAACAATGATGTTTTTTAACCCCTATTCAAGAACAGGAAATTCCTATTAACACCTAAAGCTTGATTCGAACTGTGTTGTACTTTGAGGCTTGTACTTCACAGTTGATTGGGTATATGTAGGTTGTCGGTTGGATTTCTTCCTTGACGAAGGTGTTTACTTTGCTAAACCTTTTATGCTGGTTCTAATTTTGTTATTTTTTTTTTTTTCTTTGGCAATGCTATTTTTTTATATGTGACAAAAAGCTTCTTGCTCTTATCGTCTCCTATTTTCTTTGATTTTTACCTTTTGGTTGGAACATTCTTATCTTGGAAATGTCTTTCGCCTTACATTTATGAACTAAGAGTCATCTTACTAGAACACCTAAAAACACCCATTCAAACATGTGCAGTACTTTGAGGCTTGTACTTAACTGTTGAGCGGGTGTATGTTGGTTGTCGTATCAAGAATTGATTTCTTAATCAAGGTGTTTGTGGTTCCACTCCATTTTTGTTCTTTTCTTGTTCAAATAATCTGATTTGTTTTTTAGTTGTCTTCTCTTAATGATGAGATATTTTTTCTCTACTTTATTTGGAATGACTTACCTTATATTCGAGAACTGAGATTCCACTTGCTTGACAAATTTACTTACCCGTTTCAACGTGCCTTGTACTTTTTCGTTGATGAGGTGTAAGTGTAAATAGGTTGTCATTGATGTGGGAATTGGTTTCTTGATAAAAAGAATTATTTTTGCTACTTATTTTTTGTTGATTTTGAGTGTGTATGGTTGGATTTCGTACTCTGTTTGTATTCAACTTCTCTCTAAATGGGTTACGCATGTTCTCAATCTTTTCTGCTTTTTTTTTATTTTACCCTGGAAAATTTTTAGTGATTTTGTGGCGATCGTTTTCTTTTACAAATTTTTGTGCTATTTTTTGTCATTTGACCTGTTTACTGTTGTTTTAATGTATTTCTTTTTTCTAACAATGATGTTTTTTACCCCTATTCAAGAACACGAAATTCTTTTTAACACCTAAAGCTCGATTCCAGTTGTGCTGTACTTTGAGGCTTGTACTTCACGGTTGATTGGGTATATGTAGGTTGTTGTGGGGATTTTGTTCTTGATGAAGGTGTTTCCTTTGCTAATCCTTTTATGCTGGTTTCAATTTTTTTTATCTTTTTTCTTCTTTGGTAATGAGATTTTTTTATATTTAACAAAGCTTTTTGCTCTTTACGTCTTCTACATTCTTTGATTTTTACCTTTTGGTTGGAACATTCTTATCTTGGAAATGTCTCTCACCTTACATTTGCGAACTAAGACTCACCTTACTAGAACACTAAAAACACCCATTCAAACATGTTCAGTACTTTGAGGCTTGTACTTAACTGTTGACTGGGTGTACGTTGGTTGTTGTAGCAAGGATTGATCTCTTAATCAAGGTGTTTGCTGTTCCACTCCATTTTGTTGTTTCTTGTTTAAACCATTTTATTTGTTATTTAATTTTGTTCGTTCTTGATGATGAGATACTTTCTAATATAGTGTATTTGAAATGTCTTACCTTATGTTAGAGAACTGAGATCCCACTTGCATGACACACTTACTTATCCATTTCAACGTGTCTTGTACTTTGAGGCTTGTACTTTTCCGTTGATGAGGTGTAAATAAGTTGTCACAGATGTGGAAATTGGTTTCTTGATAAAGGTCTTTATTTTCCTACTTAACTTCTGTTGATTTTGAGTGTGTCTGGTTGGACACTCCCATGCTAGTGAAAATGTCTCATCTTACATTTGAGAACCGGAAACCCTTTTAACGCCTAAAAACTCGGTTCAAGCTCTCTTGTACATTAAGGCTTGTACTTTGCGCTTTATCGGTGTATTAGGTTGTTGTGGGGATTTCATGCTTGACAAAGGTCTTTCCGTTGCTAATCCATTTTATGTTGATTTTTTCTTTGGTATTGATATTTTTTTATATGAGCTTTTCAGTCTTTACCTCTTCTGTTTTCTTTGAATTTTAACTTGTGGTTCAACACTCTTATCTTGGAAATGTCTCACCATACTAGAACACCTAAACATCCATTTGAACATGTTAAGTACTTTGAGGCTTGTACTTCACGATTGATCAAGTGTATGTTGGTTCTTGTATGAGGGATTGGTTTTTCAATAAGGGCAATTTCAGTTCCATTCCATTTTATTCTCTCTTGGTTCAATTTATTTGATTTTTTTTTCCAATTTTCTTCATTTATGAGGATGAGATTTTTTTTTTCCATTTTTTATAAGAAATGACTTACCATATATTCGAGAGCTGCGATTCCACTTACCTGAACACCTAAACACTCATTTCAACGTGTTTTGTACTTTGAGGCTTGTACTATTCTGTTGATGAGGTGTAAAAGGCTGTCATTGTTGTGGGAATTGCTTTCTTGATAAAGGTCGTCATTTTGGTACTTATTTTTTTTTATTTGTTGAGTTTGCTTTGGTTTTTCATTACTTTTTCTTGGTAATGTGATAGTTTTGGGTATGCTGTACTGGTTTTTTACGTTGGGTCCGTGAACTCTCTTTGATTTTGCTTTTGATTTTGATTTTCTACCTCATATTAAGATACGTGTATTGCTTTTCTATTTCATATGTTGCTTTTGATTTTTTTTACTATATCTTTTTGTGGTAGTTGGTTTTTTGTGGGTATAATTTTCCTAGTTTTGACTCTTTACTTCCTTTACTTTTTTTGGTCTTTTACTTGATGGCGCTGCATATGTTTTCAACCTTTTTCATTGTTTTCATTTTGAATTCCAAATTTAATTGATTTTTCAATCCTTTTGACCTGTTTTTTTCCTTCAAAGTTCTTTCTTGTTGTTTGACTTGCTTGCATTTGCCTTACTTTTATCGGGGAACACCTAAACATCCATTTCCAACTGTTGTGGCTCCGCACTCTCAATCAGTTGTATTTAGGTTGTTTCTCCGATCACGTTTTTTATATGGGTTTGCCCTTGACTTCACTTTTTGTTTTTTGACTCTTTAATTAATGGGTTTATATATTATCTCAACTTTCTAAGTTTAAATTCCATTTTCGGTCAAGCTTATTGCGTTCTTGTCATTTGACTTGTTTTCCGATGTCTTACTTCTACCTTCAAACAATGTTTTTTTTTTTTTTTTTCTGGTCAAGATGTGTGATTTGACTCCAAAGGAAAAGTCTCACCTCACAGTTGAGAAGTTCGAATCCGCTAATTACTTTCAACATGTGTTTAGAAATCATATTCGAGATATAATCTTCTATTGTCAAGATTATTACATGTTACTATGATCATACGATCTTGTTCTGGTTATATAAGCTATTTTTATTTTTCAAATTGACATGGAAGATTCATTTACTTCATAATCTTTATGCTCATGGAGTATCTTCTTTCTTATATAAAAGCACTCATTGGCTAACCAAATATCATTATTCTTCCATGGTTACATGCTGATGAAACGTTTAGGAATGAAAACTTTTTCTAGTTGTAAAATGAGGCATTTTGCAATCATATTGTTTGGGAAGATATTTGTTGTGCTGATGTGACTATTGAATAAATAAGAGAAAAACATATTCATGCTGATGGATTTTGGTTCAGAAAGAGTTCCTTAATATACTATACGTTGACTTAAACGTTTCATTTGACACTCAAGTCATCTCCTTATTAAGATTAATCTTACATCTTGACCCACTGGTGTCTGTTCTTACAACCAATATATTGATTAGTATGTTACTTGTGTTAATATGAACAAATTGAAAAAAAAAAGTTTCAGCTTAGCCTTTAGGTATTTGAAAAGTGGAGTGAAAGTCGATTTTGGGTTGAAACAGAACCCAACTGAATTCCAAGTTACCCATTTTGCACAATTGCCACCTGTAGTTAATGTAATTAGTTATGAACACTACAATGTTCACAAAGTTGTGTTTTCTAACATCTCTCGTTGTGTATATGAAACCTGCAAATTGAATAATGACTACGGATTTAAACTCCCTACATTTATTCACTAAGCTCAAGATGTGGCAATCTGACCCTTGTCACCCTTCTAGTTATGAATGGGTCAATTCCGGTTCTGTGCTTTTTTTTTTTCTAACTTGAGTGTTTAATTCATAAAACCTTCTAAAGTGGTTTATAATAAAGTTGGATTATTATTAACAATGTGTGAGAGAATTCATAATCTCAGTTTCAAAAAAGATGGCAAAAGGAACCAAATTCTTGACAAAATAGAAGTTTTGGGTCGTTAAGGTTTATTTGTTGTGATCATGTGCTGCTTGTAATTTTTAGGGCAATTTACATGGAAATAGATCCCAACTTTTGATAAGGTGAATTTTGGTGGATTAAATAATTATATTTTTATAACTAAACTCTGTTCATTGCCTGCCAAGTAACCTATGCTACAAGTTTCTTTGTTAGGGGTGTTTGGATATACATTGAGTATAACTTTTGTTTTTAATAATCATTGCTGTTCTTTTGTTAATAATCTGTTTCAAGTATTAATTATGTAGATATTACCAGTAGTGTTATATATGTAGTTTTCGTATAGAAATTTTCGCTCAGTAGTGTTATATATGTAGTTTTCGTATATAAACTTTTGGGTATATACGTTCCAAGTAACCTATGCTACAAGTTTCTTTGTTAGGGGGTGTTTGGATATACATTGAGTATAACTTTTGTTTTTAATAATCATTGCTGTTCTTTTGTTAATAATCTGTTTCAAGTATTAATTATGTAGATATTACCAGTAGTGTTATATATGTAGTTTTTCGTATAGAAATTTTCGCTCAGTAGTGTTATATATGTAGTTTTCGTATAGAAATTTTCGCTCAGTAGTGTTATATATGTAGTTTTCGTATATAAATTTTTGGGTATATACTTCCCCCCCCCCCCCCCCCCCCCCCCCCATTACCCGATCTGCTAGTGACAAGTTTGTTTTTCAGGATTGGGTAATGGGCCAAAACATGGTTAGTTGTATTTGGGCATTTTAAGTGCTTTCTGGCAAGTAATTACTCTATTAATTATGCCTATCAAAACTCAAGTAATTACTATTTTTCTTTCAGTTTTATTGTCTTTTGGGATTAAAAACTGCATCTAAGTTGTTGACTATTGATACCGATAGTTGAGGACTAAAACGGGTCAAATAAAAAGAACTTAGGCGAAAAGGTGCCAAACTCGTTGAAAGTCCCTTGAAAGTGTGTGTTCATAGAATAACCTCATGTATCATTTTCAAAAGAAGATTTAAATAAATTGTATATACACGTTAATTAGAAGATTCATGAAGTGTTTGCCGCAGCCCAACCGGATCATTTTGAACCAATTTATAAATTTATCCATTTGACCTACCCAATTGTGACCTATAGTCCTCTAGTTGATATCATATGCCAGAATACTACGATGATCACAAAGTTGTACATTCCAACATTTTGCATTATCATACCGAGACCTGCAAATTGAATATTGATTATAAAGTAAACACATATCTATCTCTGTGCATGCATTGTTTCATAGATAAAGTTATCTATCATATTCAAACCCATGTGTGGACTTTGAAGATCATCTAATTTCTTGGCAAAATACTAAAATTTTATTGTTCCAAGTGTAGATGTGCTAGATTAATATATCTTTAATGTTTTTAACTTTTTCTTTATTGCAAGTTTTCACAATTTGAGCCTGTTAATCTTCTATCGGTGGCTTGATTAGAAGCCCTAAGTATGCATGCATTGTTGATTTGTTTCCCTTGTGAACTTTGACGATCATCTGATTTCTTGGTGAAATCCTGACGTTTTCTTGGTCTAATTGTAGTTGTCGTTAATTGGTTTATCGCTTATGTGTCTAACTTTCTTCATTGATTGGTTTTTCACAATTTGAGCTGTTCAAATTCTAGCAGTGGCCACAAATTACAACGGCTTGTGAGACTCTCTTGTGAATCGTTCTTTTTGAAAGTTGTTCAAATTGTAATATTCTTTTTTTAATGGCCAAATTATTAGATGGATTTGATAACTGAGATAATTAGATCAACTTAAATATCATGTTGATTAGTATTAATGATATTCCAATAGGTATAGCAGGTCTTCTGATATAGTTGGGATAATTAGATCACTAAATTGCTTTTGTGTTTTGCTAATAGCAAATTATCTTCTCCTCTCTCCTTACAGTGTATAGTATAGTGACCAAACTTCCTATTGACTTTTAACCTTAGATTTTTCTTTAATGATATTATGTTTTCTTTCCCATACTAATGGAGATGTCTCATCTTACAAGTTACATTACCGGCGATCCCCTGTAGCATCTTCATTCTTTATAATGAATTTTTTTTTTTTGTATTTGTTAGAAATGATTTACCTTTTTAGCAGAGAACCGAGAGTCTACTTATTATAACACCTAAAGACTCATTTCTGCGTGTCTTGTACTTTGAGACTTCTACTTATCATATCATTGTGGTGAGAATTGCGTTCTTGCCAAATATATTGGTACTATGAGGCTTGTACTTAGTGCTTAGGTTGTTGAATTTTCTAGGATTGCTCTCTTTTCATCTGTGTTGTTGATTTTGCTATATTTTTACTCATCTTTCTTGTTGGTAATAAGGTTTTTTGGGGAATAATTTACCTACTTTTTGGGCTCTTGTTATGCTCTTGTTCAAGCTTTTCTATTGTTTTAAGTTTGACTTTCAAGCTAAATTTGATTTTGTTTTACTTATCGATCAGACATTTTTGTTAAAGTTGTTTGACTTGTCTACCTTTGTCTTATTTTTACAACGAATCTTTAATCAGAAACACCTAAACACCTGTTTAGAAGTGTTACGTACTTTTAGACTTCACGCTTGTATGCGTGTGTTTAGGTTGTTGCTTCATATGGATTAGTTTCTTCAGGCACTTATGTTGCTACTTACTGCAAGTTATAGAAACCAAATACCATTTCTACGTTGAACATTATCATCAATTATTTTTCTGTTTCTTGAATTGATAATGAAAATAAGTGTGGCCTTGTTAAGGATCTTTGTATAGAAAACTTAATCCACAAAGTTATGCCCACTTCTCTAAAATATATTGTGCGCAAGATTCGACTGATACGACTAAACAGGTGCATGATCGATTTAGTAGGTATAGGTTGAATTGCATGATACCCTCAACACTGACTTAAATTTCATTTGACTTTAAAGTTATCTCCGTATTAAGATTAATCTGACCCACTTATGCGAGTTCTTGCGGCAATTGAATTTATCTGTGTGTTACTGTGTAATTATGAACAATTTGAAAATATTGGTTTCAGCTTAGCGATTTAGTTATTAAGCGAATGTGATCTTATCGGGTTGAAGCCAAACCAAACCAGATTCAAAGTTACTCATTTTGCCTAGAGATGGGCATAATAACCGGTTCCAAACCCGACCCGGTAGAACCGAACTGGACCCGGTTCCAGTTCCTACCCGACATAAAGTAGAACCGGTTCCGGGTTCAAAATACCCGATGGTTCCTACCCGGTTTCACATTTTTTTAATTTTAACCGGGTCGTACCCGGTTCCAAACCCTACCCGGTTACTACCCGTACCCGGTTCCTAATGTACCCGGTTCCACCCATACCCGGTCCCGGTTCCTAATAATTAGTTATTATTAATGTTTTTAATGTAACTAATTTATTATCAATGAATAAAAAAACATTAAATTTACTAAACTCACTAAACATTAGTAAAAATTAAACATAATAAACATCTCCACATGACCGGTTCTCCACTGTACCCGTAACAAAATGCTTATATGCCTTAATTTTAGATTCATGACCTTAAACAAAATGCATCTAATAGTTGTGTTTTGAACTTACCTTGGGTAGCAGTTAGAATGAAGTTTGTTTTTAATTCGCTTAAAGTTGGACAAATAGTTTAGGTTTAGAAGTCCACAACGGGTCAAACAGAAAGAATTTAGCTGAAAAGTGAATAAGGCAAACGGGTTTAATGTCGTCGAAGGAGCTTCAAAAATAGACAAAAAGGTCGGGTTAACCAACCGACTAATAACATATTTTGGTACCCAACCTACTCGACATGTTGTCTAACCACTTTGGTTATACTTGAAAAATACTCTAGGATCCAAGAAGTTATAAATTGCACGCTTTTCAAGGTTGTATGATAAGGGCTCTGGTTGGACGCTTTTCAAGGTTCCCAATACTGTCAGAAACCGGTTCCGCACCATACCCGGTTCCATAATACCCGTACCCGGTTCTACACGGTTCCATATTCTTGGGTGTGAACCCAGGTAGAAACTTGACCCGGTTCCACACCATACCCGGTTCCAATGACATCCAAGCAGAACCGGGTCCGGGTTGGAACCGGTTCCGGGTAATAATAAAACCCGATTATGCCCATCTCTATTCTAGCCTGAGTTTACTTTTCACCCTAGATTTGAGGCCCGAATATTGGCAAAGTTGCATTGCTTCCTCGTAGCGTAGAGTGGCCCGATGGGCTATGGCTAGGCATTAAAGGCTCCTATATTGATTTGGGGTGCATGGGCTTGTACCCGGTTCTGGATGGGCCATGCCCATGACCCATGTACACAATCAAAGACCATCCGTCACATTTGATCATCTCAAATCCCATACATCATCATTTGGTGTTACAAGAAAGACACTTTCCAAACATGATAACTTCACTTATAATACTAACTCTATAGTCTATACAATATTTGTTATCCAATACAGATGCTCAAAATCATTACAATAAATATATAATGAGAAAAATCACCTTAAAAAATACACTACAAGCATACATCACAAACGTTGAGACATTGTTTTCAAATCTTTGATGTTTATTTACATTGTTTTGAATGGTTGGTTGGTTGGTTCTTTACGTTTAATGTATGACACGATATGATACGATACGTTACTACAAGTAATGGTACAATACGATACATCACAATACGATTCAATACAAGATGTATAAATGTTTAAAATTATTTTCGAAAAAATATAATATACGATACGATACCACACGGTACGATACAACAAGACACAATACGATACGATACGATACGATACTATAAAAACATATAATGTTGAAAACTAATATTGAAAGAGAATACGATACGATACGATTCAATACAAAATATATAAAACTAATATTAAAAAAATTAATTTTAACACCTGCATTTTTGCCAAGTTCATATACTATACGAGTCGTATATGAACAGTTGTTGAATCAAAACTGACAATGTCAATTCTGGAGTTTAAGGTTAGCCCATATCCTATACATTGTAAAAAAGCCCAAGCCCGACGGATATACCCGAAACCCGAAACATACGGGCCGGGTATACTCGAAGCCCAATGGGTATGGGCAGGGTATAGGCTTAAAAAAAGAAAAAAAATGTACGAGTATGGGATTAGTGAACCCCGCCTGATACCCGGCCCATTTACCCGAATAATACCCGAAAGTATCATATTATAAATTTCCAGATATATAAACTTAGTACATATACTTGTTACATTTTCTATAGTACTAGGGTCTCGTCTTCTAGTCATATGTGGATATGTATTTGGCGGTTGCTTAGTGAACAATAACTTATTTTTGAGCATGTATATTAGATATGGAAGTTATCACCGCAATTAGGTGGTCCTGATACAATTACTTAATTAAGTAATCGTTTCGATTTAGTTTGGTATACGTGGTCTGAATATGATACGTAAGTTATTAATCATATTTTCATTTGTTATAGTCATTAAAATAGTAAATTATATAAACTTCAAAGTAAAAGTTGCACATTTGTCTTAACGGGTATTTTTAAGAAATTAACGGGTATACCTGGTACCCGTGGATATGCCCGATAACCGATGGGTAACGAGCCAGGTATGAGACAGAATAATTACAACCAGGTATGAGCCTGGGATTACGTACCTGGCCCAAGCCCAGCCCATTAGCGATTGGGTGTTGATAGTAAATAGACGGAGAAAAAAAAAGTTAAGAAATACACGTTAACAACGGTCTTGACTTTTTTGACGCGCAAACAACAACACAACACCCACTCTTTCAAATCTATGTTATCAAATCCCAACGGTCCGATTCAAAATCTGAAAACCCTAATTTGACTATTCAGTGTCTTTTTAAACAAGCATTGCTCCTTTGCGAGGGGTTCGAACGTTCAGGTTAGGGTTTTTCAATCATCGTGATGTAGCCGAGAATCGATTATAAGGTACGACCACCACTACCTCTGTTTCCTTTCAGTCAACGATGATGATCTTACATCCAATAGGAGCCCTAATTTGATTATTCTGTTTTTTTTTTAAGAAGAAAACAAGAATTTTGGTTCTGAAAGTACGGGGTTAGGGTTTCAATTTAGTGACTGAATTATTGATAATCTGTCATCGATTTATGTAAACATTCTGATATGCTCGCACTCTACATTTACATGTTAATTCATACACTCTGGATTGTTTCTTTTGTGCACACACTGTTATGTTATCATTACAGATTCAATCCTTTTTTTTCAAATATGTAGAGACCAATTGAGATTTTTGTATTTTTTGTTTTCTTTTGCTACTTACCAAGTTTTTTGCTCTCGATTTTCTCTACGCTGCATTTAACTTCTCTTTTAATTGGGTTACACATGTTCTCAATCTTTTCCGTTGTTTTTTATTTTACTCCGGAACTTGATCGTTTTTGTCCAAATTTTTGTGCTATTCTTTTGTAAGTTGACTTGTCTACTTTTGTTTTAATCTTTTATTTTCTAACAATGATGTTTTTTAACCCCTATTCAAGAACAGGAAATTCCTATTAACACCTAAAGCTTGATTCGAACTGTGTTGTACTTTGAGGCTTGTACTTCACAGTTGATTGGGTATATGTAGGTTGTCGGTTGGATTTCTTCCTTGACGAAGGTGTTTACTTTGCTAAACCTTTTATGCTGGTTCTAATTTTGTTATTTTTGTTTTTTTCTTTGGCAATGCTATTTTTTTATATGTGACAAAAAGCTTCTTGCTCTTATCGTCTCCTATTTTCTTTGATTTTTACCTTTTGGTTGGAACATTCTTATCTTGGAAATGTCTTTCGCCTTACATTTATGAACTAAGAGTCATCTTACTAGAACACCTAAAAACACCCATTCAAACATGTGCAGTACTTTGAGGCTTGTACTTAACTGTTGAGCGGGTGTATGTTGGTTGTCGTATCAAGAATTGATTTCTTAATCAAGGTGTTTGTGGTTCCACTCCATTTTTGTTCTTTTCTTGTTCAAATAATCTGATTTGTTTTTTAGTTGTCTTCTCTTAATGATGAGATATTTTTTCTCTACTTTATTTGGAATGACTTACCTTATATTCGAGAACTGAGATTCCACTTGCTTGACAAATTTACTTACCCGTTTCAACGTGCCTTGTACTTTTTCGTTGATGAGGTGTAAGTGTAAATAGGTTGTCATTGATGTGGGAATTGGTTTCTTGATAAAAAGAATTATTTTTGCTACTTATTTTTTGTTGATTTTGAGTGTGTATGGTTGGATTTCGTACTCTGTTTGTATTCAACTTCTCTCTAAATGGGTTACGCATGTTCTCAATCTTTTCTGCTTTTTTTTTATTTTACCCTGGAAAATTTTTAGTGATTTTGTGGCGATCGTTTTCTTTTACAAATTTTTGTGCTATTTTTTGTCATTTGACCTGTTTACTGTTGTTTTAATGTATTTCTTTTTTCTAACAATGATGTTTTTTACCCCTATTCAAGAACACGAAATTCTTTTTAACACCTAAAGCTCGATTCCAGTTGTGCTGTACTTTGAGGCTTGTACTTCACGGTTGATTGGGTATATGTAGGTTGTTGTGGGATTTTGTTCTTGATGAAGGTGTTTCCTTTGCTAATCCTTTTATGCTGGTTTCAATTTTTTTTATCTTTTTTCTTCTTTGGTAATGAGATTTTTTTATATTTAACAAAGCTTTTTGCTCTTTACGTCTTCTACATTCTTTGATTTTTACCTTTTGGTTGGAACATTCTTATCTTGGAAATGTCTCTCACCTTACATTTGCGAACTAAGACTCACCTTACTAGAACACTAAAAACACCCATTCAAACATGTTCAGTACTTTGAGGCTTGTACTTAACTGTTGACTGGGTGTACGTTGGTTGTTGTAGCAAGGATTGATCTCTTAATCAAGGTGTTTGCTGTTCCACTCCATTTTGTTGTTTCTTGTTTAAACCATTTTATTTGTTATTTAATTTTGTTCGTTCTTGATGATGAGATACTTTCTAATATAGTGTATTTGAAATGTCTTACCTTATGTTAGAGAACTGAGATCCCACTTGCATGACACACTTACTTATCCATTTCAACGTGTCTTGTACTTTGAGGCTTGTACTTTTCCGTTGATGAGGTGTAAATAAGTTGTCACAGATGTGGAAATTGGTTTCTTGATAAAGGTCTTTATTTTCCTACTTAACTTCTGTTGATTTTGAGTGTGTCTGGTTGGACACTCCCATGCTAGTGAAAATGTCTCATCTTACATTTGAGAACCGGAAACCCTTTTAACGCCTAAAAACTCGGTTCAAGCTCTCTTGTACATTAAGGCTTGTACTTTGCGCTTTATCGGGTGTATTAGGTTGTTGTGGGGATTTCATGCTTGACAAAGGTCTTTCCGTTGCTAATCCATTTTATGTTGATTTTTTCTTTGGTATTGATATTTTTTTATATGAGCTTTTCAGTCTTTACCTCTTCTGTTTTCTTTGAATTTTAACTTGTGGTTCAACACTCTTATCTTGGAAATGTCTCACCATACTAGAACACCTAAACATCCATTTGAACATGTTAAGTACTTTGAGGCTTGTACTTCACGATTGATCAAGTGTATGTTGGTTCTTGTATGAGGGATTGGTTTTTCAATAAGGGCAATTTCAGTTCCATTCCATTTTATTCTCTCTTGGTTCAATTTATTTGATTTTTTTTTTCCAATTTTCTTCATTTATGAGGATGAGATTTTTTTTTTTCCATTTTTTATAAGAAATGACTTACCATATATTCGAGAGCTGCGATTCCACTTACCTGAACACCTAAACACTCATTTCAACGTGTTTTGTACTTTGAGGCTTGTACTATTCTGTTGATGAGGTGTAAAAGGCTGTCATTGTTGTGGGAATTGCTTTCTTGATAAAGGTCGTCATTTTGGTACTTATTTTTTTTTATTTGTTGAGTTTGCTTTGGTTTTTCATTACTTTTTCTTGGTAATGTGATAGTTTTGGGTATGCTGTACTGGTTTTTTTACGTTGGGTCCGTGAACTCTCTTTGATTTTGCTTTTGATTTTGATTTTCTACCTCATATTAAGATACGTGTATTGCTTTTCTATTTCATATGTTGCTTTTGATTTTTTTTACTATATCTTTTTGTGATAGTTGGTTTTTTGTGGGTATAATTTTCCTAGTTTTGACTCTTTACTTCCTTTACTTTTTTTTGGTCTTTTACTTGATGGCGCTGCATATGTTTTCAACCTTTTTCATTGTTTTCATTTTGAATTCCAAATTTAATTGATTTTTCAATCCTTTTGACCTGTTTTTTCCTTCAAAGTTCTTTCTTGTTGTTTGACTTGCTTGCATTTGCCTTACTTTTATCGGGGAACACCTAAACATCCATTTCCAACTGTTGTGGCTCCGCACTCTCAATCAGTTGTATTTAGGTTGTTTCTCCGATCACGTTTTTTATATGGGTTTGCCCTTGACTTTACTTTTTGTTTTTTGACTCTTTAATTAATGGGTTTATATATTATCTCAACTTTCTAAGTTTAAATTCCATTTTCGGTCAAGCTTATTGCGTTCTTGTCATTTGACTTGTTTTCCGATGTCTTACTTCTACCTTCAAACAATGTTTTTTTTTTTTTTTCTGGTCAAGATGTGTGATTTGACTCCAAAGGAAAAGTCTCACCTCACAGTTGAGAAGTTCGAATCCGCTAATTACTTTCAACATGTGTTTAGAAATCATATTCGAGATATAATCTTCTATTGTCAAGATTATTACATGTTACTATGATCATACGATCTTGTTCTGGTTATATAAGCTATTTTTATTTTTCAAATTGACATGGAAGATTCATTTACTTCATAATCTTTATGCTCATGGAGTATCTTCTTTCTTATATAAAAGCACTCATTGGCTAACCAAATATCATTATTCTTCCATGGTTACATGCTGATGAAACGTTTAGGAATGAAAACTTTTTCTAGTTGTAAAATGAGGCATTTTGCAATCATATTGTTTGGGAAGATATTTGTTGTGCTGATGTGACTATTGAATAAATAAGAGAAAAACATATTCATGCTGATGGATTTTGGTTCAGAAAGAGTTCCTTAATATACTATACGTTGACTTAAACGTTTCATTTGACACTCAAGTCATCTCCTTATTAAGATTAATCTTACATCTTGACCCACTGGTGTCTGTTCTTACAACCAATATATTGATTAGTATGTTACTTGTGTTAATATGACATGGAAGATTCATTTACTTCATAATCTTTATGCTCATGGAGTATCTTCTTTCTTATATAAAAGCACTCATTGGCTAACCAAATATCATTATTCTTCCATGGTTACATGCTGATGAAACGTTTAGGAATGAAAACTTTTTCTAGTTGTAAAATGAGGCATTTTGCAATCATATTGTTTGGGAAGATATTTGTTGTGCTGATGTGACTATTGAATAAATAAGAGAAAAACATATTCATGCTGATGGATTTTGGTTCAGAAAGAGTTCCTTAATATACTATACGTTGACTTAAACGTTTCATTTGACACTCAAGTCATCTCCTTATTAAGATTAATCTTACATCTTGACCCACTGGTGTCTGTTCTTACAACCAATATATTGATTAGTATGTTACTTGTGTTAATATGAACAAATTGAAAAAAAAAAAGTTTCAGCTTAGCCTTTAGGTATTTGAAAAGTGGAGTGAAAGTCGATTTTGGGTTGAAACAGAACCCAACTGAATTCCAAGTTACCCATTTTGCACAATTGCCACCTGTAGTTAATGTAATTAGTTATGAACACTACAATGTTCAAAAAGTTGTGTTTTCTAACATCTCTCGTTGTGTATATGAAACCTGCAAATTGAATAATGACTACGGATTTAAACTCCCTACATTTATTCACTAAGCTCAAGATGTGGCAATCTGACCCTTGTCACCCTTCTAGTTATGAATGGGTCAATTCCGGTTCTGTGCTTTTTTTTTTCTAACTTGAGTGTTTAATTCATAAAACCTTCTAAAGTGGTTTATAATAAAGTTGGATTATTATTAACAATGTGTGAGAGAATTCATAATCTCAGTTTCAAAAAAGATGGCAAAAGGAACCAAATTCTTGACAAAATAGAAGTTTTGGGTCGTTAAGGTTTATTTGTTGTGATCATGTGCTGCTTGTAATTTTTAGGGCAATTTACATGGAAATAGATCCCAACTTTTGATAAGGTGAATTTTGGTGGATTAAATAATTATATTTTTATAACTAAACTCTGTTCATTGCCTGCCAAGTAACCTATGCTACAAGTTTCTTTGTTAGGGGGTGTTTGGATATACATTGAGTATAACTTTTGTTTTTAATAATCATTGCTGTTCTTTTGTTAATAATCTGTTTCAAGTATTAATTATGTAGATATTACCAGTAGTGTTATATATGTAGTTTTCGTATAGAAATTTTCGCTCAGTAGTGTTATATATGTAGTTTTCGTATAGAAATTTTCGCTCAGTAGTGTTATATATGTAGTTTTCGTATATAAATTTTTGGGTATATACGTTCCAAGTAACCTATGCTACAAGTTTCTTTGTTAGGGGGTGTTTGGATATACATTGAGTATAACTTTTGTTTTTAATAATCATTGCTGTTCTTTTGTTAATAATCTGTTTCAAGTATTAATTATGTAGATATTACCAGTAGTGTTATATATGTAGTTTTCGTATAGAAATTTTCGCTCAGTAGTGTTATATATGTAGTTTTCGTATAGAAATTTTCGCTCAGTAGTGTTATATATGTAGTTTTCGTATATAAATTTTTGGGTATATACGTTCCCCCCCCCCCCCCCCCCCCCCCCCCCCCCCCCCCCCCCCATTACCCGATCTGCTAGTGACAAGTTTGTTTTTCAGGATTGGGTAATGGGCCAAAACATGGTTAGTTGTATTTGGGCATTTTAAGTGCTTTCTGGCAAGTAATTACTCTATTAATTATGCCTATCAAAACTCAAGTAATTACTATTTTTCTTTCAGTTTTATTGTCTTTTGGGATTAAAAACTGCATCTAAGTTGTTGACTATTGATACCGATAGTTGAGGACTAAAACGGGTCAAATAAAAAGAACTTAGGCGAAAAGGTGCCAAACTCGTTGAAAGTCCCTTGAAAGTGTGTGTTCATAGAATAACCTCATGTATCATTTTCAAAAGAAGATTTAAATAAATTGTATATACACGTTAATTAGAAGATTCATGAAGTGTTTGCCGCAGCCCAACCGGATCATTTTGAACCAATTTATAAATTTATCCATTTGACCTACCCAATTGTGACCTATAGTCCTCTAGTTGATATCATATGCCAGAATACTACGATGATCACAAAGTTGTACATTCCAACATTTTGCATTATCATACCGAGACCTGCAAATTGAATATTGATTATAAAGTAAACACATATCTATCTCTGTGCATGCATTGTTTCATAGATAAAGTTATCTATCATATTCAAACCCATGTGTGGACTTTGAAGATCATCTAATTTCTTGGCAAAATACTAAAATTTTATTGTTCCAAGTGTAGATGTGCTAGATTAATATATCTTTAATGTTTTTAACTTTTTCTTTATTGCAAGTTTTCACAATTTGAGCCTGTTAATCTTCTATCGGTGGCTTGATTAGAAGCCCTAAGTATGCATGCATTGTTGATTTGTTTCCCTTGTGAACTTTGACGATCATCTGATTTCTTGGTGAAATCCTGACGTTTTCTTGGTCTAATTGTAGTTGTCGTTAATTGGTTTATCGCTTATGTGTCTAACTTTCTTCATTGATTGGTTTTTCACAATTTGAGCTGTTCAAATTCTAGCAGTGGCCACAAATTACAACGGCTTGTGAGACTCTCTTGTGAATCGTTCTTTTTGAAAGTTGTTCAAATTGTAATATTCTTTTTTTAATGGCCAAATTATTAGATGGATTTGATAACTGAGATAATTAGATCAACTTAAATATCATGTTGATTAGTATTAATGATATTCCAATAGGTATAGCAGGTCTTCTGATATAGTTGGGATAATTAGATCACTAAATTGCTTTTGTGTTTTGCTAATAGCAAATTATCTTCTCCTCTCTCCTTACAGTGTATAGTATAGTGACCAAACTTCCTATTGACTTTTAACCTTAGATTTTTCTTTAATGATATTATGTTTTCTTTCCCATACTAATGGAGATGTCTCATCTTACAAGTTACATTACCGGCGATCCCCTGTAGCATCTTCATTCTTTATAATGAATTTTTTTTTTTTGTATTTGTTAGAAATGATTTACCTTTTTAGCAGAGAACCGAGAGTCTACTTATTATAACACCTAAAGACTCATTTCTGCGTGTCTTGTACTTTGAGACTTCTACTTATCATATCATTGTGGTGAGAATTGCGTTCTTGCCAAATATATTGGTACTATGAGGCTTGTACTTAGTGCTTAGGTTGTTGAATTTTCTAGGATTGCTCTCTTTTCATCTGTGTTGTTGATTTTGCTATATTTTTACTCATCTTTCTTGTTGGTAATAAGGTTTTTTGGGGAATAATTTACCTACTTTTTGGGCTCTTGTTATGCTCTTGTTCAAGCTTTTCTATTGTTTTAAGTTTGACTTTCAAGCTAAATTTGATTTTGTTTTACTTATCGATCAGACATTTTTGTTAAAGTTGTTTGACTTGTCTACCTTTGTCTTATTTTTACAACGAATCTTTAATCAGAAACACCTAAACACCTGTTTAGAAGTGTTACGTACTTTTAGACTTCACGCTTGTATGCGTGTGTTTAGGTTGTTGCTTCATATGGATTAGTTTCTTCAGGCACTTATGTTGCTACTTACTGCAAGTTATAGAAACCAAATACCATTTCTACGTTGAACATTATCATCAATTATTTTTCTGTTTCTTGAATTGATAATGAAAATAAGTGTGGCCTTGTTAAGGATCTTTGTATAGAAAACTTAATCCACAAAGTTATGCCCACTTCTCTAAAATATATTGTGCGCAAGATTCGACTGATACGACTAAACAGGTGCATGATCGATTTAGTAGGTATAGGTTGAATTGCATGATACCCTCAACACTGACTTAAATTTCATTTGACTTTAAAGTTATCTCCGTATTAAGATTAATCTGACCCACTTATGCGAGTTCTTGCGGCAATTGAATTTATCTGTGTGTTACTGTGTAATTATGAACAATTTGAAAATATTGGTTTCAGCTTAGCGATTTAGTTATTAAGCGAATGTGATCTTATCGGGTTGAAGCCAAACCAAACCAGATTCAAAGTTACTCATTTTGCCTAGAGATGGGCATAATAACCGGTTCCAAACCCGACCCGGTAGAACCGAACTGGACCCGGTTCCAGTTCCTACCCGACATAAAGTAGAACCGGTTCCGGGTTCAAAATACCCGATGGTTCCTACCCGGTTTCACATTTTTTTAATTTTAACCGGGTCGTACCCGGTTCCAAACCCTACCCGGTTACTACCCGTACCCGGTTCCTAATGTACCCGGTTCCACCCATACCCGGTCCCGGTTCCTAATAATTAGTTATTATTAATGTTTTTAATGTAACTAATTTATTATCAATGAATAAAAAAACATTAAATTTACTAAACTCACTAAACATTAGTAAAAATTAAACATAATAAACATCTCCACATGACCGGTTCTCCACTGTACCCGTAACAAAATGCTTATATGCCTTAATTTTAGATTCATGACCTTAAACAAAATGCATCTAATAGTTGTGTTTTGAACTTACCTTGGGTAGCAGTTAGAATGAAGTTTGTTTTTAATTCGCTTAAAGTTGGACAAATAGTTTAGGTTTAGAAGTCCACAACGGGTCAAACAGAAAGAATTTAGCTGAAAAGTGAATAAGGCAAACGGGTTTAATGTCGTCGAAGGAGCTTCAAAAATAGACAAAAAGGTCGGGTTAACCAACCGACTAATAACATATTTTGGTACCCAACGTACTCGACATGTTGTCTTACCACTTTGGTTATACTTGAAAAATACTCTAGGATCCAAGAAGTTATAAATTGCACGCTTTTCAAGGTTGTATGATAAGGGCTCTGGTTGGACCTAAAAACTTTTTTTTTCGCATTTTCGGATATTTTTTTATTAGTAATTATTGTATTATTTGGATACCTAAAAAGACTTGGTCTTGTATAGTAATTGCTAGAAATGGGTGAACAACCAAGAAGAGAATTTTGATCAAGCATGTGTAAGACACCATATTACTAAAAAGATTGAACCTATTGAAACTTGAAGAATTAAGATATTAGCAAAAATGCCTAGTTTGAGGAATTTCCCTCCCTCCCAAGCATTATTTTGTTCAATTGAAGAGCCAATTTTGGCTTATTATAGTTGGTTTAAATTCGATATTCATATGCTCTGAATTCATGTTTTAAATTTGAATCTATTGTATTGGAACTTGATTTCGAGTCTTTTGTTAAAGCTGCCATTAACGATGAATCAAGAAAATATTTTGTGTTATCATCTTATATATATATATATATATATAAATGTACGAATAAGATGTGGCAGATGAGCTTTTAGTTCCTACTGTTAATGCCCTTGTGGACCGCCATTATGATCAATTTTTATGTTATAAAGTATACAATTCATAGTATGGCCGATGATTCAAAGATAGTTTTAAGTAAAACTATATACATAATAAAGTAGATTAAACTTGAACCTGAAACTAATTACATGCCATATAATTTACTTAGTTTTACTAGAAAACAATATAATTTACTTAGTTTTATTAGAAAACAACTTTTGTAACTAAACCAAACGTGTTAACTTAGCAGTTAGTGAAATCGTGTTGCTCAACTTATCTTGTTGGATTTAATTAATGACTATTTTGTTAAGCATGGCGAAACAAGATGGGCAAATGTTGAAGAGTGGTGGTGGGTGGTAGTTTTTGACCCTTTAAGTTAACAAGTTTTATAAGAGTGATGTTTTGTTCCCTTAGGCTACGGGGTGTAGGGGCATGAATTGGAACATTATTTCCACATAGGACCATTAATTAAATGGTGCACCAGCGTAGAGATGGGCATAATAACCGGTTCCAAACCCGACCCGGTGGAACCTACCTGGGACCGGTTCCGGTTCCTACCCGACATATAGTAGAACCGGTTCCGGGTTCAAAATACCCAATTGTTCCTACCCGGTTTCACATTTTTGGAAAAAAAATAAGTTCCGGAACCGGTTCCAACCCGTACCCGGGTTGTACCCGTAACCGGTTCTTATCATACCCGGTTCCTACGGTAACCTTCCAGACCCGGCGTCAATATATTTTTAATGTGAGTTTTTTTATAAGTCTTTGCTAGAACAAGGTATAATACATAACCATAAAACTATTTATTACGAGAAACAAGTACCCGGTTACACAAACAACCTAAACAAGAAACGTTAAACAAAACACATAAAACACTAAACATACTAATCATAAAACACAAATGGGTTTACAATACATAAAACAAACTAAACTTTCGATGACCCGGTCCCGGATGCTTCACCCTTTTCATTGTTTTTCGCCTTTGTCACCGGACAATGGCGGCCGGTGTGTTTCTTGAGCGTCGAGTTGGCCGACGCCTTCATGAACTTCCCGCACCCCTTGCATCTAGCCATTTCATGGCTATCCGACATCATGTACAAGTCAAAGTGCTTCCAAATAGCGGGGTTTCTTTTGGTTTCCAAAACATCCACGACCTCATCGTTGCAAGCCATCGTTATCTCTTTGATAGTATTAGATTTGAAGTGGTGACCACCGCCGCCTTGATTGTTGGTGGTTCACTGGTTCCTATAGATTAAACCACAATCTCCCATTTGATAATTTTAAGATAAAAATAAATTAAAAACCCAAAAGGGATAGTGATTTGGGTCAGACCACACCCTTAGGCCGGAGGATGCGGAGGGCGCCACCCCTGCCACCTCACCGACCATAACGCCTGGAAGGCGCCACCACCCAGACCGGCGAGTTTAAGGAGGGGCGCCATTGATGGGGCTTCACCATGGTAACGAGGAAGAAGGTGAGTTGTAGGTTGGGCCTACAACATTTCATTCAATAATTCTTTTTCTTATTTTTTAATTTTGTTTAATATGGGGCGTTATCCCACACCTTGAAAGTTAAGAGAATGCGTGATAAAGCCCCCTGACTAATGTCGATCTGACGTGGGCTTTATCCTATACCCCATAATCTTAGGGTAGTGATTTTGAATGATGAGTTGTGAGCATTACTTAATTTGAAAAAGTCAAAACATGTATTACAATTGTTTTTGGTGCTGTTTGTTTTTTGGTTAGAAGCACTTCTGGGCACTTATGTCTGCGTCCGCAGACGCGCAGACCTTTGGGTCCTGTAGCTTGTTTGTTTTCTCGCAGACCTTTCATTAAAAAAGGTCTGCGAAACCTCTTCTTGATGCAGACATCAACCCATTTCTTCCAACCTCTTCTCCTCTTCTCCCTCTAGCCGACACCACCCAGATCGGATCTCCCCGCCGGCCCCCTTCTTCCTCTCCGATTCTCTCCCTCTTTCCCGTTCTCTCCTCCCTCGATCTCTCTCTCTCTCTCTCTTAGCTTCTTTCTCTGCGTCTCTCTCCGACGTCTCCCTCTCTCTGTTGCTCTCTCCTGCGTCTCTCTCTCTCTCATGTGTGTCTCTCTCTCTCCGACGTCTCCCTCTCTCTGTCGATCTCTCTCTCTACCGGCAACCAATTCTTTGTTTTTTTGAGGCTTTGTTGGTGGTGGCTAGTGGCGGTTGGTAGTGGGTTAGGGTTCAGACGACGGGGTAGCTGTGGTGTAGTGGTCACGGTGGTGTAGTGGTGACGGTGGTGGCAATGGTGTAGTGGTGACGGTGGTGGTGGTAGATGCAGGCAGAGAGATAGAGATGAGTGTTCTGTGTTGTGTTGTGTGTTTTGTGTTGTAAGAAGAGGTTTTTGTAGAAAAAAAACAAACTCTCTTCTCCTTGCAGACTGCAGACCTTTGGTTCACCTCTTCTCCTACAGATGCCTGCAGATGTGGTCCGCAGACTGCAGACCTTTTACCTCTTCAAAAACAAACACCACCTTTTTCTTTTTGACCTGCAAACGGACTCTAGTGACTACTAATTGTGACCCATCTCTCGAGCTACAGCGGTTATATTTTTTGCGTCCATTATTATTACTGTTTTTGTTTTTAATTAATAAGGTTGCAAATTCTTGTTTGTCAATTAGATATTCCATTTTCCTAACACATTTCGTTGTAGTCTAGTTGGTTAGGATACTCGGCTCTCACCCGAGAGACCCGGGTTCAAGTCGCCGCAACTTAATTTTCTTTTTTTTTTATTTTCCTTCTAAAGCTGGATCGAGCTATATGGGCCTGGAAATTAAACTGACACATTCCATTAGCAGGCCCATTGTTCCACCAAACAATTAATAAAATAGTTATTAAATTTAAGTTGGATACTTAAAAAAAATAAAGAAATTAACAGTTTCATATTTTCTTTACAATTATTTTACTGTTATTTACCTATTTATATTTTCAGTTGACCGAAGTTCTTATTTGAGTAAATGGATATAAAAGAGATGACTAGTATTTTCACAAAGTATTCTTTGGTATACTTGAATGATGTATGATATTATATAGAAAGAAAAAAGTGTTTCAATAAATATTTACACACAAGATATTAAGGATAGAATGCATGGAATGGCTCAAGTATATCATACTTCAATGATTAGTTCTTAATTAATCTACAACTGATTAAATAAGCTACCTCATGCAGCATAATAACATATTACATATGCACAATAGACTTGACTTACAGAAAAAAAAACATATGAGGGGGAATGAACGCTTTTGAATCATGTATCCGCCAGGGGCGTAGCTTTGTGGAGGGCCGGGGGGGCGTCCGACCCTCCGAACTTTTCGTTCAGTGGTGTTCGGTATGTAGTCTCCAAATTTTCAATAATGTAAGCTTTTGAATCAAGAAATAAATACAATTGTGTCCTTATTCAACTCATGATAAAAGTAAAAAATAACTTCAAAATCGTACAAGTCATGCTATGTATTGTTGATTAGTTGTTTATGATAAGAGAAAGTTTTATAGTTCTTGATTTATTGATATTAAATGTTTATACTTATAGTACCTTTGGCTTAATAACTATCTAAACGTCCAAAGTTACTATTATTAACATTTCTTAATAGTGGGGATGCGCATGAGTTCACGATTCACCCATATCTTGAGTAACAATGGAAACTAAGGTGCAATTTGTTTTTGCAGACATAAACTGTTTGTAAAGTGATTTCATCTGTTTTCATGTCTACAACTGAAGATGTGGTCTAAAGCTCTTCAAGCTGAAAATATAAGATTGTTTGTTTTTATAAATTGGTACTATCAGTACAAACTACATAAATTTTGTTTTATTTTCCAAATCAAAACATCCTAAACCGATTACCTGAACAACACATTCAACATCCAAAATGTTTTAATTTCAGAACATCCAAAACTAGTTACCTCTCTCAGCCTTCTCTCTTGGGCCGGTCGCCGAAGCCTGTTACCTATCTTTTTTTAGGATTTCAATAAAACAATTAATAATATAATATTGTTTGTAGTAACCAATCTGCAACCCAAATCATCGATCAAACTAAACTGAATTCACATTCCAATTCATACAGCCTCCTACTTCTACATCTGTAATCCATATCACCTGCACACACACCTACCTTCAAATTCAACAACGTACACATCAACAATCACACAAATTCACTTCAAAGTCATGTAAACCCTAAAATCCCCCAATACTTGTTCAAGACGATGGCGAGGTGGACTTAACAACACTTGATCGATTGTTCCACACGCGTTTTTCAGATCTCATCATTGTTAATTGCTTCAGTTTGTTATGGAATCGAAGAAGAAGAAGAAGGTTGTACAAGAGAACGACAGAGCCGGCGAGGTTCTCCGGCCGACCGATGATGATGATGACACATGAGAATGATCGATGATGACGATGATGATGTTGAAGGTTGATGGCAGCCGCGACGGTGGTGGTGGCCGACTGAGGCGACCGCCGGCGCCGGTGACCTTACAGCAGTGGTGGTGGTCCAGTTTTGAGGGAGGAGGGTTTTTTTGTGAAGATGTTTGAAGAAAGAGTGTCATAGTTTTTTTTTTAAGCTGAAAAATGCTATTTTCAAATCTGTTAAAAAAACAAACAATCTTTAAGGGTATCGTCTGCGCGCCTGCAAATATCAGCTCCTTGAAGATGTTTGAAAAAAAACAAACGTCCCCTAAGTGTATTGAGTGAGGGCACAAGTGTCCATATCTTTGCTGAGGTGAAAACCTTGGTATTTTTAGTGTTTGAAATTGTTCTTATTATGATGATTGGTGGTACTACGACATGCCTAGCGCATGTTTTGCCTATGGTTCTTTAGTCGGCCAAGCGATATGTTCTTGACATTTGGAAATTCCTTAAATATAATTGTGATAACCCACGGTTGTATTTAGTATGTTTGAATGTCGCATATGTTCTTCTAGCCTCCAGGGTAGTGAATATGTGTTTAATTTTCACCCTGGATTTGAGACATGAATTGTGTTAGAAGAAAGACACCTATAATACTAACTCTATACAATAAAGTGGTTTATTTGTTATCTAATACAAATGTTCAAAATAATTATGATAAAAAAATATAATGAAGAAAATTCGCCTTAAGTCACCTCTAAAATCACACATCACATTTGTTGGGACAATCACACATTGTGATTAATGTTGACATTTACTTAATCGACATGAGGTTAGGAACATAGAAAGAACTTGTCCATCAAAGGAGTTATTGGTAGGTATGGAAAGTGGAATGCTGATAAGCCACTACAACGAAGTTCAAATGATGCAGATCGCGATTATAAAGAGTCCTTAATCGATATAACAACTAACCCTAGGTATTTTATATTTTGTAATCACATTAATTAGCTTACGTATTTTTTTCAAGATTTCAATATATGTCTTATCAGAAAAAGAATTGTATTCAAATTCAAGGTTTTTTTTTAATCTTGATCAGCTTTGCATGTGTTTGACGAGATTGTTAACTTTGACGAAATACATTATATTTTTTTGAACGAAAAACTTAGACCACTAACGAATCACTAGAGTATTGTCGTGCCACTAGCGGAACCATATCTGTACACCAATTCAATAGAAAACCCAATAAACCTGAGAAAAACCCTCTTTGTGAGAATCACCCCCTAAAATACTAATATCATAGGCCAAATACATTTACATGCTTCGAAACAAAACATGGATATTTCCTTTTTATATTTCACGTTTATGTTTATTCACACGTGTCTTGATTGTATATAATTACATACTTGGAAAGCCCAAATGGCCAACAATGATGAATACTGTTTGTATGACCTCTGCAGAATATAATTACGCATTTAGTACCGAATACGATGCAAAATAGGTATTAATTTTTTTTAGCATTTTACGTTTATATTTAGCAATATAGAAAAATATAAAATGATATGTTGAGATAAGTTTTGGTAGGCTGGCATAAAACTGGTTGCCGCCGCCGGTACGATAACAGATTCCAGTTTTATCATATAAAAGCAGTAGGTACGTGTTACAGTGGCGGACTAAACAACCCCTTACCCGTTTATACGCCACGTGTACACATGCAGTTGCTGAACAATGCTTTATATATTCCCACTTTCTTGATTCTTCTTCACTTGAGAAACCATCTCTCTCTCTCTCTCTCTCTCTACATTATTGGACGATTCTTCTCTCTCACACACTTCCACACACACTAGTACAAACTCAAGTTCAACAAACAATGACTCGTCCTCATTCTTTTCACAACCAGTGGGCCAGTAAGAACACCGGTTTGATGTCTAGTTCGATTATGAAAATATTGCGTCCTGACCAGTGGACCAGTAAGAAGACCTGTTTGGTTTCTGGTCCGGTTATGAAAACATTGGTTCGTGCGGACAGAATGCTCACCGACGTGGATAACACGGTGGCGGAGCCGCCGATAGCAGCCACGGTGGAGTCGGATTACGTCGTCATCCTCGCCGCACTCCTCTGCGCCGTGATTTGCGTTGTAGGTTTAATCGCGGTGGCTCGCTGCGCGTGGCTCCGGCGAGGCTCCGTCGCGAACGGCGGTGGCCGGAATTCAAACCAGCAAAATCACAACAAAGGATTGAAGAAGAAGATGATTGAGGTGATTCCGAAGTTTACGTATGGTGCTGACGTGATAGACGATAAGAGCTGCAGTGAGTGTGCGATTTGTTTGGTTGAATATGTTAAGGGAGATGAGATCCGTGTGCTGCCGCAGTGCGGACACCGGTTTCATGTCGGTTGTGTGGATACTTGGCTGAGCTCTCACTCATCATGTCCGTCGTGTCGGCAGGTTCTGGTGGCTCGGAGGTGCAAGAAGTGCGGTGAGCTTCCGACGAGTTTTGGCGGGAACGTGGTTGTGGAATTAGTGGAAGATAAATGTAGACAGCATAACAGTAGCTCTAGTTCAAGGGATTATTTACCGTGACGAGTGTTATATGATGATCAGTTGTATCTAATTTTTGTATAATTCAGTTAGAAATTCCATATTCATTTTCAGTGAATTTAAGATTTTTTTTTTCAGGAATAAAATGATAGGATAATTACTTAATTTTTCCAACAACAAAATCAATTTGTGTTCTTTGTTTTTTTTTTTTTTTTTTTTTTTTTTTTGTGACTGCTGGAATAGGATCACTCAAAAGTAATCATTGATTTTGTCATATAGTTTTTTTTTAATCTAGTGACTTAAATAAACCTTGTATATTTATGAGGTGGTAAGGTGTTATTTTTTCTAATCTTTTAACATGGTTAAATCATGTAAGATGTTCTAAAAACACAATAGCTATAAATATTCACAAAGTTGACTTGAATATAATATTTTTGTCCTAAAAAATTGACATAACTAGCAAGGATCTACCACACGTAAAAGAAAAACCCATCATCCTACAACATACCAGGAATACTACTCTCTTTATTCTTTTCATCAAATAAAATAAACTAAAATTCATATAAAATCACTTACTATAAAAAAAGTATGATTAAAATGTGTGACATCTAAAGAATTCTAGTAAAAAATATGGTTGATATCAGATGAAATATAACTTTTTTAATTCTTCCGTATTTATTTATTTATTATTTAAGTGTTAAAAGCCAAATAAAGTAATAAAGCGGTTGGTGAAATATTGTTTTCTTATCTTAGCGGTTGGTGAAATAATAGCAGCATTTTTAATAGATATATGCATATAATTAAAAAATATTTAAATAATAATAATAATAATAATAATGGTGAAAGGGAAAGCATATGTGTACGACATATGATGTCTTGTAGCTACTGACGGAGAGCTGGATGGTGGGGTCCGAAAAAATCTGTGGAATTAGGAAACAAAGGAAGGTAGGAAGGAGCACATTGTTTTTCAAAATTATCTTCTTTTTCTTATCTTATCTTCTTTTTTCATCTTTTTCGATAACTAAACACCGCTTCTCGGCCCGGGCATCTTCTTTTAGCAGCTTTTTTTTTTTTTATATATAATCTTAGTTCGTTTGTAATCAAGAAAACTAAAGCAAGAGGTTAAGAAATTGTGGGAGATAAGAATCTTTGAAAGTTATTTAGCCATCATGTTTGGGAAGATAATATGTGAGTAGTAGATTTATATGATGAGTTGTAATCGGTGTTTGTTTCGAAGACCGAACCGTTAAACCTATAACAGTCTAGTTCGTTCGTAAAAACATTAGTTGAAATAGATAATCTTACTGCACGTTTAGGCTACTACGCAACCAAAACAGATAATCTTACCATACCTTCAGGGGTGGATCTACCTTGTTAGAAGGGTAACCTCTGTTACCCCTTAATCTCTGGTAGTAGTGTAAATTTTGGCAAAATTTGACGTTTTTTCGATTTCGTTAATTTTTTTAAACGTTGCCCCTATGATAATTTTCTAGATCCGCCGCTGTACACGTTTAGGCTACGCAACCATAAGAGAATTTTTCTTGTATGTGCATCGGATTTATTGTAAAAACATGTTTGGAAGCGTCGGGTACACGCTAACATGCTACTTCAAGCAAACATGAAATATGCATCAAATACAAACCTTATCTAGAGTGTAGAGTCCTAGAGTCAGGTAATGTCCACCCGTCAACTTCTCAAAATGATAAAGAAGTATGTATGTAAAAAGAAATATTTCCATGGTTGAACAATTAAATTCCTCTATCAAACACGATTGACACCCTTAAAACTTAGATATTAGTTTAGCAAAAAAAATCACTACCTTCACACTTGGTTTAACTCCACTACGTTTGTAAAACTACATTTTATACTTTCATTCTTAGTATTTATATCATCAAATCGGAGGGATTGTGTACATGTCTCAACTTTACAACGCATATATTTGATAATGGAAACGTCTAAATCTTACCTAGGGTTAGTTTGATATACTGGGTGTTTGTTCATCTGTGTACAACATTTAGTAAAATCGACGTTTGAATTGACTTTCTCAACAAGTCAACAGAGTTGGTCATATATTTTCTACATCTATTGTTTATCTAAAGATTTTATTCAGAAGTTAGAAGGCTTGAACACATAAACTATACTAGCCTAAGAAAGGTTTTCATGGTATATCATCATCGATTTCTTAAGCTTAAAGAATAAATGAAGAAAGGCAATCCAAGTCATATTAAAAAGAAAAGAAAAGTATATAAAGGCCCACTCTACAACACCTACCATCCACTAAATTGTTAGATCTACATGTATGTCAAATGGGGCCTATACATGTGAAAAACATTAGACTATGTGTGATGAAAGCACAAAGCACGTGGTGTGAAACTTGCCACGTAAGTTGTCGGGCGTGAAATACCACCCCATCTGCTGTGAAAGGGGCATGGATGGATGTGTGTGTATGTGTTTTAAAATATAAAAACCAAAATGCCTCTAAAATTAACAAACCAACTTCACGATGCTAAAGGAAGGACCATCTCTAAAAGACGATGTTATTAGAGGCTGAATCCGTAAAAGGAATTGAATTAGTAATAAAATTCGTAATTTGTCCAAAGCATACGGAATAATGTAATTTACTCTTATTTTAAGACAAAAGTTAACCCACTCTCTATTAGTAAAATTTACTTAGAAAACGCAATATTCTTTGTTAACCAAAATTGAAGTACATAAAATAATATGAATGTTTAATGAAACCCCGTGTGACTTTTCTTGGACTAGGGAGCTCTCCTTAGGTTAAAATTGTTTGACTAATGACTAGTCATCGTAATATCGACTTATATATATTCAATAAACAATCAATTTTCTATTATTATGATATTGTATTCACTAGACGATAGATTATTTTATACGGAAAGAAAGAAAAAAAATCGACCGCTCATTAATGCGGCAGATGAGTACAAGTTTGCGTCACTATCATTTGGAGAGAGAGAAACATTGAAACATTATTAGTTTCGTCTGTGTTTGAAGTAAGGTTCAAATCGTAATTAAGTAAGGCTACTCGGTTTGGGGTTGTTCTAGCCACGTTCAGGCCTGGTGATGCCTCAAACACAATTTCCACCGGGCCAGGCGTCGTCTTCGACGTCCTCCCCCAGACGTTGAGGACGTCCCTCTTTCTTCTTCTCTATACACACACCTATATATATATATATATTGGATAATGTTATATAGAAAATCCTTAAATTTGGGAAAACCTTGCAAACCCAACGCATGGTCCACATTTATCCACGTGTGCATAGAAAAAATCATTTTACCTTTGTAGAGAAGGGCGTAATTGTATTTTTACTTCTAACTTACTTTACCCAAGAAGATTATTTTGCTACCTTTGATTTGACAACCATAATTATACAACTCACTTCCCACTGTACTTTCAAAACCTCCATCTTTATCTTTTACCTTATAATAAAGACATTTTGAGTAGAGTCCATGAACTTTATCTCTGGAACATATATATTCCTTCCACCATTAATGTCCATGGAGACTCCACCAACAACGCATGAGTTAATGTCACCGGATCGTCTGATCCCAAACATGATGAAGCTTGTTCTTGGTGTTATAGAGAGAGAAAACTAATGTTTTGGAGAGAGAAACAACAATTTTCATCTTGTTCATCTCGGGTGTGTTCATGCTTATTTCGAAGCTGATTGTCGGGTGTGTTCATGCTTCATCTCACGTCTTCATCTTCATCTCGGTTGTGCTCATGCTTGTTGAAAGCTGATTTCAAGAGTGAGAAACAACAATCTTCTTCATGTTTATCAAGAACACCAAGAACACACAGAGAGAAGCAAGTTTGAAGATCTTCATCGTGTTCATCGCATGGTTCTAGATCCAGTAAGTGTTTTAGAGAGAGAAAATTGCTGTTTAGAGAGAGAAAGCTGTTGTTTTAGAGAGAGAAACAACAATCTCTTGAGTATTTTATTTTAAAAAATCATTTCACACTTGATGTTTTTTGTTAAAATGGTTGTTAATAGGTTTTTGTGTAATGGCTGTTTTAGAGATGAAACATGATTTTTTTTTGTTAAAATGGTTCTTAAAAGGGGTAAATTTTTATGTAATTTGGAGGTTTTTATTTTTGTGTTAAAGTTGTGCTTGGTTTGGTTGCTTGTTTAGGCTTTTGATCTGAATAGTAACTGTTTTTGTTGGTTTGGTTGCTTTGTTTGGGGCTTTTGATCTGAATGATAACTGTTTTTGTGATGTTATTTAAGAAAAAAAATTATTTTCTGGCTATGAATGTGTTAATATTTATGTCTGGTTAAGGACTTTACGATTATCTTATCTTTTTGTTATTAGGATGGTGATGGATACAAGGGAAATAAGATCCAATTCTCGCTACCGTTGGTTTCGTCAAACGTGGATCATATGCTCAAGGATCATGACCATGTTTATGTTACAGCACAACACAACCAACACGTGTTATAGTTTGAGCTTCTCGGACATGCATGTGTTACATGTGACATGAAATCCATGTACAACGTAACACGTGTTATGTGTGACATGAAAACACATTTTTATAACTTCCCTGGCATACGCATACCCACATGTTTACAAATCGCTTCAAGACCGACCTAAACAATAAAGCAAGAGTAGCCGCTGAAAAGCTAAGGCAGCAAAGGTAGCCCGTTGAAAAGCTAAGGCAGACTGTCAAAGGAACCTCCACTATTTTCTTAGTGCTATGTATTTTCGTTTACTAGCAATATGTAATGTGAGACTCTTATTGTTTTGTCTAGTACATGATGTTAAAACGGTATGGACTTAACACATTTCGTGTTGGAGTCGCCCGTGTTTGTACTTCTGTTGTTACGAAGTTACTATTGGAGTTTATGCATCCATTCTGAAGTCTTAACACACGTTATAATAGAGGCTTAACACACGTTATAGCAGGTATATTCTGTTGTTATTAAGTTACTATTGGAGTTTATGCATCCATTCTGAAAGTCTTAACACACGTTATAATAGAGGCTTGACACACATTATATCAGGTATACGGTTATGGGTATAGTAAACGGCCCACCATTTTTCTTAGTGCTATGTATTTTCGTTTACCAGTAATATGTAATGTGAGACTCTTATTGTTTTGTCTAGTACATGATGTTAAAACGGTATGGACTTAACACATTCTGGAAGTCTTAACACACGTTATAAAAGAGTCTTAACACACGTTATATCAGGCATACTATGTTGTTATTAAGTTACTATTGGAGTTTATGCATCCATTCTGGAAGTCTTAACACACGTTATAATAAAGGCTTAACACATGTTATACATGTCAGGCGCGTAACACATGTTATAGTATGTATATCAAATCATGGTGTTTTGGAAACCACTAGCTTATACATGACACCATATTGGGTTAAACCAAGATTATAACAGAGGCTTAACACATGTTATCCCAGGTATACGTTGTTACAATATTAACTTGTATGTTCCATATTAACTTGTACACGTATTACGATCAGTATATGCACATCCTGGTGTTTTGCAAACCACTTTCATATACATGAATACAAGTCGGGTTATAATGGATGCTTACATGTTATCATATGTATACAAGTGGAGTTACAACAAGATTACGATATTAACTAAGCTCACCATTAAACTCATCGCCCCCGTCGACTGTTTTCACCCTTGTCACATGTTAAGCAATTACATGTTCCGAACAGACAAATTGTAACACATGTTAGATCAGTATATACACATCATGGTGTTTTGTAAACCACTAGCTTATACATGAATACATGTCAGGTTACAAAAAGATTATAACAGAGGCTTAACACATGTTCTATATTCCAAAATGTGCAAAACAAATGACCCGTTTCATATTATATATTCCAAAATTACCGGTACATGTGTTACCATAAATGGCTCGTTTCATATTACACGTTACATACTAACTTGTAGATTTATTACTTGTACGAGTTTTACGCTCAGTATCCACATTATCGGATATTTTAAATATCAACAAAAATAAAATAGATATTACTTGTTTTTTTTATTAACAAAAGGTTAACACACGTTATACATCATTCTAACAGGGGCTCAACACATGTTATACACGAAAACATGTCAGGTTACATCATGGTGTTCTGTTATAGCATGAACCACTAACACATGTTATAAATGAACGAAGAGTTCTTTCCCAAAGGATGTGACTTATTCAATGTCCCCGCATTAACGTCGCCTACATCCATCCAGCTTGTCAATTGAATATCTTTTATGTATCTGTTTCTGTAAATCAACACACGTTATATATCGTTCTAATAGGTGCTGAACACATGTTATGGGTCTGTTTCTGTAAATCAAGCAACCCAACAAAAAAAACACTTATTGTTCAGATTAAAAGCCCAAACCAGCAACCAAACCAACAAAAAAAACAATTATTGTTAAGATCAAAAGCCCCAAACAAGCAACCAAACCAACAAAAAAAAAACCGTTCAAAATCTAATCCTAAAGTTTTGGATTTATTTAAAATAAATCCAAAAATTAACCATTACTAGAACACTTTCAGCCCACAAAAACATATTAACAACCATTTCAACAAAAAATCAATTGTGAAATGATATTTCAAGAACACTTACCGGATCTAGAATCGTTCGATTAACAGGAAGAAGATCTTCAAACCTTCTTCTCTCACACACACTTGTGCGTGTGTCTTTGTGATAAAGATTATTGTTTCTCTATCTAAAACATCAACTCTCTCTTTCTCTCTCTAAAAACATTCATCGTGCCATCGTTCTCTCTCTAAAACAACAAATTATAGAGACATTCAGACCCTTTATTTGCTTCTAAAGGTTGAAGCTTTTTGTAGAATTAGACGGAGAGGAGAGAGATTGGCGTGGCTACGGTTGTTAGATAAGTTGAAAATTGAGGAGAGAGAGGGCCGGAGAAGAAGCCCGGTGAGTTTCGCCGGATGTGGTGGTTGCTGGTGGTGGTTGTTGTTCATTTCTCCTGATTTTGAAGAGTGTTCATTCTTTGTCTTAAAGATTGGGGTGAAGAAATGGGAAAGAGGAGGAGGTAAGAGAAAGAGAAAGTGGTATGAAGATTTGATGGTTCTGGAAAGTCACTTTCAATGTTCAAAAGCAGAAAAAACATCTTTTTCACTACCCAAATTGCACTTTGGTTGTACTAAAAAGTAATATAAGAATTATTTAAAAACTGATATTTACCTAAAAATAGGAGAACCAGTAATCTACTTAGATGAAACATAATCAATGGTTGCTATTGAGTTTTCAGAATTTTCTTAAAAAGATAGGGTTTTCCACTTAGCCCTTCCCTATATATATTTAGCCACATCCTCTATTTCCTAGGTCCATCTCCTTTAGGCCCATCCTCACACTCATCCTACGTGACGCTGACGTAGAGGGTCATCCTTCAAGGAAGGTCATCACCCATACCGAGTAGCCTTATCACACACCCTTCCCTCCGTCATATCTCACACTCTACCACTTTTTAAGAGTGAACACACACCTCTAAAATATCACACACTCTCTATCACATTTTAGCAGCAAACACCCATCTCTAAAATCTACTCTAATAATTAATCTATTGCTCACTTGGTGAGACTCGGACCCTTAAAGATAAAATCGTTTTAAAAGAGCCTCAAGCTCTCTTATTGAGTATCCTCTTAAGTTCATGTCATTTGTCTTAACTAGATACTACAAGTCAATTAATTTATGTTTTCTTTGATTTTGATTGTTTCAACTTTATCCTTAATAGTTATTGGAACAGCAATTATATTTTCAAATAATTATTACACCGGTAAGCGCAAGTACTAGAGACGTGGAAAGTTTGTCTTTGTATGTCAACTCTACGACAAAAACAATATGGTGACGATTTGGAAATTAAAGGTTTAGTGAAATGATTTTGTATTTAAGTCCAAGAAAACGTTGGTTACAATGTTATACGTTATAACTGACATTTACAATTCGTGACTTTTATACTAAAATATACATAATATAGTTACGAAAACATTAAAAAGAAAAGCTATTTGTGATTTATACCAATGGTGTAAACGGGCCAAGTCATTAGTTCACTAAAAGTTTGAAATGAGTCGTGAGCTTAAAGGCGCTCAAGGTTTAGCTCAAGACTGGCTACATTGTAGCTCAATTAATAAAACAGGCTCGAGCTCGAGCTTCATATGCCTATCTTGATTATACTTGTTAGTATATAAACCCATTATTATATTAGTATAATAATTTTTATTTTACACTATAATTAATAACTAATATGATGATTATATTAAACTAAATAACATATACTTTGTTATATAAAATAATATACATGTATCTGAATAAGAATGTTACAAAACAAATATTTTTCTTGAACAACGTACGGTTAGAATGTCACTAACCGGGTTAGTAGTTAGTATGTTAGTATCACCAATTTAATATTAAAATCATCTTGTCTAGATTTGAACCCAAGATCTCCAAAAGAAGCAAAGTTTCTCATCCAAAAGAAGCAAAGATTCTCATCTCTCCCTTAACCACTAGGCCAAGAGATCTTTGATAAAAATATCTAATAACCATGTAAAACTCAAACTAAATTTAAGCTCATTTAGTGAATGAATTCAAGGTTTAAGTTTGCATCATACGGCAGAACTAGCATACATTAATATAACTAAAATATTTTTGATGTAATATGATATGTATAAAACTATATAATAAACAAACACACACTCTCTCCCTCCCTCTCTCTCTCTCTCTATATATATATAGTGAAAGTATATCGTACAATATGTCTTAACGTACATTGGTACGTTGGGTGAATTCGCACGTTATAATGATGAATTCGCATGGATAAAAACGAATTCACACCTATATTTCGCATGGGGGTGTTAAAAATGATGAATTCGCATGGATAAAAAATGAATTCGCATGTTGAAAAAAACCAGCGTACGTAATGTACGTTAAGCACAATTGTACGTTAACCAACCCTTATATATATATATATATATATATATTATATATATATATATATTGAAAATATAGTTAAATATTTACACCTATTCATGAGTTATTATGTAATAAGATTACAATTAATATACCCTAAGATGGCAAAAAACCTAAGTTCGGCGCGTATACCTAAAACCCAATACATATGGGACAGGTATATCTGAAGCCCGACGAGTATGGGTATGAGATTAGTTTTAAACGTTTTCACGGGTATGGGACATATATGAGTTTAGGTAATACCTGACCCGATCACTCGAAACCACATACTTGTTTACCTGAACTATATACCCGATCATACACTCGGAGTTCTTTTATTTATATTTTTATTTTCTTTTAATCTTTATCTATTGGTGATTTATTTTAATAGGTTCATTATGTGTAAAAACAAATTCTTTTGAAATATGTATTTTATAATGCCATTTATATTTTGCATGTTATGAAATATATAAATAAAACTATATAAAAGTTATAATGTTATTATTCATTATAAAACTTATCTTTATGCAATATATTTTTTTAACTTATAATAGTTGTTATATGAATAAAAATATACAACAATTATAATGTAAAAACAATGTATTTGGAAATCATAATCCGTATCTTTTAACAAATTAACAGGTATACCGGATATCCAACGGGTAATAACCGGACACATACCCGACGAGTGTTGGGTCGGGTATGAAACACGATTTACAACCAGGTATGAGTATGAGATTAGCAATACACAACCCGAACCCAAGCCATGGCCATCCATATACCCATGTCGCTCCCCTTGCAAGCTAACGTGGATGTTTGGGACCACAAGGAACACCATGTCGCTGGTGGCGTCCCCGTTCGAGATGAAGGCCTCAAAAATGGTAAAGGTGGGCACCGGTCTTAAGACCATTGAACAATCAATTAATTATGTTTTCTTTCACATTTAATGAATACAATATTCAAACTCCCATAGATATACTACTTTAAACTTTAATATTTATAAAACTTGTTTACAAAATCATGAGAACTAAAAGATTGATTTTTCATAATCATCGAGCAATACCAAAGCACTTTTTTTCCCACAACAATCATAGCAGTTGCAATCCAAATTTATGATCTATCATTTTAACATTTATTATGTAATAATGTTTCCGAGAGATGCGTGAATGAAACATGACTTACCTAAAATGCTTGGTAACGCATTGGAAGTGAAATAATTTGCCGACTGCATAATGAAGTCAACGCATGTGAGGGAACCATCCACACCCAACCGACAACACTAGAAGCAGTGATGTCACTTGATCTATCATTCTAACACTTATTATTCAATATTTCCGATTTCATTAATAATATAAATATAAATTCTTTTGATTAGTTATCGATATTCAACGACATCATAAAAGAAGTAACACTTCTTAATACTCAACCATTTTTGAACAAGAACAAATTTATTCCTAACAAAAACAAGCTAATATTCGAAAAATACATATACCAACACCCTACATATACCACATGAAGTTAAAATAAAGAAAAAGAAAAAAAAGGAGTATATTGAGTTTGGACCATACGTCCTCACACCACATATATAAATGAGTAAACTGCCATTTTAGTCCTTGGGGTTTGGTCAGTTTTGCTACTTTAGTCCAAATTTCAAACATTTTGTCATTTTGGTGCCTGTGGTTTGGTTTTGTTGCCATTTTGATCCAAATTTCAAAATTTGTCAGATTCCCCAACTTAAAACCTAGTTTTTTGTTTTTATCCTCAGGGGTATTTTGGTCATTTTAGATTTATTATATACTACACAAGTGTGACTCTCTCTCATAAACTCTCCCCCTCTGTTTCTCTCTCATAAACACCCCTCTCTCATACCTCCGCCAAACCTCAGCCACCACCACACCTATGTCCACTCCATACCTCCGCCACCACCACACCTCCGCCACCGACCCCCTGCCACCACCACCTGCAAAATCATCTTACCACTCATCACCTAAATCAATCCACCTCCGCCGCCACCGCCACACCTCAGCCACCACCACACCTCCGCCACCGACCCCCTGCCACGAACACCTGCAAAATCATCTTACCACTTTTGTTCTTCACATATCTAAACGGTTTCAAACCTGACGGAATCAAGATCTAAACGACTACCTACAAAATCATCTTATCACTTTCGCAACCTAGATCCGACCTCCACCACACCACCGCTTTCTGGCTTGTTTGGGGCCTACGCAGATTTGGGGTTTCACCAATTTGGGGCGGTTGGCTGGTGACGATGGTCGATTGGCTTGTGGTGATGTTGCTTAGAATCGTTAAGGGTGATGGGTGGTGATTGTTGTGGAGGCTAGGTGTGAGAGAGTTGGAAATGTGGGAATTTCAGGGTTTTTGAGATGTTAAAAAAAAGTTTGAAAGTGAACGACAACCGTGGTGGTGGTTAACTCCGGTGAGGTGGTGGTGGTCCGACGAAAGTGGTAGTGGCGGCTGTGGTGAGGAGGGGGAGGATGTGGCGGTGGTGGAGTTTACGGTGATGAGAGAGAGAGAGAAGAGACAGAGGGGGGAGAATTTATGAGAGAGAGACAGTGTGTAGTATATAATAAATCTAAAATGACTAAAATGCCCCTGAGGATAAAGACAAAAAAACAGGTTTTAAGTTGGGGAATCTGGCGAAATTTGAAATTTAGACCAAAATGTCAACAAAACCAAACCACATGAAACAAAATGACAAAAGATTTGAAATTTGAACTAAAGTGACAAAACTAGCCAAACCTCAGGGACCAAAATGGCAGTTTAGTCTGTATAAATACTTACATACAACACAGTTTCATCTCTCACTCCTCACAAAATCTTTCCACTCTCTCACTATTCAACGAATTATGACTCGTCACTATAGATTCCTCTCCTCCGTCGCTCACTCATCGTCATCATTCGACCAAACGGCGGCACAACCACCAGAAGCCGTCACCGTAGAGTCCGATTTCGTCGTCATCCTCGCCGCTCTCCTCTGCGCTTTAATCTGCATCTTAGGCCTCCTCGCCGTAGCTCGCTGCGCCTGGCTCCGCCGCGGATCCACCTCCACCGTCCGCCGGAACCCTAGCCAACCGGCGGCGAATAAAGGAATGAAGAAGAAAGTAATTGAATCACTACCGAAGTTTGTGTACAATTCAGGTAAGGAAGAAATTGGCGGCAAAAAGTTGTCGTCCGGCGAGTGTGCGATCTGTTTGGCGGAATATTCCGACGGAGATGAGGTCCGTGTTCTGCCGCAGTGTGGACATGGTTTCCATGTCGGATGTATTGATGTGTGGCTGAATTCGCATTCTTCGTGTCCGTCGTGTAGGCAGATGTTGGAGGTGACGAGGTGCCGGAAGTGCGGTGAGTTTCCGAGTGGTGTCGCCGGAGAAAGTTCGACGGAGATGGAACAGAAAGGTGGACGGCATGATAATACGTCTTGTGAGAGTGATTATTTACCGTGATTGTGATAGTTTACCGTTTGGTAAAAAATATGTGGTGTAGAATATTAGAATCTGAAAACTAATTGTTGATAGGGTGTTATTTTTTTCTATCTAATTTCTTTTTAGATTACTTTGAATTAATCTTTCAAGTAAAATTAAGGTTGACAGTTACAATCAAGTTAAAAAGTGGTTGTAAAAGTAAATATTCCTATATACTAAGAGTGGTGGGAGTGGTTAAACACCTAAAATGTTTAAACTTCAAAAAGTCAACCAATAAGAGCGTGTCATGTTAATCCAACTAAAATGTTTAAACTTTTGGTAAAAAATGGTGAGAGTGGTTTTGACACTTGAAAATGACAAACATTTTTTTAAAAGTTTGAGCAGCAACAACAACACACACATGATCAACTTTGCCGCATCGGTGATGGCTTGCCGATTGGGATTGAAACCGATCAGTAAAAGGGAGGTGGGGGCGATGTTGCCGCTCGGCAAATGGGTTTGCCGACCCACTCCCACCGTCCTAATAAACGAAAATCTTTTGGTACACGTGTCACTTTCTCTGGTGTCTCGTCAATTTTAATAATAATATTACACATTAATTTTTTTCATATAAAATATAATATAATATTTAATATAATATTAATTTATATACTTAGAGATAAACGTATAAATTCAAATGTAATTAATAATTATTTATAACTTCCTTTTGGACAAGTGTCATTCTCTGGTAACTTCTTAACTTTATTTTCTTATTTCTCCCTTCTATTAAATAATAATTATATTAAACATTAGTTTAACTTAATTTGTTTCTCTTTTATTTTTATAATCTGAAATTAATTTAATAGTTGATTATAAAAGAAATTCTTATAAAATACAAATTACTTTTTATATCTTATATATTATATCTCAAGTTAATAGATATAAATGAGGTAAAGGGTATATCCCGGTTCTAATAAATGTTAAACTATTATAAAATTTTAATTTGAATATCTAAATATTTAAATGTTGCATAATAATTAAAGAGGTTTTCTTCACATTTAAAGTTATAGTTTTAAATCTTTTAGTTTTTCTTTCTTTTAAACATATATTTTATTTATAATATGATTTTCTTTTAATAATGTAAATATTTTCTATACAATGATTACGTTCGTATTTTATTTTATTAGTACTTATATTAATGTATTTGTTATATCATTAATATACAGAGTATAATTAATGGCAATTTATTTGTTATTAACTTTTTTTTAATTGCTCAAATAACTCAATACATTTCATTTGCATGATTTGAACCCACAACTACTTGGTTTGAAAACACATCACTTAAACACCAGGCTATCTCCTTAAAGATTACAATTTATTTTTGTAAGCACTTACAGTTTTATCATTAATATTTTTATTTTTTTTGGTAATTACTTTATATCCGTATAAAATAATAAGGATTACAGTGACTCAAGACAAAAGTTAAAACTTACAAATTATATTTGGATATTGAAAGTGTAACTTTTCATTTTATTTCATCATTTTATCTAATAAATCATTTTATTGATAAGAATTTTATATATATTTATATTTTATATTTTGTTATATTAACTCGTGTGATACACGAGTTATAAGCTAGTATTTTCTATTTTAAATTGGTTGACTGGCATAATTAAATCTAGAACTATCTACGAGCTTCGAAATGGGTTAGAATTAGAAATGTCAATAAAAAAAATACAACTAGTTTTTTGTCGGATTCAAAGCATGCTATGAGGAATACAAACTTCATTTGGGGGAATAGTGTCAGGCAGCTGGCCTGGCACTACCCTATTAGACCACATAATTTATTATTTTTTATAAACATTTTAAATTTATCTTTTTGCCTCCAGTTTAAAATGACGTTTTTACTCCCTGCTTGAAATAAAATTATGTTTTTGTCCTTAGTTCAAAATTACGATTTCTTCCTCGACTCAAAATTACGATTTGGTCATCAGCTCAAAATTACGTTTTCGCCTCAGCCTGGCACTACCCCATTTGACCACACAGTTTTTTTATTTTTTACATTTTAAACTTATGTTTTTGCCCTAGTTTGAAATTACGTTTTGCCCCCTACTCAATATAAAATTATGCTTTTGTCCCCAGCTCAAACCTAGCATGGCACTACCCCATTGGACCACACAGTTTATTCTTTTTTATACGAGTTAGTTACTGTTTTTGTCCCTGTGGTTTGTAAAAATCACTATTTCAGTCCATTAGTTTAAAAATTGCGATTTCAGTCCCTGTGGTTTCACTTTCGTAACCATTTCAGTCCACCTCGCAACCATTTCAGTCCCTGTACTTACAGAATAAATGGATTGAAGTGGTTTCGAAAGTGAAACCACAGGGACTGAAATGGTTACGACAGTGAAACCATAGGGACTGAAATAGCAATTTTTAAACTAATGGACTGAAATAGTGATTTTTGACAAACCATAGGGACGAAAACAGTAATTAACTCTTTTTATACACTTTAAACTTACCTTTTTGGCCCCAGTATAAAATGACGTTTTTACCCCCTGCTCAAAATAAAATTATGCTTTTGTCTTCAGTTCAAAATTACAATTTTGCCCTCGACTAATTACGATTTGGCCATCAGCTCAAAATTACGTTTTCGCCCAGCCTGGCACTACCCCATTGGACCACACAGTTTATTATTTTTTACACTTTAAACTTACGTTTTCGCCCCCAGTTTGAAATTACATTTTTGCCCCCTGCTCAAAATAAAATTATGCTTTTGTCCTAGCTCAAAATTATGATTTTGCCCTCGATTCAAATTACGATTTCGCCCTCAGCTCAAGATTACGTTTTCGCCCCAGTTTAAAAGAAAAATATGTTTTCCCTCCCAGCTTAAAATTACGATTTTTCCCTCTCTTCAAAAATAGATTTTCCCCCGTTTAAAAAATTATGATTTCGCCCTCTGTTCAAAATACGTTTTTTCCCGGTTCAAAATAAAATTATGCTTTTGGCTCCAACTTAAAAATACGATTTTGCTCTCGGTTCAAAATAAAATTATGGTTTTGCCTTCAGCATAAAATTACGATTGTGCCTTTAGTTTAAATTTATATTACTGTGTTACCCCACTTTCAAAATTACGAATTTGCCTCTGCGCAAATTTACAATTTTGCCCATGTTCTAATTTACAGTACTGCCATCACTTTAGCTTTTGGCAAATTACGATTTTACCCCAGTTAAAAATAAAACTTTCCCTTAGTTAAAAATAACAGTATTACCATTGTTGTACCAAAAATATAAAAATGTTTTGTTTTAATTGGTTGATTCCATTTAATTGTTTTCGTGTCAAGGAATTGCCTAACACTCGCTCATTATTCGGCAATCGCCCCGCAATGCGGACGGGGCATCAACTAGTTATATATATAATTTATGAAATTTTTGGTCATTATATGGCTTTTGTCATTTTGTGATTTTTGTCCTTTTATGTATTATTTTCTTTTTTTCTAATTTTTGTTTTTGTTTTTCTTATTTAAGTTTCAATCGAATATTATGTTGTACATGTAACAAAACGAACGGTCTAATACTGAAAGGACAACGTCAGTACCGAAACTGATATTCGTTTTTATTGTTTCGATCGATGTGAACACATCTCGGTAATGTTTTGGTCGTATCATGATTTTTTTTGTTTCTCTTTCAGTAAGTGTCGGTATCTTAATGAACCGAACCAATATCAAACAAATTCTTGTCATTAACGTTATTTTTACTATTGTGTCTAGGTTTCAATTAAAAATTGAGTCGCCCCATCGCAAAATGCGAGTGTAACCACTAATTATCATAATTTAACAGATAAAAGGGCTAGTCACAAATAGATGTTATGAAAACATGCTATTTTCAATTATTTTTTAAAGGCTTAGCTCACACACTTTCTATACTTGGTTTTAAATTTGCACAAATATTTACTATAAGACTAAAACCTTTAATTACTCAGGAAGGAAATTATTTACTACACATTTTGATACCTCTTAACTAGAGTCCCTTTGGTGAATCAATTGAAGTCATAAATACTTTATTTGTTTTCTAAAATGATTAATAACCTATTTATTTTACTTGACTAGAGTCGCTTTGTTGAATCAATTAAAGTCATAAATACTTTATTTGTATTATTCAATTATTAATAAACTATTTATTTTAGTTATTCGTATTATTCAATTATTAATAAACTCTTTATTTTAGTTATAATTCTACCTTTTATGAGTTGAGTTAAATAGATTGATTACACTTTTAACTCATTACTAAAAATTATTGTTAACATTGTTGGAGGCCCCCAATTGAATCGGAAGCTTAGGACCTCTCATAATCCAATTATTATAAACACTACGTAAATTATCAAAGTTATGATTTCTAATTAGACACTTTTAATCTATCATAGTTACACCCTCCTAATTTAGAATAGTTAAGACACTCCAACTTCACCACCGAAAAAAAAAACACAGGTCCATACAGGATTCAAGCACAAGTCCACACGTTTAGAGAACATGGCATTATCTACGAGACCACTTTCATTGTTTGTGTTATAATTTGTTTCGAAATCTATGCTAGCCGAAAAAACAAAAGAAAAAGGTTACTTTGGTGGATGCCACGATTGGCGGCCGGTTTCCTCCACCAATTACCAGCCAGAACTATTCCCGTCCATATGGTTTAAATAGAGTTAATTTCTCGGATGGTCTCTGTGGTTTACGTTTTTTCACGTTTAGTCCCCACCTTTTGGAAATAGCAGGTATGCTCCATGTGATTTGTTATTTTGTTACTCGGATAGTCCCCTGAGTAAATGTCAGTTAGTTCGGAAATAGCAGGTATGCTCCCTATGGTTTGTTATGTTGTTACTCGAATAGTCCCCAGACATTTACTCAGGGGACTATCCGAGTAACAAAATAACAAACCATAGGGAGTATACTTGCTATTTCCAAAATGTGGGGACTAAACGTGAAAAGACGTGAAACCACAGGAACCATCCGGGCAATTAACTCGTTTAAATATATAGGTAATTCATCCACTAATATTGTCCAGAACTATTCCCGTCAATATGGTTTAAATATATAGGTAAAGGTAATATCTGGTATATCCGAGTTTGGGGTTGGGTTTGTCACACCCCAACCGATGGCGGAAACATCGGGGTTAGTGGCACAAGGCGACTAGATTGTCTCACGAGAAATTCCGTAACAATTATCCAACAACATTACTTAACGTTTAACATCCCATACTATTAAACATAATATTTCATACAACCATTACAGAAATTCTGATTTTCTCAGAAAAACAACATGGTTCAATATCCCATAGATTTTTATTACAACCGTTCTAAACAAGATAAGCAAAATACTAAATAAAACTACACCGAAGCAATCCAAGCTAAATCCTCAACTTGTTACATACGTTAAAATACAAGTCAATACAATTAAGTAGATGTGAGCATAAGAGTTTGAATAATACTAGCATAGTCGAGAAAGCGTTTGCGAAACAATCTAATTACATATCATGATACACCAAAACACTTAACATAACATAGGCTTATTTCTCACGCTAACTACCGTGAAAAGGCTTGCGCGACCATCCTAACTAGACCCCGTCGGGTGTTAGCCAAACTATAGTACCATACTAGCTAAGGAGGCAAGTTAACGAAAATAAGTCTTAGTCACATGTTTCTAGTATCATGTATCGAGCATATACAATGAGATTATTTTCGTGTGATAAACAGTTTTGATTTGTGAAGTGATTTTGATATAGGAACGTATGTAACACCCAAAAAGTGCACTAAAGCGAAAATGGGTCAAGTATACTCACTGTGGGTGCGTTTTGGTAAGACTTAAGATTCTGAGGAGAGTTGGGGAGTACGCCGGATCAGCCTGTAAACGAACAGAAGTGCATCAGTCTTCTGAAAAGCCGAAACGGTGAAGTTTGAGTTGAGCAGTAGGCAAGTTCAGGCGAACTTGTATGTAAACATACAAGTTCGAGCGAACTTGTAAGGTTTTGATGTGTTTAGAGCCAAGTTCGGTCGAACTTGGTAAGTTTCATAGGAAACTTGTCAAGTTCGGACGAACTTGCAAGAATTTCTTACTGAAATGACAAGTTCGGGCTAATTTGTATAGTTTCCTAAGAAACTAGACAAGTTCGGTCGAACTTGTGAAGAGTTTGGTGAAAATAGCCCAAGTTCGGTCGAACTTGACCCAATATGGGTACAAGTTCGGTCGAAGTTGACATGGTGAGCTGGTGATTCTTGAGCGAACTTGATGTTTTCGGGTCCAAAATCTTGTGTTTTCGCATCGTTTGCTGAGTAAATCGAGTGTTCATCCCTCCAACCCTGTGCTACTGAGCAAACTTAGGTCGGAGAGGTCTTTTAGAGCGGTTTTAGCCGTTTTACAAAACTGTGGGCTAATCCGGACAAACTCGGGGTTCGTTCGTGTTAGTCCGGCTTGTGTAAACCAACATAAACGTCCTTGTGCTTCCAGATCTGGGATCTTGAATGACAAATGCTTCGTTTCATATCGGAAATGAACAAAACATCATCAAGAGTCCGTATTTTTGTGTAGAAATCAAGGTTTTTAAAGGTTTTGCTCAGATCCAAGTATGGATATGAGTAATAAACATAAGTTTTATGGAAAAAAGATGAAGATTTTTGTAAACATAAGAGTTTTGATGAAAACGAAGGCTATGCCTTGTGCCAAAATCGTTGTAAACCTTTGTAAATCGTTGATAAACGTTGTTGTAGCTGAAATCAGGTTGATTCTTACTTAGAACACAAAAGTTTCAGGTTTGAGAGCTCTGAGCGAAGTTGCAGCAAGTTCAAATGAGAGAATAGAGCTGAGTATTTATAGGTGAAGGCAAGATTTGAGCTGCTGGAAGTCAAGTTCGGCCGAACTTGTACAAAATGGTACAAGTTCGCGCGAACTTGTTGGAATATGAGAGGAAAAGAGCCAAGTTAGACCGAACTTGACCTCGCTGAGGTGAAGTTCGAGCGAACTTGAGGTTTAGGAAAGATTAACTGGGCCAGTCAAGTTCGGCCGAACTTGGTAACACCAAGTTCGAGCGAACTTGACCCAAAAGTTGGGTTTTCTTCGTTTATTTCGCGTTAAGTGTTCATTTGGCGATTCGGTTAATATTAATTAGTTATATTAAGCGTTTTAGTAAAGCGTTAAGCGTTATACTTGATATAATAGTACGATTTAGCGATTCGAGCGTGTGAGAGCGATGTGGTAGCAAGCGTAATCATAATCACAACACACATAACACATAAATAACATAAAAACCACATAAATAATTGTGATTTGCGATGAGGTAAGCGATGCAATCTGAATAAGCGTTTAGATGCGATACAATATACATAAGCTTAATCTAATTAACATAAACTTTTCTTATAATTCGAATCTCAGAATAAATGAAACTATAAGGATAAATATAACAACAAGAAAATTGGAGTTGTTACAAAGTTATTCTACAAAGACTTCTAATTGTAAGAAGTGTAAGAAGCCACCAGAGAGTAACAAGTGTCCTATGAGGATTCAAGTGGGAAGGGTAATTTTGTCTACAAGAGGAGAGAGAATATGCACATGCAAGTCACATGCTATTTCCCCCCCAATTTTTAAATGTTCGTAACTTTTTTATACATCATTTGTTTAAAAAAAAATTATACCTTCAAACGTTTTTTTTATCTTTAATATGAGTACCATATTGTTATATTTTAAAAAAAAAATCAAAAACCGAGTTGTATGACACAATGGACATGACGTAAAACACAATGTAAAGTAGAGTAAAAACACAATCAATGACAACAGATAAAGACACAATAGACAACATATTAAAACACAATGACCATGACCTTGACGTATTAACACAATAGCCATAATGTATAACACAATAAGTATCAAACTAAATAAAATCACAATTGATGACAACAGATAAAAGACACAATTGATAACAGATAAAAGACACAATGACGAGCATATAAAGACACAATGGAAAACAAACTAAAAACACAATACACAACAAACTAAAACACAATTAACAAGAAACTAAAACACAATTGATAACAAATTAAATACAATGGAAATCAAACTAAAAAACACAATACACAACAAACTAAAACACAACTAACAAGAAACTAAAACACAATGGATAACAAATTAAACACAATGAGCTGAACAAATAACGCAATTTATGGAAAACCCAGATATAACATCATCTTCATTGTGTCATAAATTGTGTTATAGGTTCTTATAAAACATACACATGCAAAAACCCGAAAACATAAACCTCCCACTCCCACCCCAACCCCCGCCCCCACCCCAACCCAACCCAAAAACCTAAACCCCCCACCACCCCCCCCCACAAAAAACTATACCTCACCAAAAGACCCCCCAAAACCTAAAAAAACCTAACCAACACCCCCCCCCAAAATTTTTTTTTTAAAAAAAACCTAACACCCTCAACCAAAGCTAAAATGCTAAATGCTAAAAACTAAACTCCCCAAAAACCTAAACACCTCCTCAACCCCCCCCCCTCCACCCACCCCTCAAAAACCTAACACCCCCACCCACCCCACCCTAAGACCCAGTTAAAAGACACAATGACATGAACCTTTAACACAATACAAAAAAAAACCCAGTAAAAATGAAAATTTTTATTTTATTTTTATATGAGAATATGATGCTCATATTAAAGATTAAAAAACGCTCCTTATTATGGTGAAGTTTTTTTTTAAAAATGTCGTATGAAAAAGTTATTGACGTTTTAAATCGATGGGGGAATTGGCATGTGTCTTGCATGTGGAGAGAGAAAATCAATAAATATGAGATTCCTTTTATGCTCTTTCATTCTTTTTTTCCTTGAGATCAATCTCAACTCTCCAAATCTAAGATCAATGGACCATAATCTTTTTTACCTTTTTTACAATAAGAGTCATTTGTTTTTGATCCTTTCCATCCGAGTTTGTACCTACAATAAATAAATAAATACTAAAAAAGTTATAGCTGCTAATAAATTATCTTTATTTGTACGTGAAAAAGTATATATTGAGGTAAGTGTGAAAAACATAAATGAAATAGTAGTAACTAGTGAGCCTTGAGATAGAGACAAATATGAAAACCTCCTACCCACCAACTTAATCATTAACTTCCAAATAATTATTAGATAACTATTTCAATAAAAACAAATTATCGAATACAAGTGAGGTGTTTTGACGTGTGTTTTCAAACAAATTGTTGCCCCTCAATGTACAACCAGTTAATGGCTAGTTGTACATTGTTACAAATTCATATATATATATATATTAATTTATAAGATTTTGAAGGATAGTGTACAGTTTTGTTTTTTATGGTTTTTTTTTTAGAACTTTAGGGTTTTTTAATTTATTTTTTTTATAAGTTTGATTTTTATTTTTATAAATTTTGTCACAGAAAGTTAAATAAGCTTAGATTTTTATTAGTTTTTGTTGTACACTTTTTCCAGTATTGGCCGTCGTTCGGTTGCTATCTAGCACGATGTTGGTAGTTTTTACGTCACGTATGTCACTTGCCGTTAAAAAATCGTGTTTCGTATTATGTTTTTTCCCCTTTTTTATCGTAGTTCAGTTGTTACTTAGCACGATTTACATCTCCAGCCCGACAACGCTGGCAACACAGTTTTACGCCCCATGCCCCGCAACGCGGGGGCTTAAGGCTAGTTCATAATATATAATGTATAATTGTTGCCCCTTGAAAAATACGTACAAGTTGTTCATTTTTTTTCTGTCATGATATTTTTTTTGGATTTAACAAGGTGCAATAATCATTTTAAATATAGTTTAAAACATGGTATATGAAATATTTGTGGAGTCGCAATCTATTTTATACGAGCACTGATAAAAATACATCACCCATGTTAGTGCAACTGGGCCATATGGCAAGACAAAGAAAAGTCATACAAGTCATATGTTTTGTCAGTGGTCACATCATTAATCTGTATTAGTCAAAATATCATACAAGCCATATGATTGTCTATGATACAAGACATATGACCATTTGCGTCGTGTCATACGGCTTATGTGACTCTTTACTCCATTTCATATGAATTATTTGGACCATCCGACCCATATGACACATTCGTGATGCATGAATAGTGTGTCAGTAATGTTTATTAAACTACAACATCCACAATTTGGATTTAGTATTAAAACTGTTTTGATTGCATGAACCACTTTTGAACAATAAAATGTTTCTGCACACACAAAAATAGTGAGACTAGAAAGAACACTAAAAAGATAATCCCTAATTCCATATTTGAGTTCATGTAAGACACTTATTATATAAATCGAGTTTTTATGATAATTTCACATAAACAAGAATATATATGCGATTACATGTCCATACTATGATCTGAGTTTCTTTAAAACTTCATAAAAATTTTAAACAAGAGTAAATTGCACAAAACATTCTTTATGTTTCTTCAAACTTGCAGGTTCCAGACTTAATGTTTAAAAGTTGCTAAAAAACAGCCTTTAAGTTTATTTTTGTTGCGGGTTCAATCCTTTACAGCTAACCACGTTATTTTCTTCAGTTAAGTTCCCTCACATGCATAACATGTGAGGGTATACGTCATTTTGGTTGATCTTCCACCCACTTCAATTATAAAAAAAAGAATATTTAAGTTTTAACCTTTAACAAAGTTTGGTAAAACGTACGCGACTACAAAGGAGCACGATTACCATTTGATAGTGTTTAAGTCTAACTTGCGGCGTCTTAAGCATCACCAGTTGCTGGATCCGACTACTGAACACGGTGTTACGAAGTTCTCTGATTTGACGGCATCAGAGTTCCGTGAGAGGTATCTAGGGTTGAAGAGTCGTTTGTCGTTTCCGTCTGATGCGAATAAGGCGCCGATTCTTCCAACTGATAATAATTCTGAAGAGTTTGATTGGCATGATCAAAATCTGTGTTAATCTTTACAGCTTAGTGGGCTAGCTTAACAAGATTCCTATCTTAATTCCGGGTTCGCCGAAATCCGGCGAGGTCGCCGGAGAAGAAGACCGGAAAAGAGGGTGTTTGGTTTTTAAAAGTTTGGTTTTATTGCGTCCCTGCGGTTAGAATTTTTTAAAATAGGTTAAACCTTAAATATTCTTTTTTCTTATAATTGACGTGGGTGGAAGATCAACCAAAATGACGTATACCCTCACATGTTATGCATGTGAGGGAACTTAACTGAAGAAAATAACGTGGTTAGCTGTAAAGGATTGAACCCGCAACAAAAATAAACTTAAAGGCTGCTTTTAGCAACTTTTAAACATTAAGGATGAAGCCTGCAAGTTTGAGTAAACATAAAGGATGTTTTGTACAATTCTTTTAAACAATTCAATATATTTTCGCTGTTTAGTTTTGTAATGACTAAACAAATTGCAGAAGCTTGATCTTTGATCGTGTTCGGTTCTTCGTTGAACTTGATCGTCCTCCGGTGCTTCAATCCATTTCCTATATTTCATAAATTATGAAATATGTTAGTGTTAGAAAGTTTATAACGTAACTAATCGAACCCGAAAGCTCAAATAACACTAAACAACATTTTGGCATTTTACCCACCGTAAGCTATGACTAGCAAGACATAATCTTAGTTGTATTGAAAACCCACATCTTTGTATCAACACATACCATTGATTTACATTCGATATATTACAATCAGTGTTTACTCTTGCATATAGCAGTTTAATATTTGCATATACATACTTTTATATTCAGATTTGCATACAGCAGCTCATTATTTGCATATACATACTTTTATATGCAATTTTGCGTACTGCAGCTCAATATTTGCATATACATACTTTTATATTTAGATATGCATACAACAACTCATTATTTGCATATACATACTTATATATGCACTTTTGCATACTGCAGCTCAATATTTACATATACATACTTTTATATTCAGATTTACATACATCAGCTCATTATTTGCATATAAATACTTTTATATGCAATTTTGCATACTGCAGCTCAATTTTTGCATATACATACTTTTATATTTAGATATGCATACAGCAGCTCATTATTTGCATATACATACTTTTATATTTAGATATGCATACAGCAGCTCATTATTTGCATATACATACTTATTTATGCAATTTTGCATACTGCAACTCAATATTTGCATATACATACTTTTATATTTAGATATGCATACAGCAGCTCATTATTTGCATATACATACTTATATATGCAATTTTAAATAATACTGCTTCTCAATATTTGCATATACATACTTTTATATTTAGATATGCATAGCTACGGCTACCTGCCGTAACTTACGGCAGGTCATGTCTGATTCGACCAGCAGCCGTCTACCCAAAGCTACGGTAGGTTACCGTAGGTTACGGTAGGCTGCTGCAGCCCTTTTTTAAGTTTGCCGTTTTTTGCTACGAAAACTTCCATAATTTATTCAATTTTTATCCGTTTCAATCGAAACTTTGTTTCTAAATGTCTGTAACATGTTTACCTACATATTTAACCAGAAATCCCAAACTCGGATTCATAATTTTTATGAATTACGCAACCTTTACCCGGTTTATACGTATATTCATTTTGACCCGTTATGGACTTCAAGCACTTAAGTTTAAATCGTTCATAATATTTCCACACATTTCATTTCACATTAAAAACTATCATTTATCTATTATCCCGAGTTTGTTTATGATGGGTGGGTTCTCATAGGATAACCATCATATTCCGAATTTATCACCATGTTTGGCTGTTTACGATAATGACCCTTTAGGAGACATTAAACCAAAAGATTTGTGCTTTTCACTTTTACACTAGCGAAATGGGTCCACTAAATTATAAAACTTATTTTTAAACTACTCTTGAGGGTTGTTTACTTGTTTTTATCATTTGGGGCCATTTTGGTCAACTTTAGCCCCTTTTTACGACGAAGGACTGTTAATCACATATTTTTGACCGAATGTGCTCATTTTAACCACTTTAGCCCCTTTTTACGACGAAGGACTGTTAATCACATATTTTTGACCGAATGTGCTCATTTTAACCAGTAGTTCATACATATGAGTTAGTATGGTGTTTATAAACACTCATATATCATCAATTTCATCATATAATCAAAAACCCACTTCATATCATATATGAACACTTATTCAAATCATAAAATTGTTCATGTATTTCATCTATACAACATCATCATATTATCAAAATATTGAACTAAAGGTTACTACCTTCAAGTTCATCCACATATTTATCATTACCAAAACACAAATTACCACATACCTTATGATCTCTAAGCTTAGATGATCACAAATCTATGTTCATGCATATGATTTAGCCCTAATTCACCCTTCAATTTGATGATTTTTGTGGATTAGGTCAAGATGGGTTTCCCCCCTCTTTCTCTGCTCTGCTCTGTACGAAACACACACACACACACTTAGTGTGTGTTGTGTTTTATTATTCTTTTTTTTATTAAATCCAAGTTCTAGGTTTTCCCCTTTTGGTATCTCAAGTTTACATATATTTTTTTTATTAGATAGGGCTATTACCCATTGTTTTATTAACTATATACAAGTTACTAACTAGGTTAATTTGTTCCTAGTTATTTTGTTTACGGTTTCACTTTTACCGCTAACGGTACTTTACTCGTTATTTAATATTAACGTGGTTCGATTACCGAACCCGTTTTTAGGGTGTTACAGTTCATCAAACAAACAATACCAGCCCACTGTCTAATTCTTTAAGCTTATGGAGCAAAAATGAAAGGATTTTAGAAATTAAAACCTAAAATTACTTATTCTGAATGAAAGAAATCTTTGTGCAAAGTGCCAATCCAACTTTGAAAATAAATAAAAAACATTTATAAATTTATATCCGAATCCAATTATTTACTATATTTTTTACTATGTTTCAAACTAAACATAGTGCTCATACAATACACACACACACTACTATTTCAGTTTTCGGACATCGAATAATCCGATTATCCAAAATTTTTAGAAATCCATATCCGAATCCGACAATTTAGATTATCCAATTTTTAGATTTCCAAAATTTCGAATATTTCGGGTACGAATTTTTGGAGATTTCATGTTCAGTTTCGGATCCAATTTTTTTTACCACCCCTAGTATCTATCATGTTTCACACGCTACTGACATACATGATAATCGGAAGATGCCCATCTCGACTCTACTTAAACAAACATAATATCATCTATAATCTATATACTCTTCTAAACCTCGAATGCTATCTATTTAACAAAAAAGCCTTAATTATTTTGATGGACTAGTAGAGTAATTATGATACACTTGTAGAGTAATTTTAAATTTTATGTTGTTTGATAAACTTTTAGAGTAAATGCGTCTATTATATATTTGTGAATTGGTAGAGTAATTATAATACATTTGTATAGTAATTTTGAATTGTATGTTGTTTGATGAACTTGTAGAGTATTGTGTATGTAATGTTATTTTGTTGAACTAGTAGAGTATTTATGATACATTTGTTCATTAATTTTGAATGACTAGTTGTTTAATGCACTTGTAGATTAATTTTGAATAATATCTTGTAGTAGCGTATTAATGATAAACTAATATAGTAACTATGATGCACCCGTAGAGTAATTTTGAAGGACTAGTTGGTTGATGCACTTGTAGAGTAATTTTGAATGATATCTTGTAGTAGTGTATTAATGATGAACTGGTAGAGTAATTATGATGCCCTTGTAAAGTAATTTTGAATTGTATGTTGTTTGATGAACTTATAGAGTAATTATGTTATTTTGATGAACTAGTAGAGTAATTATGATACACTTATAGAGTAATTTTAAATTGTATATTGTTTGATGCATTTGTAGAGTAATTTTGATAATTACTCTACTAATAGAATAATTACGAAAATATCATCGTCCCTTTTAGTTTTTCAGGTCATTCATACGTTTTGTACGATAACTGTATTTATACGGGATATTTACTCTAGTTGGTTAATATGACAATCTATGATTATCCTGAAAACAAAATATAGAAAGAAAGAAAAAAAATTAGTGTAACATCATCCATATTTATGGAGTTTGCTTGGTTAACAGTAAAATTTGAATTTAGGGTCAGACAAGACTGATATTAACTATAATACAATTAGGAAAGATTGTGAATAACATTTTATTTTTTGATTTTTTTTTGGTTTTTTTGTTTTTCTTTTGTATCTTTTATATTTTTACCGTTCAACTTTTAGTATTGACACTCATAATCCTTTAACCTTGAAAAGACTTTGTAATCAAGTTTTACGTGTTTATATTTATGTACGAGTCATATAATTTTTTGTGTTTTTTATACTTTTACCGCTCAACTTTTAGTATTGACACTCATAATCCTTTTACATTGAAAAGACTTTGAAATCGAGTTTTACGTGTTTATATTTATGTACGAGTCAGTATAAATTCAAGTTAATTTACCTTTTGAGCATATTTCTTTCCGTTGCCATACTAGACCAAAATATATCGACCAGAACCAACTGTGTAGCGCGGGTAATCTTACTAGTTGTTTAACAAGTTAGAAGATTAATTTATATAGAAAACAAATAGATATTGAAAAACTTTTGTAAAAAGTATGCAGAACTTTTCAATAAATATCTTTAAGAAATATCTCGTATAAATCTTTTCAATAAATATCTTTAAGAAATATCTCGCATAAATCCTAAATTTTAACAATAAATAACTTTAAAAAATATCTCGTATAACTCTTAAATTTAACAATATCTAGTGCAACTTAGGCAAAAAGTTATGATGATTCAAAAAGGCCACAATCCTTGTAACATCTTTAACTGCATGTGCACAATCTCATTATTCATTTTCATAAGATTTTATTTCCAAATAGATGACAAGGCTATGGACCCACTTTTAGAAAGCTAGATATTCTTAAATATAATGCATACCGCAAGCTTTAATCTTGGAATTCTCTTTCTAACTTGAACCCAAAAGATTAGATTCTCAAATTTCCATGAATTTGCCCATTTCCACTTCAAATGTATATTTGGTTGGTCATATTTTACACATGCTATTTCATTTTTGTTATAGAAAACATTTTAATACTTTTGTAAAGCTATAAACAAAACAGTATTGAATCTTAGACTTCAATCGTTAAGACTGCGAGGTACACGTAGGCGCCACGTAGGAGAATGGACTCCATAGCCGCTTCTTAATAGGTAGCATGGTATGAGATAGAGCCTTGTCTTTCTCATTCTCTACAATGATGAATAATTTAGAATTATTGATGTAATAAAGTTGATACAAACGTTGTCATAGAAAAAAGTATGTATATACTCCGGATATAATCCTATCTTTGAAGAACAATTACACTTTACATATTTTCATAACTTGTCAAAAGTTATAACTAAATGTGATATATATTGACATACAATTTACCTTATGTTGCTTTCAGATAGAGTTCAGCGGTTAACTGGCCTGCTCTATATATTGGAGCCACATGTTTGATTCCCGTTTGAGCCATTTCCAATGGACATCTGGGTGAATGGATGAATCGAGTCTTTAATCACTGGTTCGAACCTGACGGGGGCGAGGGTTTACAGATTCCATCATGTTCCCGTGCATTAGGGGGTATGGTCTCATGGTGGTTGAGGAGTCGACCTTGGCATAGCCACGAGCAGGCTGGGTTTACACGTGAGATCCTTTGACGTTAAAATAATTAAAAATCTTTATGAAAATTAAAGGATTGTAAAGTTGTTTAAATTTGTGTACACTTTATAGATTAGCTTTGTTTGCTACGTTGTTTAACATTACCCGTCCGACAGGTATTAAACTAGTTAAGAATGGATGTTTTTAAATTACAAAGCAAGTATTTTTTAGATTTATGATTTATAGTTTATTTATGTTTGTTAGTTATCGTAAATTTAAATTGTTATTTTCTATGCATAAAAAAATATGTTAGTTGTGTATCATTGAAAAATCATTCAATACAACCTAACAAGAGATGTACCAAATTAGTAGGCATGTGTTTCACCCTTTTACGCTAGAAGATAATCAAACTATTTTCTTTACCAAACACTAAACACTGCCATAATAGATAAATTTTAGGTATAAAGAAAGCTAGTGACTAATTACTTCAATTATTGTTAAAAAGTGAAGCGTAATGTGATGTAATTTGCATTGATATGGACCTGCTTTTTGTCAAGCACTAAATAAAAGTAATAACGCTTCGATACCCTTTTATTAGGACGGTCGGGTCAGATTGAACATCTATCAATTTTTTCTTTTGTTGAACTTTTTAAATGTCTAATGTATTCAATTATGACAAAATTAGCATTACTAAAATAACATAACAGTTCGTGTAATATAAAAACTTGAAGGGGTTGTAAGAACCACTCCAATGGGGCATTCTGGATGGAGATGTGGATCCTATATGACGTTTGGAAACGGTCATTTTCATTGTTTTCTGGAAATTCAGACGAGAGAATAAATGGGGGAGTGCTATCACACACAACATATAGGCATGTATGAAATCTTAAACTTGTTTTTCGAAACGAATGTTTGAAAGTGGACGTAGTATTGGAAAGGAAAAATATGCCTTTGAAATATCAGTAAAAATCTAATGTGACACATTTGAAAGCGGATGCATTGAAGGCAATGGCAGACCCATGATTTTTTTCAATGGGGTCCACTTTCTTCAGTGTTCAGATTTTTCACAAACCATACACTAGAATAAAATAAATCAATTTGAAGATGCCATGAGTATATGAAAATAAATAAATTAGAGAGTATAACCTACTTAACCCCTTGACCCATTTCAGTGTAAGTTAAATAATTTATGATTTAACACGATGTAGGTAAAGTCTTAACCTAAATCAATTGTTGCATCCTAGTAGACAAGTTTTTATACATAGTCAAAGTTTTGTAAAAAATGTTTATGACACGTCGTATCAATTAAAACCGAGAAAACTGATTTATTTATTTATTTTTTGAACGACAAATTTGGATCACCGACGGATCACTAGAGTATCATCCTGCCACCAGCGGAACCACCCGATCATATCCATCTCCACTACGGATAATATTCGGCCCTCAAAAGTCAAACTATGTTCTTCTAGTCTTCGTATATGCAAAGGAAAGTATCAATCAACCTTCTAATGTTTATCGTTTATTTCTTTTATTTTTTCAAGATTCGTTATTTCTTTTCGGATGTCTTTAGTTTTGTAACAAGATCCGTTGGTTTCTTTTCGGATGTCTTTAGTTTTGTAACAATTATCTTTTAAACCTCTCCCCTCTTAATGAATAGACACATAATTTGGTGCACTTAACATAGACATTAAATGTTATGGTCACATACTTGATCTTAACACTCATAAACAAGTGGGATGATGGTTATATGAAAATGACTCCCATGATAAATGTTTTTAAGGAACTTTGGATGATCACTAGAATATTTGATAAGGTCACCAACACATGCTTTCACTTTATTTAATGTAATCAAAGTCCCTTAAGGTGCAACATGCCAACAAAAAGGGGTAATTTTTTTATCATACTTTTAACCAACTTGCTAGGCGAAAAGCCAAAATAATATCATTACCTGAATCCAAGGATTGTGATTTATTTTTTTTTCTTTTAAAAGCATTATTTTGCACTTTAAATCAAATTTGATAATGATGGTTCTGGTTACGGATACGTATATGATCAAACTGTATTAAATAATAGCATTATTAATAAAGTGCTTTTATGGTTATATGTGCTTACATGGTTAACAAAAAGGGATTAAAATCATAAGCGAGTCATAATGGTGTGACACATGCACCGTAAGACGACTGACAAACTCATCAAACAAAAGAGCTAAAATTCTAACGGCGAACATAGGATTGAAACAATATTGTATGGATTAGAAACATGTGTATTAGACACACAATAGAAGACGCATTGAATAATCAACATTTTTTAAAATATTTTTTATAAGAAACTATAATACTATTATACGCAAATTTGAAAAAAAAACGTTGTTATGATACACACAATTTTTTAAAGTGAACTATATAGAAGTTTTACATTAAAAATGGTTATAATAGCAAAAAAGTTAACAATTATGTCTAAACGTTTTTTCCTCTCCTACCATAACTAACTTCCAAATGACTATGGAATATTCTATCTTCACCCCCTTAACTTGGCTAATGATTTGAGGGACAATTTCATATATTTCATTCCAAACTTCCAAAATCAGATATTTACTTAAATCTTCCTTAAAGAGCATTTTGTAAGTTTAAAGGGTGATTTATGAAATCCCCCATTGTGATTAATGGTCTAGATTTCTTCTTACGTTTCTCGCGTATTATAACATTTACAGTAAAACCCTTAGAAAACCTTTTAAACTCAGGTCTGATGCTAGGTCAAAATAATGGTGGTGGTGGCCCTGGCTTGACATGGCACAAGATGTAAGGCGTTTAATTTAGTTTAGAAGTTTTTTTAGTTTGTCTCTAATGGCCATCATTACATGATGAGATATAAATAAAGAGTACATCTAGTCTCTTGCAACATTTAATGGCAGCCTTCTCGCAAAATTGAAGCCACTAGTGTCTCCAAACACTAAAGCCATTTTCATGGCAACCTTCTCGCAAGCAAGTAAAAGTGAGAGTGAGTTTGTATGTCTGTTGGATTTTTTCCTGGCTTTTTCACTAAGCAAATTCTCAAGTTGATGCTCATATAACTGCATTTTGATACTCTTACTTTTCCTTTCGATGGGATGATCTTTCGTTGCAAAAGTGATAGCTTATATAACAACATTTTGATACTTTTTTGAAGACGAGAAAGAGTTAGCAAAAACACTTATTTGCCGGAGGATATGAGGAGAACACCGGGTCTCTTGTTCAACGATTCTTTGTCGACCGTCATCCATCTCTATCTCTTTCCAGTATCCGCAACTGAATTTGAATATCACCGACCTTTTGAGTTTTGTTCCAATATGCGATAGTAGTTAGGGGTGTTCAGAAAAAACCGTAAACCGAACCGTAACCCTAACCAAATAAACCGATCCGAATAACGAATTCGGTTTCTGGTTTGGTTTCTACCTGAAACCGAATTGTGAATATGGTTTTTTGGTTCGGTTTATGGATCCACATTTTATTTTATTTGGTTTATTCGGTTTATTTGTATAACCGAATAAACTGTTTAACTTAATTAATTATTAAATAAAAATAATAATATTTTATAAATCATATACAATTTATTAGCCCAAAATAGTTAATTTTTTATGCAGCCCAAAATACTAAATGTAAATCTAAAAGCCCAACTCAAACCCACTCGTATTTAAGATTATTTATATTTTGTACCATTAGACTTGTTAACTATGTATAGTTTCTATGATCTATGTTTTGAAGCTTTAACTTTATGATTGTGTCTACAACTATGATATGGATGTGTTTGTTTTATTTCTTAATGAAACTTTCTTGTATTCGTATATTGTTAGGTGTAAATTAGTTGCGATGTACCGAAGTTGGAACACAAACATAAATATAAATTAGGAAAAAAAATACTTAGGTACAATTTAGTTAGATTTGGTTTATTTGGTTTCTAACCGAAACCAAACCGAATTGAATTTGGTTTGGCTTGGATCGGTTTGCATATTCCTTATCTGGTTTGGTTTGGTTTGGTTTGGTTTTTGGTTTGGGGTACAAAATTTTGAAAACCGAATAAACCAAATAAACCATAAACTGAACCGATGAACACCCCTAATAGTAGTTGTAGATGAGTTAAGCAAACCCCAGTGGTCACAACTGATTAATCGAAATTGTTTGATATGCTTTAGTGTGATTAATGTTTACGGATTTATGCATGTGGATTCATATTTTAAAAATAAAGTGGTGATACACCCAAAAAGATATCAAAACATGTTTTACATCGATAAAAACCATAAGTGTTTTACATCGATAAAAAACCATAAGAATGAACATCGGTACCGATTCTAATATATCAATGTCGCTATGGGTAGGTTTGTCATGCTACCGACACTCTTTACAACTTAGTGTGATTTTAGGGCTTTCAGAATTTACCAAATAATAATATGTAATTGTCAATTTTCTCATGCTACGAAACAACCCTAAACACAATTCTTAATTACTATGATTATTAAAGTTCTTTAAAATAAAAAGCTATATATTTACATGATTAAGTATGATTTGTAGGAAAACTTTGGTAACTAAATATAACCATAATATAAGATCATATGTAATACATGAGAGACCCCTGCTCCACTTACATTCACCGTCGGGTGGTGTTCTCCGCACCATTCTCCACCCACGTCAGCTTTTTTCTCAGCCTCCTCAATTTCTTCTTCGTCCATTCTTTTGTACGGAAAATGATTTACGCATAACCGTTTGTCCACCGCCCTACCCCATAGTAATATTCTTCTATTTTTTACAGGTCATCTTATTGCTACACCCTCAAATCTTATTTACATATACTTTTTCACTCTATTTCTTTCTCTCTCTCTCTATATATATAAAGGGATAGAGAAGAGGGGTGTACCTAACACCCACGGTTAGGTATTATATTATATTATATTATAATAAAATAATTAAAATATGGGAATTGTTATATCTACAGTCCCCTAAAAATAGGGTTTTACTAAATATACATCTCTTCTCCTCACATAATCAAGTTAGCCCAGGCCCAAGTCAGATCAATATCCATGACCCATATTCCATATTATCCATTAAGGAAACAAACCAAAAAAAAAAAAAAAAACAAGATCGATCGCTGCTTCTGAACCCAAGATCGACCCTCCTGCTTCGCAACAATCAGGTTTCACCTCCTTCTTCATCGAACTGTTTTTCTTCTGTTTGATTGATTAGCCAAAGATTTTATGCTTTTGCCTAGGGTATTAATTGTTTTGACCCAGAAGATAATGTTTAACAGTATGCAGCCATTTGATTGAACATGTATATATCGTCTGAATGTGTAATTTTAACATATTGCATATTACATAATACCTGTGTTATAATTTTTACAGTTTGTGAAAGGTGAACTGGAATTTTAGAACTTAGATGTGAAATCTCATTTTGTATCGAGGACACGGGAAATCATGAACGCATAACTTCATTGTTGTGGTTTTTCTCATCTAAAAGTGAAGATTTGAGGTATGCATTTCTATAAAAGAATTTTATACTTTATTAAAAAAAGGTAGCAACTACTAGTTATACCAATATTATATATAGTTTCGTTATTTTTAAGTGCACTATAGTAGCTAAAACAACGTCGCACAACTTTGATTCAACCATGAAATGATGTGCCCAACCCAAAAATACCAACATTTGGTTGTGAGAAATATGACTACCGAAAAAAGGTGAACCCATAGAAAGCACAGATGATGGCTGATGAATTTGCAAAATGGGTTTAGGGTTTTTTTGTTTTTAATTAGGGTTCTTTACTACTTTACTAGCAAGAATGTAAGAAAATTGATTGTGAAGTTATTTTTCTGGGAAAAACTTATATGCATGAACATATTAGGCAAAAATTTTTTTTGTGTGTGATTTAATATGTTTTCACAAAACAAAATGTGAAAATTTTGTTAGTTTATCTTGAGTGATTGCTTGAGTTGAAGATGAGGCAAGCGAGTGGCCTGAAGAAGAAGTTTGGGGTTGAAGATAAAATGAACGAGTAAAATTATATGGGCTGGTGTTGTTATTTATTTCCAAGTGTATTGCTATGTTCATATTCTTTCATTAATTTGTTTTCTGCAGACTATGGATCTAGTAGCCGAATCACATAACTTTTTTCGCAGGATCTCACAAGTATTATTTTTACAAGGATTTTTTTATTAATCATCTCCGTTAATTTTAAAGTCTCAACATTCTTTACAATAGATGCTCATTTGAAATACATCTTTTGTTATGCAGAGTAGCAACATTGTGCTCTTCTTACTCTGGCATAACAATCAGTGTTTTATACATTTTCCCGGAGATCTTATAACAAATGGATATGTGAAAACGTACACAAATCTAAATTTAGACCGGGTCAAATATCTTGGAATTGTTATCGACAGTGATGAAGCCCGTAACACAGAGTGGCTTTCAGCTATAGGTGTGAAAAAGATATGCCTTTATGACCGGGAAGGTAACGAAGACGCTAATATTGGAATAATTTTGTTATTATTTTCGTTTTGGTTATTAGTTATTAATTTTTTTTTCATTATTGAACAAAAGATATGTCACGTGTAATGATGTATAGTTTACTAGTATTAAGCCCCTGCGTTGCAGCGGTTGTCGTAAAATTGTGTCAAGTAGTACAATGCTATATACCACTGTCAGCGAGCACCAACACCGGAAAAGCTCGTAAAAACATATTAAATAAAAACGGAAAAAGACAACGCAGAGCGAAAAGTAGACGTAAAATCTTTGAATCACGAACGCTCGTTGCAGAGAAATTAAACCGAAATGTAAAACATAAAAAAATAACTAAGTCAATCCGGGACCCGCGCGTTGGACGAACTTGTCAAACGAAGGAAAATAGATGTGTTGCGACGGGACAGTCAAACGGGAAAAATATACGAAAAAATGTTGAACCCCATACGCATGTTGCGGTGCGTTGCCTCACAAAATTTAGAACGAAATGAAAAACTTAGGAAAGATGAAAAGTATGGTGGACCAAAATTGAAAAATAAAAAACAGTTGGGATTATTCTACAAAAGATGAAAAACTTTGGGTTAAAGGTAAAAAAAAAAAAAAAACAAAGGGTCTAAATTTCAAATTGAAGTTATTTATTAATCTTAGATAAAGATAAGGATAGAAATAAGTGATAACTATATATTAGTTATTAATATTAATACTAATATTAAAAGAAATTGATTAAATTAAATAAATATAAATAAAATTTATGAGGTTGAAGAAGATAATGACATGTGGCATTATTTGGAGTTAGATTATCATAATTTCTTTTAGGCAGATCCCAATCTTTTATTAATTTTTGGGCCAGTGAGGTGCCACCTTGGTTTTCCAGCATGGCGAATTCGTTACACAGAGATGGTGTAAGCTTTTTTTTTTTTTTTTTTTTTTTGCATCTTTTATAACTATGTCTCATAATAACCGTCTTGGGATGAATTTTGACTGATTTATACGATGCAGGCACATGGGACCGTTAAAGTAGAAGAAATTTGGTTTGATTATGAAAGCTATTCACAGATTCACTAAGGTGAAGCAAAACTATGGTATGTATGTTTGGTTATGTTTTATCTCAAATCAAATATGATCTACAAAAACTGTTACTGATCCATACTTTGTTGAATAAGGCAATTTATGGTTTGTTAACATTTGATTACTTGAGTAAATAAATATTATCGGTTTTTATGTACTTGAAATCTTGCATCTCGGTTTAATATATTTTATAAAAAAAAAGAATCGTAACTCATATTTGCTATATCTTTGCATGCACCAGGTTCATAGCGTCACCTCTTTTTGTAAACGGGTGTGGTGGTGGTGGTAGTAGCATGTGTGTTCTTATATACCTTGTTCCCGGACACACACATGGTAAGAAACTAAGAACCTTGAAGAAGCATAGCAGTTGTTTGGAATGTTTACACATGGCTGGCCAAGCCCCTAACTCAAGCTCCACCACACCTAGCGGTCTAAGTGTTAATACTATAAATTAAGGGGTAAAGGTAAAAAAAAAGTAAAGAATAATAATACCCAAAAAGAAAAAATAAGCACTATGATCGATCTTCTCCGTGTAAGTAATATTATTATTATTACTACTACTAGTGGACTTCCCCCGCGCGTTGCGGCGGGAAGCCGGCTAGTATCGGTTTGATTCAATAAGGCATGAATGTCGTAATCGGCATTTGTATTGCGCCAGAAAGATAAATCCCAAAAAGTAAAGTCATGATATGCCTAAAAGAATTTTGATACATATTTTATATGGATCAAAAACTAAAAAAATGAAAATCGATAACGGTTTCAAAAGTACAAATACCGGTACCGATGTTCCATTGAAATCGATGTGGTACCAAAGTTGATGTTGTTCCAACAATATCAATTATATTTGTCACCGACACTTGCTATAGCTTATGCTATAAAAGAGGTACTCTATGCTGCTACCAAAGTTGTTCGGATAAGTATGGATTCGGTTTGTCCTGGTAAAAAACAAAAAAAAAACAAACAATTATAAAGCATGTCGCAACACTATATTCGAAGTTTTATAAATCATTAAACTAAATTAGTAGAATAACGAAAAATGGTAAATATTAAAAAAAACTATAACAATATATAAATGTTAGGTTACTATTCATTACCAGTTTTGTTTGATATATATAGTATGATTCCCCGTGCTATGTGGCGGGAATTCGATCGGTACTGATTCGTGCGTAATAGTATCGACGCTCATTATAGCAATCGAAAGAGAATAAAAATTAAAGTTGTAACATGTCCAAAAGGATTTTGACACTTGTTTTACATTGATCAAAAACAACGAAAACGAATAGCGATACTGATGTTGTTTGGTCGAAATCGGTTCAGTTCGTTACGTCATTGATACGTCACCTTCTAAAAATATTAAATCATCATTCATTGTTTTTTTTGGTTCGGTTTGGTACGGCGACAACATAGTCAATCAAATTTGTATTGTAATTTGAAAAAAAATAATTGAGTTAGTTTTTTTTTAAATGTTAACATTCGCAAGTTAAAACAATTCATTATGACATCAATATGTCACCGGTTAAAACTAATAATATACCATTCATCGTCGGTTTCAGTTCGGTTTGATACGATAACGACACGATATCTATTTTCATTTCGTACACATGTTAAAAGAGTTCATTACGACATCAATACAACAACAATTAAAAATAATAAATTACCACTTATCGTCGGTTTTGTTCAGTTTGATACAACAGCGACACGATACCCTTTTTCTTAAAATAAATAAATAACATTGTTATTGAGTTAGAGTTTTTAAAAAAGTTACCGTACGGAAGTTATAATAAATACCAAAAATTTTATATTATAATAATTGTTATAACTAAATACTGAAAAGCCTATTATATAAAAAAACTAAAACTAAAAGAAAAACCTAAAAACTAATTATCCTAAACAATTATAACCAGCATTCAAATTAAATAATGAATAATATATTAAAAAATAAAAAATACTTCAAAAAGATGTTATCACTATTCATCACAAGTTTAAAATCATGTATAATGTATAATAAAAAATGAAAAAATACTTCAAAAAGATGTTATCACTATTCATCACAAGTTTAAAATCATATGTATAATGTATAATTATTGAACGTTGTAACAATAAATTATAAATGATGTGTTTAACAAATTTTATTTTACTAACAAAAAGATTAGAAATATGAAACATAAATGAGTTAAATGGGTTTGGTTAATTTATATTTAAATACACATTAGCTTGTTAACCATTCTTACACCTCACCAATTCTTTAGCCATAATTTTTTAATTATTTTGTTCAATTGAGTAACTAGGCTTTATCATCGTCAAAGCGTAACTGATGTAACACCGACGAAATCACACACGTTTAAGCAAAATCATTGAGGATTCCACAAACCTATCTCGGTTTTCTAAAACCATTAAAACGTTGCTCTCCGTTCGAATTGCGATTAGGCAATAGCCACTGGCCTCACGGGCAGATCTAGCATGTAATGAGGGGTTGCCCGGGCTACCCTTCAACTTTGTCAACGAAGTACAATATTAGTGCAAAAAAAAACCTTCTCTGTTTTATGTTTTGTATACCCTCCTGAGGAGATAGGTGTTACAATTAGTTTCTATGTACAATGTAAGAAATGCATACAATAGACATACATATACGTAGATCATATCGGTTAGCTAGTTTACTAAGAAAATATAGTTTAATGCTAACAACCGCGATTTAGGGTTAATCTTATGGATGAAAAAAAACCTTATGTCGAAAAAGTACATATAGTTTTAATGAGGATTAACGTACCCCATAAATTGTGGCCAGTATTGTTTTCTTTTTTTATTTTGATCCTTTGTAAACATCGAATGAATTAGTCCAAACGTTACGTGAGACGTTAGGTAATAAATCGAACTTTATATGTTATTTCGGAAAAGATAGTTTTTACATAATGTGTAAATTATTTTTTTTATTAAAATTTTCTTTTTTTAAGAAACAAATATATTAACCCTTTAAATGAAAAAAAGTCAACTAGATTTACTTTTATGTAATGGTGTTCAACTTTAAATGAATAAAAAAGTCAACTAGATTTACTTTTATGTAATGGTGTTCAATTGTTAATTAGAAAAAAAAAGAATGAAAGAGATTAGGTTACTGAATGTCATACGTTTGCAAATTAAAGACTTTGTAACATACAAAACTTGAAACCCAATTTAACGAATCATAATTTGCCATTAAAAATATCCATCGATCGATAAAAAATACTATAAGACAAAATAGCTACTATTCATTCATATGTTATCAATAAAAGTAATTACACCCTTACTGGTATATTTATAATTTTATAAAAGATTATATTAAAAAGTTGTACATGAAACCAACATCTTTAAAACTAGTTTAAAGCCCCCGCGTTGTGGGTTGGGGTGTAAAACTGTGGTAACCGAACGATGACGAAAACTGTGAAAAACGTAAAACAAAAACACATATTTCTAATACCAAGTAGCTCACGTGATGTAGAACATAGACAAAGTCGAATAATGGCCGGGGTGTTCAGTTTTGAAAGTGAAATAGACTAAGTAAAAACACAAGTGTAAATGATAATTCACAAAGTGACAAAGGAGTAAAGCAAATAGGTGTAAATGAAAATTACCTAAATGACAAATGAGTAATGCATTGGGGGTGTAAATGAAAATTCGCTAAATGACAAAGCACTAGATAACGACTAAAATCTAAGGGTATAAACAAAATTTACACTAAAAGACGAAATAGACTTTACAAAATAGTGCTATTCATCTATATTCATATGTTGTAAACTAGTGTTATGCTCTGCTCGTGTTGCAGGGCGGTAACCAGAATATTTCTCAGTTTGATAAAATGTATGTTTGCGTTTTGGTTACTTGAACATACTACTAATAACACGATCTCAATAAAAATGACATCGAGACATAGGTAAAATACTTGTCATAGAGTAACTTTATTAAAGTCCATGAGTAGTAGCGTCTGTCCACCAATAGTAAACGTCAACTATTCCCCCAGGTCGGTTCGTCATAGTAGCAAGGGGAAAAGGCTAAAAGATGAAATAGTAAAAGACATAAAAGTAGAAGGACTAAAGATGTACACTATCAAAGTTAAAGTAGACACTAAACGCCCATATGAACAAAGTTAATCAATATAAATGAAGTTAAAAAAAACAGAGGTGCTAAACACGTATATTAGCAAAGTTGAAGGTTTAAAAGCAAGATACAAAAAGCCACGATCAATTAAAAGAAATAAAAATAGAAGTATTGAACATGTACACTACTTAGGGTCGGATGAACGTTTTTGGAGGCCTAAAGCGAACTAAAAGGTTGGGGGTCTTTTCAAAAACTTTTGGATATAAACTTTTCTTCTTTACCTAGGCTTTGTTTACAGTAGGATCGAGTTTGCTATTAAAAAGGGGTTGCGACGCCACTTATTGCTCGTTTATCTGTCACTCTGTTGTAAATTTTCAATGGTTTGAACTATGGCATTACACGCCGAGGCACAAACAAACAACCTAGTTGTCCGAGTGGACTAAAAATAAATAAAGTAAAATAAAAAAATTTTATTAATATGTTAATATAAACTTTATATTATTTGCTTTATGTGATGCAAATTCTTTAACTAAGAATCCATTTCTTCATAAATAAATCCTTTTCAATCGACAATCGAGCATTCCTTCGGAGTTTTTTCTCAAACTAGTGTGGGTGGAAAACTTATTTATCAAAATGGGTGATTTGAAAAATATTTACTAAAATTGGTGTTTTTTAAAAACTTTATTTTTCTCACTCTTAATCTTATTGAATAATAACTAATTTGATTGTAGAAAATATTATTTCAAAAACATAAGAAAAGAGTTTTACAATAAATAACAAAAATATATATATATTTTGTTGGATCGTGATAATTTGAAGAAAAAAAAAAGTTTAATGTTTCTTTAGTTCTGTTATATGAACATTTTGTTTTAACTGAAAAAAAAATGTTTCTTTAATCCTATTATGAATATTTTGTTTCAACTCTTTTAAAATAGAAACATGTTTGGTCTTTGATAAATATTTTCTGGTTATTTTACAAATACTAATTTATAAACTTTTTTTAACCCAGTATTAGCTCTACAGGTGGTAATAAATATACGATTTTTGGAGATTTAACCATGTATAATAATGCATTAAATGTGATAAAAAATATAAGTATGTGTACTGAATTTAAAAAATGGTTCTTTTAAGTTTTAACTAGTTTCTATTAAAAATTAATTTTATTTAAAAAGATAAATCTTATATTTTCATCTATACTTTTTAGATAGTAAACTTGAATTAAAAACTTTTTTTTGAGAAATTAAAAGGAAACATATTTATAAATAGATACGTAGAAAGATTACAAAAATATTTATGAAAGAAAAAAATGTCTATATTTATTGAAAAGTTAAATAAAACTCATACAAAAAAAACTTTTTATACAATATCAGAATTCAATAATATATTTTCTAAATTTTATTAGATATTTTTTCTTTAACCTTTTCTATAAAAAAATTAACTAGAAATAATATTTGTCCAATAATAAGATTAGGAGTGAGATTAAGAAAGTTTTTATAAAAACACCTATTTTGATAAATATTCTTCAAATCATCTATTTTGATAAATAAGTGTACCATCAACACTAGTCTGGGAAAAAAAACTCCATTTCTTGATAACCAAGGGTGAAGGTTTAAAAAAACATGAACTGGGCCATGTAATATTTTGAATAGATTAACAAACTTTTTGGGCTCAAATGGGCCTGTAATTCCAGCAACAGCTTTACCTACACTAGAGATGGGCATAATAACCGGTTCCAAACCCGACCCGGTGGAACCTACCTGGGACCGGTTCCGGTTCCTACCCGACATATAGTAGAACCGGTTCCGGGTTCAAAATACCCGATGGTTCCTACCCGGTTCAAAATAAGTCTGGGTTGTACCCGTAACCGGTTCTTATCATACCCGGTTCCTACGGTAACCTTCCAGACCCGGCGTCAATATATTTTTAATGTGAGTTTTTTATAAGTCTTTGCTAGAATAAGGTATAATACATAAACATAAAACTATTTATTACGAGAAACAAGTACCCGGTTACACAAACAACCTAAACAAGAAACGTTAAACAAAACACATAAAACACTAAACATACTAATCATAAAACACAAATGGGTTTACAATACATAAAACAAACTAAACTTTCGATGACCCGGTCCCGGATGCTTCACCCTTTTCATTGTTTTTCGCCTTTGTCACCGGACAATGGGGGTCGGTGTGTTTCTTGAGCGTCGAGTTGGCTGACGCCTTCATGAACCTCCCGCACCCCTTGCATCTAGCCATTTCATGGCTATCCGACATCTAGCACAAGTCAACGTGCTTCTAAATAGCGAGGTTTCTTTTGGTTTCCAAAACATCCACGACCTCATCGTTGCAAGCCATTGTTATCTCTTTGATAGTATTAGATTTTAAGTGGTTAAAGTGTTGATTTTTTGTAGTAAGTAAATGAAATTGGAAGTGGTGTAGAGAATGAGGTATTATAAGAAAAAAACGATTTTAAGAGTAATATTCAGTTTCAATTATTAGGAACCGGTTTCCTATAGTAAATGCAGCTTTTTATGACAGAACCGGTTCCTAATAGTAAATGCAGCTTTTTATGACAGAACCGGTTTCTACCCGTACCCGGTTTCAAATTACCCGAAACCGGTTCCAGCCGGTTCCACATTTAAAAACTTATACCCGGGTACGAACTGGAACCGGTTTGTCACACCCCGACCCGCAGCGGAATAAAAGTCGGGGCATAATTGGGTTATCACCAAAGCTCATGATATTTACTAAGATGTTTCATATTTATTAAATTCAAATTACAAACTTAGATATCCAAAAACAAAATTCATACAATTACAAAGGAAAATGAAACTATAAATTTATTCCAAAGCATGAACTTGTTTATTCTTCTAGGCCATCCTAAGTGTTTCCTGTCTCGGCTGGATCACCTGTATCATGTGTAAAACGAGGGAGATTTTGGGTCAACACAAGTTAGCGAGTGAACCTTGATAAATCATTTTGACTAATTTCTTGTTTTATTTATTAAAGAAAAGTCATGCATTAATCACATGTGAGCAAACATATATATATAAACAATCACAAACCACTTTGGATGAGTATATGACATGAATGATGATGTATCTGAGATCAAGGCTCAATCAAACGGAGCCGTTCTAATGAGGCTCTTGATGCTCAACCCGTATCCCACGGGGAACTGATGGGCCTAATGAAATGCGTGCACTGAAATGATAAATTTAATCTACATATAATTCACACAACAATCAATACATATTTGATCACGGATATGATGTATGCACAAGTGTTTAAATAAAATAAAAGAATAGTACGACACATGATACACCCCAAAACATGATTAAAACGGGGAATTGGTAGAGGTTCACTCATAGTGGATGCGTTTCTTGATGACGATGAATGCGCATGATTTTATGATTCAACCGACGAGGGAAAACTAACCTAAATAATAACGAAATGATTCGATAAATAAATAAATTTTATTTGAGATTATTATTTTCAACTAGTGCTCTTTAATGAGATTTTTAGATTTATTTTTTGTGAGTTTAATGCAAATTTTTAACTTTAAAAACCTTATTTTTAAGTATTTTTAATTAATTTTTCAATTTAATAAATAAATAAAAAGAAACAAAAATAAATAAAAATGGGTTGAATTTGTCAGGTTTGACCGGGTCTGACCGGTCAGATAGCATGTATTCCAGGCGGAGAATGAGGTTCGAACTCGGGGCCTCTCGTATACGTGCACGCAGCTCTACCAACTGAGCTACGTGTCTAACCCGAAATATTCTCTGTTTTAATTATATATATATACTAACTAACTTTAACCTTATTTAGTTTTTATTAAAAATGATTTAATATGGCCGAACCGGTTACAGAAACCCGGAATCGAACTCGGAACCTTCGGTTCGAGTGCACACAGCCCAACCAGTTGGGCTGTGTGTCTAATCTGCTGAACTACTGGATTATATTCCTCTTATATATATACTGTGAATTGATCTGAATAGGTTTTAAAAATGTTGGTTTTATTTCAGAAAGTCAGAATCATGCGTGATTCGAACCCGGGACGTGTGTTTTATATTTGCACACAGTCTACCGCTGGACTGTGTGTCTAACCCGGTTAAATACCCGATTTTAATTACATTAATATACAACTTAGGCTTCTTCTTCTTCACTAAGAAAAACACAGAACAGTAAACCCGACTGTTTTGCTTAATCGACCAACAAACTTATACTCGATTGAAATAGAATAGAAAAATAAAGATTAAGTAATATGATATACCAAAACAGAGAGTTTTCTTCAGATTTCCGGCAAGTTTCGTCGACCCTGATTTGCGATTTCTGGCTGAATGAACTGATTTAACAGTTTTGATTATTGATTTGAGCAATTAAATTATCAATCAAGAGATAGTAAGGAGGTTTAGACAATTATACCGTCTGAAGAAGAACTGCGGTTTTCTGATCAGTGATTCCGGCGATATTCCGGCGAGTGCGAAGATCTCCGGCGACGAGCTTTGGAATAATTAAAACTTCAGAAAGAGAGTGCGGTTTTGAGCGAAATGTTTACAAGGAGTTGGAGTGGGTATTTATAAGGGGGACAGGCCGATTGTGTTCGAATTAGGGGCCAAGATTCGCGGTCAATGATTTCAAACGGTTTTGACTGAAATTGAGTGCTAGGCAACGGTTATAACTGATGTCGAAATCAGTTTATGTGTTTCAGTCAAAGGAAAATAGCCACATTTGCGGAGTTTCGGATATTCCGGCGATTGCGAGTTCTGGGCGCGCTGATTTACAGGTTTTGACTTTCGGTTTTTACTATAAGTGTTATTTGTTTCAGTATATATCACAAAGGATGTGTGTGGCGGAGTGGTGTGATGTGTGTGTGTCTTCGTGGGAGACCCGGGTTCGAGACCCGGCGACTCTATTTATTATTTTGAGTTTATTTTACTTATTATTATTATTTATTAATTATGGTTTTTAAATTCTAAAATATTTATTAATTATGCATTATTTAAAATAATCTGAACAATAAATACGCAACGAACTTATAACTGAATATTTGATTATAAAACGAAGCGGGTTTTGAAACCCGTTTTTCGACGAATGTTACACGGTTCCATAGAGGAACCGGTTCTACTGACTAGCATGAAGAACCGGGTCCGGGTATTCAAAAGACCCGATTTTGCCCATCTCTAACGTACACAATTTTGAAAACTTTCTTTAACATTAACATATAATAAGAAATCAAATTTGGGCAGCTTGGGTTTATTAGGCACTTTAGTCGGCCATGACATTGCTAAAGTTATAGGAGAGAAACTAAACACGTGTATAAACAAACTTAACCAACAATTTTTTTTTAAAGTAGACGAGCTAAACACGTACATTAGCGAAGCTATAGTTTTAAAATATAATACAAAAAGCCATGACCAATGAAAGGATAACAGATGCCTGACACTATTCCCTCTCATGATAAATGTAGGATATACAAGTTAATATATATATATAGGGGAGGGTTCATTGGGGAATACTAAAAAGGTGAAGAACCGGGGAACGCTCTTAAAAATTAAACTTTAACATGTTAAAATTAATTTTTTCTAAATTTTTTTGGGCGCTTTTTCTTATTAATACATGTAGAAACATTTGTAATAAAAAAGTGAAAAACTAAAAATATAAAAAGAATGTTTAAAAAATAGATATAAAAATTAATATCTTATAAAATTAACTTAACATGTTAAAAATCAAATTTTTAACATTTTTTTCAGCGCTTTTTCTTATTAAATGGGTAGAAACTATTCGAACAAAAAAATTAATTTTTGTAAAAAATAAATTAGCCTTTTTAACGTTTTTTTTATATTTTTAGTTTTTGAATTTTTTTATTAAAAAGGCTTTTATAAGTATTTATAAGGAGAAGCGTTGAAAAAATTTGAAAAAAAAATGATTTTTAACATGTTAAGTTAAAGTTTTAACCCCGGTTCCTCACTTTTTTAGTGTTCCCCAATGAACCTCACAATATATATATATGTATATATATATATATATATATATATATATATGTATATGTATATATATATGTATATATATATATGTATATGTATATATATATAAGGGTAGGTTATTGTACAAATAGGCTTAACGTACGAGCGTACGCGAGGCTTTCCCAACTTGCGATTTCATTTTCATCCATGCGTTTTCATGTTCTGCAGACACTCCATGCGAAATAGACAGCCTCCCATGCGAATTCACTCAGATGTCTCCAACATGCGATTTGCACTTCTGTAGACGCGCTTTTTTTCAACATGTCCCCCAGTCGCGTACGCTCGTACGATAAGGGATTTTGTATTTTACACTTTTCCTATATATATATAATAAGTAGTGGTAGGGCTGTAAACGAACCGAATGTTGTGAATTATTCGGCAGGAAGTCCGTTTATGTTTGTTTGAATAGCTTAACCAACGAACACGAACAAAATTTTTGTTCAGTTAGCTTAGCGAACGAACACGAACTAACGTCTACTGCGTTCGTGAACGTTTGGTAATGTGTTCGATTACATTTGTTCATGTTTGTTCGTTTATGTTTGATTATTTTAAAAAAAAATAACAAATAATAAACCTTTTATTTAAACACATTGAAAACTTGAAACCCTGTGTTTTTCTAAGTTAGCTAATATTTGAACATTCAAGACATTTTTGGGATAATTATGTTTAAGTTAGTTAAACTTTAATTAATTATGTCTAAGTTAGCTAAACTTGATTCATCGTTTGGTAGTTGTAGTATAAGGTAACCTATAAACTATAATAAACAATTCTAATTAATGTCATGTGATACTCTTTCATTTTATTTTATTAATTAATAATTATTAAATTAATTAATATATTAACATTATTAATATATAATAGATTAATATCTAATCTAATTTCATAGCAACTAAGAGTGTTTTCTAAAGATATTTATTAAAGGTATAACTTTTTAATTATTTGATATATAAAATAAGAATAAGGATTTATTCAACCCATAAATACATAATAAAATAAGATTTATTCAATCCGTACATTACACAAAGTTTTTTTAAGATATAACTTTTTTATTATATAGTATACAAAATTACATTTATTTAACCCGTGCAATACAGATGGGTTTTAAAGATATAATTTTTTATTAGTTGGTATATAAAATTACATTTATTCAACCTGGACAATACACGTGTTCCTAAAGACATAATTTTTAATATATACAAGATTAAATTACATTTATTCAACCCGTATAATAAACGATGTGTTAAATATATATTGTTTAATTTTATAGCATATAAAGTTATATTTTTTTCAACCCGTGTAATACACGGGGTTATAACCTAGTAATCTATATTGGTTGTATCATAAATACAATGGTTCCTTGAAATGCTACAAGTACCTCTAAATGAGACATTCATTTTTCATCAAAATGATTACGAAATTCATTCATGATTATAATTTGGACATTGAATTACCATATATATTACCCTATATAATATTATATTATATTATATTATATTATATCATAAATACAATGGTTCCTCTAAATGCTACAAATACCTCTAAATGAGGCATTCATTTTTCATCAAAATGATTACGAAATTCATTCATGATTATAATATGGCCAATGGAAATACCCTATATTATTATATTATATTATATTTTATTTATATATTAAAAAGAAAATCTTGTGAATAGTACTTTTTTCATTCAGATTTTGCCACGTGGCAAACTTTTTTTTTTTTTCTAATTTATCCATTTTTATCAAAATACTGTTACGGTCATGTTCAATCTTGGTACATGAAAGTAAAAAACCGCACCATCCCCATTCAAAGTTTGCCACATGGCATTTTTTTTTTTTTTATTTATCCATTTTTTATCAAAATACTGGTACGATCCTGTTCGGTCTCGGTACATGAAGGTAAAAACCGGCACCAGCCTGGTACAGAAAGCATAAAAAATTGGTACCGAATTGATCATTATAATTTTTTAGTTCGGGAAATTCGGTACTCCTAACCAATACCATTTGATAATCCCTGATCATGGGTACCGTACAAACACCAACGGTATCGTACAACTTTTTTTATTGATTTCCTTCAACTTTTAATATTTTCTTTTTTTTAGTTTCAGGGCTAGGAATGAGCTCGGTGCCAACCGATACTAAATCGGCACGGGCACCAAAAATACCGGTTACGGTACAAGTATATGAAGGTAAAACTGGTAGCAAACCGGTACCAAAAACACCAAAAGTTGGTACCGAGTTGACTTAAAATCTTTCGGTTTGGGAAATTCGGTACCGGTACCCAATACCGTTTGTTCATCTCTGACCAGGGATTTCATACGAACAAGATAATTACCATAAAACTTTTTTGGTTGATTTTCTTTCGGTTATCTTATATTGTTTTTTTCTACATTTGTTTTATCCTTGTAAGCGGTTTTGTACGTAACGCGCTCGTAGTGATTTCAAACACATATAAACAACGTTTTAAAAACCGGTTTTTAAATGAAACCGGATTATGCTAAAAAATGGTTGAACCAGGCTGTACCGAACGGTTCAACCGGGTTGACTAGTTATATTTATATTATAAATAGTATAAAAGAACAACATATGAGTTACTGCAGCGTGCGCGCTTTCGGAGATATAGTAATTTTTTTTTCACTTTAGCCCTCTAACTTTTAGTTTTTACGCTTACACACCCTTTACTTTCTAAAAACTTTATGGAATGTCATTTTAATCTTCTTGAGTTTTTAGTGCTTATTTTTATATACATACGGATCAGTGTGAATTCAAGTTGTTTACGTTTTGACACTAGTCGGGTCAAATATAATACGTTTTCATTAGACTTTTTTGTCTTTTCTTTTGCACTTTAGCCCTTTAACTTTCAGTTTCTACGCTTACACATCGTTTACTTTCTAAAAACTTTATGGAATGTGACACCCTCGAGTTTTAAGTACCTAGTTTTAGTATAAGTGTTTATGGTTTCCTCATCTTTTAAGAAATGTATTTTGTCTAGTAAGTTTAGTACTGGTAGTTCTTATATTGTGCTATCAGTGTGCTAATTTTTTTTTTATCAGTTTTAGCTAGTTCATAACTGGTTTATAAATATATGTTTTACTTTAGATTTTCTATAAATGATAATCTTGCTAATTGGTACATCTGTCTATCATTTGTATGCAAATTCATATTAGATCAACATAAAAAAGGAGTGAAAGAATTGCTATAAAAACATCTTTATCCAAAAGGGTTGGATAAATGCACCCCATTTTTACTAATCATGTTCTCTTTCTAAAAATATAGTTTAAAAGTTAACCCTTCTATACAATTCAAATATTGTTTTTAAGACATTTTTTCTAACTAGTATTTTATTATGTTTCTATAAAACGTAATTTCAAATTAATAAAAAAGATATTTTTCAAACAATAAAAAAGTTTCAGATTTAAAAAAAAAACAGTTGATTTTATATTATTTTTATTTATTTCTTATTTTAGTTCTCTCATCTTTCTATTTCTATTTTTATTAGTGTTATTATTATATTAAAATATTTTATAATACAATTAACAAAATTTATTTATTAAAAATAATAAGACGCAAAAAAATAAAAAAATAAAACGTTAAATAGCACGCAGGTGGTAAAATGATTTGATCAATATAATATTAATTAATAATCGATATAAGTTGAAATTTAATTATTGTGAGGGTATGTTACTGACCAAAAAAATCGTTATCTACAAATTGACGTGGTGGTTCTCAAATATATTTCTTCTTCTTTTAACTTCAAAAACTTTATTAAGTTGGTTGGCTTCAAAGCTTCATTTAATTTTTTTTGTGTTATTGTTTATACAAATTGAATTTCAATACCTACTTCAAGCCGTTATGAACAAAAAAAATCCCACTTCAAAACTAAAATGACTCGTTTCAGTTTAAAACGTAAGAAAATGATTTTTTTACAAATAAGCAAAAAAAATCTTTTTAAATAAAATAATGTTTTAAAAAATTCTAGTAATAATTATAATAATTAAAGATACAAATGATAAAAAAAACAAAAGGGTTTGAATTGGAATAATCTCAAAGTTGAGGGAGGGGGTACGTTTAGCAACACCTTTATGCAAATTAACTAACGATAAAACTAACTAATGATTTAATGTTATAAATTTTTTTAAAAATATGTATTCAGACACAAGTTTGAGACATGGAGATTTTTCACCTAAAATTCTAGCCCAGATTTAATGTGTAAACTATAAATCTTGTTCATGGAAAGGGTCAAATAAGAATGAGCAAGTTGTTAATTACCAAAATGTATTTAAATTACCAAATGAATCATAATTTGCCATTAGAAGCTTACAAAAGTCTTAATTTACCAACAAAAAATAGCGTTTCAATACTTGGGCTTTCTCTCGGCCTAAGCCCAACATTCACATGACTCTTGACAAAAAAAAACCACATGTATCACACATCCCTAAATGACCAACTCATGACAATCAAACGTAACCTGAGGGCATGGGGCTTTCTCCCGGCCTATGCCCAGCATTCACATGGTCGCTTTGAGCACTCGGACAACCGTTTCCATACTTGGACGGTGACGATCGTTCTTCCTAACACACATTGCTGCAGAACACACCATCTTGTATATTGTCTCCCCGTTGTATGTTGGGTCATTTAACAACTCACTTTTAACCACGTCTCCACATCAAACAGCTTCATTAAGACTGGGTCTGATCTGTACATGTAACTACTGGTTATAACAAGGCAAAATATATATTAAATTAAACTAAATCAAATGAAAGGATCTAAGAGTGTTCTTATTTCGTGATGAATCATAAGCATGTGGTTTGACTTTCTTTCCACTCAATAGTTCATTTAGAATAAGCCCATAAGCCAAGATGTCAGCATACTCAGCGAGTCTACCCGACAAAAGGTATTAAAGTGCCGTGTACCCATGAGTCGAGGTGTTCTCACAAAGTCGGCATCAGTGTGCCTTCTGAAAAATCCAAAATATGCGAACATGGGCTTGTAATTCTCATCGAGCAAGATGTTAGCAGGCTTCAAGTCTGCGTGAATGATACCTAAGACATAATAAAAACATTTCATTCAAAACATATGCCTATACCTAGGATATTTATATAATAATAATCATAACAACAGAAAGTTTTTCTCAAGGATAGCATGAAGATATGCAATCCCTTTTGCGATACCTATAGCTATGTTAACTCGATAGATTATACTCAAAGGAGGTCTTATCACTTGTATATCTAAAACATAACACACATTGAATCAAAAGATCAACAACGTATAACACATATTACTTTAATTAATTGGTTCTTCGATTATATACCATGTAGATGATGATGCAAATCGGAGTTAGGAGTATAACCATAAACAAGCAACTGTGAGACACGACAAAAACCAAACAAGAGAACAATGTTTTCGTCCCTAACCCCAAAAAAACAAGTCCATTTCTTTATCAAAATCAGGTTGGTAAATTCCATGTCTGCTTGAGACTTTTATTGCGGCCATTAATCCCCCTGAAAGTTCGGCTTGATACACTTTCCCAAAACCTCCAACACCAATGACGTTTTCATTGGCAAAGGAGTTGGTAGCATGTCGTAGGCTATCTGTAGCGTAATGAATTGGTTGGGATGCTCCCGGACCACCTTGAACCTGAAGACTCGATGAGTAGATGTATAAATAGATGACGTCAAAGCACTGGTTGGATGTGAGATTGAGGAACCATGATCCAATGGAAGAGGAGATCCAACCGGTGCTTCGAGGTCGACTATTTATGCATTTACTACATCGAGTCTTCTGGTTCAAGGTGGTCCGGGATCATCCCAACCAATTCATTATGTTGCAGATAGCCTTCGGGCCGCTACCAACTCCTTTGCCAATGAAAACGTCACTGGTGAATGAGGTTTTGGTAAAGTGTATCGGGACGAACTTTCAGGGGATTAATGGCCGCAATAAAAGTCCCAAGCAGACGTGGAATTTCTCAACCTGATTTTGATAGAGAAATAGACTTGTTTTCGGGGGTTAGGCATATGATAAATAGTTAAATATGTTATAGTTTTAATTCAAAACGCAATCGATAACAGCAATTCTTACTAAGCATAAACATTGATAAGGCCATTTCTACTTCATAAAACTTAATTTGAATACAGTTTCAGTTTAAAAATCATAAATATAAACCATTATCAGGATTGTCTTTTCGTTTTCGGGGAGTTTGTTCTGTCATTGTTGATTTTTCTCTAATTTTTGCTTGTTGATCGTCGATTTCTTCATCTGAAGTTTTTCGTTGCTTCTTTGAAGATTTAGGGTTTTGCGATAAGGATTTCTTGTCAGTAACTCGAAGTAAAACCTTCAAATTATCTCTTGATATGCCATGAACTTCAATGGAGTTTGATTATCTCTAATTTCAATCTGTGAGTGATTTTTTTCAATCGAAATCTAAAACGTAATGAGCTTTTTACCAAGGTTTCAATGTTTATTCGAAAGCGGTTATTGTTGCAATGTGACGATAATACCCTTGGAAGCCCAGAACCGGTGTTTAAATGAGACTTTTTAATTAAATTTTAATCTTGGTCGTTGATAGTGTAATTGGACGCACCAGATGACTTCCTAACCTTCCTAGTGATAAAAACTTCCTATTATATCCACCCTATGTTATAATTCTAATAAATTTACATTTTGATGTAAGAATCTTCTAAAACTTTTTACACTTCGTAGATTATAAAGGAAGCTATATAAAATAGTTACATCAAAGGTGCGTTTTATGTTGGTAGTTATATATTTCCTTTCGTGGTTATGTTGGTAGTTATATTTTCCTTTCATGGTTGTCACACCCCGATTTCCACGTGTATTCCGGTGGACCCGGTGGGGAGTATCGTGACGTACAGTTGATATCATCATAACCAATTACAACACAGAGTAACACAGCGGAAGGCTTGGAGTAAAATATAAACTATTACAAACCATAAAGTGTCCAGAGTTTGAAACATAGATATATACAGACAAAGTTTGCAATATGATCCACAGGCGGATCGTATAACATACGAAATGAAAACAAACTTTACAGGCTCAACTCTAAGGTCGCAACTCCTTAATGTTAACGCCCCGTAGCTTCCGGCCTATTGCGTACTTGTACCTGTAACTTGATCTTTGAAAATACTGAATTCTAAGGTTCCTTATTCCGGTTGTAAAGCAAAGTCCAGGTCTAAATCAAAGTTATGAATTGCACTCAGTTTACATTGGTAAATACACTCAACCGACTCATTTTGAAAATCCTTTCGAAAATGGTTTTAGGTGCACTTGGCACATTTTCATAAATAACTTGGGACAGTACAAAAGACCTTGTATACAGATTTACATGTCAGGCTTTTACATATGGGGCCCGGTACAGAAACCGATACATGATCGACTGACACACCACTCTGAACTTTCACAAAGAAAGCAGTTAGCAATTACCCAGTGTATGCCTACACGCCATGCTTTAGTCGTGGCCACTAACACTATAGTGAGCCAAGGATATCCCGGACATGGTCAAGTCCACCCCCAATGTTTTAGTTTCAGACAAACACATTAAAACCGGGTTATGCATTTTAGTTAATTATCACAAATGGATAAAACATGAATTCCATACCCGGCCAAGCGGTAATAAGTTACCGTATCCCAAGCCCGTATAGGGAAAATAAGTTAAGGGTATTTACCTGAAGTTAAGTCTTTGAGAAGTCAGAACTCAGCCGCAGATCAATGACAAGCACAGGTACAATCTACCGGAAGGCGTTTAGTCTGGAGTGATGGTAATTATTAACCAATAAAAGAATGCTAACGGGTCCTTAGCTAAGTCTTAGACTTGATCCGGTTAGTCTTACGCTAAAACAATACGGTACGATACACTAGATTAAGCGGTAATCGGAATAGGATGTTAGTTGGACCCGAAAAATATATAAACTTGTCTAAAATAGGTAAACCAACAGCATTCTGGATTTTGATAGAGAAATGACAAAGTTAAACCCGTTTCGGTTAGATTACGTAAACTAGTCACGTAGGATTAACCGTAAGCGTATAAGCGAAACCGGGTAACTAAATGAGTCGTATACAAGTTCCATAAGAATATATGTTTTAAATATGTTATAAAATTAGTAGCTTTGCAAAAGATAGGCCTGAGGTATATTTGGAACCGAATTATGCCTTACAAGGGCATTTTGGTCATTTTAGAGTTTGTGAAAGATGTCTAAAATGAATCTGATGTCAAGGTCGTTAATATCTTATAAAAATACTTATTTTATGATGTTATAATAGTATGATATCAAATATATGTGTGTTTGATGATTTTGAAATAATCTATGTCCCGTAAGGGCATTTTTAGTAATTTCACACATAGCTTTGAAGTCAAAATTGGGATTCTGAGTTTGGGACTTGTACTTACTGTTAAGATGTTGAAAATAAGTTTATAAATCAGTAGGTATCAAGTCTTAGCTCATAGTTATGGTTGTAAACCATGCTATGCGCCGAAAAGGCGTAAAAGTCGATAAAATGCCGTTTAAATAGATGTTTAAGTTAAGCAGAAGTTATGACCTATTTTATACACCAATAATATGTCATTTAAATTATTACATCAGTAGGTTTAAGTTTTGGTTATAAAAGATTGATTAAAACCATTTTGCGTGAAAATGGGTAATTTAGTCATTTGTCGGCAATTAACGAATCTTAAGCCCTCATTCAGGTTATAATCTGAATGAACATCCCAAATGGTCCTACTTATCATGTTACATCAGTAAATATATTATCTTGATGATTAAACCATGTTTATTCTTTCTAAAACGCCGAAAATGGCATTTTAGCCATTTAAATGCCATAAACACGTCTTTTGCGAAACTCAGATTATAATCAGATTCTTGACATCAACATAATCAAATAATGTTTATAAATCAGTTTATAACTTATTTTTACATGCATGTGTGTTTAAAACCAAGATTTGTACAAAAAGGACCCTTTTTGCAAAGTTTTAATAAAAATTATGGAACATATATAAAAACTCAGATTTCTAATGAATCGAGTGACGAAACTTTAGGAGGTCATCCTATACTTAAATATGGTCTTAAAGTGACCAGAAGTCGGTAGCCAAAGTGGCTAAATCGGGTCAGAATCCGAAAGTCAACAAAAGTCAACTGTTGCGACCTTCGGCTATAAACCGAGCCTAGACCAAAACTTGACGAGCCGAATCAATAGTTATATGTTCTAACACTTATTTTTAGGTTATTAATGCATCAAAATATATTTTATAATATCCATATTGTTAGTTATGAATTTTATAAAAACTGGACAGTTTGACTTTCTTTGACTTTTCGTTTGACTCGTCAATTGGTCATGAATCCATGGTAATCTGGAGATGCCCTCTTGAGGGATTAACACCTCCATCCTTACAAGCATGTAGGAACTTTCGTTGGTTAACTTATCACGGAACTAGAACAAGGTCAAGGCGTTTTTACGACAAGACTTTGTTCTAAGCAATAAACTATAAGAAATCAATTTAGCACAAATTAAACACTTGCAATAGATCCAAATGATTGCTAAGAATGGATTGGAATGCTTGGAAGTGACCAGGAGCTCCACTAGCATGAACTTGATGAACCAAGTTGATGAAACTTGGTTGCAACTCAAATTTTCATCACATATGTAGCCAAGGAGGTGTCTAGGAGGTTCACCAGGTGTTTAGAACTGATGTAGGGTGAGTACAAGTGTCAAGAGACGTGTCTTGAGGTGCTAGAAGGTGGCAAACTCGTGAAAATGTGCAGAACATGCAAGCTGCCACGCATTTTGGATTTTCTGTTGATGGCACCCTCTCGCGGGGCGCGAGAGGTGTGAGCCTAGGTGGGTCGCGGCCCGCGACCGGGCTTCGGGTCAGCCATTCAAGTTTACAACTTGGCAATTTCAGTCCCTGTACTCTTTTGGCTCATATAACTCTCATTTCTGGCACTTATGGCCCTTTTAGTTAAGTTATAAGTATCCTGGAAGATATAACCGAGCAACGCAATGTCCCGATTTCGTAAAAAAAATCACTCAGAGGTGTAATTAAACATGTAGACGCTCTTAATTCTTTAAATTAGAGAATTTCCGTCCAGAGGTTATTAATTAACATAACGGAAATTTTGTCCTTCTCGTTTAACACGTGGCATACGAGGATCAATGTGACATGTGTCGGAAATTTATTGGACGTAAAAACATGAGGTGTTACATCCTCACTCCCTTAAAATAAATCTCGACCCGAGATTTCAATCAAACAAATGTGGATACTTCTGTCGCATGACAGACTCCATTTCCCATGTATATTCGGGACCTCGACAAGCGTCCCACTTTACCTTTACAATAGGTACTTGCTTCCGAAGAAGCTTTTTGATCTGGCGGTCTTCAATCGCCACATGTTTCTCAACGAAACGCAAGTTGTTATCAATCTGTACATCATCATGGATTCCGTTGAACTTTTCTGGCAGTTTTAGCTTGTAAGCAACAGCTCCAACTCGTTCAATAATTTCATATGGTCCGACATACCTTGGACTTAATTTGCCTTTCTTTCCAAAGCGCATAACACCTTTCCAAGGCGATACTTTTAACAAAACCTTGTCCCCTACTTGGAACTCAAGAGGTTTACGCCTTCGGTCTGCATAACTTTTCTGCCTATCCCTGGCAGCTTTGAGACGGTCGCGAATCTGCAAGATTTTATCTGTCATTTCCAGGACTATCTCTGGTCCTGTCAGTTGGGCTTCCCCAACTTCTGCCCAACAAACGGGCGTCTTACACTTTCTCCCGTATAATGCTTCAAACGGGGCAGCTTGAATGCTTGCATGGTAGCTATTGTTGTAGGAGAACTCGATTAGGGGTAAATGTCTATCCCAACTTCCACCTACATCGATAATGCATGCACGTAACATGTCTTCCAGCGTCTGAATAGTGCGTTCACTTTGTCCATCTGTTTGTGGGTGATACGCCGTACTAAAATTTAGTCGCGTGCCCAAGGCTTGCTGGAAGCTTTTCGAAAAATGAGAAGCATACCTTGTGTCCCTATCCGACACAATGGATACTGGTACGCCGTGCAAAGATACAATTTCATCTACATAAAGCTTTGCTAGCTTATCTGACCCATAGGTCCCATTAATGGGCAATAAATGAGCCGACTTAGTCATCATATCAACAATTACCCATATTGCGTCATTTCCACGTTTCATCTTTGGTAACTTGGTGATGAAATCCATAGTTACACATTCCCATTTCCACATGGGAATCTCCAATGGCTGTAGCAGACCTGACGGCTTTTGATGTTCGGCCTTAACTTGTGAGCACATCAGACATTTAGATACATGTGTGGCTATCGATTTCTTTAGTCTAGACCACCAATAATCAGGTCTTAAATCCTTATACATTTTATCACCGCCAGGGTGAATCGAATATTTGGAACTGTGTGCTTCTTGGAGAATCAATTCCCTAAGTCCTCCAAAAGCAAGAATCCAGATTCGTCCACAAAATCTAAGAATTCCATCATTTCCCGGTGTTAGTTGTTCTAACATCTTTCCCAAATCTTCATTAGGGAGATTTGCCTCTAGCAATGCTTGCTTTTGAGCTTCCAAGATTTTATCTTTCAAACTATTCTTTACATTGATGCTTTTAGCATTAATCCGTATGGGCTTAATCCTTTCCTTACGACTCAAGGCATCAGCAACCACATTTTCCTTGCATGGGTGATAACGGATCTCGCAATCATAATCATTAAGCGTCTCCATCCATCGCCGTTGTCACATATTCAGATCTTTCTGGTTGAACAAATGTTGGAGGCTTTTGTGATCAGTGTATATAATACACTTAGTTCCATAAAGGTAATGCTCCATAACTTAAGTGCAAACACCACGACACCTAGCTCTAAGTCACGCATGGTGTAATTTCTCTCATGTACCTTCAATTGCCTTGACGCGTAGGCAATCACCTTTCCACGTTGCATGAGTACACACCCCATGACGGTGTGTGAAGCATCGCAATAAACCACAAAATCTTCGATTCCTTCTGGTATGGTTAACACAGGAGCGTTACTTAATTTCTGCTTCAATACATCGAATGCTTCCTGTTGTTTTGGACCCCAAACAAATTTAACATCTTTACGAGTCAGGGTAGTCAGCAGTGTAGCTATCCTTGAGAAGTTTTCAATAAATCTCCTGTAGTAACCGGCCAAACCTAGAAAACTTCAAATTTCAGATGGTGTCTTAGGGGCTTGCTAGTTCATCACTGCCTCGACCTTGTCAGGGTCAACTTGAATTCCATGTTCACTGACCACATGGCCCAAAAACTGTACCTCACGTAACCAAAACTCGCATTTTTAGAATTTTGCATAGAGCTTCTCCTGCCTCAGCAATTCCAGAATACACCTTAAATGTTGCTCGTGGTCCGCCTGACTACGAGAGTAAATAAGTATGTCATCAATAAAAACGATGACAAACTTATCCAAGTAAGGTTTGCAAACCCTATTCATTAAATCCATAAATGCCGCAGGTGCATTCGTGAGTCCGAATGGCATTACTAAAAACTCGTAGTATCCATACTTTGTTCTAAATGATGTCTTCAGAACATCTTCTGTACGAACCTTGAGTTGATGATAACCAGACCTCAGATCAATTTTTGAAAAGTAGCTTGCTCCCTGTAGCTGATCAAATAAATCATCGATCCTGGGTAATGGGTAGCGATTCTTGATAGTTAACTTATTCAGCTCGCGATAATCAATGCACATCCGCATTGACCCATCCTTCTTCTTAACAAACAGTATCGGAGCTCCCCAAGGCAAATAGCTTGGCTGAATAAAACCCATTTCTAACAATTCCTCAAGTTGCGTCTTCAACTCCTTCATGTCCGTAGGTGCAAGTCTATACGAGGCTCTAGCAACTGGAGCTGCACCCGGTATGATATTGATTCTAAATTCTACTTGCCTGTCTGCGGGTAGACCGGGCAAGTCTTGAGGAAACACATCGGTAAATTCTGAGATAACCGGTAAATCTTCAACCTTCGGCTTAGCTTCATCAATGGTTACTTGTGCCATGTAAATGACACAATTCTTCTTCAAGCACTTTGATGCTTTGAGTAACGATGCTTTTTTCTGACAATCCACAATAACGATCTCCTTGTATAGCGAGTGTCTTTCCATTTGGGGTTTTGATCTCGATAAGTTTCTTGTTACATGCTATATGGGCTTGGTTACTAGACAACCAATCCATACCAAGAACTACATCGAATCCAGCGAACTTCATTGGCAATAGTGAAACAGGAATAGAATGATCTTTAATGGAAATGAAGCATCCATCAAGGATCGTAGAAGCGGTTTCAATCGTTCCGTCGGCAAGTTCTACATCATACGTTATGTCTAGGGTTCTTATGGGCAAGTTTAATAAGGCACTAAACTTATGATCTACAAACGATTTATTAGCCTCTGAATCGAAAAGAACTCTAGCATATACATCATTAATAAGAAACGTACCTGTTATCACATTATCGTCGTTCACGGTTTCCTTGGCTTTCATCTGGAAGGCGCGAGCATTACTCTTCTTTGCCCCTCCGGGCTTCTCAACATCATCCTTCTTGAATTTGGTGCAGTTGGGCTTGATGTGCCCCTTCTCACCACAGCTGTAACATGTGGCATTCTTCAAATATTTACAATCTAAAGCCTTGTGCCAAATCCTTTACAAATAGCACACGGTTTGGGTTGGGATTCATCCCGACATGCACCCTATGTCGTCGATTACACTTCCTACATTTAGGCCTATCATCCGACCTTCGTTGATTCTGATTCGACCCAAACCTTCTGTGACCTGCAAAAAGTGATAAACGAACACACAATAATTTACGCGGTTTGGTCTAAATATGATACCTTATTCACACAGGTTGCAACTAGGATTTTATTTTTTATTTTTGGACACACAAGATTACATGTACATGATCTGATTATGTACAAAATACTTCAAAGGTTTCTAACTTATTCAATAAGAAAACTAAACTCGCCTAATAAAGAGACATATGGTCGGTCCACAACCTCCCATGTCTTCATTTTTCACTAATTAATAAAACATGTCTTCAAGTAATCGGACCTAAACCGAAACCCAAATCAAGCCTACAAAACCCAACATCAAATCATAAAAAATAATGTTGAAACTCGGCTTTTGAAATTCCCATGGTGAAACAAAAAAATAAATCACAAAAGCTAATTTCGAAGGACACTTTAACGTGTTAAAAATATATATCTCGCAACAACTACGAAGAGATACATAATATATGAAAAGTGTAACAATATTCTACGAAAAGATCTTGTGACATTACTATGATTCTTATTTTTTCTAGTTTTAGAATTTAAACTTGTTCAAGACTGCCTTAGGTTTACCAAACTCACAAATTATACTCGATTTTAGGCCATTTTATAAGATTTGATCATCACAAAGAATAAGCATGTCGATTTTGTTTTTAATTCTTCTTTCTTTATTGTTTATAATGATAATTAAATACAAATTAAATTTATAAGTATGTGATCATACTTATAAAATAACTTCACATCAAAATATAAAACATCTATAGATGCACCCCATTGAAAATATGGATTATCTAGTTATTTAGTGTTCATAGTATGTACGAGACGTGTACTTTACCTATGCTTGTTATGATTTATATCTAAAATTATAGCATTATTTACAAGTATATCTATTCAATAAGAAAAAAAGTATCGCATATAAAATCAATAAGTATCGTATATAAAATCAATATACTTAGGGTGGACGAAGTTCACTACGGAACACATGGAAGCACCATGTGGGAAGAAGACCACCACTCACTAGATCGCTCCACATGGACCTTAGCTCGGGAAAGATCCGTAAATAGTTGCCGGAAGTCCTCAATGGGCTGTTAAATAACAGGAAGGGATGCAAGGGAAATGACTATGAAGGTGGGGGAACACTGCCTCCTTCTTGCGCTAAATACTTGTAATAATTTCCCAAAGTCCTCTCCCCGCTTCCACTCCATCCTCTCCTATAAAAGTATATTATAACATATCACGGGGTACGTTTAATACATAATACTGTCTTAAATAAAGAACAACAAAAAATACATTAATAACTTATGTATAGTGTTTCATATATCTAATAGGAAGTTAGAAAATGTGTTAAACACTGCATAGTTATCTTATGTGACACAATTAGAATTAAGTATACAAATATGAATTAATATGGTTAATCGTACTTCTTTATAGTACCAAATTTTTCGTATTGATTTTTTTCCGATATCAAATTGGTCTCATTTTCTGGAGTTTTCGGTACCGGTACTTTCTGTTCCATACCAATACGATATCAGGATTTTACTGAATTTTACCCTTAAATACCGGTACCGTACATGTATCGTCCCGATACCGAACCGTACCATACCGAACATTTTCAGTACCGATACCAGTACCTGTATTTGATGAAATTCAGTATCGGTATTTTTAGTTCTGAGAAATTCAATACCAATACCGAGCTTATACCTAATTCTTTTAAGTAATTTTTTTGCCGAATTCAATGATTCTCCACAAATCATCAAGTCATTAACTCTATTTTATCAAGGGTGTGCAAAATAATATGTGCCAAATGTGTTAAAAATAAAGTAAATGGACCCTAACTATACGTTACCTAATACTTCAGGGAAGATACTTGTAACTTGCTTCAATTTTCCCCAATCCATTCAAACCCTAATTTCACACCATTGTTCTTCGTCATCTTCAACCTCCACCTGCAAATCTTCACCTCTCTCATCTTCAACCTCAATCAAAATGTCAGACAAGCGCAACATACAAGATCAAAAGCGCCGTCAACTCGCCGAGAAGTTCGAACTGCGGCGAAAGCTCTACAAAGCGTTCACAAAAGACACTGATCTTCCTAACGACGTTCGCGAGAAACACCGCTGTAAGTTAGCTGCGTTGCCTCGCAACAGTTCGTTCACTCGCGTCATGAACCGGTGCGTTTTCACCGGTCGTGCTCATGCTGTTTATAAGATGTTTCGTGTTTCGCGTATCGTGTTTCGTGATTTGGCTTCCAGAGGCTTGCTACAAGGTGTTAAGAAGGCGTCGTGGTAGTTTTATCGGCGATTTGGCTCGAGAATAAGGTTAGGTTTTCAGATCTGGTTGAATATTATGGATGTTATGATCGATTTTGATTCGTTGTTGAACTTATTTTGACTTAAAGTTACGTTAATGTCATGATTTCGATGAATTTTGGTACAGGATTAATTTGAACGGTTACGGGTATTATGATTGAATAATTATGGATGTTATGATCGATTATTCGTTCTGTTTCGTTATTTTGAGTTGAAATTTTGGTACAATTGGTGTATTATTTTGTTGATCGATTATCGTTTTTGAAGCGGCTTCTGATTTGTTGCTGAAGTTATTTTGATTTTTGAGTTCAAATTTACACATAATTTGGTTTATGATTTTGTTAAATGTTTAAGGAGTCAGAGTGGATAAGTTTGATTATCTGAAACTTTCTTTTTTGATTAGGGTGATTTTTATTCAATTATGGACATGAAATTGTGTTTGATCAAGCTGGTTTAATCAATATGCAATCTGGAAATTGATTAGATAGGTACTGTCTGTTTTTAGATGAATACTAGCTTTTACCAAACACTCATCCCTGTCCCCATCTCTAAATTATAGGGAAAATACACCATATCATCCACTCTCACTCTCACATCAGCATCCCTATCTATCACCAATCCCAAGGTACTTAAGGTTTGCCACAGTAAATCCCTAACTTTAGGGACCTACTGTTCATCCGCGTATCTAACTAGATTCTCTTTCCGCATCTTCTTCTCCTCCTCCCATCACCATTGACGAAGATTGTTTGGTTTGAAACTCGGATATGCCTTTTAGAAAAGGAATATTGGGGTTTATTTGGTACAGAACCAAAGGCCTGGTTCACACAAGTTTGTTTCTTCGTCTTTTTTCCTGTATTTCTGTGAAAGGAACCGTGGTGGGATTCACTATGGCGTTGCAAATGTGTCCTAGCTAGCTATTACAAAAAGGTCCTCGTTTAAAAGTGTCCCTTGTTAAGAATAGCCGTAATTTCGTAAACGCCTCAAAACTCTATCCCTCGTCTTCTTGAGGTAACAACATCCCTCTTCTTATTGAGATCGCTTTATTAGTTATATTCCAACTTGAGAAGCCTTCTAGATTTCTGATCAACGATCCAAATCAGTAGTTGAGATCGTTTGTGATTTTCTAACATCATCATCATGTATGTATTCCATGTCATCGCAACTTTTTATGAATGATGACCAAATTAATTGTCTAATTTTGACTGATATAGTTGATTCTGAGCGTTTAAAATCAGTTTCAATGCTCATACTTGACAATAATTATTACACAAAAACTTGCTGCTGATTGGTTCAAAGACTTGCAAGTTCATATGTATCCATCCTTCTGTAGTTGGAGTTGTATATTGAGTGTCTTGTTCCTGCAATTAACACTTTTGTACATTGTTCTAGTGTGAAATCTCTGTCAGTTTAGGGATCATATGTTGAAGTTTATTCTTTTTGATTTCTAAGTCAGTTTATGTAGTGTGGAGTAATGTGTTGATCTCAAACTTGAATTGAACATATGGTGCATAGAACATCCTGGGAGAACCTTGAATTGAAATATGGTGCATAGAAAACATCCTGGTAAAACTCCAACATCTGTAGCCTCAAACTCATTTCTGTTTCTTGTGTTTGAACGTCTTTCTTTATAAGCACTTCAGGTGGCTTCTAAACTGTTTGTCCTGTTTCGACATAAATGGATTGAACTTATCCCTCTACCTTCCATGATATCCATACTCCTTGTTTAATCCACACCACAGACCATCATTTCTGCATAAAGCTTGTTGTGCCAGCCATAAGGTCTGTCGTTGATAACCTTTTGAACATCTGAGGGAGTCTCTCAATGTTACTATTTATAAAAAAAACTAGGGTCGTGGGAAGCTTGTGCTTCGTGGCTAATACTGCATTCCCTCGCTTGAAGCAATGGTAATCACAAAGCTTGTGATTTTCACTAATAGTTCACTCCATGAAGATTTATTGTGTACTTAAGCTATCATAATTTTCTTAAGTTTTTAGTAGTAATAATATGCATCAAAAAGAAAAATAAACATACGGATTCGTTCAAAATGTTTGAACTAAAGCAAACAATAAGCATATAGAATATCGATAATCTTTCGTGAAAACTGTTCCTACAAGTTTGTTGATTCTTCACGCCTTATTTAACTTCATGTTCAACCATAGCCACCTGCACATCTTCATCTAATTGATCAAAAAGGGGCCGACACATATATAACCTCACCAAATGACCTTTATACCCTCATCCGTGTAACCCCCTCCGACACGGATCAACCGTCGAACACGAACACCACCGACGTCTTGTCAAGTGCAAAGCTGGTGGCTGAGGCAGCTCAGTCAGCTGCAACCAACAAAATGGACCAGATTGATTAGGAGAAAGTCGCGGGAGCCACCGCGGACCTTCTGGAGTCCGCTAAGGAGTACGGAAAGTTCGACGAGAGCCAAGGGGTGGGACAGTATATAAAACAGGCAGATGATTACCTTCACAAGTATGAGAAGTCTGGTGCTACTGGTGCTACACCACCGGGTGATGCACCGCCTGCTACGCAGGAGAAGAAAGCCGAGGCGGTGCAGGTTGTGGAGGAGAAAGGTGGAATTGATGGATCGGAAAGTGGGATTGGTGCCGGAGATGCTGTCAAGGCTGCCGGAAGTTTCTTTAAGTAGAACTATGGATTATGTTATGTAAATAAATCAAGTTACAAGTCATCATATTTTTGGCTTGTACACTTATACGTTTACATGTTATATGTGGTGTGATATGTATGTATTATGATGTTATGCAAGTTTGTGATATGAAATATGGTTTATTATACATACATATATAAAAGAAAAAGTTATTGTATACTCGTAAATACGTGATTTCATATATAGTCGAGCATATGTATATACTTTTTATCGCGTATTAAACATCCTTTTGGTAGTGGAGGGGCTTGTGGGGTGTGACGTGATGGATGTTGATTGGCTTTGGCATTGTATTAAATTTTTTTTAATTTAATAGATTTATTTTAGTTTTAAATATATAATAAATAAAAAAGTGTGTGTCACGTGTTGAATAATGCTACCTTTTCACGTCCAGTTCCACTTCTTTTTTTTGCACCACATCACTTTTCTGATGTGTGCTGACATGGCTGCCACATGTCGAATAACACTCCATTATTTTCAAGCATCTCCATTGCGAATGGTGTAACTACGTTTGAAGATTAATCATCCACTCTATTCAAGACACCCGACATCTAACATGCGTATAGATATATTTAAGGATATGATCATTAAATGTTTAACCATAACTTGCGTGTCACTATAGCCTATATTTGCTATTAACGGAATTTTGATATTAAGAATAACTAATAAGATGAAGATCCATGATATCTCAACGTTATGATAAGTTGCATCAAAATGTTATATATTGTAATTTCCTAAAAGCATTAGCAATAAGGCATTTTTAAGAGGTGTATTTTGAGGTGTGACATGGCACATGCCCAACCAATCCCTTTCTCTCTTTTGCCATACTCACAAAAACACATATTTATCTCTCATCTCTCATTTTTTTTGAACGTCTAACTTAAGCAATGCCGGATACTCCGCACGCGGCACCCATTGGCCGAAAGGTAGCCCCATGGCAGCCCAACCTGCACGCACGGAGCCCCTAGCTCACCAAGCCACCAATTCCGAGGAAAACCCAACCCTTCACCCACCCGAGGGCACGAAAATGAAGAACCGGTAAAACCCGGAGGGATTAGGAATCGAACTCAAGACCAAAGGCAAGGAGTCTTCCCTCATTTCCCATGACCACTCTCCTACATCACACTCACATAACTTTCTTCCCTCCATTTTTCCTCATTTTTCTTCACATACATCACCACACTTTCTCTCATCCACCTCACACCCTCTCTTCTCCACATCATTTTCTCTCTCTTTAAAAACATCAAAAAAATATGTATTTGCGTCAAAACTCATCACAACAACAAATAAGTAAAAAACAGATGCACCATTATATGTTTGTGCATCACAACTCATTATAATAAAACGAACTTAAAAATTGGACACCTCTAGGTTAGATGCACCATTATATACTTGTGCATTAAAATCCATTGCAAAATGAATCAAACATGGAAGGTGGGTGCATAGTTGTGGGTTTGACATGTTATGATAACCAAAGTGAATGAGACCTTTTATAAACGTCATCTTTTTAAATTTTAAATAATAGCATAGCAAGAGATATCATATTAAAAATGATATTCTGAACTTAATTGTATATTTTCTGAAGTACAAAAGTATATTGAAGATATCATATTTTCTTAAGGACATAGATGTACTGAATTTTCTCTTTTGCCCTTCTAACATATTCTTTAATGCAGTGTTTCTTCTGAGGTTTGAACCTTTGACATTCCAGGGAAGCTTTACTTTAGCTTTAAAGGCTTTGCCATTGGACTCAACCCTCGAGTCCCCCGACCCTCCTCCTAACATGTTTAGCTTCAATGAATTATTATAGGGAAATTGGATTATAATAATCCTACCAAGAGGTGGTTGGTCATTATTGATCCTACCTTTGAATATTACCACGGGTAGTCTCACCTTTTAAGTATTCTTCTCTCCTGCACCTCCATCGTTAAGGTTTTTTTCCGAATTATAAACTTTGTTTTAGCGATTTTGATCAGAATGATAATACGAGTCGATTGATATAAAACTTACCTTGAAACGGTGGATGTTTAAACTTCAATTAACAAAAATCAAGCCGTTTGGAACACCGTTCTGAGGTAATATTCAAAAATAAGACAAATAAAGTAAGATTATTAAAATCCAATTTTCCATTAAAATTTTACCACCAAATCTATCTTGACGATAACCATTAATTTGATGAAATAAATACTAATTTATTTTCAATATTATAACGACAAATCTCATTCCACTTTGGGGTCTAACTATTATATCGTCTATTTTTATTCCTTTGGACAAACATTATCTTTTGCTCCTAATCTCTTGATCAAATAATGGCTCGATAGCAGCCAAAAGAGCATTAATTATTTTTGTTGTCATCCCCAACAATAATAGAGTTTTAGATCCTTAATAACAAGGTAACTTTTTAAGCCTAGATAATAGAGTTTTAATTAGTTTCCTTGTTCTGTTTGTTTACGTTAGGACGTTGGCGTCTGCCACATCATCCCTTTAACACCCCAAACACTACCCTTGAGCGCCAAGGGCATCTCCGCCATGCCATTCATGGGTGTTAAGTCTTGTTTTGTGTGAGGGGCACCTAAAAGCAACCAAAAAACCTTTTTTTAGTTTTTTTTGTTTCTAGTTACTTTACAACACATGGTTAAAAGAGGGAGCTAGTTAAACCACAACGCCTAGTCTAAGTATACTTTCATAGTTCTAGAATTAATAGGCATGTTCTCGTATATAGGCCTTTATTTTATGTTGCCTAAAAAACATTTCAAGAATTAAACTTTTAGTTTCGTTATTCACAAATTCAAAGAAATTCTTTCGTATAATGAAGCCTTAAAAACATTTTAAGAATTAAAATGTCAACAATTGTTTGTGGTGCGTTGTCTTATTAGGATTGCTACAAGAAACCACTTTGACTACCCACCAAGATTACTGAAGAGTATTATTGCTAAACAACATAATCTATCTAACTTCCAATATTTCATATATACTTTCAAAACCATCCAAACATCCATCTATCTTTAACCATTGTTGCTTCAACCGCAACGATTCTTTTCACAGTTTTTACAAAGGGCTCGTTCCACTTTGGGGTAGTAACTCGACACGTGACAAGAATATCGGATGGCATCATAGATACAAAGATTATCTTTTTGTGACGTGTTTTATATATTCCATTGGACACATAGACAAACCCATGATGATGTTGTGATGCTTACAGCAACCCAATAATGTTGACATGGCAACAGCCATATAACTTCCCGTTATATATTTATCACTTTAGGAAACATGGGCCAACCCATCGTGATCAACACATGGGTTTGCAACTCACAAGCCAACACAAGTTGAAAAAATAAAATTCATATGTCCCCTAACAGATTTTCATTTCATATCAAAACACATAATTTTCATTTTATTCACTGTAACTATCATCTACGTTGGTATTTACCAAACATACAGTTCCACCGGTTACACGATAAATAAAATAATTAATCAAAGAAATAAAAAAGATATAATAATAATAATCATAATAATAATAATAATAAGAACAATACAGTATCAAAGTATGTCTATAAAGGGAATGAGAGGAAGCATACTTGAACAACTTAGGTTTGTTCAATAGTTCCAGCCCATGACAGCTCAGCATCTCCTTAATTTAGGTAAAAAAAGCATTAGCATGTGATGACAGTATCCCTCTGTAGTAGCTCCAAACTAGTTATTTAAGATACAGCCTAAAATTATTGTTCACAATATCACATGTTCATCACCTTCCTTCCATTTTCCTGCCTACATCTTTTACCTATACAGAAAAAATAAACATATATAATATCTTTTATAACTATTTTAATAAAAGGGGCAGATCCAAAATTCAATTTTTACGCGATAAAGACTTGCAGTGCTCAGGTGTTTTGGTAGTTAATGATATGTGAACATGAATGATGAGAATGTGACCTAAGGACTTACATAAAAACTCGTTGACGGTTTGACACTCGTGCAAGTTACGTGTTCAGTTAGTCATGGTGATCCGCTTTCGTTTGTTAGACATTGAAAAGAAAATCTGAGTCCATGATTTCTTCTTTTTGACTGGTTGAACCTTCTCGTCCTTCTTCTCATGAAGTTCGTTCATGTACAAGACAACCGCCTGAAAAACATATATCACTTATATTAGTTAGCTAACAACAAATACTGGGAAAGAAAGTTTTAATCATATAATCATACGAAATAATGGAGATGAAAATTTACCCGAGCGCCTTGGTCAAGAACATCACGTGGTGGTATCTCCAAAGGGTTTCCTTCGGTTTTTAACACTTGTAACTTTGATAGCATCCGGAATGAATCCGGAAGAACTCGTATTTGGTTGTTGCTCATATCGAGTTCTTCCAAATTCTCGAGGTTCCCGATGGACCTCGGTAGTGATCTTAGGTCAGCAAAGTTGTTGCTGATGTTGACTTTTACAAGAGTGGTAGCGAAACATAAGCTCTCGGGCACTGATTCAAGTTCGTTAAAACTTAAATCGAGCTCCTTTATGTTTGTCAGTGATGACATGGTGGTCGGCAGCCTGCTGATGTTATTGTACCGAACTGATAACGTTTCGAGTGACTCGAGTTTTCCGACAGCTTCGGGTAGCGCTTTCAGTTTGTTGTAGTCTGCAAGTAGCTCTTTGAGCGATACACAATGACCGATAATATGTGGGATTTCTTCAATATTATTGGTTTCAATGTTGAGTTTTTGAAGATTAACGAGCGAACCGATTGATTCCGGAAGAACCGAGAGGTTGTTTGAGCTCAAATCAAGCTCTTGAAGCCGGATCAATCTACTCAAGCTAGCGGGAAGCGTTGACAACTGGTTCGCACGTAGATCAAGATAGACCAAACTGAGAAGATCACCGATAGATTCCGGAAGTTCGACGATTTTGTTGGAATGCAAATCAAGCTTTGTCAATGATGAAAGCCCTGAGATAGAAGACGGTAATGTAACGAGACGATTTTCTGATAGATCTAGTGTGATTAAACCGGATAACTTCCCGATGGAATCAGGAAGCCATTCGATCTGATCCATCAACTTATTCCGAAGATTCAGATCTTTAGTTCCTTTTTTCGAAGACACTTCAATCAAACTAGCAAGCTTCATAAGATTCATTTTCGAATCACATTGACCTACATATCAAAACCATCACTTCAGTCAAACTTCAACAGACAACAGTTCAATATCAACTTAACAGTATAAAACAACAAAAATAAACCATCTCAAAACTCACCAGAACCAACAGCTGGTTTTAGCGTCGAATCCACAATCTTGGGCTTCAAAACATCACTCGACTGAAACCCTGATCGTATCGAGTCATCATTAAACACCGACTTCGACTTACTAACATAGCTATCGTCTCTAGTAACCAACTCAGAAGTCTTCACAGGCTCCTTATCAAAGTACAAGCTCGAAACCGGCTTTGCAGCCACACTCACCGCACTCGGTGAAGCATAACTAGCAACACTACTCGAACTCGATGCACCCGCTTGCGTCCCACGTGGACCACAACAACCCGAAGCTCTCAGAATCATTTCATCAAACAGTTGGTGGGCATTTTCAAGATCCAGCAATTTAACAGCTTCCCTCTTCTGTTCTTCCCTCTGGAACCTAACAAAATGCTTCTGCATCTCTATAAACACATTAAACAACTCATCTGGAACATCTTTTCGCTTCTTTTGCTTACAAATCGCTTCAATTTTCGCTTGTTCTTCAGCCTCCAAATTTCGAATTAATATTCTCGCACCTTCAACATCATCAATTGCAGGTCTTGCAGGAAGCGATTTATGAATCCTCATTATCTCCTCCAAAACTTCATCCACTGACTTTGCCCCCAAATCCATTCTTCCACAAACCCTAATTTCACAATTCATCAAAAAAATTATCAAAAAAAAATTTATCGAAAATATCTATCAAAAAACAGCAATTAGAACTAAAAAAAAGTAAATTTAATGTAATCACTTACAGAGATTAACAAAATGCAGCAAATTTGTTAATGGAACTTGAGAAAAACGTTGAAACGACGTCGGGTAGGTTCTAGAAGCATCGGCGTTGACAAAATCCCATTGTGGTTCTACAAAAGAAACACATTTTTTTTAATAATAATTTTTTTTTCCATAACTAAAGAAAGTTCATATATAATAAGTCAAGAGAAAACTTGCCAAGAAACACATTATATACAAATATAATTACGTGCTGATTAAACTTAACTCAATAAAACGAAATGATTTACGGAATAATCAAATCAAATATAATAATAAAAAAAATAATGAAGCAGCGGGCGGGGCGCACACAGATCCTGAATATTTTTCAGAACTTTATTGAAAAGGAATAAAAGGAAAGGGTAATTACGGAATTGTGATGGAGAATCTGAAAGGAAATGGAATGAGAGTGAGAGTGGTGGAATTGAATTGACTGGACGGAGGAATGGGAATGAGGATGAGGGAGGGGGGGGGATAAAGAATGGAATGAAAATGAATTTATTTGTGGAGTGGAAGGGCGGCGCGGCTACTGAGTGAGGGAGGATCCAGGTTGTTTCGGATTGGTTAATGTAGTAATCAGCTTCTTGTTGTCGTTTAACGTTGGATAAGTGACCGACAAAAATAGTTTATTGATTCATCATTTAAGTAATCATCAAGTGGTTTAAAAGATGATAATTTATCTTTATGTATAGTAAAAAATCTTTTCTTTTTTACTTTTAAAAAGTTATTTATGTTTATCTTTTAATAATTGTATGAATCAAGAGAAAGAATTTCAAGTCAAAACGTCGTTGAATATAAACATGTCGCACCGGTAAATCCATGAGTTTATTAAACATCACATCTTAAAGGTTTGTAAGGCTCGGTTCTAACAACTTGTATCAATATGGAATAGGTGCTCGCCATAGCTTATGATACCAAAAATACGTTACTTTGAATGTAACTCCGTTTTCAACAAAGTTTTTACCGGACCTTCAAGAAAAAAAAAGTACACACATATGTGTCCAGTTGTTTTTTTTAAAGTTATTGAACAGAAGTTATTAAAGAAAAAATCAAATAGAATGCAAAACAGGTCACCACGGCTCAGGCTTTACAAAACAAACACCGCCAACCTCTTGACAAGAAATGAGTTCTCCTTGTTACCATCTTCTGATGTAAAAAAAAAAAAGAATTAGTTTTCAAGAATGAATTATGTAAAGTAAGTACGAGTGAGAGTGCAAAAGAGTGAATGAATTGTAGTATTTATGATGGAGTTTTTTTAGGGGATAATTAGAGTCGATATCAGTATCATGTTGTGTGAAACTCGTATAAAGGTATAAACGTTTTGATAATGACATCTCGAATTCGATTGAAGGAAATAACATTCATTTTTCATGTTGTATTATTTCTACCACATAGGCATAAGGCTACATGGTATGGGGAAATGGGAGGGCTCATGGCCCGGTACCGAGCCCAACATCGCCCCCTTAGCCCTAGCCTCGTGGTATACGTGTGATATCCCACATTCTTGCCGAGCCTCATTTTGAATTTCAAACTTGTGATGATCGTTGAACAGTCAATTTTTTTTAAAAGGTATTTTTTACAAATTTTATAAAGCCACACATTCACAGTTATTTTCAAACATTCTCTTCCAACTCCATCTACAAATTAACTACAGCCTTTTATTTTTTATACGACCCTCAATTCTTTAAATTTTTTAGCTAAGCCATGGATTCTTCATCATTTTCGGACGAAATTAATCACTTTTTTATTCACGTGGTAACGAAGATGCACAAACTATTACGGGGAAGAAGAAACTACATCTCAACCTACCAAAATATTGATACATGTTAGAACCTTCACGATATCTATTTATTGATGCACAAATTATTCGCATATTATTTTTGTGGTGTAATTAGAATATATTGTTATCAATATTTATTTATTTGGCATAAATATACTTTTTCTTTTAGCGTAAATTATTTTTAATGTAATTACATATTATGTTTAGTTTCATTAAAATGTATTGTAATTAATATTTATAATCTACATGGGTGCTCACGAGAGGTTGGTGGCCGATTACTTTGTTGAAAACGGCTCTTTACTGACGAAATTTTTAGGCGTCGGTTTCGAATGAGTCGTCATCTTTTCCTACGTATAGCCGATGAGTTGGTAAATTTTGACCCGTTTTTCACATTATAGTGCGATACTAGAGGCAAACGGGAGTTTACTACTTTCTATAAGTGTCGTACAACAGGGCTAGCGACGCATAGGATGAATATTTGCATATGTCTAAAAGAGCATCATGAGAAAGTTTGTACAAGTTTTGCAAGGTGTGGTCAAGTTATACAACAAAATGTATTTACGAAAACCAACCAAAATGGCATCCTAAAATTGTATGACGTGCATGAAATGAGTTTGATCTTGCCGGGTCAAATAGGATCTTATTACCATATAGATTAAATTCGTGTTACATCTATTCGTTATGTATAATATTTGCACATATAAAGTCATGTTTTCATCCATTTAAATTCAAAAGAAGTTGAACTTACATTTTCCTTTATAAACAATTCCTTTAAAACGCAACAAACTCCAGCAAATTCAACAGCAGCTTGTTGGTGTGAACTCCCTTGACCTTCCCTTTATTCCAACCGTTGCTCTAGGATTTACTACATTATCAAACCAAAAATTTCTATTTTGTGTTTAACATTATGTTGTAAACTTTGTTAGTTAGTTATTTGATGTTAAATAACAATAAATATACCATGCATGTTTATTATTATTATTATTATTATTATTATTATTATTATTATTATTATTATTATTATTATTATTATTATTATTATTATTATTATTATTATTATTATTAGTATAAGGTTAACTTCCATCACATGTTAACAAACTAGTGTTTGCCTGGCTGCGTCTTTTTTTACGTAGGATTTTTGCAATTTTTATAATCGATTTGATTTACTACGGTATTGCAACAGTACATGCAATTAATCTAACAACTTAGGTTACAAAATCATTAAACGATGAAAAAAACGGTAAAAGAATATAAAAGAAACTAAAGAAAGAAATATTGTTATTAAAACTTGACAATGTAAATAAAAAAAGCAAAGGGAACACAACAAAAAACTTTACTAAATTTTGCAGGCTATATATGTAAATTACTAAAGCTCAATGTTCTAATTAGACACTCCAAAAAATAAAGGATGATTACTCTAAACACGATTCGAACCAAGTCTATAGGTTTAAAAGCATGAGTGTTATCCACCCCACCACTTTCAATAGTTGTGTAAGAATTTGTTTACAAATCTATTTATGTTACACGTCTAAAAAAAATTAAGAGACGAATTACTCCAAACGCGATTCAAACCTGAGTCTGGAGGTTTAAAACCATGCATGTTATCCACCCAACAACTTTTAATACTTGTGTTACAGTTTGTTTATAAAATATATTTATGCTAACACTGAAATCAAAAAAAATAATAATTTATCGTACAACCACCCGCCTCCACTAGTAGACAGCAGAAGGCACCTTCCTCCACCAATTGGTGGTAGAAACTATTGCCTGTGCCGTTGTAATTATCTTTATAGGTAATTCTATCATTAAATTGATAAAAGGATATTTTATACTATATTTGTTTTAACATAATTTAAAAGGTTTTTTACTTAATTGCATAATAAGTTTCTTATTTTTTCACATGAAGGTTTTTTGTTTGGATTTTTTTATATACGACTATTATAATGATAAAGAAAACTACTCGAATAATTGATTGTCTAATAATAACAAGGTGGGCCAAATAAAACCATCTATACATTATCTCTTCTTTTTTTGTTTTATTGTAACTTCTTATTTTATTATAACATCCAATATAAGAAAAACATTAAAAATAAATTAAAACCGTTCAGGATTGCCCACTAAAAGACGCTTTACTTATCTATACTATATAATAAAAGAAATCACATATTGGACACTTGTCATCATATTAAGTCATGTCTTATAGATAATTATTATTTAGTTTAATTTATTCTAATGAATTATAGATAATCCTTCTTTTAAATATTATTTAGGTAAATATCTTATGGATAATTATTATTTAGTTTAATTATTTTTAATTAATTATAGATACCTCTCCTACTATATATTATTTTGTTTAATCTATTCTACTTAACTATAGATAATTCTTATTTATTTTAAAATTAAGGTATACTTCTCACTTATAACTCTAATAAACTTTAAACTTTTACCATAGTATATATAATGCTAGACATAAAATCGAAAAACATTTTGGATAGCATCAATAACTTAAGACATAATATAATTATATGTATAATATGCACTTTATAATAAAATAATACCAAACAAAATTACAAATATAAATTCATTGATTTTACTAATAATAACAAAGTCTTAGTTTTTTTAAATTAGACTTATCACGGGTTTTTTTTAAATATAATTTATATTTTATCACTCAAATGACTGCTTATTTGTTTCTTGAATAATATGTTTGACCACTGTATCTTCTTTTCAATAATCATCTCTCAGTCGCCATATCTATCGCGTATCGAGTATATCCATTAATTTTTTTAAATATAATTTTCTTATTATTTGGTACATAAAATCAATTTTATTCAAGCCGTCTAATACACGAGGGTTTTTAAAAATATAATTATTTTATTATTTAGTAAACAACACTACATTTATTCACTCCGTGTAATACACATGGTTTTAAAGATATAACTTTTTTTTGTTATTTGGTATATAAAATTACATCTATTCAACCCGTACAATATGGTTCCTATATAATTTTTTTAATGTATAAAATTACATTTATACAACCCGTGCAATAAAGAAGGTTTTTAAAGATATATTATTTTATTATTTAGTACATTAAATTCATTTATTCAACCCATGTAATAAACGGGGTTATAACCTAGTTTAACAGATATAAAACAAAATATATTTTATGGAACTCAACTATATACTCACTTTTTTGTAATAATATTTCTTTTCTTTTTCTTAGATATAAAAAGTCGTTACATTTTTATATGATTCTTGCGGCCCCTCTACATAGGACGGAGAAGCCCAACTTCTTTTCTTGTTTAGAAATCATAGGTGAATTAACATGTATTATAAAACATTATAAAATTAGTACCAATTTCATATTTTACGCTTTAGAGAGTGCTCTATAAGTTAATACCCATCTACTAGGAATGTTCATTTTTTGAATTGAGCTTGAGTAACTCGAAATTCAACTTGATTTAAATTTGATATATAAGTCAAATTCAAATACAATTATATGTTAGTCGAAAATACTCAAATAACATGAATAATATTATATATACAGACAGTCAGACACTATATTTTATATATATAAACGGAATCCGGAGAAAACGATTTGAAGTGTGAGAACGGTGAGAACGAATCCTGGCCTAACACGTGACAAAGGGCGCTAAATTATAAGAAGGGCACGATCGTCATTCTACTGTCCCCGTGCAATAAAAGGCGTTTTCAATTAGCTTTATGTACAAAAGGTGCTTACCTCCTCCCCAAGCTTTCGAGACACTTGGCGTTTAACATGGATTCGGATTTACAGAGTAATTGTTTGAAGATGGCGTTTAACTTTTTCAGTTTTCTTGCGTTTGTAATATTAATTCGTATAATTGTTGTTGTTTAACGCGTTGAACCTCCATTAAACAATATTTGCTACTATTAGTTTTGGCGTTTATTATTCATTCGTAAAGTAGTTGTTGATACACGCGTTGTACCTCCATGAAACAATGTTTGCTACTATTTGTTTGGCGTTTATTTAGCAATTTTTTTATGATTGTTGTATTTTTGTCTGTACAATCTGAGATTCATATTATGGCGTTTTCATTAATCCAAATTCTTTTGTTATCATTTATTTTTGTAATTTTATGTTCCACGAGCTAGAAACATTATTCATGATTATTCTTTTTTATATGCGTGTACAACTTCATATTTGTTTACTCATCAATAAATGACGTTTTAATGATGGCGTTTTAACCAATAGTGTTTGTTTTTTACCAATAATGATTTTTTCAGACCAGAGTTTTCATCGAGAACTGGTTTTCCATTGATTATTATTCCCGACGTTAGTGAAGAGATAAAGCCAAAAATAGACATGATATTTACAAGCCTCGATGATTGTTATTCAATGTATGTTAAGTATGCGAATGCTTGTGGTTTTTCTGTTAGGAAAGGTACTGTAAAGGTAAACGCCAAAGGAGAAACACATATTAAGTATTATATGTGTACGAGAGCTGGGGTGTATAAGGAGAAGAAGGTTGATACGTTGGACCCTAATCAAAAGTAAAGGAAGGTGCGGACCAATTTCCCCAAGAGGACTGATTGTAGAGCACAATTTTGTGTAATTTTTGAGTCTGGATCATGGAGGGTCTATAAGTTTGTCGAGGAGCACAATCATGCTCTTGTTGGACAACCTGTTATGCATTTTCTACCGTCTGAACGACATCTGACTCAGCTCCAGAAGCATGTTATACATAGCATGTCTAAGTTGAATTTGGGACCATTTAAGGCGTTTAATGTTATGAAGACTTGTTTTGGTGATATGAAGACGTTGATTTCATGCAAATGTCTCACGATTGGTCTTTTTTGGTGTGATGATCAATGCAAACGTAATTGTCATGTGTTTGGCGATGTGATTTCATTTGACGCCACGTATCGTTCCAACAAGTAATAGTAATTTCATATTTATTTTATTATGTTTACTTGGCGTTTATATGTATAGAATTCAATGGCGTTTTCTACTAGGTTATTTATCATTGTTTTTATATGCAGATACTCTATGGTCTTTGTACCGTTCACTGGCATAGACAATCACCATTGTAATGTCACATTTGGTGCTGCATTATTGGCGTCAGAGACGGCTGATACGTATATATGGTTGTTGAGAACTTTTCTAAAAGCTGTTGGTTCTCAACCAAAAGTTGTTGTCACTGACCAGGACCCAGCAATGAAGAAGGCTATTTCTGTTGTATTTGTTGAAACCAGGCATCGGTTATGCATGTGGCATGTGATGCATAAACTCTCTCTAAATGTTGTTTTTTTTTTCTAAATCCAATGTGTTTGGCGTTTTAAGTGTCACATCGCGTTTTTATTTAATTGTGTTACATGTTTAGTTTATTGATATTTCAAATGGTATTTTTTTCATGGCGTTTTGCTTTTTTTATATAGGTTGGTGTTAGGCTATGCAATTCAACCAATTTCAAAAAACGCATTTGTGGTGTTGTGTGGACGGATGTTCTTACTCCTGAAGAGTTTGAAACAGAATGGGAAGAGGTTATTAAAGAGTTCAGTTTAGAGGATAATGATTGGCTTTCTGATATTTTTGGTCTTAGGGATTCTTGGATTCCTGCATAATGGAGGAACTGTCGGGCCTAATGTGTACCACATCGAGGTAAAAGTGAGAACCATTTTTTGGCCAAGTTTGCAATTCCAAATCTACACTTGTTGAGTTCATGACTCATTATGAGACTGCAATAGAAGGACAGCGTCACACGCACCGGAAAAATGATCATGAATATCGTTATAAACGCCCCCAGTTGAAAGTAATTATAAAGTGTTGGAGAACCAAGCTGCTGACATATACACAAAAACTATTTTTTGTGATATTCAAGCTAAGTTAATTGGGAATGGGGAATGCATAAATAAACGTTATGAAGAGCAGGATGATGGGTTTGTTAAGTTCTACATAAACGATTTCCAGCAACCTTGTACATCCTTATTTGAGGTAAGTAATGGCGTTTCCTGAGTACGGCGTTTATGTAGGTTTTTCAATATGGCGTTTATATATTGGTTGGTTTATTGATGTTTTATGTATGTTTTTTCAACATGGCGTTTTATACATTAAATTGTGTTTTGGCATTTTTATAGGTAATGTACCATAAGTCTGATTGCACCAGCACTTGCTCATGCAGACAATTCGAGCAGTTTGGTTTGTTATGCAGACATATATTTTATGTTTTGAGAAGTTTGGATATTAGGGAATTTCCAAAACAGTACATTTTGAACAGCTGGCGTAAAGATTCTTCTCTAAATTTCTATTCAGACTACTAGATGAATCATGATTTTATCCAAACCGAGCTTGATCCCGGTGTGCAAAGTATGATGCGTGAAATTATTTTTTCAACGGAGCATACTTTGAACCGTTTATCTGGTAAAAAGGATGAGACATCCTTATTTAAGGATCATGTTCAATCTTATATGAAGAAAGTTCAAGATATGCAGATTGTTGTTCCTCCTCCTAGTATTAGGGACAGATTTGCCGAGATAACAGGGCAATACCAAAACGACAAGAATTCGATTAGAGTCCCTATTAGGTATAAGTCGAAAGGTTCTGGATCTCGCAAGCGGTTAAAATCAAAACAGGAGCAAGCTATCGAAAAAACAAAAACAAAAGGGAAATCCGGGGTTAAAGAAAGACAGTGCAAGAATTATAAAGCTTTCGGACACTATGCATCAACATGCTCGATGTCCGTAATAGAAGAACGACACGCTCTTCGAGAGCATGTGAAGACTAGCCTTGCGTTTTTCTTCATTATTCATTTTTAGCCAATCTTTGAGAATTTCAGAATACACAACATACAATCATCTGGCGATTTAGTTTATTTCATATATAACCTTTGAGAATGTTATAACTCACAACTTTTGTGGTGTTTGCAATATATGATTTTTGGATGTATTGACATTTTTGGAACGACTAATAAATGATGTTTATCTCAATAAGATTCTACTGAATAAGATGGAAAACATTTGTTAATCATCAATTTTAAGAATGACCTAAAAATGTTGTCCACCCCATTCAGCGGAACTTTATCGAGAATAAAACTGGATCGCAAACAATGGAAGCTTTCCATATGGCGTTTTTTTCTTTTTTTTTTTTGGTGTAATCTATTGGAGTGCCTGAGGTTGTTTATATAATTGGTTTTTTGGCGCGTAGTTTGGGCGGGAACCTTCAACTCTATGTGATAAAGACAACACGTTCCATCAACAGCTTACTGTTTGTTCAGCTTTATCTTTTCAAATCTTTAATCCATTAGTCCTTTTTATTACGCTTGGCGTTTTGTATTTATGGCGTTCCACACCCTCCCATATTTAATTAGATGAGGTGTATTTATTAATAAAGATGGCATGTCCCATCATACGTTACTTTTTGTTCAGCTTTGTCAGTTATATCTCCAAACCATCAGTCGCTTATTGATCCATTGGCGTTTCATTTATGGAGTTTTAGTCTTTGCGATTTAATTATATGAGATTCATTCATATCTAAAGTTGTCACGTATCATCATTGCGTCTGTTAGTTCAGCTTTTATCTGTTTAAATCTGCAATATATCAGTCCCTTCATTAAGTTCTGGCGTGTTGTATCAATCGGGTTGTAGATTAAAAGGTTTTGAAAACTTAATATAACTAATTTGGCGTTTTAATTAATATTTTTTTTTTTTGCATTTTGTGCTGTGATTAGAGGGCTTGTTAGATATTGTATATTTTGACGTTTAATTTATAAAATTATTTTTTATTATAAGCCACTGAGAATGACATTCTGCAAGATAAAAAAAGAAGAAAAACATAGAAAGAAAAAAAAATTAAAATCCCTCGTCAGAAGGGGTCTGGTCTGAGAAGTATCCATCGCTTCCTTCGTCTTCATCTTCCGATTCCTTATCAAAATTCTCATCCAGATCTTCACTGTCATCATTTTCTTGATCTTGAAGACTTTGACACCTCCATAAGAACATGTCAGTCAACAACGCCAATTTGGTACTCATGTTTTGGTTCAAACATGTTGCGCTGCATAGCTCCTACATGAAGTCAAGTTTTTGTTCGGTCATGATGTTTTTAATTGGGTAGGTTTGCTGCTCACCGTTGTCCCATACAACACTCACTAATTCGTTGTTTTCATCATAACGCCAAGATTGGATGACTGGATTGATTATTGGATATGCAGGGTACGGACCGAATTTTCTTGTTACTCTTCTTATAAATGTCTATGTTTTCTCACAGAGGTTATCAAGAGGAATTCCAAGCATTAGGATTCCCCTTTGAACTTCTTCGTCCAAGTTCAGTATGGCGTTGGCGGTTCTCACAAACACTCTTCTTCTATTGTCAAATAGGATTACGAATTTATTGACTATCGCGTTGAACCTCCATGAAACAATATTTGCCATTTGTTCCTTTTTTGGAGTGTTTGGTTAAAAATGGCGTTTTTCTGATTATGAATGAATCCAAGTGACGTGAACATCATTTTTATACTATGCAATTATGTATTTGGCGCGTAATTTAGGCGGGTTTATTTTTATAATAAATGTTAGATTTTATTTTTTATTTTTTTGGGTCCAACGCTTGATGGCGTTTTAGGCAGATAATGGCGTTTCATACTGTTCACGACGCTTTATACATGAGTGTGGCGTGTTAAGTTTCATATGGCGTTTTATACATAGTATGGCGTGCTATGTTAGCGAATTTAAAAGACCCTTTTACCTTTAATGAAGCGCACTAGCTTAAAGCTTAATAAAGTTGAGGTTATTTATGAAAACGCCACCGTGCCAATTTAATCCATTGATTGTTTTGATCCCACGGCTGATGGGCGTTCTCACCGTTTTCACACTTTTCATCGTTTGCTCTAAATCCTGACCCTTTATATATAATATGTGTGCATTTGGGCTTGTGCTTTTCTTGTTTGCTTGTCTAAATGTCTAACATTTAGAGGTTTCGCATTAGACCCTCTATCTTTATACATATAATTATACTAAAACTCATTATTTTTTTCTCTTTTTTCAATTAAAAAATAATATTTTAAATGTTTATCATTACATTTTCCATCTTCTCCACTCACAAACACTTTTAAAAATATGAAAAATTTATAGAGGGCAAACAATGGTTTCTCTAAATTTACTGATTAACACTAACATTTTTTCTCCCGTCCACTCACAACCACTCTAAATAATATAGAAAACTCGTCTATATTTAAAGGAGAGTCCAATATGAATGCTCTTTACCATGTTTTTATTAATAATAACCTAATTAGTAAATGATAGCTCATTGCTGTCACACCCCGACCCGCAGCGGAAAAGGTGATCGGGGCATGATTGGGTTTTCATCAAAGCTCATGCATTTATTATAATGTTTCATATTTATTATTACAATTTAAAAGGAATCATACAATCAAATCAAACAAATACAACATGTTCTATACATCCTTCTAAACTTCATTATTTTTCTTCTAAGGCAATTTCCTATGTTTTCCTTGCTTCATCCTGTTCACCTGTATCATGTGTAAAAATGGTTTTTGGGTCAACAAAAAGTTGACGAGTGAATCCTATGAAAAACATTTAAACAAGTTTATTGAAATGGATTATTAAATAAAGTGCATAACCACATATGAGTAAATGTAAATGTAAATATATTCACAAAACACTTAATATTAGATATTGCACACACATACAAAAATTGATCGTTTTGAGGCATGCGTTGTTCAACTCGTCTCCCACGAGGAACTGATGGGCCTAACAAATAGTTTGCATACAACTTGACAATATATAATACATAACAACAAACAATATTTACATTCTAAGTTTAGATCATAATATGGTATAGCACGAGTTTGAATAAGCGAATTAGTTTAAGCGACACATGATACACCCCAAAACATGAATAAAAAAGGGGAATTTGTAAGAATTCACTCACCGTGGTTGTGTTTCTTGGACTGATGATGAATGCGCACGAATTTGGATTTAACCACGAGAGAAACTAACCTAGATAATAACATAACGGTTCGGTAAATAAGCGGATTTTATTAATCAATTTTAGTAGGATTTTTGGATATATTTTTGTGAGTTTAAGGCTATTTTCTAACTTTAAAAATGTTATTTTTAAGTATTTTTAATTGATTTTTAATTTAAATAAATAAAAAATAATAATAAAAAAAAATGTTGGCTTTTGACCGTTGACCATGACCGTTGACTGTTTGACTGTGACTGTTGACTGTTTGACCGGTTCGATCGTGTGTATGTATGCGCCGGGCAAGGCTCGAATCCGAGACCTCCCGTACGCGTGCACGCAGCTCTACCAACTGAGCTACGTGTCTAACCCGAAATATTTCTGTTTTTAATTATATTTATACACTATTTACGTTAATCCGAAAATCATTTATTTTAAAAAGGGTTTAATTGTATCGACTCGGTGATCCCCACGGGTCTCGAACCCGGGACCTGTGGTTTAGTTTGGCACACAATCCACCGCTGGACTGTGTGTCTAACTTGGTAAATATTCCGGTTTTTATTATACTTAACATCTTACTGCGTATGGATCCGGTTCAGTTTAAAAAAGAACATTTTTATTACAGCGAATGTGCGTATGTCAAGGATCGAACTCGGGACGTATGCGTATTTATTTGCACACAGTCCACCGCTGGACTGTGTGTCTAACCCGTTCATAATATTGATTTTAATTAATCTTATAACCTAAGCGACTTCGTCTTCTTCGTTCAAAACACAGACAATGGTTAAACCAACTGTTTCTTGTTTAATTCGGTTAACGAATATTATGAGAAATTGAAAGGTATTGAACAGAAGGATTTGGGGAAAGATTGTACCGAACAGATTGTCTTCTTCAGAAATCCGGCAAAGATCGTCGGCTCTGTTTTGTGAACTCCCTCTGTTCGGATTCAATAAGCAGTTTGATTGATTAGATATGAAATTGAATTACTGTGCAACGATTATCAGGATGTTTAGATGATCATACCGATTAACAGTGTGATTCTGGAAATTCCAGAAGTTTTCCGGCGAAAATGGAATATCCGGCAACGTCGTCTGGAATAGATTCTGGGTGAGGGATTGATGTTAGTAATAGTCTAACAATGGGTTAAAACAGAAAAAGTCGAGGTATTTACCGTGTAGATGAAAGTCTCGGTTTTCCGGCGACTTTCAGAGATTTTCCGGCGAGTGAAATTGATTCAAGAATCGGTGCGATTTTGAGCGAAAAGTTTACCAGAGGCTAGGGTGTGTATTTATAGGGAAGAATATCGACGAATTGGGTCTGATTACCGTCTTGATTCGTTGGTCAATAATTCTCCGGCGGTTATGACTGATGTCGCGGACTGGACATCGGTTATAACCGATGTAAGAGTTATTATACACGTTAAGTCACAAGAAACCGACAGTAAATGGCGAAATCGTCGGGATTTCCGACGACTGCGAATTGGGCGCGTCGGTTGACTGATTTGAAATCGAGATTTGATATTTGAATTAATTGTTTTGATATATTACTAAAGAACACAAGTAGCGGAGTGGTTGGATGGATGTGAGTTAAGATTTTGAAGTTACCCGGCTGACCCGGGTTCGAAACCCGGCTTCAGCATTTAATTTTTTTCTCACTATTTTTTAATAAATTTTCAAATATAAATTTTATAATCTAATATACTTATTAATTATGTATCGTTTAAAATCAATTTGAGCATTAAATATGCAACGAAATTTTAACTGGTTGTTCGGTTAATAAACGAAGCGGGTTTGGTTAACCCGGTTTTTGACGGATGTTACAGTATCCCCTACTTTTAGAAATTTCGTCCCGAAATTTAAGTAGCGGCATGTTTGACTCAAAAGGATGGTGTTTTAATTTGACAATTGCATACTTAGAAGGGATAAGAGTTAAAATTTTTGTTTGAGGCGGTAACGTTCCTTGTAAGGGTTGAATGTCACACCCCGACCCGCAGCAGAATAAGAGTCGGGGCATAATTGGGTTATCACCAAAGCTCATGTTATTTACTAATATGTTTCATATTTATTTAAGTCAAAATTACATCCTCAATAATCCAAACATGTTCATACAAATACAAAGAAAAATAATCAACTAAACAATCCAAGCTCTAAACCAGTTTATTCTTCTAAACCAATCCTATGTGTTTCTTGCTGCAGCTGGATCACCTGTATCATGTGTAAAAATAGGGGTTTTTGGGTCAACATAAGTTGGCGAGTGAATCTTGTTAGATAAGCATTTATTATTGATTTCTTGTTATCATTATCATGGAAAAATTGTGCAATAGTCATATGTGAGCAAATGTAAATAATCAAACAATAACAATAACAACCACAAACAATAACATACAATAACATATCAACTTGCATGAATATATAACATGAATGAAACTGTATATGTTGGCAACGTCACGTTCAGGCTCATAATGTAATGGGGAACGGACGGCCTATGATGAATGTCTGTGCGATCAAGGCACAATCAAACGGAGCCGATCGTATGTTGGCAACGCCCGGTTCACGCTCATAATGTAATGGTGAATAGCTCAACGCTCATAATGTAATGGGGAGCGGCGGCCTATGATAATGTATGTACTGAAAATGATAAATTAAATCTAAACAATAATCATACTAACAGTTGATACAAGTTGAATACACATTTGTTCATGGATATGATGTATGCACAATGATTTAAATATAATAAATGGTAAGACACATGATACACCCCAAAAACGTGATTAAAACGGGGAATTTGTAGAGATTCACTCACATTGGGTGCGTTCGGTTGAAGATGATGAAATGCGCACGAGTTTGGAGGATTGATCGACGAGACTTAACTAACCTAAATAATAACGGGAAGTATGGTAAATGAATGGATTTTATTAATAATTTTAATAAGATTTTTATATATATTTTTGTGAGTTTAAGACTATTTTCTATCTTTAAAAACATTATTTTTAAGTATTTTTAAATTAAATAAATAAATAAAAATATAAAAAAATGTTGACTTTTTGCGTTGACCATTGACCGTTGACCGGGACTGTTGACTGTTTGACCGGTTCGCTAAAGTGTAAATGTGCGCCGGGTGAGGCTCGAACCCGAGACCTCCCGTACGCGTGCACGCAGCTCTACCAACTGAGCTACGTGTCTAACCCGAAATAATTCTGTTTTTAATTATATTTATATAATGTTTTAGTTTATTCAAAATTCTTTTATTTTCAAAAATGGTTTTAATCGTTGAACCGGAGTGTGCAACAGGTCTCGAACCCGGGACCTGTGGATTAGTATTGCACACAGTCCACCGCTAGACTGTGTGTCTAACCTGGTTAATATACCGATTTTTATTATACTTAACATCTCCCGTGAGTTAATCCGGTTCAGTTAGAAAAATAAAACATCTTTATTACAGAGCATACGTGTGTGTCAAGGATCAAACTCGCGGCGTGTGATATATGTGCGCACACACAGTCCACCGCTGGACTGTGTGTCTAACCTGTAACATCCGTCAAAAAAAGGATTTACCAAACCCGCTCCGTTTATTAACCGAACAATCAGTTAAAAATTTTGTTGCGAATTAAATGCCCAAAATAATTTTAAACGATACATAATCAATTATTATATTGGAATATATAAGTTGTTTTTGAAAAACTGTTGAAAATCGCAAAATAAAACTAAAATGTCCCTGCCGGGTTTCGAACCCGGGTCAGTCGCCGAGTCAGTCACGGGTCAGCAAACTTAACTCACAACACTTGAACTACTGCGCCACTTGTATTATCTGTTAATTATTAAGATCATTTAATTCATAAAGTGTCTTTCCGAATTCAAAACCGGCGCCCAAAGTTCAGTCGTCGGAAATCCCGGCAATCTCGCGAGTTTTTAAAGACATCTTCAGTTATAACGTAAACTATTACTAGGACATCGGTTATAACCGATGTCTGAGTCCGCGACCAAAGTTATAACCGCCGGAGGAATTAACCGACGAATCAAGTCGGAAATTAGACCAAGTTCATCGATAACTTGCCCTATAAATACCCCCATCGAACCTCTGCAAACATTTTCGCTCAAACCGCACCCTTTCTCAGCGAAAAATCACTCGCCGGAATATTCTGTTCGTCGCCGGAAAACCGGTTTCTTCATTTCTGAGCCTTACTAAACCCTCTGAACTTATACCGAAGTCACCCACATACTTTGTAAGCTTTCTGAAGGCTCTCTGCTGCAAGACACCCGACGCCGGAGCTTGTTGCTGTCGCCGGAGTTTTGCCGGAAAAACAGAGGAATCTAGTCGGTATAACTCACGCTTAAATCTTCATTCTTTTTACTTAATCTCATCTGTAATTAACTAAAAAACGCTAAAGAAACCGATTAAAACTTTGAACCAGTCGGTTTTCCGATGCTGGTTAAAACTGATGAAGAAGACGATGTATCTGTAACCTATAAATATAATTAAAATCAAATTATAACTCGGGTTAGACACATAGTCCAGCGGTGGACTGTGTGCACAATAAACACACAAAGGTCTCGAGTTCGAATCTTGTTCCACACACGCCGCCTTAATAAAAAAACGCCTTTTTTTGTTAACCGAACCGGATGTCACACTGTTATATGTTGAGTATATTAATAACCGGAAAAACAACCAAGTTAGACACACAGTCCAGTGGTGGACTGTGTGTATGTTTAAATCACAGGTCACGAGTTCGAGTCCGGGCTACTGCACCGACTCGGACAATTATCTATTTTTTTAAAATAAGACAGAAAAGGAAATGTTCAGTTTGTGTTTAAGTATAATAAAAATTAGTTAAGTTAACAAGTTGGACACACAGTCCAGCGGTGGACTGTGTGTTAGTATAAGCCACAGGTCCCGGGTTCGAGACCTGTGGAGCGCACCGTCCGATTCAATTAAATCGTTTTTAAAATAAAAGGATTTTCTGTTTAACTTAATTAATATATAAATATAATTAAAAACAGATATATGACGGGTTAGACACGTAGCTCAGTTGGTAGAGCTGCGTGCACGCGTACGGGAGGTCTCGGGTTCGAGCCTCACTCAGCGCACAATTTCTCGATTCGAACCGGTCAAAGTCAACGGTCAAAGTCAACGGTCAACTGTAGCAAAAAAATCAATTTTTTTATTATTTTTATCTATTTATTTTAATTAAAAATCAATTAAATATACTTAAAAATAACATTTTTAAAGTTAGAAAATAGCCTTAAACTCACAAAAATACACCCAACAATCCTACTAAAATAGATTAATAAAATCCGCTTACTTACCGAACCATAATGATATTTATCTAGGTTAATTTCACTCGTGGTTAAAACCACTTCGCGTGCATTCAACATCATCAACCGAACGCACCCACTGTTAGTGAATCTTACAACTCCCTTTTTAATTACACGTTTTGGGGTGTGTCATGTGTCTCAAATAATTAACTCGTTTATTTAAATTTGTGCCATACCATATCATGACCTAAACGTAGATTGTTTATATTGTTGTGATTACTTAGTTCATTTTGTCAAATTATATGAAATTCATTCATTAAGCCCATCAGTTCCTCGTGGGAGACGAGTTGAACAACGCGTGCCTCAAAACCAATTCATTATTATTCATGTGTGTATCATTGAGTTTATATTGTTTGTAGTTGTGTCATTCATGTTATCATGTTTATGCAATTCATTCATTAGGCCCATCAGTTCCTCGTGAGAGACGAGTAGAGCAACGCGTGCCTCTAAATGTTCCATTATTGTTCATGTGTGCTTTATTTAATATCTAATGATTGTTGAATAAGTTTACATCTATTTTTACTCATGTTTGGTTGTGCACATATTTCATAATCAAATTTAATAAACTTGTTCAAATGTTTTTCCATAGGATTCACTCGCCAACTTTATGTTGATCCAAAACCTTTTTACACATGATACAGGTGAACATGTTGAAGCAAAGAAAACATAGGAAATGCCTTAGAAGAGAATAAAGAAGCTTAAATTGATAGTTAGAACATGTTGTAATATTTATTGTAAATTTCCATTAAATTGTATTAAATGAATATGAAACGCATAATAAATGTCATGAGCTTTGATGATAACCCAATCATGCCCCGATCACCTTTTCCGCTGCGGGTCGGGGTGTGACATAACCCGAGATAATATCCAAATTATATTAAACTTATAAACAACCTAACTTCATCTTCTTCGTTACAATATCACAGACTACAATTACTCTATTGTTTCTTGTTTAATTCGATTGACAAACATTCAAATGACTAAAATGAAATTGCAGAGAAGATTTCGGAAGTAAACATACCTGAGAAACGATCTATCTTAGAATTCCGGCGAAGTCGTCGGCTCTGTTTTTACGGATTTCGTCTGAGCGGACAGATTAACAATTTTAATTAGCTAGATGCGGAATTGAAGCACTGAACAAGAATTACCAGAAGGTTTAAAAGGCTATACCGATTCACAGCGAGAATTGGGAACTTTCAGAAGTTTTCCGGCGAGAGTAAATTATCCGATATCCTCGTCTGAAACTGATTCTGATTGAAGGGTTTGAGTTAGCAAAAGCTTAAACAACTGATAGACGATGAAGGAATTGAGAGACTTACTGATTTGATGGAAGACACGGTTTTCCGGCGAAAGTCCGGCGAGTTCAAAAAGCAATTCCGACGATCAGAAACGAGAGTAAACGCGAGAATAGAAGTTCTGGGAATGTAATTGAGTCGCGAAATGAAGCTTTTGTTGAAGTAATTCCAGAAGTGAATGTTTTCGGTTATAAAAACCGAACATCACTTGAATTCAAGTCCATTCATGACTAAATTGATTAAAATTGTCGGTTTATCGGTTATAATAAGAATTCCGTGATTACTCAAACGTCCAGGATGTTTGGAAGCCAATAACGGTTTCAGTTAGCGTAAACAGATCGATTCATGGTTGAACATAAGATTTAATTGATTCCTAGAACTAACAGAAACATCAAGTGGCGGAGTGGTTATAAGCGTGCGTGTTAAGTCTTTAGACTCACCCGGCTGACCCGGGTGTAACATCCGTCAAAAACGGATTTACCAAACCCGCTCCGTTTAGCAACCGAACAGTCAGTCAAAATTTTCGTTGCGAATTAAATGTCCAAAACATTTTTAAACGATCCGTAATCAATTATTATACGCGAATATATATTTAGTTTTTGAAAAACTGTCAAAAATCGCAAAATAAAAATGAAATACATCTGCCGGGTTTCGAACCCGGGTCTGTACCGAACCAGAATCATGACTTAACTCTCACACATAAACCACTGCGCCGCTTGTTCTGTTTGTTATATATTTCAATCATTTAATTGATAAAGTGTCGTTACAAATTCAAAACCGGCGCCCAAACGGTTCAGTCGTCGGAATCCCGGAATATTCGCGAGTTTTAACACCAATTTACGTTATAACGTAAACCTTTAATCACATATCGGTTATAACCGATGTTTAAAGTCCGCGACCAAATTCATAACCGCCGGAAAATTTAAATAACGAACACAGTCGGAATTCAGACCAAGTGCATTGACGATTTGTCCTATAAATTGACCCACAACCGACGACAAACACTTTCGCTCAAAAATCACACCTTTTCTCGGCGTAATTCTACTCGCCGGAACTTTCCTGTTTTTCGCCGGAAAACCGAGTTTTAACTTTTGAACCTCACTGAGCCCCTGAAGTTTATACCGGAGATACCCTTACCTTTTTCCAAGCTTTCCGGAGACTTGATGCTGCAAGACACCTGACGCCGGAGTTGAATCCTGTCACCGGAGTTCTGCCGGAAAACAGAGGATCCAGTCGGTATACTTCTTCGCCCAATTTCTTTTCCTTTTTCACAATTACCTCACCATATTGAACTGTAAAACACTAATAAAACTGATAGAAATCTCGAACCAGTCAGACTTCATCCCTGGTTATTTTTTCAGTGAAGAAGACGGTGCACTTTTGTATCTTATAAGTTTAATTAAAATCATGATATTAATCGGGTTAGACACACAGTCCAGCGGTGGACTGTGTGCACATATAAAACGCAAAACGTCTCAAGTTCGAATCCCGTCTCACACACGCTTCCTTAATAAAATCCATTTTTTTTGTTTACTGAACCGGATCGCCACAGATATATGTTAAATATATTGTTAACCGGAATAATAACCAAGTTAGACACACAGTCCAGCGGTGGACTGTGTGTTTGTTTATATCACAGGTCACGAGTTCGAGTCCGGTCTTCAGCACCGACTCGGACAATTATCTTCTCTTTTTAATTAAGGCAGAAAAGGAAATAAATAATTAGTATTTAAGTATAATAAAAGTTGAATGTTATAACATGTTGAACACACAGTCCAGCGGTGGACTGTGTGCTGGATTAAACCACAGGTCCCGGGTTCGAGACCTGTGGATTGCAAGACCGTTCCGCTTAAAATGTTTTTAAAATAAAAGGATTTCTGTTTAATTCTAACTAATGTATATATATAATTAAAATCGGATATATAACGGGTTAGACACGTAGCTCAGTTGGTAGAGCTGCGTGCACGCGTACGAGAGGTCTCGGGTTCGAGCCTCACTCAGCGCACAACAATAATCCATCGAACCGGTCAACGGTCAGGTCAACGGTCAACGGGCCGGTCAACGGTCAGAAAAAAATAAATTTTTTTTATTACTTTTATTTAATTATTTTAATTAAAAATCAATTATAAATACTTAAAAATAACATTTTTAAGGTTAGAAAATAGCCTCAAACTCACAAAAATACACCCAACAATCCTACTAAAATAGTTTAATAAAATCAGTTTACTTACCAAACCATAATGCGATTTATCTAGGTTAAATCTCACTCGTGGTTAAAACCACTTCGCGTGCATTCAACGTCATCAACCGAACGCACCCACTGTGAGTGAATCTTACAATTCCCCTTTTTAAATTACACGTTTTGGGGTGTGTCATGTGTTATGAAATAATTAATTTGTTTATTTAAACTTGTGCCATATCACATCATGACTTAAACTTAGATCGATTTATTGTTGTGATGTACTTATATTCCGTTTGTCAAATTACATGAAACTCATACATTAAGCCCATCAGTTCCTCGTGGGAAACGAGTAGAACATCGCGTGCTTCAATTCAAATTCATTATTGTTTATGTGTGTTTTCATTGAGTTTACATTGTTTGTAGTTGTGTCATTCATATTATCATGTTTATGCAATTCATTCATCAGGCCCCTCAGTTCCTCGTGAGAGACGAGTTGAGCATCGCGTGCCTTTAATTGTTCCATTATTATTCATGAGTGTTTCATTTAACATATTATGATTGTTGATCAAGTTACATCTAATTTTATTCATGTTTGGTTGTGCACATATTTCATAATCAATTTAAATAAATTGTTCAAATGTTTTCCATAGGATTCACTCGCCAACATTATGTTGATCCAAAAACCTTTTTACACATGATATAGGTGAACAGGTTGAAGCAAGGAAAACATAGGATATGCCTTAGAAGAGAACAAAGAAGTTTAGATTGTAGTTAGATCATGTTGTAGCAATCATTGTAAATTTCCATTTAAATTGTATTAATGAATATGAAACGTTTAATAAATGTCATGAGCTTTGATGATAACCCAATCATGCCCCGATCACCTTATCCGCTGCGGGTCGGGGTGTGACACCGGGTTCGAATCCCGGCAGCCGGTTTTCTTTTTTATTTATTTTCTTTTCACTTTTTATTAATTATAGTTTTTAAATTCTATTTTGTTAATTAATTATGCATCGTTTAAAATTTAAAATAAACATAAATACGCAACGAAAAATTTATATCTCGATAAACGAAGCGGGTTTGGAAAAACCCGTTTTTGACAAATGTTACATTGAATACCCTGCTACAGGAATCGCTTTTTGATGCCTAAGATAATGAATATTGATAAACAGAGTTGATTGACTAAGTATGATTTTATGCATAAGAGTTTGGATACGTTTGGAAAGATAAGGTTATATCCTGAAACAAAACTCCTACTACTAAAACCTACATGGAACTTCTCATAACCGCCTGACAATGCCTCTGATCCTTTGGCAAGAATACTTATATATAGGAAGTACCAGCGGCGTATCCACCATATTCTTGTCAAATTTTCATTGGTTTTATCAGTAAGTTATGATTAATTCTATGATGTGACTCTAGAACATAAATAAACACAACAACCAATGCCTGAGTCCTAATTCTGATAGTATAAATGTTTGAATGGTGACAGTACCTCTCTCGTTTGTTATGATGGAGAGTTTAGTCTATGTAAAAATAGAACACAATCCAATTTCTTTAAATGATGAGATGATATGAATGCTAAATCAGTGAGTATAAAACAAACTGCAATCAAGACAATACTAAATCCTACATGGAACTTCTCATAACCGCCTGACAATGCCTCTGATCCTTTGACAAGAATACTTATATATAGGAAGTACCAGCGGCGTATCCACCATATTCTTGTCAAATTTTCATTGGTTTTATCAGTATGTTATGATTAGTTCTATGTGACTCTAAACATAAACAAACACAATCAACCAAACTTGAGTCTTAATTCTGATAGTATACATGTTTGAATGATGACAGTACCTCTCTCGTTTGTTATGATGGAGATGTTAGTCTATGTAGAAGTGAGACACAACTCAACTTCTTTAAATGATGAGACTGAGATACGTCGTGAGGTATGCTGATATGAATGTTAAGTCAATAAGTATAAAAACAAAACTGAAGTAGTAATTCGCATTAAGATCCTTGGATAAATTTCCAATTTATAATTGAGGCACGTGAAAATTGAGATAACATAAAGAAAAACATAAAACGAAGCGGTTGGAGTTGAATCTTGATTTTTGGGGAAGGAGACTAGTTGGGTGATTCGTTGGAACGTCATTATCTTCAACAGGATTGGCGTTGATGTTGTAAACTCTTCCTCTTGCTGGTGGCCTAGTGATTAGGTTTCCTTGATTTGCTTGGTTAACTGGGTTTGCTTGAGCTTGGGCATGTATGATGTTAACCAATCGAGGGCACGTGTTTCTAAAGTGGGTAGGGTCGCCACAATTAAAACAAGCTCGAACATATGGAAACATGGGGTATTGGGGTTGTTGATATGTTTGGATCATGTTTTGAGTAGGGGGTGAGGTTTGGTTTTGAGAGGTGCGGCAAGCCTTGCTTAAATGACCATAGCGTCCACAATTCGCACATAGTCGACAAGGTAAGGTAGATGGATGGTGATAAAAACAGGTGTTGCATTAAGGGTGAGGCCCAAGGTAAGGTTTCTTATTTGGGTAAGTTGAGTTGGGTGCTACTTGGGTGATTGGGATAGCTTGGAGGGGTACGGCTTGTGAGACTGGTTGATTGTGTTGGGTGACATCGAAAAGTTGCCCATCTCGTTTTCTCTTAGAAATGGATCGTGAAGGGGATTCGGTTTGGGTGGAGTTTGAGGTTTCAGTTGATGTTTTATCCTTCTTCTTCTCCTCCTTGAAGTCTTTTTTACGTATGCGGTTTTCGGTGAGCTCTGTAGCTAATTCCATTGTTGCTTCCAAAGTTGCAGGTGTGGTACTTATTACAGAGTCTTGAATTTTTGAAGGAAGACCTCGAATGTAGTGCTCGATCAGACGATAGAGGGGAGTGAACAAGTTGGGAACCATTTGATTTAACTCGAGGAACCTCTTGTTGTAGGTGGTGTGATCGCCTTCCTTTTGTTTCAAAGAATAGAACTCATCCGCCAATTTCTTGATTTCGCTCCTTGGGCAAAACCGTCTTGTCATGATTTCCTTCAACTCTTCCCAAGTCAAAGTCATAGCATCTTCTACACCTCGTTTGGCCTTCTCTGTATTCCACCATGTAAGTGCTATTCCAAGCAAACGACCGGTACCATATCTCACTTTGCGATCATTGGGGCAATCGCAATTTAGAAAAGTGTTTTCCATTTCCTCAAACCAATGGAGGAGAGCGGTGACACCTTCCGTTCCTTCGTATTTTGGAGGATCGCAGGATTTGAAATGCTTGTAGGTGCATTTAGTGGTTTTTAGGGGAGGATTGACAATGTTTTGATCTTCTTGATTGACGGGGTTAGCGGTAAGGGCTTGTTGGACTTGAACTACAATGTTGGGTATTACGGCAGCCATTTGTTGGGCGATTTGAGCAGCCATGCGCTCGCGGGCTTTTCCTGATCTCATCTTCCTACGAGCGAGACTAGAAGACATCTACAAGGAATACATATCAAGAGTATGAGTTGGATGTTTTAGGGATCATGTGTCGTATTTAGGAATGAACATTCATAAAATAAATATAGAATAATAAATCTACTACATCCATAGGATGTCTTGGGCTTTGCTTGTAATTGGGCCTTGCATGCCGCCATACTTCACCTTCGTAATCATGTGGGCCCCCATGATTACCGGGTTTTTCATATGGTTCGCATGTGTTAGCCTGGTTACGTACACTAAAACCCGGAGAAAATCGAGAAATATGTTTGTAACGTATGATATTTGGAATGTATCCAGGTGTGGACACGGTGACGCCTCAAAGTGGGGTTAGTTCAAACGACGTTTGGTGTGGCATGCTTGGCCTAATAGGTCCTTCGTACTCTCATCGTTAGTCCCCAGGTAGGCAAACTGGTCCGTTATATTGGATTTATACGAATGCCAACCTAGACCGGACGTTCCGACTACCGGTACTTGTACCCTTACAGTTACTACATGCCCGTCGCAGAACTCACTTTGATGAGATTTGAAAAATGGAAAAACGCGACAAAATCTTGAATAACAGAAGTATGAGGATGATTTGAATATGTGAACATTGAAATATGTATGATGAATGTGTATGTAATTATGTATGTTTGACTGTAAGTATAATTCTCTATGTATCACAAAATGTAGTATCGGAAGTGTTTGCATGCATTTGTGTATGTAATAAATATGAAAGAAATAAACATCATGAGTTTGCATATAACCACATAAACAATTAAAATCTAATCAACTATAGTATAGGCTCTAAGGGTCTAATAACCTATCCTATATCCCTATAGTCAAAAGCTCTGATACCAATCTGTCACACCCCGACCCGCAGCGGAAAAGGTGATCGGGGCATGATTGGGTTTTCATCAAAGCTCATGACATTTATTATAATGTTTCATATTTATTATTACAATTTAAAAGGAATCATACAATCAAATCAAACAAATACAACATGTTCTATACATCCTTCTAAACTTCATTATTTTTCTTCTAAGGCAATTTCCTATGTTTTCCTTGCTTCATCCTGTTCACCTGTATCATGTGTAAAAATGGTTTTTGGGTCAACAAAAAGTTGGCGAGTGAATCCTATGAAAAACATTTAAACAAGTTTATTGAAATGGATTATTAAATAAAGTGCATAACCATATATGAGTAAATGTAAATGTAAATATATTCACAAAACACTTAATATTAGATATTGCACACACATACAAAAATTGATCGTTTTGAGGCACGCGTTGTTCAACTCGTCTCCCACGAGGAACTAATGGGCCTAATGAATGAGTTTTGAGGCGCGCGTTGTTCTACGAACTGATGGGCCTAATGAATGTGTTTTAAGGCACGCGTTGTTCAACTCGTCTCCCAAGAGGAACTGATGGGCCTAACAAATAGTTTGCATACAACTTGACAATATATAATACATAACAACAAACAATATTTACATTCTAAGTTTAGATCATAATATGGTATAGCACGAGTTTGAATAAGCGAATTAGTTTAAGCGACACATGATACACCCCAAAACATGAATAAAAAAGGGGAATTTGTAAGAATTCACTCACTGTGGTTGCGTTTCTTGGACTGATGATGAATGCGCACGAATTTGGATTTAACAACGAGAGAAACTAACCTAGATAATAACATAACGGACCGGTAAATAAGCGGATTTTATTAATCAATTTTAGTAGGATTTTTTGATATATTTTTGTGAGTTTAAGGCTATTTTCTAACTTTAAAAATGTTATTTTTAAGTATTTTTAATTGATTTTTAATTTAAATAAATAAAAAATAATAAAAAATGTTGACTTTTGACCGTTGACTGTTTGACTGTGACTGTTGACTGTTTGACCGGTTCGATCGTGTGTATGTATGCGACGGGCAAGGCTCGAACCCGAGACCTCCCGTACGCGTGCACGCAGCTCTACCAACTGAGCTACGTGTCTAACCCGAAATATTTCTGTTTTTAATTATATTTATACACTATTTACGTTAATCCGAAAATCATTTATTTTAAAAAGGGTTTAATTGTATTGACTCGGTGATCCCCACAGGTCTCGAACCCGGGACCTGTGGTTTAGTTTGGCACACAGTCCACCGCTGGACTGTGTGTCTAACTTGGTAAATATTCCGGTTTTTATTATACTTAACATCTTACTGCGTATGGATCCGGTTCAGTTTAAAAAAGAACATTTTTATTACAGCGAATGTGCGTGTGTCAAGGATCGAACTCGGGACGTATGCGTATTTATTTGCACACAGTCCACCGCTGGACTGTGTGTCTAACCCGTTCATAATATTGATTTTAATTAATCTTATAACCTAAGTGACTTCGTCTTCTTCGTTCAAAACACAGACAATGGTTAAACCAACTGTTTCTTGTTTAATTCGGTTAACGAATATTATGAGAAATTGAAAGGTATTGAACAGAAGGGTTTGGGGAAAGATTGTACCGAACAGATTGTCTTCTTCAGAAATCCGGCAAAGATCGTCGGCTCTGTTTTGTGAACTCCCTCTGTTCGGATTCAATAACCAGTTTGATTGATTAGATATGAAATTGAATTACTGAGCAACGATTATCAGGATGTTTAGATGATCATACCGATTAACAGTGTGATTATGGAAATTCCAGAAGTTTTCCGGTGAAAATGGAATATCCGGCAACGTCGTCTGAAATAGATTCTGGGTGAGGGATTGATGTTAGTAATAGTCTAACAATGGGTTAAAACAGAAAAAGTCGAGGTATTTACCGTGTAGATGAAAGTCTCGGTTTTTCGGCGACTTGCAGAGATTTTCCGGCGAGTGAAATTGATTCAAGAATCGGTGCGATTTTGAGCGAAAAGTTTACCAGAGGCTAGGGTGTGTATTTATAGGGAAGAATATCGACGAATTGGGTCTGATTACCGTCTTGATTCGTTGGTCAATAATTCTCCGGCGGTTATGACTGATGTCGCGGACTGGACATCGGTTATAACCGATGTAAGAGTTATTATACACGTTGAGTCACAAGAAACCGACAGTAAATGGCGAAATCGTCAGGATTTCCGACGACTGCGAATTGGGCGCGTCGGTTGACTGATTGAAATCGAGATTTGATATTTGAATTAATTGTTTTGATATATTACTAAAGAACACAAGTAGCGGAGTGGTTGGATGGATGTGAGTTAAGACTTTGAAGTTACCCGGCTGACCCGGGTTCGAAACCCGGCTTCAGCATTTAATTTTTTTCTCACTATTTTTAATAAATTTTCAAATATAAATTTTATATTCTAATATACTTATTAATTATGTATCGTTTAAAATTAATTTGAGCATTAAATATGCAACGAAATTTTAACTGGTTGTTCGGTTAATAAACGAAGCGGGTTTGGTTAACCCGGTTTTTTACGGATGTTACAATTGCCTCTTTCAATCATTATATTTGTAGATTGTTATGAGTTGAGAAAAATAGTTATAATAGTGGTTTTTTTATACTTTTTTTACTAACTTGAAGAAGTTGAATAAAACCGAATTCGATTCGAATTTAAATAAGCTTATTCGAATCACTTTATTCGAATTTCAGGCGAATTTGAATATAGATTTCAAAACATCAAATTCGAATAACCTGAGTTTGGTTTATTAGAATTGACGAACACCCTACCATATACCATTAGCTCATTAATAAGCTAATTAGTTTTGTTTATATATATAAGTTTCTAAATAAAAGGGCTCGCAATTTTTATTTGTTGCATAAGGGGGTTTCGAAATCTTCGAGACTACCGAATACATGTGTTATGTGATACTTCAACAAAAGAGAAATTTAGTATCGCCATTAGTGATATTAAATTATTAATGGATCGCTTTCACAGGAAACTCGAATCTAAAAAAATATATTTTATAAATTAATTTAATTTGATTTTTTTTAACGGTAAAAGATATTTTTATTCATCATCACAATTCATATGTACAATGCATGGGTAAATAAGACGCTAGATGAAAAAAAAACATTATACATAGACACCCAAAACTTTCTCCTATATTTGATACATTAAAACCTTACTCGATTATGTTGAAAAACACCCACTTTTGCCAACCCAATCTTGTTTGTTTTGCTCTATTCTTCGCTCAAAGGAAAGTTGTAACTTGAACTTCACCAAAGATCTTGTCGATAGCTATACGTTTATCGGAAAAAATTAAGTCGTTCCTCGCTTTCCATATCTCCTAACACGATGTTAAAATAATCAATTTCAATGCTTGTTTCTTGTATTTTACGCTATATGTTCTTATGACTCTTTAGTAGCTCCTTCATTATTGTTGCTGCCACTATCGGAAGATTACACTATTTGTGGATTTTATCCCAAAGGATGCTCGATACACCACATGACACTAATAACTGGTCCGCTTCTTCATCTCGGTCGCTGCACAATCTGCGTGTTGTTGATCTATTTAATACATTCCTTTTCTGTAGGTTCTTTAGCGTAGGTAGTCTGTTTTGTACCCCTCTCCATCCTAAAATGTTCGTCTTTTTCGGCGCCCATTTCACCCATTTGTAAGGACAACATGTTACCGCATATTTGGTTAGCATTCATTACATGATGATACCGAAAACCCTCCATATTTATCTGGTACCTAATGCCAATGATCTGTACCTGCATTTAAAATAAACCCCACTTTTTTTCTCAAACAATAAACCATTCCAAATGTCCACCTCATTATCAATCTCATCAGTTACTTTTCATTTTATTTAAACTATCTCTAATCTATATAATCTATTTTTATTTTATTTAATTAATAATTATTATATTATTAAATAAATTTTAAAAAATAAAATTCGTAACAATATAATAAACTAATTTTTTATGTTTTATTTTTTTCGTCATCTAGTATTTTTTATTAATTATAATAAATTCAAATAAAATAGTAAAAAAAATAATTCTTACAACGACTATTTTTCAAACGGCTACTTTCGTAACAACTAGTTTTTCAAATGGCTTGTTTTTAATGGTCATAAATTCAATTCATATTTCAATCAACATATGCATTTCTCAAGTGATAATTCATTAGATAGATTCATCTAAAAATGGCAAGAAACCATTGGATCGAAGAAGAAGAAGAGATGGCTCTGGTCGGTTTTTGGATGGACTTATGCGCCAACAGACAAGTAGTCGGGTCAAGTAGAGAACCCTTATTTAAAGGTTTCCGTCAACGTGTTGGAGAAACCAATCGCAATTCGAACGCCACTTTGACGACATAGCGGACGCACAAGCGATTTCCCGAGACCGCCAGGAATACGAAAACATACAGAATAGAAGATTTGTACACATGGTAACCTAGCAAGTAATAAGAAACCATCCCCGCATGCAACCCGCTCCCCCTCTGGATGCTCCGACGATTCGGGGGTTGATGATTAGGTTTAATAATCTCGTCTTGCTTAGGTTTAATTATCTAGTGTGTTTTGGTTTAATTATCTCATCTTGTTTAGGTTTAATTATCTAGTGTGTTCACCTTTAATTGTGTGGTTTGTTTAGGCATAATTATATGGTGTGTGTTTAGGTTTAATTGTATGGTTTGTTTAAATATAATTATTTGTAGTGTTTATATTTAATTGTGTGGTTTGTTTAGATTTATTTATGTGGTTTGTGTAATGTTTTTAATCTACTTTTTTAACTAACAAAAACATTTTTTAATTAGATACCCCATCATATGGAGCCCACCATATGACAAATGGACTAGTCCGCTTGAGAGGACCAAACCCTCAGAAAACCACCTAGTCATCACCCTCCAATGGTACCCGTCCGCTTGTGTGGTGGTCCGAGGAGCGCACTTCGTGGGCAAACTCCTTGTTGGAGAGCTCTTATTAGTTACTCCTGTAAAAGTCAAGACACATATATAAATTATTTTATTAAAAAAATTCTTTAAAAAGTGAGTTTTGTCTAAGTAGGCTAATAAATTATTTTAGTGAGAATATCCAATGAATTTTGCCTAAGTAGTTTAAAAAGAATTGTAGAGATGACGTATGATATAATTAAAGAACATTTTGGTTTTAAAACGAAAACTTTCACCCTTTTGTTTTTCTACAAAAATAACATAAAAAACTAGAATACAAAAATCTAGTATAAAAAATTCTAGTACAAAAGCTTAAAAAAAAATACAACACAAAAAAAGTAGCACAAAATTCTAGTGCAAAAAAATCAAGCTAAAAAATGTTATACAAAATGAAAATACAACACAACTTTTTGGGTTTTCTTAGTTTCATTTTTTATAGTAATACGATACTTTAATAAAGATAAAAAAATGCTCAATTTTATAGTGCAATTAAAAAAGTTATGTTGTATATAAAAGTTACGAAAGTCAAAAAATGGGGGGTATTTGAAAAATTACCCTTACACTCATTTTTTTTCTATATTTTCACCTTAGATATTGATTTGAAAAATGAAAAATTAAGATATCTTTCTGATCTACTTAGGCAACATCATCTTTTTATTTGATTCTACCCCGTTATTATTTCATACTTTAAATTCATATATTACGGTCCAATTGGTTCGAAAATCACACATTCAAATTCGATTAAATAATGGAATTCTAACTTTAGTTTGGATGTTAACCCGATAAAAACAAAATAAGATATGATCAACTTGTAATTCAAATTTCTTCAAGTTTAATTTAAATAATAACACCCTTACCGATTATGTTAATCATGATAAAAATATAAGGCAGCAATGACGCAACGCTAACATAACTGTATAAGATGAAATTTTGGAAGTAGATAAATATTACATATCTATAGTCATGTGATACGTGAATTGCATGTCTCTAATTTTTTACCCACCTTTAATATCTTAAACTACATTTTTGTGTCTAGCTGATTGGCATTGTATATGTCTACATAAATCATTATAGGTAAGACACGACAGTAATTACGCTCTCATCTTCTAATTAGCTGAAAACGTAGCACAACAATTGAGCTTACGAACCACCCACAAACATCAACTAGTATTGTGAATCTAAATACCTATAATATACATGGATTATTTATTGATTATAAAATAGTTATACATATTCTCTCTCCTCGACCAAGAATTTTCATATCCGATGGCGGTAACAAAATCATACTTTGGTTTCAAACTTACAATAAAAGACAAGAGTAAGGCTACTTGGTGTGGGGCTCGGCATGAGCCGGCGCCGGCCCCTACACCATTTTGCTCCCCCCCCCCTTGCCGCGGCATGGCCGGCTTCTCAATGCCGTTCAAGTCGTCCCACTAGAGGACAAAACCTCCTCACACACACATATATACATACAACATATATATATATATATATATATATTAGGATCATCCCTTATTTCCTTACCTCCATCCTCTTTGTCCCATCCTCATGTCCATCCTACGTGGCGGATCATCCTCCAAAAATAGGTCATCACCATACCCACTAGCCTAATATTCTTATCGAGTTATATGAGTTTTCATCTTCTTACCAAATAATTTACGAGATAAAAAGGAATAAATATTCATTATTTATCTCTCTTTATGATATTTAAGGGGAAATATATAAGAAGAAAAAAATAATAATAAGAAGAAGAAACAAGAGAAGATGGGAAATCTGATCCATTGGCATAATAACGTAAGAAACACATGTCCCACGTTGCGCTGTACAACACGTGCTCACCATTACAACTGTCACACCCAAGACGTTTCGGTTTCTGGCGCCAATCTGTTCAAACTGTCATGTTAATTATTATTCTCAAGTATTCAATAACATCTATTCATTTGTTTGTTTTTAAGTAAATAAATAAATAAATTTTAAACAAGCAGTTAAATACATTTCTATCTCTATTTCATATAAGATCTAAATACAAAAGGTTGTTCAAGTATAAAATATAAAAATAATTTTATATTCATTTGTTATTTTTTCTACGTAATTATTTTATGTGTGATATTGATTTTCTTCATGCGTAATTTTGAAATCAGTCATACGTAATTACTTTGTACGGTTAAAGTTCTTTACACACTAACTTACCAATCTTTTATGTTATGTTTATCAAGTCGTCAATAATTTTTTTAAATTAACAATCTCAAACATACTCAAGTACATATATATGTCAACCATCTATAAACGAAAACTGGATTTATATTAACACGATTGGATTACATCACGCTTTTCGTGATCACACATATATGTAATAGCATATTTACACATTTGTAATAATATAATTTATCATCATGTTGTTCGTGTTTATTGTAAGCCTCTAAGGCTATAGCATCGATATGCATAAACGTTGCATAATTCATACAATCCATTACTAAAAAATCACAACAATTAACCTTTGGATAAACAAATGGACAAGGTAACAATAAAAGAAAATCCTTATCATAAATCTTGTAATCATCTGGAATTGATAAAGTCATTGGAAAATCATTGCGAGATGTAGAAAACGTAAGAACATAAGATGTTTGTTCTTCATCTCGATCCTGATTATCACAATATCGCCACACTAAAACTATTTTTTACTAAATGGTTGGCGTTCTTATGTTTGAGGTTGTCTAAGTTGGGGATTGTTTAAGTTTGACTTGATTTAAGCCTTTACTGAGCCAGTATCAAGTAGCATCCAAATAGCTCGTTTTGTTTACGCTTTCTTATTTATATGTGTAAGTTAAATATATATTGGGATTTAATGTTGAATAGTTTGTCAAAACTAACGAGTAATTATTTACTTACCATAGTCTGCTTACTTCTTTTTTCTTCTTTTATTTTTCCCATTTCACATGAACTAATAAGAACCAACTTTGCAGTAATCTTCGTCCGTCCTTGTTTGGATATATGTTTTTTTCCGATAATGTTCTCTTCTTTTCTTTTTCATTCTAATTACTTAAACAGTGATACTTTGAAGTCATCATCATCATACTCAGCAAATTCCACTGTAAAGCTAAGATAGGGTCTGAGGATAATAGATGTAGACAATTTTATCTCTACCATGTAGGATAGAGAGACTGCTTCCGATGATACTTTGAAGTAAAACTATACATATAATAAGAGTACGTACACACAACTATTGATAAGAAATTTTATTCCACTCCTACCTTCTTTGAAAACCTTTTTTAGTCATATATCTTGTTAAATAAGAAAATGTTTCAAGGCTTCTTATATTGTAGACCTTAAATAAGAAAATGTTTCAAGGCTTCTTATATTTTAGACCTAAAACTTTGTTTTATTTACTTTTTATTATGGTGGGCCCATCCAGAAATATCAGCCAGTCACGTGTCCTAATAAACATGCATATCTACAAATCTATCCCATCATCCACTCCTTGTGGATTATTGCTATTGCTCTACTCCACGTCCCCACCTGAGGACATACTCAGGCTTCATGAATCATGATAAGGGTTGGGTTGGGTTGGGTTGGGTCGGGTCAGGTGGGAAAAGGTAAGACAAACCTGAACCGGTGATGCATTAGTTAAAGCCCAGCCCACTGCCTAATACATGGCCATCTAATCTTCTTCTTCTTTTCTTATAGAGCATTTTCGTCCCTGAGGTTTAGGCGCATTTGTCATTTTCGTACAAAATGACACTTTGGTATCATTTTGCCCCCCACGTTTGTAACTTTTTGTCATTTTCGTCCAAATGTCTAACCTAGTTACTTTATAACGTTAGATGTGTTATTTTTGAAAGAGTAAATTGTCATTTTCGTCCCTGATGTTTGGGCACATTTGTCATTTTCATCCAAAATGACACTTGTAACCCCGGCACCGTCTCCGGCACAACCTGCAACTCCGGCACAACCTGCTACTCCGGCACCACCTACAACTCCGACACAACCTGCAACTACGGCACAAACCTGCAAGTCCGGCACCGTCTCCGGCACAAACCTGTAAATCCGGCGCCACCTACAACTCCGGCACAAACCTGCAAGTGTCGGAGTTGCAGGTGGCGCCGGAGTTGCAGGTTGTGCCGAAAACGGTGTCGGATTTGCAGGTTTGTGTCGGAGTTTGCAGGTTGTGCCGGAGACGGTTCTGGAGTTGCAGGTTTGTGCCGGAGTTGCAGGTTGTGCCGGAGTTGTAGGTGGTGCCTGAGTAACAGGTTGTGCCGGAGACGGTGCCGGAGTTACAAGTGTCATTTTGGATGAAAATGGCAAATGTGCCCAAACCTCAGGGACGAAAATGACAATAAAAAATAACCCATCTAACGTTATAAAGTAACTAGGTTAGACATTTGGACAAAAATGGCAAAAAGTTACAAACGTGGAGGGCAAAATGGTACAAAAGTGTCATTTTGGACGAAAATGACAAATGTGCCCAAACCTCAGGGACGAAAATGACAATTTACTCTTTTTTATATGTTAAGTGGCTTTCCAAAATTAATTATAATTAGATTTAAATAACTTCTATTACCAATGGGGTGATGATCCATTGGCAAAGAGAATGTCTCTAAACACCTTAGGATGGAGAGGTCTTGTGCTCAAGTCTCACAGCCAGAGGCGATGCTTTTTAAGGGCGGGAGGGGGCGCCGGAACCCCGAACTTTTCGACCACTAATGTTATATATGTAGTTTTCGTATAGATATTTTTGGGTATATACGTTTTCGACACCCCGGTTCTATAGAAATTTTTTAGTATATACGTTTACGACCCCCCGGTAAAATATTTCAAGCTTCGCCACTGCTCACAGCCGACAAGAGTAACGTAGTGTGGTAGTTCAGTTCTAGGTCAACCATTTGGCTGATAACACTCCTAATTTACGAATTGTAACACACCACTCTCAACTTTCAACTTATTTTCCTTTGGCACTCCTAAACTAACTGAATCATAACCTAATTAGCTGACATTAGATGCCACGCAGATACCACATCAGCAAAAAGTACCATATCAGCAAAAATGCTACGTCATATGTCACATCATCAAAAAACTAACTTGATTAGGGTTCTGTTAGTTTGAGAGTCCTAGCGGAAAATAATTTGAAAGTTGGGAGTGACACGGTACAATTCGTAAGTTGAGAGTGTTATCGACCAAATGAGGAAAGTTAGGGTTATTTAAAACTAATATCTCTTAATTATATTAACAAGTTGTGTTTTTATCAATTAATGGTGATGGTTAATGGTGATGTTCGTGTTTGTATGATTTACCCGAATTTATACTTGTTTTACAATTTTTAGTTGTAATAACGAATAGTGATTTTTTTTATTATCGTTGGTTTTTATGTTACATGTTTTCTGATACATTGTTTTAATTAGTTTAATTTAAATTGCTACCCTTACAAGTTTTCAGTATTATCATTGGTTGTTATGTTACATGTTTTCTGCTACATTGTTTTAACCAGAACTGATACCCCGCGTGGTTTTTTAACGTGATTTGAGCGTACTTGATTTTTTGGTAATTGTTTATCCATTAAAATGTATACCAACTAAAAACGTCTATAAAAATAAACAAAAAAATGTTTTATATTTGACATGACTCGTGAAATGTAAAATAACTTGAATTTATACCGTTTAATGAAAATGCATTATATTTGACCCGATTCATTTCTGAACAAAATTTATATCAAAACTTAGACCAACTAAAAACGTTCATGAAAACATATTATATCTGACATGACTCACTTTTTAAAAAATTTCGTCGAAACGTAAATAACTTGAATTAATACTAATATATAGATAATAATAATAATAATACGGTTAAAAATTTCGAATATAGTGTTTACAAATTTCATTTCAACCATGGTATAATTTGTTTAAGTTAGTGACGTGTTGTAACAGCAATGGTAATGGAAAATTTGGTGACATGTGTATTATGATACCAAACAATCCACGTATTCGTATTTTATCAACTCCGATGCAGTATCCTTTTAATTTTTTTACACGCATTTTATAAAAATTCATATACATTTCTCAAAACCATTATTCTCCCTGTTTACCATCTCTCCGCCCACCCCCAAACAAAACCCTAAGAATGACGCTTCCCTCCTTCGATTTCCTCATCGAGTCATCTGATTCCCACATCACCGCTCGCACCTCAGTCTGGAAAGTCGGCGGATACTCCACCATCTCCTTCCTCCTTGACGAACTCCACTTCCGTCTTCCCTCACTCAGCGGCTAAACCCATTTCCACATCCATAGTTCTGTTCGTCGGAGGTTGAAATACATCACGAAAACCATATCTCTGTTTCCACAGTCGATGTTGATGGATTTGTGAAGAAAAGGCGTTTGCTAATAAAACTCATTCTGTGTTTAGTAAAAAACGATTGATTTGATTCAGAAAAAAAAATAAGAAAAAAAAACTCAAATTCACTGTACCACTGTAGCGAAGGGGTCAATAAATTATATATATATATATATATATATATAATTAGTTTAATTTAAATTGCTACCCTTACAAGTTTTCAGTAATTTAAGTAGAAGCTCAAATTTTTCGACTTTCTCTAAATCAATTTGGAATTAGTACAACCATTTGGTTCTATTTGAAGACCATCTCTATCTACTTCTAGGATACTTGGTTCTTATTTAACCTGTTACCTTTTAAATATATATAAAATAAAATCATTTAAACACAAGCTTTACCTTACCTTTTCTTTCTTAAAAAATCATTTAAACACAAGTTTTAACTTTTCCTCCTTAAAAAAAATTAAAATAAAAACTATCCTCATGACCTCCATGTCATTGCATTAACAAAATCACGATTATTTACCCTAATCATAATCCGACTTTAAAAAACAAGCTTCAATATCAAATTCGAAGCTGATAAACACATAGATGATAGAACCCAACATAAAAATAAGAATCCGGGCTCTTTTACAATTGAAACATATTTTTATATAAAAAACGCGGGTTGGGTTCTATAACATTTTTTAAAAAATACATGTTTTTTTGTAAAACTTTTCATAAATTGTAATAAAATCCGACTTTTTATTAACGAAGTAAATTCTATTATCCCAGAATGACGAATTTTGAAATTCTCATAAGCCTAGCAATGGATGCTTTATCTTTTTCAAAGTTATATGAATGTATTGATTATTTGAAATGTTTGCATGGTTTAGTTGGCAAAGTTAACTGGTTTTGTTGAAATGTTGTATAATATTGGGTTAAGTTATTCTATAAAGATTCCTAATTGTAAGAAGTGTAAGAAGCCACTAAAGAGTGACAAGTGTCCTAGGAGGATTCAAGTGGGAAGGGTAATTTTGTCAAAAGAGGAGAGGGAATATGCACATGCAAGTCACATGTTATTTCCCCTCCAATTTTTAAACGTCCGTAACTTTTTTATACATAATTTGTTTTAAAAAAAATTATACCATAAAATCAAGCGTTTTTTATCTTTAATATGAGTACCATATTGTTATATTTTCAAAAAAAATTCAAAAACCCAGCTGTGTATAACACAATGGATATGACGTAAAACACAATGTAAAATAGAGTAAAAACACAATCAATGACAACATATAAAGACACAATGGACAACAGATTAAAACACAATGACCATGACCTTGACGTATAACAGAATGGCCATAATGTATAACACAATAAGTATCAAACTAAATAAAATCACAATTGATGACAACAGATAAAATCACAATTGATAACAAATAAAATACACAATAGAGAGCATATGAAGACACAATGAAAAACAAACTAAAAACACAATACACAACAAACTAAAACACAATTAAAAAGAAACTAAAACACAATGGATAATAAATTAAACACAATGACCTGAACAACTAACACAATTTATAGAAAACCCATATATAACATCATCATCATTGTGTCATATATTGTGTTATAGGTTCTTATAAAACATACACATGCAAAAACCTAAACCTCCTACTCCCACTCCCACCCACACCCCCGCCCTCACCCTAACCCAAAAACCTAAACCCCCCACCAAAAAAAAAAAAAAAACTATACCTCACCAAAAAACCTAAAAAAACCTAAAATTTATTGTTTATGCCCTAAATCTTTAACAAGAATTTTCTAGGCATTGTTGATTCGACTTTTGGAGAGCGCAAAACTACGTTAAAGGTTTGATACTCAAACATTAATCGTGTATATGTTGTTGATTATGGTTAACTATCAAACCTAATAATGTGAACTAGTTATTTTATTAATCAAATTGAGCAACATTAAGTTTCACAGACTATTTTATTCGGTGAAGCGAAAATGAAACTTATAGATTAAACATAACTTAGAATAAGTAATCATACTTAATTATATTACATTATTTAAGTTATAATGTATAGAGGATGTTTAAGCCTTTAAATAGTATATCAGATTTATGAAATAAAACTAGGAGTTAACTTTGTAAGATTACCACTATGTTATGTTTAATAATCATATAAATGGTATGTTAACTTAGGGCATGTCAATTCCAAATAAATGTGTGTCCTTATTTTAGTTTATTTTGTCACATGGCTGCTATTATCGCTTTGGTTCTTTTCCTTTTTCCCAAAACCACATTATCTCTGTGTTTTCATATTAGTTTTTTTAACGCGCCTCCCATTGGAGGCTCGGTCCTGATAAGACTAGACGGCCGTTCATTACAATAGAGGGGCCATGCTGGCATAGAGAATGACATGACGTTCAACTAGATAAAACCCCTAAAGACTGTCAAGCCAGTTGAGTGCCCCCACCCAAAGCGCAATGGGTGGGACTCGAACTCGAGCTTCAGGGGTAAAACCAGGTGCCTCAAGCCCTCAACCATGTTACCATGCCCAAAATTATTACGTACCACTATTCCTTTGATATTCATCAGTTAAGCTTGACATGATATTGTATAACATAACATGATAGATAAGCTTGTCGCTTGTCTATACGTGCTAGTATCTAATCAGACTATCTCCGATGTATGTTCTTATAAATGGATCTGCGTAATCACTTTTTGAACGGACCGCACGGACACATCTTCCTCTATATCATTATATTTTGTTTATTTTAAGTGAAATAAAATATTTTAAAATTTCACTATATATGCACATTCCCTATCTTTAAGCACACTCTTTCTCTCACTAAGTTGGCCCCCAACCTTAAACCTTAGGAATTTGGATTACCAAATCCAGTTAGGAATTGGGTAGTGACGTAATGAAAAATAACTACCTATGAGTCCACGATATTAATATCATTAAATGGGTACACTAACTTTTTTGTCCGGTATAAAAAACTTTTGAGGGCCTCACATGTGAAATGACCCAACAATAATACAATATGACTCCATTAACTATGACTAAATTACAACACTAGTCTATCAAACTATTAGTATATTTAAATGAGTACTCCATTTCAAATTATGTTTTTCAATCTAGTCATTATAAAGATATATATATGATATATATATATATATATATATATATATATATATATATATATATATATATATCTTTACTATACTACAAATAATAGTTGATAATTTTGAGTGTAATAAAACTAACTTGTACAAATCTAGGTGTATTTGGGGCAAATAATTAAACATACACTAATATAAAATTCCACCTTCAAGAAGAAGGAACGCTCCGGTGCCCAAACTTAGATTGTTGCGCTCAAATGTAGAATTTCGCTATAACCATCCGCCAACACACGAATATGCAAGAAAAAACGAACATAAATAATCGTAAAAGTGTTGATTTAAGACAAAAAGATAAAAATCACACAAATTAGGTTTAGAAATATAGATTGGTAATCATGGAAGAATAATTATAAGTTGTGGTATATGTTTTGAAACACCATTGTGTTCTTGATGTTTTTACTAGATTTAAATTACTTGCACATAGTTCCGAAAGCCATGCTAAAAAAACATCTTTAACAACCAAATAATTTTAGGTGGTGTTTGTCTGTGATGCGTAGACCACTCGCAGACATTATCATGTGCAAACTGTTTGTTTTTCTGAAGACATTTCATTAAAAACGTCTGCGTGAGCTCTTCTTAGTGCAAACTTGGCCCAGCCACTTCTAAGATCTTCTAAGGTCTGCAGAGGGTTAAACACCTCCACCCACCACCACCGTCCACCACCCAGCACCACCACCCACCACCATCCATCACCACCACCACCCACAGTCCACGCCCACCATCGTCCAGCACCACCACCACCCACCACCATCGTTCGTACACCACCACAATTTATTTTAAAAGTCTACATACGTTAAAAAACAAATAGTGTTCTTTTTGCAGATTGCAGAGGTTTGGTCCACCTTTTTTTCTACAGATGTTTACAGATATGGTCCACAGACTGCAGATATTTTAACTCTTAAAAAACAAACTGCTCCTTAGTGTGGTTGTATAATGAAAGTATTATTGAATTTACATTGTAGCAAAAAGATCACATTTGAGACAATACTTCAATTATATAAGGTCGAATTGGAAAGATTGAAAGTATAGAGACTACATCAGAAAGTAAGCATAGTTTGGGGATATTATCGTAATTTACAGTCCATTGACTTTGTAAAGAAAAAGAGATTCTGTTAAACTTACTTCTCCAACTGAAGTGACATGACCAGAAATTCAAAATTAGTGGTGTGGTTGGGGGTTTGTGTTTAGTTATTTTTCTTATCTTTGTACTTTATAGAAAAAAAGGTAAAAAACTATATCTTTTGTGGCATCAAGAAAATTAGTTAAGCGTACGGCTGAGTAGTAGGTTTAGTTCACCCACTTGTAGCAGTCATGTTTCCATGACTTTCTATCATCGTAATAAAGAATACCATAAAAATGAATAGTTTGAATGGTAGATGATCTAAATCTACAAAATAATATAATATGATAATTGACCTAAGAGACAAACTTATACAGATATATACATGTTACATAGTTTCATGTGAGTATGTATGTGTATACCATACTAGAATTAGATACACAATTACAAATATTTAACATGGTTGTTTCGTATTCACCTCTAAACACAAACAATAATCTTTTTGCCACTAACAATATCCTATTTTCATCCCAAATCAGGGGTGGAGGTAGTGTAGAAAAAAGGGATAGCATGAGCTACTCTCAACTTCATCTTCGTAGTGTAAAAATACTCCTTAAAGTGTAATTTTTATTTTATTTTTTTATATCAAGGATATAACTAGTTCGAAAACAAAAATTATGATATCTCTGAATTTTTGGGCTAGACCCGTCACTGCGCAAAATGCTATGATATTTTACAAAGAAATCTAGGAAGGTGATTTAGTTTGAAAGTATTGAGAAAAGATTTTAATAAGATTAAACAAAAGACAAATAATCAAATATGTAATTTGCACTTTTTAGATTGTAGAAGAAATAAAGTCAAGTTCTTTCCTTTGAATTTAAAAAAAAACGGTGAATATTTTTAGATTGGAACTTGTGGTGTGCTTTTAAACTCAACTTGATATTCTTGTGTTTTGTTTATGTTATTGTCCCTAGCCTTTTCTAGTTTTTATTAATAAATTTAATCGCAGTTGCAGAAGAATTCAAAATTTCAAATATGTAATTATCTATTGTTTGAATCTGATAGATTCGACCACCATCTCCTCCACTCCAAAAAAACCTCACATCATACACTAACCTCATATCCTTATTTACCACTTTTGAGTACATTCAAATTTCAAAATGAATTAAACTTTAAAAGAGAAATGGTAAAAGTTCTCTCATATAACTATGTGAACAAACTTTAAAAGTTCCTAATTAAAAAGTCAATATTCTTGGTAAACTGTTTCATTTTTAGTTTTACTCTCACATGTACGCACACACATGAGGCAACGCTAAGTCTAAATGGCTTTGAAAATTTTTAATGTGTTCATGCATGCGATATGTACACTTATGTCGCATCAAACTCCCGAGAGGTCATGTCACTCGCAATTGAGTTATAATGTTACAACCGCATCTCGATCTTAAAACAAAGAGACAATGTTTTCTTATTCGTTGGCAAATGTCTACCATATCTCAATATTTCACATAAACAAATAAACACAAACTTTGTGCTATTTTGGACTAGTGAGTTCATTTCCTGCCGTATAACTACTTATTCGGTTGTTGTATCCGAGAGACATGCGACCATGCGTAAATAGTCATGCAAAATCTATTTTAAGCGAACCATATTTAACATGTTGTATAGCCATATCTAACTTATGTATTGTATACATAATGTTATAAATTATATTCTATTTTGTGTAAATGAATCCACCTCAACTACCATTACATACTTCTTCATAGTTGAAAGGAAGGGCGGATCCAGCCCATATTTGTGGGTTCTCAGGAACCAGTGCGTTTGGAAAAAAATAGTGAGAACCTTATGTTGAAAACAATTTAATCAAACAGAAAATTAGTATTAATTTTATTAATTACCAAGTTGTTGGCCAAACCAGATTATTCCAACATGAACAAATTGATTGAAGAAAGGTAGAAGGAGACTGTCCCGTTATCGGACGAATTTAAATAACACGCAAAATTAAAACCAACCTGGTGATTATGAAACGAGATCCCTTGAACTGCACGGATGATTCCTGTCCTTAAAGGATTTTACGCGCTCGTATTGCTGTGAGCTGCAGCGTAAACTCCCAGGATTTAATGCAGAACTGATCTGGTATTCCAACAGCAATGAAAACCAGAAAACGCAGAAGTTGGAGAACAAACAGAAGCACTGAGATAACAGGCTGCGAAATTAAGTATGTAGAATGGGTAGCAGGAAGCTTTTATTTATAGGTTGAGATCTCAACAGAGAATGAGAAAAACGGGAAATGGGATAACCATTATCCAGCAGATTCGAATTTGAATTCCTAGATCTATCCCACACGAATTCGAACTCCTAGCGATAACCCCCACTGTTTCGAATTCATCTATATCCCAATCTTTATCTCATCCGATCCACATGTCTGACCCACCTAAACCGGACCCTAGCTAAAAATGAAAGCTCCTCAGCTCCTAGCGACGATGCGTACGTGCGAAGTGCAAAGTGCGCCTCAAACGCGCCCATTCGCGCCTCAAACACGCCCATTCGCGAGCTCGCGGCTCGGCGCGCGTGTGGGCTTCACCCACTTCTCAAAACACTTAACACTTTGATGGCCCATAAGGGGCAATCCCTTATAAGGCACCCAAATTTCACTACCCCCACCAATGTGGGATGGAGGAAACATACTAACTTTTATGTTCCTCATTAATATTTCCAACAATCCCCCACCAAGTTGGAATGTTTCCTCTCACTTAGACAGATGATGTCACTAGGTGTCACGAAGATTAAACCCATTTTATATTGATAAACAAGAAGACACAGATTCGATGGTGTCCTATGGAATTAAACCATTAACCTGATAGCCCCCTTCGGTTTACCCCCACACATCACCGGCCGACTTTGCGTTCTCACTAAGCGCGAATATGGCCGTGCGATATAAATCCTTTTCATGACCCTTTAGAAGAAAAACCACTTATCTTCACTCGAGGCGGCATCACCCCTAGTGTAACAACTCTCCAAAATACCCCGAAATTTAGCCGAAACGTAAAACTAGACATGCAAATCGAGACGCGGCACGCAAAACGAGACAGGTCCACCTGGACAGTCCAGGCGCCACACGCCAGAGACACCAGTCTCTGTCGCGACGCGCGGGAGGTATCCAGGTGACGTGTCACCGTTTCGCGCCATCTGGCAACCCTACACTTATCACCAGGCTGACCTAGCCTAGCTAGGCACCTCAGGCGCCACGCGAGAGGTAACCCAGATTCCCGCGTGACGCGCGGTGTAGGTAAAAAAACGGGTATAAAAGGAGCAGCGTGGGACTGAGTTCTGTGCTCATTTGCGATCGATAAAATCGAACGTATACTCTCTGAATCTCTGTTTCTTCGTGCAACACCCCCTAAAACCCTAAACCCCTAAACCTGCGAAGCGCTCCCGCTGTAAGTAACTTAACCCCCGAACACTAATTAATCGATCTAGAATCACCAACGCATGTCTAGACTCTGCCCGACTACGTTCGTTGGAGTTCTGTCGAGTGTTGTGTGGACACCCTACCCAATCGATCTAGAATCGCCAACGCATGTCTAGGCTCTGCCCGACTACGTTCGTTGGAGTTCTGTCGAGCGTTGTATGGTTAAAGTGACTTGGGTTAACTTACTAACACATGTGCATTGTATGTTTTAATAAAAATCCCAGGAAGTAATCAAGAACTATCACCAGGAACTCCGTAGGAATACTTAAGTGTTCAAGGCGAGTACATTCTCTTTTTGTGAGTCAAAATGTGTTACCAAAACCTAAAATATTTTAATTATGCTTAACAGTGATTGACTATATGTATTCTACAATTACTGTCGGTACGTTGGGGTTTTGTATACATTGCTAGTCCAAAGTCACGGGAGGGTGACAGGAACCGTTACTGTTGGGTGACAGGGCCTAAAGTAATATGACCCACAAGTCAGGATTGACAGTACTGATTGAGTAATTATGTAGATATAAACGTTGTAAATGCGGATGCTCCTCAATAACTGTTAAGTATAATCACTTGTTTTGATAAAACTGAGATGGATTCGCCAGTATTTCTTGCTGATTAAATGTTTTTAAAACGCATTTCATGTAACTTAATGTGAAGCTAACAGAAGCCAGCTAAAGAGCACTAAAGGCTTAGAAAAGTGGCTATAAAAGTTACCTAAATAAAAAGGAGTTTTTGTTTTCCATAAATTAGGGTTTGTCCCTAAAAATATGTATTGTAATGGAAACATGGGTTTTATCCCATCTGTTTAATATAAAAGTTTGATGTTTAAAACTCTGAGATTTATTTTCTAACTACGATACTGTGTCATAATTCCGCTGCCAAATTAATTAACACCGGTACCACCAGCTCTGTATCTCGCGGCCCCCGCTCCGGGGGTGGGGTCGGGGTTGCGAAAGAAGGTGGTATCAGAGCTATGCCACTGGTTTAAGCCATTTAGGTGTTTTTTTAAAATTCCTAAATTTTAAACAAATATGTATATATTATTTGGTATTATTTTACTGACTTCTTTAGTTCATAGAATGAGTGATCAGGGCACTTCTGACGCTTATCGTCACCTACCTCATTTTCTGATGAATGAATGAACATCCCAGCCAACCACAGACTACACCGCTGATTCCGAAGATGCTTTTGTTTTCAAAGCCAAATCTGTAGAACCGTTTCCCCCTAAAAAGAGAAATTGGTTTAGTAGAGCCAAAGTAGAGAAAAGGAAAAGATTGAGACAAGCTCAACAACGAGCCATAGTAGCTAGAATTGAGAGAAACACCTGAAACCCCGAAGTTAGACCCTTGTGGGAGGAAGAATTGGATAGGCAGCTAGCGAATTTTCACATGTTTGGAAATGCAGAAGGGGAACCCAATTTCAATCAAGTAGCAAATCCAGAACCCCCGTTGCTTCCCTTATTTCCTAACTAACCCATAAACCTAGCAGAATCAGGAAAATCAATTTCCAATACGAGCCTTTGACCCCAATGATATACCTAGAATTCCAGCCCCAAACCCTGTAGATCCATGGTGGGCTAATACCTGGGCAATTCAGAACATGCTAGAAAACCCAATCCCATATGAAGAACCAGTTCCACCTTACCCTGAACCAGTGCCAGCCCCAATGCTACCCAGAGAACATGTGGAAGAACTCAGCCAATGTAACACCCCAACCGATGGCGGAAACATCGGGACGAGACAAAAACGAGATTGCTCATTGCTCACAACATTATTAAGTGACAATAATTAATTAAACCATATTTCATTTCATAAGAATTATCAAATACATCAATGTAACAAAACAAAGAACAATCTAACATTTGCAAAGTCATAACAAAATTGATACGTCGACATTAAACCTAACGTCTAATTTGTGTGTATCTAGTCCTTGCTATATTGTTTTCATAGCGTCATCTCCTTCAACCTGTAACATGTTTTAAAATAAAGTCAATGCAAAAGCAAAGGCGAGTACACAAGTTTAAGCATAGCATACGTATACGAATAAAGTTTTAACAATCCTCATGGCAACTAAATCTATACAAGAGCAATATCAAGGCATGCAATGCTAATAATCAAACCCGTAACGCAATCACGATGTTTTAACATGACCTCACGAATAACACGATGGAGGTGGATGCGTGAATTCCTATAGCGCTAAGCATGTCAAACAAAGGCTAAAAATAGTTAATGACTAAAGCATAGCACAACGTTTATCCCAGACAAGCAACAAGTATACGATTCAAGTAGTCATGTGTATAGGATTGTTTGTGCGTTTCATAAAGTTTAAGTGTTTGTGATTTTTGTATATGGAAACATGTTACACCCAAAAAGTGATATAAACAAAAGTGGGTCGAGTGTACTCACAGAATTGCTAAGTCTTCTTTGGAAATTCCACGACGAGTTGATGAGTGGGAGAAAGGGACACCAATGCCACCTTAAATGACAACGAACATGGATGAATAATCGAATCGGAGTTGAAGATACGTGTACGTTTAGCACGGAATTTATGTAACGACTCTAAAGTTAAATTCGTCAAAGATAAAAGTGTTATCAAAATAATACAATAAATATATATATTTTTGGCGAAAAGTATAAAAGATATATAGATATTTGCAGTTGGATAAATATATTCCTTCGTTAAGTTATTATGTTTTGTCGACGAGAATAATAGATGTGTACTTATATATTTTGGCGAAAAAGATTACTAGATATATATGCATGTTAACGAAAAGAATAGTAGCTAAATATATATATTGTTCGTCGGAAACACATATTATATATATACATTGTCGTTAGAGAAGTATCATTTTCGAAAAGTATATAACATATATTTATTTTGTCGGAAGGAATACTGTTTATATCTTGTCGTTAAATAGATATATATTTGTCGAAAAGAATAATAATTAAATATGTTGTCGAACGATATAATACTTAAATGGATTTTGTCGAAAAGCAGAAAGGTGTAAATATATATATTGCCGGAAGTATAATAAATCAATATATATTTTGTCGAAAGATGTAACGAATAAGTATATCTCGTCGATAGATATAATAAATAAATATATATATTAGTCGAAAATCGGGCAGAGTTTCCCCTGTTTTAGAACGATCCCGACAACGCGAGTTGTCGATTATATGTTTTCAAAACGCACCAAAAGCAATACAATATGTGTTTATATTTATATTTTATATTTCAAGTTATAAAAGTTCAGTCTCGTATTTAGATAATCATGAACATGAATAATATGAACAAAAGAGTCGTTAAGCTTATATCACTTCTCCTGTCAGGTTTGACCCGAGCTTTGACCAGATCTGACCGGGTTTGACCCGAACTTCGAAGTCGAGCACGAATCTGAACCGAGAGACCCAGGCCGTCATTTTGACCTGAACCAAGCTCGTGTTAGACTCAAACCGAAACAAGACTGAAACGGAACCAAATATTAAATCTGTACCTGAACCGAGACTGAGCCGAGTGACACCAAAGCTGACCCGTTGACTGTTTGACCACAGTTGACCAGGTTTGACCGAACACCAAACGAGACCCAAACCGAAGCCAAAACTGTCATTGACTCACTGCTGACCCGAACCTCTGCACCGAGACCCGAACCCGCTGAACATGAGCCATGAACTGAACCGAAACGAATCGTAACCTGCCGAAAGAAAAGAATTAACGGGATTCGAAATAGAAGCAAAACCAAGACCCGAACCGAGACTAACCTTGACTGAACCGAGATTCGACCCGGAGCTGCCCCGTGGACTGTTTGACTGTTTGACCCGAGTTGACCGGCAGTTGACTGAGTTGACCGGGACTTGAACCGTGCTTGACCCGAACAAATTTGAATCAAACAGGAGTATGACCCGAGCCGACTCAACCCGTTCACCACTGTCGTGTTGAACCTGAAACGAACCGAACAAGGACCGATTGAATCGAACTGATCGGAGAATGAATTAAATAACCTTAAAACTTTACCTGAGACAACACGAAATCGGAACCCGAAACTCGAACCGACACGAATCAGAACCGAGGTTGAATTCGACGCGTACTCGAGCTATCCCAAAACTTGAACTTGCAACTGAACCGGAAGCAACCACTCCCAAAACTGCACCTGAAACCTGAACGAGACTTGTACTGATGCGAACCCGCTGTTGTAGGTCTCTACCGCCGCCGCTGCTACACCACCGTCGCTAAGCCACCGCCGCCGCCGCCCCATTGCTTTCGTCCCTGTGCGCTGCCGCAGCGGCTTGGTTACAGGCGCGCCGCCACCCCAAATGGTGGCCGGCGGCCTCGAATACAGAGAGAGAGGAGAGCGAAGGTTGGAGGGTGATGGATGTGGCTGGAGAGGGGAAGGTGTCGATGGAGGATGCAGGGGAGAGCAGGGATGGGGGTTCTTTGAGGGGGGGTTAGGGTTTTGAAGAGGAAAGAGATGTAATTATAGGATAGGGTTTAGTTAGGTTTAGGTGGTGTGTTGGGCCAAAGCCTGTTAACCCGTTCTAACGTTTTTGAGTGGCCCGAACGTACCGACGAGGTCCGATTTCAAGTACAAGTTTCATAAAACGTCGAATTTATTTTGTTTATTATTATTATTATTATTATTATTATTATTATCTAGAAAAATAATAAAATACGATGCGTTACAGCCAACTTGGAGATGAGTTGGTGGAAGAAGGAAACAGAATTCACCACATCGGAGAGAAGCTTGTCTGGAAGTATGACGAGCGAGAAATACAGTTTTAAGGAAGCCATAGCTTAATATATATGTGTGTGTATGTTGTAACGTAAAAAAAAGTAATATCACTTATATAAATATATCGATGCATAGACTAGTAATATTTGAATTTCAGTTATGTTTGTACTAGATGCATATGCATGAAAAGGGTAAAAGTCGCAATGCTCGACGATTTTTCACTGTGTTGGTATAATTATTATTTAATTTATTCTGTGATATTAATACCTGCTAAATGTTTATAATTCAGATGTCAGACGAAGTAAATCAGGAAACCCAGAATAACGATAATAACGAGAATCAAGGAATAAAAGTGCTATCGAACACATAGTGGCCCAAGGAATCATAGATGCTATGCCCTATATTATCGACACCATTGAAAAGGCAGGATATAATGATTCCATAAATGGGAATAAACGTGTACCCCCTGAAGCTAATCACAGCGTAAATGGAAATCCCGAACTATTAATCCAAGCTCCAATTCCAAAAAGAAGAAGAACCATCTCATATGGTTGTTCTTATAAAGAATTCTTATCATGCAAACCGATAGAATTCTCAGGTAATGAAGGAGCTATTTCAGCCTTGCGCTGGATAGAAAAGACAGAAGTTGTCCTCAAGATAAGTAAATGTGCAAATGAAGATAAAGTCATGTATGCTTCTAATCTTTTTAAAGATGCAGGTTTAGAGTGGTGGAATACCATTCTTCAGTCCAAAGGAAATGACAGAGTTGACAGTATGGAATGGAACAACTTTAAGGAAATAGTTGAAAGGAAATTCTGCCCTCCTAATGAAAAGGAGCATATTGCTAATAAATTCCTAAATCATAGAATGACTGGGGTAAATTGCAGGGAATATACTACCACATTCTTTGAATATGCAAGGATTGTACCAACCCTGGCCTCACCAGAACCAGTATTAATCTCCCGTTACATCTGGGGATCGGTGAGATCAGACATGTAGTCAAAGCAGCTAGACCACAAACCATAGAAGAAGCAGTAGAGCTAGCAAACACTTTGACAGATGAATTGATACGTACGCAAGAAGAAAACTAGAAAAGGAACCTAGCTCAAAAGATCACCCAGGAACTACGTTATGGAAATTCCAACCGTGGGAAAGGAGCAGGTTCTTCTTCACCCCCGTGTAAGTACTGCAATACTGCAATTTTTGCAAATTTCCAGGGTATAAGGAAAAAGATTGCAGAAAGAAAGTTAGCAATGGGCTATGCTACCATTGCGGGGAAGCCAGTCATATTAGAACTAACTGCCCGAAACTAGCTCTAACGGCAAAGAACAAAGCAAGGAAGACGAAAGGACCCAAGAAGACTGCCAGAGCATTCGTGCTGACTGTCGAAGAAGCCAAGATGATTCCGGATGTGATTGTCGGTACGTTTTTAGTTAATGATGTTTATGCAAAAGTATTGTTTGACTCTGGTACAAACCAAAGTTTTATTAATACTTCCTTTTGCAATTTTCTTAATCAACTATTAACTAAACTTCATCAAAACTGTATGGTGGAGACGGCAAATGGATCTTCTATCCAAATAAGTAAAATCCTGCAAGGAGCTAAGATAGAAATTTTAAATCATAATTTTTCTGCTAACCTTTTTCCAATGGATCTTGCCGGATTTGATGTCGTGTTAGGAACGGATTGATTGGTAGCCAATCAGGCACGAATAATATGTGATCAAAAGTCTGTAGAAGTAAATGTGCCATCTGGGGAAAGGATCACAATTAAAGGGGATAAGTCGACAAAATCAACAAAGTTCATCTCTGTGATGAAAGCTGCAAGCTATGCACGGAAAGGAGGAATAGTGTATATGATTTCCGTAATCATTAACACTAAAGGAAAAGAATTAAAGGATATTCCTGTAATATCTAATTTCTCAGATGTCTTCCGGAAGAATTGCCTGGATTACCGCCAGATCGAGAGGTTGAATTTAGAATTCACCTAATACCAGGAACGGCACCGATTGCCAAAGCACCCTATCGCACGGCACCGATTGCCAAAGCACCCTATCGCCTAGCACCGACGGAGATGCAAGAATTGAAGAAACAATTGGACGAATTACTAGAGAAAAATTTCATACAACCTAGCTCATCGCCATGGGGAGCACCAGTGTTATTTGTCAAAAAGAAAGACGGATCTATGCGTATGTGCATTGATTACAGAGAATTGAACAAAGTTACAATTAAAAATCGGTAACGGTTACCAAGAATTGTCAACATTTCAACCCCCTCAGACCATATCTTAGCTTTGCTATGGGTGAGATTTACTGATGATGATGATTTGTAATTTTGTATAATTGCAACGCCTTGCGGCTACCCTCCTAAAGTTATTGCTCCTAGTACAATAGGTGAGATTGACTTTTCCTTTATCATGTATAGAAAAAACGTTTTTCTTTAGTGACTCGTATTCTATTAATTATTAAGTTTTCTTGTTGTCACAATCCTCTCCATCTAACGATGACTATGGGTAACCCATAGTTCTTTTATATGATAAATTATTTCATAAGTTATTATGTTGCCCCTTCGCTAAAAGGACATACGTTAGAATCTTGTACATCTTTTTTTTCTAATCAATATCCTTTACGAGTCGAATAGAGTATCTGTTGGATAGAGACAAGATTCGTACACTAGACTTGTGGTATAAAGGCGTGAGATACAACAAGCTATCAACTAACCGTGTTACGCTAGAAATCAATATAATTAGTTAAAAGTGTAAACACAATACTTCATTTCCATATAAAGTTTTACAAACAACAAAAGCAATTTATTAAAAAATGATTATTAAAAAACCCAAGTTGGGATTGAAAATCTATTCAAGAAATCAAAAGCCCTATATTTACAATTAAAAACTAAATATGTTCTGGTAATTAACTTGACTCAACCTGGCAAAAATGAATTTGATAACTTGACAAACTTGGCAAAAATGAAATTTGATAACTTGATTCTATAAGATAATGGATCTGCAATTTATGACAAACACATGCATACAATACACAAGTTAAAAGAGTTTTATTTCTTGGTTTTTTGCTTTGAGTTGATTTTCATGTTAATGTTGAAGGAATTTTGCATGTTTTTATTTTAATTACTATAGGCTTATATATGATTTAGGTTTGGATCTCTTGTCATTATTAAAGATTTCATGTGTGATGGTGAAAGGTGGTGGAGTGGATGATCGGCCGCCTGCCCTTCGCTTTCAACGTCAAGAAGAGTTGTAGTTGGTTGGTGTGATTGTGGAAATTTGCAGTCATGGGCATTAGTATTAGTTATGTTGGTAAATCTTTAAAAATTAGTTTAAGAACAATGTTACAAATAATAACGATAATAATATTTAAATTTATGTGAAATAAATATAGCAAAGATCAATGCAAATATGCAATAATAACAAAATTATATATTTTTTTACAAGTAAATGTGAAAACAAACCAACTACTTATGAACCGTTCGAAAGAAAGATTTCTTTATATACAAATGGGCATAAACAAAAGTTTTTTTCATTTAATAAAATATATGAACATGAACACATGTCTCATTCGCGACCAGACTTCAAAAGATTTCCAAGAATTAAAATTTAGAAATATAATTCAAAATTCTTTCTTCTTTTAAATGAACGTTTATGCTTATTTTGATTCAACTAAAATCTTTCTTCGGATTTTTGGTGATTATCTACTCGTGGAATAAGTGATTATCTGATGGTTCTTACTCAGAGAATCTCTGGGCTTAACTTATATCACATCCCGACCCGCAGCGGAATAAGAGTCGGGGCATAATTGGGTTATCACCAAAGCTCATGATGTTTACTAAAATGTTTCATATTTATTAAATTCAAATTACAACTTCAATATTCCAAACAAGTTCATACAATTACAAGGAAAAAGTAACTAAGTAAACAATCCAAAGCCTAAACTGATTTATTCTTCTAGGCCGTCCTATATGTTTCTTGCTGCAACTGGATCACCTATATCATGTGTAAAAATGGGGGATTTTGGGTCAACAAAAGTTGGCGAGTGAACCTTGTTAAAAACATTTGATATTGATTTCTTATTGTATTTAATATGGAAAAACTGTGCAACAATCATATGTGAGCAAACGTATATAATCAAACAATAATAAACCACCTTGAATGAGTATATGACATGAATGATAATGTATATGTTGGCAACGTCACGTTCCGCTCATAGGTAATGGGGAACGGACGGCCTATGATGATGTATGTGCGATCAAGGCTCAATCAAATGGAGCCGATCGTATGTTGGCAACGCCACGTTCCGCTCATAGGTAATGGGGAACGGTTCAGCTCATAGGTAATGGGGAACAGACGAGCCTGAGATAATGTATGTACTGAAAATAATAAATTTAATCTAAACATTAACCACACAAATAATTGATACATATTGGATACACATTTGATCATGGATATGATGGATGCACAAGTGTTTATGTAACATCCGTCAAAAACGGATTTACCAAACCCGCTCCGTTTAGCAACCGAACAGTCAGTCAAAAATTTCCTTGCGAATTAAATGCCCAAAATATTTTTAAACGATACGTAATCGATTATTATACGGGAATATCTATTTAGTTTTTGAAAAACTGTTAAAAAACGCAAAATAAAAAAATATAGGTTCTGCCGGGTTTCGAACCTGGGTCTGAACCGGTTCAACATCAGACTTATCGCACATCACACAAACCACTGCGCCACTTGTTTTGTTTGTTATATATTGAAATCATTTAATTGATAAAATGACGTTACGAATTCAAAACCGGCGCCCAAAAGTTCAGTCGTCGGAATCCCGGTAATCTCGCGAGCTTTTAACAACATTTTCAGTTATAACGTAAATTATTATTAGAACATCGGTTATAACCGACGTTTGAGTCCGCGACACTTTCTATAACCGCCGGAGTTTTTATAATTTACGAATCCAGTCGGAAATCGGGCCAAATGCATTGACGATTTGCCCTATAAATTCACCCACAACCCACTGCAAACCTTTTCGCTCAAAACCACACCTTTTCTCGGCGAAATTCCACTCGCCGGAATTAATCTGTTCGTCGCCGGAAAACCGGTTTCCCCATTGCCGAGCCTTACTGAACCTCCTAAGCTTATACCGAAGTCACCCATTCCTTTTCCAAGCTTTCCGGAGACTCGCTGCTGCAAGACACCTGACGCCGGAGGTGATTGCTGTCGCCGGAGTTCTGCCGGAAAACAGAGAGTCCAGTCGGTATACCTCTTCGCCTAAATTCTTTTTCTTTTCACTCATATCTCACCTTAATGAACTGAAACACACTAAAGAACATGTTTTAAACCTTCGAACCAGTCTGTTGTCGAGTCTGGTTAAAATCTCAGCGAAGAAGATGAAGTTTGGCATCACATAAGTATAATTTAAATCAACTAATTAATCGGGTTAGACACACAGTCCAGCGGTGGACTGTGTGCACATTAAGCATACAAACGTCTCGAGTTCGAATCCGGTTTCACACACGTCGCCTTAATAAAAATCATTTTTTTTGTTAAACTGAACCAGAGTCGCCACAGATATATGTTAAGTATATTAATAACCGGAATAATAACAAAGTTAGACACACAGTCCAGCGGTGGACTGTGTGTATGTTTATATCACAGGTCACGAGTTCGAGTCCGGTCTTCTGCACCGACTCGGACAATTATCTATTCTTTTTAAATAAGGCAGAAAAGGAAATAACTAATTTGTATTTAAGTATAATAAAAATCGGATTATATAACATGTTAAACACACAGTCCAGCGGTGGACTGTGTGTTAGTTTAAGCCACAGGTCCCGGGTTCGAGAGCGCACCGTCCGAATTGATTTAAACTGTTTTAAAATAAAATGATTTTCGGTTTAAACTAATTAATATATATATAATTAAAATCAGATATATAACGGGTTAGACACGTAACTCAGTTGGTAGAGCTGCGTGCACGCGTATGAGAGGTCTCGGGTTCGAGCCTCACTCAGCGCACCTATATTCCGAATCGAACCGGTCAACGGTCAGCTCAACAGTCAGAAAAAAAAAAGTCAAATTTTTTTATTATTTTTATTTAATTATTTTAATTAAAAATCAATTAAAAATAGTTAAAAATAACATTTTTAAGGTTAAAAAATAGCCTCAAACTCACAAAAATACACCCAACAATCCTACTAAAATAGATTAATAAAATCCGTTTACTTACCAAACCATAATGCGATTTATCTAGGTTAAACTCACTCGTGGTTAAAACCACTTCGCGTGCATTCAACGTCATCAACCGAACGCACCCACTGTGAGTGAATCTTACAACTCCCCCTTTTAAATTACACGTTTTGGGGTGTGTCATGTGTTATGAAAATAATTAACTTATTTATTTAAACTTGTGCCATACCACATCATGACCTAAACTTAGATTGTTTATATTGTTGTGATTACTTATTTTCTTTTGTTAAATTATATGAAACTCATTCACTAAGCCCATCAGTTCCTCGTGGAAGACGAGTTGAACAACGCGTGCCACAAATCAAATTCATTATTGTTTATGTGTATATCATTGAGTTCATATTGTTTGTAGTTGTGTCATTCATATTATCATGGTTATGCAATTCATTCATTAGGCCCCTCAGTTCCTCGTGAGAGACGAGTTGAGCATCGCGTGCCTCTAAATGTTCCATTATTGTTCATGTGTGTTTCACTTAATATCTTATGATTGTTGATTAAGTTTACATCTATTTTTACTCATGTTTGGTTGTGCACATATTTCATAATCAATTTAAATGAATTTGTTCAAATGTTTTCCATAGGATTCACTCGCCAACATTATGTTGATCCAAAAACCCTTTTACACATGATACAGGTGAACAGGTTGAAGCAAGGAAAACATAGGATATGCCTTAGAAGAGAACAAAGAAGTTTAGATTGTTAGATAGAACATGTTGTAACATTTATTGTAAATTTCAATTTAATTTGTATTAAAGAATATGAAACGCATAATAAATGTCATGAGCTTTGATGATAACCCAATCATGCCTCGATCACCTTTTCCGCTGCGGGTCGGGGTGTGACAGATTGGTATCAGAGCCATGACTATAGGGATATAGGATAGGTTATTAGACCCTTAGAACCTATACTATAGTCTGCCTAAATTTTAATTGATTAGGTGGTTACATACAAACTTGTGATATTTATTTGTTTCGTATTTGTTTACATTTACAGTCAAACATACATGCTTATATACATATTCATTATACATATATACATATTCATTATACATATATCGATGTTCATGTATTCAGTTTATTTTCATACTCTTATTATCCAAAGATTTTGTGAAATTTTCAAATCTCATCAAAGTAAGTTCTGCGACGGGCATGTAGTAACTGGAAGGGTACAAGTACCGGTAGTCGGAACGTCCTGTCTAGGCTGGCATTCGTATAAATCCAATATAACGAACCAGTTTGCCTACCTGGGGACCAACGATGAGAGTACGAAGGGCCTATTAGGCCAAAGCATGCCACACCAAACGTCGTTCGAACTAACCCTACTTTGAGGTGTCACCGTGTCTACACCTGGACACATTCCGAATATCACACGTCGTATACATATTTCTCGATTTTCTCCGGGTTTTTGTGTACGCAACCTGGCAAACCCGTGCGAACCATATGAAAAACCGGTATTCATGGGGGCCCACATGATTACACAGGTAAAGTATGGCGGCATGTAGGGCCTAACAGCGAGCAAAACCCAAGACATCCTATGGATGTAGTAGATTCATTTATTTATAATTATTTTATGAATGTTCATTCCTAATGCGACCCATGAACCCAAAAACATCCAACTCACACCCTTGTCATGTATTCTTTGTAGATGTCTTCTAACCTCGCACGTAGGAAGACGAGAGCAAGAAAAGCCCGCGAACGCATGGCTGCCTTAATCGCTCAACAAATGGCTGCCGTAATACCCAACATTGTAATCCAAGTTCAACAAGCACTCACCGCTAATCCTGTCAATCAAGCAAACCAAAACGTTATCAACTCTCCATCAAATATCACTAAATGCACCTACAAGCATTTCAAATCATGCGACCCTCCAAAGTACAAAGGGACTGAAGGCGTCACCGCTCTCCTCCATTGGTTTGAAGAAATGGAGAATACTTTTCTAAATTGCGATTGCCCTGATGATCGCAAAGTGCGTTATGCTACCGGTCGACTATATGGGATAGCACTTACTTGGTGGAATACAGAGAAGTCCAAACGAGGTGTTGAAGATGCTATGACCTTAACTTGGAACGAATTGAAGGAAATCATGACCAGACGATTTTGCCCAAGGAGCGAAATCAAGAAGTTAGAAGATGAATTTTACTCATTGAAGCAAATGGAAGGAGACCACATCACATACAACAAAAGATTCCTCGAGTTACATCAAATGGTTCCCAACATGTTCACTCCCCTCTACCGTTTGATCGAGCACTACATTCGTGGTCTTCCGTCAAAGATTCAAGACCCTGTAATAAGTACCAAGCCTGCAACTTTGGAAGCAGCAATGGAGCTAGCAACAGAGCTCACCGAGAACCGAATCCGAAACGAAGACTTCAAGGAGGAGAAGAAGAAGGATAAAGAACCGACTGAAACTTCCGACTCCACCCAAACCGAATCCCCTTCTCAACCCAATCCTAAGAGAAGAAGAGTCGGGCGACTTTTCGCTACTACCCAACGAAATCAACCAGTTTTACACGCTATACCCATCCGAGCTATCCCAATCACCCAAGTGGCACCCGACTCAGCTTACCCAAATAAGAAACCATATCTTGGACCTCACCCTCGATGCAACAACTGTTTTTATCACCATCCTCATACCCTACCTTGTCGTCTATGTGCAACTTGTGGACGCTATGGTCATTTGAGCAATGTTTGTCGCACCTTTCAAGACCAAACCTTTTCCCCTACTCAAACCATAAACCAAACCTATCAACAACCCCAATACCCCATGTTCCCATATGCTCGAGCTTGTTTCAATTGTGGCGACCCTACCCACTTTAGAAACACATGCCCGCAATTGGTTAACGTTATCAACACTCAAGCCCAATCAAACCCAGTTAACCAAGTAAACCAAGAAAACCCAACCACTATGCCACCAGCAAGAGGAAGAGTCTTCAACATCAATGCCAATCCGGTCGAAGATAATGACGGCCCAAGTGAAGATACTCAACTAGTCCTCTTCGCCGAAGATCCAGATTCAACTCCTATCGTTTAGTTTTATGTTTTTTTTTCTTTATCACATGTGTAGACCGTTAGAATAATTATTATATATTATATATTGTTTTCAGTATATGCATTTGCCGAGGCCGTGGCTCCCCATCCATCGAGGTTGAGTTGGATCCCCATTTTATTATGTGGTTGATCTTGGCGTGCCCGCACGATCGGCTCCGTTTGATTGAGCCTTGATCGGTCATTTCATTTTACATTTCAATACATGCAATACGCTCGACTCCGTTTGATTGAGCCTTGGGCGCACAGTTCAATTTACATTTCCAGTTCATGCAATACGTTCGGCTCCGTTTGATTGAGCCTTGAGCGCACAGACAATTTCATTATCAGTATCTTGTGGTTGTGGTGTTTGTAGTAGAGTCGCATCGAACTAACCATAACTTGCGGATAAAGTCAATGAAAATTTGACAAGGATATGGTGGATACGCCGCTGGTACTTCCTATAAATAAGTATTCTTGTCAAATGATCGGAGGCATTATCAGGCAGTTATGAGAGGTTCCATGCATAGGCTGTTTGTGTGGGTAAGTTATTCATTTTCAGTACATGCAATACGCTCGGCTCCGTTTGATTGAGCCTTGAGCACACAGACAATTTCATTTTCAGTACATTCAATACGTTCGGCTCCGTTTGATTGAGCCTTGAGCGCACAGACATTTCATTTTCGGTACATGCAATACGATCGGCTCCGTTTGATTGAGCCTTGATCGCACGGATATATTTCATTTCAGTATTTTATGATTGTTGTATTGGTTGTAGAGTTATAGGACTAATCATAATTCACTGATAAAACCAATGAAAATTTGGCAAGAATATGGTGGATACGCCGCTGGTACTTCCTATATATAAGTATTCTTGTCAAAGGATCAGAGGCATTATCGGACGGTTATGAGAAGTTCTATGTAGGATTTATTAGTTTCTTGGTAACCAATCATAACTTGTGGATAAAACTAATGAAAATTTGGCAAGAATATGGTGGATACGCCGCTGGTACTTCCTATATATAAGTATTCTTGCCAAAGGATCAGAGGCATTATCATGCGGTTATGAGAAGTTCCATGTAGGATTTAGTATTGCCTTGGTTGGAATTTGTGTTACATTTATATCATCATGCTATTTAAAGAGATTGGATTGTGTTCCATTTCTACATAAACTAACCTCTCCATCATAACAAACGAGAGAGGAACTTCCACCATTCAAACATATATGCTATCAGAATGTGGATTCAATTATTTGCTGTTGTGTTTATTCATGTTCGAATATCAGCTGTTGTGTTTTTATTTATGTTCCATGTAGGATGTAGTGTTAGAAGTTTTGCCTTAGGATATAACCATACTTTCCCAAACGTATCTAAACTTTTATGCGTGATATCATTGTTAGCAAATCATTTCTGCTTATCAATACTTATACAGTAGGCAACAAAAAGCGATTCCTGAATAGGGTACTTAACCCTTACAAGGAACGTTAACGCCTCGAACAAAAACTTAAACCCTTATTTTTCTAAGCATACAACTGTCAAACTAAACATCATCATCCTTTTAGTTAAAATATATCATTATTTGAATTTCGGGACGAAATTTCTAAAAAGCAGGGGATACTGTAACATCCGTCAAAAACGGATTTACCAAACCCGCTCCGTTTAGCAACCGAACAGTCAGTCAAAAATTTCCTTGCGAATTAAATGCCCAAAATATTTTTAAACGATACGTAATCGATTACTATACGGGAATATATATTTAGTTTTTGAAAAACTGTTAAAAAACGCAAAATAAAAAAATATAGGTTCTGCCGGGTTTCGAACCTGGGTCTGAACCGGTTCAACATCAGACTTATCGCACATCACACAAACCACTGCGCCACTTGTTTTGTTTGTTATATATTGAAATCATTTAATTGATAAAATGACGTTACGAATTCAAAACCGGCGCCCAAAAGTTCAGTCGTCGGAATCCCGGTAATCTCGCGAGCTTTTAACAACATTTTCAGTTATAACGTAAATTATTATTAGAACATCGGTTATAACCGACGTTTGAGTCCGCGACACTTTCTATAACCGCCGGAGTTTTTATAATTTACGAATCCAGTCGGAAATCGGGCCAAATGCATTGACGATTTGCCCTATAAATTCACCCACAACCCACTGCAAACCTTTTCGCTCAAAACAGAGAGTCCAGTCGGTATACCGAAGTCTTACTGAACCTCCTAAGCTTATACCGAAGTCACCCATTCCTTTTCCAAGCTTTCCGGAGACTCGCTGCTGCAAGACACCTGACGCCGGAGGTGATTGCTGTCGCCGGAGTTCTGCCGGAAAACAGAGAGTCCAGTCGGTATACCTCTTCGCCTAAATTCTTTTTCTTTTCACTCATATCTCACCTTAATGAACTGAAACACACTAAAGAACATGTTTTAAACCTTCGAACCAGTCTGTTGTCGAGTCTGGTTAAAATCTCAGCGAAGAAGATGAAGTTTGGCATCACATAAGTATAATTTAAATCAACTAATTAATCGGGTTAGACACACAGTCCAGCGGTGGACTGTGTGCACATTAAGCATACAAACGTCTCGAGTTCGAATCCGGTTTCACACACGTCGCCTTAATAAAAATCATTTTTTTTTGTTAAATTGAACCGGAGTCGCCACAGATATATGTTAAGTATATTAATAACCGGAATAATAACAAAGTTAGACACACAGTCCAGCGGTGGACTGTGTGTATGTTTATATCACAGGTCACGAGTTCGAGTCCGGTCTTCTGCACCGACTCGGACAATTATCTATTCTTTTTAAATAAGGCAGAAAAGGAAATAACTAATTTGTATTTAAGTATAATAAAAATCGGATTATATAACATGTTAAACACACAGTCCAGCGGTGGACTGTGTGTTAGTTTAAGCCACAGGTCCCGGGTTCGAGACCTGTGGAGCGCACCGTCCGAATTGATTTAAACTGTTTTAAAATAAAATGATTTTCGGTTTAAACTAATTAATATATATATATATAATTAAAATCAGATATATAACGGGTTAGACACGTAGCTCAGTTGGTAGAGCTGCGTGCACGCGTACGAGAGGTCTCGGGTTCGAGCCTCACTCAGCGCACCTATATTCCGAATCGAACCGGTCAACGGTCAACGGTCAGAAAAAAAAAAGTCAAATTTTATTTTTATTTTTATTTAGTTATTTTAATTAAAAATCAATTAAAAATAGTTAAAAATAACATTTTTAAGGTTAGAAAATACTCTCAAACTCACAAAAATACACCCAACAATCCTACTAAAATAGATTAATAAAATTCGTTTACTTACCAAACCATAATGCGATTTATCTAGGTTAAACTCACTCGTGGTTAAAACCACTTCGCGTGCATTCAACGTCATCAACCGAACGCACCCACTGTGAGTGAATCTTACAACTCCCCCTTTTAAATTACACGTTTTGGGGTGTGTCATGTGTTATGAAAATAATTAACTTATTTATTTAAACTTGTGCCATACCACATCATGACCTAAACTTAGATTGTTTATATTGTTGTGATTACTTATTTTCTTTTGTTAAATTATATGAAACTCATTCACTAAGCCCATCAGTTCCTCGTGGAAGACGAGTTGAACAACGCGTGCCACAAATCAAATTCATTATTGTTTATGTGTATATCATTGAGTTCATATTGTTTGTAGTTGTGTCATTCATATTATCATGGTTATGCAATTCATTCATTAGGCCCCTCAGTTCCTCGTGAGAGACGAGTTGAGCATCGCGTGCCTCTAAATGTTCCATTATTGTTCATGTGTGTTTCACTTAATATCTTATGATTGTTGATTAAGTTTACATCTATTTTTACTCATGTTTGGTTGTGCACATATTTCATAATCAATTTAAATGAATTTGTTCAAATGTTTTCCATAGGATTCACTCGCCAACATTATGTTGATCCAAAAACCCTTTTACACATGATACAGGTGAACAGGTTGAAGCAAGGAAAACATAGGATATGCCTTAGAAGAGAACAAAGAAGTTTAGATTGTTAGATAGAACATGTTGTAACATTTATTGTAAATTTCAATTTAATTTGTATTAAAGAATATGAAACGCATAATAAATATCATGAGCTTTGATGATAACCCAATCATGCCCCGATCACCTTTTCCGCTGCGGGTCGGGGTGTAACAGTTTAAATGTAATAAAAATAAGACACATGATACACCCCAAAATGTGATTAAAACGGAGAATTTGTAGAGATTCACTCACATTGGGTGCGTTCGTTTGATGATGTTGAATGCGCACGAGTTTAGAGAGTTGATCGACGAGGAATAACTAACCTAAATAGTAACGAAAAGGTACGGTAAATAAGTGGATTTTATTAACAATTTTAATAGGGTTTTTAGATTTATTTTTGTGAGTTTAAGGTCATTTTCTAACTTTAAAAATATTATTTTTAAGTATTTTTAATTGATTTTTAAATTAAATAAATAAATAAAAATATAAAAAAATGTTGACTTTTTTGGTTGACCGTTGACCGGTCCGTTGACCGGACCGTTGACCGGTCGGACAGTGGCTTATGTGTGCGCTGGGTGAGGCTCGAACCCGAGACCTCTCGTACGCGTGCACACAGCTCTACCAACTGAGCTACGTGTCTAACCCGAAATATTCTATGTTTTAATTATATATATATACAGTTTAATTTATTTGGTTTTATATTAAAAGAATTTAAATGGTTGAACCGGTTTGCAGGGAGCCGGATCGAACTCGGGTCCTTCGGTTTGTAAGCGCACAGCCCAACCAGTTGGGCTGTGTGACTTATCTGTTAAACTTATAGTTTATATTAATCTTAAATACATTCTTGGTCCTACTCTGATTCAGTAACAAAAAAATTGGTTTTAATTCGGAAAGCCGGTGCGTTTGTAAGATTCGAACTCGTGACGTGCGCTGTGTGTTTGCACACAGTCCACCGCTGGACTGTGTGTCTAACCCGGTTTTATATCTTGTTTTAATTAAACTTATACCTATTGTTCGACTTCATCTTCTTCGTTCAAAGACACAGACAACCGATATTCGACAGTTCTTGTTTAATTCATTCGTCGGACATATAAATGATTGAAATGTAATAAATAAAGAAGGTTTTGGAAAGGAATGTACCAGAAAAGATGTTTTTCTCAGAACTCCGGCAAAGGTCGTCGGCTCTGTTTTATGAATTCCGTCTGAGCGGATCAATTAACAGTTTTGATCAACTAATTGTGAAATTGAGTTACTAAACAAAGATTATCAAAGGGTTTAGATGTTTGTACCGTTTCACAGCGCGTTTTCGGAAATGTCCAGAGATTTTCCGACGAGCGTAGAATATCCGGTAACGTTGTCTGAGACCGATTCTGGTTGAAGGATTTAAGTTAGTGAAAGTCTAACAATAGATTGAAAATGAAAGAATCGAGAAATTTACCGATTTGATGTATGTCCCGGTTTTCCGGCGAAAGTCCGCCGATAGCGGATAACGATTCCGACGAACAGAAGTTAGAGTAAAAATGAAATTGGAGGTTCTGCGAGTTTCCGAGTTATGAGACGATGGAATTATCAGTGTAAATTGGAAGTACATGATTTCGGTTTTCAACTCCCAAAAATCATATGAATCGAGGCAATTGAAGACTGAATTGATTAGAACGTGGGCAGCAATTGATTTATCGGTTATAATCAGTAATTAGCGATCACTCAAAAGTCTGGATAGTTGAAAGCCGATTATCGGTTTCAGTTTTGGCGCAAACAGATGAGTTCACGGGTAGAAGTTAAGTTTTATTTGTTTCATTGATTACACAAAAGAACCAAGTGGCGGAGTGGTTAAGTGTTTGTGTGTTAAATGAGCCGGCTGACCCGGGTTCAAAACCCGGCAGCGGCATTTATTTTTTTCTTCAACCGTTTTTATTGTTTGTTAACTATAGTTTATAAATTCTAATATATTTATTAATTATGTATTGTTTAAAATTAAAAATAGCATTAAATAAGCAACGAAAATTAGAAACTGACTATTCGATTAATAAACGAAGCGGGTTTTGAAAACCCGTTTTTCGACGGATGTTACAACTTAGTATTTTTTATTGAATCGTCATGGTTCTAGTATGAATCTGGGGTATAAACCAATTCATAGGGTCTTAACAAGAGAATCTTATCAATAATAAATGAAAAATATAATAACCGTTATAGACAAAAACAAATAAAAAATAAAGAAACGATATATAAAAGAGAAAATCCAAGAGCCCCGTAATCGTTCATCTATGTTATCTACATTCAATTTTTTAATTTGTTATAAGATTTAATCGAACCCGGACACCAATGATTCAACCTTGAGCCCTTGCTTAATCCCTAATTCGTTTTTGACTTTTCACCATTTGCAATAGGGCACTTAAAGTAACTTCTATATTTAGTAAGGTTACAAAAACGTGGTAAGTAAGATCAAACATATCAGGGGAGTTGACTTTTGTGAAAGTGTAAACTCAAAACTAATCTATGTTCCTTTATGCTCGTTTTTATATCATTTTGTATTCGTTTAGAATGCTAACGAATATAAACAAACACGTTCAGTTTTTTAATGAAAGGATTTAAAGTCCACTTATTCAAGTGTTATGTTATTCGTATAAAGTTTATTAAGTTAAATGAACGAATAAAACTGTCCCATTGGTATTTCATCTAATTAATTTAGTCCTATTTAATTAAATAAGACAAACTTAACTTGTGTAATACCATCCAAATTAGAAAATCAAACTGAAGTCCGCAGCGGCTGCCGAGAACGGGATGCCGAATCTTTAGGTTCATCAAATATTCAAATTAGGAAAAGGAAATTTGTCAAACACAAACATGCAGCTGAAATACCCAAAATACCCTCCATTTATCGTTTTGGTTGAAATACCCAAAATACCCTCCATTTTATCGTTTTGGTTGTTGATATCGTTTTAGCCTCAACAGCGGGTGTTACGCCATCCATCACGCACGTGTATTATTAAAATACTTCCTTCATCTATCACGTGTCATTTAACAATTAATATCTTAACTAATTTGTTTCCATACAAACTTTAAATTAGAATTCAATACCAAAATATGATGTTATAACTATTTACCTCTTTTATTAACTATCCCTAAAACGTATTACACGTTTTTTACTCAAAAGTAGTTATGCATGAATTCATAACTTAAAAAAAATATACAAAATTTAACATAAAAACCAAGGACGCTATAATTTTTTATCTTTTGAACGGTAAAATTTTTTTAATCAGTGTTGTCTGTGAGACTTGAACCCAATACACTTATTAACGTAACATATTTAACGGTTTACCTAAGACCATGTGTAGTGATACACATGAATAATGCCCCAACCATGGGCATTGTGCGGCACGTGTCCTCCCAGTCAGCAAATGGGCATTTGGGACGTTTTTCTAAAATGGGCACAGTAAGGATGTGGGCATTATGTTAAAAGGGGTGTAATAAAATTAAATAAAAAAATACCATGAAAAAATGTTATTGGACAAACAATTAAAAGATCACGGGTGATTGGCCAAAACAATTGAAGCAAGGCGTGGAAAGCATGCCAAAACGAAAAAATTGATCAAAAACGCCCAGGGGGCGGTTCCCCCTGCATTTTTGGGCGTGTGACGCAAAAAAAAACGCCCCTTAATGGACGACTACGGGTGGTCTAACTAACAGTTGAAATTTTTAACACCAACCGCAAAGATTTTTTACTCAGAAAATATCAAATTTATACATGTTGAATTTGAAAAAGAAAAAAAATTAAAGCAGCAAAAAACATGAGTATTAATTCGCCTACTTTACTTGTTCTTTCTAAAATGAAAACTAAACAATACTTGACATTTTCATGGTCATGATTGTCTCATTTTACCTCTTAAGTTTTTATAAGTTAAAAAAGACATAAATCATCATTAGTTTTGTAACTCGAATCGACTCGAACCAAAAAAATTAACATCAAGCGGCATTCACCATATAAAAAAAAAACAAACGTAATTAAAGAAAAAAAATATAAGAGTTCTAAACCCGGTATGTTCTCAAAATCTCATTTAAAACAAAAATAAATAAAAAAAGAAGCAAAATTACTGACTCCACAAGACATTGAATTTGGTGAACTTGGCGCCGGGAAAAGACACAATACCCTTTTTTATTGGAGAAGGTTTATAAATATGGACACCATATTCCATTCCATCCATTTTCCTAATCCATTCCATTCTCCCCCAAATATCTCCACTCCATTCAAAGCATACTTCCATCCCAAGATATCCCATTCCCTTCATTCCATTTTCCGGCCACCGTCTCCTCCGCCGGAGACCGGCCACACCATGCACCACCACACCCCTATTTAACCCCCTAAGTTATATAATCTTCTTATATTAACCCAACCCTAAATCCCGTCCCAATGAAAGGTAATTTAATCTCATTCCATGTTACTAATTTTGATCGTCATGTCAGTCATGCATAATAATGTTATGACCCAATTAAAAATACATATTTTGTCATTTAGAAAGTGTCTCGTCGCAGCGCAGCTTATTGTCTGTTTACCTTCTATTTTGTTTCGTTTCGTTGTATCTTAAATTTTTAAGACGAATACACAATTTTTTTCTAATTAAAACTCATTTCATGAATTCATGTTTACTAATTTGTTCGCAGAACAACCTCTTAACAATCCGAAAGTCATCGAAATCGAATACAACGATGACGATTACAAACGACGACAACAACAACAATCATCTCCAAGAGGGGTATTGGAAATTCCGTTATCCGGATCCGATTCCGATAACAGCCGGAGCCTGAGCAGCCGGGGGTCATCTTTCAACGAAAAGTCGCCGGAGATGGAAACAGAATCAGACTCTGCAACCGAGTGCGGCGGAGATGAGGAGGAGGGCGGCAGGCCGGGGCTGATTAGCTCGTCGTCAGTGGCGCAGGATGTGCGGTGGCGGAATTTGGTGTGTAGTTTGAAGTGGAAGTCGTTTAAGCGGTTTTCGACGGTGCCGTTGGTCGCCGGATATGAGATGTCGAGGAAGAGTTTGATGAGGAGGTTGGGGAAACATCATGTTAGTGAGGAGATGGTGGATGGTGTACGGTGGACGGTGCCGAAACCGTTGTGGCGGAATTTTACGTTTGATGAGCTTTCTGCTGCCACCGGTGGTTTCAGCCTCGGTAAGTTTTTACGGAATATTATGGTTTATGGTTTTGCTGCAAAAATAGTATTTTACACTTTTAATTCAAAATAGCAGCGTATGATCGTGAAGGTTCTGAGTTTGAGTCCCGTCTAAAATAAAATTATTCTGGATTGAGATGGTGGGCCGGGTCCCTATAGTGGCTTGCGTGAGTGACTTTTTGTTATTGGGTTTATCTAGCAGATCAGGCTTTTAATTCAATTAAAGAATAATATATTTTATTTTATTAAAGAATAATAGGAATAAATGGGAATATCTTACGTGAAGTAACCCTGGGAATCAATAGATTTGTATTTACGCTTCCTCAAATTTTTATAATATTTTATAGATTTATAGACATATCTGAAGTTATTTTGCCTATAGTAATGCTATGAGTCTATGATGGCTATGTTGTTCTAGAATACTAAATTGCTCACGGTTCTTGGTAGTCATCTTTATATCTATTAACTAGGTTAGAATTCTTGTTGAAGATGCTAATATCAAACAGGTACACATGAATGCATGATAATTAAGTTTCTTTTTTATAAAATTATATTTGATATATATTTGATTGAAAATTTAACTTTTTAAATTAAGAGATTAATACGAACACCAATGAAGTGGTGATCCATTAGTAAAGGCAAAGACTTTAAACATATGTATTTAAGAGGGGGCCTTGGGTTTAAGTCACAAAGACGACATAGATTAAAAGGAATTTGTCGTTAAAAAAAGATGAATATGAAGCTGTGAAATAGGTGCTTATTAAGTAACTCATGTATTACACGAGTTGAATCAGTGAAATATAAAACAGTTAGTAATGGAAATTAAAAAATAGAATACGAAAAATGTGCAATAAATATAGTTAGTAATGGAAATTAAGAAATAGAATACGAAAAATATGCAATAAGTGAAGATGAAAATAAAAATATTGGGCTTACAAAACTATTACACGTGACATAAATAGTTAGTTAATTAGTAGTTACTATGATAGATATATTGTTTTGCCTTTAGGGAAACTTGATTTATTTATATTAAAGAAAATTATATAAATACGCACATTGACAAATCTTGTTAATAACCTTAGGGATAGGGAATTGTATACCGGTCAATGTGAAACGAACCCACGGGGCACACCTTTTTGGACATTTGATTTTTTCATACCTTTTGCAAGTCACGAGGGATGCATGCTCACCATATTTTCACCAACTATCCATTTTAGGAAAGATAATAACAACACTATTCATTTTTTTAAATGTTATGATAACCAAATAAACGTTTAAAAATGTTTTTATGCCTTAAATTATGATATTAGGGAAATCTGGTTTACCTATAATGTAACGTAGTCAAATCTTCTATTCAAGTTGTTGACTTAATTGTAGCCAATGTGTCCTGTCCTATTCAAGGTTTACCATCCTTATTTGCTTACATAGACTAATTATTTTTAATTGTATTAAACATATTTTTTCGATTCGTGTTTGACATAGATAATTTGGTGGGCCGAGGGGGGCACGCTGAAGTGTACAAAGGACGCTTACCCGATGGCCAACTTGTCGCGGTGAAGAAAATAACAAAAAAAGAGAAAAAAGATGAAGACCGAGTTGAAGATTTTTTATCTGAGCTCGGGATCATCGCTCATATCAACCATCCAAATGCAGCTCACTTGATTGGCTTCAGCTCTGATACTGACTTACATCTTGTTCTACAATTCGCGCCACACGGCAGCCTTGCAACTTTATTGCATAGTACATACTTTAAATCTCTACGCCTTTTTATTCCTCGTGATCTAAACGATGTCATTCTGATGATCCATTTGTTTCGGTGCAGATAGTAAAGAAAGACTAGACTGGGGGCTAAGGTTTAAGATAGCCATTGGCATTGCAGAAGGATTGTTGTATCTTCATTGTAAATGTCAAAGGAGAATAATTCACCGCGATATCACAGCTTCAAATATCTTGTTAATGGATGACTATCAGCCTCAGGTTAGTTTAACTTCTTCTTTAATTACATATTATCGATCGTTAAGTCTCTTCACTAATGTTGTTCAATATGGTCTTCTTTTGTGTGTCTAGATATCTGATTTTGGGCTAGCAAAATGGCTCCCTGAAAAATGGCTTCACCATATTGTTTCCCCAATTGAAGGGACCTTTGGGTACATGGCACCCGAGTATTTTATGCATGGAATCGTTCATGAGAAGATCGACGTGTTCTCTTTTGGAGTTCTTTTGCTTGAGCTTCTTACTGGTCGACGCGCAGTTGATTCAAGTAGGCAGAGTCTTGTAATTTGGGTAAGCTAATTATTTTTATAAATAATCAATCTTTATAACTATGATATCAGGAGGGTTAATTTATTTATAAAGAATAATTCTTTTTAACCTGTGTTATCTATATTCTTTATGTAGAATCAATCTTTTGATACGGAAATGTACATAAACTGCTTTGGTTTGTATAGGCAAAGCCGTTTTTGGAGCAAAGAAATGTTAAAGAGATCATGGATCCTCGTTTAGAAGGCGAGTATGAAATGATTCAAGTAAAGCGTGCCATGTTAGCAGCTTCAGCTTGCATTCATCATTTGCCTAGCGTCCGCCCGAACATGAAACGGGTAAGTTGAAAGAAACTTGGAAGACCTAACCGTTACAAATTCGGAGCATGTTTTCTAATTGTTGGTTGGTGAATAATAATACAATGTGATACAGGTTATGGAGATGCTGAAGGGCGAGAGGTCGGAACCAAAACTGAAATTAGGTGGGGCCCGACAAATACTAATCGATGCATGTGACTTAGACGATTATTCGTCAACCACGTACCTAAAAGACCTAACTCGACACAGGGAACTTGTGATGGAGTGATGATTAGAGATGGTGTGCAAGCAAGCACTATAATTTTTGTTTTGTATGTGATGTTTTGGGTTGAGGGAGGAATTGTGTGTATGTTGTTGGGCCGGTGATGGGCCTAGAAGAAACTCCTTTTAGAAGTTTTAGGGCCATGTCTTGTTTTAGTTGTGGCTTTAGATGGGGCCCAATAGTTGTAATGTAATAGGTTATATGGCTATCCCATGTTTGCTTCTAAAAGAAAAACCTTGATACACCACCATGTGCAACATATTCAAGTATTCAAGCCCAAGTTTATAATGGGCCGAGCTCAATCGGTTTTGCAAAGCCCATTTTGTAATCATACTAGTATATTGAGCAGCTAAAGTCATTTTCTAGCCCTTTAAGCCATCATATACTATTTTTATTTTATTTTATTGATATGACTTCTTAGTGAAAGCCTTTTTTACCAGACTTTTGGTGAGCATACGTGGGGGAGGTAACTGTTGACACATTACAAAAATAATAAGATTTTGGGTTCTTATTGCTAACACGTTTAACCCGTTTAATCGGTCGTGTCTGATTTGACATGGCCAATACGTCTTATTTAACATATCGACCTGCCAACCTGTTTAAATTGAACTTAACATTTGGTAAGGTCAACCCATTACGACACGTTTAACGTAATCTTCACACTCGTAAACATGTTTACGACTCGTTTACTGTGCTTACAACTTGATTACAACCCGTTTGAACGGTGTGAGACGTTTAGATAAATGGGTTACATTGGTCGTGTTCAGTCACAACAGTTTTAAACAGGGGCGGACCTAGTGCATGGTAAGGGGCAACGCCCGCTACCGCTTGGCGCACCGGCGGTAGTGTAAATTTTGGAAAAAATGACATTTTTTGATTTCGTTACTGTTTTTTTATAAAACGTTACCGCTACGAATGAATCCTAGATCCAAGGGCTCTTTAAAGCCAAAAAAACTATTGTTGTTGGTGAAAAGGCCTTGCAAATAATCATATATGATACACTTATTAAAGCCCATAAACCAAAAGGTAAGAGAGCTTGGGCCTTTGAGGCTCATCATACAATTTCAAATTTTGAAATTCGGCGTTAGATGTATAAAAAGAACTTGTTATATAACTGGAATTGATTAGGAACCGGTTGACAAGAACCCCCCAGTGTTTTTTACTTTCTTCAAACCGGTTCCAACTTAAACCATTTTGACTTTTGTTGACCCAAATCATGACCGGTTCCAATCTAATTGGTTTGTGAACAAAAAAAAAAAAGAACCGTTTGTGTATGCCTCTAGTCGATGGGATGTCTAAGATTTACCGATGTTAGTACTTTTAGCTCAAATCGTGACATATTTGTGAAATATATGTTACAGTTTGAAATGATAAAAAAAAACTATACGACAATTTATCACAAGTTTAGAAAAACATAGCAAGGTACATGTTATTATTTAAAGATACGAGAAATACATAAAACTACTAAATTTCATTTGAGTATAGGAAGTATGGGCAAGTATAAACACGAAAACAAATCTACAAATTTAAATAGCATTATTTTCCGCTTTTGATCATGAAATGTGTGACCATCAGATTTTATATAATGAAATTGATATAATTATATTAATTTGAAGTATTTATGAAAATATACTATGAAGACACACCTCAATAAAATCTAAACAATGTGTATGCTTTTTTCAACTATTTAAATAATAGTTTTTATTTAAACACTATGTATACTTGTTTTTTTTTCAAGCACACACCTAAAATTAACTCTTAAAATATACATAGTGCCGGCATTATAGAATTTTAAATCCACACCATTAATTATATTATTTATATTTATATTTATTTATTTTATATTTATGAGTTTTGCTCCTTGTGGTTTAGGCATTTTAATTAAGGCACTTTAATGGTTTTGATCCAATCCTTTAAAAATAACCAGTTTGCACCCTCATCTATGAAGCTCATCATCAGTTTACTTCGTGCCCTAAACGACATCCATTTCCACTGTTAAATCCTGGTCATGTGCCCCTCACGTGAGGGGCATTTCAGTCTTTCTTATTCTCTCAATTTTTATTTAGTATTTATATATAAAAATTAAAAAAAACTACCACCCTCTTTCGTAACTAATTGATGTATCTAACAGTTTTTTAAATTAAAAAATAACATATATGAACATATCTAACAGTTCTTTCAATTAAAAAAACATATATGAACATAATCATTCAATCAACAGTTCTCTTCTCACAATCATCGATCACCTCCCACCATCTCCACCTGATAACTACAACCTTGAACCACCCCCACGGGCCACCACCTTGCACCACCCTCACCTGATATCCACCTTGCACAACCCCCACCTGACCTCCACCTTGCACAACCCCACCTGACCACCAACATAAACCACAAACATCGGAGATCTCTGAACACCACCCAACGACGCTTCAAATGAACATGACGTCACCGTCATAATCCGAGTGTGTAAAGTCGCCGGAGCTAGAGCTCTTGGCTCGAAATCCTAGGAGGTGTAGCCCATGCCGGCACCGGCAGCACCTGAAACCACAAGAACCGACCGGAACTTACGTGGATCTAGAGAGATTCAAAAGGTAGAGAGAAGATCTAAGGCCTTACTGGAAAACTGCGGCTGCCATAGCCAAAAACGACGCTTCCGCTGCTCTGATCGGAAAACCGACGCCAAAAATGGGTTCAGAAGGCTCGATTTAGGGGGGTTCACCAAAACACCACCGCGAAAATCGCCGGAAAAACTTACCGCCGCCGCCGGAAAACTTCGCCGGACCACCGTGAAACGGTTGCCGGTTGTCGCTGTTACGCCGGAGCTCCGCCGGTTTGCCGGACGAGTCTGGCTGCCGGTTCTTGAGAGAGAAATTTGGAGAGAGTGTGAGGGTTAGAGAGAAAAGGTAACTGTCTGTGTGTGGTGTGAGGGTTAGAGAGAGAAGGAGATGGATTGTATTTTTTTAGATAATAATGAATAAATACTTACAATATCTAAAATTACTGAATTACCCTTGTTTTGAACTGAAAAGACAAAATACCCTTACTTTTAACAACAAAAATGAATGGAGTTAAGGTCAGGGAGTATATTAGAGAACCAATAGAAACATCAAGGAGTAAAATATCTATTTTTAAAGGATTGGGGTATAAAGTGACCAAACCATAAGGAGCAAAATGAAAGTTTACTCTTTATTTATTTATTTATTTACTATAATACATTTACCAAATAGAGAAATAGTGTCAGGCAGCTGCCTGTCACCCCTCACAACTTTATTATTTTATATTCATTGTAAAATTATGTTTTAGCCCTCGCATTCCTCCATTGTACCAACAACTTTATTATTTTATATTCATTGTAAAATTATGTTTTACCCCTCGCTTAAAAATACGGTTCTGCCCCCAGCTCAAAATAAAATTACGCTTTTATCCCAGCTCAAAATTATAATTTTGCCCTTGGCAAAAATTACGATTTTCTCCTCAGCTCAAATTTACCTTCTCGCCCTCAGTTCAAAATAAAACTATGTTTTTTGCCACAGTTAAAAGTTATGATTTTTCCCCTGTTCAAAAATATGATTCGCCCCCCCCCCCCCCGTTTAGCTGCCTGAAACTCCCCCATTGGACCAACAAGTTTATTATTTTATATCCATTATTAAATTATGTTTTAGCCCCTGCTTAAAATTACGGTTTTGGGCGCAACACAAATTTACCTTTTCGCCCCGAGTTCAAAGTAAAATAATGTTTTTGCCCCCAGCTAAAAATTACGATTTTGCCCTCTGTTAAAAAAATATTATTTTCCCCCGTTTAAAAAATTATAATTTCACCCTTAGTTCAAAATTACGTTTTTGCCGAGTTCAAAATAAAATTATGCTTTTACTTGATCTCAAAATTACGATTTTGCCTCGGTTCAAAATAAAATTGTGGTTTTGCCTCCAACTTAAAATTACGATTGTGCTCTTAGTTCAAATTTATATTACGCTGTTACCTGAAGTTCAGAATTACAAATTTGCCCCTTGTTCAAATTTACAGTATTGTCATCACTTTAGCTTTTGGCAAATTACGATTTTACCCGAGTAAAAAATACAACTTTCCCTCAGTTAAAAATTACAATATTACCATTGTTTTAGTTTTTTTTAACAAAACTATAAAAGTGTTTTATTTTAATTGGTTGACTCGAGTTAATTGTTTTTCGTGTCAATGAGCTGCTTAACACTCGCTCATTATTCAGCCATCGCCCCGCAACATAGACGGGGCATTAACTAGTTTATACATTTTCAAATTCAAACTGTCCATAAATAGTAGAACATATATTATATTCAAAGTTATCTTTTTTTATTTTTTATTTCAGTCCTTATCTTTTAAATAATATACATTGTTAACCCCAATTAGTTTTTATTTCACTTATTTTTTTCGATAACTCGCTTTCATTATCTTTTCTAAAAAGCTGAACACGTGATCCTGTTTAATAATTTTTTATCGATATTTATGTATAAACTTTGTTGAAAAAGGGGTTTTCTTCAAGACAGCACAGTCACGAATCGAACCAATACCGACACTAGTACTGTTTGTAATTATTTGAACCGATATCAGTATTCGTTTTATTTTTTTATCGACATTAGTAGCGGTATTGTTATTATTGGAACCGATGCCGGTTTTCATTTTAAATGGTTTTCAGTGTAAAGCGCATTTATTTGTGCATATCATTGACTTAAACAGAATGCCTGTACCATAGTGATACCGTTACAAACCGAACCGTACCGACCAAATTCTAGCCACATCACGTGCGGAATGTATTAATATAGAAATACGATGAATAGTAACATAAGTTTTTTTATGTTATCATATTAAAAAATTATGTTCCAGTTTCACCCGCTTTAAATAAAATATGTACTTAACCCATTTTGTTTTTTATTTAATTTGATTTTTCTCGAATACCTTGCGTTAATATCCTTTTTAAAATGAATATGTGACTGTGTTTAATAATCTTTTTCTTGGCGTTCATGAATAAACTTTGTTGAAAAAAGAGTTTTATTCAAAATAGTACAATGATGAATCGAACCTATGCTGACATCAGTACCGGTATTGTTATTATTAGAACCGGAACCGGTCTTCGTTTTTATGGTGTTTAGCGACATCGTTACAGGTATTATTATTATTAACGAAACCGGTATTCGTTTTTATAGTTTTCGATGTAAAACACATTCTTTTACACGTATCATTACTTTAAACCAAGTGTTGATACTATACTGATATCGTCAAAAACCAACCGAGTTTCCGTCACAACACACGGAAAAATCTAGCTACTTTTAATAAAAATAAACACTGGATGACGTTAGATGGTAAAGCTAATAAGCTAAACATCGTGTATATAATATTACATCATGTGAAAACGGGGGAGAGCAATGTGTAAAATGTAGGGTAGTAGTAGGTAACGAATATAAGATACAAGGATGTAAAGAAAATGATTTTGTATGAGCCAATAGGTGAAGGGGATGCACGTGCGGCCAGCCAAGATCATCGAGTAAAAAGATACCGTGCACGTGGCTTACTAGTCAAAGGTCAAAAGCCACAACTATTGAACCCTAACCTTTTAACATAAAATAATCTAAAAATACACATAAATAAATACGAAATTACAGCACATAATACGCCGTAGATAAGAAGAATGACGACGAAAAGGAGATGCATCCACCTGACAAAATCTATAATTCTTCCTTCCCATATGAATATTTGCTTAAATACATCGATCAATAATTGTTACACGTATTAAATATTAAATCTACAGAAGGATTATTCAGAACTTCTTTTTATCATAATTTGATAAACTTATCTCCGCCAATTAAATATTTGATCAATTGTTCAAAAGCTTTGATAAATTACTCATAAATAATAAATAATATTAGCAATTAATGGAAAGAAGCTTTGTTGTACTCGGGAGTATTTAGATATCAACCAACACTAGGTTCACACTAAAGCAAAACACATATATAGGGATATTAATTAATTGTTGGTTTTAGACCTTTTATGTGTACACACATGTAAATCTTTGTCTAGGGGAGGGTTTAAATGAGAACGTTAAATATCACGAGAACGAATGAAAAAACCACGAAAACTTGATAAAAAACAATTCAAATTTAAAATTTCTTTTTACACTTATCATTATTATTAAAATACAATATTCGAAATTTAATTTACATGTTTAAATTTACGTGAATTCGTAAATAATTTTTTTACATATGTGTAAGTTTGTCATTTACACATGTGTAAATTTGTTAATTTACACAGGTGTAAAAAATCTAATAAGAGTGATTTTGAGGGAAGAAATTAATTATTTGATGTTGTAAATTCTTATTTTGATGTTGTATTTTAATTACAATAAGGTTTGTATCAAAAAAATGGTTTTGATTTCTCACGGTTCTCGCAATATTTAGCGTTCTCAAGATAACCCTCCACTCTTTGTCTATACATATAAAGTTTATATATAGAGTTGGGATATGACAAAAAGAAATAAAACTGTGAAAAGCGTAGGAATTCAACATAGAGTGTCGTTCAAGTATGGATTAAGTGAAAGGGATAGATTTGTCTAAGAAAAAAAAAGTTGCATATGCTTCTCATATGTTAGGGATATGTACCGCATACTAATTCGCTCATTTTTCATACGGTAAAATCAACCGCTTTTTAAATCTTTAACATAAGTATAATATATTTATATATAAAAAAATTGAAAACTTATGTGCGTAATGTGATGTGCATACTAAAAACAACATAGACAACAGACTAAAAACAGACAAATACACAATGTGCAACATATATGCTATAATACAATCAACAACATACTAAAAACACATATGTGAAGACTAAAAAACACAACGGACAACAAAATTAAAACCCAAAAAACAAACAAAAACATAGTGGACAACAAACCAAACATTATGAACAACACATTAAAAAAATAGACAACATATACTAAAAGCACACTATGTGCATATGAAAAACACAACGGATAGGATTAAAACATTTAAAATCTAAAAAACATAATGAACAGAACACACATGTGCAGACCAATAATACAATGAACGAACAAAAATATATTGAACTGAAAAAAAACCCTAGTTAACATGTGATTTATTTCTCAATTTTTGTAATAGCAATATCATACCCATATCAAAGACTAAAAAAATGTTCGCTATTATAGTGCAATTTTTTAAAGAAAATTAATAACGCATAAAAAAGTTATGAACGTTTAAAGATGGTTGGTGAATATGCATATACCTTTCATATTGCATTAAAAGTTAACAAATGTAGGTTATTTCTTTTAGAATTTCCACATCTTTTCAACGTGACTTGTATGAGACTCCCTTCCCAAACTAATCCCAACCCTCCATATTTACATATTTTTGTTTACTTTGTGAATCAGTATACCTCCACATGTGTATTTGTTTTTTTTTTTGCACGGCACTAGATCAACTGGTTGGGCTTCCATCAACTTCAACTGTTCACACAAATACCTGGATTTTAAACCGAAGTACATTCATGTAAGAAAATATTATATGTCCCTTCATTCCACAATTAAGCTTGGATACCATTAGGATGTACTTCGGTTTAAATGGATGTATATAGTAAAAAGTCGGTTATAAACACATTGTTCGTCCAAGAGGAAACCACACATCAAGTGGTAATGTAAAACCCCCTCACCTCACTCAATTTTTTGCACCAAGTGGGAAGTAAACTTGAGTCTTCTATAAAGAACCAAGGCATCGTACCACCCGAACCAGAGATCATTGGCACCTACACATATGTATGTGCCTAAAAACTCTAAAACACACTAGACATCACTAGTATTAGTATATATACACATAAGCAGGTTGGAGAAAATATGTTAGTGTCCTTGATTGTTCACATACGTAGTCGTGTAGGTAAGTAAAAACGTAAACATACTATTAAAAATGTATATACACACACGTGTGTATGTGAAAATCTAAAACAAACACCACTAGACTGAATGGTGTGGCCGGCGTTGAAGCTAGTGTGGGGCTTTAACAACGCCGGTACACCGGCCCGTCGGGTAGTGTGGGGACGACGTGGGGCGGGTGGCATGGGTTTTCTCATTGGCGTGGGGACAGATAGAGATTGTGAGGTGGCAATGTGTGGTTGTGGCTTGAAGGGCAAATGGAGGTGGTGAGGTGGCGATGTGTCGTTGATTGTAAAAAGGCCCTCTTCCACACCCGCCCCACCCCATGCTTTTGGGGCTTGAAGGGGAAAGCCCCTGCTACTAACGTGGTTGCCACGTGTCGTTTCATGCATTTTCTTCAAGCCCCTCCACATCAAGTAGTTTTAAATGGTAACGCACTTATGTGTATGTCTGGTCAATCAGATCGGTTTTGAAACTTGACCACTTCAACCATGTTTGAATCTTTGAGTTGAATTAATTTTGAGTTTCAAGCTTGTATAAACCATATGGTTGTAATTTGTAAAAGTGTAAAACATTTATTCTAACTTTAAGATGTTGAGGTATTACTCTAGTTTTTTTTTATGGCAAATTTCAATGATCCTATCGTTTCATATGTGAGACTTAAACCCGAGACCTACAAATTTAATATAATCCTATCGTTTCATATGTGAGACTTCAACCCGAGACCTACAAATTTAAGTATTTCTAAAGACTTTGTCTTTGTTAATGAACCATCAATACCATAGTCCCCATTGGTCTCTAGTTTTTATTTTTATTCTAAATTTTTTTAATAATGAAAATTTTATAAAATTGCATAAACTTCTTTATTTATATATTTACTAGGATATGGCCCCGTGTGTTACACGGTTGATTAATGAAAACGATATAATTTGTTATTTGTAAATACTTATTATTTTTAGTCTGATAGTTATGATTGAACATACATGATAAATTCATAAGTTGTCCTTAATAACATTGAATTTAATGGGAGAAAGCTCCTAAAATTATAAAATAAGAAACAAAGTAATCAAAATTCAAACCCACAATACTTGGGAAAAGTTGAATTAAGGAAAGGAATACTAACCTCTTTCCGGCTAAAAACGTTTTCCGGCAATCGGAGACTAATAGTGTTAAGGTTTTGTTAGTTAGGGTCCATTGGAGGCCAATATGTTAATAGTTGAGACTGTCAATGGTTATTTTTGAAGTTAGGACAGTCAGTGGCTAACGATGAATAGTTGGGATTATTGAAATCCATTATTCCTTACAGAAACATGCAACTATTTTGATTCTTTTACTCACTTTTACTACTTTGTGTGCGTTACTTATTGAAAAGCAAAGTCTTGGTATCAATACATGCATCTCAACCCAATGGAAAATGTCCCCATTTTATTTCTTTTATTATAAACCACGTGTATTGTACGGTTGAATTAATGTAATTTTATATACCAAATAATAAAAAAGTTATAACTTTAAAAACCCTATGTATTATACAGGTTGAATAAATGTAATTTTGTATATTAAATAATTAAAAAGTTATATCATTAAAAAAACCTTGTGTATTGTACATGTTGAATAAATCTAATTTTATATACCAAATAATAAAAATGTTATATCTTTAAAAACAACGTGTATTACATGGATTGAATAAATGTAATTTTGTTTAGCAAATAACAATAATAAAATGTATCTTTAAAAAGCCTCGTGTATTACACGGGTTGAATAAATGTAATTTTAGACATTAAATAATAAAAAAGTTATATTTTTAAGAATCACATGTATTGTATCGGTTGAATAAATGAAATTTTAAATATCAAAAATAAAAAAAATCATCTTTAAAAACCCGTGTCTTACACGGTTTGTATAAATGTAACTTCATATGCTAAATAATAAAAAAATATTTAAAAAAAACCTATCTATTGCAGGGTTGAATAAATTTAATTTTATATATTAAATAATAATAATAATAATAAATATAAATAGAAAACAAAACAGTAAAAGATAAAATTATACTTGTATTTTCATTTATATTTTTACATTAAAACTCTAAAACATTAGTAGAAGGCATGAGTTACCTATGCTTATTTTATTATAATTCAAGTATTTGGAATATATTAAATTCCAATCGTAGGAATATTTTTTTTTATTTTAGGCTTCTCATATTTGTGATATTCGAACACTAATTTCATGTTTTGTATTTGCAAATCATATTTTGGTATTTTTACGTATATATAATTATTTATTTTTTTTATTGTGTCGAGACAACTATTGGATAAATATAATTGAAAAAATAGTGAAAGATAAAATTCATAGATTAAAATAATATATTTTTTATTTGAATTTTAATAACAAATAATATCTATATATCTATTTGTTTAGGGTAAAAGATAAAAAAACAAAATTTATGGATTAAAATAATATATGTTGGGAAAAAAATACTTCAGATTAACTCATAGAGCGCCACGTATCATTCATATGATGTACTTTATTATATGTATAGATTATTCAAAGATAAATATACACCAAACCGTGTGTTCTCTAAAAAGCTGTAATGAGACGGACATCAATTTAATTGTATTTATACATGAAAAAACAAAGTTGCTTGATGAGAACAGAAGTGAAGAAGTAGAGGGAGCAAATGAATAAAAGTAGGAACTACAAGGGGCAAAAAAAAATATATAAATCCAAGTAGTTTAGTTATGAGGGAGGGGTGACCACAATTGCACGTGTGAAATCACGTGGAGGTATAGAAGGTCGCAAAAGGGGCAAAACGAGTAAAATGCGAAGTGGTCGGGTAAGGATCGAATCAGCCCCGAGTCCAAGAAAGTGGTTTTGGGGCATGTACGCCAACGTGCGTTCCGGATCCCACTAATAATGATATTTACCAAAATTACTTATGTTTGTTAAAGTGTTTTAGTTAATTGTTATTTGTTATCATATCAATAATAATTTATTTTTACTTTAATAGCTAGATTGCAATTTGGAGTTCAAGCTACCAGTGAGCTAACTAAATTGAACGAAAACAAAAGTACTTGTATCCTAGCGATGTAAAAGTATATGAGAAGGTGTTCATTCTCACAAAGATGCGGGGTTAAGTCTCATAATTAGACAAAAGTGTATACTTAAAAGTATGGTTAGAGACTTAGATGATGTGTGAGCTAGCCAGTAAAAAAGTTAATTAAACTAATTTAATACATCGGAAGCCTCTTTATGATAATTACATTATACAACATGATTAAATTTAATTGAAAATTTAAGAAAAAACACTTCATTAAAGATAAATACACGATTAAGAGAATGTGTTAGGATATCAACATGTAAATATGTCATCCTAGTTACGAATTTCTTGATCATGTCAGAAATTTTGCGGTCTGCATTTTTATATTAAGGTACTTTTACCAACTTGGTTCATCACAGTGTTTTTTTGCTAAGCCTTTGTGTTACGGGACAGTGGTCTGCCACATTGCCCGTGTCAAGGATGCGAACACCGCCACACCACGGCGCATAAAAGGGCGTGGGGCTATGATGTGGCTGCAATTGCGGACGTGAATGCTTGAAAATTAACCGTTGGGAGCCTTGAGACCCCATCCCCTCCCCTCCTTGGTGGTTTAGATTAAAAGAAACTTCAATTATATTAAAACCTTTATATAAGCAATTCTACTTTTAAATTTTATACTCTACGTTACTTTCGTCTCTTCTCAATATTTTATACAATCTTCATCTTTTCCAACTATTTTATTTTTATTTTTCAACCGTCATGTACCAAAGAGAAAATTACACATCTGTTATGGAGTTCGACCCTTACAAACAATATTGATCCAGCAAGTGAGAAATGCCCGTCAAACCGAGTGGGTACCCAAATCATGACCTGAAACACAACCGGCTACAAGAGAAAGACCCCACAAGAAAAAAAAAAGAACAAGGTGGTTCATCATTTGTAGCGGTCCCACATCAAGCAACGCATTGGGCTATTGACAAAGAATTGCGTTAAGAGGGTAAAAGGATAGGTGACATTTTCCTAGTATTTGTTACATCATCTTCTTCATCACAAAGCTACAACAACCTATTTCTATAGGTGGAAAAGACCCTAAGGTTCCACCCTGTATCAAATTGTCAAATGTAAAACGACTAGAACATACAAATCTCTACTCAATTTCTTCAAGTGCTATGAGAGTGTTCAAACGTAAAGTAACTCGTATTTATATCGTCTAATAAAAATATATTATATTGGACCCAACTCATTTTTTAACAAAATTTGCGTTAAAACATAGACCGACTGAAAACGTACATAAAAATAAGAATAAAAACGTAGTATATTTGACCCGACTTATTTGCGAATGAAATTTATGTCGAAACGTTAACCAACTTGAATTTATACCGACATGTACATAAAAATAAACACGTAAGAAAGTTATTTTTTTAAGTTAAAGAATGGCACGAGACGTTGCGGCGGCATCGAAACATAAAGTAACTTGAATATATACCGTCTAACGAAACGTATTATATTTGGCCCGACTCGTTTTCGAACAAAAGTTATGTCAAAATGTGACCAACTGAAAATGAATATAAAAATAAGCATGAAAATATATTACATTTAACCTTACTCGTTTCCAAAAAACAAACGAACAAAATTTGTGTTAAAATGTCGACAACTGAAAAAGTTCGTAAAATCAAACAAAATGAAAAATAAATGTGTTAATGCTATTTGCGTCGTAGTTCTGCTCTAAATATCAAAATAATAAGAAACGATAAAAAACTAAGGTAAATAACAAAGGTAAACGTAAATGAAAACGACAGGAACTCGTTCGGTTTCAATGCACTTATAATAATAAAAAATATATCTAAAAGGGTATTTGCGCTCAGTTCCTTTAAAAAATCCCGAAAGCTAAAAGCGGTTTCCGATTGCTATCGTTTTCGTTCTTTAAAAAAAACTAAACTCTAAAAAACAAAACAAATAGATACAGGTTAGCAAGCACTAAACTCACAAAAAAGGCTCGAATTAGCAAATTGACACTACTCAATTTCTCTTCTTTATATAATAATAAAATCAAATAAAATAAAATAAATAATAATAATAATCTAAAAGTGCTGCATTTACACTAAAAAGGAAAAAGAAAATAAGAAAAAAAGACATATGAACAGGATGTACGCATGAAGGACAAGTGTGTCAAGATGGTTAAAGTGGCAAGGTTATATTAGTCAACAATATACGCAACAAATCGGTTGATCTCATCACAGCCTTATTCATTCAGCTTTGGTATTTTATATACTTTCATTGAAATGAAATGTTTTTTTTATATACTAAGAACGTATTTATACATACCAAAAGTATAGTATAAAGTATATATACTTATAATAATAATATTAAAACATTAAAAATTAGCCAAGATAAATCCGTTTGAGCAAAAGCATCACCATGTTACCGGGTCAGCCAGCCAAGCCAACATGAAGCCGAGCCCGGATGTTTTGCCACCTTGTTCCAGACAAAATTTCTTACCCCTAATCTTTTATAATTAATTAATTAATTAACTAGCCATTAAAAGACAGATATCACTCAGATTTCATATTATTTTATTTTATTCCAAAATATAAACCTTCTCTCTAGTCACTTTTCCCCTCCTAAAAACTCTACTTTTGTCGTCTATAAATTAGAATATAATTCTATTTATATAATGTTGATTACCTAAGGGTATTAAAAATATGGTTTGTTAATGGAGTTTTACCTCATCACTTTTCCTTTTTTACTTCTTTTATAGCACAGCTAAAACAATACTTTTTACATAGTTTAATTAAACAGGATGCAAAATTATCAGTCTTTAACCATGTCTTGTTTAGTTGTTTAAGTGTTTAGTTGAAGTGGCAAATACATTTATTTATTAAGGTATCATTGAACTATTCAAGACTCAAGAGTTCGCTATTTGGTGTTTTATCTCTTAAAATCTTAAAAGTGCCTTTAGTGTTTGTATTTCTCTCTATCTTTTTTTTTTTATTAATATTCACATATCCCTCTCTCTCTCTCTCTATATATATATATATATATATAAAGAAATATAGAATGTAAAGGATGTAAAAACAATATGTAAAAATGTGAGATAGTGAGAGCTTTTTTTTAAACTATAAGAGCTTTTTTTTTTGAAAAAAGTGGACATTTTGAAACCTATTCGAAAATTGTTGTATTTTCTAGTTTAAAAATTTGTCCATTATTTTTCTCTTGATGTTTATAAACCTAACTGTATGTAATCAAGTATGGGTATTTTGACTATAGACTATGTCAAATCATGGCAAATTTTTCCTAATTCCATATAGTTATGGCTCTAATACCAATCTGTCACACCCCAACCAATGGTGGAATCATCGGTGCTGACGTAAGTAGATTGCTCGAGACTTCATAACACTAAATATGATAATTATTTAATAAATAATATTTCATTTCATTGCTAACGGTTTAAGTACATGAATTGGAAAACAAAATACAACAAGTAATATATGACTAATCTATAAACATGAATTTAAAGTTTGGTGCGCTTTTAGTCCTTCCTATCAAGTTCCATTTGTCATCAACATCATTAACCTGCAACATGTTGAAAAGTATAGTTCAACACACAAAGCATTGGCGAGTACACAAGTTTAATATGGCATAAGTATGTGAAAAGTGTTTAAACAAATCCGCATGGCAAAAATAGTTAACTATATTAATGTATCATGACATGAAATTTTACAAGTCAACCCTCTGATTACCGCATGAATAAAAGACTTAACATGACCTCAAGAATACGGGCGGTGCGTTACTCTTATAGCGCTATACATGTTAAGGGGAGGCTCGTACGAAGTTAATGACAAGCGAATCACATAAGAATGTTCCAAGAATACAAATCAAGTATCATGTATTTAAGCATGCATGTGTGGATTGTTTGTGTTTGCATAAAGTACAAGTGTGAATGTGTAATTTGATAGGTTAAACATATTGATGTAAAGCGTAAAAGGGCATTCGAGTGTACTCACAATTTTGCAAAACTTTCCGATTATCCGTGTTTTGACGAGTTAATGAGAATAAGAGAATGAAGGTGTTCGGGTGGTTAGAGTTTATGGAATGTTTGGATTTGGAATTAAGTATAAAAGTATATGTATGCAAAAGTATGTCTCGTCTATACACTTGTTTGAACACTAAGTTTTAAAGTGTTTTCATGGGTCCTAACGTGCCCATTAGAATCACAAAGAAGGAATAAAGAACAAAGATAATATAACTTATATTCACGACAAGTAATCATGATTCGATTAACATCAAGAATTCGGTTATGTTTATATTTATATTTTGTATAGTATATCTAATAATTAGTTCGTCATATATTATCATAGAGTTCATGGAAATCAAGCATGGAGGTATGAACACCTCATTATATGATTCACCAATGCACAAATCACCATAAGGATGATTCAGATGGTCATGAATGAAAGAAGAGGTACAACTAATTTACTATATCAAGTAGCCAAGTAGACTTTAACCCGGTGAGCCATTCCCGACATGGAAAGAGTTAACTAAGTGTCGAAGGCTAGACGGGGTTAAGTTGCTTTAATAGCAAAATACTTGAGATAGCAAGGTAAAACATCAAGTGAGGTGGTGGAAGGCTTCCAAGTATTCACATCTTTACCAAAACACAAGTCTTGCCATAAGGTTTATGGTAAGCTCGGATGGTTTCATCACTTGTGTGTTATATGAACCCTAGTAAAAACAGAAAGTTTAGAGGGTAATCTACACCTCTAACTCATAAGAATCAACTTTGGACAAGCTTACTAACCATAGACTTGGTTAGTAGCAAAAGAAGTACAAGATTGCATAAGAAAACACAAGCTTAATAAAAGTTAACAACAAAATCTTCCAAAACAGAAAGTTTGGACCTCAAAATGGTGATGTTCCACCTTGGTTTACCTTGGTAAACTTGTGGAAATAATCCTAAAGGTGTTCCAAGCATTGTAAAAGAAGAAGAAGTGAAGAAAGATGAAGGAAAAGTGAGATGAAACTCACTTTAGGACTTAGAATGATTCTGTCCAAACTTGCAAGTGTAACTGATTTGAGTGTGTTTTTGGAGAGTAGAAGAGTTGGAAAAGTGAAAATGAGGTGATAGAGGCTTGGTTTTATAATGGAGGATTAGGGTTTGGTGTTTAAGGAGCTTGAATGGTGATTGGGGAAGAGAAAGGTGGAGGGAAAATGGCCAATATGCTGAAAGGAAACAACATTCTGCAGATTGAAGCCCTAGACGTTAAGCGTAGGTGACAGATGAGGGGCTACGCGCGATGCGGCGCTTCTTTAATGTATTAAATTTGATTCTTTAGACTTTGACCCCTAAACTTCCCATTTGTTAACATTTTGAACTTTGCAATTTAATATGTTTTTAGGTATAAAACGTATGTTCAAGTATAATTCGAGTATCGTGAATGCATGTAGGGGTAATGGCACGTATAATAAGTATTGGTTTGAGAGAAGACACATATTTAATGATTGATTGTATGTAAAACACGTATGTATAAAATAGGAGGTTTGCTAGAATCAAAGTTTTGGACTACGAGGTGGGGAGAGAATACGGATATAAGTTCTAAAAATAGATTCACAACTACTCTTTCAAATAAGGAAAGTTCAGAAATGCAAAGCTTTACAGTCGCTATGATATAATAATTTAATTAAGAACCGGATATGGTTAATCTGTTAGTTGTAAGAATAAGTGTCACACCCCGATTTTCACGTGTATCCCGGGTGGGCCCGGGTGGGGAGTATTGTGACGTAAGTTGATAACATCATAACCAAACAAAAGCACAGTGGGAGTCTTGGATATAAAATATTATTACAAACCGTCATGTTTAAAGTTCAAAATAATAATACATGGCTTGTAATAAAAGATCAACATGCGGCTCGAAGTAAGTATACAAATTATTGTTCAACACACTTCAGGCAACTAAGGACTTGCAAAATCCTCTATGTCACTACCAAGCAGCTCCCGGCCTATTACGTGTCGTTACCTGCAACTTAATCTTTTGAAAATACGTCAGATAAACTGGTAAATACTAATAACCGACAAATTTTGAAAATCTTTCAAAAATTGTTTTGGATGCACTTAGCACATTTTTAATAGTAACTTGGGATAGTTCAAAATGACCTTGTTTACAGTCTTACATGTTTATCAATACATATGGGGTCCGGTGCAGAAACTGAATAACCTGATTAACCGACACGCCACTTATAATCCACCAATGGGATTTAAAAATATTTAGCATTCGCATCCGTCAGTGTATGCCTACACCCCGTGCTTAAGGTTGTGGCCATTAGTAACTTAAATGAGCTGAGGATATCCAGGACATGGTCAAGTTAACCCCCAATGTTTAAGGTATCAAACAAAACAAAATAAAACGGGTTGTGAAGATTTAGTTAAATCACAATCCAACAACATGATCCCATACCCGACCAAGCGGTGTTATAATACCATATCCCAAGCCCGTATAGGGAAAATAGGCTAAAATTATTTACCTGGGCTAATTCTTCAAAGATAATAACTCAGCCGTTAATTCAAGAAAGTAAGCTTAGATAACAATCTACCGGGAGGCTTTAGTCTAGAATGATGGTATTAATAACCAATTAGGATGCTAACGGGTCCTATCTACATCATAGACTCGGCCCGGCTAGCTTAAAATATTAATTACAGTACTAAATGCTAGATTAAGCGATGACCAGAATAGAACGTAGTTTAAACTCGACAAGTACTAAGACTTGCTTAATATGGGTAAACATATTACATTCTGGATTTTGAAGTAAAAAAGATAAGGTTAAACCCGTTTCGGTTTAATTACGTATACTAGTCACGTAGGCTTAACGATTCATATATAAGCGAAACCGGGTAACCGGATAAGTCATATACAAGTTCCATATGCCAATATGTTTTAAATATGTTTAATATCAGTAAGATATTAACATGGATGCCCACTTATGTTTTAAAATCAAGTTACGCCTTAAAAGGGCGTTTTGGTCATTTTACGTCTTATAGAGGTTTGCGAGTAAACTGATGTTACGGTCATAAACATTATGTAAAAATATGTATTTTATGATGTTATATCAGTAGGATATCAAATATATGTGTGGTTGTTATTTTTAAACCCAACTATGTCCCGTAGGGGCATTTTGGTCATTTCACACATAGTTTTGATGTCTTATTTGGGATTCTGAGTTTGGGACTTGTTCCTACTGTAAAAGTACTTAAAATAAGTTTAGAATTTAGTAGGTAACAAGTATTGGTTCATAGCTATGGTTTTAAACTATACTATGCGCCGAAACGACGATAAATGCGCTAAATGACGATTTAAGCGATGTTTTATAAAACTGATATTGTGATCAAGTTTATATATTCAAAATATATTATTTAATATAATATATCAGTAAGTAAAAGGTTTAGATGTCAAAAGTATTATTAAAGTCACTTGATGCACCGAAAGGGCATTATCGTTATTTATCGGCATTATATAAGGACTTGTATGCAAACTCAGTTCATAATCTGTTTTGGTATCCCAAATAATGCATATTATGATATTACATCAGTAGGCTATTAGTTTTGGTGAAGAATCATGTTTAAACCGTTTAAAATTCCAGTAAGGGCATTTTAGGCATTTTGAAGCAATATTAACGACATTTGATCAAAACTTAGCCTATGACCAGAATGTTGACATCAAAATAAATTAATTAAGTTAACATATCAGTTTTTAAGTCATTTATATGAATGTTTATGGCCTAAACCTTGTTTTAGGTAAAAAGGGCATTTTAGGCATAATTAACGGAAACTTGCATAACGACTCAGTACATGACCATGTAGTATGACTCCAGAGAGTGATACTAAAATATAACAGTCATTATGCAACTTATAATAAATAGTCTAAGTTTCTAATTCGGGTCAAAACTGAAAGTGAAAGCAGGAGTCAATCCTTGCGACTTTCGGTTGCGAACCGACCTTAAGTCTGGAATTGACAAGCCGAACATGTTTACACATGTTCTAATAATTATTACCAAGTTATTAAAGTGTTAAAAATATTTTATAACACTTACATTATCAGATATGAATTTATTTTCAAAACTTACCAAATTTGACTTTTTATTAATAACTTTGACCCGTCAATTGACCAAGCAAACGTGGTAATTAGGGGATGCCCTTTTAAGGGAATAACACCTACCTAATTATGATCACGTAGCCATGTTCGTACCGAACAATGGCTGGACCATAATGGTCTTAGCCAAAGGTCAAAGCGTTTTTACGTAAATGATTTGATTTTTGGTTTAAAGCCTACAAAAATGAAAATAGAAGGTTGGAGCACTTACAAGTGGTCCAAGTAAACTTCTTAAACTCAGTTGGAGGCCTCTTAATCAGAAGCAAGCTCCAGAGCAACAGTAGAGAGAAGAAGAGAGGTATGAGTAAAGAAAAGTGTTGCAACACACCTCTATTTATACTTGAGGTGCATGAACAAGATCAAGCCAGGTGTTAGGACTTGTCGTAAGATGTCTCCAGGTGTTTTTGAGGTGGCATTCACAGAGCAAGAGTGGGAAAATGGCGAGAAAGGTGGCAAAGCAGCAGGCTGCCAAACAATCTGCCACTGGCAGTCCCTTATGGACCGTAAGGGATAAGCCTTGCGGTCCGTAAGGACCTTAGGCGCCCACATAATTTGAATGGTTATGGACCGTAAGGACTGAGCCTTGCGGTCCATAACCGCCTTCCAGAAACAAAAGTTTGGGCAATTTACTTGTTTGATCCCCTGACTTTTATATTCGTCGTTCAGAGGTTATTTAAATAACACAACAACGTTTTCGGTCCCTCTCGGTAACACATGTCAAATGAGGATCAGCGGGACACGTGTCGGAATTTAAAGGACCCGGGTTTTTACGAGGTGTTACAATAAGTCCCCATGGTGTAAATCATTAATAGGTCAAATGGGTAAATTGTGTAGAATCACATTTTGGTGATAAACAATAACTTTTTAAGTTAAGACCCTATGGTGTAAACCATAATAGGTCAAATGGGTAAAAATTGTGTAGAATCACATTTTGGTGATTAACAGTAACTTGTTACGTTAAGACCTTATGGTGTAAACCATAACGGGTCAAATGGGTAAAAATTGTGTAGAATTGCATTTTGGTGATAAACAATAACTTGATCAATTTGATTAGGAGGAATGTTTTCAAAAGGAATGCGACCTAAGAAGAAAAGTTTTTAGTAAAAAAAAGGATGTAAGGAAATGTTCGGCTCGTACCGTTGATTGTAAGAAAAGTTTTATCGGTTCTAATGCGTATTAGTAAAATCACACGTTGCAGAAAAATGTTTATAGGTGAGAAGCTAGGATGGTAAGTAATTATGGTTTTTAAAAGTTTTGGCGGTAATAGGCCGGGTAATTGAAGTTTGCGTGTGACAAAGAAGGAAAGGTAATCTAAAAGCATTTTGACTTACTCGAACTGGTGAGGATGTCTATAAAAATGGATAAATCGTTTGGGCCGATTTACTGTAAATAGAGTTTGGATGAAATGTTAAAGGAATAATTGTGAATATACGTGGTATGAGGGCGAATGAATGATTCGATAGGTGTAAACGAGGAGAAAGAATGGTATAGTTATCGAATGAAACGCGAACACGAAAAGTTGAGAGATGCTAGTGATAGTTGTAGTTGTTATAGCTAACTATTTTGAGACTGAGGCCTTGTCGTGGATAATCTAGTACCAGGCATTTCATAGTGTGTTTGGGTACAACTGAGAAAAGATTGTGAGTGACCAAAGTTTGTTGTTAGTCAAATGTATTTAATAAGGTCCAGGAAATCACCGAATTTCTCATGGCAAGTTTTACGAAAGTTTAGTAACATGGTAGGGACAGTTATATATAGGAAGTACCAGCGGCGTACCCACCATGTTCACACCATGTTACGTCTGTTTCACTATCAGTGTCATGTTACGTTCTGTGTTACGATATACAGTAGAACCTACTATGGTTTTCATGCGCCTACCAATATAACACCCGCGATTATCTTGGTTCGTGCATGATCTGCATAGTTTGTACTAGTAGTGTATGGGTCAGGGTACATTTTAGTATTACAAGCGAAAATGTGTGTGTGGGGTAACGTATAAAAATTAAGTATGCAAGCATGATTGTATGTAAGTATGAGTGTGTCTAACGTAGGCGAAACCACTCGGGTTATGCCTATTTATAGATTTCAAGTATGACTACTAAGTAGTGCGAATGTATGAATTTTGAGTATGAATGATGACAAATACGTATAACGTTAGCATGTAGTATAATACGTATAAGTTGAGGTATAATGAAATTAAGCATACATAAGTTACCATGAAGTTTCGAGTGTGTAAAAATACGAAGTGCGATGTTCATAAGTGTAAGATTGTCATGAAATATTGGTTGCATAAACTGAAACATGCATAATGATATGCATGTGTATGGTTACTTGAGTCAAAACATTGAGTTTGTTGAAACAAAATAGGTCGTATCTGTCGGGAATGCAGGATCGGATTGAGAATGTCGAGAGAGAATTGAGAAAAAGTATTAATTTACGATGAAAGATGTGGTTTGTAAAAGGGAAATGCTACCTTTGTTTTAAAAGTTTGGATTTGCGTATATCATAGATTGTTCAATCTAATGGATCTTCCATGCCCACTTGTTTAAGTTCAGAATTGCGCATGTCGATCTTTAAAAAGGTTTTAAAGTAGTGAGCTTGCTTTATGTTTATATTGATATATAGAGAAGTTTTGTTTTTGAAAATTTTCGTGGAAAACTTTGGTTTTGAAAAGTATTTTAGCAAAGTGAACTTGTATGTATGCGAGAGAAAGTTTTCGTTGGTTTCCTGTTAGGAATAAAATGTCTCTGGAGTGACAGTATAAAGTGAGTGTGTCTTAATGATTGGAAGAGTTACGAAAATCGAGGGCAAGGGGTTCGTTAGGCCGACTAAGTTGATAGGTAGCATTTCATAAGGTTTTGAAAATTTGGGAGGGAAACATTTAAAGTATCATTGGAAATTTCGAGTATGTGATTTACGTAAATAGGTTGTAGGGTAAGAATTACGTTTGATAAAATAATAAGTTTCGAGATTTATGCATAAATGAGAAAATTGACATAATGATAAAAAAATTTAAGTATAAGTTTTGATCGAGTGATTGTTACGAAAATAGTGGAGTTGTGATTCGATCTTCCATTGAGGTGTGGACATCACTCCTATCTCAAGGACAAGATTTCTTCAAGAAATTGGCGGAGTTAATCGTCAAGGTAAGGGAATCACTCATATCTTGATGATAAGACTTCTGTTTTTGGGAATATGAGTAGTGTCTATCTTGTGGGTGACGTTTTGAAATCGTACATATAAATAGTGTGTGAGACGTGTGAAAAAGTATAGGTATGATATGTGAATAATCATTGTGAAAATAATTTTGAATTTTGAAAAGAGAGATGTTTGATTTATGTTATGCATCAAAAATAGATAATAGCATAATGATGGTTTTTGACTAAAACTTGGATCGTTCTGAAACGGAACTTTGACTAACCAAAGTGATCGGAAGTTCTTTTGAGTTTGGGAAACATGTTTTGGCCTAATAGGTAAAATACGCTCGCCGAAATTTCGGTTGACGATATCACCCTCCGGTAACTACATGTCCCTAGTCAATCGAAAATTTCGAATCTTTGGCGGGATTGAAAATCGATGAGTGGGACTAGTTATCAAGATGTGGATATCACCCCTAACTTGGTAATTTTGTTCCCTAAACGTGGTTGGTACTTGCCAAACGAGGAGCAATTCCCGACTCGTTGGTAAGGGTCCACTAGAGTATGAAATGGAAATTTTTCCATGAAGATGTGGATATCACTCCTAACTTGATGGCGCAATTTCCTGAAAAATCGAGAATGCGGATTGAGAGTATTCACCAAAGTGAGGATTTCACTCATATTTTGGTGAAATCGTCTCGTTTGTATAATACGAGTTACATCTGTTTTTCTATGTTATTAATTAACCTAGATTTGTAAGTTCTGTGTTTAAAAAAATGAGGACCTAGTCTAAATATTTAAGATACTCTGTATTAACGGGAGTGAGTGTTACAAAAATAGTAGTTTACTTTTTCTGAATATTTAATACGCGTACTAGTATCTAGATAATCTCAATAGACAAATCCATTGAATTGAAGTTTAGTTATTTTGTAACAAATATTACGAATTCGTATATAGGAAAAATGATAAATAGAAAACCCACTTGTGGTGAGAAAACCTAGGAAACTCTAAGCTTCCGACATTTTTCTTGAAAAAAAAATCACACATGTAATACACAAATATATTTTTTAACATTTTTTATTAAAAATCGCTAATTTTCGTCATAAATTTATTTTTTGATGACGAAAAGTAGCGATTTTTTATAAAGAATTTTATCAAAAAACTGTGTTTGTTTAATAAATTTTTAAAAGTAGTTTTGGTTATGTTCACATTGAACTATAATCCTTCTTACCCTTCTTACCTATCTTACATTTTATATTTGTTCATAATCCTAAATTAAATACATAAAAATGAAGAAGTTTAAGTTCAATTTACTTTTTTAATAAAAGTTTAATAAGACCGTGTGGTATGGTGGTGTGGGGGTTTGGGGCATGGGTTCACACGTTGGCTGGGTGAGAACTATAATTCTTCTTACCCTTCTTACCTATCTTACATTTTATATTTGTTCATAATCCTAAATTAAATACATAAAAATGAAGAAGTTTAAGTTCAATTTACTTTTTTAATAAAAGTTTAATAAGACCGTGTGGCATGGTGGTGTGGGGGTTTGGGGCATGGGTTCACACGTTGGCTGGGTGAGCTCCACTGGCAAGGCCCAAAAAATTGGGGGTATGGTGGGGCTTGGATTTGGGGCGTGGCTTCGCCAAATTCCTTTTTATATTTTTTTTAAATTAATGGATAATATAGGGTATGGTGCACCCAATGTCCACCCGCCAGCTCAGATAGGCCCGCCCAACGCCCTTGCTGCAACCCCCGCCCAAAGGGCCACACCCAAACCCAAACCCACCCAGGATGGTCACATAGACGTTTCCTCCCAACCCAACCTACGCCCAAACACCCGTCTCATACCCCATATTCTAAGTTATTTTATAGATGTTACTAAAAATCCATATACAATGATCCTACAGAGCATTTACAGCATAAAAACTATTTTAAATTTACCTTTCAAAAAGATAATATATATTTTCTCTTATTATTACTAATAAAAGAAACTCCTTATTAAACTAGATGTTTATTCAATCATTAAACAAATTAGGTAGAACAACAATGATATGCTTAAATAGTTACATTGATTTGCTTACATCTTAACAATAGTATAAACACATGTAAAACAGGTTGTGCTAAACTCTTCTTTTTTCAACATATAACCAATACTTTATTCAGAAAAATACATCACATAACACAATGGATTAACATGCTTATACAAAAAAAAAGCAAAAAGTTAAATAGAGTCAAAGATAATACTCATCAGTAAATATATTAAAAAAAAGCCAAGAGACAACATTTTGTTTTCTCCCTCTGGTTTTCCGCCGGTGTGGCAGACGAAACCGACTCTTTCACCCCATTATATACCTCCACATATTCTTCCTCTCTCTCTCTCTAAACATTCAAGAACAGTCAATTCAACTACCTTTGCCGGTGCCGGAAACCCAGCCTCTGCATGTGCTTCCTTCATCTCTAATCTTTCTTCACTTTTCTATCTTTTACCTTCACATTTTTTCTTCATCTTTCATTGTTGGGCATGCCAATCTGCTCACCTGTTATCATTATTATCGGATAAAACCCACCGGAAATGGCTCCGGAAAACAACTGGCTCTCGTTTTCTCTTTCTCCGATGGAGATGCTTACTTCTGCTAGCTCCCAGCCTCAGCAGTACTTCTTTAACGATAATAACTTCTATGCAAATGGTATATATATATATTTCTTTAAGTTAGATTATTATTATTCCATCTTGTACACCGCTTTGTGTTTTAAATTGATGAATCGTCTAAACGGGGTTATTACTTATTACATTAATTTCTACTTTTATAATTTTTTTAATAAAAATATAGTACCCGAAATTACGGTTTTATCGTCGGAGAAAGAAGGAAAGTTGTTGAGGAAAATATGATTTTTTTTGTGTGCAGTTACTATTTGTTTTTGTTATTTATATATTTTTATTTTATCATTATTTAGCTGAATCTAATTTTTGATTTTGCATGTAATGATCCGGGTGTGAATAAGTTTAGTTAACGGTTTCCGTCGGTGTTACAGGTTGGACTAACGGAGTCAAGACAAGGTACACTAACGACAACGGTAACGGAAACGAAGACGTGAAAGAAACCGATGATTCTCCGATGTTTCGGAGCTTCATGGAGTCACATATCAACCAACAACAAGCTCCAAAGCTAGAAGACTTCCTCGGCGGCGACACTACCGCCACCACCCAGTTCCGTTACGCTGACGTGGCGCAGACGGAGACACAAGACTCTTCCTCGTTGACTCGTATGTACGATGGAACCGGTTCGGTTTACTTCTCGGATCAGCAAGATCTGAATGGTATCGCGGGCACGGCCGGGTTCCAGACGTTTTCGGCGAACTCGGGGTCCGAAGTGGATGATTCGGGGACTCATTTGACTGAGTTTGTGGGTCAGTCGATCGATTCGGGTAATGAGTTGGCGTATGTACAGTGTCCGATGAACGCGTTGTCGTTGGGAATGACGGGCGGTGGTACCGGGTCTGGGCGTGACGAGAAGGCGGTTGTGGCGGTGGATTCGGGTGAGCAGAATAATAATAATAATAATAATAATAATAATAATAATAATAATAATAAGTGTAAGACGATTGCTGATACTTTTGGGCAAAGGACATCAATCTATAGAGGGGTTACTAGGTATGCAATATTAAAGTTTGTTGTAACTAAGATGAAATAATTAAATTAAATTAAATAATAATTAATTAATATTGGAAGTTGTAGAGTGAGTGATGTTTTGGGTTTGATGCGTGCAGACATAGGTGGACTGGTAGATACGAAGCGCATCTTTGGGATAATAGCTGTCGAAGGGAGGGTCAAGCAAGGAAAGGACGTCAAGGTACTTTTTTTATATAACATTTCATATCTAACAAATAAGATCTTATTATTTGTATCTATATGCATGGGCAAAACTTTTAAGGGGTGGGAGGGGGCGACGACTCTCGAACTTTTCTTTCAATAGTGGAGAGTATGTAGTTTTCGTATTGAAATTTTTGGGTATATATATTTTCGACCCCTGATTTTATAGAAATTTTTAGGTCGGTGACTTCCGCCCCGGTCGGAAATCTTAAGCTTCGCCGCTGTCTATATGTGTGTTTGTTCTTGAGAAGTTGTGCGACATTTTAGAAACGGGCGAGGCTAAAGATATTTGTTATATATATAATTAAAGCACGCTCGTGTGAATTTTACTTTTGCTTGGACAATATGACACAAATAAGGATGCTTGGATTTTTTACCATGATAAAAGTATCAAGAATCTTTACTTTTTGTATCAAAACTTCAAAACTAGTGGTGGTCATAACACAACTCAAACCAAAAAAATTGAAAGTTTGATTTTCAAGGTTTAATGGTTTGGTTTTGTTTAAAACTTATATTTTATAATAATCAAGATCTGTATTAATTAAAAAATTTTATTTTAATTTTTAATACGAAAAATGTCCTTGAAGAAACAAGGAAGTCTGTTTAAACTGCCAAACCGGACCAAACTGTTACCGGGCGAACGACCGACCCGCCCACCCCGATATGTTGAAACCGTCAACACCCATATGTTGGATTTGACCAATTTATATAAAAAAATGAGCTAGTAGTAGGATATCAGTTTTTTGACTTTGAAGTGAAAATATGATGATAGATTAGAAATCTAGCTAGCAGAAGTTTGTTCTTGATGATGATTGATTGATGTTTGTAATTGTACCATTTTCAGTACTTTCTTCTAGTTTCTTTTCTTTCTGTATTTATGCTTCATCAGAGGGTTTTCATTCTAGATATTTTCCCATATTTGTCCACTGGATTTTACACATTACCCCCTCTACTTTCTCTCTCTCCAAATCTACCCATCAATATCAGAGTACAATCACATACATGCAGTATTTAAAATTTACACACTAGTCTGGATCCTACATGGAGTGCCTGCCTGTTGTTCTCTGTGCTTTCGTACACAAATGCCTTTGCTTTTTTACTTTCTCTTTTTCTTTCCACTTTTACCCTTCTCCACTCTCATTGCGTTGACCCAGTCAAACTCCTATACTATTCTGACATCAGTCTATTATTTTTCTATTTTATAGACTTTTGTCTTAGTTTCAATACTATCTTTTGACCCGTAAACTGAAAACATTTACGGGTCCAATAAACATGTTTTTACTTCTGTCGATTCAGAAGTAAAACTGGGCTTTTGCATTTTGGTTTAACAAACATGCGTACCCGTGCACAAATGCATGCATCAAAAGTGTTTGCAGTCTTAGCTTTTGCTTTATATGATTGTAAGCTAACGTACGTGCTCTTTTTGTGCTTTAATTTGATCATGGACCACTAACGTAAGCTAACGTACGTACTCTTTTTGTGCATGGCCGACGCCGATTGCCGTTGCTCGGATTTTGATTCTCTGATCTGCAGTGTACTTAGGTAAGTAAATTGTTTTCATATTTTCTTTGGTTCATATGTATATATTTATATTCATTGTTTATAAGTTGGTAAACTTTTGTATGGTTCTAATGGAGTTTAAGTGAATAATAATAATTAGGTGGCTATGACAAAGAGGACAAGGCAGCAAGAGCATACGATTTGGCCGCGTTGAAGTACTGGGGTCCCACCGCCACCACAAACTTTCCTGTAAACATCCATGCCTTTTGTTATCGACTTCATATTGGTGATCGTCGTGTTCGTTGTTTACTCATATGGTTTTAACGTGTTTCAAGGTTGCGAATTATGCGCAAGAATTGGAAGACATGAAAAGCACAACCAAACAAGAATTCATTGCATCTCTAAGAAGGTAGTTTCATACTTCCACATAATATAATATATAAAGTCATGGATATATTTCTTTACGTCAATGTTTTCTAAGATGTTTTCCGTTGGTGTTTTGCACAGGAAGAGCAGCGGGTTTTCCAGGGGAGCCTCAATCTACCGAGGAGTAACGAGGCATCACCAACAAGGTCGGTGGCAAGCAAGGATCGGCCGTGTGGCTGGAAACAAGGATCTTTATCTCGGAACTTTCAGTAAGTTGTAGCATCTTGTTGATGTTTTGCTAATTAAAACGTTAAGTTCGATCATTAATATTATTTTTTTCAGCTACTGAAGAGGAAGCAGCTGAAGCTTATGACATAGCAGCAATCAAATTCCGTGGGGTGAACGCCGTAACAAACTTCGAGATGAATCGGTACGACGTGGAAGCAATTTCCAGCAGCTCACTTCCCGTTGGCGGATCAGCAAAGCGCCTGAAAGTCGCTTCGTCCGACGTGGAGCAGAAACCTATGATAAGTAGCCACCAACTGCCGCCACAGTACGGCGGCAGCAACACTGGGAGCAACATCAGCTTCGCATCTGTGCCGCCAGTTTACGCCTTGCCATATGATCATCAAAACTCGAACTCAGTTCCGGTGTATCACCATCAGAGTTTGTTTCATCATCTTCAGTCCGGGCATGTTGTTGCGCCGCAAACCCATGCCCCGCAAACCTCGGGTCCAATGGCGCTAATGCCGCCTCCGGCTGAGTTCTTCATTTGGCCTAACCAGACGTATTAATATGGATTGAAAGCAGTCTATATAGTTTAATTAGTAGCCATAAACAAGCTCTTAATGATGTGTCGGGCTAGTTTCTATTTTGATCTTCGATCGCTGACCTTAATCTGCTGACTGATGTAGCTTAGTGGTTTTAGTATTAGTATTTCGTTTCTTTGTTTTGGTTCTGGAGGACAAGTTATAAGGTGAACAATGGGGAATTAATGACCAATCTTTTTTGGTTCTTGGTGCATTTTGGTGTGTATTTTGAACTTCGACCGTTGACCAACATTGGATTGTAGCAAGATGTGCATGTGTTTGGACCTTTTTGTTGATGGTGATAGACCATTTTTTGGACGGGCTTGAACGTTAAAATAACATTAGAGTAAATTGTCACAATCATCTATGAGAAAGGTTTGTATTTTATTGTCATTTACATCTAAATCGAAAACAATATTTTTTGTGATAAGGTTGAAAGGCTTTTAATTCTTTTAGATGAACAAACAAATTCAACCCAGCCCCTTTGGAATGATTTTGACATTTTATTTGTGTTTTATATTTGTTATTATTTGTTTCACTTTTAGCTTAATGTTTATTATTTTTAATAATTTTTTATTATATTAAAAAGTTCAAATAAGAAAAAATTCTGTAAAAATAAATTTTTTAAGTAATAATAATGTTTTATTTAATATTTGTATTTAAATTATTGTAAAAATATATGATAAACTTATATTAGATTATTAAGTTGTAGCCTTCATTTTTAATAGCTAACTACATTAAATTTGTAACATATTTTTAAAACATATATTTTTTCTACAAGAAAAAAGAAAAAATAATAAGTTAAAGTGTATGATAAATTACAAGACGTATAGGATAATGAGTTGTGTAGAAGAAATTTCGCTTGAGCCTATTCTGATTCGATACCTAACAAGTGGTATCAGAGCTTCCGATTTGGTTAAAACACACGTTCTACTCATTGTTCAATCGCAGGAAAAGGATAGAGCTAAACGAGAGGTCCAGATCTGCAGTTACCGCCGCCGCCGCCGTGAGTAAAGCTCGTACCGGATTTTACAAGTACGGCTTGTACGGTTTAGGGTTTACACCATCGGGTTTTTTTGTTACAGTTCTGGTGGTTTTGGGGTGTTTTGTGATTAGGGTTTCGGTTCTTGAACCCAGATTATTCGCTTGTTTTACTTCTGGGTTTGCAGAGGTCGCCGACTCGGGTGCTTCGGGTTTTAGGTTTTCTTTTGGAGGTTGCTTGGTTTCGGGTTAACATTCTAATCTTGGTTTTCTCTATTATTAATCTTGGCCGAGGATACTAAAGTTGTGATTGAGAAGTTCAATGGAAGAAACTTTGTTAGGTGGAAAATGCAAGTAGAAGCATTGTTAAGTCAAAAAGATTTAGAGGTGGTACTGGAGGAAAAACCGGATAACATGGAAAAGGATGCCAAAGCGGTTTGGAACTCAAAGGATAGAAAGGCAAGATAGGTGATTACATTGGCTTTGATAAGGAGTGTTACATTTAATGTCATGAAGGAAACCACGACTTGTGGGATGATGACAACTCTGTCGAATATGTATGAAAAGCCTTCTGCCGGTAATCAGGTGTTTTTGACGAGGGATTTGTTCGTGACTAGGATGCATGAGGGAATCTCAGTCACGGGTTACGTCAATGATCTTAATTCGGTATTGGTGAGGCTAGCAACTATGGGCATGAAATTTAATGATGAGACTCAAGCTGTGATTCTGGTATCTTCACTACCTAACAACTAGTTCGGGTTTTTGACTGTCACACCCCAACCGATGGCGGAAACATCGGGGCGCGGCACTAGGCGAATCAGATTGCTCAAGAGAATCCATAACAACTATTTAAGCGTTCAATATCCCATACTATCAAACATAAAATCCCCAAATAATCATTACAAATATCAAACAATCTCTCAAACATATCTAATCCGATCTTCCCTAGATTTCTATTACATTAGTTTCTAAAGATAAATTCCTAAATCCATTGCAGCAAAAGTCATCAACCTGTCACATATGTTAAAATAAACGTCAATACAATTAAGTAAAGATGAGCATACAGGTTTGCATACATAGTAGATACAGAAAGCGTTTAGCATACACCGCATGAACATACGTAAGAGATGTGAATTATACTACTGCATTGATACATGTAAACCAACAAACCGCGAGTGCGAGGCACGCGAACAAGTGTCCACGTCCGAAAGAGAAGAATAATGAGAAATAAAAGTGTGAGCCTTAACAAACATAAATCATAAAGCACACATAACACATAAATAACATAATGTAACATAAATAACTGTGTATTGCGATGCGATGTGATAAGCGATGTCGAAGGCACAAGTGGTTATTATACAACAACACACTCGGCTCTTTAGATAACATAATTACTTGTGATTGTGTTGAGTTAGCCTTGCGTTTGATAAGCGTTTAGATGTAATATAGTTGTGACAAAACATAATTAGTTAACATAAACCATCCTTTATTATCGAATCTCGGATTACAAAGACAGATGTAAACAAAACAGACGGAAACAGGATAACAACAAAAATACGAGTTGTTACAGTGACAACTGTTACTAGTTCAATGATGGCTGGTGGTTTGACTTCTAATGGGATATAGGATTCCGTACTAGGTGAAGACATTCGTCGAAAAAACAAGAGTGGTGGATGATCTTCTGGGTTATTTCATGTTGGTAAGGGAATGGGTAATATCAGAAATAGTGGGAGTCGGGAAAAGATTCAGAAGATTGTGACGTGTTGGAGTTGTAATGAAGTTGGACATGTCACACCCCAACCGATGGCGGAAACATCAGGGTTAGTGGCACTAGGCGACCAGATTGATTTCACGATATGTTCCGTAACAATTATTTAACATATCACAACCTGCTTAATATCCCATACTATTAAACGTAATATTTAAACAATTATTACAAAACGGAGATTTCTCATAAAATTCAACCGGGTTCGATTTCCCCTAGACTTCATACATAAGTTCAAAATCTAAAATACATCAACAAACTAATAAACAAACTAAACTACGCTAAGCATGCAACATCCAAACATCCATAGCTAAAATCGTCAACCTGTTACATACGTTAAAATACAAGTCAATACAATTAAGTAGAGGTGAGCATACAGGTTTAAGTACTACTAGCATAATCGAGAAAGCGTTCGCGAAATAATCTAACTACACATCATGATACAACGAAACAATTCACACAGATTAACATAGGCTTATTTCTCATGCTAACTACCGTGAGAAAGCTTGCGCGTCCATCCTAACTAGACCCCGTCGGGTGTAAGCCACACTATAGTATCATACTAGCTAAGGAGGCAAGTTAACGAAAATAAGTCCTAGTCACATGTTTCTAGCATCACGTATTGAGCATATATAATCAGATTATTCGCGTGTGATAAACAGTTTGATTTGTGAAGTGATTTTGATATAGGAACGTATGTAACACCCAAAAAGTGCGTTAAAGCGAAGATGAGTCAAGTATATTCACTGTGGGTGCGTTTAGGTAGGATTAGAAATCTGAGAAGAGTTGAGAAGAGCGCCGGATCAGCCTGCATATGCGAACGGAAGTGCATCAGTCTCCGAAAAACTAAAACGGTTAAGTCTTGGTTGGGCAGTAGACAAGTTCGGGCGAACTTGTGTGTAAACACACAAGTTCGAGCGAACTTGTATGATTTTACTGAGTTTGGTGCCAAGTTCGGTCGAACTTGGTAAGATTCCTAGAAATCTTGTCAAGTTCGGGCGAACTTGTAAGAAACTCTTACTGGGAAGACTAGTTCGGGCGAACTTGCTTGATTTCTTAGGAAATTAGGCAAGTTCGAGCGAACTTGTGAGAAGATTTGATGAAATTGGCTCAAGTTCGGTCGAACTTGACCTGTTGTGCTGGGGATTCTCGAGCGAACTTGATGTTTTCGGGTCCAAAATCTTGCGTTTTCGCGTCGTTTGCTGAGGAAAATCGAGTGTTAATCCCCCAACCCTGTGCTACTGAGCAAACTTGTAACATCCGTCAAAAAACCGGATTAACCAAACCCGCTTCGTTTATTAACCGAACAACCAGTTAAAAATTTCGTTGCGTATTTAATGCTCAAATTAATTTTTAACGATACATAATTAATAAATATATTAGAATATAAAATTTATTTTTGAAAATGTATTAAAAATAGTGAAATAAAAATAAAATGCTGAAGCCGGGTTTCGAACCCGGGTCAGCCGGATATTCACAAAGTCTTAACTCTCACTCGCCCAACCACTCCGCCACTTGTGTTGTTTGTTTACATATTGAAACAATTAATACATAAAATAAATCTGGAAATCAAACCCAGTTACACAACGCGCCCAAATCCGCTGACGCCGGAAAATCCGACGATTTCGCCAATCATCGTCGGTTACCTTTGACTTAACGTAAGAATTAACGACGCCATCAGTTATAACCGATGTCCAGTCCGCGACACTAGTCATAACCGCCGGAGAATTTTTGACTAACGAATCAAGACGGTAATCAGACCCAATTCGTCGATATTCTTCCCTATAAATACACACTCTAGCCTCTGATAATCTTTCGCTCATAATCACACCAATTCTCGACACAATTTCACTCGCCGGAAAATCTCTGCAAGTCGCCGGAAAACCGAGACTTTCATCTACACGGTTAATACCTCGACTTTTTCTGCTTTAACCCATTGTTAGACTATTACTAACATCAATCCCTCACCCAGAATCTATTCCAGACGACGTTGCCGGATTTTCTGTTTTCGCCGGAAAACTTCTGAAAGTTCCAGAATCTCGCTGTTTGCCGGTATGATCATTTAAACCTACCGATAATCGTTGCTCAGTAGTTCAATCTCATATCTAATCAATCAATCTGATTTTTGAATCCGAACAGAGGGAGTTCACAAAACAGAGCCGACGATCTTTGCCGGATTTCTGAAGAAGACTATCTGTTCGGTACAATCAATCCCCAAACCCTTTCTGTTCAATACATTACGATTGCTCATAATGTTCGTTAACCGAATTAAACAAGAAACAGTTAGTTAACCGATGTCTGTGTTTTTGAACGAAGAAGACGAAGTCGTGTATGTTATAAGATTAATTAAAATCGGTATTATAAACGGGTTAGACACACAGTCCAACGGTGGACTGTGTGCAAACAATACGCATACGTCCCGAGTTCGATCCTTGACACACGCACATTCGCTGTAATATAAATGTTTTTTTAAACTGAACCGGATCCACAACAGTAAGATGTTAAGTATAATAAAAACCGGAATGTTTACCAAGTTAGACACACAGTCCAGCGGTGGACTGTGTGCCAAACTAAACCACAGGTCCCGGGTTCGAGACCTGTGGAGAGCACCGAGTTGATACCATTAAATCCTTTTTAAAATAAATGATTTTCGGATTAACTTAATTAGTGTATAAATATAATTAAAAACAGAAATATTTCGGGTTAGACACGTAGCTCAGTTGGTAGAGCTGCGTGCACGCGTACGGGAGGTCACGGGTTCGAGTCTCACCCAGCGCACTCATACGAACGACCGAACCGGTCAACGGTCAACGGTCAACAAGTCAACGGTCAAAAAGTCAACATTTATTATTATTTTTATTTATTTATTTTATTTAAAAATCAATTAAAAATACTTAAAATAACGTTTTTAAAGTTAGAAAATAGCCTTAAACTCACAAAAATATATCCAATAATCCTACTAAAATTGATTAATAAAATCCGCTTATTTACCGAACCATTATGTTATTATCTAGGTTAGTTTCACTCGTGGTTAAATCCAACTTCGTGCGCATTCATCATCAATCCAAGAAACGCAACCACTGTGAGTGAATCTTACAACTCCCCTTTTTATTACATGTTTTGGGGTGTATCATGTGTCACTTAAACAAATTCGTTTATTCAAACTCGTGCCATACCATATTATGATTTAAACTTAGAATGTAAATATTGTTTGTAGTTATGTATTACATGTTGTCAAGTTGTATGCAAATTATTTGTTAGGCCCATCAGTTCCTCGTGGGAGACGAGTTGAACAACGCGTGCCTTAAAACTCATTCATTAGGCCCATCAGTTCGTAGAACAACGCGTGCCTCAAAACTCATTCATTAGGCCCATCAGTTCCTCGTGGGAGACGAGTTGAACAACGCGTGCCTCAAAACAATCTATTATTGTATGTGTGTGCATTATTTAATATTAAGTGTTTTTGTGAATAAGATTACATCTATATTTACTCATACGTGGTTATGCACTTTATTTTATAATCAATTCAATAAACTTGTTTAAATGTTTTTCATAGGATTCACTCGCCAACTTTTTGTTGATCCAAAAACTATTTTTACACATGATACAGGTGAACAGGATGAAGCAAGGAAAACATAGGAAATGCCTTAGAAGAAAATAATGAAGTCTAGAAAGATGTGTAGAACATGTTGTAATTATGATTGTATGATCTCCTTTAAATTGTAATAATAAATATGAAACATTATAATTAATGTCATGAGCTTTGATGAAAACCCAATCATGCCCCGATCACCTTTTCCGCTGCGGGTCGGGGTGTGACAAAACTTAGGTCGGAGAGGTCTTTTAGAGCTGTTTTAGCCGTTTTACAAAAGCGTGGGCTAATCCGGGCGAACTCGGGGTTCGTTCGGATTAGTCCGGCTTGTGTAAACCAACATAAACGTCCTTGTGCTTTCAGATATGGGATCTTGAATGATAGATGCTTCTTTTCATACCAGAAAATGAACAAAACATCATCAAAAGTCCGTATCTTGTGTAGAAATCAATGGTTTTCAAAGGTTTTTCTCAGATCTATCACTTACAAGCCGAGATGATCTCGTGTTTGGGAAGTCTCTACTATCGCCAAACGAACTCGTATTGTGTAGATCTAAGCTTAAAACAGAAGTTTTTGAAGAAAAAGATGAAGGTTTTCGTAAAAGAATGAGTTTTGATGAAAACGAAAGCTATGCATTGTGCCAAAATCATTGTAAACCTTTGTAGATCGTTGATAAGCATTGTTGCAATGAAATCGGGTTGATTCTTACTTAGAACACGAGAGATTTGGAGTGAGAGAGCTCTGAGCGAACTTGGTCAGCAAGGGGAGTATGAATGAGGAGCATGGGTGTTTATAAGTGAGGCAAGAATCTCAAGAGCTGGCAACAAGTTCGGCCGAACTTGTACAAAAGTGTACAAGTTCGCGCGAACTTGGGAAGCTTTCAAAAGGGAATGGTTGAGTTCGGCCGAACTTGCATATGTATATGCAAGTTCGCGCGAACTTGATAGAAACAAAGGATTCCTGGTTATCAGGCAGTTCGGGCGAACTTGTGGTAGGCAAGTTCGGCCGAACTTGGCCTGGTGACCAAGTTTCGTTTGCCGATTTCGCGTTAAGTGTTCGTTTGGCGATTCAGTTCGTGTTAGATTGTTATATTAAGCGTTACAATTGATATAATAGTGCGATTTAGCGATTTGAGTGTGAGAGCGATGCGATAGCGATTGCAAACATAACCACAAACACACATAACATACAAATAATATAAAACCACATAAACAATTGCGATTTGCGATGCGATGAGATAAGCGATGCGCTTTAATAAACGATTAGATGCGATAATAACATACAACACTATAATTAATTAACATAAACTTTATTATTAACCAAATCTCGGGATTACAAAAGAAGTACAACGATAAAACAAAGAAAAAGATAACAACGAATTTTCGAGTTATTACAAGACATGTTAAGAGTCAACGTCCAAATAAGAAAAAATAAAAATATGTTGAGGTAAACACTACGGAGTACACCGAAGATGCACTGGTTTATAGTATGGAAGGTTGATTGGACTTTTGGGTTATGAATTCAGGTTCTTTGTGTGATGCCATGCTAAGTAGGGATGCAATGATGAATCTAAAGGTTTGCAACTTTTGGAAGGTATGGATTGGTAATGGTCAGACACTTGATATTACGGTCTTGGGGGATGTTAATCTAGTAGCTCCATTGGGAACGATATGGAACTTGAAGAGGGTCACGGTGAAGACAAATCCTATTTTAGTCAGTGGATGAACACGGACTACAAGTAAATTTGGTGGTGGTAAATGGAAGGTGATTGACGGAAATCTAGTCATTGCTTGTGGAAACAAGATAGGATCATTGTACATGGTGGAAGTACCTGCTGAGAGATCTGTAACGATTCATCAAAACAAAGTTGGGTTTGCTAAGTCAAAGGGGGACAAAAGAGGGTTCGTTTTGCAAGGGCAAAGTCTGGTGCCAATGTAATTCTAAAAGAACGGGATAGGAGGTTTAAACTGTTAGAAAAAAATACAACGTGTAACATAACTGTTTGGACATATGGCCTATGCAATTTGCTAAAACATAAATCACGAATCGACCAACCTCTCAATTTTGAACCCTTAACAACAAAATGCAATCTGGAAAGTTAATAGGTGTTTCAAATGAAAAAACTGAAATGATCCGTAGTAAAATAATATATGTCAACATCTTTTTTCGACTTTGATTTTTGCATATTTGGTTTTGAAAAAAGTCATTATTTCATCCCATAAAGTAACATCAGTGAGTGAGTTGGTAGCTGTAAAAATATTTAGGAGTTGACGAATATGTTAGATGTTGTATCTAAAAGGTTTTAGCTAATGAAACGATGGACTTGAAGTTTCATCTTTACAAAAGTTCTGGCCGCTCATATGAGGACATAAGATATGGTTGAAACTTTTCATATGCAATCTGATAAGGTCACCATATTAATTATGCTAGTCAGGTACATGAAAGATTGTTGTATATAAAAACATTGAGAAATGTGGATTAACCCGTTAAAATTTCCTTGCTGCAAAGGTCTCGTTTGTTAGTAGTGATTTGTACCTTCCTTGTTGTGTAAGTCAATGTAAAATGTATGTTCCTGATTTCTAAAACCAATCGAAGAATGAAAGTAAAAGGGTATCTTGAATCGACCCATCTTATCCTGCACTAAAAACTACTTGTTACCTCGATCCTCTACATAAGAGTCAGATGTGTTTTTCCTTTCCAACTCTATAGTTTTATTTCTCACATGATGCTTAGTTATTTGGGATATCACAATTACAGTTTAACAAAATGAAATAAGTTCAAAAGATTAAGTAAATGGAATATGAGAACCATTAAGTTACTCTTAAGTTTTCCTAAAAAAAGAAGCACATTGAACAATATTAAAAGTGACAATCTCAAACCGCTTACTTATCAATGGTGCATTTCGGTTGCGTTTTATTTCAAAGGGTCAAATCCAGCCCATTTCAACCGCTACTAAAAACTGACCCGTCTCTATATAAACCTGGTTGACCCATTGCCAAACTGCCGTTCGTAACATAGAAAGCCCTTGACCACGACACCTACAAGAGAAATGCAACCCTATGAAGGGCATTTCTAAAAGCTTATAAAGAAAGTGTATCAGTTTTCAGAAAGTACAGTTATCAAGACTTGTTAAAGATTTCATGTTAATAAGAATTTAAAATTGTGTTTAAACTGGGCACAAATTTGACGCCCAGAATATTGCAACACATAATAAAAATCATGTAAGAATTATTGAAAAAGAAGGTATGAGTACGTATTATTCAATCTAAAGAATAAGTAACACTAGGAATAAAAATATACTAGGATTTCACAACCGCGCGTTACAGCGGGGAATCCATATACGAACCAAATGGTAAAAACCAGTATGAAGCTATAAAATATAAATGTGTAAAACAACAAAAAAACAAAATAAAATGTAACAATTAGAAGAAAAAACGGTGACATGGTACGGTACCTATGATGTGGTGTTGCCGGTTGCGACCCCATGTGCCAAAGATTACCAACTGCAATAGCTATCATCACCGCAACTTGTGGTTGTGGTCGGTATGGTTCGTTAAACATGAAGTTATTTTTTAATATTAACTATTATAGTGGCGGGGGCTGACCAGATTTAAAAAATAAATAAACGGAAACATATCTAGTTTTTGTAAAAAAAAATATATATATTTTTCAGTGGGTACCGGGTTGGTTCGTTTTCAAAATAAATGATATCTCATATTTAGCTTTTGTAAACAAAACTAACGAACGAAGGGATATTATAAAAGAATAATGAAACTATTTGATTAAAGACGTATGTTATTTATAGTGTAAAAAGGTTAAATTAAAACTAAATAAAAAACAAACAAACAAACCTACTCTAGCTGTTACTGTGTAGTTTATGACGTAATATGGATGTCATTAAAAGTAAAATTTATAAAGTTTAGTGGTAAAATAAAAGGTAACAAAATGTTTGTGGCTAAAAACAAAAATCAAGAAAATGTTATGTAGCTAACATGATAATATTTAATATATATTATAATAACGTGAATTATTTTTTTTTTTCTTCATAAATTCAAAGTTATTCTACATCTTGTGTTCACGTATGATGTGTAGTTAATAGTTATAGATTCCTTTGAGATCTTTATCAACATCTATGCTGTTTTTTCTTTATCTATTATGGTGCAGGTGCTTTCTTGATTTCTATCAACAGTATTTCAATGCCTTGTTATTATGGTTCTACATTCCTTCACAATCCACTATCATTTTTTTCTATTACAAAATTCATTTTTAACTCTTTGACATGTTGGATTGGTGTCAATTATGCCTGGCAAACGGTACCGGTGGGTTTGGTTGCGGGTCAGAACGGGTTCGGGTCCAAACGGGTTACGGTCAAAATGGGTCAATCCAAAAAAGAGTTATTCTGGTTCGGGTTGAAACGGGTTTGGGTCATAATGGGTTTTGGGCTAGAGCGGGTTCGGGGCGAACGGGTTTTGGGTTAGAACGGGTTGGTTTTAAAAAATGGTTATTTTGACTTTCTAGTTTTTAGAACTGGTTATGTGCGATCTTTCGTTGGTTTACGCATGTTTAACTGTCGATTATGCATGTGGAGCCGGTTACGGTGTTACACGTACTATGGTCGGGAAACATGCGTCTGGCGCCACATTAGTCGGCCCAGCATGCACTTAACCAAGCGCTCGACACGTAAGTAAAGCCAGTATACGTCCAATAACGTGTTACCCGCGTACCGACGTTGGGTTACGCGTCTGATTTTGCGTTGCGCGCATACCGACACCGTGTTACGAGTCTAATTCCACGTTACGCGGTACCAGCGTTGGGTTACGCCTCGTTGAATAATTTAAGATGACCTAAATTGACCCGTTTAGTAATTTGTGGTGGCCCAGATTGACCCGTTTGACTAATTTGAGTTGACCTAAATTGACCCATTGACTTATTTGAGATGACCTAAATTGACTCGTTGTCTAAGTTATGGTGACCTAAATTGACCCATAGACAAGTGATTTTTACCCAAATCAAAAGAATGGGTCAGCATTGCCACTTATAATGTTAGTATGACAGGGGTTGCCGCACCTCCCGAATTCTCCATCCTGTCATATTCGACTCTATTTTCAATATCTACATTCAATAGAGGGCGGGAATATTGAATAACAGTTAGTGGTGGCTTTGGGCGGCCAACCATGTTTGTGTTTTTTTTATCTCATCAGTTTAAAATAATGAGTTTGCACTCATTTAAAAAATTACAATTTTACCTCAGTTAAATTTTGTAGTTTTGCTATCGTTTTAGTTATTTCCCCTAGCTCAAAATTATGATTTTGCTCTGAGTTCAAAAATATGATTTTGCTCATTGTTTCTCTCACAAATTACTATTTTGCCCCTAACTAAAAGTTACAGGCTTGCTATCGTTTTAGTTTTTTGTTGTAGCAAAACTACGGTAGTGTTTTGTTTTAATTGGTTGACTTGATGTATTTTTTGTTGAGATCATGTTATAAATATTATGTACAAGTAACTAAAATACATGTGTACATGTTATGAAACTAAGAAATATTCGGTTTATCATCCCGCAACGCGGGCATACAAAAAGGGTGCGGGGGAATGGTGTCAGGCTGCTGCCTGGCACTCCCCCATTGGCCCAGATAAATTATGCTTTTGCTCTTAGTTAAAAATTACGAATTCTCCCGGCTTAAAATTATGATTTTGCCTCCCGCTCAAAATTACAATATTGCCTTCGCTTTATCTTTTGACATATTACGATTTTACCCCAGTTAAAAATTACAATTTTTTTAGCAAACCTAGGGAATTGTTTTGTTTTAATTGATTTACTCGATTTAATTTTTATAAATATTAGGAAACTATCTAACACTCGTCCATTGAACCTGAAAAATTACAATTTGTCATCGTTTTTGTTTTTTTGTTATTTTTCTAGCAAAGCTTTGATTGTGTTTTTTAATTGATTGAAAAATATTCGGCCTACGCCCCGCAACGCGGGTGGGGCTTCAACTAGTTAAGGACAAAAACCAATTTTGTGAATAATGACTTCCCCACTACTTTCATACCGCATGTTTCCTTTCAAGCTTATCTGATTTTATCTTTTTAATAACAATCTATTTTTTAAATAACACTTCATTTATCACATATTTTGTTGTTCTTTAATTACTTGCTAACTTTTTAATAAAATCACAATACACACGTTTTTTTCTACATTTCAATATACATTTTACTAAAATGAGAGTTATATTCTAAAAATAAAATGTTATTTGATATCTGAAAGTATAGACTAACATTTAATTACGAATTCCGTATTGTACCAAACTCAAAGGCCCACCGTAGAATCAAAATTATGTCGTAGTAATATTCTTATTTCTTTAACTTTCTAGCCCAAAGTTGAGCATTCCTGGGCCAAAGTAAAACCCACGGGCACACAAGAATTTAACTTGGGCCCCAAAGAAAATAATCAAATATAAATAAAACAAAAGCTAACCTTTAAATTTGAAGGTTTTTTTTTTTATGATTAAAAAGGTCAGAAGTTGTTAACCGAAATAATTGGCCATTTGTCATGTAGTGTCAGTTGCAAATAACAAAGTTAATATAACTATTCTTTTGGGTAGTACGGAAATACATCAACAGTACACAATTTAATTACTCAGTATTCGCTCTTTTCTATAGCTAAATATATTCTTAATTGTTTAATGTTAATATACGTTTTCTTTTGTTTATATTGATTATTAACAGGTTAATGCTTTATATTTATTTTTTTAACCGACCCACTTTTGATCGACCCATTTTTAGTGCCCTATTTTACAAAAGAGTTAATTACTGTTTTCGTCCCTGTGGTTTGTCAAAAATCACTATTTCAGTCCGTTAGTTTAAAAATTGCGATTTCAGTCCATGTGGTTTCACTTTCGTAACCATTTCAGTCCACCTCGTAACCATTTCAGTCTCTGTACTTACAGAATAAATGGATTGAAGTGGTTACGAAAGTGAAACCACAGGGACTGAAATCATAATTTTTAAACTACTGGACTGAAATAGTGATTTTTGACAAACCACAGGGACGAAAACAGTAATTAACTCTTTACAAAATAATTCATGTTACTCCAAATTTGGAAGTTTGTGTTTATATAATAAATGGCTATTGAAGAACAACTTTTAGCCTGGAATTGGGCTTGCTGGGTAATTTAGCCCAGAAAAAATTGGGTTAGGTAGTTTCATAGTAAAATTGGTCTTCCTGCAATTACCAAGTTTGTGAGTTTTGATTCTCAACCTTCTCCATGTTCCCCTGTAACAGAAAAAGTCTATGAGTTTTGACATCTTTTGATGATGATGCAAAAGAAGAATCAAGAACGACCCTTAGCGGAGGTAAATTTCATAAAAGTTTAGGGAACTAGCAAAAGAAATGGATGATCGACAATTATGTTTTTTTTTTTTTTCATTTTTTTGAACTAGCCTAATCTAGTCCTACTCTACTACAACCTAAATATGCTCCAAGCATTAAAAGATGCTAGAATCCAACATTTCTTGGGTGAGTGACAAACCTTTGCCATTTTGGATTGCCAACGGTTGTGATTGACAATTATGTATCACCGTATGAATGCAAAGTCTCTCTTTTGGAACTGTTGCCTGCCAACCCTAGTTACGGGTTATTGGGCCGACTCATAGCAAAAATCCAAAATATTAAATAAAAAATAAATAAGGTTCCCTAGCTTCCCAAATGTCATATTAGCGTCGCGTCAGTTTTTTCTGTAACTCTCCAAACTCTTCAAGTTGAAGGGTGTTATTTCCAAACTCCCAAATGTCACGTCATAGTTATTTATATGAAAAATTAGACTACGTAATAATCTAGTTGGATTCCCACGCTTCATGGCGGGCTTTTAGTCGGCATCGACTCGGTTTGTTAAAATATAGGTATGATACATGTACTCGGTATAACTACCAATAGAGATACGCCTAAAAGGATATCGACACGTGTTTTACATTGATAAAAAACTATAGAAACAAGTCGGTATCGATGTTATTCGGGCGGGCATTGGTTTGGTCAGTGTCACTCGCTATAGCATACGGTAGTACGGTACTAAAAAAACTCTATTACCAATACAACCTTTATTTCAATCACTTTTATACCGCAACGTTGAGAAAACCATAAAAACGAATACAAACCAGTACCGATATAGTTCGAACAATATTGGCTTGGTTCATCACCGTAAAGAACAAAAAAAATCAACTATATTTATCCGTTCGATCATAAATTTTATCGAATCGTATATAAAAATAAGCATGTTGCAACAGTGTATTCAAAATTGTATATTATGTTACTCGGATAACATTAAAGGTAAAAGATATAATTGTATATAAAAAAACTCAACGAAATTTGTATCACCATATTGAGAAAACCATAAAACTGAATACAATACCGGTATTGATATTTGTTCAAATAAAATTTTATCTACGATAAAATTAAACCCATCGAAATGGTATATTCAAAATGTTATTAAACGCCATAATATATTACTCAAGTAACATAAAGCTAACCGGCTTATAAAACGTCACATTATATTGCTTAAATAACGAAAAGGTAAATAACATAATTTTATATTACTGTATATAACTTTGTTTTAAATAAATTTATATATAAACATAAATAAAAAGAAGATTACAATAAAATGCTTGGAATTTTATAAATATTGTATTATTTATATCTATATCTATACATATAATAAAGTAAACCGTATAGAGGACATATGTCATCAAACAGGAAGCCCTTTAATGTGTTTTCCCGCTTAAATAGAATTATCACCACTTATTATAACGTAGATAAATACTTTAAATTGAATATATATCTGCTTCTATAAATTCTAAAATTAAGGAAGTTTTATTTTAAGAATTTGAATTCCGTGAACTTATAATATACATATGTGATTGGTTTTTCCTTTTTATTAAATTTAATTTCCTAATGCTTATTTATTTAATTATCATTTAATCAGATAATATTTAAACTTTTAATTTATCATTATCTTTTACTTAATCAGATAATATTTAAACTTTTAATTTATCGTTATCTTTTAATTTATTTGTTATGTAATCCAGTTACACTAGATCAAGTTGATAATATTAACCAGAATACCTTTTATCCTTTTAAATGTTTAGGCTTTTTTTCTTTGAATTGGGCGACAGTAGGAAAACAATAACTAATCAAACTAAAATATTTATTTATCTTTAATTATATAGTTGCTCATCTATATCAATATATATATGTGTATATATCTATATCTACACTATATAATAAAATAAACCAATGAGGTACACGTATTATGTATTAGTTTTGGATAGAGTTCGGTTTTTTTGGTTAAGTTTTATCAGTTAATTCCGTTATGAATTGGTTAATTCGGTTCTTTTGCACACCTCTATTTCATATTCTTTTTTTAATTTAAAAATGTTTTTGTATTATATATGTGGTGGGGGAGGGGGGCGTTATTCTTGGCCTCCGCCAAAGAGATAGCGGGCGTGAATGGTTGCATCCAATGGGACCTATGTCTCTTGACCAATCAGATTTTGCTTATCTTTTTCTTAATACTTAATTACGAGATGCTATGAACTTGGTGAGGGCATTAACCCATACCATCATGGTTAAATAAGACGTCATTTTTATCCCAAAATCTATGTGGCGCTTACGTGGCGTGATAAAGCCCTTAAGTGTTTTATACCACACCACCCAACCTTATAATAAAGGGTTAAGTTCATGTTAGAACTTTAAATAATTGTAAAACTTTCATAACTAATAGTCAGTTTATTTATACATTTCTTTCTTTCTCATATTAGGCTTTTTTTCTTTGAATTGGGCGACAGTAGGAAAACAATAACTAATCAAACTAAAATATTTATTTATCTTTAATTATATAGTTGCCCATCTATATCAATATCTATATGGGTATATATCTATATCTATACTATATAATAAAATAAACCAATAAGGTACACGTATTATTTATTGGTTTTGGATATAGTTCGGTTTTTTGGTTAAGTTTTATCAGTTAACTCCGTTATGAATTGGTTAATTCGGTTCTTTTGCACACCTATATTTCATATTCTTTTTTTAATTTAAAAATGTTTTTGTATTATATATGTGGTGGGGGAGGGGGGCGTTAATCTTGGCTTCCGCCAAAGAGATAGCGGGCGTGAATGGTTGCAGATTTTGCTTATCGTTTTCTTAATATTTAATTACGAGATGCTATGAACTTGGTGAGGGCATTATCCCATACCATCATAGTTAAAGAAGACGTCATTTTTATCCCAAAATCTATGTGACGCTTACGTGGCGTGAAAAAACCCTTAGGTGTTTTATACCACCACCACCCAACCTTATAATAAAAGGTTAAGTTCATTTTAGAACTTTAAATAATTGTAAAACTTTCATAACTAATAGTCAGTTTATTTATACATTTCGTTTCTTTCTCATATTAAATATTCGACGTTATTAAACCGTCTTACTATCATATTAAATAATAATGTTAAATTATAATATGTTCGCTCCTCTCTACTTTTCAATAACAATATAAAATCATTATTCTTTTCGCTTCCCCTTATTGTTAGCTTCTGGTGTGTTCTCATCATTATTATACCGTCTTACTCTCATATTAAATAAAAATATGTTTGCTCCTTTCCTCCTTTAAATAACAATATCAAATCATTATTTTTTCCACTTTCCCTTATTGTTAACCGATTAAATTGTATATTATACAACCTGTGTAATACATGGTTTTATTCAACCTAATACACAGGTTTTTTTAAATATATTTACCTTTTTATTACTGAATATATTAAATTACATTACATTTATTCAACTCGTGTAACACACGGGGTTCTAATCTAGTTTAAGTTATAAACACAAAAACACAAAACGTAAAATGTTATATTAGAAATTATAAAAATAAAAAAATCAAAATATGTTTGATAGACTCCATTACAATTTTTTTTTAATAAGAAAGCTAAAAATATGATTGATCTAAACTGAGCAGCTGTACAAGTACTTTGAATTTGTAAGGTATAAGAATAAGAATTTTAACTATAAATTTTAAATTACTTTAAAAACATACAAAATAACTAAATTAATTTATAAATACACACGAAAAACTAACATTTCGATAATTTAAAAGAAAACATTTAATTAAAGTAAAAAAAAAAGAATACAATATTAATATTTCATTAGATTAAAAAAAATATGTTTTGCTATTTCACCTTTCCGAGATAGCACCACGTTCAATAATATTCCAATATATTGATCGTGTGACTTAACAAAGAACTTCAATTTTTTTTTCTATTGTTCACAAGAACTTCATAGTTCATTATACATAATGAATTATGATTATGATTGTTGTTGATATTAAACTTTTTTTTTTTTTTTCGAAACGAGTATCTTTGTTGTTGATTCTCGTGTACTGGATCTTTGAAACAATCTATAAACGATTTAACCAACGCCACTTCTTCCTTATCCATCCATGTTTTGGCTTTCATCTTTGTAAACGTTCACTTTCTTCTTGGGTGGGGGATCTCATACTCTGGTTCTTGAATTTATTGTGTGAGTGGCTCGGTTTCATCACATGATTTTTATGTCTTGATTGCATGGTAGAAGATATTCTTCTAAGTTTGGTGTTTTCTGGTGTAGTCAAAATTCGTTGAATGTGCATTGAATTGGAAATTGAGATTTTTCGAAGCTACTACTTTGGGAGAATTCATTTTCATGAAAATGTTGTTGTTCGAATTGTGGAAAGTATGGTTGTTGTTGTTGTTAGGATTAATCCTTGCGACTCTTTCGGCTCAAGCTAGTTTTCTTCACTTGGGGGTGCACCTCCACGAAGCCGCCGGGGCGCAGCATGTGAGGGGCGGGGAGAGGCGCCCACCCCCCGAACTTTTCGGTCAGTAGTGTTACATATGTGTTTTTCGTATAGTAGGGACATACGTTTTCGCGCCCCCCCCCCCCCCCCCCCACCCACGATTCTATAGAAATTTTTGGGTATATACGTTTTCGCCCCCCGTTTTTCGATAGCAAGCTTCGCCACTACGAAAGCAGCCACATTATGGGGGCCATCACCTCACCTAAGTGTTGGACATGGGGTGTCTGACTGGCCGGTGTCAGTCCCCATGCCAAACGACCTAACATCATGTCGTGCACCCTAAGACCTAGCCTTTTTGTTATAACTAGGGTGTCACCCCATTGATTCTATTCATTTAACCAGCCTTGAAAAACCGGCTGATATATATTTATAATTAAAATGATTCAAAAATATAAACTATATATGTTGAGGATAATAGGAAACTTCATTATCCTATCTGTAACAAATTAATAAATGAAAAGAAATTAATCAAGGTGATTAATTAATTGCAATAATGGGTAATAAACAAACATGTAAGTTGCACGAGAATATTTCTATATACTCTTTGAATTTGTCCAAAGACATCCGGCGAAATTCAAATGACAAAAAGAGTATCCAAATGGTATTTCTAGAAAATGCCACGAAGGAAATTCAGATAATAATTTTTTAGTTATCTAAATAAACTTCAGATTCTTTTGAACGCCTGATAAATTATACCTTGTCCAGTTTTATCTAACAAATATTTGTACGTGTACTTTTTATAGAAAAAAAAACTAAGCTGAGATTATACGGTGTGGGAGGGCATGAAAAGGATGGGCATTAAACGTCATATGATAACCACGACAACAAGAGGGCATGGTAACAAAGCACGTGGTGGGAGATGTGTGAAAGTAACGTGCTTATAGAAAAATATCATCAACCAATTAAAACAAATTCAAACAACACCCACCAATCAAGAGCTACCACGTCATCAAGCCTCCTCCTACACACCGGTGAGATTTCTACATCCCTCATCACCACGCCAAGGCACGAGGTGGTATGTTGGCGTGGTGGAACCTTTCACGTCACCACAACGCTCACCACTGTGCGTGATCTAAAAGTTACAACTAACAATTACACCTTCAATCAATTCCTTAAACATATTCTATGTAATTTACGATCTAAACGCTTCACACAAAGGGTAGTTTTTTTATTCCCGAACCCGCGTTATCATATCATTGTTCTTTAAATTGGTAAATTATAATGTCGTTAACATCAACGTTCGCAAATGTAACTAACAGGGTAAAAAAATGATTAAAAACCTTTCTAATAAATGATTAAACATAACACACCAATTAGGAAAAGGTGAGGCAATCTTCGTAATCAACGTTTGAAAAAATGCGAATAGTATCCCGACATATTTGAAATTCATTGAAAGGTACCAACACTTTTTGACAAAACAAACTAACCATTAAATATATAGTCTCCATTTGTCACGCCAACAATGCTTTCGAATTATCGTAATTGAGTATTAATTAGGATAATTACTAAAAGGATTGAAATTACAAGTAATTCTTAAAGATACTATTAATTTTTTATAATAATGATTTTTTACACCTAAATAACCATATAACCTCACACTTGCCATATGATACACGATACGCCTATATTTTCCCTTATATCATTATACATTGGTTTATTTTGATACAATCAATTACACGTATGCTTTATATATGTTTCAAAACAAGATTATAAGCATAAATAATAGTTTTAAATCTTTAACTTCTTAAGTGATCAAATTAATTTGAAATATGTTAATTTGGGTAATTATTTTTAGCTAAATGGATTGATTTGGATTACTCAAATCATACGAGTCACTCACTCTTATAATACCAGGTAACCTTAAATTAATACAATTGAGCTAACACTACCTATCACCAATGTCTATCACGCACCACTTAGTTATTGGGCACTGCCGGCACAAGCATCGTCACCACCTTCTCTGTTGCTGCTGCAAACACCGCCACCACCATCATCGTTGTCATCCCTTTGTCATCTACTCCGCCCTTGTCATCACCATCCACCACTACTATTGTTATGCACCAACGCTTCTACATGTTGGCTCCACATACCCCACTAATCACTATAAAAACAAATAGAAAGCCGATCATACACCGCACACCCATTATTTAGATTGAGACTTATAAACCACAAACCCATAACCACAAAATTTAATATCTAAAAAACAATAGAAAGCCGATCATACACTGCACACCCAATATTTAGATTGAGACTTGTAATGGTAAACCCATAACCACAAACTTTAATATCTCAAAAATTAAGTTTTTAATAATTAAGCCATCCTATATCACTAGTGTCGGCATGTTCTTTACAAAGCTATAATAAGATCTAAAAAAATATTTTTTTAAACGGTGAAATTTCTATAAATATACAGACATACAAAGCTATAATAAAACCTACATACAAAGCTATAATAAAATGTACAGGAATCTACTTTATAGACATACAAATGTACGGACATACGTGCATACAAACACTACCACCAAATCTATCCCACATCTACGTTGTACATCCCACGTTTGACTTTTCATCATTAGCCAAGGAAAAAAAAAATCTTTCCAAAGACGATAAATTTCAAATACAAACAATTTCCATCTTTCATATATGAAAGCAACAAGTAATCAACACCTTGATCATACCGGCACCCAAAAGCCTTAATCTTGGACTTATTCATGCAAAACCCACAAACAAAAATCACATCTTTATTCAAATTCATCACTTTCTGATCCAATTAAACAAGATGGAGAAGGTTTATGTAGCAATTGGGAATGATGTGCAAGAGGGTCTTGCAACTCTTGAATGGACTTTAAGAAAATGGTCTTCTGTTAACATTTCCATTGTTATACTTCATGAAGATATCAACAAAGATTATGTTTACACATACTGTAAGTTGGTTGATCAGAAAGTTTCAATTTTGACTTTATGTTTGACTTGACTTGTTGACTAACATGGTTTCTTGATTCAAGATGGAAAGCTTCCTGCAAGTTATGTGAATGATGAGAGTGTTGACTATCTTAAGAAGTTTGAGCAAGGGAAAGTCACCAAGATTTTGAATCAGTACATAGCTTTTTGTGGTCAGGTTAGAATAGAAAACAATCATATGAAGAATGTAATTATGAATATTTTTTTATTTTGATAAAAAAGATTTGAACTTTTGGTCACAGGTGCAAACAGAAACTCTGAATATAGCGAAATACGATAAGCCGATACCAAAAAGAATCTTACAGGTTATATCGGGTCATCGGATATGCAAGCTGGTGATGGGAATTACATTCTTGAAATCATCTTCAATGTATGTTGACTTTTAACTTGTTTCATTCTTTGACTTTGTGATATTGGCATATTGCAAATGGTTGTTTACTTATTTATATATGTTCTTGATTTGTGTTCTTGAAGGAAATGTAATAATATATTTAGTGGATTGAAGTATATTCAGAGAAATAAGCCTTATTTCTGTGAATTGTATTTGACAAGTGGAGGGAGATTGTTTTACTTGAAAGAGAGAAACAACGAGGAAGTTATCGAAGACGATCAAGGAGATACGGTAGCTAAATTGAATAAAAAGAGGGGTAGTTTTAAAGGTTGGATCGGCAAATTATTTCCGGAGAATGCGAAAAATAATCAGACTGCATCTTCTTTAACAAGCCCGGAATCGGTTCCAACTTGGGAGAAATGCGCAGAAGAGATTGAAGAGTATTTCAATCGGTTGCAGGATTCATATGTTGATGAAGAATCAGAAATTGTGCAGGTTTCGAGTGATAGCTTGGAGAACAGTAGATCGAAAGAACCGGATATACCTAAAGATTTGGTAATTTTTCGTTAACTAGGTGAATAAATACATTTTCTTGAGTAAATCTTGAAAGTAAAAGTTATCCCTTTTCATGGATGTAACCAGAATCCCATTCAGAAAACTGAGTTCTTGAGAATCAAAGTAGGCGAAGCAAGAGACGCCATTCATAAGTACAAAAGAGAAGCCAAAGAAAGCGCGAAAAGATGTTCGAAAGCAGAATGGGCGATTAATCTGTGTACCTCAAGGGTAATTCATCAATCTCATCGTTGAAATCGTAAGCGTTTTTAGTAATTCAAACTATGACCCATTGGGGACGACAGTGAAAGTTAAGGGGTGACATTGGTCACGCTGTCTGTATGGATTAGTATCGGCCAATGAGTTGTAGTTTAGATTATTAAAATCTAATTTGCCGTTATTCGTTTATTATTTTGGTTTTTTGGGTATGCAGGTATCGGATCTTGAAGATCGATTAAACGAAGAAAACTATGAAACAAAGAGATTTCGAGAAGGATTTACACACTGTAAAAGAAGAAGTTACTGAAAACCAGATTAGACTTCAGAAAAACAAAATTAAGCTCAATTCGGCACTCGAAGTCCTGAAAGAGTTACCAAACAAACTTAAATCAGTCACACTGGATAAATCACAACATGAAGAACAGTTGAAGAAGATGATCCACATAAGGGGAACCATGATTCTGGAGATCGAAAATTTGAGGAAACAAAAAGATGTTATGCAGAGAAGAATAGAGTTTTGCAAAGATAAAGACGCCATCGAAACGGTGAAAAGATTGAATGATTTGAGCTTCTCTTACAAAGAGTTCACAGCCCGCGAGATCAGAGCAGGCACCGAAAACTTCTCAGACCACCGTCGGATCAAATGCACCGGTGATTACACAAATGTGTATAGAGCTCAAATCAACCATACCACAGTAGCTGTCAATTTGTATGATTCCGGGACAAAACAAGTTTCCGATAAAGAATTTGATAATAAGGTAAATACGTTTAACGTTTCTGTTCAGCTCGTTTTGACAAAAATTATGGGCCAACCCGCTAACTATAGTGCACAGGGCTGCAAATGAACGAACAAAAACAAGAAATTTCGTTAACCGTTCGTGAACCGTTTGGTGGGAAATTCGTTTATGTTCGTTCGTTTATTAAACAAACGAACAAAAACAAGAAATTTCGTTCGTTTAGTTAAATGAACACACATGAACAGAGGCCGCATTCGTACATTTATGTTCGTGAACGTTCGGTAACGTGTTCGTTTGTGTTCTATAGTTTATTAGTGTTTTTAGTTTTTATATTATATTTAAAGCTTCAAACTTTCGACAAACAAAATATTTAAGAAGTGTCAGCGTATTATATATTTTGTTCATGAACGTTTGTTTGTGTTCGTTTGTTTCCATTTGTGTTCATGGACATTAGTTTTTGCTCATTTGTGTTCATCAACGTCCGTGTTCATGAAATAGTGCAATATTTTTCATTGTAGGTGAAGATTTTGAGCCGTGTACAACATCCACATTTGGTGGCGATGCTCGGGTTTTGCAGAGAGCTAAAATGCATCGTCTTCGAGTATATGCATCAAAGCTGCCTTAGAAATGTGCTTTTCTCTAACGGCAGAAAAAAACAAGCGCTAAACTGGCATGCTAAAGTCTGCATTGCAGCCGATGTTTGTTCGGGCCTAACCTACCTTCATCTAAACAAGCCCAGGCTCATGGTTCACGGCAACCTGAACCTAGCCAACATCCTTCTGGACCGTAACAATGTAGCAAAACTACACAGGTTTAGGCTAGATTTTATTAACAACGAATCTGATGTTACGTCTGATATACGGGATTTTGGGAGTTTGGTGTTGCAGCTTTTGACAGGGAGGAATTGGTGTGGGCCGTTAGATGAGGTGTTAGATCAGCGGGCCGGAGATTGGCCGTTGGAAGTGGCGATAGAGATTGCGAGAATAGGAATAAGGTGTTCGTGTAGGGATGGTGAAGACGATGTGTATACGAGGATGACGATGGTGATGAAAGATATGGAAGAGGTGAGGAAGATGGCGGATGATCGGGTAGCGGATGTTGGATATTTGGTAAACGAGTTTAGCGCGGATTTGGAGATACCGTCTTTCTTCTTCTGTCCCATATTACAGGTTAGCATTTCTCTGTGTTGCATAGGGGTGCAAATAGTCGAGCGTTATTGAGACAGAGCCGACCTTGAGCCTAAAATAAAGCTCGTTTATTTATCGAGCCCGAACTTGAGCCTGCTCGTGCCTTAGTGTAATATTAGTTTTTACTAATATTTAATAACATTTATCTCTTATTTAAAGTTGTCTAGTAAACGAGCCGAGCTTATTTAAACTTGCTTACGAGAGTTTGAACCTAAAAATAAGCTTGTTTAGTAAACGAGCCCGAGCTTCACTTATTGAAGCTCGCGAGCCTAAATGAGTCTATTATTTATATTATTTTTATTTAATTTATAAATTAACAGATAATAATTAATTATCTTGAGCTCGAGCCTGGTTGAGCTCGGGCTCGGCTCGTTTGCACCTTGCATATTGTGTTTGTGTCTAATGGAAGTTTGTGTTGGTTGCAGGATGTAATGAAGGATCCACACATTGCTTCGGATGGATTCTCATACGAGCTCAGCGCCATAAAGCAATGGCTAGATATGGGGAACAATACATCACCAATGACAAATTTAGAATTAGAACACCAATGGCTTACGCCTAATCACACTCTTCGTTCGTTAATTCAAGATTGGCACAAGAAAAGATCCATCCCCCTCCTTCTAACATAAACCATATGTACGAAACTATACAATATGTTCATTGTTTGAATCATAGAAAATTGACAAAGTTTCTTGATGTTTTATACTTAAACTAGCATGATGCAAAATCGAGTTTAAACACACTTACAGATGGTGTATACGCGTTAGATACAACAGTCCTGCAGTTTCTCATTGTATATGCATGTTTAATGCAAGACTCGGTTAACATTTTGGAGACGGGTATGCCTAAGCTACATTGATCAAAGGGACCTGCAGAACGACTAGAGCGTTCGCACTGACATTATTTAGCTGGTATTACAAGCATGAGTCAAGTGTACGTCTTTATGTAGTATAAACGTACCCACACGTACGACGTATATTTGAAATAAGTGATTCCAAAGAATAGTTACTCAGCGATAATATCTGAGGAAGACTGATCTCAAGACAACTACCGGCTTGAGGGAAACCATAACTGAAAAACGCCACGACTACAATAGTAGGTGCAGTCAGTCACAACTGGATTCATCAACCTGCAGTGAATTGCAGAATGCAGATAATGAGATAAAGATATGATAATAACTAATAAGTACTTCATTTTTTTAATAGTGTAGTTCTCTCATTATGTGTCTAGATTTCTGTGTAGTGTAAGGGTGATGGGTGTGGGCGGTAAACTTGATCGGCAAAAGGGTTTGCCGAGCGGTAACACCGCCGCGGGCCCCCTTTGCCGATCAGCAAAATGATGATATCGGTGAACAATAGCCGCTGTTACATATGTTTTGTTTTGATGTTTTAGTTGAATTATTAAAAAAGATTTTACCAATTCATCAAGTGTGTAACCATTACCAACACTTTTCAGCATAGTTTAAACTTTTTTGGTTGAATGACATGACACCCGGTTGATTAAAAGGTCACTTTCAAGTGTTTAACCACTCCCTTCACCACCCTAAGGTTTATTTGAAATGAAAGAAACAGGAATGTAGAACTATGTGATCAAACAAACTTATAGTTTGGTCTTTTAAATGCTGTTTTATTCCTCAAGTGTAATTATTCATGTATAAAATATTATGAGGTAAAGTTGTAAGTTTAGAAAATATATGAATATATATTTTGGATTTATACATTTGGTTTTTTTATTCTCTGGATTTTTTTGAGTCTTGAAGTATATATAGATACATAAAATATGCATCAAGGTTCTCATCAAATGGTCTAATTAGATATAAACCCCCATATCTAATTACATAAAATCCTTTTAGACATAGCATTATGTGTGAGTAGAAAAAATGGGTCATTAAAAGGTCAAAGCTAAATAATTTTTAGAGTTAATTGTCCGAATAGTCTCTGTGGTTTATCATTTTTTCATCTTTAGTCCTCACCTTTTCAAAATAGCATGTTTGCTCTCTGTGGTTTGACACATTGTTAATCGGATAGTCCCTAAGAAGAACAGAGGTTAGTTTTTAGAGTTAAGTAAATGCGAAATTACAAAAACACCCTTACTGTTATAAATAAAATCAAAACACTAAAGGATTTAAACTTTAAGTGGGCCCACCTAAATAATAAATACAAAATAATAAAAAAAGCCTTGTGGGTCCAACCCCCACCCTCACATCTTCTTCATCCTCTAATACAGGGATCAGCTCGGTACCGACCGGTACCGGAACCGAAAGTACCGGTACCGAAAATCCTCAAAAGTGGGTACCGGTACCGAATATAACCGGTTCAGTTCGGTTCGGTACAGTTACCAGTATTTGAGAGTAAAAACCGGTAAATACCGGTACCGTACCGAACCGGTACCGAAAATGTCAAAAGTAATCGGTACCGAAAACGTACCCGATTAGGTAAATTCGGTACCGGTACCTACCTGGTCCTGCTGCTCCTGCACCACCATATCACCACCCACCTCCACCATAACCAACACCTACATCCATGTCAAACGACAAGTTACTGCTTGTATGCAAATTGGAACTTAGACTAGTCACAAGAGTGTTAATTCAAAAAAAAAAAAAAAAAAAAACTCCAATAATGGCTTAAAATTGGTACAACAGCAAAGTGGGTTTAGAACTAGAACAAAAAGTAAGCTTTTAATGCCTTCCGTAATAACATTCAGAGAACCAAAACAAATGCAGTCAACCAGAATGGGTTCAAGAAATCATGATAATTCCAGGATTGGAATTTCAGTAGCCAAAAAAAGTGAACCATTATCAAATGCAAAGAACCAAAATCAAAACAAGAAATCAGAACTAACAAATCAATGAACAATCGAAAAGCTGGCTGAAATGCCCACCCCCACACACCTCCGTCATACCTAATCGCCACCACCATAGACCACCTACAACCGTTCCCGGCCAACAATACAATGATGTGAAGACTAGGCTTTGGATTTTGTGTCGGCTGCGAAGGTGTAGCAGAGGCAGAGGAAGGTAGAGACTTGGGTGGAGAAGAGGCAGAGGAGGGTGGAGGGTGGAGAGGGGAGGGTTGGGGTTTGACAGAGAGAACAGGGGAAAGGATAGGTCTGAGTTAAATTAGATGAGGTGGGACCCACTAGTAATTTTTCTTTTAGATTTTTAATTATAAGGGATAGATTAGTCATTTCATATTGATTTAATTGGAAAAACTAACTTCCATCCATCTTAGGGACTATCCGAGTAATAATTTATTAAACCATAGGGATCAAACGTGCTATTTTGAAAAAAATGAGGACTAAAGATGAAAAATGGCAAACCACAGGGACCATCCGAGCAATTAACTCTAATTTTTATTCTTTTTAATGATTTTAGTTTGGTAATTGAGCTAAAAGGCAAATAAGTGTTTTTTCTTTAAACGATCTAAAACCAAATAGGTTTTTATTTTACTATCCTTAGTTGAGCTTTAAGATTAACGAGGATTTTCTCACCATGCGTTGCGGCGGGGAATCCGCGTACGAATATGAAGATACAAAATATAAAGGCGTATAAAACTAAAATTGAAATAAAATATAACAAATGGAATAAAAAGTGGTGACATGTTACCTATGACGTGGTTTTGCGAACCGAACAAACGAACGGATAAAATTATTGGTGATGTGGTGTTGAGCCGTTTAAAAAGAAAGGTATATATCACGTAACGAAAGAAAGTTATAAAAGAAAAATAAAACTGTTGGATTAATGACGTAATTTATTATGATGTACATGGCTAATTTGGAATTTAAAAAAAGAAGAAAAAGAGAAAAAAATAGCCGCTAAAAGTGTGAGAATCAAAAGTTTGGTGGTTAAAATATAAAATAAAACAAAAAACACTTAAGGGTAAATAATGAAAATAAAACAAAAAACACTTAAGGGGTGAACCAAAAGTTTGGTGGTTAAAATATAAAATAAAACAAAAGTTTGATTTCACTAGCAGTGGAAGGGTTTTACGACCGAGACATTGATTCGATGAAATACGCAGCGCGTATGGAACGGTTTTTACCAAATAAAAGTAGTGAAGAGATAGTTGAAGTATCGGTGGTGATGTCACGCGCAATGTATGCACAGTTGATGCAACAAACGTTTCAAGCCCCAAAGGGTTACCCAATGCCACCAAGGAGTGACGGTGGCTATACTGCAGCGGAATTGGGAATGAAGATAGCATGCGGGTTTGAAATGATTTATCAGATGAAAAACGAAACGGGTTGGAAGGGAAAGGTGGCACTTGGGAGGTTTATAAAGAGAGTTTAGAGAAAAACGGGTACTTTGACGGGTTGCTTCCTGGGTCAAAGGAATACAAAAGATTAATGAAGAATGCACAAGAGTATTACCGAAAAAGTTCTTTACATCATAGAGAAAGGTATGATTATAATTTATAAAGATATTATTTTTATTATTTGGGCTCTTTTATCGTTGCTGAGACGTGTGGTTTTTTATGTAGTGAAATACTGAGTGCTCCGGTTAGGCGTATAGACGATATACTTTCTCAACCTTTTTCGGTAGATGAATTTAAGGGTCAAGAAATTCCGCCATCGGATGATGATTCGTGGCTTTACAATGGTGAGGATGAATTAAATGCTGCTCTTTCCGAGCGGCAACAAGAGATGGAGTATTATAACTCGAATCGTAAAATGAATAGTAAGTCGAAAGAGCAGGACGATGTGGGCCCCTCGTCTTCCTCAAACGTAGACAATTATGATCTTGGTGATATAGCAAAATCTATGCAAGAATTTATTGACAAGATGTCTAGCAGAAGTTCCTTCAGACAGGCACGTTTATCTTTCTATTGATTAAATACTTGATGGTTTAGTAAATTATCACGGAAGTTTAATCCTATTTTTGGTCTTTTTCAGGAATTCAAAAGATGTGGATTTTGACGTGGAACGCTTTATGAAAGATATTGAGTCGGTTATGAAGCCTACAAAAGCAGCATTTGCTGATGGAGATTATGATGTTGGTGAAGACCTTTCCTCTTGACATGGATCAGCATTAATCTTAATATAACCATATTCACTCGATATTCAAAATGCATAGAACCTGCTTAGATGGAAACGGGTCAAAGATGTCAAATGCTGCTTAAACTGTATTCAAATTACATAAATCTTTCTAAAGTGTTCCATTAAAAATTTAGATATTATCTTTATAATTTAGCTCTGAGTTAATTACGTTTTTCGTCCCTGTGGTTTGTTGAAAATAACCATTACAGTCCATTAGTTTAAAAATTGTCAAAACAGTACCAGGACTTTCACGTTCGTAACAATTACAGTCTACCTCCGTTAACCCATCCAATTTACCTTTTAATTTTGGATGAAAAAGACTAAAATACCCCTATTTAAAAAAAACAAACAATTATTTTAGATATATCTCTCTCGCTCTCTCCCTATTTGTAGTTTTTTTTAAATAGGGGTATCTTAGCCTTTTCATACAAAACTTAAGGTAAGTTGGATGAGGTTATCAGAGGTAGACTGTAATTATTACAAAAGTGAAAGTACTGGTTCTGTTTTGGCAATTTGTAAACTAATGGATTGTAATGGTTATTTTTAACAACCCACCAACATAATTAACTCCTTAGCTTTTATAATCATAACTAACACATTAATTAGTAAAAAATGGGTTAGGATAAAACGACGTGATGTTCAAATTTGATTAAGATAATAGAAAAATCAGTAAGAAATTGCAGGCGAGCTGTATTTTTGTTACTTAAGCAATTTGTTGTCAGGTGTTATCATTTTTTCATGTGAATCATATATACTAATACTAAGACTAACCTTAATATAACTACGTCCATTTGAATCAGTATAATCTTAAATTCTTTGTTTCCACCGATTAATGTAACATAAAATCATCTGATGGCAGATGATCCAGAAGACAGTGACACTGAAGAGGATGAAGAAGAACAAACCAATTTCATGGATTCATATTCTGATGCTCTGTCTAAGGAACTCAAGAGCACTACACTCGACAAAAGTTTTGTTCGCGCAAATGAACCACCCGTAAAGAAGGATGAGGTTAGTTAAATTCCCAGTACCGTTTTAAGGATTTCGTAACTTTTGTTTAATTTGACCACATCAACTTCCATGTAATATCAGGGAGCATCTGGAGAGATGGATGATGACGAGTTCACTCCGGTAGATGTGGATTTGAACCTTGTGAAGAGCTTTCTTGGTTCGTTTTCTTCTCAAGAGGGACTACCGGGACCTGCTTCGAATCTGCTTGGTCTCATGGGCCTTCAACTCCCACAAGACGACAACAAGGACAAATGATTATATGTTTGTATGAAATACTTGATCTTGTAAGAGGTTAGCCTTTTGATTGACCCTCCTGCAAGTTTTGATCGTATTACTTTTAGACGGATATGAAATAGCATATCGTGTTTCTTGCATCATTGAAGTTTAAGGTTGTTATTGGATTCCATTTCAGAAACTCGGGTTCGAATGAGTTGAATTTGGACAAAGTGTGGTTTGATTTCATCTTTATCGTTTATTTGTGGTTGCTAAATAGCTATCATGAGATGGGCATTATAGTATAAAAATTTGTTTACTATAGATAGGACTCTGATTCTGAATCAGTCGAATCTCTCAATAAAATTAAAGCTTTAGGGCTATGGTTAATTCATAGAGGGTCAATTTCACCCTTTAAAGTAACAGCTAATGCGACAGACTCCTATTCCTTTACTCTTCATGTTACATCAATGTATAGTGTTTGGTAATTTTATGATGATGAAATAATGTTTGTACTTGGAAATAGTCAAATGCATTGGTCGCATGTTAGTCAGTAATCGGCGTAAACACCAAGTGCTGACATAAGTGTCGTAAAAAGTTGTCATTTGTTGTTGGCATTCGAACCGTTCACCTGTGTATATTAGTGCAGCAACTACTACATATGGCTGTTAATTTGCATTCAAAAAAGTTTTTAAAACTTTATACAGGGTAATACAAAAGTTGTGGCCTATTTCATTCACCTGTGTATATTAGGACCTATAACCTTGATCATACAAAATTTGTAGCTTGTCAAAACAGCGGTTTTCACCTAACGTAGGACTATAACCTAAAATTTTCATTTAACCTGGGGCTATAACCTCGATCACACAAAAATGCCTATTTGCATTTCCTTTACCAAGCAGAGGCTACGACTATGACCTTGATCATACAAAATTGTAGCATGTTCCTTAGCATACGGTTTTCATGTTTTCGTTGCCTTCTTTTTGACGGGTTCAGCTTCTTCTGTTTCTGGAGATCTAACGGAGAAGATATTAGTTGTGGGTAATCGCTTTGTATTTCATCTATGGATATAACCAACCATCACATGACTAAACGAGAGAACGTTAAATACCTGGTGGGTGTTGCAGTTGCCTTTTGTTGGCGTTATGGGTGTTCAACATGTATTCTTACCTAATCGCCTAGCAACAAAATTTTATAAGGTTCTATTTACCTTGGTTATGGAAGGGCTCCACGTGATGAATTGATGATTCAAAAGGTGGTGGATGCGGGTACTTTTGTAGGGTTGGATCTTCCGAGAAACGGGCCTAAGTTATCCCACTTATTCTACACGAACGATGCCCTTTTCATTGGTGAATGGTCCGAAAGTAACTTTAGAAACCTTAATAGAATTTTAAGGTGCTTCTTCATCGGGTCTCAAGGTAAATTTGAATAAAAGCAAGGGTGGGGGTAGGGAACAATGAAGTGGTGGACATGGCATACATCTTGGATTGTCAACAAGGTGAGTTCCCTTTTGTGTATCTTGGATTTACCCGTGGGGATGAACATGAATAGAATTGGGAGTTGTCAACAAGGTGAGTTCCCTTCACATCTATACAAATTCTTAACGTCAATCTGACACTAACCATTTCAACAATATAACCCGATATATGAATACCGCTAAGCTTTAACGCAACCCTTTAATCTTTTTTTTTAAATCTTCATCGAGAAACATATATCTACAACTAGATTGCTTGAGTTGTGTAGCTTTGTTTATTTCATCCAAACTTTTAGAGACATAGATATGTGTTATCATGTCTTATATTGGGTAGTCATTTTTAGAGTAAAGTATAATTTTTGTCCCCTTGTGGTTTATATGAGATCTCACATATAGACCCTATTTGTCACTTTCAACCATTTTAGTCCCTATGGCTGTTAATTGCAATCAATAAAATCCTTATTGGAAACACATGTTAGTTGAACGTTAGTATTATGGTTAAATGACCATAATACCCTTAAGTGATGGAAAGAACAATATGGAAAATTCATCCCCCTTTTTAAGCTTCTGCAAGACATGACCCACCACCATCCATGTTCTCTGTTTAACCTTCCCCAAACGCTAAAATGGCAGTAGCGTCATCCAGGACAAGCACTACGACAACTTGTTCCAATGCAGTCTGCTCATATGGGGTTCTACTTGCATTCGAACCTCTTGGATGGAAGTAAATTCTGGGCGTAGGTTTCTTTGTTGTGTAAGTCTTGTTTTTTTTTATTAATTGACGATTTCAGTGTGATTAACTTGAAATACCTAATTTTAGAAGTTTATTTGGAACATTATAGAGCGACAACTGTGGTTGGTTATGCTGGATTGAACCTCTAAGCACATGTCCCAGATGCGAGAGAGTTGTTCCAGCCCTGTTCAGCTCTGGTCAGGAGAAAGATGAATTGTTAAGGATGAAGGGAGTGGAATTTGCTGAGAAAGTGGTTGAAGCTCGAAAGTTTGTGTTAGGTTTTACTTGGTTGTTGTTTGTCATTTATGTAGTCATGTCTTTATGTATTGTGCTTTGAATGTTATTATGACTCGGTAACCTACTTTTCTATGTTATTCAATGGCTACTTCATCTTTTGTGACGATAACTTTTCAAAAGGTGATCTATAAATACTCAGCTTTGGCTTATTTTGTTATTGGCACACCCTCCAAACCTGAAAATGGATAAGAAATGTAAGAATGGTTTTGTTCATTCTCATTCCATCAAAACAGGGTTGTGGATAACAAAGATACGCCAGGTTATGTCAAAACTGAAGAAGAAACACATGCTCTGGGTGTTGGTGAAAGTACGTGTGTGGGACATGTCAATGAAGGAGGTCCATCTTCACGTACAGCTGCGATTCAGGAAGTTGGCAGACGGAACAATGTACTTGCCAAACACAAAGAATATGAAGCAACACATGGGAAGAAAGTTGTTGATGTTGTGGAAGAACTTGGTTTCAACCATAATCCAGAGTTGGGTTATGACTCAGATGTATTAAAAGATGCATGGAATTATGAATCCGAAAAAGAGGATTATTCATGGGCTTGGCACTGTAACATCCCGCTTTTTTGCAGCTCGTTACTCTCGTTACGCCTAGCACCAGAGATTCGGATCATAATGTAAACTATATCGCTTACTACGGTACATCGCTTATTTTCGCACTATATCGCACCTCACAATGCTTATAACGCACTCGCTAAATACTATAAACCTTGCGTGATGTTTCCAAGTCTATCTGCTCGCTTAGACAACGTGACTCTCTCAGGACTTGGGAACTGAGACGCCTATTAAACGCTTAATACTCACTCTCGCTTACTTCGCTTATCGCATTTTATACACAACGCTTAATACAAGTAACTAATACGAACGAAAGCATTACAAAAGGATTTTTAATCATTTTTAGGAATTTTTCTAGCATAGGTTCCTTTTGTAAAAAGTGCATGTTTTAATCATTAGAATCCTAAAAAAATTTATTTTCATACGAAAATTCATATTTTCGTACGAAAATTGCATTTTTCGTGCAAAAATGTTGTATTTTTAGCTCCGAATGGCAGTTTTCATGCGAAAATCGCATATTTGGTGCGAAAATGACCATTTTTGCACGAAAATGACCATTTTCGCACGAAAATATGGATTTCCGTACGAAAATTTCACCAACCACCTCCATTCCTCTCCGCCTATAAATACAACCCTTCACCATTCACTCCAACTTGCTGCCATTCTGCATCAAAAAGCTCTCTAGCTCGTTTTCTCTGTTCCAAGTAAGAAAACTACATTTTTCACACGAATCACAACGGTTTTTACAACGATTTTGCACGAGATTATCTCCGATTTCATCTAAACTTCTCTGTTTTACGAAAACCTTCATCTTTTTCATAAAACTTTCTGATTTTCTTAAGGATTTAGCACTTAACCGAGCATGTTTGAGTTAGCCTTGGCTTCTCAGACCCGAAACCTTGTTGTTTCAAACTCACCAAGTGTTTATTCTAACAAAACTGTTTTATCAAATCGATTTTCACACGAAAACGGATCAGACCGACTAATGTTTTGTTCACTAAGTAGTGGAACGAGGCGCTGTCGAAACCGTCATGAAATAGACTCGAAAATACATCTGTTTCAGATGAAGTCTTAGTCCCGAATGACCAAGACGCAAGAACAGTCACTTGTGCGATCTGGACTGGCTCGCGTGAATCATACTTGGTTCAACGGTCCAGTCCGAGTTCATACAAGAGACTCACTCGCTCAAAAGACCTCTCTGATGCTAGGTTGATCAGTAACCTAAGGTTGGAGGGATGAACACTCGATTTCCCAAAGACAAACGCGAAAACACTTGATTTTGGACACAAAAACAGGCATTTTCGCACAAAAATTTCCGCATGAAAAATATTCGCACGAACATTCCATTTTCGTGCGAAATGGACTGTTCCCGCACGACTCTTCGTTCCGACTGTTCAACACTCTGGAAGACTGATGCACTTCTGATTCTACGCGCAGGCTGACCCGACACTCTCCTCACTCCATCTCGCTCGTGTCTGCTGTTTACGCACTCACTGTGAGTATACTTGACCCATTTTCGCTTTAATGCACTTTTTGGGTGTAACATACGTTTATATCAAAACACACGAAACACGCTAAACTAATTATCACACGCGAATATCTGTTTTATATATTTATACGTGATGCTAGGAACATGTAAACTAGGACATATTTTCGATGACTCCACCCTAGTTAGTATGGTACTATAGTTTGGCTAACACCCAACGTGATCTAGTTAGAAGTCCACATCGCGCATCGCAGCTTTGTCGAGAGCTTAACATGTGAAATTTGTCTTGTGAGTTTGTATGTTATGTGTATCATGTTTATGTATGTGGAAATTCACGACACTGTTTTATCTATTATGCTATATATCAAAACCTGTATGCTCGCCAATACATTTTTGTATTGACAATTATTTTAATGTATGCTGCAGGTTAATGTTTCTACTCGCTGTAAATGGACTTAGGATTTTGCTTAGAAACTTAAATTGTACTTGAAAATTGTTTGAGATTAATGGAATCCGGGATGATTATGTAATGATTGTATGTTGATTGTATGGGAAATTGACGCTTAAATATTGTCATTTAAAAATAGTCGTTGTGGATTCTCTCGAACAATCTGAGCCGCGCCCCGATGATTCTGCCATCGGTTGGGGTGTGACAGATTGGTATCAGAGCCATAACTATAGGGAATTAGGTAATTTGCCTAGTCTATAGTAGGAAACTATGTGCTTACTCATTGCTTATCTGATTAAAACATTACCTTTGGACTTTAAATACTATGCGAAGTCTTTCCTAAGACTTGAACACAACACACGAAGCTACAAAGATACTCGTACAACACCAACGAGTTGATTTGGCGAATTAGGTGTGAAAACCACGAACTCTCGCCGAATCACTCACTCAAGCATTTTCCGATTTTCACGAAATTCTCCGTTAAGTTAGGAGTGATATCCACATCTTAATGAAAAGTTTTCCATTCTATCCGGTGGAAACCTCCTGATGGGTCAGGGACGAAAACCCCAATCAGGGATTCGCAGTTATTAAGTCAGGGGTGAAACCCGAATCTTAACGACTCGTCCCACTCAACAATTTCAAAATCTCACCAAAGTCTCGATAATTTCGATGACTCGGGATGCGTAGTAACTGGAAGGGTAATGCCGGTAGCCGCGAGGCGGTGAGAGCAGATACCTATTAGGCGAAAGCGCGTGCCTGAACTCAAAGGAATAGTCTAATAACTTTGGGTAGTCGCTGTCTCAAAACCCAGGACGCTCTATTAATTTTAAGCTTGCAATCGTCGATTTTACGCATCATCGAATTTTATTATGGTTATATGTTTTCGAATTGAAGATTTTACGCTTTATCGATTTAACGATTTTCGCTCCATAAACGTACGCACAACTCGCACAGCTATCGCAATCCAAAACAAGAGCTAAATACTCGCAACAAAACTAAATCATAACAACTCTCTTAACCGCGTCCTCGCGCTAAACTTGCAAGTATATACGTATCTAAATATATACATATATAGTATGTTGGTACATGTGCTTATGTGGATATGTGAGAATTTAGGAGATATGTGTTTCCTATGTGGCTCCTATGTGAATACGTATCACTATATCGACTATAACAGGTTTTTAACGCGCTAAATCGCATCGCAATTTCAAAATCATTATGATCGAATCTCATTCCAAATCTCTTTGTCTAGATGTCCTCAAACGCTTCCAGCTCTCGACGTCAAGCCCGAAGGAACTCCGACAAGAGGATTGCTTCGCTTGTGGCCAAGGAAATGGCTAAGGTCATTCCTCAAATTATAACTCAAGTTCAAGCCCTCAGCAACTCTCAGACATCGGAAGATTTTAAGTCCGACGCACCAAAGTCTACATTCTCCTACAAGCAATTCAAGGCCTGTGACCCGATGGTCTTCACAGGTGAAGTAAGTGAATCTCAAATGCTCCAGTTGTTTGATGCCATCGAGGTTACCCTTCGTCAGAGTGGGTGCCCTGAGCATTTTCAAACCACCTGTGCTACCGGGGTATTTCAATCCCGAGCCCTAGACTGGTGGACAACCGAGCGTATCAAACGTGGGAACGACGCAGCTTACGCACTATCATGGGAGGAACTGAAGGAGCTTGTGAAGAGAGAGTATTGTCCTCCCCACGAAGTCCAAAAGCTCGAGAACGAATTCTGGAAAATCAAGCAAGTCGAAAGTGACAACGCCGGCCTCACAGCAAGGTTCAAACAGCTCAGCATTATTTGCCCTGGTCAAGTCGACACTCCTGAAAAGGCAATCAAAAAGTACATACTTGCTTTGCCGGAGTGCGTGGCCGATTTTGTCGAAGCTGCAAGACCGGCTACCATCGAAGAAACCTATCAGTTGGCCGCAGAAATCAATGACAAACGAGTCTTGGCGGGATTCTTCTCCAAGGATTCCACCAGGAAGCTGAACCAAGCGACTGTTGAATTGTCCGACGACGACGCATTGCCGCAAGCTGCCGCTGAGCCTAGCCGCAAGAGAAAGAGCTCGAGTTTCAACTACGCCGCGACTGAACCGCTCAACCCTGAACCTCTCCAGACAGATGCACCTCTTCCAAGGCGTGCCTACACTAGACCTCACCCCGGTGTCGGATGTGCACTTATCACCACCAGGCCGAAGCCAGCTGCCGCTACTGCATCAAATGCGAGATTTATGGCCACTACACCAGCAAATGCCGCACAGGGCCACGTCAACCCGAGATGCTAGTACTTCCCGCACCAGAGGCACCGGAAACCGCAGCCCCAGCAGAAGAAGAGGTCGACATCAACATCGACCAGGCGTAGGACGACGTCCTCAATGGTACGAATTTCGACGCTATTACTTATGCGTTATAATTATCTATTATTCAACGTCGCTTCAATATACGACGACGTCCTTCTATCTCGAGTACCCGCACTTAGTCTAAGCGCACACACTAATTATTGTTACTAATGTTATATAGTATATCACGATATAATACATTTTTCTACCCCTACTACGCGCCTTTAAAACAAGTTACGATAAACATGTAAACACCGAACTAATCACGGGTGCACACGAGATTATTTTGGGGTCTGCACGGGGATCGTAATGAGTTCTAATGGTACCCTAACGTTAAAAGCGTGGTTAAAACGTGGTGGATACGCCGATGGTACTTCCTATACATAAGCGTTTTAACCATGTCGACAAAGCGCGACACCTATCCAGGGGACGGAGGTGGTGTGGTTACAGCATGGTGGATACGCCGCTGGTACTTCCTATATATAAGTGTTTTGCCATGCTAACAAACTTCCGTGGAGACGTGCCATGTGTAGTGGAACGTTATTAGACTTTCTATATTATGATGATTATTTTCACACGCAAAACTCCTCCGCAAGGGCGTAACATCTCATCGCTTTCTCGATCGCGCAAACGCTAGATACCCCGCGAGACTACAGCAACGCAATCACACTATCGCAGGGATCTACCTCGCATCGCTTATCGGGTATCGCTTGTCGCTTATTGTTTATCGCTATCACATCGCTTATCGCTTATCTCTTTCCCTCTCTCGACGCTTATCGCTATCGCTTTGCCTATCGCTTTTCGACGTTTCAACACAATCGTTTTGCTTATCGCCTTCTCATCTCGACGCTCGAACGCTATCTCTTCGCGTATCGTCTTCGCCTCATGACGCTTTAACGCTTGTCGCATCTCTCGTTCTTACCGCTTCGCTATTCCAATAGTCAATCTATCCATGTCATGTCGGCACACATGACATCACTCCACGGGACGGAGGCGGTATGGCTAAAACATGGTGGATACGTCGCTGGTACTTCCTATATATAAGTGTTTTAGCCATATTAACAAACTTCCGTGAAAGGATGCCATGTGGGGTTCGACGTTATTCAAGCCTCATAATTTCTTGGTCCAACCCTTCACCACCTGGACCAAGGATACCGAAATCTATCCATATCGAGTCAACACACCTGACATCGCCTATGAGACAGAGGCGATATGGCTAAAACATGGTGGATACGCCGCTGGTACTTCCTATATATAAGTGTTTTAGCCATATTAACAAACTTTCGTGGAAGGATGCCATGTGGGGTTCGACGCTAACTGAACTTTTGATACTGTTAAATTTTATTTTTACCTTACGTTTTGAAAACAAATGGAAAATTTTCTAAATGTTGTGATTTTTATTAAAACCTTTGGAGAAGAAAAAAAAATCTTTCTTACGACGTGAATGTAAATCGACTCAACCTAATGCGGCGTTGTGAGAAATTTTTCATAAATCGAGTTTCCTTCAAAAGCTTTTGTAATAGTTTAACAAAAATTTTCGAAAACTTAAAAACATTTTTGGATCGCCCACTCGTGAGTTATCAACCACGAGTCAATTAAGTCGTTTTTACTCATCGATTTTCCCCACACCTCCGAGACGCTTTCACCCGTCAATCCTCAGTCGATCCCTCATTCATTCTCAGCTTACCCTAACGCCTTATCGCTATCTATCGTGTCAATTCTCAATCCTTTCGAATAACTTTCGGGACGAAATTTCCTAAAGTAGGGGAGACTGTAACAACCCGCTTTTTCGCAGCTCGTTATTCTCGTTACGCCTAGCACCAGAGATTTGGATCATAATGTAAACTATATCGCTTACTACGCTACATCACTTATTTTCGCACTATATCACACCTCACAACGCTTATAACGCACTCGCTAAATACTATAAACCTTGCGTGAAACAATGTTTCCAAGTCTATCTGCTCGCTTAGACAACGCGACTCTCTCAGGACTTGGGAACTGAAACGCCTATTAAACGCTTAATACTCGCTCTCGCTTTATCGCATTTTATACGCAACGCTTAATACAAGTAACTAATACGAACGAAAGCATTACAAAAGGATTTTTAATAATATTTATTAATTTTTTCTAGCATAGATTCCTTTTGTAAAAAATGCATGTTTTAATCATTAGAATCCTAAAAAAAATTATTTTCGTCGTACGAAAATTGGAATTTTCGTGCGAAAATTTATTTTTGGCTCCGAATAGCAGTTTTCATGCGAAAAAGACATATGCGAAAATCGCATATTTGGTGCGAAAATGACCATTTTCGCACGAAAATATGGATTTCTGCACGAAAATTTCACCAAACCACCTCCATTCCTCTCCGCCTATAAATACAACTCTTCACCATTCACTCCAACTTGCTGCAATTCCGCATCAAAAAGCTCTCTAGCTCATTTTCTCTGTTCCAAGTAAGAAAACTACATTTTTCACACGAATCACAACGGTTTTTACAACGATTTTGCATGAGATTATCTCCGATTTCATCTAAACTTATCTGTTTTACGAAAACCTCCATCTTTTTCATAAAACTTTCTGATTTTCTTAAGGATCTAGCACTTAACCGAGCATGTTTGAGTTAGCCTTGGCTTCTCAGACCCGAAACCTTGTTGTTTCAAACTCACCAAGTGTTTATCCTAACAAAACTGTTTTATCAAATCAATTTTCACACGAAACGGATCAGACCGACTAATGTTTCGTTCACTAAGTAGTGGAACGAGGCGCTGTCGAAACCGTCACGAAATAGACTCGAAAATACATCTGTTTCAGACGAAGTCTTAGTCCCGAACGCACCAAGACGCAAGAACAGTCACTTGTGCAATCTGGACTGGCTCGCGTGAACCATACTTGGTTCACACGGTCCATTCCGAGTTCTACAAGAGACTCACTCGCTCAAAAGACCTCTCTGATGCTAGGTTGATCAGTAACCTAAGGTTGGAGGGACGAACACTCGGTTTCCCGAAGACAGACGCGAAAACACTTGATTTTGGACACAAAAACAGGCATTTTCGCACAAAAATTTCCGCACGAAAAATGAAAATTCCATTTTCGTGCGAAATGGACTGTTCCCGCACGACTCTTCGTTCCGACTGTTCAACACTCTGGAAGACTGATGCACTTCTGATTCTACGCGCAGGCTGACCCGACACTCTCCTCACTCCATCTCGCTCGTGTCTGCTGTTTACGCACTCACTATGAGTATACTTGACCCATTTTCGCTTTAATGCACTTTTTGGGTGTAACATACATTTATATCAAAACACACGAAACACGCTAAACTAATTTATCACACGCGAATATCTGTTTTATATATTTATACGTGATGCTAGAAACATGTAAACTAGGACATATTTTCGTTGACTCTACCCTAGCTAGTATGGTACTATAGTTTGGCTAACACCCGACGGGGTCTAGTTAGAAGTCCACATTGCGCATCGCAGCCTTGTCGAGAGCTTAACATGTGAAATTTGTCTTGTGAGTTTGTATGTTATGTGTATCATGTTTATGTATGTGGAAATTCGCGACACCGTGTTATCTATTATGCTATATATTAAAACATGTATGCTCGCCAATACATTTTTGTATTGACAATTGTTTTAACGTATGTTGCATGTTAATGTTTCAACTCGTTGTAAATGGACTTAGGATTTTGCTTAGAAACTTGTAAAAAATTGTAATCGACTTTGAAAATTGTTTGAGATTAATGGAATTCGTGATGATTATGTAATGATTGTATGTTGATTGTATGGGAAATTGACGCTTAAATATTGTCATTTAAAAATAGTCGTTGTGGATTCTCTCGAACAATCTGAACCACATAGTGCCGCGCCCCGATGATTCCGCCATCGGTTGGGGTGTGAAAGGCACAACCAATACGAAGGATAAGAGTGTGATTCAGACCAATCATCCAGAGGAGGCTGTAATTGGAAATAAGGACCTTCACCATGTGTCTGCATAAGTTTGTGTTTAGTTACTAGTTTAGTGTCTTATGTCCAATAATTAATGTATGCTGGTATTGTGTTACATGTGTTCTGTCTACTAAGAAATGTATGATTGTATTCTGGTACATGTGTTATGTGAACAAGTCAACAACAACAACCACAACCTAAACATGCAACATAACTGTCACACCCCAACTGATGGCGGAATCATCGGGATGTGGCACTAGGTGAATCAGATTGTTCAAGAGAATCCATAACGACTATTTTGACGACAATATTTATAAAGTTAAATTTCCCATGCAATCAAACAAATATTCAACGATAGTCAAAACGGATTACAAGTTTCTTAAACAATACAAAATCCGACAACCTAGATTTTTTTAGTGAGTTTCTAGAGATCCTATCCATTTGTAGCATAAAATCCTTCAACCTGTCACATACATTAAAATAAAGGTCAATACAATAATGTAAAAGTGAGTACACATGTTTAGCATAATAATAGTAACAAAGCATTTAACGAAACTAGCATGCGCTAACATAGTAATGTGAACATATATGTTATCTATACCGAAATAGACTAACCAACATAACCGCGAGTGAGACAAGTAAAGTAAAGCGAGAGCGAGCCTTAACAACCCCCGAACTAATGGGTTGCAACGCCTCGTATCTTCGTTTTTCTATTTTAAAAATGTTCGTATTCGTATTCTAATTTTAGAAACCTTACATTCGTATTTTAATTTCAATCTCACAATTCGAGGCGTTAATCATAATAAAATTAATAGTTTATACATATTATTTTTATTCACACAACCAATCATTTAAGTACGTATTTATATGCAAACTGACACAATTATACGTATAAATACTTATACGCACATCCTCAATACTTGAATTATACTTCTATACTTTTTATATACTCAATTACATATTACATACTCAAGAAATATCAAGAAATATACCAATCATCTTTCCACCTCATCAATCCTCTTCCACCTTCTTTAACCAATCATATTTCATCCTTTTCCATCTCCTTTCTCCACCAATCATATTTTCAATCCTCTTCCACCTTCTTTAACCAATCATATTTCACCATTTTCACCTCCTTTCTCCACCAATCATCTTTTCAATCATTTTCCACCTTCTTTAACCAATCATATTTCACCCTTTTCCACATTCTCTACCTATTAATACCAACCTCCTTCTACCATTTTCTTCACACCATTCTTCTCTCCACCTCTCTAATTCTCTCAATCTTTCTAAATCAAGAATTCTAAGAATTCTAAAAGGACACTAAGTGTTCCAACCATTTTTCTCTCAATCTCTCTACTTCTCTCAAATCTTCCAAGCAAGGAAGAGAACTCTAAGAGTTCTAAAAGAAAACACTAAGTGTTTTAAAGGAAACTTGAAGCTCCAACCTCCAACTCTGCACGGAATCACCAAAGGAAGCTTTGCAAAACTGTGAGCATACTCGACCCTTTTTACGCTTTAACGCATTTTTGGGTGCAACATGTATACAAAATTCACTTTACGTAATCGACTATAAGTAAATACTCAAGCCATCGAACACGTTCATTGTTATGCTTAGGTAGTTTATGCTTGTTAGTTTCAACTTGTAGTCTCATGATATTGTTATGCTTAAGTTGTTATGCATGCTAGTTAAAGATTTTAATTATATAGTATTTGCTATGCGTAAATTATTTATGTATGCTTGTTTCAACTTGAATATAAAATGCCATGTGGTTTTGAGACAAACTTTTATACATATACTTATATTCAAACTTGTATGCTCGCCAGTACTTTTGTACTGGTCCATGCTTTTATTAAATGTTGTAGGATTGTGATAGATGAATCTAGTAGGATTGCCTAGAAACACATTTAAATTTTAATGTTCGTTGTATTGTAATTTATTTTTAACCCTGTTGTATCTCGATTCCAATACTTGTACAAAAATCATTATAATGAAATGAAATTTATTTATTTGAATTTTTATTGTACATTATTCATTTTAAACTTGTGGTGTTCCTAGTTCAAGCAACGTAAAAAGTAATTATTAAATACTTGTCACAATTAGTGTTATGAAGTCTCTTGCAATCTCGTTTTCGTCTCATCCCGATGTTTCCGCCATCAGTTGGGGTGTGACAGATTGGTATCAGAGCCATAACTATAGGAAATTAGGTAGAATTGCCATGTTCGACCTAGTCTATAGTTTAAGTGTCCCGTATTTGACCATTCCCATATCATGCTTAAAACTTAATTCTTCCTACATCGGTTTCTTCCTTTCTTTTGGTCTTAAAACTTACATAATGTCTTTCCTAAGATATTTTACATAATACATATTTGAAGACACTCTTATTCCACAATCGAAATGACTCACCAAAATATGGGTGATTCCTGACTTTGGTGACGAATTTCAATCCACCTTACATGATACTTTTGCAGGAATTTCACCATTAAGTCAGGAGTGATATCCATATCTTGATGGGAATTTCCAATTCATAATCTAGTGGATCCTTATTGACGACTCAAGATTTTATCTTGTTTCGTTCAATAAACCACGTTTTGGGGACGAAATTGTCAAGCTGTGATTGATATCTACACCTTGATGACTGGTTCTACTCCTCGATTTTTAATCTCGCCAAAGTTTCGTAATTTCGATCAAATTAGGGACATGTATTAACTGGAAAGGTAAATACCGTTAATCGCCTGTCGACGAGAGTATTTTACCTATTAGGCCAAGGCATGCCCCCTAATTCGGATGGACTTACGATTCACTTTGGAATAGTCGAAGTTTCTCAACCCGAAACGCTCCAATATTTTATCAAGCCTCTCTCTTATGTTATCTCAATCTCTATGTGATTTGATATTTTACGACCTCGGTCACTTCGTTGTCGAGGGACGCTATTTTACGACCTCGGTCACTTCGGTGACGAGGGATGCTATGTTACAACCTCGGTCACTTCTTTTACGACCTCGGTCACTTCGGTGTCGAGGACGCTATGTTGAACGCTATTTTACGACCTCGGTCACTTCGGTGTCGAGGGACGCTATTTTACGACCTCGATCACTTCGGTGACGAGTGACGCTATGTTACGACCTCGGTCACTTCGGTGTCGAGGGACGCTATGTTGAATGCTATTTTACGACCTCGGTCACTTCGGTGTCGAGGGACGCTATGTTACGACCTTGGTTACTTCTGTGGCAAGGGATGCTATGTTGGACGCTATTTTACGACCTTGGTCACTTCGGTGTCGATGGACGCTATTTTACGACCTCGGTCACTTCGGTGTCGAGGGACGCTATGTTAGACCTCAGTCACTTCAGTATCGAGGGACGCTATGTTGGACGCTATTTTACGACCTCGGTTACTTCGGTATCGAGGGAGACACATTATACTTTACGGCCTCGTTCACTTTGAGGACGAGAGATGCATAATACTCTAATAATTATCCTACATAGGTCACATACAAACTTAAACATGCTTACATACTTAAATTTCTATACGCTACCATTCTCACTTGTAATACGTTAATAAACCCTGATTGTGACACGGAACGTAACATGGCATCGATTAACGAAACGAACGTAACATGGTCAAAACATGGTGGATACGCCGCTGGTACTTTCTATATATAAGTTTTTTCACCATGTTACCAAACTTTCGTAAAACGTGCCATGAGAAATTCGGTGTTTTGCAGACCTATTTAGACCCGATACAAACTTTAACAACTCACAAATGCATTGCTAAACGCGCGATACCCGATTATCCACAAGAGACCCCATTCTTACCTCATCGCTTTCAATACGCATACCATTATTATACTCGCATTCGTTTATTAGGTCAGCCGTTCACTCTTATACCTCCATTATTCCCCGCTATTCTCTGTCTTTTATACAAACCCCGTTTGCAATCAATCAGTTTGAACATTCGAACCCTAAAATGCTTTCCTACTCTTAAAACTATTTTCCATTCTTTATTTATGTGCAAACATACTTAGTTGGCTGTTACCTCCAAAACCATTTTTATATAAAATACCTAACTTCCTTGTTTTTCACCGATAAAGAATTCTCTACGAAATTGAGATTGCCAATGCTCTTTAAATCCAACGAAATTTTTTCTTACGACCAACAGTGCGGCCACACTTTCCATCAAAATACATATCGTTTTATACGAAAGCTTCCTTCTTAGATAACACATTTTAAAATACCTCGTCATTGAGTTATTCAAACTTATTTAAACTCGCTTGCCTATACACACATGCACGTTTTACTTATGCTCAATGCCTCGAATCATTTTAGACAAACAAACCCTTTTTACAAACCTATATTTTCGTTCCTCGAAACTTCATACCTTCCAACACATTTCAAACTTCCAAGTCTCGATTTTAGACAATCATTCTTCTACCCAAAATGCTTTTTCTCCAAGGTCTTACTCTTAAATAAATTTCGGGACGAAATTTCCTAAAGTAGGGGAGAATGTAACGCCTCGTATCTTCGTATTTATATTTTAAAAATGTTCGTATTCGTATTCTAATTTTAGAAACCTTACATTCGTATTTTAATTTCAATCTCACAATTCGAGGCGTTAATCATAATAAAATTCATAGTTTATACATATTATTTTTATTCACACAACCAATCATTTAAATACGTATTTATATGCAAACTGACACAATTATACGTATAAATACTTATACGCACATCCTCAATACTTGAATTATACTTTTATACTTTTTATATACTCAATTACATATTATATACTCAAGAAATACCAAGAAATATACCAATCATCTTTCCACCTCATCAATCCTCTTCCACCTTCTTTAACCAATCATATTTTACCCTTTTCCACCTCCTTTCTCCACCAATCATATTTTCAATCCTCTTCCACCTTCTTTAACCAATCATATTTCACAATTTTCCACCTCCTTTCTCCACCAATCATCTTTTCAATCATTTTCCACCTTCTTTAACCAATCATATTTCACCATTTTCCAGATTCTCTACCTATAAATACCAACCTCCTTCTACCATTTTCTTCACACCATTCTTCTCTCCACCTCTCTAATTCTCTCAATCTTTCTAAATAAAGAATTCTAAGAATTCTAAAAGGACACTAAGTGTTCCAACCATTCTTCTCTCAATCTCTCTACTTCTCTCAAATCTTCCAAGCAAGGAAGAGAACTCTAAGAGTTCTAAAAGAAAACACTAAGTGTTTTAAAGGAAGCTTGAAGCTCCAACCTCCAACTCTGCACGGAATCACCAAAGGAAGCTTTGCAAAACTGTGAGCATACTCGACCCTTTTTTACGCTTTAACGCATTTTTGGGTGCAACATGTATACAAAATTCACTTTACGCAATCGACTATAATTAAATACTCAAGCCATTGAACACGTTCATTGTTATGCTTAGGTAGTTTATGCTTGTTAGTTTCAACTTGTAGTCTCATGATATTGTTATGCTTAGGTTGTTATGCATTCTAGTTAAAGATTTTAATCATACATTATTTGCTATGCGTAAGTTATTTATGTATGCTTGTTTCAACTTGAATATAAAATGCCATGTGGTTTTGAGACAAACTTTTATACATATACTTATATTCAAACTTGTATGCTCGCCAGTACTTTTGTACTGATCCATGCTTTTATTAAATGTTGCAGGATTGTGACAGATGAATCTAGTAGGATTGCCTAGAAACACATTTAAATTTTAATGTTCGTTGTATTGTAATTTATTTTCAACCCTGTTGTATCTCGATTCCAATACTTGTACAAAAATCATTATAATGAAATGAAATTTATTTATTTGAATTCTTATTGTACATTATTCATTTTAAACTTGTGGTGTTCCTAGTTCAAGCAACATAAAAAGTAATTATTAAATACTTGTCACAATTAGTGTTATGAAGTCTCTTGCAATCTCGTTTTCGTCTCATCCCAATGTTTCTGCCATCGGTTGGGGTGTAACATGGGTGGCGGGTCAACCTATAGCAGCTATCATGTTAAGGGTGGTCAGAAATCTCAAGGCATACAATTAACATATAGCAGTTCAGCATTTCACGTTTAGTTATACGAGTGTGGTTTGCGTTTTAAAGTGTTTTTGCGTTGTGTGTAGTGATCGTTTGATAGAGAACGATGTAACACCCAAAAGTGCGTTTAAGCGAAAAAGGGTCAAGTATACTCACAGTGAGTCCTTAACAGCAAGTCACGAGCGAGATGGAGTGGGAAGGAGCGTCGGGTCAGCCTGCACGTAGAAACAGAAGTGCATCAGTCTTCCATAGTGCTGAACGGTTGAACAGAGAGTCGTGCGGAACAAACAAGTGGGTCGTACGAAGCACCGCTCGCACGAGGCATCACCCTCGTGCGAGTCATCCTCCGTACGAGTGATGGCTCATACGAGGCATCACCCTCGTGCGAGTCATCATCCGTACGAGCGACTGATCGTGTGAGTGACTGCTCGTGTGAGTGACCTGTTTTCGAGTCCAAAATCGAGTGTTTTCACGTCGTTTTTTCAAGAAATCGAGTGTCCATCCTTCCAACCTTAAGCTACTGAGCAAACCAAAAGCTTGGGAGGTCTTTAGAGCGAGTGAGTCGTTTATGGAAACTCGAACTGGGCCGTACGAACACGAAATGGTTCGTGCGAGCCAGTCCAGTTAGCACAAGTGACTGTTCTTGCGTCTTCGTGCTAGCGGGACTTAGTTTTCACTTGGAATAGATGTGATTTCGAATCCTTTTCAAGCATGTTTTTGACACCGTTTCGTCCCACTAGTTAGTGAACGAAACATACGTCGGTTTAGTCCGTTTGTGTGTAGAAATTCGAGTATAAAACAGTTGTGTTAGGATCTAACACTCGGTGAGTTCGTAATAACAAAATTTCTAACTTGGGAAGCCAATGGTGAGCCCAATATACTCGTTCAAGTGTAGATCCTTGATAAAATCAGAAAGTTTTATGAAAAAGATGAAGGTTTTCGTAAACAGAGAAGTTTAGATGAAATCGGAGGTAATCTCGTGCAAAATCGTTGTAGAAATCGTTGTGATTCGCGTGTAAATCGTAGTCTTCTTACTTGGAAACAGAGAAAAGCGTATAGAGCAGGTTTCTTGCGAGTGACAGCAAGGAGAGCACAAATGGTTAAGTGTGGTATTTATAGAAGAAGATGGGAGAGCAGGTGTGTTGGTGCGAGTGGGTACCCGTGCGAGCGGGCACTCGTGCGAGCGAGTTGAGCCTTGTACGAGCCAGGCCTAACTCGTACGAGTGGGTACTCGTGCGAGTGAGCTGGGTTCGCATGTTGGCTGTTTTCGTTCGATGTTATTGTTCGTATTAGTTAGTTTTGTTTCGTTAAGCGTTTTAGCGAGGTATTAGGCGTTGCGTGAACGAGCGATTATGCGAGTATAAAACATGTAAACAAATAATTCATATAAACACACAACATTACATAACCACACAGTATAACATAACCATCATAACAGTTGCGTTTGCGATTTAGTGCGATACGCGAGGGCGAGAGCGAGCATCGAACAAACAAACACACTCGACACATAAAGTAACATAATTAACTGTGATTCGTGTTTGCGTTAGCGTTGCGAGTATTAAGCTTTTAAGTATGCAGTTATGAAGTGTGATGAAAATGTATTTAGAAAAACATAAACCCCCTTTTTATATCAAATCTCGGATTACAAACGATTACAACCGAATAAATGGTAATAACAGAACAACCGAAAAAGTCGGGTTGTTACAATAACCATCCTAAACATAATAGTTCTACGATAACCATCATAACAATTCAACAACCACAACCATCCTAAACATAAAAACATACTTGTTCAAACATAAGGAAACACTGACATGCAAATAGATTACCTAAGAAGTGTGTCCCACCTTGACCCTTGCAGCTGCGACTGTTATGGCCTTTGTTGCATTTGTGGTGTCTCTATTTCTTGTTAACTTCTCACCCTTAGTTAAGCTAGCCTTGACCTTCAGTTGAGATTTCTTTTGTTTTTTCTTTGGCCTTCCAACATGTTTGTGATGTTTTGGAGTAGTCAATTTGGTTGGACTTCTTGATGGAGGCCACATCTCAGATCCTGCAGTTGGATCTATGGTATGCATGTACAATTTTTTTCCGACGGTCAAGCCAATAAACCGGATCAAGCTAGCTTTCTGGAATTCCAGGATTTAGACCATTCTCAGCCATGTCCCAAATAGCAGCAACTGCATGTTTGCAGGGCATTCCTATCAGATCCCACTTTTAGCAGGAACATGTTTTCAACTGCACATCTACAACAGTCTTGTTCGTTGGACCAGTTACCTGTAAAGGTTTTAGTATAAGTATCAATGTAACACTTTTGAGTTATGAAATAAACTGTTGCAGTTTGCAATACTTACTTGGTACTTAGAAGAACCTGTCATCAACACATTGTACTGTGAAGCCTCATTCTTGATGCTCTCAAACATGATGGTAGCAACAGGTGTTAATGGCCCATCACTTTTGGCTATGATCTTCTTACATTGACAGTTCGTTTGGTCAAGTACTCCCTGATGGATTCCAAGCAGGTGATGATTGACATGTCTCTTACTCCAACCAATTGCTTATTCTCAGTTGGATGGAGTTAACGGAGAAAAAATCTTTCAAAACGATTCTTTAGTAGTAGCATATGATACTTTGTTCTCAGTTGTCATTTTACAACCTGAATCTAAACGACATTGCATGCATAAAGTTCAAAACAAAGCAACTTTGACTAACCATAATAATCTTTCGGATCAATGTAGAAATCATCAGGTCGTAGCCTCAAAAACCCCCAACCATGTTTGTTCTTCACCTCAAAACTTCAACATTGATTTTACAAAGTAAAGGCGTGCTGGAGAAGATGGAATGAGTGAGTGATTCAATTTAGGGGTTTTGAAGAGGATGAAATCTGCTTTTGGAGTTGTAAAGAGCAAAATGACCAAATTGCCCTTGAAATTTTAAGGTAAAAGACATCCTTGCCCCGGTCAACTAACCGTTGACTAACAATAAATGTTAACAAGGATGTTATTAATTGCAATTGACAACCATATAGATCGAAATGATCGAAAATGGCAAATATGGTATGTATGTTAGATATAATATAACCCACGAAAAATTGTACTTACTCTTTTTTTATTCTCCGAAATTAGTTTATGTATATTTGGGTTTTAATCGAAATATTTAACTAAGAAAAAAAAGGTTAGAAGGTGTGCTAACCCAAACATCCATTGTTCAATTCATACCCATGCTAGTTTAATCATTTTTTTAATTTTTCAGGTTTTTCTTTTGTGATTTTCTTTCTTGTTCTTTCTCTCTTTTAAATTTTAGCTTTTAAGTTTATTTTTATTATTAACTTTTATTCTTACCGTTTTGCTTACATTAAAATTTTGTTAAAAAGCGTCGTCATGTAAGATCGAATGTCCTACATATAACGATACACAATGATACCAACTAAATTACCGTCACATGACGCTCTTACATTTCATCAGGGCCGTCTCCGAAAATCACAAAAACTTTTTTGACCTTGTGCGAGATAAAAAATTTGGGCCATATTCTTAAATAGTACCCATGCCAATTTTCTTAAAAAAGAACACTTACATAATTAACAATATAATGGGTCATAATTACTAAAGGGAGTTAAAAATAAAAGCTATAAAGAAATGTAAAAAAAAAAGAAAGCTTCTATGAAGCCTAAAAATAAGAAAACAAGGCCTTAAGAAAAAAAAAGGGAAGAAATGAGTACTGTAGATCTCGAACGTAGGTATTCTTCTATGAAAGACAGAAAGTATGGCAGCAGGCCACTAGAAAACTAATTCTTTTGTGTTTAAAATTCAGCTCAAAACTAAATATAAACAAAACATATATGTAAAAATTAAAGTTATGGCCTTCTGGGAGTGTGGGCTTTGTGCGGGGGCCACCGCACAAGGCCCAAGCCGGCCCTGCATTTCACCAAGACGAAAAATCACCGCTCGCGAAGCACAAACTTAACTTAACTCTATCTTAAATTAAACTCAAAACCCCTAAACTAAAATTGGATAAAAGATCATGTACAAGAGAAGAATTTTGTACGAGGTGTGAGAGATAATCATGACCACACTTTTGTTTTTTTCAATTTAAGAAAAGGAAGGGTATGATGGTCTTTTCTTCCTTTAACTAGTTTCAACCTTGATTTTCAAACGGCTATACCTTTTTCATACGTTAATATTTTTTTAAAAAAATTACACCGTATTAACGAGCATTTCATTCTCTTTAATTTGAGCAGCATATTGCTATAGCATTCTTAAAAATAATTTATAGGACTTTAAATACCCTATACGTGAGTGATTTTGAATACCCAGTACCAATTACGTGATTTTTGAATACCTATTACGTGATTACACATTCAACATAAATCATTACGCATTTATTGTAAAATAATTACGTAATTACACATTTAATATGATTTGTTATAACTAATGTTAATACAATTATGCTTATTACGTGATTACACATTCAATAATAAGAACTTGATTGTTTATGCTTTATTACGTGGTTAAATCTCTAATGTATGACATTATGTTGCTATTATAGGTTGGTTTGACTAATGTTTTGTATATAATTTATCCTTAATACATGATTATACCTTAAATATTAGGTATTCCATTTGAAATATTATGTATTACGTTACGTAATCACCCAGTATAGTTTCACATAAATATTATAATGAAATCATGTAATAACAAAATGCGTATTTAAAATCACGTAGTCATGTAATTTACAAAGTCAACTATTGTTACGTAATTACGTAATCACTTAGCGTGGTTTCACATAAAATACTACAATGAAATCAAGTAATCACGTAATAGATATTCAAAATCACGTAGTTACTTACTGGGTATTCAAAAACACGTAAAAACACGTAATCACGTAATCACGTAATAGCGTTTCAAAATCCTATAAAAAAATTAATGTTAAAATATAGCAATAGGCTGCTCGAATTAAAGAGAATGAAATGCTCGTTAATATGGTGTAATTTTTATAAAAAAATATTAATGTATGAAAAAGTTATAGTCATTTGAAAATCAAGAAGAAGTGGGTTTATGAGTTAACAATATTGAATTTTCTTATTTTACCATTTTCCTCACTTGTTTCTTTGTTTTTTGTTATGTGAATCTTAATCTCAAACATTAATCTTGCAAATCAAAGGTTAAATTTGTCTAGTAGAATCTCGTAGAATAACTCCTCTTACTGAAATTGTAATATTTTTTGGGTCCCCACTTGTCGCATGTAATATAGGAACATGATATAAACTTGCAAACAAATAATGGAGTGGGACCAAATCAAAAAGAAAAGGACGATTGATGAATGTTCATCGTTAAAATCGGCCATCGTTCTTCTCGTCTTCGTTGGCGCGCCAGATAAGCACCCAATTTTGCTTCTAATTTCGCCCAAAAAGGTGACTAATTTCTTCTTTGATTGCATTATCTTTCGACTTATTGCACCCTATGAATCAATAATTCCTCAATGTTTCCCTAAATTTTGTATATTTATGCTATGAATCTGAAAATAAAGTTATTTCTAGGGTTTTGTTGTGTTTGCTGGTGATTTTAGTCCTGTTTCTTAAGATAGAGATTCTGCGTGTTCTGCAAGCTTTTAATACCTAGTTGTTGCAAATGATGATTCTTTGTTGCGTGTGCTGCAAGTTATTGTAAGGTTCATTTTTCCCTTCACTTTGGGGACGCTAGACTTTGTTGAACAAAATATGCACATAGCTACTATCTTTATATTGTTTAATTCAATTTTATTATCCTTTGTGACACTTTGAAGTTCCGATTTTAGTTTTATTCGACGTTATGCTTCTTGTTGTTTTGTGTTTTCTAAACCGGGTGTTTCGGCTTTTAGATTATCCTTTTCAAACAGCTTATTAGTACAATGTTTCTTTCTGCCAGTAGCAGAGGCAAGCCTGTCACACACAAAGTACTGTTGCCGATTTGCATGCTGTAACTGCTTTTTCATCTGAGGATGGCTATGGCTGGTTCTTTAAATTCTTCTCATAAATGGGGAATTTACAAGAACCAGCGGTACAACAAGCAGACTGCCATGTATAACCGACAGGGTTTGATTGGAAGTAACAAGTTACATATGTTACCTGCCGGTCTGTCATCGTTTGCATCGGTACGGCTCTCTTAAGCTCGAATTGTATCTAGGATATGACACAAATACGCCTTAAATATGTTGGCTTTTGCATATTGCAGCAACAAGATTCCTTTGGTATCAAGCTTTCAGTTCGATTACATCAACCATTAAGCACAGCTCCTAATAGACTTAATCTAGTTAAGTGCAATTGCTTACTTAATCCAGTCCAAGCTTTTCCGGCTTCTGCTGTCAAGAACGCTGCACTTGCCTTATCAAGGTAAACATTATTTAATTAACAGGACTGAAAGTATTTAAAAAAACGATAGCGTACCTGCTTAAAGATTATGTTAAAACTTTCTGCAGTGGTTTGCAAGGTAAACCTATAATACTGAAGCTACTTCCAGCAGTGGGTATCATTGCGTTCGCTGTGTGGGGCCTCGGGCCGCTAATGCGTCAAACCAGAACCATTTTTCTTCACGTTTGTGCCTTTTCTCATCTTCATATAAAAATTCTGTTTTTTCAGTTATATTTCTGTTTCCTTAAGTTTTAATTTTAATTTCAAAATTTTCAGAAGAGTGACGGGAGCTGGGGAAAGAGTAATTCACGTTATGTTATGACCTCTTACCTTCAGCCATTGCTGTTATGGACCGGAGCAATACTTATCTGCAGGTTGTTTGTTCACCAATTTTAAGGCAATTCATGCATGTCAACTAACTCTAATACGATATTAATTGCGTCTACGTTTCTGCAGAGCATTAGATCCAATCGTCCTGTCATCAGAGGCTAGCCAGATCGTTAAAAATCGGCTCTTAACTTTTGTGAAATCATTATCGACGGTCCTTGCACTTGCTTACTGTTTATCCAGGTATATTTCCTGTGTTTTATTTTCTATTTTGATTTGATACTAATGAATCCTTTGCTTAAATCTTTGACGCAGCGCAATTCAACAAACACAGAACTTTTTCATGCAGACAAGTGATGCTACTGATACAAGAAATGTTTGTTCCTTAGCGATGATTTTATGAGATTAATAACTTTTTGTTTATTAAGATTGTTAATACTTAATACTCTTTTTGTGGTGTTGGCAGATGGGATTCCAATTTGCCGGCAAAGCTGTATATACTGCAGTATGGGTTGCAGCCGTATCACTTTTCATGGAGCTGTTAGGTTTTTCTACTCAGAAATGGTTAACTGCAGGTGGTCTCGGGACTGTTTTGCTCACACTTTCCGGTCGTGAGGTATATTATTCGTGTCATATTATGCATTTATTAGTTAAAATATTTATTAAAGTTGTTCATTAAGTTATCTCTAAATGTAGATATTCACAAACTTTCTGTCGAGTATTATGATCCATGCGACACGTCCATTTGTCGTCAACGAGTGGATTAAAGCAAAGATCGAAGGCTATGAAGTGTCTGGAACCGTAGAGGTTTGTTCTTCGAACCACACTTAACAATATAAAATTTGCATATTTTAAAAATGTTTTCTTATTGTTGAATCCTTTTTTTACGTGTAGCATGTTGGGTGGTGGTCACCTACAATTATAAGAGGGGAAGACCGTGAAGCTATTCATATTCCAAATCACAAGTTTACCATGAATGTAGTGAGAAATATGACTCAGAAGACTCATTGGCGTATTAAAACTCATCTAGCTATAAGTCATCTAGACGTCAATAAGATCAATGCAAGTATTCGTTGTTTGTTATACAATTCCTTTTTTCATCTTTATTTGTCAATATTTTTTAGCTTCTTGTTTCTACAGGTTATCGTAGCTGATATGCGAAAAGTATTAGCAAAGAATCCTCAAGTAGAACAACAGAGATTGCATAGGAGGGTTTTTCTTGAAAATGTCGATCCCGAAAATCAGTCCCTTTTGGTTGGTCTTATTCCATTTGCTTTCTTTTTAATTATCTTGCTTATATGATTCTTATTTGTTATAATTTCTGTTATGCAGATTTTGGTGTCATGCTTTGTGAAAACTCCTCACCATGAAGAGTACTTGTGTGTCAAGGTAAAAGATAATTTTTGGAATATGAGCTCATCAGTGGTTTTTATTTTCCATTAAAGAGTAAAATGCCATTTTTGTCCCTGAGGTTTGGCCAGTTTTGCGACTTCCGTCCAAAGGTTTGTTTTTCTGCATCTAGATCCAAAAGGTTAGAAATCTTGTTATTTTCATCCAGCTCGTTATCTCCATCCATTTTTCTCTGTTAAGTCAGGGGTATTTTCGTTTTTTTTGTTAACTTAAAGGGCAATTCGGTCTTTTTCACTTTATGTAAAAAGACCGAATACCCCTGAAAAAGACTGAATTGCCCTTCAAGTTAACAAAAAAGACAGAAATGCCTCTTACCTAACAGAGAAAAATGGACAGAGTTAACGAGCTGGATGAAAATGACAAGATTTCAAACCTTTTGGATCCAGATGCGGAAAAACAAACCTTGGGAAAAAAGTCGCAAAACTGGCCAAACCTCATGGACGAAAATGGCTTTTTACTCTTCATTAAAGGACTTTGTTTTTCAATAACCCCTTTTTTAATATAAAACAGGAAGCTATCTTGTTGGATCTTTTACGAGTGATTAGTCATCACCGAGCCCGGCTTGCAACACCGATCCGTACAGTTCAGAAGATGTATAACGACGCTGACTTGGACAGCTATCCCTTTGCGGATTCAGTCTTTACTCGTGGCCGCGCACCTCCACATCGCCCCTTGCTGTTAATGGAACCCAATTACAAAGTCAACGAAGAAAAGTCAAAAGGTCAAAACAACAAGTCTTCGATAAAGTCAAATAGCAAGACAGAAGGGAAGAGTGCAAGTTCTGACGTAAAAGCCACTGATAAGAAAACAAGTTCTGATGCAAAAGACAAGAAGCCAAATCCCGAGACTACCGTAAAAGATAAAAATGCTGATGATGGAAAACCGAGCAATGAAGCGGTTGAAAGTGACGGTGTAACAGAACAAAAGGCGCCACGACATGCTGCAATGGAAGAAAACATAGTTCTAGGTGTTGCTTTAGATGGTTCTAGAAGAACTCTTCCTATTGAAGAGGGAATGGATACTGCTTCACCTGAAGTGAAAGAACTGACTAAAAGCAGTAGTGCCAAAGGATCCACGTCATCAGATAAGGATAAGAAAGACACAAATACCCTTAGCTCGAAAAGCACCGATAACAAGTAAAGCAGTCCGGTTGCTTAGCTCCGGTACATAGCATTGATGTGTGCCATTTGATTTTGCAAAGTAGTGATCAGATTTTTAGTACTATGAACACATTGGATGATTCATTTTTAAAGATGATCCAGAGTTCAAAACCTTGGAACCATGTTTGAACCCAACCGCACCGCCAGTTTATTAAAATATCATTAATTATTTGCAAGTTAATTTCACCATTAACATGTGATGTCATTAGGTGTGTTGACAACCGCAACAACATAGAAGAGATTAAATAATAAAAGACATCTTATTTCAGTCATAACAACCACAATATGGTGTGTTCATTTGATAAATGGTGTTCTCCAACTTATTCTTGTTGACACACACAGTCAGGAACAGGATATGTGTATATCGATTGTTTTGCTTTTCGTATCTTGATCTTGCCTAGCCGGTTTCTCTGTCCTTCAACCACGGCTGCTTGAAAATCCGACCAATTCATGCTCTTGTTCATGAAAAGCTGCCCCAATAACGCCATGTTTGGCCTTATCGTCTTCAAATTCAAGTATGTTCTATGCCCCACCTGCCCAAGTTCAAGATGGTCTGTTACTATATAATCCAAAAACCCATTAATACATCGCGTAAATGGGACCCCAAATGCAATTGAGCCAATATGATTGTTTTAAACGACCCGTTTTAACCAGAAGCCAGTTTGGCTTTGTTTTGACCTGTTACCCAACCGGACCTGACCGTTCGTTTTGCTAGCCTTAAATATATGCATGCGTACCATTGCATTGTGCATATTGCCAGGAGAAGCGGACACGAAGATATCACTATGCATGCTGACATAATAATCAACAGCAGCTGATAAAGAAGCTTTCCCATTTATTTGAGCCCGTTCGACAGCAGAAGCAAGGCTCTTTTTATCTTCAATTAGTGGAAACAATTTCCTTAAGGCTGAGATCCTAGCTTCACCGCCGTACACCTGTATGTATCACGACCCAAAATTTTAGAACTCAACCCACACTCGGAATTCAAAATGTTGACTTTTTTAGCGATGGATTTTGGTTAAAAATGTGGATTTACCTTGTGAGAAGCAAGGTACAAGCGGGTACCATTGTCAAAGCCCAAAGCGGTCAACAATAAACCAATTTCTTCGGGTGTCAAAGGGCAACGACCCTGGTTCCTTAACTCTTCATCGGTGAACCGCGAGTTCATGACTCGCCCTTGCCATATTGCTTTACGGTATCTAGCCAGAGCCTTCTTCTCTGCTTTACCTCCACCAAAGTCACATGCTGAATGTGCAGCCATATCCTGAAAGTTCATATTTTGAGGTCAAATATATTGTTTCCGAATTGTAGCTGATATTGATTTTGTTACGTTACACTTTCTTATATCACGATACTTAAGTCATAAGTTCTAACTTTTAAGAAAAGTTGCAACTGATCCAGATTATTAGTCCTTTTGACCGTAAAAGTCAAATGTGACATACCTTGTCGAACCGTAGGTGCAGGGCAACAAACTTTCCTGCACTCTTTATGCCTTGTGTGTCGACAACTTGTTTAAGATACTCAGTGCCAGCTGCATCGTCACTTTCAGCAACAGGAAACCTGAGGCGATTGACCAGCAAAGCCCCAAGATTTCTAACATGGGAAACGAAAGTCAAAGCTTCAAAGTTGACTTTGCACCGTAACCGCTGGATGTCCGCAGGCATGTTGTTGAAAGCTAGCCGGTGAGAAAATGGTGAAATTGCAGCTATCCCATAACTAAATGGGTACAATCAAGGTTTAAGTGATATTCAATCAAATGTGTTAACACTTATAAGATATATGCACTAAAGTCAAAAGTCAAACTCCAACCTCTCTAGAACCGGAGAAACGTGTTCAAGATACCAATTTGCCGAAGCATGAAGGGGTGCATTTTTAACTCGAGTGGATCTAATGGCAGATGCGTAATAATCTCTCGTGCTCCACGTGTATTCATCGGGTAATTCCTTAACTATAGATATATCATCTTTCAATACATTCATAAAGTGATCCACATCAAAAATATCCTCAAAATAGCTGCAAATGCATAATAAACTCATGTTAATAATATACTTCTGGTAATTGCATGTTTGACATTCAAAAGTCAAAGAATGAACCTGGCGTCTTTCCACACTGGATTCACTTCAAGATAAGGGATTACAAGAGTTGCATTGAGTATTTTAGCGACAGCAACTGCATCACATATCTAATCAAAGAAATAATACCCAAAAAAAATGAAGATAAAATTAGCGCGTGTAACCACATGATCTTTGTAAATTTTGTAATTCGAAATGTACATGACTTACCCCCATCCTTTGTTGGTTCAATCCTCCATCAAGGAACACTTGGATGTATCCCGAAGAATCCGACACTGATGCTTTAGAGCAGAGATAAACATTAGAGTATTTATACGGGAAAAAACACATAGAGAAATAAAATGACCCATTTTGTCATGAGATACATGATAGAGAGTTGCGTATCAGACTTTTTCCCATCCATAATGACTTAAACCAATTCAATACGCAACACTGTATCACTTATAGATTTGCATATGTATCATTCATTCATTATTCGTGTGTAGACGGAAAATTGTTGAGGTTCAGGCTAGTAAACGCAGATAAATGACCAAAGATTTGCATGTCTCACGGATGTATGTATGTATATGTATAATTGCACACACACACACACACACACACACACACACATATATATATATATATATATATATATATATATATCCAACTCATTCCAGAATATCACACTTAACACATAGTTAAAGAAAGTGTTTCTATGTATAAAATTTGAATTCATAGAACTTACAAGTGGAAGTAGAAGCACTACAGGGCTTCCATCCTTGGTTGACCAAAGGTGTCCAAAGATCTGACTGTTGTTCATTCAACTAAATAAAAAAGTCATGATAGTTAACATAGAACAATAGCTAACACCTAAATAAAAACATATGTTACTAAACTACTTGGATGTTAGTTTTCAGTGGAACTCACATTTTCTTGTCGTAATGCGCTTTTAAATAGACGTGGGTGCCTTGGCTTTGAAAGTATCGGTTCCTGCACAAAAGCGTTTTCAACTATGATGCACGGAAACGCCTATGACCTGCCGTCTCCCGTCCCGGGGACTGCTAGGGGACGGAAACGGCACGGGGACGGCCGGGAAACGTCCCCGGCTTGTTGGAGACGGCCTGGAAACGCGCTGCGGATGGGGACGGGGTTTGGGGACGTGCAGGAAACGTTTCCCTGAAGTTTCGGTTTATTTTTTTTGGTTTTTATACTGATTAAAGTTCTAACGGTGAAGTTTATTGATGCTTTGACCCATCAATTATCGTCCTAGTTAAAAGAAAGCAGAAGAGAAGAAGGTATTGTGAGTGTTACCTGATTCTCCGGTGGTGGGTGACGGTAGTTCAATGAGGGTGCTGGCCGGTAAAAGGTATTTTTCCTTTAATTACCGTTTCGGCCTCAAACGCATCGAAGGAGTTGAAAAAGATTGAAGAAGACCCTGCTGAGAAGACCAGCAGAGGGGGGAGATGACGTAAGCAAAGGAAAAATAGAGCTTCAGTGGAGCCCTTGTGAACGTCAACAAACCTGCCGACATAAAATCAGGTCGTCTTCTCCGTTAACGCCGTTAGAGAGAGAGAGAGTGGGTGGGTGTTTTGCCTACTTACTATGTATCAATCGGTAAAAGGGTCTAGCTTACATTATTTTTTATATATATTTATTTTTTATATGTTTTTATTCCCGTACCCGTCCCGTCCCCGCTTCTTAAATTTTTTAGTTTTGCCGTTTCCCGTGCCCGTCCCCGTACCCGTACCCCGTTCCCGTACCCGTCCCAGTGCAACATAGGTTTTCAACCATGAGATGATTGTAAACAACAATTAGAACATGTTTTAAACTACAATAAGGGGATAAGAATTTTACCATACGACAACCTACTAGATGCCCCGAAAGGATTATTCATTTGCTCATGCGTATATTTATCGATGATATATTATAGAGCAAATGAATCTACAAGTACAAAATTGCATAAAAATATTAGAAATTTGTTCCAATGTGCAATGTGGTTAAATTCGGAAATTTCTTTCCTTTGTCACAAAATTATCCTTTGTTTCTTTCATTTCATTTCTCAATAGCAAACTAATACATCGAAATAGAAGGCAAATGGGCAACAAGCTGCGCTGCTAGCCCTTTCTGAATAGCAAAACTAAGTCTTTTAAAAACTACATTCATAGATCTTAGGGTTATAACATTACTACTATGCATGACCCGTTAGACTTAGTAGCTCCACAGCCTCAGGCGCAAGATTCAAATTACATTATCTTCCATTAACAAAAGATTAAAGTACCTCATGCTACTGATTTAAGACACGACATTACTATACATGACCCGTTGGACTTAAGTCTTTGTTTTGAAAGATTAAAACTTCCCATCATCCATGCATCCCTTAGAATTTCATCTACAATATCTCATGCTACCAATATTTGTCAAATTTGAGGCTAAACTTAACTCCTTTGACTTCCAAAAGTCAAATCCAGACTTCGTTTACACATCCTCCCACCCGAAATTTGTCCAAAAAAGAATGTTTACATAAAAAAAAGTTATACGAACTTATAAAAATCTTTACTAAGGACCACATTCTAGGATCATATGAATATACACCAAGATCATCCCTACATTATTTACTTGAATAAATAACTCAATTATGTTATTTCAAGAAAGAAAGAATATAATAAAGCAATACTACAAAAGATCATTTTTTTATTCTATAATACATGAAAATTCTCCACCAAAACAAGCTAAACTTTATTCCCACAAAAGGGACTAACATGAATAACTAACATAACAAAAAACTATAAAATAAAAACCTTCTTGAAAATGCATTTCCACACATGTAAACACATAATTCACAACAAGTGTTTTTTTTAAAACTTTATTTTTTATTACATTGTGAAAAAGAGAATCTCACCAACATAAAAGAAGTAGAAGCATAACCCAATGGAACAAAAAGGGTAGTGATCACCAACATGTCACAAAGTGACAAGCCGCCGTGTCGAAGCATCATCATGCCACCGTAGGAAGCCAGAAAGAGGTGGCGTTGCGGCGGTGGAAGGGTGGTGCTAGGTGTAAATCAAGATTGAAGAACAAGAAGATGAAGGTGAAGTAATTAGACTGTTGTTGGAGTATTAAATGAGTAAGTGAAGAAGAGAATTGAAGCAGAATCATAAATGAAATGTTATTGGGTCCATGATCTCTTCACATGGCAGAAGCTATGACATTCACATGGTACAAATCACAAAACAGCAGCTGGAATTGCATGTCCTTTTCTTAGAGGAACAAGATGATGAGTTAATTTATTTATTTAAGGCTTTAAAAAGCAACCGCTAGGTATAATTTACGTGTCATTCATTATAAACAAAAATTTGATATTAATTAAAATATCTATAATTATATGTGTATTAATGATGAAATTTATTAGCATGTTTCCTGTAATATAGTAACCCCACATTTATAAGACTTATGCCTTTCTTGTCGCATTTAATAAATTCTATATTGGTATTAGTACTTTACTACTTTTTAATCTCTTGAATTTTGGTTAAGAGTTAAATGTCATTTTATATGTAGTTTGAGTCATTTTGCAAGTTAAGTTTAGATGTTTAATTTTTCGTCTGTGGGTACAAAAACGTTTCATCGTTGTCATTTTAGTCTAGTGGGTTAACTTCATCCACTTTTTATGTTAACGAGAAGAACAATTCGATGATTTTATAAGTCATTCTGTTAACTAGAAGGACAATTCGGCTATATAAAATGACCAAATTGCCCTTCTTGTTAACAGAAAAAATGGATGAAGTTAACCCAGTTCACTAAAATGGCAATGGTTAAACCTTTTTGGACCCACAGACAAAAAATAAAACTTTTGGACTAAACTGACAAAATGACCCAAACCATAAGAAATAAAGCGGCATTTAACTCTTTTGGTTATCATAAACGGACAAGAATAATTTATAGTTTTCTCTAGAATAAAATTTTAAAACATTACTCTTTATAACAATTTTCAAAAATGGGTCTTAAAATCTTGTAATTATAAAAAGACATGTACAAAAGTAGTTCATTTTCCCAATTTTTATTCTTTCTTACTCATAACAAGTATCGTATGGATCTGTAGATCAGAGGATTATATATAAATGCTTTATAATACATGAACATTGTACACAAACTTATTTGAATGCATGCTTATATTGATTGAAGTACATCCAATAACTATTATGCATCTTAATGTTAAAACTTTAGATAAATACACAAATAAATGAATGCATGTATTAGTTTTAGTTTAGTCACATAATTATGATATGTGTTAATAGGCGTGTCAGGGGAGGAACCACCATTAAATTAGTCGTAGTACAGGCTACGACTCAACTTCGTATACACAGTGTAATTTCTTTTTTTGTTTTGGTTTTATTTCAATGATACCCTAAAACAATTCTAGGATGCCCCTAACAAAAAAAAATATGATACTTTATTTTAGTAAAATCCAATTCTTTTTAGGGATATTGGATTTAAATAACATCGACTTTCACCAATTGACCAATAACACTCCCAACTTTCGATTTGTACACCAGCACTCCCAACTTTCAACTTATTAACCGATAACACTCCCTAACTGACTGAACCCTAACTCAGTTAGCTGATGTCAGCTGCCATGTCATAAAAATGTCATGTCAGCCACCACATCAGCTGCCACCTCATTGAAAATGCCATGTCAGGAAAAAGGGCTACATCAGATGCCACGTCAGCAAAAACTAACTGGGTTAGGGTTAAGTCAGTTAAGGAGTGTAATCGGCCAATAAGTTGAAAGTTGGGAGTGGTGGTGTACAAATCGAAAGTTGGAAGTGTTATCGGCCAATTGGTAAAAGTTGGGGTTATTTAAATCCAATATTTATTCTTTTTATAAGATTTAAAAGTTATTTTTAAACTCATCAGCTTCTGTTTAGAAAGCTAGAACTAGCTTATGCTTATGTTTGGGTAATTGATAAACATAGCCCATTAGCCGAAACCCAAAACAATAATAAAACTGAAACATGCCTAAATTTTTTAACAATGCCATGGTTTGTGCGTCGAAAAAGATTTTTTTTACTAAGTAAAAGACGACGATGTGATGGAAGGATTTCAAGCGATGAGAAAAGAAAAAAGGACAAACTTATTAGGTATTTGTTTTACTTTATTTATTTATTGTCGTTTTTTCAATATTGTATGATTACACGGTAAAAAAATAAAATTTGGGATACCCCTAATTTAATGAGCTAGTTCTGTCACTGAGCCATGTTGTAAGGGGTGGTGGATTGGATCATGGATTGTCACGCGGTATATGGTTCTTGTGGTACACCGCACCCTTTCCAAACCATGGTGGTTCGCATGGTTTAATCCATTGTAACCATGACCCTCTTTCAATTAATTATGAGATTTTGATTGATGAGGTATGATAGAGGAGGTCATGGTCCACACCATATACGACGGTGGATTAGATTGGTGGATGAGGGTGCGGTGACATGATGTTGACGTGGAGGGTGGTGGTTATCATTTGGGTCATGATCACACCACATAGCCTAAGTCAGTTAGTTTAGATATATACAAGGTCGGCTCAAGGGAGAGGGAAATAAAGCAAACGTTTTGGACTCCCACTTCCCTAGGGCCCGAATTCTAAAAATATATATTACACGTAAGTAATTTTGGTTTTAAGATTGTTGACATTGATGTTTATGATCTCTAATTATGTATACATAGAGATGTTATAGGAATTATATTATGTTATTTTTTATTTTTATAAAAAGAATCTCAATTTTGCTATTCGCTTTAGCCTTACAATATTTTGAGTCGATCTTAGATAAATATCCAAATCAATGAACGTTACGAACTTTATCTTGTACTTCTTGCATTATGTATGAGGATAAATATCCAAATAAATGAACGTTACTAGCTCTTGTACTTCTTGCGTTATGTATAATTGTATAATGAACTATTCATAATATTCTATTCTATTTTATATAATAACAAAACAAGTCATTAACGATAGTAATATTTGATTGGTCAATATTACTTTAATTTATAGGGTTAAAATATTAATGTTTTTGTTAATTAATTTACATTTCTAACCTTATACTCTAATAGAGTTATCATATGACCATTGAATTCTAATAGTTTTTTATAGGTGGCTTACGCCTATACGTCTGAACTTTAATAAATTTATCATATGAAAGTTTAGTAATAATTCTTTTTTTATAAATGATTCATGTTTTGATCCCTCCGAACTTTAATAGAGTTATCATACGGACCTTGAAGTTTAATAAAGTTAATTTTTTATATTTATTACAAATATTTGTTCTTTTATCCTTTTTATAGGTTTAATTCTTCTTTTATTTTACTTATTATAGATAAAGCTAACCTATAACTCTAGACATGTTTATTTATCGTGTTGTTTGCTTATTTATACCGTCGTTTAGATTAAAACCTACATGATCTATATATTAACCATTCAATATACAAGGTAACAAATTTATTTATTTTTTATTTACTTTATTATAGCTAACTTTTATACCGTTGTTTAGATTAAAGTTTGCATGGTCTATAATAATTCATTGAAACAGATACATTATCGCCAGCGCTCTCCTACATCCCGCCCGCAAAGCACAACTCCAATACTAGTTTTATACATAAACAATTAGAGTAAACAAAACTTTAAAACCAGGTGAAATAAAACTAATACCAATAAAGTATGACTTGTATATATTCCATTTTCCTCAGATCTTAACAGTAACTTTGTTATAGGTAATATTTTTTTGAGTATGGTTCTTGTATAATAAAAAGGAAGATATATCTTATACAAAGAAAAAAAATATCTAAACCCTATAAAAAATATCTCAACCCAATAAAATAAAATAAATTTCATTATACAAGAGAAACAAATTAAATACAACACTATTGACGTTGTACGTGTATGATGTTTTTTATTGGTATAATTTGGTTGGTGTGAATTGAATGCGGTGGGTGAGCAGTGGTACGAGGAGTGGTACCAAAAGATTTGAGAATTGGCGAGTGAGTCACCACCGGGTGCAGGACACGGTCAAAGTCTTAACTTTTGCACCGTTGGGTGGCCACTGGGTTGTGTCGGCCATGCAACCCAATTTAACGTGAGGTTTGGGTGGTCGAACAGTGGTTTAATCATTGAATGCCTACTTGGTGACCCGTCGCTATCACCGCTATCTTGCCACGCATTCATGTCTTATCTCCTTACCGTCTACTCTACTTATCCCTAAACTAAATAAAAGCATCTTTTTTATCAACCTTTTCTTTTGTTGTTAAAAAAAATAACACTTAAGACACAAGTTGGAACATATAGATTATAAGAATAAAAACCAACTTAAGTTTGTTAGATGTTTTACTGTAATTAGGTTGATTTGTTGACCAAAGCGTTTCGTGATATATCCATCAAGCAAGTTAGAAGAGTGCGGAGTGCAAGTTTGGTTGAATTTATTATGATTTACGTATTTAGGAACCTAATTGGTTCTTAGGGGCGAAACCCCTAAGCAATGGGGGTTGCAATGGGGGTTACAATGGGGTAATGCCCCCTTGGCGTGGGTCTAGGGCAGCAGGGTCCAAGGGGCAAAGTCTTTGACTGGTTCATCGAATCATACTCGTTTGAGGGAACAATCGAATTATTTCAATCAGAATGTGATACTACGACTCTCAGATTTATCCAAGTGGTTTATTTATGAAAATCACCAACAAATTGTTGATAGCATTTCATAACGATTGTTCTAAACTGGTAGAATCCCCCGCGCTTCGTGACGGGTATTCGGTCGGTACCAATTAGGTTCGTAGTGAAATGAAAATCGAAAAAGAAAACCCTAAAAATAATGCTTCCATGTAACTTTTAATATCACAGATTCACAGTTCTTCACAAACTTTCCCTGCGACCAACAATATATGATGACCGTGTTGCAATTCATGGAATCCTATAACCAATCTCAAATACCCCTTAACCTTAAATTCATTGTCTCCTTAATTATTTTTTCAAATAAAAAAAAGCCAAACAGTGTTGCAATTCATGGAATCCTAAGCATGGCAAAATCAAGATAACATGGGTCTTTAAAAGCAGTACCCAACTTTCAAATGATGGTAAATTAATTCCAAATTTGAACCTAATGATTCCAACTCAAAAAACCCATATCAAATTAAAAAAAAATCTATATGTAAGACATACCGAAATACATCTTTAAACCAGCGAAAGCAAATCGATTAAACATAACAGTCCACAAAAGAAGTCTGAAGTGTTGCGCATTTATGCCTAATAACTTTCATACCCAATCTAACATGTTCCATGTTGGATATTTTAGTGTAATTTGAGATTATGTGTGACGCTCAAATAAGAGTGCACGCTTATTTGAATGTCATCGGGACTAACGGGGGATCCAAGGGGCAGCGCCCCGAGAGAAGCAGGGTCCAAGGGATGGCAGCCTCTGGCGAGTCCAGGGGCGCTAAATGTGCACTTTCTAAATGTGTAAATTTTTTATTTTGGACAAAAGTCCTTTATCGAAAATGCATCAAAAATTCAATTTCGGGCTAAATGTGCACTTTCGAAAGTTAAGGGACTAAAAGGCGTTTTGTTCAAAATTGAAACTGCAAGCAGTTGTGAAAACTGAAAATACGCTCCCAAATCTTTTAGAAAAAAACCTTGGGCGAATTTGGATTCGTAACTAATCCCCAAAACCTCACAATCAAAATCTCATACAAAATTCTAGAATCAAATCTGATTTTATCGATCAAAGATTGGTAGCCACTCCAATTGTTTGATCTGAAAGTGATTACACGACTTCAGATTTATCCAAGCAAAATTTGATTTTTCCCAACAAAGATCAAACAATTTCAGTGAAGATGACAAGCGGTGGTGAATCTTCGAAGGCTATGACGAACAAATTTGCGAAATTGGACAAGTTTGAAGGGCAAGACTTTCGTCGCTGGCAAAAGAAGATGCATATTCTGTTGACGACTTTGAAAGTGGTGTACGTTCTGAGTACCCCGATGCCCGAGGAAGTGGTGGATGAACTGCTGGAACAAACTAGGAAGCGTGGAAAGTGGTTGAATGTTGATTACATTTGTCGTGGGCATATTCTGAATGGTATGTGTGACTCTCTTTTTGATATTTATCAAAATGTTGAATCTGCAAAAGAACTGTGGGAATTACTAGAGTCCAAATACATGGCTGAAGACACATCTAGTAAGAAATTCTTAGTCAGTGATTTTATGAATTATACAATGGTTGATGGTAGACCCATCATGGAACAATACAATGAATGTCTAAGAATTCTGGGTCAATTTGAACAACATGGTTTGAAGATGGATGAAGCAATTTCTGTTCCATCTATCATTGATAAACTTCCTCCTTCATGGAAAGATATTAAACATACTTTAAAACATAAGGAGGAAATGAATCTGGTTGAACTTGGAAGTTGTTTTCGAATTGAGGAGTCTTGTCGGGCCATGGAAAATGTTAACAAAGATAAACACGTTGGTGGGTCTTCTGTTAACATGGTTGAAGAAAGTGGTCCTAGTTTCAAAAATTCTAACAAGGGAAACAACAACAGGAAGTTTCAAAGTGGGCCTAACAAGAAGAACAAAGCTGTGAAGTATGCAAAACAGACCAAGGATCAAGGTTGTTGGAAGTGTGGTAAACCGGGACACTTCAAGAGAGATTATCGTGTTGGTAAAGCTAAAAATGAAGCTGGTACTAGTGGACCCCGAAGGATCCAAAGCAACAAGGTCAGAAATTAAACTTTAATTATAATTCGGATGTGAATTATGTGTCACTAATTTCTGAAGCATTTTATGTGCAGGATGATTCTGTTGCTTGGTGGTACGACTCGGGAGCAACAAGTCACGTATGTAAGGATCGAAGATGGTTCAAGGACCTTACATTAATTGAAGATGGATCTGTTTTAAAGATGGGAAATGTTGCAACCGAGCCAATCCACGGAATTGGAAGTGTAGTACTAGTATTTACTTTGGGAAAAACTATAAGTTTAAGTAATGTATTGTATGTACCCGGCATTCGGAAAAACTTGTTATCCGGTATCGTATTAAATAATTGCGGGTACAAACAAGTGTTAGAATGTGACAAGTATATCTTGTCAAGACATGGTTCTTTTATCGGATTTGGTTATCTATGTAATGGTATGATTATGTTAAATCTAGAAGTGTCGTTTAGTGATAATTCTGTTTGTATGATTGATTCGTCATCTAGTGTAAATTCGTCTAAATCTGAATTATGGCATGCTAGACTAGGACATGTACATTATAAACGACTTATGGAAATTTCTAAAATGAGCTTAATTCCGGCAATTAATTTAACAAATGAAAAATGTCATATCTGCAAGTTGAATAAAATAACTAGAAAACCATTCATGCAACATGTTATTAGAGAAAGTAAACTATTAGATTTGATACATAGTGATCTATGTGATTTTCATGGTACACCTTCATTAGGTAACAAGAAGTATGTTGTAACCTTTATAGATGATGCTACTAGATTCTGTTACGTTTACTTATTACATGCAAAAGATGAAGCTCTGGAAAAGTTTAAAATCTATAAACAATAAGTGGAGCTTCATCGAAGTGAATTGATCAAAACCCTACATACGGATAGAGGTGGTGAGTATTTTGATCCGGAATATTTCCAATCAACTGGAATACACCTTACCACAGCTCCTTACACACCAGAACAAAATGATGTGGCGAAAAGGAAGAATAGGACGCTAAAAGAGATGGTTAATACCATGCTGTCCCATTCGGATGTAAATAATGGGTTTTGGGGAGAGGCTATGTTGACAGCCTGTTATTTGTTAAACCGGGTTCCTAATAAAAGGAACAGAACCACCCCTTTTGAGCTTTGGTATAAAAAGCCACCCGAGTTGCAAAAACTAAGCGTTTGGGGTTGTAGAGCTGTGGTTAGGCTCAATGATCCTAAGATAAGAAACTTAGGGGAAAGAGGTATAAAATGCATTTTCTTTGGATATGTTGAGCACTCATTTGCTCACAGGTTCTATGTAATAGAACCAAATGACCACGTTTCAGTACATACGGTTATTGAGGCAAGAAGTGGAAATGTAGAATATGATGAAGAAAGATTCACATCTATACCTAGGCCAAAGGATAGGAATCCTTCTCTTAAGATTTCTAGTGAAAAAGAAATCATGCCTTCAACTAGCACTGAACCAAGAAGGAGGTCAAGAGAAAGAAAGGCCAAGTCTTATGGTGACGATTTTCAACTCTACTTAGTTGAGGGATCCAGGATTGATATTGATTTTCATATCAATATTGCTTCCATGTTGATGAGGATCCAAAGACATTTAGTGAAGCAATGGCTTCACGGGATGTTTCATTTTGGAAAGAAGCCATCCAAGATGAAATGGATTCTATTTTGCAAAATAACACTTGAAAATTGGTAGATTTACCTCCTAATTGTAAACCACTGGGAAGTAAATGGATCTTCAAGAGGAAGATGAAGGTGGATGGTACTATTGATAAGTTCAAAGCCAGATTAGTAATCCAAGGGTTTAGACAAAAGGAGGGTATTGACTTTCTTCGATACATATGCTCATGTAGCAAGGATATCCACCATTAGATTATTATTAGCACTTGCTGCTATACATAATCTTGTAATTCACCAAATGGATGTGAAAACTGCATTTCTAAATGGTGAATTAGATGAGGAGATTTACATGAAACAGCCAGAAGGGTTTGTTATGCCTGGAAGTGAAAACAAGGTGTGTAACTAATTAAGTCTCTTTATGGTTTGAAGCAAGCACCCAAACAGTGGCATCAAAAGTTTGATGAGATTGTATTGTCTAATGGTTTTGCTTTAAACCAAGCAGATAAATGTGTTTATAGCAAGTTTGATGCTTCTGGAAACGGAGTCTTGATCTGTTTGTATGTAGATGATATGTTGATTTTTGGCACTAACCAAGATCAAGTTGATAGAACAAAAGAATTTTTATCATTTATGTTTGCTATGAAAGATATGGGGGAGGCTGATGTGATTTTAGGTATTAAAATCAAACGTGAGAACATGGGCATTTCAATCTCTCAATCACACTATATTGAGAAGATCTTGAACAAGTTCAATTTCAAGGATTGTTCTCCCGCAAGTACTCCTGTTGATCCTAGTCTGAAGCTATTACCTAATAAAGGTATTGCAGTATCTCCACTTGAGTACTCAAGAGAGACTGGATCACTTATGTACGCTATGATCTGCACCAGACCAGATATAGCGTATGCTGTTGGAAAACTTAGTAGGTTTACTAGCAATCCTAGTACTCATCACTGGCAAGCACTAGGTCGAGTATTCAAATACTTGAAAGGAACCATGGATTATGGTCTAACTTACATTGGATTTCCTTATATTCAGATGCAAGTTGGATAAATAATAAGGAAGATCATTCTTCCACAAGTGGTTGGGTATTCCTACTTGGGGGAGGTGCCATTTCTTGGGCTTCAAAGAAACAGACTTGTATAACTGATTCAACAATGGATTATGAGTTTGTAGCGTTAGCCGCAGTTGGCAAAGAAGCTGGTGGCTAAGAAACTTGATTTATGAGATTCCATTGTGGCCAAAACCTATGGCTCCCATTTCTATAAGGTGTGATAGTGAAGCTACACTGGCTAAGGCGTATAGTCAAGTGTATAATGGCAAGTCAAGACACTTAGGTGTGAGACATAGCATGGTTCGTGAGCTCATCATGCATGGTGCTATTTCGGTTGAGTATGTGAGAACTCAACAGAACTTAGCTGATCACTTAACCAAAGGGTTAACTAGAGATCTCGTGAAAGGATCAGCTGTGGGATTAGGGTTAAAGTCCATCTGAAAACTCTCATGTTAAGATACCCAATTCCCATCTAATATGACGTTAGGTGCAGAATTCAATGTGGAAAGCTTAACATCTAGAGTTTGGAACACAACATTAAAATTATCCCAAAGGTATGTGTTTAGATCTGCAAGTTAAGGAAGGTTGAGGTATATCTTCTTAATAGCTCTTTTGAAAAATTGCATTTGCAGGTGCACGAGTAAAAGAGCTACCTATATAAGCATGAAGTTTAGCTGCTTCAAGAAGCTTGGACTTAGCTTTGATATGCTTATGAAGGATAGGGACATAGGCTAGTAAAAGATAGTGTCAAGTTAGATCTATGTATGTAAACTAATGTGTATATTATCTTCATGTATTCAATATGGATATTAAGGGTTCAATCCATAGAGACACCCTTAAATTCGAATGTTTGGAATGTGTAATATACTAATATGAAATTCAATCGTCACGACATTTCATTTATGCATTAGTTTGTTTGATTGTTGTGAACAAGTTAGTTAATCTATGATTACACTAAAATGGGGGAGGGATGTTGGATATTTTAGTGTAATTTGAGATTACGTGTGACGCTCAAATAAGAGTGCACGCTTATTTGAATGTCATCGGTACTAACGGGGATCCAAGGGGGCAGCGCCCCCTTGGCGGGAGTTCGGGGGCAGCGCCCCCGAGAGAAGCAGGGTCCAAGGGGCGGCAGCCCCTGGCTAAATGTGCACTTTCTAAATGTGTAAATTTTTAATTTTGGACAAAAGTCCTTTATCGAAAATGCATCAATTTCGGGCTAAATGTGCACTTTCGAAAGTTAAGGGACTAAAAGGCGTTTTGTTCAAAATTGAAACTGCAAGCAGTTGTGAAAACTGAAAATACGCTCCCAAATCTTTTAGAAAAAACCCTGGACAAATTTGGATTCGTAACTAATCCCCAAAATCTCACAATCAAAATCTCATACAGAAATCTAGAATCAAATATGATTTTATCCGATCAAAGATTGGTAGCCACTCCAATTATTTGATCTGAAAGTGATTACACGACTTCAGATTTATCCAAGCAAATTTCGATTTTTCCCAACATTCCAGTCTTCACTAAGATAGCAACCTTTAAACAAACCCAGTTTTGAAATCTGAAAAAGGATCACGCGTCAACCTTGGATTAATTTAAATATAAAAACAAAAAAAATTGTGATTGGTTGAAAAGAGTGGGCCCCACCATTATCCAAGTCTCTCACTTCTTCCCGTATGTGGTGAATAGTCACCGAAGTTAAGGCTGTAGGGTATGGGGCGGGGGTTTGGGCGTGGGTTGGGGGGAAACGCCCAAGGCACCACCCCGGGTGGGCTTGGGTTTCAGCGTGGCCCGCTGGGCGGGGCTTTCAGACCGGGCGTGGGGCGGGGCTACCAAGATTACATGGCGTATGGTTATTGGCGGGTTGGCTAGGGGGGTAAAAATAATAATAATAAATTACACGTGGCCTAGCCACGCGGACTAGCCACGCCACACCATACCCACCGTCCGGCTGCTTCACCGGTGGGGCCTCTCCAACTCCACGTGTCGGGCCATGCCCCAAACCCCCGCCCCACCATACCCCATAGTCTAACATCCCCTCGCGGTGACTTGAATGTCGGCGGCAGCATTCCCCTTCGATAAAACCATTTGCCGCATGGTGCAAACTCATAACCAAGTATCATAAAAACTACGGAAAAAAATGAGTATAACTGAAAGCAAAAGACAACTGTATAAACAAATAAGAAAGTAGTAGTTAATAAATCATACCAACACAGAATCACTTGAAGATGTAAAGAATTGGTTCAAAAGCACTATGGTTTAGCATACTTGAAATGGTTTTCTCTTTCGTTTTATGCATACTAATATAGAATTCATGTTTTCTCTTATACCTGAAACTGATATAATTTTAAGAGCTGACCGCCATTTTCGTCCCTGTAGTTTGTCCAATTATGCCAGTTCAGACAAAATTTCAAATTTATACCATTCCGTCTCTGACATTCTTGAAACATGTCAGTTCCATCCAAAAAAAACATGAGTTAACTGTCATTTTGTCCATGTGGTTTGTCTAATTATTCGATTCATCCATAGTTTTTTGGATGGAACTGGCATGTTTTAAGTATGTCAGGAACGAAAATAGTACAAATTTAAAATTTGGCCTGAACTGTCATAATTGGACAAAACACAGTGACGAAAATAACACTTAACTCTAATTTTAAAGCATACATATTTGTTGTATGATGAGAACCACAACAAATATTTATTGTCAACAATAGTTTCAATCTGTACACTTGATTACAGGGACAAAAGTCAAAGAGAGAAGGCTACATTATTCCAATTAATTAAGTTAAAAAGAGAAGGTTGAAGGAGATCAGATAGATTTAGAGTTTGTTATGAATTCTGTATAGATGCATCTGGTGATCATTATTCATCAATATTATTACAAAATCTCACATTATAAAACACATTAATGGCTCATTTACTTAAGTTAAATTCATGTTATGTGTGGACGTGGGTGAATTGCATACAGCCAAAGGGGCCTATTAACAACACAAATTACAATTATAATATGATCCCCACAAGGATCCGTTCACATTTTAATATTAATAATTTGATTATGGTGGTGAATAACAACGATTTATAAGCTTTTGACACAGAAAATATTAATCTTACACTTGTATTAGTGCTATTCAAGAGTAGGTTTGACCATTTGGAGTCCTGGACGAAAAGCATCAGGCGTAGCTGAGATCGGAGTGAAGAACACTGAAATTGGAATCCTAATTGCTGAAGTGGACATGCCCAGTGGCGACCCAAAAATTGTTTCCTGGGGAGCCAACGAAGGGTTCAACCAAATTTTCAAGGGGTGCGGTCGGAATTTTACCTCGAAAATACACTAATTTTTTTAAGGGGGACGCCCGCCCGCCCAAGCCAAAGCTTCGGTCCGCCCTTGGTACATGCTGCTAATCTCCAAGCGTACCTGCGATGGAAGTTAACACTGAAATTGGAGCCCTAAGTTGCTGAAACATACCTGTTGGAGCTTTAATCTCAGACAAAAAGCATCAAATGTACCTGAACCCTAATTGCTGAAGCGAAGCTGTAATATTAGGACGAACTGAGGCACTTACTTTGATTAAGGTAGTTTTGAAAAGTCTCCCGATATACTATTTTTCGTTGTATAAAGTTCCAATTGGTTTTATGGACGTGTTAGAAGGTAAAATGAGAAAATTTTTTGGGCTGGAAATAATGATATGAAGAAAATACATTGGGTGGCTTGGGATTTGGTGACATTACCTAAAACAAAAGGGGGTCTGGGTATAATTTGTCTTAAAAATGTGAATGAAGTTTTGTTGGCCAAGTGGCGATGGAGATTCAGGGTGCAGAACGAAAGCCTGTGGAGAAAGTGGTGGAGGCTTGTCATCATAAAACAAGAGGTTGGAGTTTTTTTGCCCTATAATGAATCTATTGCAGGTTGTTGGAATAATATTGCTTATCACAGAGAAAGTGGGGAACGGGGGGGGGGGGGGGGGCATTAGATTTTGGATTGATATCTGGTTGGAAGATTATCCGCTCAAAAATAGATGGCCTAATCTTTTTAATCTCGAGCGGGATAAGACGCATAAAGTGGCATATATGATTTATGGGGATGCAGAGATGTTCGAAGGCACGTGGCAGTGGCTTAGAGACCTGAAACAGAGATAGAGTGGCAAGAATGGCATGAGTGTCAGGACTGTATAGCAGAAGTGCGGCTATCTAACGGAGTGGACAAATGGAAATAGCAAGATAAGACAATGGGACCTTCTCGGTTAAATCGATCAAAAAAATGTTGGATATCGACATAGAAGGCGAAATTGGTATAGAATTTAAGTGGTGCAAGTGGTTGCCGCTAAAATGTAACATTATGGTATGGAGATCTAATTTAGACAGATTAGCCACTCATGTGAATTTGAGGAGGAGAAACGTGAGAATTCCTTCACTTCGGTGCTTGATGTGCAAAGAGGGTGAGGAAACGGCGGAACATCTTTTCACTGCATGCATATTCTCAAATCGTGTCTGGTTGAGTTTTAGCTCTTGGTGCAATATCCCTCCTATTTTTGTGTTCTCGGTAAAAGATTTAATGGAAATGCACGGTTATATTTAGATGGGAAAGAAAGCGAAGAAGATTATTCATGGTTTAGCTATAATCACAGTTTGGTGTATTTGGAAAGAGGGAAATGAGACTATGTTTCAAAATAAAAAATGTAGCCCGCAAGATGTTATTGGTGAAGTCAAGTCTAGAGGTTATGTTTAGCTTAAGAATAGGTCTTCATTTAAAAACATTAGATGGAAGAATTGGTGGAAATTACCTTTGTATATGTTGTAGCTTAAGAATAGGTCTTCCTTTAAAAACATTAGATGGAAGAATTGGTGTAAATTACCTTTGTATATGTTGTAAATTGGCTTCTTGCCCATTTGGGTTGGAGGTTTGTTCTTTGTTTGGCCTCTTGCCCGTTTGGGTCGGGGGTGTGTTTTATTGAAGTTTATTTCTAAAAAAACGTAAACTGCCATTTTGGTCCCCTGAGATTTGGACAGTTTTGCCACTTTAGTCTAATATCAAAACTTTTGCATCTGGGCCCCTATGGTTTCAGTTTTATTGCCATTTTGGTCAAATAGTGAAATCAATTAATATTTGTCTTATAAAATCCTGCTATTTTGTCCTTTTCCTCAGGGCAAAATGGTCATTTTTAATAAAATAGAAAAATAGTTTAAATAAAACAAATATCTTGAAATGGGTCCCACCCCCACTTCTTCTTACCCAAATCACCACCATCACTACCACTACTGAACATCCACCACCAAACACCCACTACCACCATTACAAGCACCGCACTTCCCCCCCTCTCTCTCTCTGCCCACGTCTCTCTCTTCAGTAAAGAAACAAAACCCACAACCTCTATCACACCCAATTGACAAAAATTCAAGAAAAATTACTCATTTCACCACAATTTCATCTGGGTAACATCCAAGCACAAAAACTATATGTAAACTCACTAGTGGAGCTTCAAGACGAAACCCTTCCACCACAGGAATTCGACTGAAAATTCGGTAGAACTCATATCAAACGTCTCCAAATTCATCATCCCCGACAGCGAATCCAGCATCTTATTAAACCCTAGGTTCAACGTCTTCAACCTACTCGAATTCAAAAACACATCCAAGGGTAACTCATTAGAGAAATTATTCTGGGAGAAATCAACCACTTCGAGTAACGCACACGACTTCAATCCCACTGGAATCGTGCCAGTGATATTGTTACCGGACACATTAAACTGTAGGAGCTCGCCACCAACCACCACCACTCTCTTCTTTTTCTTCTCCGATCCCTTTTCCGCCATTACTTAACTGATAGATGACGGATTGTTGTAAATTGTAAAACCCTAAAATCCGATTTCAATAAAAGTCGGAAATCAGAAGATCAGCAATGAGTTAGATGTTTGATCCAAGGCCGAAAAGTGCTACTGGATTGAAGGAACGCACAGATTTCGCTATACAACAGTCGCAGACGAATTAGGGTTTGTGGTAGGGTATATTTGGAAAAGATGATGTGCTTTTATAGGATCTGTTTTGGTCAAAAATTTGATTTAGGATAATGTAACTAAACTTTGAATGTGAGGTTAAGTGCTTGAATGACGAATGAATGTTTGAACAAACTAGAAATGTAAATGGTGATAAACACAAAGATTTTTGTACGAGGAAAAAGCCCTTGATCAGCAATTGATCTCCGGCATAAAAAACCTCGGATAGTGAAAACTATCACTATCAACTATATTGAACAAATACGATTACAACTTTGGAGGTATTGAGCTTGTTACAATGATTCCTAGTGTGTGTGTGCGAGAGAGAGTAGCAGAAGTGTTGTATATCGAAAAAGGTGTGTTCTATCAAGCTCAAAATCCCATTAAATATCTAGCTCATCTCAATGAACTAACTATCCGAAATTTCAGCCATGCACCCACGTTTTCCACCAACGGTCATGACGCTCTTTGCACGTGCTGGAATTATAAGCATATTCCCCACAATTCCCGGTTAGAACAAGTCTTTCCTCGTCCAAGGCCTGCATTCAGATGTTAAACAAACAAGGAAACAATTGTTAGTAAGCATACTTATAGATAAGGATCCTTGATCCTCAGACTCTCTGCTTCATATGCTAAGGATAAATGATTCAGGTTAAGCCTCAAGATAAATGATCCAGACATGCTAAAAATCAGCCCCTAACAGGATCAAGGTTGATTTATTTAGTTTTATTATTTTGTAATTAATAATCATTTATAATAAAACGAAAATGACAAAATTACCCTTGAGGAAAAGGGCAAAACATGAGGGTTTAATTTGGGGAATCTGGTCTGATTTCACTTTTGGATCAAAATGGCAAAAAAAATGAAATTACAGGGACCCAAATATAAAAAAGTTTGAGATTTGAACTAAAATGGCAAAACCGGCCAAACCTCAGGGACCAAAATGGCAGTTTACTCAAAAAAAATTTATCATTTAGGCACGTTGTGGGATTGGGAAATTAACACTTCAGGCAAGCCCAATTAATGTAAACGTTAAAACAAATTACAACCTATTCTAAAGAGTATTTATGGATATGATATGAAATGTTAAAAAGTGTTCAATGGAACCATTTTAAAGTATGATAGTGTAAGTGCGTGGGCTAAAAAGCAAAGGCCTAACCTCAAGAAAGCCCAAGCGCGAGAGCTAGGATCAAACAATCAACCCATTTAACGTAGTGTTGATTATTGCTATATTATATTATTATCTTAACTCATTGGATATTAGTATACAAGTATTTAAACTAGGGATATGATATACTTTTACCTTTTATCAGTACCGTATCATACAGGCCATTGACACTGACGAAAACATCGGTATCGCTATTCTATTTTATGGTTTTCACTTTTGTATCTAGTTAGTTTAGATATCTTTCCACTATCGGTACCAAACCGGTATTGTACCATCATAATTGGTACGCTATTTTGTTTGTGTTTTTACTCATTTTTTCTTCAATATTCTCGGTACCGGTACCCAACGATGTATCCCTGATTAAAACAACAATTGCTAATAATTTTATAGATAGTTTACTCATTAATTATACATTTACTCCTAAGCTATATGAATTTTAAATACTTCCTGGAGTTAATTGCCTGGATGGTCCCTGTGGTTTTACGTTTTTTCACGTTTAGTCATCACCTTTTGGAATTAGCAGGTATGCTCCCTGGGGTTTGTCATTGTGTAACTCGGATAGTCCCTTGAGTAAATGTATAATGATCTAAATAAAAAAACGCACACACACACAATGACGGAATTAAAAAAACGCAATACCATATGAAAAGACATAATGATCTAAATAAATATTCTAAAATCTACAAGCTAAAAATTTAAAAACGAAAACCTAAAATTTTATATTGTGGAGTTCGATAAGACAGTTACAATGCCGCTAAAATGAGTTCAATTAGAGTTCATTCGAAATATTTCCTACGACTTCCTATTTTTAGAAGACTATGTATTTAAACATTTTCCTATATAAATATATATTGGGATACTTTCAAATGAGAACTCCCTTTAGTTGTGCAAACTTATGAGAACCCCAATTGTCGTATGAGTTTTCAACCAAATTTTACATAAAGGTAGATTAACACCTAACTAAGACATTGGTAAAAAACCGACAAAGGTGGTGTAAATCACTGTAGCGGCAGAAGTAAAGTGATTTTGCCCCACCGTAAAAGCGGGCTTTGTTTTTTCTTTTTTTTTTGAAAAAGTAACTTAAAAAACCGTAAAACCTTTTTTTTTTCCAAAATACCTTTGGAAGTCGAGTTCTTACAACTCAATTTAGTTTATGTTTTAACCATTTTCTATATATATATATTGTTTAAATAAGAGTAAATTGTATAGATAGCACTTGTAATTTAAAAAAAATACAAATTAATTTTTTTTTTGTATTTTAAAGTGACAGGGACAATACTTGCTTTTCAAGTTTATAACATAAAGAATTAGATTGTTGATTGACTGATTTCATTTGTAGGGAGCGTGAGTGCCATCTACATTTTCACTCTAACTCGCGTATAAAAAGGACACCTCTTTATCTTCGCGACTTTACTCTCTGTCTTTTTCTCCTAAAATCTCTTTTTATATCACTCGCCTCTAACTCGCTTATCTCGGCGACTTCATCCCTGTCCTCATCGACAACCACATCAACAATCAGACATGTGCCTTGCACATTATATTATGGTTTAATAGAGTTTTCATTTTTAATAATTATCTAACTAAATGACAATTTTGCATTACAAGCTTTGAAAATAAGACCATTCTGTACTTTTAAAAGTAGAATCATGTATCTTAAAAATAGATATAACAAAAAGACACAACTTTTTTTAAGCCACAAGAACAACTAGAATTAAGTCAATGGACAATATGTTTATACCTACAATTCTTATACCCTACATATATAAAAGGATGTAGAGTAGAATACAATAGATCAAAGCTATACCAATGAGGTAATGGTCCATTAGCAAAGACAAAGTCTTTAAACACCTTGAGAGAAGAAGGTCTTGGGTTCAAGTCCCATAGACGACAAAATTGCCATTCAAGAAAAAAAAATAGATTAAAGCTTTAGTACAAATAAATTGCATTGCTTGCTTGCTCACATGTCAATTAATATTATATTAATGTCCTTTGTAGGTGTGGTTTTCGACTATTCTTTAATCTTTTTTACCATATTTTTATATCATAATTACTTTTAAATATATTGTGTTTCCTTTATAACCATCAAGATACGAATTCTATGTATTTCATTGTGACATGTTTATATATATATATATATATATATATATGTGTGTGTGTGTGTGTGTGTGTGTGTTTAGATAACAACTTAACTCAAAACCAAGTTGTTAATAGTACGAGTGATCAAATCACAAACGTGCATGTCATCAAGGTTACGTTGTGGTTTCGTGTTTTTTAAGTGACGTGTTTATCCTTTTCGTTTTTTTAGTAATAGAATATAATGTTTTATATTTTTTGAATATACGTTACGACGTGCTTATTTTTATCCAAGATTCGATAAAAGTTTTAATCGAAGGGGTTAAATACACTATCTTTTGTTGTTTGCCATGAAAACTGAAACCATAGCATCCGAATAACGTCTATTTCGGTACCATATTGGTTTTAATTGATTTCTCGATGTGCCAAACAACATTGGCATTGATATTGTAACGAACTGAACCAATACTGATTAAAAGGCCGCAACAGAGCGCGGGAAATCCCACTAGTTAGATTAATGTTCAGCTGGAGAGTTCTTTCTGATGGTGTGCCTACTCGTGTAGCCCTTGTTTGACGACACAGATGAGTCTATTGACCATATTATATTCTTATCAGATGCTACTACGTATCTATGGTGTGGTTGATGGTTAGCACATGGTGCAACACACCTCTTATATACTCTTTCTCTTCATTGGATTTGTTCCAGGTTCATAAGACCAATGGTGTGGTATACCTTCCCTTGCCAACTCGGCATCTTTGAGGCCCTATAACGCCCCTCCGCCATTTCCCAGCCGCCAGGGGGGCTATCGAAGGTCGGTTGGCCCAGTAAGAACGCCAAAACGACTCTATTTGGTGGACCCCATACAATTAAACCGTTTAACAATGGTTACATTTAAAAAAAATAAAAAATACTTTTATTTTTAAATATTCACACTATATATATCCTACCATTTTGACTCAAATCATACAATTTCTACCATCTGATTCTCCATAACTTTTATACATACTATCAAATTCACACAATATTTCCCAACAAACGTGTGGGACCCCAACAATCTGTTTTGAGGTAATTTAGCAAACAACGAGCAAGAAGAATGATACCGAAGAGACCCCCGAACGAGTGAGATTGGGTATATTCGATGCCACCTACCACCCCAACCTCCCCTCCTCCGACAACGGCACCACTGCTTCCTGTTTTTTTATACTATTCCGCACCATATTAACCACCATTTTTTCCACAAACCCAAAACCTATGGCCCATATCCGAAACCCAAAACACACACGAAATCCAACCCACTTCCTCAAAAGGTGGACGATCGAGAAGGCACCGTAAGAAGACCGAGAATGTTGAATATGCTCCTAAAACGATCGAGAGGTGGACGCCTACCGAATAAGTTGCACTGTCATAAGCATGGCACGACGTGTCGGAGGATCCGATTGCTTGTAATTTTTTTCTCCATTAACTTTTTATAAATATATTTTTATTGTGTTGCTTCTATATTTTTTCCAAATAATAGCAACCAACAAGTCAACTTTTGGAGGCATATATGTGAGAAGTCTTTCGCCGAATGGTGAATATCGTATACCGGATTCATTTTTGGGCAAGTGGACCGCAATGCACACCAAGATTAACAACTTCAACAACATACACAAATACCTCATCAACAATCACATAAGAAGAAGTGGTTCAAGCGACGTGGACATCATGACCGCTGCCCACAACGAATATAGAATGTATCATGGGCATCCGTTTACGATGATACCTTCGTGGGAGCTTCTTTGAAAATCTCTAAAGTGGCATCTTGTACCACTGTTTGACCCAATGCCCATAGGTCAAAACTGTTGGAATCGGTATGCCCAAGATATTAAATAGATGTGGCTAGTACGTTATGATCCAAGTCGGGTCATACCCAATAACAAGCTAGACAAACACCTATAATATTTATTTATGATATGATCAAACAAATAAATATTAACACTTAGAATATTTAGAAATTATTTTTCTAAATAATTGCACTTGAGAAACTAATAAATTATATGGATAATTTATTTTGTGAGAATATTTTGTATTGTTATTTAATGGGTTAAATAACATTATAAAAGGTTATGAGATGTTGCATAAAGTTTTGTAAACATATGATGTTATGTTTATAAAAGTTATAAATATAATACAAGACATAAAATAAAAGAAAATTTTGAATTTTTTTTAATAAAAATACCCCATAGGGTCGACCCCTTATGGTCTTCCCAAGGTGGGATTCCACCACTAATATTGCATGCAAGATCTCTAGAATCTCCTACAAGATTATATGTATTTTGATTTATTCTCACACACATTTTTAGAGTGATAATTCAAGTTGCAAGAACTCTTGTGAATGCTCTCATATTTTCGGCCAAACATAGTGTTTGTCCAAGAGTTTTTCAAGTGAGTTCATAAGTGTAGAAATCCTAGCATAATCATAGTGTTTGTTGGAAGGCTTGGGGTATACAAGCTTGAGATCTTCTCCTTTGAAGATTTCCATTCAAGAACATCATCTTCTACATATCTCTTGCTACTTGGAAGGTAGTATTCTTATAACACCATATGGTTGTGTTTTTGATAGCATGCATGTTCATATGTGGATCCGGGTTTTGGTTTTACATATAAAATGGGTTTTATATCTTGTAAGTAACATGTTTTAAATAAATATTCCGCTGCGTTTTTATTTTATACGGATAAAATAACTTTGATAAACATGTTCAAAACCCAACAGTGGTATCAGAGCCGCTTATATGAATGCATGCTTCAATGGATTTAAAAATTTCGGGATTTTGGGTTTGTGGAAACCCTATGGCCGAAAATTTTAATCATGGTTTTCCTTTTGTTTTTCAAGATGTTTATTATACATGCATAAAAGTATCTTGAATAATTATATCATTTGGATGATTTGTTTGTTTAGACAAAAACCCATCTTTTCGGTTTTTCACTTGGCCGAAAATTGGGTTACAAAAAGGAATCCATTTTTGCTCTTGAATAATATACATATGTGGATGTATATTTTGGTGTTCATAACCTAGCCATGACCTTGTGTTTGAATATGTTGAATGATTGTGTTTGTGATTTATATTTAATTATTTCAATGGGTTGTAATAATTAATGTCTTTGTTCTTCCATTTGAAAAATATGTAATTTATTTATTTTCATTTGGTATGTAAGTAAATAGATTTGTTGCATTTCTTTTACTAGAAAAAATGTATTGGGATACTTTATTGTAAAAGAAGATGCACACAAAATGCGTTTTTTCGTTTTGGCCAATTTTGGGCCTAAAGGACTTCATAGTCCTTAACGGGATTTTAGCCCAACAACCAAAACACATTTTTTGAAGCGCAAAGGAGTTTGGAGCTGAATTTAAAGATCATTTGGAAGCCCAAAGAAAGTGAAGAAATCACAACACAAAAGGAAGACTTGAAGCATTTGGATGCGGGTTCAAGTGGGAGTTCAACGACACATTTCTTGTGTCAATATTCACCCTTTAGGAAGGACCTTTTAGCACACTTGTTTCGGCTAACAAGTGTTGTCAAAAAAATAGTTGGCTATGGTTATGCACCTATTTTGTTTGTTATGCTTGTATGGTTGTTTTATTTATGGTTGTTTAGATGATATTTGGATATGCATGCTTAACAACTTATAATCCATAACAAGCTTAAAATTGGTTCTTTAAAAATCATTAAAGTGGTTAATAAAATGGTTTTATTAAAAATTAATGATTTTATAATAAAATGGGTTTTATTAAAAGAACCTTGAAAATTGGTTTTCACTAAGGTACCATGAATTTGAATGCATGCAAATGTATGGTACATAAAGTTTTCTAAAGCTAGAATTTTGAAAACATAAAATCCCTTTTATAAAACAAGTCAAACACAATCCTTTTATACAACACTCGAATCACTTGGGAATTCTTTGTGGGATAAAGGTCACCTAACCACATTTGATGGAACTTGTGAATTGGAGGTAGGCTTACAATATTTGTGGGATAAAGGTCACCTAACCACTTGTATGTGTAAACTTACATGTGTGTGTAAGTAGGACGACTTGATTTGGAAACCATGTGCTTAGGGTCACCGAAGCATGGCGTACAAAGGTGTTGATGGGATTAAACATGCCAACTAAACATTAAGATGTTTAACCGATCCCATATGGCTAGAAATTGCAAAGGTTGCAATCGTCAAACGTTGACTAACTTGTTAATTTAAATAATGGGATAAAGGTCCCAATATTTAAATGTAACGTTGGATTCTAGATTTTAATTATTAATTGTCTATGAGACACAAAAGGGTATTAATAATTAAAAATTAATAATATCGAAAATACTAAAATTAAACTTTGTTAAAATTTTGTAGATGGCCGCTAACAATGCAAACACAATTACCCAAACCGTCCGTAACCTATCACTAAGAACCATCCTTGAAAAGGATTGTCTCAACCATAACAACTTCATGGATTGGTATCAAAACTTGAGAATCGTTCTCAAATAAGAAAAGATATCTTATGTGTTGGACGATCCTATTCCCGATGAACCTAACGTGGAAGATGAGGAGGCCTATAACGATTGGGTTAAGTATACCGAGGACTCCATGCAAGCCTCTTGCCTCATGTTGGGAACTATGATTCCCGAGATTCAAAAGGATTTTGAACATCATGGGGCATACGATATGATTACCCAATTGAAGGAAATGTTCCTTCAACAAGCAAGGGTAGAACCCTTCGAAACGGTTCGGGCGCTTCATTCATGTCGTATGGAGGAAACCCAATCGGTCTCATCTTATGTCCTTAAGATGAAAAGCCACATTGATCGCCTCGAAAGGCTTAATTGTCTCGTCTCTAAAGAGTTGGCTATGGATTTTATCCTCAACTCTTTAACAAAGAAGTTTGAGACTTTTGTCATGAATTATAACATGAACGGATGAGACAAGAGCATTGGTGAGCTTCATGCAATGCTCAAAGTTGCCGAGGTAGGCATGGGTAAAAAGGCTTTACCCGTTCTAACAATCAATAAGGGAGGCAACAAGAAGAGGCCCCACCCCGACTCTAAGGCAAGTTTTGCCAAAAGGAAGGGCCACGTCAAAGGGAAGGGAAAAGGAAAGGTTAAAGCGGAACCCACGAAACCGAAGGAAAAGAAGCAAAAGGTTGCTTCGACTGACCCATGCTTTGAGTGTGGAGAGACAGGACATTGGAAAAGAAATTGTCCAACCTATCTCAAGGAGTTGGAAAACAAGAGGGATGCGGGGCAAACCTCAGGTACAATCTTTATGATACATATTGACCTTAATGTTATTTCTTCAAACACATGGGTATTGGATACCGGGTGTGGAACTCATATTTGCAATTTGTTTCAGGGGTTCAAAAGAAATAAACATTACAAGAAGGGAGACATTAGTCTCTTCATAGGCAATGGAGCAAAGGTTCAAGTTGAAGCCCGAGGAGACTATGTTTTGAAACTTCCAAATGGTTTGGAAATCATCTTGAAAAATGTTTTGTATGCTCCTAGTTTGACTAGGAACATTATTTCAGTTTCCCTCTTGCTACAATATGGTTTTAATTTAAAGTTTGTAAACGATGACATTTATGTTTTGATGAATGACATGTTTTACTTTAAAGCTATGCCTTCAAATGGTATTTATGAATTGGTTCATGATAATACATTTGATAGTTCAATGTACCAAGCAACCACCAAGAAACTCAAATTAGATTTGAGTGATTCCTATCTTTGGCATTGTCGCCTTGGACATATAAACAAAAATCGCATGCAAACACTTTGAAAGAATGGTCTTTTTGAAACAAATGGAGATGATTCATTTGATGTATGTGAATTTTGTTTACAAGGCAAAATGACTAAGGCACCCTTCAATGGCACCTTTGAAAGGGCAAAAGACTTATTAGGTATCATACATTCGGATATATGTGGTCCTTTTAAGCCAATGACTAGGAATGGTGAAAGATACTTCATTAGTTTTACCGACGACTATAGTCGTTATGGTTATGTGTACTTGATAAGACACAAAGATGAAGCATTTGAAATGTTCAAAGATTTCAAAAGTGAATTAGAAAATCAACTCAAGAAAACAATCAAAAGTCCTTCGTACCGATAGAGGAGGTGAATACCTTAGTGATGCTTTTCAAGATCATCTTAGGAGTTGTGGGATTATCTTACAACTTACTCCACCTGGAACACCACAACATAATGGTGTGTCTGAAAGGAGGAATCGAACTCTATTGGATATGGTTCGATCTATGATGGTTAGAAGCACATTGCCTCTATCATTTTGGGGTTACGCTTTGCTCTCCGCGGCCCGTATACTGAATATGGCCCCAACCAAGAAAGTGGATAAGACACCTTTTGAAATATGGCATGGAAAGGCTCCATCAGTATCATATTTGAAGGTTTGGGGTTGTGAAGCTTATGTGAAGCAATACACCCCAAACAAATTGGAAGTGCGATCCACTAAGTGTATCTTTGTAGGATATCCTAAAGATGATATAGGATATTACTTTTACGATCCAACAGAGCAAAAGGTATTTGTTGCTCGAAAGGGTAAGTTCTTGGAGGCTAAGTTCCTTATGGAAGGAACTAGTAGTAGAACAGTGGAACTTGATGAGGATCAAGAACCACAAGCTGATACACGTTTGGTTGATACTAGCACTCAACAAGAGGTTGTTGAAGAGGATCAAGTGGTTGATCAATACACACAAAACGTTCGCAGATCTGGAAGAACTAGTAATCCACCCGAAAGATATGGATTTTTCATGGATGGATGCTACGTGGTAGATTCGGATGAACCAACCACATACCATGATGCAATGTCACAATCCGATTGTGACAAATGGCTTGAAGTCATGAACGTAGAGATGCAATCCATGTATGACAACCAAGTATGGGAATTGGTTGTGCCACCTCTTAACTCCAAAGTAGTTGGAAGTAAGTGGGTTTTCAAGAAGAAAACTGATATACATGGTAACTTGGATACTTATAAAGCGAGACTTGTAGCAAAAGGTTTCACTCAAACTCAAGGGGTTGATTATGATGAGACCTTCTCGCCCGTGGCGATGCTAAAGTCAATTAGGATATTATTTGCCATAGCTGCATACTACGATTATGAGATTTGGCAAATGGATGTCAAAACGGATTTTCTCAATGGATATCTTAATGAAAATAACTATATGGTTTAGCCTGAAGGTTTTGTCGATTTAAAACATCCTAACAAAGTATGCAAGTTAAAGAAATCAATATATGGATTGAAACAAGCATCTAGAAGTTGGAATCATCGTTTTGATGAAGAAATTAGGAATTTTGGATTCATCAAGAACGCCGATGAAGCTTGTGTGTATAAGAAGGCTAGTGGGAGCTCATCACTTTCCTAGTACTGTATGTCGATGACATTCTACTATTTGGAAATGATATTCCAACCATGGAAGGTGTTAAAACCTGGCTTGGAAGTTGTTTTTCCCTTAAGGATCTTGGTGAAGCCGCCTATATTTTGGGAATAAAGATCTATAGGGATAGATCAAGGCGCTTGATAGGTTTGAACCAAAGTGCATACATTGACAAAGTCTTGAAAAGGTTCAAGATGGAAAACTCTAAGAAAGGTTTGGTACCTATTCAAAAGGGAACGATATTGAATGTGTCTCAATGTCCAAGCTCAAAGGATGAGCAAGAGAGAATGAAAGGAGTCCCATATGCGTCTGCTATAGGATCCATCATGTATGCAATGATATGCACTAGACCGGACGTGTCATGTGCCTTAAGCATGACAAGTAGATACCAGCAAAATCCAGGTGACAGTCATTGGATGGCTGTTAAAAGCATATTGAAATACCTTAGAAGGACTAAGGATATGTTTCTAATATATGGATCTGGTGAAGAGGAACTCGTTGGTAAGGGTTACACGGATGCGAGTTTCCAAATTGACCGAGATGGTTCTCCCGATCATAATCTGGGTATGTCTTCATTTTGGATGGAGCTGCAGTCTCTTGAAAGAGCTCGAAGCAGGATGTTGTAGCATTGTCCACTACAGAATCAGAATACATCGTCGCTTCATTGGCAGCACAAGAAGCTGCATGGTTGAAGAAATTCATCACCGACCTAGGGGTAGTCCCTACCATTCAGGATCCCCTAGAAATCTTTTGTGATAATGAGGGTGCAATTGCACAAATTAAGGAACCTCGTGCACATCAAAAGACTAGGCACATTGAGCGGAGATTCAACTACATAAAGGATGAAGTTGAAAAAGGAAAGATATGTATTCGCAAAGTTCATAAGGATCAAAACATTGCGGATCCACTCACGAAGCTCCTTGAACGGCCAAAGCATGAGGGTCATACTTGTGCCTTAGGACTTCGATATTATAGTGATTGGATTTGATCTTTTTAGTATTTGGATATCGGAACAATTGTTATTTTGACTCATTTTAATGATTATGGCATTTTGAGTTATGTTCCAATTTTAGCATGTTTAAATCCATGAATAAGTTAATTATTCTAAATGTCCGTAGTCGATCATATTTGTGGGAATAAATATGAAGGTAAGACTATTATGAACTCGGATTGGTGATATTCATTAGGTATGAATATAGAGCAAAGTGTTGCTGCCAAAGTTCATAGATATTTGTGGGATACAAATATTGGACTGACCCGCTCTCAAATGTTACTGCATGGAATCTTTGAGATTGATCATAAGTAAATTTGAGTAAAGGAGAATATCATTGTATCCTCTGACCTGAGATACATATTGGGTCTTGATATTCACGAAATATTGTACTTTGACTTGGTTCTTTGCTGTCAGTAATATGGCAGTACATAAGGCTAAGCTCAAGTGTGGTACGAGGTGATTGTGAGAGACGTATGTAGTCAAGATGGGATTTGTTCCTCTTATTTCGTTGAGAGTAAGATGTCTAAGGTCAGCTAAAGTTAAATCAACAGAGAATGATCACTCTATGTCTCTGGATTTGACATGACATCTATAATGAAAGGATAAATGATCGTTTCACCTAAATCATGTTCAAGTTAGGGACTTGAAGGGGATGATGTTATTGAATGACACTTCGTCATACGTATTAGGGGTAGTAAACCGTTGTTAGGCGATATTTGCTATTTGCATCAATCTTCTATGTATCTTGTGCAAGTGGGAGATTGTTGGAATCGGTATTCCCAAGACACATATTAAATTGATGTGGCTAGTATGTTATGATCCAAGTCGGGCCATACCCAATAACAAGCTAGACAAACACTTATAATATTTATTTATGATATGATCAAACAAATAAATATTAACACTTAGAATATTTAGAAATTGTTTTTCTAAATAATTGCACTTGAGAAACTAATAAATTATATAGATAATTTATTTTGTGAGAATATTTTGTATTGTCATTTAATGGGTTAAATAACATTATAAAAGGTTATGAGATGTTGCATAAAGTTTTGAAAACATATGATGTTATATTTATAAAAGTTATAAATATAATACAAGACATAAAATAAAAGAAACTTTTGAATTTTTTTTTATAAAAATACCCCATAGGGCCGGCCCCTTATGGTCTTCCCAAGGTGGGATTCCACCACTAATATTGCATGCAAGATCTCTATAATCTCCTACAAGATTATATGTATTTTGATTTTATTCTCACACACATTTTTAGAGTGATAATTCAAGTTGCAAGAACTCTTGTGAATGCTCTCACAAACTTAGTGTTTGTCCAAGAGTTTTTCAAGTGAGTTCATAAGTGTAGAAATCCTAGCATAATCATAGTGTTTGTTGGAAGGCTTGGGGTATACAAGCTTGAGGTCTTCTCCTTTGAAGATTTCCATTCAAGAACATCATCTTCTACATATCTCTTGCTACTTGGAAGGTAGTATTCTTATAACACCCTATGGTTGTGTTTTTGATAGCATGCATGTTCATATATGGATCCGGGTTTTGGTTTTACATATAAAATGGGTTTTATATCTTGTAAGTAACATGTTTTAAATAAATATTCCGCTGCGTTTTTATTTTATACAGATAAAATAACTTTGATAAACATGTTCAAAACCCCAACAAAACAGTCTAAATCAACAATGACTAGCGAACCATCCAAGTCCGATGCTCGTACAGGAATAAAAGCAAGGCAGCAGCACTACCACGAGACACCTCCTCTTTAACGCCATCAGATATCCCATCAAGGTTGGACGAGTTCAATGATAAACTCACTCGACTTCTCTCGATCAAGGAAAAAGAACATGAACTTAAATTAGAGAAACAAATCGAGAAAGATATGAAGTTTCTCGAGAAAGACTTTTCCCACCTACATGAGGCGGACGGAGTCATTTTAGAGGCTCGTAAGGAAAATATCCGAGCAAAATATATGTAGTTTTTTAGTAGGTTTTTTTTTAAGTTGGTTGTTTTTAAGTAACTTTGTAGTTTTTATTTTTAAGTACTTTGTAATCTTTTATTTATTTTATTGAAATTATGTTTTTTTTAATTTTGTTTTAAATAAAAATGGTATCTAAATTAAAAAAATACAAAATAAATAAAAAACCAAATAATTAGGTAATCATAGTGGGGACTTTAAACCATTGCATGCAAGTTAACGGGAGGGGATTTAAAGCCCCCTATGTGACATGAAGCCTACGTGGCGCTGATGTGGAATGATAAAGCCCCTAGGGGGTTTATACCACAACACCCAGCCTAAGCATTGGTGAAGTTAAACATAGAAGGAAGTTTGTTCAAGTTGTTATCATGATTGATTGCTCGTGTTTATGAATGGCTCGGAATAAGAGGGTGTATTCCAACAAAGATACAAGGATTGAGAAGATTGTTAGGGACATCAAGACGTTAAGCTTTTCTGTGGATTACACATTGCCTTTTCTTTTCTGATTCTGTTATAGTTGTTGGCCTTTGTTAGTCGTTTGCTAGTAGGGAGTTTCTAATAAAAATCGTTGATCAAAATAAACCCACAATTAGATACCAACTACAATACATAGCATTTGCATTAGCTAATTTAATTTTCTACCATTTGCCATCGACTTTGGCAAAATTCAACAACAACCAATTTTTTTCATTGTCGTATATTTCACATGTAGCACATGTGGTATTTGTTTGAAATCAAGAAAATCTTCTTTGGTAGATTGGTCACCTATATAAACTGTGTAGGTTTTGCCATTGCCACTACTCAATTAATTATATCTCATAAAGAAACTCTTTTTTTCTCCGTATATTTTAAGACTACTAATTAGGACACAAACCTTGACCTGTCATTTAGTGAAATATTAAATTCATTTATTGGAAAATAACAACCTATACCCTAAAATGATAACATTTAAATTATATAAACAAAATACTATATGATCCGTTAACTATGCTATAGTATTTCTCTTTCAAGCTTATTTACCACTTAATTATGAAAACAAAATGTAAACATCATTACATAAAAGTAAAAAATAGAAGTAAAAGGTAGGTAGCAATGTTTTTTGTTGATTGGTCAAAATATTTGTTATCCCATTCCTCTTTATCAACAGATTATATAGATGATTACAAACGTGATGATATCCTATAATTATGCTAATCTATATAACAATACAATATATTCCATACATACTAATACTCGCACGCAGTCGAAACGGGAGGTTCCCAGATGTTGAGACTGGATCGGAAATCATCGAAAGAACTTTCTGCAATCCTTTGGTGAATATGTATGCTATTTGGTACTTGGAGTGGACATGTAGAACCTGTACTTGTCCCTTGGCTACCTTTTTTGTGAACAAAATGAATGTCCATTTTGATGTGATTCATACATTCGTGTTGAACGAGATTACCGTTGAGATAAATGGCACTTACGTTACAACAATAGACCAACGTTGCATGTTTGGGTGGATGTTGTAGCTCAAGAAGTAAATTTCGTAGCCAACAAACCTCCAAAACAACATTCGCAACACCACGGTACTCTGCCTCGGCATTTGAGCGAGATAAAATAGGTTGACGTTTGAAGACCAAGATAGAAGTGATGTACACAAAATGCAACATATAAATTACATCAAATGAGACATAAAACTAACCCTTTTTAGTACTAAAGTTGGAAAAAACACGTTTCTTTGTTCCTTTTGTATTTTCAGGATAAAAAGAGCTCAAACAAACAAAAGAAGCAAATAAGCAGCTAAAACCAACATAAATACAGAAAGAAGGAATAACAAGCCATGCCCAACCCCTCAGCAACACCCCAAAAGACAAAAAAACCAGATCACAGAAGATGAGCACGGGGCACGGGGCGTGGTCAAGCCCTGCACTACAAGACAAAACATTCAGAAGCTTCCACGCCACCACGGGGCCGTGTCCAGAGTAACACGGGCCGTGGTCAACTATAAGATTTGCAGAATCTGGATAGTACAGCGAACAGTTGACCACGGGGCCGTGCCCAGAGGCCACAGGGTCGTGTGTGGCCCTCTGCTGACAAATGCAATTAATAAAGAAAGAGAAGGATGTTGGCCACGGGCCGTGCCCGCTGGACACGGGGCCATGGTCGGGCTTCTGTTCAGACTATAAATAGGGGTTCTTGGTTACCCACAAAGGCATCCCTTGGCAAACCACTTCTTTCTCACTTTGCCACCACTCCACCACCACTACAAGACCAACACCCACCACCATCATCCATCTTCCATCTTTAGAGTGTGTAGTAGTCTCGGGATCCAAGATAGATTGTAAGGGTTCTTGTCAAACAAAGGCCATGCTTGGCTAAATTCCTTACATCCTTGGTGAAGACTAATCTTTTATGTATTACTTTTAGTTTTTAATCTTTCGGCATTTTTTATTTGGGTTTGTATTAATGACTTTAATAACTAGTTTCTTATGTTGAAAGTGAATTTTCTTAACCATTTCTTCATGATGTCATTGATTTGCTCATTCGTGTCTTTACGGTCTATATAAAGCGCGTTAACTACTTAGAAGAGGGTTAGACGGGTGGTTTGGTAAAGTTCTTGTCTCGTTCAGTGAATAGATCTTGCGAGGACTTGGTTCAAGCCTATTAGGGCCTCCTTCAATGCTCAACGGGTATTGGATGGCGGGGGCGTGAATGGCTTGAACCCCTCATATGTAAACTACTATTAATACTTTAAACCGGCTACTTGGGATTGTATCCCTGCTAACTCAAACCACTTAGCCGAGGGTAACGTCACCTTCAAAAGAGGGGCCTACCACTTTTCGCATTAATAAGTTACTTAATTGTCTTCCAATATTCTGACCTTTTGGGATTGTATCCCTGCTGACTCAAACCACTGGGTTGAGGGTAACGTCACCTTCAAAAGAGGGGCCTACTACTATAACTAAGATAATCTCTAAAAAAGTCCGAAAGTGTGAAAACTATCAAAGGATACATAAAAGAGAAGTTGGATCCGAGTGATTCTATCTTGTCTATTTGTATTTCATTTTATTTTATTTATCTTTTTCCTTATCTTTATGTTTTAAAACTTTTATAAAAAATTTAGATTGATTAGACATTGAAGATAAACCGGTATTAAAAGCTCTTGTGTCCTTGGACGATCTCGGTATCTTACCAACACTATACTACGCTCACGATGGGTGCACTTGCCCAAGTGTATGTTTAGTGTTAGTAGAATATCATGTTTTATAAATTTAAAACTTGACTATGCATAAAATGGACTAAAAATGACAATAGTACGCTTAGCACACACCAAGAAGCTTGTCACCCATGTAAACACAATACCCCGATGTTGACTGATGGGTGTCGGGGTAGCCTCCCCAATCCACATCTGTGTAAGCGAGAAATGAGATGGTCGAAGATGGGTGAAGGTGCAAGCCAAACGTGATTGTCTTGTTTATGTATCTCAGAATTCATTTTAAAGCATGCATATGAGTAAACATCAGGGCATGCATGTGAAGACATAGTTGTTGAACAACATAGGAGATGTCGGGCCGTGCAAAAGTGAGGTTTTGTAAGGCACGAAAGACTACGATACTTCGTTATGTTGTCTAAGGGTGTACCGGATTGGCTACTTAACTTTTGTTGTGTATCAACTGGTGTGGTAGCCGGATTGCAATCTGTGAGCCTGGTTCGTTCAAGAATCTCTCTAGCATATTTCTCTTGTGATAAAAAAGAGTAGTTGTGACGAGTAATGGAGATGCCAAGAAAGTAGCTAAGAGGCCCGAGATCCGTCATGGCGAATTCCTTAGAAAGAAGTGTCGTGAATCGCTCTCGTAATGTGTTGGATGAGGTAATTAACAGAATGTCATCCACATATAGTAAGATAAATGTCGTGCGATTTCCCTCTTTAAAGATGAAGAATGAATGATCACATTTACTATGTCGAAACCCCATTTTAGATAAATACTGGGCAAAGCGTTGGTACCACGCCCTTGGTGCTTGCTTAAGCCCGTATAGAGACTTTTTGAGGAGGCACACATGATGTGGATAGTTTTATCTCTAAAACCAAGGGGTTGGTGCATGAAAATTGTTTCATCAAGATAGCCATGAAGAAATGCATTTTTAACATCTAGTTGATGTATCAGCCATGAGTTAGATAGTGCAAGGGAGAGAACGTCCGAATTGTTTCCGGTTTAACGATCGGGCTAAACGTCTCCTCGCAATCAACCCCAATCTATTGTGAGCGACCATCACAAATAGGACGAGCCTTGTACTATTCGAATGTCCCATTCGCTTCCTTTTTGTGCCTAAAAATCCACATGCTTCGCACTATGTTCATATCAGGTCGCCTTGGTACTAGCTCCCCAGTTCTGTTATCAATAAGGGCTCAATATTCATCGAGCATGGCACTTTTCCAGTCTGGATTAGAGAGAGCTTTGAAGGGGATTTGGGTAGAGGAGAAATAGATGAAGATATAGATGTGTGAAGATTGAGTTGTTGTTTGGGTTTATGGATACCCGACATTGATCTTGTGGTTATGGTTCTTGGTTGTATAATAGGTGGTGGTACAACATGAGGTAAATTGATAGGGGATTTGGTGGGAGAGTTTTGGTTAGTAATGGATAAAGAAGTGGAGGGAACAAAATGTGTGGGGAATTGTGAGGTAGTCACGTGAGTAGGAGAATTGCTTGGTGGGGTAGGAGTTTGCACGAAAAATGAATAAGAGAGGTTGGTGGGTGGGATTTTTCATGGTAGTATGTAAAGAAGAGGTGGAGTTTGGTGTATGTGTTTCGGTTATGGTGGGTTCGGTAGGTGTGGAGGTGGGACCCGATGAGAACCAAAGAAGGGGATGGGGTTCGTTGATTAAAAGTTCATAGGAAGAAGGAGGTGGTGAGAGTGTTTTGAAAAGAAATACTGATTCATCAAAAACTACATCCCGGGATATTATGAGACGTTTGGTTTTGATATTAAAGCATTTATATCCCCGATGGTTGGAGGGATAGCCGAGGAAAATGCACGGAGTGGAGCGGTCCGCAAGTTTATGAACTGACGTAGATGTCACACCCCAATCGATGGTGGAAAATTGGAGTGAGACGAAAATGAGATTGCTAGAGACTTCATAACGACTAATTGTGACAAGTATTTAAAGCAATGGTTTTCATTTCATGCTAAAGGGAAATACATTGTTTCAAATGAAATTACAAAATTTAGAACATAACAAATTAAACATCAAAAATTAAATTTAAACTAAGTTCATTTCTAGTCCTTCCTACTAGATTTCTTTGCAACGCATTAACATCAAGCTCCTGCAATATATCTTAAAATAACATGTCAACACAAAAGCATTGGTGAGCATACAAGTTTAGTGTACTATCATATGTATAAAAGAACTTTAACGAGATCTACATGGCAAAAACGTATACTATGGCATAACATATCATGGACTAGAATGCATCACATACGTGTCAACCCAAAGATTCCACTAGCGTAATCTTGTTGTCGCAACGATAAGACCGTATCTATGATTACTTAACATAGACCCAACAAGGGCGGTGTGCTACTCCTATAACGCTATACATGTTAAGGTAGGCTTGTACGAAGTTAATGATATAGTGCATGAATGGCTTCTATCATGCATGCATTCCTAATGTATAAACGTATAAAGCATGTATATCGGATGTGTTTGTATGAATAAAGTATTTGCATAAGCGTGTTCATGTGAGTTTTAATGCGTATATATATTGCACCCAAAGGCGTGGAAACAGAAAAAGGGTCATGTATAGTCACGGTTTGCAAAGTAATTCCACTTAGTGAGTTTGGCGAGTCTTGAGTTTTGGAACACCGAAGTTACCCTAAGGGGGAAACGAAGTTGTGTGGGTTGCGGTTTTGTTTAACGGATTAGATTTAGAATTTAAGTGTTAACTTATATAAATGTAAAGTAAAGTACCATGAGAATGGTCATGCAAGGAGGTAGGATGAATTCCATCAATTTAACCTTATCATATGATTCACCAAAACACAAAATCATCAACTTTGTTGATGATCTTGATTGGTCATGAATATGAAAATAATAAGAACTTAAACCTACTAAACCTACAAACAACCAAGTGAGCTAGCTAGATGCGGGCATTTCAAACATGGAAAGTGTTTGGGGATGTGATATAGCCTTGTCCCTTTGATGGAAATTGTTTAAGATTTAGTGGTATAAAGACACTAAATCAACAAGTGAGGTAGTGGAACAAAGTTGGAGAAACTTAGCTTCCATGGTACACACATTCACCAAAACACAAGTCTCACCATATGGAAGATGATGAGCTTGGATGGTCTCAACACTTGTAGGTTGCTTAGAACCTTATCAAAATAGAAAGTTTAGAAGACGTTTGAACCTCTAAACTTATAGCAATCAACCATACTCAAGCTCAATAACCATAGGTTTGGTTAAAAGCAAGGTAGGTGCAAGATTGTACAAGTTAAACAAGTTTAAAGAAAGTGTAAGTAAAAGTACTATCAAAACGGAATTGTAACACCACTTTGGACCTCAAATGTGGTGAGGTTCTACCTTAGTTTGCCATGGAAAACTTGTGGAAACCTTAATAGAGGTTGTCCAAGTAGTTTGAAGGAAGATTTGAAGAAGAAAAGTGAGTGAAAACTCAATTAGAATACTTGAATGTTTCTGCCCAAAACAGGAATTCTTGAGAGTTTTTAGATGTTTAGAGTGATTTTTAGAGTGTGTAAAGGTGTTAGGAAGGTGTGGGATGCATATATTCATAGTGGGGGATTAGGGTTTGGGGGGATTAGGGTTTGGGTTTAAATAAGGTTGGAAGGCGATTAGGTGTGAAAAAAGGTGGAAAAATGGACCAATCCGCAAGTTGAAAATGGTTGGCTGCTGATCGAGCTCCCTCGCATCACGCGACGGGAACATGTGTGCCAGGCGCATGGCATGAGGGAATGGGTTTTCAAAAAGTGTTTATTTTGTTCACTTTTGGACCCCGCACTTGGTTTTTAGGTTATTTTATGCCATAAAGTTGTATTTTAACTTGTTTTTAAGTATTCAAAGCGTATTTAAGTATGGTATGAGTATGATGCACGTATTATTGATATATCAAAGTATTATAAGTCTCGGTTTTGCGTATAAACACGTTTTTAAAGATTGGTCGTGTATATAACACAAGTATGAAATGTAACACGTATGAATATAAAAGTAAATTCCCATTACGATCAAGGTCTCGGATTATAAGATTGGAAATGAAATACGTATACAATACGAATACAAGTTTCTAAAAATAGAAATGTGAATACAACTTTCTAAATATGGAAAGTACGGAAATGCGAAGCGTTACAGTCTCCCCTACTTTAGGAAATTTTGTCCAGAAATTTATTCAAGAGGATGACTCAACGAAAGGTGCGGTTACTTGGTCTTCATATCATGCTCAAGTTCCCAAGTGAATTCGGCGCCGCGTTTTCCCTCCCAACGAATTTTGACTATGGGGATATGACTGCACCTAAGTTACTTGGTTCCTCGGTCCATGATTTCAATCGGTTTCTCGACGAAGTGTAAGGACTCGTTGATTTGTAAGTCGTCGAGTTGCGCTTGAAGTCCTTCATTAGCTAAGCATCTCTTGAGATTGGATACGTGGAACGTTGGATGAACGTTGTTGAACTCTTGAGGTAAATCCAGTCAGTACACCACCTTGCCAATCCTTTTGAGAATCTTGAAAGGACCTGCGAAGAAAGGTGCGAGTTTGCCTTTCTTACCAAAATGAACGACTCCTTTCCAAGGGGGTACCTTGAGGAGTGCATGATTACCAATGTCGAATTCCAAGGGTTTACGTTTCTTGTCAGCGTAGCTCTTCTATCGACTTCTAGCCTTGAGTAGGTTGTCGCGAATCTGTAAAAATCTTGTCTGTTGTCTCTTGTGTGAGCTTGGGACCGGTGATTTGTGCATCTCCGATCTCGTGCTAACAAATAGGAGAACGAAACTTACGACTATACAAGGCTTCGAATGGAGCCATTTGAATACTAGAGTGATCGTTGTTATTGTACGAGAATTCGACCTAAGGTAAATGTATGTCCCAATTGCCACCAAAATCGATTACACATGAACAAAGCATATCTTCAAGAGTTTGGATAGTACACTCGGTTTGACCATCCGATTGAGGATGAAAAGTCATACTAAGATGAGTTGTGTGCCAAGAGCGGTTGGAAAGGTTCGCCAAAGATGCGAAGTGAAACGACCATCTCGGTTGAAAATGATGTCGACGGGAATACCAAGGCGGCAAATGATCTCATTGGTGTAGATACGAGCTAATTTCTTAACTCGGTAATCTTCACGAATTGGGAGGAAGTGAACGGATTTAGTTACACGATCAATGATCACCTAAATGCTATCATGACCGGACGAGGTCCGAGGGAGTTTGGTGATGAAGTCCATTGCTATACTCTCCCATTTCCGGACTGGAATTTCTGGTTATTTGAGTAAGCCCGAAGGACGTTGGCTTTCACCTTAGGACACGTGAGGCATTTGGAAATGAAGGTGGCAATGTCTTTCTTCATGCCTAGCCACCAATAAGATATACGAAGGTCTTGGTATATTTTGTCGGCACCGGGATGAATATGAATAGTGTATCAAGATTTGTGTGCCTCTTTCATCAAAAGGTCACGGATTTTGTCGCAGTTCGGAACCTAAGCTCGATCAAGGTAGTAGAGATTTCTGTTGGATTTGGATACGAGTTAGCTTGTGGCACCACACTTCATCTCGTCATATTAGTTATCCTCATTGGCGGATGAGTATTGTGCCTCACGAATACGTTCTGAATGTCATTTTGGATCTGAAAGCAACGAATACCTAAGAGTGTTCCGACTAAGGGCATCGGCCACGACATTTGCTTTACCGGGGTGATAACGAATCTCGCAATTGTAGTCGTTGAGCAACTCTACCCATCGTCTTTGACGCATGTTGAGTTCTTTTTGATTAAAGATATGTTTAAGGCTCTTATGGTCGGTGAAGACCACACACTTAGTACCGTAAAGGTAGTGTCGCCAAATCTTTAACGCAAAAACAACTGCACCAAGTTCAAGGTCGTAGGTAGTGTAATTCTTCTCATGTATTTTGAGTTGTCTCGAAGCGTAAGCGATAACCTTGTCTCGTTGCTTAAGAACACAACCGAGGCCTTGGTTAGATGCATCGCAATAGAAAACGAAGTCATCGTTGCCATCAGGAAAAGCGAGGATAGGAGCATTGCAGAGCAAGTCCTTGAGAGTTTGAAAAGACTCCTCTTGTTCAGAACCCAAACAAAAGGTTTATCTTTTTGAGTCAACGAATTAGCGAACGGCGATTTTTGAAAAGTTAGAGATGAACCGACGGTAGTAACCCGCCAATCCAAGAAACGAACGAATCTCAGAAGGTGATTTTAGTGCAATCCATTTCTTGACGGCATCGATTTTAGTGGGATCAACGTGAATACCCTTCTCGTTCACGACGTGACTAAGAAATTGAACTTCTTTTAGCCAAAATTCACACTTGGAGAATTTGGCATATAGTTGTTCGATACGAAGGAGTTCTAGGATTATACACAAGTGTCGCGTGTTTTTGGATTGGGTTTTCGAATAGATGAGAATATCGTCTATGAATACGAACACGGAATGGTACAAATAAAGTTTACACACACGATTCATCAAAACCATTAAGACCGCAGGTGCATTAGTCAAAGCGAAAAGCATTACCACGAACTCGTAGTGACCATATCTAGTACGAAAGGCAGTTTTCGGTATGTCCTCTTCAAGGACTCGGAGTTGATGGTAACTAGAACGAAGATCGATTTTGGAGAAACATGTTGTACCTTGAAGTTGATCGAAAAGGTCGTCGATACGAGGAAGGGGATAACGATTTTCGACGGTGAGTTTGTTAAGTTCATGATAATCGATACACATACGGAAAGACCATATTTCTTCTTGACAAAGAGAACCGGAGTGCCCCAAGGAGAAGGGCTAGGGTGTGTGAAACCTTTATCAAGTAATTCTTGAAGTTGGCTCGATAGCTCTTGCATCTCCAAAGGTGCAAGACGGTACGGAGTTGTAGCGTCGGGTATGAGGTCAATGTGAAAGTCAACAGAATGAGGAGGAGAATGACCAGGTAAATCTTCGAGGAAAACATCAAGAAAATCATAAACGACCGGAACATCACTCATTCTTTTTCCTTTGTCCTTCTTTTCACGATGTGGGCCAGAAAGGCAAAGTACTCTTTGCGTAAGTACTTGTTTGCTTGAGTGCACGACATGAGCTTGAAACCCTTTGAGGGTTTCTCACCATAGATGTGCAAGGTATCACCAGATGGTATGTAACATCCGTAAAAAACGGATTTACCAAACCCGCTCCGTTTATCAACCGAACAGTCAGTCAAAAATTTCGTTGCGAATTAAGTGCCCAAAATAATTTTAAACGATACGTAATCGATTATTATACGGGAATATATAATTAGTTTTTGAAAAACTGTTAAAAATCGCAAAATAAAAATAAATTGTTCCTGCCGGGTTTCGAACCCGGGTCAGTACCGAACCAGCCAACAGACTTAACTCACACACACAAACCACTGCGCCATTTGTTTTGTTTGTTAAATATTGAAATCATTTAATTGATATCATGACGTTACGAATTCAAAACCGGAGCCCAAAAGTTCAGTCGTCGGAATCCCGGTAATCTCGCGAGCTTTTAACAACATTTTCAGTTATAACGTAAACTATTATTAGGACATCGGTTATAACCGACGTTTGAGTCCGCGACACTTTCTATAACCGCCGGAGTTTTTATAACTTATGAATCCAGTCGGAAATCAGACCAAGTTCTTCGACGATTTGCCCTATAAATTCACCCACAACCCACTGCAAACCTTTTCGCTCAAAACCACACCTTTTCTCGGCGTAATTCCACTCGCCGGAATCTTTCTGTTTGTCGCCGGAAAACCGGTTTCTCCATTTCCGAGCCCTATTGAACCTTCTAAGCTTATACCGAAGTCACCCACACCCTTTGTAAGCTTTCTGAAGTTTCTCCGCTGCAAGACACTCGTCGCCGGAGCCTATTGCTGTCGCCGGAGTTCTGCCGGAAAACAGAGGGTCCAGTCGGTATACCTTTTCGCCTAATATCTTTATCTTTTCACTCATATATCATCTATAATTACCTAAAAAAAAAAAACTAAAGAAACCGATTAAGACTTTGAACCAGTCGGATTTTCCGATTCTGGTCAAAATCGGACGGAGAAGACGATGACCGCTATAACGTATAAGTATAATATAAATCAAGAAATTACTCGGTTTAGACACACAGTCCAGCGGTGGACTGTGTGCACATTAAACATACAAACGTCTCGAGTTCGAATCCTGCTTCACACACGTCGCCTTAATAAAAATGATTTTTTTTTGATTAACCGAACCGGAGTCATACTGGTATATGTTAAGTATATTAATAACCGAAATAATAACCAAGTTAGACACACAGTCCAGCGGTGGATTGTGTGTATATTTATATCACAGGTCACACGTTCGAGTTCGGGCTACTGCACCGACTCGGACAATTATCTATTCTTTTTAAATAAGGCAGAAAAGGAAATAACTAATTTGTATTTAAGTATAATAAAAATCGGATTATATAACATGTTAAACACACAGTCCAGCGGTGGACTGTGTGTTAGTTTAAGCCACAGGTTCCGGGTTCGAGACTTGTGGGGCGCACCGTCCGAATTGATTTAAACTGTTTTTAAAATAAAATGATTTTCGGTTTAAACTAATTAATATATATATATAATTAAAATCAGATTTATAACGGGTTAGACACGTAGCTCAGTTGGTAGAGCTGCGTGCACGCGTACGGGAGGTCTCGGGTTCGAGCCTCACTCAGCGCACTTGTATACACAACTCGAACCGGTCAACAGTCAGAAAAAAATATTTTTTTTTTATTTATTTTTATTTAATTATTTTAATTAAAAATCAATTAAAAGTACTTAAAAATAACATTTCTAAGGTTAGAAAATAGCCTCAAACTCACAAAAATACACCCAACGATCCTATTAAAATAGATTAATAAAATCCGTTTACTTACCAAACCATAATGCGATTTATCTAGGTTAATCTCACTCGTGGTTAAAACCACTTCGCGTACATTCAACATCATCAACCGAACGCACCCACTGTGAGTGAATCTTACAACTCCCCCTTTTAAATTACACGTTTTGGGGTGTGTCATGTGTTATGAAAATAATTAACTTATTTATTTAAACTTGTGCCATACCACATCATGACCTAAACTTAGATTGTTTATATTGTTGTGATTACTTATTTCCTTTTGTTAAATTATATGAAACTCATTCATTAAGCCCATCAGTTCCTCGTGGAAGACGAGTTGAACAACGCGTGCCACAAATCAAATTCATTATTGTTTATGTGTATATCATTGAATTTATATTGTTTGTAGTTGTGTCATTCATATTATCATGGTTATGCAATTCATTCATTAGGCCCCTCAGTTCCTCGTGAGAGACGAGTTGAGCATCGCGTGCCTCTAAATGTTCCATTATTGTTCATGTGTGTTTCACTTAATATCTTATGATTGTTGATTAAGTTTACATCTATTTTTACTCATGTTTGGTTGTGCACATATTTCATAATCAATTTAAATAAATTTGTTCAAATGTTTTCCATAGAATTCACTCGCCAACATTATGTTGATCCAAAAACCCTTTTACACATGATACAGGTGAACAGGTTGAAGCAAGGAAAACATAGGATATGCCTTAGAAGAGAACAAAGAAGTTTAGATTGTTAGTTAGAACATGTTGTAACATTTATTGTAAATTTCAATTTAATTTGTATTAAAGAATATGAAACGCATAATAAATGTCATGAGCTTTGATGATAACCCAATCATGCCCCGATCACCTTTTTCCGCTGCGGGTCGGGGTGTGACATGGTAGTGGAAGGCGAATGAACTTTTCGGAGCAAACAACTTCAGCATGGAATTTTCGAAGCCAATCCATGCCTACTATGATGTCAAAACTACCTAGTTGCATAGGTATGAGATTGATCTGGAATTTATGTTCGTTGAGGTTAAGAACGCAATCACGAATAATAGAATCAATGGTTATGAATTTTCCGTTAGCAACTTCGACAAAGAATGATTTTGGTAACTTAGAATGTCTACACTTAAGTAATTTTCAAATTCTATGGATATGAAACTTTTATCCGCACCCGTATCACATAACAAAGAAGCATATACATCGGTTACGAGAAACGTACCATTGATAACATCGTTGTTGTTTTGCGCTTGAGCGGCAGTGATGACGAAAGCACGTCCACGAAGAGCTTGTGCTTGAGCATGGTTGTTGTGTTGCGGACATTGGTTGTTGAGATGGTTTGGGTCGCTGTATTTAAAGCACGAACGTCCGTTGCTGGCCGGCGGTTGGTTATGGTTTTGGTTTTGGGCTTGGTTGCCTTGTGGTTTTGGGCCACTTCAGCATGGGTATTGAAATGCCTAAACGTATTGCACGTAGTGCAAAGGCGACATAGCACGTTGGTCAGGTGGGGTAGGTGTAAGTGCTACACTTCGTAAAAGTCCCGCCGTTCAGGGTTTTGGGTAATGGTTTATTGTTGGTGTTGAGGAGGTGGGTTTTGTGGAGTAATCATGGAGAAATTTTGATTTGAATTATTTCGCTTCTTACTATTCGAGTTAGTTTTGGGTGGCGCTTTGAATGGAGTGGGTTCAACGATTGGTTCGGTGGTGGCTTGGTTCGGTGGGTTCGCCGAAATTTACTTCTTGAGCTACAACATCCACCCAAACATGCAATGTTGGTCTATTGTCGGTAATCCCATTCAACACCAACGTATTAAACACATCAAAATGGACATTCATTTTGTTCGAGAAAAGGTAGCCAAGGGACAAGTACGGGTTCAACATGTCCTCTACAAGTACCAAATAGCAGACATATTCACCAAAGGATTGCCGAAAGTTCTTTTGATGATTTCCGATCCAGTCTCAACATCTGGGAACCTCCCGTTTTGATTGCGGGGAAGTATTAGTATTTATGGAATACATTGTATTGTTATATAGATTAGCATAATCATAGGAGATCATCACGTTTGAAATCATATATATAATCAGTTGATAAAGAGGAATGAGATATCAAATATTTTGTCTAATCAACAAAAAACATTGCCACCTACCTTTTACTTTTATTTTTTACTTTTATATAATGATGTTTACTTTTTGTTTTCATAATTAAGTGATAAATTAGCTTGAAAGAGAAATACTATAGCATAGTTAATAGATCATCTTAGTATTTTGTTTATATAATTAAAATGTTATCATCTTAGGGTATTAGGTTGTTATTAATTAGGGTAATAGGTGAATATTTCCAATAAATGAATGTACGATTTCACTAAATGACATGTCAAGGTTTGCGTCCTAATTAGTAGTCTTAAAATATACAAGAAAAAAAAAAGAGTTTCTTTATGAGATATAATTATATGAGTAGTTGCATTGGTAAAACCTACACAGTTTATGTAGGTGACCAACCTACCAAAGAACATTTTTCTGATTTGAAACAAATACCACATGTGCCACATGTGAAATATACGACAAAGGAAAAAGTTGGATGTTGTTGAATTTTGCCAAAATCGATGGAAAATGATAGAAAATTAAATTAACTAATGCAATACTATGTATTGTAGTTGGTATCTCGTTCGTCTCACTCCGATATTTTCGCCATCGGTTGGGGTGTGACAGATTGGTATCAGAGCCATAACTATAGGGAATTAGGAAAAATTGCCATGCTTTTGACCTAGTATATGATTTAGGAACCATACCTGACCATTCTTGTTATCTTGCTTAAAATACTTAAATTCTCCCTATTTGCTTCTCATCTTATCTTTTGTCAAAATATACATGTCTTTCCTAAGACAAACAATAATACACCCACGAAGACGCGAACACACTCTTATACAAAAAACGAGACGATCTCACCAACATAGGCGTGAAAACCCTCCCGTTTGGTGAAATCCCTCAATCCGCGTTTATTGATTTTCACGAAATTGTGCCATCAAGATAGGAGTGAAATCCACACCTTGATGGAGAATTTCTCATTCCTATTCTAGTGGACCCTTACCAACGAGTCGGAATTTGTTCCCTATCTCGTTTGGTAAGTACTAACCACACTTAGGATACGAAATTATGATATCCACATCTTGATAACTAGTCTCACTCTTCGATTTTTCAATCCCGCCAAAGTCTCGAATTTTCGATTGACTAGGGACATGTAGTAACCAAAAGGGTGAATATAGTTAACCAGAATTTCGGCGAGAGTATTCTACCTATTAGGCCAAAGCATGTTTACCTAACTCATGAGGCTTTTTTACCAATTTGGATGAGTCTTAGTTTCGTTCCGAGACACTCCAAAATTTTACATTGAATCTCTTTTATGTAATATCAATTTTAATGTGTATTATACTTGATACCTTTGTTCATTTCAAAGTCGAAGACCCGAATCACACGTTACTAGCAATCTAAAACAACAATAATATTCGAGAACAAACTTAATTTACAATTCTTTCATTGTTGTTTGATTATGCACATGATAATACGTGATATGCTTATGTGAACTATGTGAACCTACATGTTACGTGATATACTACCATGCTAATTCATGCAGAGAAAACCTTATTTTTCAAACCACTTTTTATCAAGTCTCATCCTCTATCCTTATTCAATCTTGTAGAAGTCTTCAAGCCGTCATTCTCACTCTAGGAAGAGCTCCAAGCAAGTCTCAAACAACAAGAAAATGATGACGTTTATGGCCAAGCAAATGGCCAAAGTCATACCCGACATCATGAATCAAGTCCACGCCACCCCTAGCCCAAATACCTCAGTTGACTCCAAGGTTGACTGTAACAACTCGTAAATCCGTTGTTATCTTTTTCCTTTGATTCCCGTTGTATCTCTCAGTGTAATCCCGAGATTTGATTATGAGAAAGTTTATGTTAATAGAATTATATTTTGTCACATCTATATCGCATCTAATCGCTTATTAAACGCTAATTCAACGCAATCACAAGTAGTTATGCTACTTTACGAGCCGAGTGTGTTATTGTTTAATAAACACTTGTGCCATCGCATCGCTCATCTCATCGCATCGCAAAACGCAGTTAATTATGTGAAATTATGTTTTATATATGTTATATTTATTTATGTGATGGTTTAATATCGCTAAAACGCTCGCACGCTCACGTAACTCGCTCTTTCTCAATTCAATGGTAATATAACGCTTAACGCTTCGCTAAAACACTTAATATAACTATCTAATACAAACCGAATTGCCAAATGAACTCCTAATGCGAAATAAACGAATGAAACTTAGCCAATAGGTCAAGTTCAGCCGAACTTGGTAACACCAAGTTCGGCCGAACTTGTTCAGGCGGCAAAAACCTTCCATCAGCTAATAAGTTCGCTCGAACTTGAACCATTCAAGCAGAACTGGCCAAGTTCGCTTGAAATGGAGTCAAGTTCGCCGAACTTGATCTCAATCGCCACAATCTTCACTTCACCTATAAATACTCAGCTCCTCTCCTCATTTGAACTTGCTGCAAGTTCGCCCGGAGCTCCCCAACACCGAAACCCTTTGTTTTCTAAGTAAGAATCAACCCGTTTTCATGCAACAACAACATTTTACAACGATTTTGCACAAGGTTTTACCTTCGATTTCATCAAAACTCCTCTGTTTACGAAAATCTTCACCTTTTTATGCAAAACTTCTGTTTTTCACTTAGATCTATGCTTAGATCTAAGTAAAACCTTTTAAACATCGATTTTCACAAGATTCGGACTAAATGACGAATGTTTCGTTCACTTTGAAGTGGAACGAGGCGTTGTCAAGCAAAATCTCAGATCCGGAAGCACGAGGACGAAATCGTCACTTTGCACAAACTGGACTAAACCGTACGAACCTTCAAGTTCGCCCGGATTAGTCCGAGTTTCTGTAAAATGGCTAAAACTTGCTCCAAAAGACCTCTTCAGCCTAGGTTTTGCTCAGTAGCCTAAGGTTGGAGGGATGGACACTTGATTTCCTCAGCAAACAACGCGAAAACGCACGAACTAGATGCCAAAACAGTCAAGTTCGCTCGAAAAACATCAAGTTCGCTCGAACTTGTCACCAGATTGGTGATTAAGTTCGCCCGAACTTGATCCAATATTGGTAGAAATTACACAAGTTCGCCCGAACATGTGTCACTCTTCAGCAATTAGGGTAAGTTCGCCCGAACTTTTCTGTTTTTTAGGAAACCAGACAAGTTCGCCCGAACTTGTACCTCTAGTAAGTTAGACAGTCAAGTTCGCTCGAACTTGTACCCTAAGGAACAAGTTCGCCCGAACTTGTCTACTATTCCTTCAACTGTTAACCGTTTCAGCAATTCGGAAGACTGATGCACTTCTGTTCGCTTACAGGCTGATCCGGCACTCTCCTCAACTCATCTCAGATCCCGTCTCTTTCTCAAAACGCACCAACAGTGAGTATACTTGAACCCCTTTACGCTTAAACGCACTTTTGGGTGTCACATATGTTCTTATATCAAATCACATCACACAACTCAAACGCTTATTCGCAATCCGCTATGCATGACTATACGTGAAATCTGCTGAATTATATGTGTTACTTGATTGCTTGTATGCCACCCTTAACATGATAGCTAGCTAGAGGTTGACCCGCCACCCGGAGGCCCGGGGTTGTTAAGGCTCGCATTTTTATTTCGCATTTATTTTCTCTTTAGGATGCGGACACTTGTTCCCATGCCTCGATCAATCGCGGTTTGTTGGTTTACTTGAATCTAAGTAGTTACATAGTTCACAACTCTTACGTATGTCATGCGGTGTATACTAAACGCTTTTATATCTATTATGTACGCAAACCTGTATGCTCACCCTTACTTAAATGTATTGACGTTTTATTTTAACATATGTGGCATGTTGAGGATATTTGCTATGGATGCTTTGATTTAGGATTGCTTTTAGAAGCGCATTGTAATAAATCTAGGGGAGATCGAACTTGAATTGTTTTATGAAATTACTTGATATTTTGTAACTTGTTTGAGGATTATATGTTGATAGTATGGGATATTGACTTTTAAATATTGTCGCTTAAATAGTGTTATGGAATTTCTCATGAGGCAATCTGGTTCGCCTAGTGCGACACCCTGATGTTTCCGCCATCGGTTGGGGTGTGACATTGACCCTCCTAAGTCCACCTTTACCTTCAAACAATTTAACTCATGTAGCCCAATGTCGTTTATGGGCGAAGATGGGGCTACTAAGATGCTCCAATGGTTTAACTCCATCGAGGTCACCTTCCATCAAAGTGGACCGCCGAACGTAACACCCGCGAAGACAATGTCGCGTACACCTTTCTTTAGGCCGAAGTTATGCAATTCATGATCGATGAGTTTTCCCTCCTCATGAGCTCCAACAACTCGAGGATGAGTTCTTGAACCTCAACCAAGTTAAGGGTGACAACACGACACTCACCACTAGGTTCAAGCAACTTGGTGCATTGTGCCCTAGCCAAGTTAGCACCACCAAAATGGCCATCACGAAGTACATCCGTGCTCTCCCCCCATCCGTTCGCGATTACGTGGAATCCTCTCGACCGGAAACCCTCAGAGAAACCTATCTATAGCCGCCAAATTTGTCACACCCCAACCGATGGCGGAAACATCAGAGTGACACGAAATAGATTGTTCGAGACATCATAACACTATTAAGACAATATTTAAATTCAAAACGAATTTCATTTCGTTGATAATCATAGTCAAAACCTTACAAGGAAACAAAATACAGCATGGATAAATTCAAATACAACAAATTTTGACATAGCGAATAACATAATCTAGAAATCCTAAATACGTTTCTAGTGTCGTCCTTACTAGATTTCGTCATAAACATCATCATCAACCTGCAACATGTTTAAAAGTATAGTTCAACACAAAAGCATTGGCGAGTACACAAGTTTGATATAGCATACGTAAGTAAAAGCGTTTAAACAAATCCACATGGCAAAATAGTATACTAGATTAATGTAAACATGGCATGTGATTATACAAGTCAATCCTCTAGTGTCACCGCAATAATAGAATACTTAACATGACCTCAAGAATACGGGCGGTGCGTTACTCCTATAGCGTTATACATGTTAAGAGGAGGCTCGTACGAAGTTAATGATAAATAGTATCACATAAGAATGTTCCAAGTATACAAATCACGTATTACGTATCTTAGCATGTATGATGGATTGTTTGTGTTTGCATAAAGTTTAAGTGTGAGTTGTGTAATTTAATATGTAAACATGTTGCACCCAAAAGTGTAAAGTGTAAAAAGGGTGTTCGAGTGTAGTCACGGTTTTGCAAAGCTTCCTTTGTTAAATCCCGTGAAGAGTTTGGTGTTTGGAGAACGGAACACAGAGTTATCCTACACGAGGAAACGTAGGTGTGTGAGTATTGGAATGATAATGGGGAACTTGAATTAGGAGCTTAAAGTATGTAAAAAGTATGTATTCAAGAAAGTAATTATCAAGACGTTAACTCTCGTTTTGACACTATAAATCCCATAAAGGGGATTGTGGTTTCATGGGTCATGCCCATTAGAATCGCAACGAGAAGGTTAAGTCTTAGATAATATAACTTAATGTTGTGATCATTGTCAAAAGTTCGGTTATGTATAAATCTATTTATGTATAATATTATATAATATATAATATCCATCATGTATGTCATAGATTATCATAGAAGTCATGCATGGAGGTAGGATGATGAGCATCCATTAAACCTCATTATATGATTCACCAATACACAAACCGTCATAAGGACGATTCGGATGGTCATGAATTAAAATGAAAATGTACAAGTAATCCCTATACCAAGTAGCCAAGTAATCTTCAACCTGGGTGAGCCAACATCGACATAGAAAGTATTAACTAAGTGCCGAAGGCGAGACGGGGGTGTGTCACTTTTAGGCTAGCAAACTACTTGGGATAGAGATGGGAAAACATAAAGCGAGGTGGTGGATTGAAGGTAGGATAGCCAAGGCTTCCAAGTAATCACACCTTTACCAAAACACAAACTTTGTCAAGCTTGGATGGTTTCAACACTTGTGGGTTAAAACCCTTCAAAAATAGAAAGTTTAGAGGCATTTTACACCTCCTAATTTTTATGAAACAACCTTAGCTAGCTCACTAATCATGGGCTTGATTAGAGGCACAAATAGCACAAGTTTGTTTAGTAAAAGTTTGTTTAAATAAAGTTTACAAGTTCATCTTCCAAAACAGAAAGTTTAGCCTCAAAAATGGTATTGTTCCACCTTGGTTTTCCATGGAAAACCTATGGTAACATCCCTAGAGGCTTTACAAACTTTGTTGAGGAAGAAAATATGAAGAAAACATGAAAATAATGAAGTTATAAAAAGATAAAAATGAGTAGAATTTTAAGTTCACTTTGGACCTTGTTTTGGATGAGGATTCACCTTAGTTTGCCCAATCAAACTTGTGAAAACCTACTTAAAGGTTATCCAAGTGTTTTAGAAGAAGAACACGAGAAAAATCATAGAGGAAGTGAGCTAGAACTCACTTTGAATGGACTAAACTTTTTGATGTAAGAGCTGAAAATCAGCTGAGTTTAGGGAGTGTTTTGAGAGGTTTTGAGTGTTGTAAAAGTGTGAAAAAGGCTGAATATAAGTGGGTATATATAGGGGGAGGGTTAGGGTTAAGTTGGGTTGGGCTTTGGATAGGATTAGGGGGAGTTTAAGCTAGAAAAGCATGCCCAAACCACCCTTAAAGTGGGCTGTTTGGCAGCTTATATATATATATATATATATATATATATATATATATATATATATATATATATTTGTTGAAATAATATAAGTTTTATAATTAAGACTAATGTTATGTATTTAATATGTCTAAAGTATCACCTAACATGTTTAAGGTCTAGTATGTATTTTAAACATGTTTTAACTAAACATAAGATGTGATTTAATAGATATGAAATATATCAAATGTAACAAGTATATATGATTTGTATCAATTGAAAATTATATAACTTAATCTTATAATCGAACAACCGAGTGTTTGGATGTATGGAAGGTTTAAGAATTACGAATGTACGATCATTGTTTACGAATTAAACTTACGTTTATGCGATTTACGAATCATGTCTCAAACGAATGCACGTATCAATGTATAAACATGTATAATCAATGTATAAAATATTCATTTCATTACGATAAAAGTCTCGGATTTACAATGATTTGAAAAAAAGAAACTTGATTACAAGGGAAACGAGTTTCCGAAAATAGAATTACGATACAATCTTGCTAAAAACGGAAAGCTGCGAAAAAGTGACACATTACAAAATTCACCCACAAAAAAGTATTGGATGGAGTGGGTTTGAACCTCTAAACTTATAGCAATCAACCATACTCAAGCTCCATAACCATAGGTTTGGTTAGAAGCAAGGTAGGTGCAAGATTATGCAAGTTAAACATGTTTAAAGAAAGTGTAAGTAAAAGTACTATCAAAACGGAATTTTAACACCACTTTGGACCTCAAATGTGGTGAGGTTACACCTTATTTTGCCATGGAAAACTTGTGGAAATCTTCCCAGAGGTTGTCCAAGTGGTTTGATGGAAGATTTGAAGAAGAAAAGTGAGTGAAAACTCACTTAGAATACTTGAATGTTTTGCCCAAAACATGAATTCTTGAGAGTTTTTGGATGTTTGGAGTGATTTGTAGAGTGTGTAAAGGTGTTAAGAAGGTGTGGGAAGCATATATTTATAGTGGGGGATTAGGGTTTGGGTTTAAAGAAGGTTGGAAGGTGATTGAGGGTGAAAAGAGGTGGAAAATGGACCAACCCGCGAGTTGCAAATGGCTAGCTGCGGATCGAGCTCCCCCGTGCCACGCCACGCGACGGGAACATGTGTGCATGGCGCCTGGCATGAGGGAGTGGGTTTTCAAAAATTGCTTACTTTGTTCACTTTTGGCCCCCTGCACTTGGGTTTTAGGTTATTTTATGCCACAAACTTCTATTTTAACTTGTTTTTAGGTATTCAAAGCGTATTTAAGTGTGGTATGAGTATGATGCACGTATTATTGATAAATTAAAGTATTTTGAGTCTCGGTTTTGCGTATAAACACGTATTTAAAGATTGATCGCGTGTATAACACAAGTATGAAATGTAACACGTATGAATATAAAAGTAAATTCCCATTACAATTAAGGTCTCGGATTACAAGATTAGAAATGAAATACGAATACTATATGAATACAAGTTTCTAAAAATAGAAATGTGAATACAACTTTCTAAATAAGGAAAGTACGGAAATGCGAAGCGTTACAGTATAGGGTAGGAGTGGCTAGCAAACATATCCAAAAATGCGTAAATGATCATATGTAGGGTGACGACTGTAAAGATAATATTTGGGTGTGGAGTTATTTAAGACTTTGGTGGGTAAGATGTTGAGTAGGTAGGTGACATGTTCTAAGGCATGATGCCAAAAATTGTGAGGGGCTGAAGAATGTGATAAAATGGTACGCATGATGTTGTTAATGGACCGTATCTTGCGGTTCGCCTTACCATTTTGTGAGGATGTGTAAGGGCAAGAAAGTCGGAACGTCATTCCATTTGATGTACACAAATTATGAAAAGATTGTTTGTTATATTAACGACCATTATCGCATTGGAAGCTTTTAATAGATGTGTGAAATTACGTTGTGATTAATTTATAAAATTCAAGAAACTTATGTATACTTGAGATTTAGAAGCTAAAGCATAAGTCTATAGAAAATTTGTTTTGTCATCTAAGAATAGAATATTATAACGACACCCAGTTGAAGAAAGAACTAGTGATGTCCACAAATCGATATGCACTATGTCAAACGGTAAGTATGTGCAAGTAGTAGAATCACAAAAGGGAAATTTAACTTGTTTTCCAAACATCAAGATTAACAAATGCTAGAAGTTTTCACATTATTAGAAAAATTCAAACAAGGTTTTAAACAACGGTGTCCAAGACAGCGGTGCAAAATATCTTGAGACACTGCTAAATACGATGAAACTGGGGCATGAGAAGCTTGAACTTAAGGTTATGTAGGAAAAGTGAGTAGGTAGAGGCCATTGGAATTATCACATCGAATGAGGTGCTTCCGTGTGTGGAGATCCTTCACATCAAAACCAAAGGGTTCAAACTCAATAGAATCATTGTTATCGGTAGTGAAACGACGTATCGAAATTAAGTTTTTAACAAGTATGGGTGAAAAAAGAATATTATTTAATTTGAAATTTGGAAAAAGGGTGTAGAAGTGTATGATTCCCAATGGCATAGACTGGAATATTAGTGCCATCATCGACGGTAATGTTTGGGGTATAAACCTTATTAATATAAGAAATGAGATTGCTAGAGTTATTAGTTATTATACCTGTGGCACCTGTGTCCATGTACCAAGAGTGATTTGGAGGATGAAGCGAGAATGCATTGAAAGCTTGATCAAGTTCAGTTGGGGTGTAACTTGCTTCTGATGCAGTGTAGCCTTGCTGAGGTCGAGGGCCTAAAATTCCTTATTGTGGGTTGTGGTTGGTGGACCGTGTAGGTGGAGTAGTGGGTGGGGTTGTGGGGTACGGGCATGGTGGCCCAATAATAAGAGTTGGGGTTGGCGCAATATGGAGGACAAGTGACATGAGGATAAGGCTGGGCATTCCATGGGTAACTATTCCAAGATTGTCAGGACCATTGTGGAGTGGAGCGTCTGCCATGTCCGCGGTCACGATCGTGGCCTCGACTATTGCGGTTATTAGCTTGTGTAGCGGGTTGGGGTGGGATATTTATAGGGAGATTGTTTTGTTGATGAGAGGTGTGAAGGGTCGTGTCATTTGCAACACGATTAACCTTGTTGGTTTCTTCAAGAATCAGTTGGGAATGTGCTTCATAAAATGTTGGGAAAGGTTTTGTGTTTTGAAGAATAGAGGCCGCACTACCATATGATTCATTTAAACCGAAGAGTAGTCGAATTACAAGTGTACGTTCATTGACGGGTGAGCCGACGTTGGCCAATTGGTCTGATAGTACTTTAACCTCCTGGCAATGGCGAATTTCTTTTGCAACAAGGCCGCCCATGTAGCCCGATTATTATGAAAAATACTTTTAAAGGTTGTCCAAGCATAACATGCGGATGAATCGGGTCGAATAATAGTGCTTAAAAGGTCATTAGATATGGGGCCATAGATCCATTGAAGGACTATGGCATCAAGATGATTCCACACATTGTCTATTGGAGCAGGCGACTTGTCTTTATCACCTTCTTTAGCGGCAGCGGTTAATGGATCTTCTTTGCATGGAGATAGGTGGCCATTAACCTGAAACGCTCGGCAATGAATCTTGAAAAGTTCGACCCATGATGCATATTGGCTTGTTTCCATTTCTAGAGTGATAGGTATACAATTTTTTATGTTCGAAACGGTTATGGTCGGATGTATTTTAGTGTCCATGATGGCAAGAGGAAGAGATAGAGATGACGGATTTGCCGGCGGTAAAGAAAAATGAGAAAGAGGGTTTTCAGGATCGGAAGTTTAGAGGGACCGAGAAAGTTTTGATACTCTGTTGATTGGTCAAAAGAAATGTTATCTCATTCCTTTCTATCAACAGATTATATAGATGATTACAAACGTGATGATCTCCTATAATTATGCTAATATATATAACAATACAAATTTTTATTTTGAAATGGTGAACTTCATGTATTAGGTTATCACACTCTATAAATCGGAGAGACTCATTTTGCCCCACTCCGGCCAAACTATGTTGTCTTAACCGGACCCACGTTGAATTCAGAGTTTGGCTTTTACGGGCGTTCCCTCGGGAAACCATACAGCAGACTGCCACTTGACAGTCGTTGTGCCGCCTTAAGAGCAGAATCTTCTGACGTAACACAAGGTGAGACGAAAACCTGGGTGGGCTCTACTGACAACCTTGTACATGGCTTAGTTCAAATCATTTATTGCCCATATCCACCCCAAAATGACATAGAACTTGGGTCTCCATTAAAAAACCCAAGACTCCTACCACTAGGCCACAAGTGGGTGGGTGGGGGGGGGGGGTATATGATATTATATAGATGATTACAAACGTGATAATCTCCTATAATTATGCTAATCTGTATAACAATACAATATATTCCATAAATACTAAAGCCTTCCGTAGTGGGGCGCTGTGTTAGGGGGGAGTGGCTAAAGGCGCCCCATAACGCCCCCAACACCACTACGGGGGCGTTATGGGGGGGGGGGGGGGGGAGTTAAATCTTTGCAGCGCTTTGTACATAGCGGCGTTGTGGATTTCCAATTTTTTCCTCCACTCACACACTCATATATACATACATATATATGTATAGTTTAAGGGTTTATTTATTAATTGGGTAATGATGAGGTAGGGCCGTTATGACTATGGGCTCAATTTATATACCGCCCCATAAAGCCCCTGTGTGACGTGACACGACACGTGTCGCATAACGCCCACAAAGGGGCTTTATGACTACGGATGGTCTAATATTTTTAACTAAAAATTTACATAATTATAACAACTATTATATCATATTTTCAAACGACATTTAAGTAATAGCTCAAATAGGCTGTTCAAACTTGCTCCATTATCGATCCATAACTAGTTTCAAGAAATAATGGGTCATGAAAAAAAGATCTATTTCCAAACGATGGTTACAAGTTATGACTGGTTTCATTCAATTACAACAAACTTCTGGATGGAACATCATACTATTTGCTCATCTATAACACCGTAACACGATAACAATAAATAAAACACATTTATCGTAACAAAATTATCAATTTACTTAGGTTTAAAATATTAAAGTTTTAATATGGTTAAATCAATGAGTTTAAATGTGTAAATGTTAATTAGATTTAGATGCGTCAAAATAAATAGGTTAAGGTTATTTGGTTTTAAAACTTTGTTTAATGAGTTAGTTAAAAATAAAGGGGTTAATGGATTTTAAACTTTATAAAATTTTGTCTTATTATTTTTTTTAATACATCATTTTTTTTTAAAGTTAAGCCTAAAAAAGGAGTCATGTGTAGTCACACCACCCATAACCCTTCAGGTCCAACCCTAGTTTACGTGTTTATAAGTTCTAAAAACATATTGATATTTACCTATTGATCAAACTTTATATAATTACAACTAAGAAATAGTACGATGTTATAATATAACAACCTTCACCCACCATCATCAATGCTCAACTTAGTTGCACCAACCTTATAAATGCATCAATTATTTCAAGGTTATACATGGAAATCGTATGTATTAACAAAAGCCCAAAACCCAAACATGGTAATTACCGAGTCTTCACATTACCGCACATAACATCAAACACGACACAAATACGATATAAGTTGTCATTTTTAACTAAATAAATAGGTCTTATTCAGATTAACCTGTTTAACTCCTTTACTTAAACAAATCGATCTCTCATCTCTTTCAAAATTTATGTTATATAAAAGAAAATATTTTTATAAGGTCAACCTGCAAATTCACATAACTTGAAACACGACCCATGAACCCATTTACAACTTAATTGCGAACCATTTATAACCCTTCAATCCAATGGACTTCCTTGTATATATATATATATATATATATATATATATATATATATATATAGGTAGAGGATCCTGTAAAAAGGCTCAAAGTGTGAGAAAGATAAGAAATGAGAAAGGTAAGAAAGAATCTAAACCATTAGATCTTTAATCTAATAGTTGAGATCTTGATGGCAATCTTGTAAATAGTATAACAATTAAAATAATTAATTTTTTAGATTAAGGGTATAAAGGTAAAATTAACATTTTTAATTTTAGAAAGTCACATGCAATCCACATGCAAGTTCTCCTTTTATTTTTTAAACGCCAATAACTTTTTACACGTAACTCATTTTTTAAAAAAAAAATACACCATAATAACGAGTGTTTTTTAATCTTTGATATGAGTACCATATTACTATACTTAAATATAGAAAAAATTACGTTCAATCGAATGTTTCAGTTAATGGTTTTTTGTTTCAGTTCATGGTGTTATATAATTATTGAATTGTGTTAAATACTTATTGAATGATGTTATATATGTGTTGAATGGTGTTATATATGTGTTGAATGGTGTTATATACTTATTGAATTGTATTATGTAATTATTGAATGGTGTTATATATGCGCTGAATGGTTGTTGCAGTGTTATTCTAGTGTTTTTATAGATATCTTTAAAATGGTGTTATATACTTATTGAATGGTGTTATATGCTTATTGAATGGTGTTATATAATTATTGAATGGTGTTATATACGTGCTGAATGGTGTTTGCAGTGTTATTCGGTATTCCTATAAATTAGGGTGGCGGTTTATGTAAGGTTTTGAATTAATTAAATCAATGAAAAAATTACTTGATTACCCTTTTCAATTAATTTAGATCTAATGGCTGAGATTCTTTCTTACTTTTCTCACACGTTTGGTCTTTTTTACAATAATGTTACCCTATATATATATATTATACAAGTCGTATTCAGGTTACACATTCTTAGATATATATTATACAGGCCGTGCTACCTCTCAATTCCGTATCTGTAGTGTAAAAATACCCTCAGCTCCGTTTATGTAGTGTAAAAAAATTTTATACGAAAGATACCTAGATCCAAAAAAAAGAAACTACTGAGATATCCCTTAGTTTTTAGGCTAGATCCGCCATTGTCTAAATATACTTAACATTTTCAACATAAATAAATTCATAGGCTCGTACGTAGTTAACACCGAAAAATCCTAACCCTTCCCGTCTATTATTTTTAAAAGAAAGTCATTCAGATATTTTGTTAACCCTTTGTGTCCTGATAAGTTGGTTTAGTGGTTAGTCATTTGGTTTCTCTTCTTGAGGCCCCGAGTTCAACTCTCACTAGCATCACTTTGAAAAACATCGGTGGTAGCAATGCAGCCTAAAACCAGGCCTCTATGTAGGTCGTCAGTTCAAAACCAAGCCGGACCGGTTTTATCGCAGTAAACCTCCGGACGAACGGATTTTCATCGGAACTGGGGGCTTTTTGTTACCCTTCCCCTTTTATGTTTCCTAGATTTTATCGATGTCATAAAGAAATATATATATATAATAATATATACAGGTGAACTAAAACCCCCCAAGATGTTGGTTGCATCTGCTCACCTAAATCGATTTAAATGTCTGTCTTGAATACCCATTTGCATCATTCACCTAAATTATTTGCTCTATAATTCACTCTATTGGGTCTCACTTTTGGCCAACAATGGCGGGTGTTTTCTCTCTTTACAGGCGACTCTATCTCTCCGCTTATAACTGGATTGTATTCGCAGGATGGTAAGTTTAGATTCCGTATTCTTTTCATATATAATCGTTGTTTCGATTCATATTAATCTGTATCTATCTGTGTTTTAGGTTTCAAGTATTGTTCTTGACCTTGAAAACTCTAAAGGAATCAGGGTATGAAAATGTTTACAGTAATGTTGAGAAGCCCCTTTTGTTAGCTCAATCTGCTGCCTTTTTAGAGGTATTGTTAAACCCTTAAGTTTATTTGTTTAAATTTATAGGAAATTTTGAAGTGGGAAAGATGGGAACAACTTTGGTAAAGTATGTGTTTGTGTTTACTAGTTATAGAAATCATCACAAAAGTATTGGTTTGGTTTGGTAGTAGTGTTTAATTTTAAAGTTGATTTCTTGCTTTGTTTCATATGGGTCAATTTGTTTTCTTGAAAGAGTTTCAGTATTTGATCTGATCTAGGGTTAGTTAGAGTTTATTTCATATGTTTCTAGTTCATGAAGTGGGATTAGTTGCAGCATGGCCCGTGGATGTACGCTGCGTATATACATCACAATCGTCTGCAGTCTACGGACCATATCTGAAGACATCTGTAGAAGAAGAGGTGGACCAAACCTTTGCAGTCTGCAAGAAGAAGACTGTTTGTTTTTTTAACGTATGTAGACTTCTAAAATAAACTGGTGGTGGTGTACGGACGGTGGTGGTGGGTGGTGGACGGTGTGGACGGTGGTGGTGGACGGTGGATGGTGGTGGGTGGTGGTGTTTAACCCTGACCTTAGAAGATCTTAAAAGTGGTTGGGCCTAGTCTTAACGAAATGTCTTCGGAAAAACAAACAGTTTGCGCGTGCCAATGTCTGCACGTGGTCTGCGTGGCGCAGACAGAAGAGCCTGCACAGATCTTTTCAGAAAAAACAAACAACACCTTACTATGTGTGTACCATTGACCCCTTAAAAGTCAACTGAACTATTGAATAGTGAAAACTCAATTGGTGTACCCATAAGTCTATTATAGATGATCATGCACTGAATTAGGCATAAAGTTATGATTTCGTTCACCGTTGGATGAATTTTGACTCGTTTTCTTTTCTTGTCTTGTCTCGCTAACCTTTGGAACAGATTCTACATGGTATCATAGGTGAGTTTTTATCTCATTGATAAGCTATTTTTTTTTCCTTAATTTGCGCACGTTTCTTATTTTATAATTTTTTTGCATCAAAAGGTTTGGTTAGATCCCCAATTACAGCAACACTGCCTCAAATAAGTTCAAGATTGTATGTGGTCTGGGGAATCCTGTATAGTTTTCCCGAGGTTACTAATCTACTTTTTATTACCGTTTCGGTTCTACATACAATATATTGAAAAAATTGAATCTTAATGGTTACAGGTACAAAAACATCCTCTTATCAGTTCTTTGGTCATCAGTTGGAGTATCACCGAGGTTAGTCTTGGATGGTTTAAACTACCGTCTCTTAATTAGTAAATCGTAAGCGCAAGTTATACGTTTTCTAAAGATACCGTTTTGGGTTTGGTAATTAGATTGTCCGTTACTCTTTCTTTGGCACTAAGGAGGCGTTCGGTTCTGCTCCGTACTGGCTGTTATGGCTCAGGTTTGACCTTGATGCTTTCGTCGTCCGAGTTAATATTTAATATTTTAATTATCCATTGCTAAATCTATACCCCCCCCCCAACTTTATACAAGAGTGGCGAGTTGTCATATATTAAATAACATTTCTTCGGTTACAAGTGCAGGTATAGCACCTTCTTGGTGTTGTATCCAACTGGTATTTCCAGTGAAATTGGTATGATCTATAATGTGTTACCGTTTATTAAGGTAACAAGTCTACATCCCTACTACTAAATACCTATTTATATACATACATATACATACATATATATATATATATATATGAACGGGACGAATGAGATCGAAATTTTGAATTTGGCCTGTTCTCCTCAGGAATCTGGAATGTATTCGGTAAGGATGCCGAACAAATGGAACTTTTCTTTTGATTACTTTTATTTGGCGTTTGTGGTGCTTGCAATATATGTACCAGGTAAGGTTATTATGATTTCTGTTGGTTTAGAGGCATAAATGATCAATGCATAAGCTTGTTAACCGTTTTCTTTAAACAAAATGAACATCTTTTCTGCAGGAATTCCGCATTTGTATGGCTACATGCTTGGCCAAAGAAAGAAAGTGCTGACGAAAACGAAAAAAGAGTAATGTTTGAAGTTTGTAGCCAATAAGTTGAAATTTTGGATAGCTACATGGTGGTGTAACTTTGTGTTTTTAGTACTTGTTTGTGGGTGTGTTTTCCACCCTGTTATTTAAAGTTTGAAGCCTACATACTTTTGTTAGACACAATACATAGTTTCAATTAAAACAAGTATTTCTTTGGTGATAATAGGCTTTTTTTTTGTGGTTATACCAATAAATTCAGTTACTTCTATTATCTTTCTCATGTTTGGATATGATATGTTACAAGTTGCTCTTGGTGTTGCATTATAAGAAAATGGTAAATTAGAAGGAAGAAGAGAACCATGAAAGTTACATCAGCATTTTGAATGACTTCATGACATAATATAAATATTTAGGTATCAACATGTAATTATATTTTTATTTAATTGTATTTTTATTGTTATAGATATAAATTATTATATTTTTATAAATAATATACTCGTTTAGCGTTACGAACCTACTCAAGCTCGGTATATAAAGTTCGAACACAAAAACATTTGTTAAATGACAGTCTCCCTCTCACTTCAAGTTTTTTGAACAAAAAAAAATTCTAACATCTCGCTAACATCTCTACTCGTTTACACCTTACGTGTTGTGGGTTGGGGGCGACAACTTGCCACCTCAGCCGGGCGCTATTGGTGACGTGGGGTGGGGGCTTGGCTGGAGTCGCAGGCATGGGGCAAGAGGAGGGGCGCTGATTGGTTTACAAATTTGGGGGAAAAGGTTTATTATTTATACAGATTAGCTACTGAGAAGCTTCCTGGACGAAGAAAGAAGCACCAGAACCTATATGTTTGATTGTAGATCGGTGGTTACATGAAAAAACGAAGGTGTAGCGAATATGCCAGATAACTGTAGCAATGTAACATGAAACAAAAAACATGTTCAGCAGTCTCCGTGAACTCACCACATAAATAGCAAAGCAGAGGGGGTGATAATTGAATTCCTTTTTAAAGCTTAGTTGGCAACCTGTCTTAACTCTGCTCTCCACCCGAATATATTTCCTTCAAAGGGAACACGGTTTACTGATCCGACCCATCAAAATACAGCTCACCGATCGGACCCAACAAAACACAGTTTTCTTCACCGAGGTAACCATAAAGCCTCAACTTGAGACTCCAAGACAGTTCTATGAAACTATAAAACCATCTTAGAGTAACCCGCAAAAAAGGCTTTACTAAGGTTTAGAGGGGTGCACCAGACCAATGCAGTAGTGCAAAGACCGCAAGATAACAAGCTATCGTGATGGGCCTTTCCCCATAAGAAATAAGATTAATATCAAGTAAGCCAATGGCTATCAGATATTAAACTCATAAGAACATCATATACTACACTTGATTTTAGCCAAAAGGCCGAAAAAGGTATGCTTTCTACTTTCTTGGGCCGCTGTTTATAAAGATTGTCTCTTTATCTTTGTATAGATCACTGAACCGATGTGGGACTCTAAATAGACTTTTTTTTCCAAAGGCTTTTTTTTATCTTTCAAGATTTCTAAATCCTGTTAACATTGTCCAGCCATGTTTAAGGGGCTGTTTGTTTACCTCTTAATGAGGCTCTTAATGGTTCAAACCTCTTAATGGTTCAACACTTAATGGTTCAGACTGTTTGTTTCGCTAGCAGATGTCTGAATGGTTAAGACAATTGCCTCTGAATGGTTAAGAATTATACTGAGTCTGAATGGTTAAGAATTATACTGAGTCTGAATGGTTAAGACATCTAAATTGAATTGGTTAGACATTTCCCTCTGAACAGTTAAGCATTATACTGGCTCTTAATGGTTCAGACCTCTTACTGGTTCAGCACTTAACCATTTAGAAGCTGCCAAACAGCCCCTAAGTTGAACTGACAACCTCTCTTAGCGAGCTGAGTATATTCCAATCATGTTTCTAAATAGTATCCATTATCCACATAAAGATTTTTTTTTGAACGAACAACCAAAATTTTATTAAACAAACAACACCGGGCAACCAACCGTTACCCAGCTGGATTACATTCACCAAAAATTTACAGATAACAAACTACAACATTTCAGTCCTTTTTACAATATTCGGCTGCTTCCCCTCAAAAACCACCTCATTTCGAGTTCACCAAAAAAGCCAAATGGCCACCTGCATAATTGTCAAAAGTTCCCTTCGCCATTCTGCAGATCCTCTAAATCTGTTTTTGGATCGTAAACAAGTCTTTAAGTTCAACACGACCCGCCACATAGAAAATTAACCTTTAATGGAACCCACCTATTCCACTTAAAGTCGATACATACATCAGAAAATGATACCTGTTCAATCATCTTACGAACACCTCCGAACCGTAAATTGACCCGAAGCTTCCGGCTTCCATTCCGACCTATCCTCCCCGGCCCCGAAAACGAATGCCACCACTGCAGCCGTTGACTCTCTAGCTCCGCCACTACCGCAGTGTAAACTCCAAATAACTTTTCTCCAAAGAAAAGCTAACCTTTGTGTATACTTCTATTCAGATAATAATACCAGTTACCTACAGACTATCAGAAAATGTGAAACTTGATTGGGAATTATTTATCCTTATTGTGACAAAAAAAAATCAACAAAACTATGGGTGACTTACTGACTTACTACAGCAATTTTGATTAAGAGAATCTACTAAATATCACTAGTTTAAACAAATGCGTCAAACCAACGATAAAACAATGAGGGAGCGAAAACTTGGTAACATTTGATAACTTACAAAGAAGATTCTTTACCGCGTCTCACTAACAAATCGATGGTAAAAGCATGAGTACGATTCAGATTCTCCAAATATGTTGCGTGCTTGAATAATCAACTTTGGTGGAAGTTGAGATACTTATCTACCTTGAATTTGTAGCAGTTTAATAAAATTTTAAACCACAAATTTGGTACCATGTTATTCATTGCATGTGCTCAAATGCTACTTATCATGATACAAGTGATAAAACAAGAATTAAAGGCTGCTTCTGATAATGAGATTATAAAGTGTGGATTACTTAACTCACACTAAACCAACTCTCCAGATCCTCGCCCTGAACATTGTTGTTCAAACTCAAAGAGCTCAGAGTTGCTAACTCACAATCTTATGAGGCTGCTCGGTGTGGTGATGGTCCTCTCTTGGAGGATGTTCCGCCATGTAAGCGCCACGTAGGATGGGCATGAGGATGGGGCAAAGAGGATGGAGGTATGGAAATGGAGAATAAGCCTAAAATATATATATTATATGTATGTATATGTTGTGTGTGTGAGAGAAATTTGTCTTTTTGTGGCCAACATCAACGGCATAGGCATGCCGCCCATGCCGGGCATGGAGGGGGGAAATGGTGTGCCGCCCGGCGCCGGCCATGCCTGGGGCATGCCAACCTCACACCGTATAGCCTGAGAGCACGGCTAACCAAGAGAGAAAACTTTACGATAGGATTGATAGCTATCGGGTTCGCATGAGCTCCTGCACGCTTTAACAAACCGTTAGCCTCGTCATAGGGATGGATGAGCCCCCTGATCCGACTCAGGTGTGAGAATCCGTTCCTTTGGATTAACTGCACTATTTGCTATCTTGGATTTCAGCAACGAACTGGTGCATCTCATTTTTATCATTCAAAACCGACATCAAGTGGGCCTTCATTTGGTGGACTGCTCAGCCATAAGCCTAACACCTATGTTAATTTAAGCCCAAAATGATTCAGCCCATTCATGTTTTAGCACAAGTGAATTTTAGGTAATTTGACTTTTATACTTCGATAATGCATTTGTTCTATTTTACTATAACTAATGTTCATATATATATATATATTACGTTAGAACTTAATTATTACATCGATAGAAGGTAAACGGGCAACAAGCTACGCCGCTACCTCTTTCTGAATAGCAAAATTAAGTTTTTTAAAAACTATATCCATAGATGAATATATATTTAGCTACGTTTTATTTTGAAACATATATAAACGCGTCAAGTTTTATTTTGAAACCTGTATAAATACGTCAGTGCATTTAACAATTATTATAATATAATAAATAAACATATAAAATGCACCATTATATAATCACTCATCATTTTAATCTTAATCTTTTTTATAAAAAAATATGATTAAAATGCAATTGTCTTTCATCTCTTCTAAAACTAAAAAAATATACATAATAACAAATTTCACTAGTTTATATAAGCTACACAAATTAAGTCATGTTATAGGTATACAGTTAGAAAAAAAATACATGAACAAATTAATTTAATGGCTTTTTATATAACACTGTTGATGCACTTTGTGTTCGTTACTTGTCGAATAGGCTAGATTGAGCGTGTGTTGAATATTGTACAGGTTAGAATCGAACACACGACCAAAATATGAAGTTCATAGTGAAAATGGGAACAAGTTCGCCCGAACTTGTCATGAGGTGGACAAGTTCGGCCGAAGTTGATGTGTGGTGGACAAGTTCGCCCGAACTTGTTATATGGTGGACAAGTTCGCCCGAACTTGTCCTATGCACACTTCTAAAATGCAATTGTCTTTCATCTCTTCTGAAACTAAAAAAATATACATAAGAACAAATTTCACTAGTTTATATAAGCTACACAAATTAAGTCATGTTATAGGTATACAGTTAGAAAAAAAATACATGAACAAATTAATTTAATGGCTTTTTATGTATGTAACACTGTTGATGCACTTTGTGTTCGTCACTTGTCGAATAGGCTAGATTGAGCGTGTGTTGAATATTGTATAGGTTAGAATCGAACACACGACCAAAATACGGAGTTTATAGTGAAAATGGGAACAAGTTCGCCCGAACTTGTCATGAGGTGGACAAGTTCGGCCGAAGTTGATGTGTGGTGGACAAGTTCGCCCGAACTTGTCATATGGTGCAGGGGCGATGCTTTTTAGGGGCGGGAGGGGGCGCCCGACCCCCCGAACTTTTCGGCCAGTAGTGTTATATATGTAGTTTTCGTATAGAAATTTTTGGGTATATACGTTTCGACCCCCGGTTCTATAGAAATTTTTGGGTATATACGTTTTCGACACCCCGGTAAATATTTTAAGCTTCGCCAATGATATGGTGGACAAGTTCGCCCGAACTTGTCCTATGCACACTTCAAGCGAACTTGTTGGCCTATATATAGGTGTGTTGTTTATTTGTTGTTTAAGTTTTTGCAATTCCTACGGGGAGGTGCTGCCGGATTCTCTCCAGTAACTCCGGCAGCTGGACTTAAAGATGTATACTCTTTCGGTATGAATGAAGACTTACGCTGCATTCTGTTTCTACTCCTTTCTGTAATAACATTCTACGGAATCGATTACGTTTACGTACTAACTTCCGTGTAGAACCGCTTGATCACGGACCTTCAAACACACACCTATTGATCACGGACCTTCAACCACACACCTATTAACACCTAGACTTTGAAACTAAACTCCAACAAGTTTCCCATGTGAAAAAAGATGAAAACCAGTAAGACACTTACAAATTAATCATCCAAACCTCCAAAGAGATCCATATATGCTGGTTGATACATGACCAAAGTGACTTGAATAAACTTACCCGACTAGATCGCCGCATGACTTGTGATAACTTTCATTTCATGACCATCCAAAACAAACAACTAGAGAAACAATCACAAGATCCATGGATTCAATTCATAGGTATTTTCTTCAATCCAATGTGGTCCATTGTAAAATAAATTGCTTGAATATTATAATGATAAATAATTAAATAGTTTATTTAAAAGTAAGACCATGTGTAGTGGGAGGAGAAGATAATGTCTCACCCTTGGGCATTTTGCGTCATGTGACGGTCCAATCAGCATTGGGCCACAGTGGGACGTTTTTTTTTAAATGAGTGTAGTGGTATAATGCCCCATTAATGATTTTACCCAATAGTTATTATTTTGTTTTTTTAAATTAAAATGTTATTTGAACTGGAATGATCTGATTGGCCCAACATATCTCGACTCGGCGTTTTTTAAAGCAGGTTTGGGGTTTTTTTTTGAAAAAACGCCCAGGGGGCGGTCTTCGGGCGTTGAGGGGAGTTTTTTTTGGGTAAAAACGCCAAAAAAACCTTCACTACCCAGGGCCGTTTCCGAAAATACTCGCAAATCTTTAGGCCCTATGCGAACAAAAAATACGGGCCCCTTAAATATAAATTTTTAACATATATATATATATATATATATATTTAAATATATGAAAATGAATTAGTGTCATTTGAATCAACACCAATCATTTAATGTAACTTGAAAAAATTAGACAATTAATGTCATTTGCATTTAATAAATAGATAAAAAAAACAAAAAGAAAAACAAAACCGAGGACGTCGGGATTAGGACCCGTGTCTTCTTATTATTAAAGTGATTTTCAAACCATCAAACCAAATGCTTCAAGTTAGTATATTTCCGATTTATTACGTATATATTCTAACTTTACAGTGTAAAATTAATACAAAAACAAAAAAAAATTGGGCTTGATGGGTTTGGGCCCTGAGCCATCACCCATCCCGCACACCTTTCAGGCTGGCCCTGTCACAACGGGTGGTCTAAGATAGCTCACTTAAAAGTAAGATTACAGAAAACAACTTTACACAATATTAAAACATGGATAATAAGAATAGTCTAAGATAGCTCACTTAAAAGTAAGATTACAGAAAGCTACTTTACACAATATTAAAACATGGAAAATAATATTATTGTATACATTTGGTGTTTTCTTGTGTACATTTTCTTTTGCCAAAAACTAAATCATATATTCAAAGGAAACAATCTTCAACGAAGTTCGGGCGAACTTGTCCACCATACGACAACTTCGGCCGAACTTGTCCACCACATGACAAGTTCAGGCGAACTTGTTCCCATTTTCACTATTAGCTCTGTATTTTGGTTGTGTGTTCGATTCTAACCTATACAATATTCAACACACGCTTAATCTAGCCTATTCGAAAAGTGACGAACACAAAATGCATCAACAGATTCCCCCTTGTTCATTACTGTTGAAGCTTGATCTTGATCTTTAAATCTCTGAGTCGTTTTGAATATTCTGCAACTTCAATCAAGGTGCTTGTCGATGTCGTCGAGAAACGTCAACAAATTCCTCCTTAATTGATGATCCGGGCTCGCATTATCAACTTTCAATTCCGCTGAAATCTCCAGTTCAGAACTATGGTTGCACAGTTTCCGACCTCCTCTGATTTGCTTAATCGACAAATTTTCTTGAATAATCATCAACTCGAAGCTAATTAATGCAGCAACTTCTCCATTTCGACGTTAACCGCATCTGAGTTCAGTTTTTGAATAAGCGCTGAGAATCGAGAGTTTATTCCTCACACTCCTAAAATATCAAAAACTCAACCGGCAATTGATAAAAACTTCGAATCACCGCATCGAAAAACTTCAAATCAACGAATACCCTCGAAAATATGAATTCTCGATTTCCATAATCGCGGTTAACCCTTCAGAAAGATTTGATCAGCAAATCGGTAATTTGCTCAATCAGCAAATCTTCATCGAAAAACAGACAATCTTGTAACGCATTGAATCTGAGAAACACACGTCCGTAATCAGAATCACATTCTTCCTCTTCGTCACAATGCCAGATATATAGCTATCTCCGGTAGACCGGCGCAACTTAATCAACAAACATGTCATCCAGCGGCGGTTAGTCCAAAGAGAAGAATGATTCATCTGGTTGAAGACTAAAAGTAATGGCCACCAAAGGCTATCATCAGTTATATCTTGAATAACTTCAGATCTCCTTGGTAATTTTGAAACTATCCGATCCACGGAGCTAGTCATTAATTCCTAAGATCATCAATGAACGTTTTGAACGTCCTCAGTTCCTCACTGATACTAATGACTGCTAATCCTGCTAACTACCACTTCACTGGAGATCAGGACTCTAACGCTTAAGCATCAATCTGTATCATGGTCTAAAAAATCAGAACTTCTTGTGATCACGGAATCCCAAATGTATAGCCTCTTTTGTCAGCAACCGGTACATAGCTTTGTCTGAAAGATCCGAACCCATAAATCATCTTCTTTAATCATGGTACCGCGTACAACCCTGGGCAACTGAAACTACAGAGCATCCTTACCTCCTGGCGGTTAGTCAAGTCAATGTGCAAAACAAAGTTAAAGATAGGCAGTCGTATGTGCTTCCAAACCATACGCGCGACTCAGCTGTCAATCCACAACCATGACCTCAGAATCTGATAAACAACTCATCCAAGACTCAGTTATGTAACCACCTGCTTTCAAACTAGACATCAACTTGAAATACCCAATGAATCTCGTTCTTCTGCATTTCCCGATAATCTGCAATCGGTAACCACCCGGATACTGTTGCAGCAGTCACGAATTTAAAAAATGGCGGAATCTTCATATATTGTAAAATTTTTATCCCCCCTCGTTTTTGCAAATTCTGATCATACTGAAATTTTCACTGAAATTCCCCTTCAAATCCGGAATTTTCAGTACTTAACAAATGCGGATTTAATGTTTAGGCCCATTACTAGTCACAACACCTAGAGATCAACGTTTTGCACCGGTATCAATGACTCTCCTGCTATCTTCAAAATTTTGTGACCGTAACACCAAATATGTACTCTGAAGCTCTAGACGGTGTCTCCGAACATGCTGAATCAGACGTTAAAATCTCGAAAAAAATTCTATCACCAAATTTTTTCTGAACACTCGTCTCGTCAAAAACTGTAACGGCCCGCGTTTCTATACTTTCTATATTTGGAAACCTTGTACCGTACTTCTATTTTCTGTAATCGTTGTATCTTGTATTCGTCTTTTGTTGTAAACGTTGTAAACCGAGACTTGGATCGTAATGAAAAACTCGTATTTTATTCATGTTGTGTTAATCATAATCTTGTTACACTTATACTTGTTCATACTTTAAACATGTAAACGTATTTGTGGTACTCTCAATCGTAAATGTGTGATAACTTGCAAACATGGTATGTATGCGTAATCGAGACTCAAGCGTGAAACTCGTAATCGTTAAATTAAATTCGTTACGATAATACAATTACCTATTCATTTATTAAGTTAGTTAATTCAAATTAATTAATTAAATTAATTAATTAAATTAGTTAATACAATTAATTGATTTAGTTTACAAAAATTAAAATGCTAATTTTTTTATAAATATATTAACATTTAGAATTTAATGTTGTGATATATTTTTCTTTAAATAAGTCCAAGGTTTAAAGAGTAAATATTGAATTCTTGAACTACAGGGACCATTCCCGCCATTTATGAAACTGATTTAATGGGTATTATATAATAAAAATAAATAAATCAACAAAACCGGATGCGCGGGACTCGAACCCGGGACCTCCTGCAAGACCTTAACCACTCCGCCACTCGCCACAAATCTGAAGTAACCCGAAAACAAAAGCCTTGTATGCTTTGTTCCCGATCGAGATGAAATGCAGCAAGGGCGGTCAACAAGTTTGGGGGGCGGGATTTTTGGGTTGGGTTTGTATTTTAAACACTTTCTAAAGCACTTAATACCCACTTAAACCCCACCTAACTTACCCTAATCCTTCCCCTATAAAACCCAAGTGTTTCCACACATTTTACACTTTCTAAACTCCATCTAATCCCTCTCAAATCACCTCAAGATCCTTGCAACATCAGATTTTCGAGCAGAATTACCCATCTTCACAAAAGTGAGTGTAACTCACTCATTTCTTAACAAAATCCTTCCATTCTTTTTCCCACTTGCTTGGATTAACCTAAGGATCATTTCCATTGGTTTTCCATGGAAAACCAAGCTCTGGAATGACCAGAAAACGGTTCCAAAGTGGACTGTTTTACTTTATGTTCTTATAAACTTGTTTAATCTCATACTTTTCCCATTCATCCTAGTGTTCTTGAACTCCTAATCACATGTATGATTATGGGGACTAACCTAGGTTGTTAAACTTGTAAATAGGAGTGTTTAATCACTCCAAACTTTCTGCTTTTGAAGAGCATTGAGCTCACAAGTGATGCAAGTTCTTAAACTTGTTCATGTGTGTCCACCAAGGAAGCTTGGGCTATCCTAACTTGAGACCACACATCACTTGATGATTTTCATCAAGATCCCAAGATAGTTTGCTAGACTTAAAGTGTCACAACCCCGCCTAGCCGTTGACGATTGTCCTCGTGTGCTCACCGGGTTGTTCTACACTTGGCTACTTGGTATCTAGATGTGTATTATTCTTGTCATTTATATTCTTGTATATCATGTTCTTGAACCCTCCTTGTTACCAATGGTAACTTGTGTAGTGGTGAACATAATCCGAGGTTCAAAGTGGATGGTTTATCCTCCCACCTCCTACTTGACTTACATGATACTAAGAGGTTCCAAAGTGGATGGTTCATCCTCCCACCTCCTACATGATTATATAACTATATGGAACTATATTATAATCCTAAAACCGAAACCTTGATAATGACCTTATAATCAACTATCAAGTTATTAAGTTTAACACTAAAGTATGTAATTCCTTGTCACGATTCTAATAGGTCCCGAGCCTATGAAATCACATCCAACTCGTAAGAGTTACTATAGTGTCAAGAACGAGTGTTACATCTTAGTGAATACTTTCGTATCATAATACTTTATCAAACTTATTTTTAATCACGCTCGAATACTCCTAATCTCCCGTTGAAACTCTATACTCGTACGCCTCGTTTCCTCTTATAGGATAATTCGGCGTCATCCTCGAACCAACTTCTTCACGGATTGTCAAGTGTAGAAAAGACTTAGCAAAACCGTGACTCTACCCGCTTTTGTTTATAACACTTTTCGGGTGTAACATGTTTCCATATACAAAATCACGAACACTTAAACTTTATGAAACACACAAACGATACCATATACATGAAAACTTGAATCTTATACTTGATGCTTGTCTTGGATATTCGTTATGCTATGCTTTAGTCATTAACTATTTTTAGCCTTTGTTTGACATGCTTAACGCTATAGGAATTCACGCATCCACCTCCATCGTGTTATTTGTGAGGTCATGTTAAAACATCGTGATTGCGTTAAGGGTTTGATTATTAGTATGCATGCCTTGATATTGCTCTTGTATAGATTTGGTTGCCATGAGGATTGTTTAAACTTATTCGTATACGTATGCTATGCCTAAATTTGTGTACTCGCCTTTGCTTTCGCATTGACATTATTTTAAAAAATGTTACAGGTTGAAGGAGATGATGCTATGAAAACAATATAGCAAGGACTAGAGACACACAAAATAGACGTTAGGTTTAAGTCGATGTATCAATTTTGTTATGACTTTGCAAATGTTATGTTGTATCTTTGTTTTGTTACATTGATGTATTTGACAATTCTTATGAAATGAAATATGGTTTAATTAATTATTGTCACTTATTAATGTTGTGAGCAATGAGCAATCTCGTTTTCGTCTCATCCTGATGTTTCCGCCATCGGTTGGGGTGTGACAGATTGGTATCAGAGCCATAACTATAGGGAATTAGGTAGAATTGCCATGTTCGACCTAGTCTATAGTTTTAAGTACCCGTTGTGGCCATTCTTGATTATGCTTAAAACTTTATGCTTCCTACTTTGCTTCTCTCTTTCCTTTTGGTCTTAATACATATACATGGTGTTTTCCTAAGACACTTTTACACAATACACGTTTGGACGCTTGAGGACACTCGTAATATAAACGAGACGATTTCACTAAAATAGGTGTGAAAACCGCAATTTGGTGAACGACTCTCAATCCGCTATACTTATTATTTTTGCACGCAATTATGCCATCAAGTTAGGAGTGAAATCCAAACCTTGATGGAAAATTTCCAACTCAAAACTCTAGTGGACCCTTACCAACAAATCGGAATTTGCTCTTCATTTGGTAAGTACCAACCACACTTAGGGTACGAAATCGTCAAGTTAGGGGTGAATCCCGCACCTTGTCGATTAAGTCCCATTCCTCGATTTTCGCTCTCGCCAAAGTCTCGATTTTCCGATCGGTTAGAGACGTGTAGTAACTGGAAGGGTAAAATTTCGTTAGTCGCTTCTCGATGAGAGCATTTTACCTATAGGCCAAAGCACGTTTCTCTAATTCGAAAAGATCTACGATTCACTTTGGAATTGTCGACAATTCTCTACCCGAATCATTCCCATGTTTATGAGCCTATTCTTTTTATGTGACTCAAATTTTATGTGTTTTAATACTTGTTACCTCGTTCATTTCAACCATTACACACTCGCACGTTTATCGCAATAAAAAACAATACTAATCCTCGTGAACAAACTAAATTTATACTCTTTATTTATATTCATACGTGAGTATACGTGTTATACTTGTTGAACTCATGCAAACTATGTGAACCATACTTGATGAACACATGCTTCTTATGCGAAACTTATGTGAACTTTATTCTTACTCATGCATGCAAAACCTATTTTCTCTTATTACGATCAAGTCTCATGATTTTTCTTGTTTACAACCTCTAGATGCCTCCTTTCCGTAAGTCGTTGAACCGTCCCAAAAAGTCCAAGAAGTCGGGTTCCAAGAAGGAATCCAACAACGAGGACTCGATATCGAAGAAAGAACTGATTGGGCTCGTTTCGGAGAAAATGGCCGGGCAAATGGCTAAGATCATACCCGACATTGTTAGCCAAATCCACACCATACACGCCGAATCCACACCTAAATCATTCGCTGATTCCAAAGCCGATACCCCCAAACCATCTTACCAATTCAAGCATTTCATGGCTTGTAAACCAGTGGAATTCACTGGCATGGACGGTGTTACCGCCATGATCAATTGGTTTGATTCAATGGAGCTTATCTTCCTTCAGGGCGGCTGCCCTGAGGAACTCCGAACCCTTAATGCAACCGGGTCTTTCGCAAGAGAGCCCTCGAGTGGTGGACCACCGAACGAAACATGCGTGGCAACGAAGCAACCCACGCGATGACTTGGGAAGAGCTTAAGGAGCTCATGAAGGAGCAATTCTGTCCTCCCCATGAGACCCAGAAACTTGAAAACGAGTTCTGGAATCTCACACAACAGGGGAGCGATGCTGAAGGATTGATCGCGCACTTCAAACAATTAAGTATCATTTGCCCTGGGCAAGTCGATACTATTCCCAAGTCAATTGCCAAGCTCATCCGTTGCCTCTCACCGGTGATCATGAACCATGTAGCCGCAGCCAACCCGAAAACCCTCGAGGAAGCCTAACCCTCCAACTCAACCATAACTGCATCCTTCAGGGGGCCTACGACAAGGTCCCTACGAAGCATGTGCACCAAGCCATTGCCAACACCACCGAATCACCTACCCCTCCAGCCAAAAAGCCCCATAACAAGAACAAGAAGCGGAAGGCTTCTTCTCAAAACAATGTGGTTGTCACTCCGCCTACCCCTGCACCACTAAACGTCGTCGCCACTACCCAAAACACCAACCAACCTGCACAAGGTTACATTGGCTCTCACCCCAAGTGTACCACTTGTAACTACCATCACCCTGTTGGCACCTCATGCCGAAATGTGCCAACTGTAATAGGTTGGGACAACCTCTCCAACTACTGTCGCCTACCCTAGAACCAGCAAACCCAAGCCCTTTTACCCAATCCTAACCCAAACCGCCAAACCCAAGCTACACCTGGTCGAACCTGCTACAATTGTGGTGATCCTAACCATTTCGCCAACGTTTGCCCGAAACGCACCAACAACCAGCAGCAACAAAAAACCGAACCTGCGAAAGGACGAGCTTTCGTTCTCACCTCAGCTCAAGCCCAAAGTTCGAATGATATCATCACTGGTACGTTCCTTGTGACCCATATCTATGCTACTTGTCTGTTTGATACTGGTGCGGATAGAAGTTTTGTATCCGTTGAATTTGAACTCTTGCTTAAGTGCGAACGAACTAAAATGCCTAATCCTTTTGCTATCGAAGTCGCTAATGGTAAGACCATCTATGTTGACTCTGTTCTTTCTGGTTGCTCCCTAATCTTAAACGGTCATAAGTTTTCCATCGACCTCATACCTATGCAAATGGGTAGCTTTGACGTTATAGTAGGCATGGACTGGCTTAAGCGAGTTCGTGCTGAAGTCGTTTGTTCTGAGAAATTCATTCATCTTCCCCTACCTCAAGGTGACTCTTTACACGTCTATGGTGAGAAACCTTCTAAGGGTCTCAAGCTTATGTCGTGCATCAAAGCGAACAAGTACTTGCGTACGAAGTACTTTGCCTTTCTCGCCCACGTTGTGGAAAAGAAAGACAAAGGTCCTAGCATAAGTGATGTTCCTGTCATTTGTGAGTTTCCTTCTGTTTTCCCCGAGGACCCCCCTGGTCCTCCGCCTCCTCGAGCTGTTGATTTTCGTATTAATCTGATCCCTGGCGCAACTCCTGTTGCGAAAGCTCCCTATCGTTTAGCACCCTCGGAGATGCAAGAGCTATCAAGCCAACTTCAAGAGCTTCTTGATAAAGGCTTTATACGCCCTAGTACTTCCCCTTGGGGCGCTCCCGTGTTGTTCCTCAAGAAGAAAGATGGGTCTTTTCGGATGTGCATTGATTATCGTGAGCTCAATAAACTTACAGTCAAAAACCGATACCCACTTCCTCGTATTGACGATCTCTTCGATCAATTGCAAGGCGCGAAGTGCTTTTCAAAGGTTGACCTCCGTTCTGGCTATCATCAACTTCGGGTTTCCGAGGAAGATGTACCCAAAACCGCATTTCGCACACGTTATGGACACTACGAATTCGTGGTCATGCCTTTTGGTTTGACCAACGCTCCTGCAGTGTTTATGGATCTCATGAACCGTGTGTGTAAGCCTTTTCTCGATCATTTCGTCATTGTATTCATCGACGATATCCTAATCTACTCCAAGACGAAAGAAGAACATGGACGACATTTGCGTCTTATTCTTCAGCTTTTGCAAACCGAACATCTTTATGCCAAATTCTCCAAGTGTGAATTTTGGCTAAAAGAGGTTCAATTCTTAGGTCACAGCATCAATGAACTTGGTATTCATGTTGACCCTGCAAAGATAGAAGCTGTGAAGAATTGGATTGCACCTAAGTCACCCTCTGAAATTCGTTTGTTTCTTGGCCTAGCTGGGTATTATCGCCGTTTCATCTCGAACTTCTCGAAGATTGCCGTTCCTTTGACTTCGTTGACTCAAAAAGATAAACCTTTTGTTTGGGGTCCTGAACAAGAGGAATCTTTCTAAACGCTCAAGGACATGCTTTGTAATGCTCCTATCCTCACTCTCCCCGATGGGAACGACAATTTCATCATGTATTGCGATGCCTCTAACCAGGGTCTTGGTTGCGTTCTCATGCAACGGGACAAAGTAATCGCTTACGCGTCGAGACAACTCAAAATTCATGAAAAAAACTATACTACTCACGACCTTGAACTTGGTGCAGTTGTTTTTGCATTAAAGATTTGGCGACACTACCTTTATGGTACAAAGTGTACGGTCTTTACCGACCATAAGAGCCTCCAACACATCTTTGATCAAAAGGAACTCAACATGCGTCAACGTCGTTGGGTAGAATTGTTAAACGACTACGACTGTGATATCCGCTACCACCCTGGTAAGGCGAATGTCGTGGCCGATGCACTTAGTCGTAAGACTCATGTCAAGAGTGCTCGTTGCTACCAAATCGTGGGAAAACTCAACGAGTTGATTCGACAAGCACAATTTACCGTCATTAACGAGGATAACCTCGATAACGAGTTGAATTGTGGAATCGAAAACCCACTCGAAGCTAAGCCTGATGGTATTCTTTACTACCATAGTCGCATTTGGATTCCCGATCGTCTCAATCTTCGGACTACTTTGATGGACGAAGCTCACAAATCCCGATACTCCGTTCATCCTGGAGCTGATAAGATGTACCATGACTTGCGCGCATCCTATTGGTGGCCTGGAATGAAACGTGATATCGCTCTCTACGTCTCCAAATGCCTTACGTGTTCCAAAGTCAAGGCAGAACATCAACGTCCCTCCGGTTTGCTCGAACAACCAGAAATTCCTGTCTGGAAATGGGAGAGCATAGCCATGGATTTCATCACGAAATTGCCTCGTACCTCGTCTGGTCACGACAGCATTTGGGTTATCATCGACCGTTTGACCAAATCCGCACACTTCCTCGCCATTCGTGAAGATTACAAAGTCGAGAAATTGGCTCGTATCTACACGAGTGAAATCATTAGTCGTCACGGTACTCCTCTTGATATTATTTCTGATCGTGATGCTCGTTTCACTTCTCGCTTTTGGCAAACTTTCCAATCCGCCCTTGTCACTCGTTTTAATCTTAGCACCGCTTTTCATCCTCAATCTGACGGTCAGACCGAGTGTACTATTCAAACTCTAGAGGATATGCTTCGATCATGCGTAATCGATTTTGGCGGCAACTGGGATTTGCACTTACCCTTGGTAGAATTCTCGTACAACAACAGCTATCACGCAAGTATTCAAATGGCTCCAGTTGAAGCACTGTATGGTCACAAGTGTCGTTCGCCTATTTGTTGGCACGAGATCGGAGACGTACAACTCACCGGTCCCGAACTTATACAAGAGACGACGGACAAGATCCTACAGATTCGTGACAATTTGCTCAAAGCTCGAAGCCGACAAAAGAGCTATGCTGATAGAAGACGCAAACCTTTGGAATTCGACATAGGTGATCACGTACTTCTCAAGGTTGCACCTTGGAAAGGTGTTGTTCATTTTGGTAAGAAAGGCAAACTCGCTCCTCGCTATGTGGGTCCTATCAAGATTCTCGAAAGGATTGGCAAGGTAGCTTATCGACTGGATCTACCTCAAGTGCTCAGTAACGTGCATCCTGTGTTTCATGTTTCAAATTTGAAAAAGTGTCTAGCTGAAGAAGGACTCCAAGTTCCACTCGAAGATCTTCAAATCAATGATACTTTGCACTTCGTGGAGAAACCGGTCGAAATCATGGACCGAGGAACCAAGCAACTGAGGCGCAGTCGTATTCCTATTGTCAATGTTCGATGGGAAGGTAAACGTGGCGCCAAATTCACTTGGGAACTTGAAAGTGATATAAAGACTAAGTATCCATATCTCTTCGCTACATCTTCCTAAATTTCGGGACGAAATTTTCTAAAGGAGGGGAGACTGTAACGCCCCGCGTTTCTATACTTTCTATATTTGGAAACCTTGTACCGTACTTCTATTTTCTGTAATCGTTGTATCTTTATTCGTCTTTTGTTGTAAACGTTGTAAACCGAGACTTGGATCGTAATGAGAAACTCGTATTTTATTCATGTTGTGTTAATCATAATCGTGTTACACTTATACTTGTTCATACTTTAAACATGTAACCGTATTCGTGGTACTCTCAATCGTAAGTGTGTGATAACTTGCAAACATGGTATGTATGCGTAATCGAGACTCAAGCGTGAAACTCGTAATCGTTAAATTAAATTCGTTACGATAATACAGTTACCTATTCATTTATTAAGTTAGTTAATTCAAATTAATTAATTAAATTAATTAATTAAATTAGTTAATAAAATTAATTGATTTATTTTACAAAAATTAAAATGCTAAATTTTTATAAATATATTAACATTTAGAATTTAATGTTAATATATATCTTTCTTTAAATAAGTCCAATGTTTAAAGAGTAAATATTGAATTCTTGAACTACAGGGACCATTCCTGCCATTTATGAAACTGATTTAATAGGTATTATATAATAAAAAAAATAAATCAACAAAACCGGATGCGCGGGACTCGAACCCGGGACCTCCGGTTCAACATGCAAGACCTTAACCACTCCGCCACTAGCCACAAATCTGAAGTAACCCGGGAACAAAAGCCTTATATGCTTTGTTCCCGGTCGAGATGAAATGCAGCAAGGGCGGGCAGCAGGTTTGGGGCGGGATTTTTGGGTTGGGTTTGTATTTTAAACACTTTCTAAAGCACTTAATACCCACTTAAATCCCACATAACTTACCCTAATCCTTCCCCTATAAAACCCAAGTGTTTCCACACATTTTACACTTTCTAAACTCCATCTAATCCCTCTCAAATCACCTCAAGATCCTTGCAACATCAGATTTTCGAGCAGAATTACCCATCTTCACAAAAGTGAGTGTAACTCACTCATTTCTTAACGAAATCTTTCCATTATTTTTCCCACTTGCTTGGATTAACCTAAGGATCATTTCCATTGGTTTTCCACGGAAAACCAAGCTCTAGAATGACCAGAAAAAGGTTCCAAAGTGGACTGTTTTACTTTATGTTCTTATAAACTTGTTTAATCTCATACTTTTCTCATTCATCCTAGTGTTCTTGAACTCCTAATCACATGTATGATTATAGGGACTAACCTAGGTTGTTAAACTTGTAAAAGGAGTGTTTAATCACTCCAAACTTTCTGGTTTTGAAGAGCATTGAGCTCACAAGTGATGCAAGTTCTTAAACTTGTTCATGTGTGTCCACCAAGGAAGCTTGGGCTATCCTAACTTGAGACCACACATCACTTGATGATTTTCATCAAGATCCCAAGATAGTTTGCTAGACTTAAAGTGTCACAACCCCGCCTAGCCGTTGACGATTGTCCTCGTGTGCTCACCGGGTTGTTCTACACTTGGCTACTTGGTATCTAGATTTGTATTATTCTTGTCATTTATATTCTTGTATATCATGTTCTTGAACCCTCCTTGTTACCAATGGTAACTTGTGTAGTGGTGAACACAATCCGAGGTTCAAAGTGGATGGTTTATCCTCCCACCTCCTACTTGACTTACATGATACTAAGAGGTTCCAAAGTGGATGGTTCATCCTCCCACCTCCTACATGATTATATAACTATATGGAACTATATTATAATCCTAAAATCGAAACCTTGATAATGACCTTATAATCAACTATCAAGTTATTAAGTTTAACACTAAAGTATGTAATTCCTTGTCACGATTCTAATAGGTCCCGAGCCTATGAAATCACATCCAACTCGTAAGAGTTACTATAGTGTCAAGAACGAGTGTTACATCTTAGTGAATACTTTCGTATCATAATACTTTATCAAACTTATTTTTAATCATGCTCGAATACTCCTAATCTCCCGTTGAAACTCTATACCCGTATGCCTCGTTTCCTCTTGTAGGATAATTCGGCGTCATCCTCGAACCAACGTCTTCACGGATTGTCAAGTGTAGAAAAGACTTAGCAAAACCGTGAGTACACTCTACCCGCTTTTGTTTATAAAACTTTTCGGGTGTAACATGTTTCCATATACAAAATCACGAACACTTAAACTTTATGAAACACACAAACGATCCCATATACATGAAAACTTGAATCTTATACTTGATGCTTGTCTTGGATATTCGTTATGCTATGCTTTAGTCATTAACTATTTTTAGCCTTTGTTTGACATGCTTAACGCTATAGGAATTCACGCATCCACCTCCATCGTGTTATTCGTGAGGTCATGTTAAAACATCGTGATTGCGTTAAGGGTTTGATTATTAGTATTGCATGCCTTGATATTGCTCTTGTATAGATTTGGTTGCCATGAGGATTGTTTAAACTTATTCGTATATGTATGCTATGCCTAAACTTGTGTACTCGCCTTTGCTTTCGCATTGACATTATTTTAAAACATGTTACAGGTTGAAGGAGATGGTGCTATGAAAACAATATAGCAAGGACTAGATACACACAAATTAGACGTTAGGTTTAATGTCGATATATCAATTTTGTTATGACTTTGCAAATGTTATGTTGTTTCTTTGTTTTGTTACATTGATGTATTTGACAATTCTTATGAAATGAAATATGGTTTAATTAATTATTGTCACTTATTAATGTTATGAGCAATGAGCAATCTCGTTTTCGTCTCATCCTGATGTTTCCGCCATCGGTTGAGGTGTGACAAAAACGATCAACAAAATTTTTCCATGCCTTTTTTTATTTAATTTTTTTAGGCTCCCTGCACAAGTTCGGGCAAACTTGTCCACAATGTTACAACTTCGGCGAAGTTGGTCACCAAGCGCCAAGTTCGGGCGAACTTGGTCACAACTTCGGGCGAACTTGGTCACAACTTCGGGCGAAGTTGTCCCTCCAAAACCAACCTTTTTTTACATTTTTTGATCCAGAATTCTTATTTCTTCGAATTTCGAGATGATTCCACCATAGTTTTGGTCGAAAATGGTTTTCCAACAATCCTATCCCTTCAATTTTACTTTTTATCCATGGATTGTATGTTTATTTTGTTGATTTACGTCTAAAACCCCTCCTAATGTCCATAAATGTCCAAATTCATGAGTGTAGGTGATAACCGTAGCTCTGATACCAATTGAAGGTCCGTGATCAGGCGGTTCTAGACGGAAGTTAGTGCGTAAATGTAACCGATTCGGTAGAATGTTATTAAGAATGGAGTAGAAACAGAATAAAGCGGAAGTCTTCACTCATACCGAAAGAGTATACACCTTTAAGTCCAGCTGCTGGAGTTCCTGGAGAGAATCTGGCAACACCTCCCCGTAGGGATTGCAAAAACTTAAACTACAAATGAACACACACCACCTATTTATAGGCAACAATAAGTTCGCTTGAAGTGTGGCATAGCCAGGACAAGTTCGGGCGAACTTGTCCACCATACGACAACTTTGGCCGAACTTGTCCACCACATGACAAGTTCGGGCGACTTGTTCCCATTTTCACTATTAGCTCCGTATTTTGGTCGTGTGTTCGATTCTAACCTATACAATATTCAACACACGCTTAATCTAGTCTATTCGACAAGTGACGAACACAAAATGCATCAATAAGTTTTGCTTCAAGGATTAGGGATTTGAGAACAAAGGTTTTGAAATTTAACCAAATATTCAACATCATGATGGCACGCGGTGACATTGTAACAGATGATGAAGCGATCGCGGAGGCTCGTCGTGAATACCAGGACTTGTACGATCGACCATTTACTCACATCTCATCTTGGCAATTACTAAGACACCAACCTCATTTGGGTTTTGTTTCGTGTCCGACTTCAAACTTATTTTGGTATGTTTTTATTTATCTATTTTGTTGAGTAGTGTAATTATTTTAGTTATTAGAGCTATTTTGGTTAATACCCGTTGATTGGTTTACTTATTTTGATTTTGTAACCAGGATTAGGGTGATCGGTACCCTGACCCATCTGCTTGTGCAAGTTCGGGTGGTTCTTGAAGCAACTTAACCTTTGATTGGACGTACGAGTACAATCCTATCGCCATCTCCAATCGAGACAACTAGATAATATATCTTTTGATTAATGTTAATGTTATAACTTTTGGTAGGTGTTAATGTTTTGGTAAGTGTTAATGTTAATGTAACTTTATAAGGTGTTTTTGTTGATTAACGTTAATGTTATGAAATTAATGTTAACGTGATATAATAACTTTAGAAATGTTAATATATATTTTGTATTCACAAACTACGCATTTTAAATACGACCTAGATATTTTATAAAACTGTAAGGACTAATTTTGTAACGTATTAAATACCATAGAGACGCATAATGAAAGTATTGTATTTGAATTTGGTAGGTAAAAAAAATATTAAGCTCAGGGAGTAAAAATGAAAGGTTTTAAACCATAGGGACGTTGGCCGATGAAGAAAAATGAGTAATATGGTCATTTCAACTACTTTAACTAACATAGTTGGGACCACGAAGGATGCGAGGTTATCGACTGTAAACCACAAGCAGTCAAGCTTCCAAACGTTTCCTCTAGGAACTCATCGTAAATCCGCATCTAAATTACAGGGACACAAATTGCATTTTATTCTATAGAATAATATAATATAGGAACACACGGTGTGATCCCGTTATCATCATCGATCCTCCTTATCAGGGCCGACTCTTGGGCCGGCTAACCAATGCCGTCGCACGAGGCCCAAATTTTCAAAGGGCCCGGAAGATTTTTATATACTTTTATTTATATACTAAATAATGTATTTAGCATATGCATCCATTTATTTTACAAAAGGTGTTGATGGCGGAGTGAAAAAATCATCTTAAGATAATGTAAAGGTCTCATGTTCAAGTCTTGGCTCACCCACTATTGTTTTATTTTTTTTTTAATTTATTTCCCTTTAACCATAGTTTTAGGCCCAATTCTTTTTGTTGCCTGAGGCCTAAATTTTTTTAACGGTTCTTGAAGACGGCTCTGCTCCTTATGAAAGTGTTTGTTTATTCATAAAAGAAAATATCGTCTCTGGATTAGTCAAGATGCATATATAAAGTTTACAATCAGTAATATATGGATAGATGTTTTACTAGTTTATTCCACAATGAAGAAGTCGGTTTATGCGTCTTGCTTGTTTTCGTTATAGTTCTAATTAATAATTCTTTAACTCATACATATTTGTTGCATACTTCAATTAGAAGGAACTAGGTAAACGAGCCGAGCTGAGCTCAAGCTTGGCTCGCTCTAGAATTGTCCAAAATGCTCGCGGCTTGGAGCCTGTTCGATATACTTCAGTTTGAAACTGAGCCGGCTGGCTCAGTTAAAAAGTGAGCCTAGCTTGGCTCGGCTCGTAACGAGCCAAATTAACTCGGTTTGACTCGCTTGTTAGCTCGCCCAGGCTTAGCCCGAAATATTTTACTTTTAATATACTTTATTTTAATATACATATAATATATCATAGAAAATTGGTTATTATTTGCATGTACTTATGAGTGCAGTTAGATATCTATAACATATTTGGAGGTTAATTAGGATGCTAATAAACTTATATTGTATTTTGTTGAGATTTTAAACTTATTTTGTATTTGATTGAGCTTGATTTTGGCGATGTAGTGTGGTCATGACCCAAATGACTACCATCACCCTCCAAATCATGTCATTCCACCGTCATCCACCACCCTATATAGTGTGAACCATGACCCCCACTATCATCTATTATCCCCCCCCCCCAACCCACCAATCAAAATCCCTTAATTAACTGAAATAGAGTCATGATTGTCATGGATTAAACCATGCTAACCACCATGGTTTTAGAAAAAAGAGGCAATGTACCACGAGAACCATGCCCCCCATGAATTAAACCATGCTAACCGCCATTTTTTCTCCTCCTCTTTTGTCTTCCTGGCGAGGGATCTATGTTCATGTAGGGAATTCCACTCGTGAACTCGGCACTCAGTGTATCCGCTTGATAATTACCCGAATCCGACGACTTTCTTTTTTGACTCGAGCCGGAGCTATCTTCACTCAACAACGGTATTTGGTTATATTTTTCTTGAGTTCGAACAACCTCCCACGCTTCCATATGAGCAAACTCATGTTTTTCCTTATTTGTGTAATCCTTACGTGCTTGCTTCAATACCCAAACATCATCACATCCGCTATGTCGTAAACTATCCTAAAATAATAAATTACGGAAAAAAACTAAGAACTTTTTAGTGGTAAAAAAACATATAAATATTAAATAGTTTACCGCTTGATGATAAAATCCGTTGAAAAGTTTCAATTGTCCATGCATGGTGATCATCTTGGATCATACTTGATGATGGTTTCGATTGCTTCCTCCAACTGCTTGGTTGAAGTGGTTAAAAACTATTTTTCCAAAATCCATCACCCTTTGTTGATTGTCTCTTTTTTTTTTTGTCTAAGGTGCAATGAACCCAAGCCTTTGCCAACGCCTCTTCTTGTTTCAGCGTCCAATTTTCACGTTTTGCTTTAGTCTTCTTCCCTTTCGGGTCGTTTGCCGGTTCATTAACTTGTACGGCAAACTCTTCATCATCATCATCATCATCATTGTGTTGCTCTTGAGTGTAGGGTACGAACTCTTCTTCGGAGTCGTCTATTAAATCTCTAGGTGATTGTGTGGGTGGGCTTGGAAGACCAAACGGGTCAAAAGCGTTTTGCGCGTCGAGGGGATAATCATAAACACCGGGTGCAACCAACGTCGGACCGTGTGGATAATAGTTTTGTGGCGGATAATTTGTATGCGGTTGGGTATTGTAACCGAAATTCGGTTGCATGGTTTGGTTAAAAAAAAGAATGTTGGGTTTGAGTAGCAAAGCCGAGTTGGGGATGAAACGGTGTACGCGAACCACCCGCACCGCCACGTTTTTTTTTTGCGCCTTTTCCTTCGAACCGGACCCCAAATATTTTTCTTGCATCACCTTTGTTCGAGCCTTCCATTTTCAAAGATTGTTTGAAGAAATTTGGGTTAATGTTTGAAGAAGAGTAGGAGTAGAGGAGAGTTTATAAAAGAATGGGGTGTAAATGTGGGTTTATATAATGAAAATTTTGTTTTTTTTTTAAGTTCAAACGGCATTATGGCCGTTACCAAACACCCCCAACGGTCACGTCCCTCTTTTTGTCGATTGGCAAGTGTTTACCGCGTGTGATGTTTTACCGATCGGCAAAGGTGACCAGTGGCGGCGGTGTTACCGCTCGGCAAACACCTTTACCGATCCTTTTCACCGCCCACTCCCTTCCCTCTAAGAAATGGAAAGGGGGACGCTATTCTCTTTTTTAGGCTATGCTAGAGGGAAGCAGTAGCCCATACCCTCCGACTTAAGTAAGATTATATTGGGTAAGGTTCTAGTATATGTATTAGACTTTCAAACGCTAATGTTAGTAATATAATCGTTTTACTCTTAATCAAGTAACCAATTATTTTAACTATCCTGGTCATAAATTGACTTCGCTTCCTCATTTACAAGTTAAAAAATGCTCATAATAGAGAAGTTATATATATTTAAAAGTTAAAATTTGGAATTTTAAATTAATTTTTTGAATCTAAAATTTGGACTTTTTAAATTAAGAGACCTTGAGCTCGGTTCATTTAGAGCTCTATTTTTAAAGTTTGACTCTAATTTTAATAGTATTTTAAGCTCGAGCTCGCCTTGTGTACTAATTATTTACTATTTTACTTATACACGTATTCTTACTTTCATAATTATAATTTTGTACATAACATAATATAAACTATTACTAATCAACATGTAATTTTATTTAATTGTATTTTTATTGTTTTAAATATAAATTATTAATCAACATGTAATTTTATGTAATAATTGTTTTAAATGTTAATTTGTATATTTATATCAATGATATACTCGTTTAGCCTTACGAACCTACTCAAACTCAGAATATGAAGTTCGATCACAAAAGCATCTGCGAGAGCTCAAGTTTAAGCTCTAACTCAACTCAATTGTTTTTTTTTTTTTTTTTTTTGCAAAAATATTTCAAATAGCTCACGGACGTCTCCGGTCTTTTACTCTGTATGACTCTGTGTTGGTGGCTTGGCTGGCGTCACGGAATAAGGCATGGAGAAGGGACGATGATTGGTGATTAAACAATGGTTGCAAAGGGGAGGGAGTGGCCGAGCACCAAAAGACGTGTTCACCATTACGGATTTAGAAATGTGAAAGCCTTTGTCTTACTTGACGGTCGGTTGTTAGTTTCTTTATGTTTTTCCATTTTATTTCGACATACAACTCTCATAAATCTTACTCGATTCCATTTCCACCTCTTTCAATGGCGAATGACACTCAGCAAATAATCTCGATCAACCCATGGATCCTTGAACTTGTCCCCTTCGTTGTAGTTCTTCTCATAGCCGCTCATGTACTCGCTTTGGTACGCCAATTTCTTTTCAATTACAAGATCACGGGTTCCCATTAATACTAATTGTTTTTTCTGCTTCTGGGTGTTCCTAACTTTGGGGAAAAAAGGTTTATTGGATATACAGATTAGCTACTGAGAAGCTTCCTGGACGAAAAAAGATGCACTAGAACCTATACGTTTGATTCGTAGTTCGGTGGTTACATGACAAAACGAAGGTGTAGTGATCCGGTTACGTGATTTAGTTGAGGCACGGTAGGTGTTCGACAAAATGCGTGAAAGAAATGTTGCCCACTTGATGGTTCTGTGATTTGTGATTGTGAAAAGAGGTACATGAATATATTGTTTAGAGTAAAGTTCAAGAACTTGAATTGAATAGAACAGGTCAAACTGATTTGACCTCTCTCTACAACACACAAAGGTGTCCTCGAGACACACAAACCTGAAACATACCCAAAGAGGCAAGGCTAACTCTGTAAGCAACATCAGGGAAGGATAAGCTTACCTAGACTAGAAGGTGCCAGCTGGAGTGAGCTTCCCCGAGCAGTGCAAGTTGTCTATAAAAGGTAAGTCTCATTCCAGCCTAAAGTAAATCATTCTCTCTCACTCTCACTAAATACTCTTATCATTTCTTTTCGCTAGACTCTTAAGAACACATTGATGATTCTCACGCCAGAGTCCAAACGCGAGAGGTCACCTCTCGCATTAAGACTAACGGTGTTGCAGATTCCGACCAAGGAGCTATCTTTAGGAGTTCATCCTGGACCTTCCCCTGCCATACTCTTGGTGCTTTAAGAGAAAGCATGCTTTAATATATGACAAAAAAATTGATTATTTTTTGTGTTATGTCTTTTGAGGTCATGCCAGTAATTTTAATTAGAGTTATTTTTTGTGTTATGTCTTTTTGTGGCGATTTTATAAACGAAAAATGAAGCTAACCAGGAGCTAGAAACAAAATAACTTGGAAAAAACATTACAAGTTTTGTAAACAAAAGAAACACCATTTAGACCAATCTAAGTCTAAGCTTGGATCTATTCTTCACCCACAAAACCCGATTGTGTTGATCTCTTCAAACAACCTATGGATAGAAACCATCTTCCTGGGGAAAATCACATCATTGCGATATTTCCATATGTACCAGAAGGTAAGGAGAATGATTGAATGGGCCATCTTCCTTTTCAGATTAGAACCCACCCTGCAAATTAACTCCCGTGAACCTTTAATAAATCCCGAACAGAAAAGGCGAATATGGGGGGGGGGGGGGGGGGTTTGCACCAAGATTTAACCATCAGATAACTGTAGCAATATAACATGAAACAAAAATATGTTCAGCTGTCTCCTCAAAAGGCTTGAACTCACCACATAACAGACAAGGCAGAGAAGGGGTTGATAATTCTACTTTTTTGAGCATCTAAAATTAAACATGTCTACTGGCAGTAGTGCAAGACCAATGCGACACTCAAAGACCCCAATAGCAAGCTATTGTGGTGGGTCTTACCCCATAAAAAATAAGATAATATCAAGTGAGCCGATGGCTCACATATCAGATATTAAACTGATAAGAACAGATGCTACACTTGATCTTAGCCAAAAGGCCGAGAAAGGTATGCTTTTCCTCCTCTTGGTCCGCTGATTATATACACAGACTCTGCATCTTTGTTTTCTTCACTCAGCCGATGTGGGATAGTGAGATCGTAAAGTGTGCATTACTCAACTGACACTAAACCAACCCTCCAGATCGTCGGTTCCTCGCCCTTAACATTGTTGTTTAAACTCAAAAGAGCTCAGAGTTGCTAACTCACAATCTTATGAGAGCATGCAGATAGCAAACAATCCTGTCTTCTCCAACTCCTGAATGGTTCAAGAACAAACCATTAGCCTCATCACAGGGATGGATGAGTCCCAAGACTACACGCAGGCGTGAGAATGGATAACTGTTCCATCGGATTAACTGCACTATTTGCCTTCTCGCATTTCAGCAACGAACTGCTGCATCTCATTCATATTATTCAAAACCGATATCAAGTGGGCCTTCATTTGGTGGACTGCTCAGCCATAACCTAACAACTCTGTTAGTTTAAGCCCAAAATGATTCAGCCCGGCCATTTCTTTTTTAGCACAACTGCACAAGTGAATTTGAGATAATTTGATCCTTTTGTTCTATTTTACTACAAATAATATCTATTTATCTAAGTTAATACTTTGAAACTTATATAAATATATCTGCATGCTTCAGTCCTTTTCGAACTATAAATAATATCTATTTATCTACCATCCAGACCTACGATTTATGGGTTCCATACCGCGTTGGTTTAGAAAGCATGCTTTAATTAATATGTGAACAAAAAAACTGATTATTTTTGTGTTATGTCTTTTAAGGTCGTGCCAGTAATTTTAACTAGTTATATTGATTTCTCAAAATTTTGGACTAAATTAAAGGAATACTAATTGTGTTGTAAAATACAAGTGACATATTTATGAGTGTAAATAAAAATTAGTAAATCCTTTGTAAGATTATGTGGTTATTGAATAAAAACATGAAGGTACACCTTCTATCTACATGTATTAATATTAGTGTTCATAATTTTGTTAATGCCATTAATTTGTTTCAAATTCAATCGAATAACTCAACATAATTAATCTCCCAATTGTGTTGTTCTAGAAAGGCGGCGATTTTATAAACGAAAAAACAAAGCAGACGGGAGCTAGAAACAAAACAACAAAAAACATTACAAGTTTTGCAAACTAAAGGAACACCACTGAGACCAATCTAAAGTCTTGAAGCTTGGATCTATTCTTCAACCTAGAAAACCAGATTGTCTTGATCTCTTCAACATCCTATGGACCATCTTTCTTTTCAAATTAGAACCTTGAAAACTCCCTTGAACCTTTAATAAATCCCAAACAGAAAAAAGTGAATATGGGGGGTTTTTGCACCAAGAAGTAGCCATCGGCCCGATTATTGTAGCAATGTAACATGAAACGAAATATGTGCTCAGCCGTCCACATAACGGGCAGAGCAAAGAGGGGGTTATAGAGTCAAAGCAACTCTGGTCATCACTGATGTTTATCTTCATAGGGAGTCATCAAGCTTTTACTAAGGTTTGGAGGGGTGCGCCAGGCCAAGGTGGTAGTGCAACACCAAGGCAACGCTCAAAGACCCCAATAGCAAGCTATTGTGATAGGCCTTTCCCCTTGAAAAATTAGATTAATATTGAGTGGGCTGACGACCCACATATCAGATATTAAACTGATAAGAACAGATACTACACTTGATCTTAGCCAAAAGGCCGAGAAAGGTATGCTTTTCCTCTCAATGGTCCGCTGAGTATATACACACACTCTTCATCTTTGTTTTCTTCACTCAGCCGATGTGGGATTGTGAGATTATCAAGTGTGCGTTGCTCAAATGACACTCCTGCAACTTTAACAAACCGTTAGCCTCGCCACAGGGATGGATGAGTCCCTGTGATCCGACTCAGGTGTGAGAATCCATTCCTTTGGATTAACTGCACTATTTGCCTTCTCGGATTTCAGCTAGAGATGGGCATAATCGGTTCCTTTTTATACCCGGAACCGGTTCCTAACCGGACCCGTTCCTAACCGGACCCGTTCCTAACCGGACCCGGTTCCTGAATGTGTGTCAATGGAACCGGTTCTTGTTGTAACCGGGTCCGGTTCCTATCCGGGTTTTAACCATTAAAACTAGAACCGAGTGTACCCGGTTCGGGTCGGGTTGGACCGGTTCCAGTTCCTTAGAAGAACTAGTTCCTAATGTTACAATTAAATGGAAAAGACTGCAAAGACTATTAGAAACCTATTCATTCGGTCAATTCAATGAAAAAAGCTGCAAAACTATTAGAAACCGATTGTAAATTCCTTGCCTTCTTGCCTCCTTGCATCCCAATATCAATAACTTACACTTTCAAACTTCCACAATTAAAATGGCGTGCAACGACGAGGTTGTGATGGTTTATATCTTGTAGGTGTAAGTTAACGGTAGAGATAGGCATATCGGGTTTTTTTGTAATACCCAGAACCGGATTCCGGGTAGGAACCGGATTCCGGGTACGCACCGGGTACGAACCGATTTTATTTATAAAATGTGGAACCGGGTTGGAACCTACGGGTTTTTGAACCCGGAACCGGTTCTACTATTAGCCGGGTAGGAACCGGAACCGGTTCCAGGTCGGTTCCACCGGGTCGGGTTTGGAACCGGTTATTATGCCCATCTCTAATTTCAGCAACGAACTGCTGCATCTCATTCTTAATATTCAAAACCCACATCAAATGGGCCTTAATTTTGTGGGCTGCTCAGCCATAAGCCTAGAGATGGGCATAATCGGGTTTTATTATTACCCGGAACCGGTTCCAACCCGGACCCGGTTCTGCTTGGATGTCATTGGAACCAGGTATGGTGTGGAACTGGGTCCAGTTCCTACCCGGGTTCACACCCAAGAATATGGAACCGTGTAGAACCGGGTACGGGTATTATGGAACCGGGTATGGTGTGGAACCGGGTATGGTGCGGAACCGGTTTCTGATAGTGTTGGGAACCGGTTCCTGACAGTAAAACCTGACTTTTACTGTTCAGAACCGGTTCCTGACAGTCAAAACCTGACTTTTACTGTTCAGAACCGGTTCCTGACAGTAAAACCTGACTTTTTTTACTGTTCAGAACCGGTTCCTGACAGTCAAAACCTGACTTTTACTGTTCAGAACCGGTTCCTGACAGTCAAAACCTGACTTTCGCTGTTCAGAACCGGTTCCTGATAAAAATGTTACCGTTGGAACCGGTTCCTGGTAAAGTTACCGTTGGAACCGGTTCCTGATTACAGAATCGGTTGTCTATATAAACCCCTTTACACTTTACACTTTACAGAATCGGTTTTTCTATATAAACTTAACACTTTAACAAAAGATAACGATGGCTTGCAACGATGAGGTCGTGGTTGTTTTGGAAACCAAAAGAAACCCCGCTATTTGGAAGCTCTTTGACTTGTGCTTGATGTCGGATAGCCATGAAATGGCTAGATGCAAGGGGTGCGGGAAGTTAATGAAGGCGGCGGCCAACTCGACGCTCAAGGGAAACACACCGACCGCCATTGTCCGGTGACAAAGGCGAAAAACAATGAAAAGGGTGAAGCATCCGGGAACCGGTCATCGAAAGTTTAGTTTGTTTTATGTATTGTAAACCCATTTGTGTTTTATGATTAGTATGTTTAGTGTTTTATATGTTTTGTTTAACGTTTCTTGTTTAGGTTGTTTGTGTAACCGGGTACTTGTTTCTAGCAAAGACTTATAAAAAAAACTCACATTAAAAATATATTGACGCCGGGTCTGGAAGGTTACCGTAGGAACCGGGTATGATAAGAACCGGTTACGGGTACAACCCGGGTACGGGTTGGAACCGGTTCCGGAACTTATTTTTTTCCAAAAATGTGGAACCGGGTAGGAACCATCGGGTATTTTGAACCCGGAACCGGTTCTACTACATATCGGGTAGGAACCGGAACCGGTCCCAGGTAGGTTCCACCGGGTCGGGTTTGGAACCGGTTATTATGCCCATCTCTACATAAGCCTAACACATGTGTTAATTTAAGCCCATTTATGTTTCAGCACAAGTAGAGGTTCACAAATCGGGTTTTTTTTTAATATCCGGTTTCAGGTATGCAACCGGTTCCGGATATGATTCTGTATTGGAAAATCGGGTATTGAGAGAAAATGGGTAGGATTTGGGTACGGTTATTGAGGAGAAAAACTATACCCTATGTATCTGGGTATGGTATGATCGGGTTCGTCTATAACCGGTATGGGTTCGGGTATTAATACCCGGTTTTTTAAATTAAGTTTTTTTTTTATTATTTTACACAAAACTAAATTCATTTAAAAATTAATTTGGTTTGTAATTTGAAAAAATAATTGAAATATATACAATAACGTAAATTCACTGACGTAGTGATGTATAAATTATTTGCTTTATAATATGTATTTTTAATAAACTTAAATATAAAATTTGTAAAGTAAACATAAAAATATACTTTTATAATGCGGGTATTCTATCGGGTATAAACAAACCGGTATCAGATAGATATAGGGTATAACCATGTTCTGGTATATGGCATGACAGGTTTGGTGGTTTCGGGTATAAAGCGAGTACGGTTTTAAGTACGGATATTGTCTCAAAACGTATATCATATCCATACCCTACGGACAAGGTTGGGTTGGGTTCGGTTAAGAGTATGAAATACCCGGGTACAAAAATAATTGATTCCAGATTTTTTTATCTGATACTGGTTGTTTGTGTACCTCTAAGCACAAGTGAATTAGGTAATTTGATCTATTTGTTCTATTTTACTATAAATAATATATATTTATCTAAGTTTTATTTTGGAACATGTATAGATATATCAGTGCATTTAACAATTAGTTAATATGATAAATAAACATATGAAATGAACCTATATTACTATATAACTTAAAATAGATGATTGGTGTGTTCCGATCATGCATTTTTCACGTGACATTTGAATTAGAAATGGCACTACCTTAACATTGTTAAACTAGAACCGGCAAACAATAATTAATAGTCATTGACACATGCAGTGGCGAAGCTTAAAATTTCTAACCGGGTTTGAAAATTGTATAAACAAAAAAAATATAAAACCGGGGGGTCGAAAACGTATATACCTAAAAACGTCTATACAAAAAGTATATATCAGACACTACTGAGCGAAAAGTTCGAGGGGTTGGACGCCCCAGGACCCTCACTATGTTGCGCCATTGCACACATGGATACAAACCATTGGCCCAAGTTCTTACATCCAATTTAAAATATGTCTAAGTTTAATATTATAATTACATGAGGAGATGGCCATGGCACATTATGTGGAAGATCTTAAATTATTATTTTTTTTATAAATTATTGATCATTTCATTACTATATATTTTAAAATATGTCTAAGTAAAAAATGTAAAAAAAGTCACTAGTTAAATAATAAGAAAAATAGAAGTTAAATAATAAAATTAAAAACTAAAAATAAATTTACACCCTAACGTGCAAGACATTCAACTTTAAAGATTCAATACATTCAATCTTTAGTTTTTGGTAAGTAACACAACAACCTCTAACTTTTGGTAACTCGCAACTTTAAGCCCCATTTTTCTACTTAAAACTTCACATTTCGTCTTCTTCAACATTTCAACTCTTTTGTTCAAATTACTTTTATGAATTTACATCGCAACGTGCAAGACAACCAACTTTTTTTATCCATGCCTAACCACGTTAATGTTATGAACGTAATGTGTGTAACAAATTAAAAAATGTGTCACGTCGCACATAGTCACCACACCTTAATGTCATCATGGTAACACGTGTAATGAAGTCACAAACGTGACGTTGCCGCCACAACACACGGCACCAATAAAAATTTAGCATAATCATATATATTGGAAGGTTCTATGTAGGAAAGGGGGTTTTTTATGAGAATATAAAGAACAAAATAAATCACTCATCTTTTTTATCTTAATGTTCTTTTATAAAAATATAAGAATATAATTGAAATGCAATTTCTTTCATCTCTTCTGAAACTAAAAAAATATATATACATACTGTATGAACATATTTCATTATTTTATAGAACCTAACTCATGTTACAACTTATAAGGATACAGTAAAAATAATAGTAATAAACATATAAACAAATTAGTTTAATAATTTTTATGTGCATAACGTATACTAACACATAGAAATTGAAACTAAACCTCAACCAGTTTCCCATGTGAAAAGGTGAAAAACCAGTTGACACTTGCAAAAAACTTATCCAAACCTCCAAAGATATCCATATATGCTGATACACGACGATTCGACCAAAGTGACATGAATAACCAGGGGCGGACCTATGTTGATGGGTAGGTGGGCACGCGTACCTCTTGAAAAAAAGTTAGTGTAATTTTTAGACAAAAAACCCGATCGCATCAATTGAAAATATGGTTGAACCCCTCATCTGCACCCCCAGAAAATAATTACTGAGTCCACCATTGTAAATAATCTTACCCAACTCAATCAACGCATGACGCATGATAACTTTCATGACTATCTAAAACAAACAACTAGAAAAACAATTACAAAATTAATGGATTCAATTTCATAGGTATTTTCTTCAATCCGAGGTATGGTCCATTGCAAAATAAATTGCTTGAATATTAAAATAATAAATAAATCAAATAATAATTCATTTCAAAAGTAAGATAACAGAAAGTTACTTTACATAATACTAAAAGATCCATGGAAAATAATTAGGTAGACATTTGGTGTTTTCTTGTGTACTTTCTTTGCCAAAAACTAAAAAGAAAATATTCAAAGGAATCAATCTTCAACTAAGTTGAAAATCGTTAGTGATTACACAATATCAATGGAACCAACCTTAATTCTAAACCATGTATCTTAGTATAAAAATATTTTTTTATGATAAAAGTATCTTAAAAGTGTACTATATTTTTTTACATACTCTTGGACAGATCATCATGTCATTTACTACTCTTGGACAGATCATCATGTCAAGAGACTGAAGATGTGAAAATGCATCAGAAATTTACCTCGGTTTGAACCGAAGCATGAGAGCAATTTGATTGTGAGTTTGTATGTAAAGGTGAAAGTATTTTGGTTGGTTGGTGGGTCAAATTTAGTGACCAAAGGTTACATCAAAGGGAACATAAAATGACCACCCTTTATTCCTTTTGCCTCTTTCTGTTCTTCATTTTGGATTTGTCTAGTGTTTGAAATTTGTTGATGTTGACAACAAATGGTGTAAATGGAACACTTAAATCCCTTTGGTCATGCTTTGCTACTTTTGAGTTTTGACTCTTACAATCAACTTTGCATTAGTTTTGAACTGGAAATTTTACCCAGTGCGTTGCGACGGAAGTTTGATTATTACTACAGTATCAACACTGGGTGTAACAACCGAAAGAGATAACGTAAAACCATGAGGAAAATAATATTAAAACGTCAACATACGTATTCGGAAAAATCACTAAAAGATGAAATATTAAAAGCCAAAAAATACCGGCTCTGATAACACGGATATCGGTGACAATATTGTTCTGTTAGAGTCGGTTTGGTTCGTCAAGTTAGCGAGGGAAAAACACTAAAAGGCAAAATGTGAAAAAAGTAATAAAAGTAGAGGGACTAAACATATATAGTAGCAAAGTTAAAATAGAGGGTCTATACATGCATATAAGTAAAGTTAATTTACAAAAGAAAAAAACTTAATTAAAGGATGGGGAGTTTTGCCATTTTTCGGAAAAAAAATGATTTTTCACTTTTAACCCAAAGGTTTTTATCTTTTGTCTTTTGACCCTTTTGATTTTTTTTACTTTTAACCCAAAGTTTTCATCTTTTACAATTTAACACCAACTCTCTTTTTATTTTCAACTGTGGTCCCCCATACTTTTCCTCTTTCGCAAGTTTTTTATTTTACATTTCGTTCTAAATTTTGCGAGTCAACACACCATAACGTGCGTGTGGGGTTCAACGTTTTTTCATTTTTTTCCCGTTTGGTAGACCCGTTGCAACGCATCTATTTTTCTCCGTTTGACAAGTTCGTCGCAACGCAAGGGTCCTAGATCAACTTAGTTATTCTTTTCTTCATTTTACGTTTCGGTCTAATTTCTTTACATTACCAGACCGCAACGGGAGAGATTTTATGTATATTTTTCGTTCACTGTTATTTTTTTCCTTTTTTATTTATTTTATTTTTACGAGCTCTTCTAATGATGGTGGTCGCTCGCATTGGTGTGGCATTGGTGCTACTTGGCACGGTTTTACGAATGTATATAACCTATTAAGTTTCTTACTAATAATTTGTTTCGAGTTTACGCCAATACCTCCTTTACTTAAAAGAAGTAAATTACTTTTTGAGTCCCTGTGATTTAGTGGTTTTAACTACTTAAGTACAAAATCAAAAAGTTTAATGCTTCGAGTCCCTAAGCGCTCATTTTATAACGTTTTGAGTCCATGTGTTTTAGTGGTTTTAACCACTTGAGTCCAAAATCAAAGTACAAATGTTAAAAAAAAGGACTCAAAACGTTATAAAATAAGCGATTAGGGAATCAGGGCGTTATACTTTTTGATATTGGACTCAAGTGGTTAAAACTACTAAATTATAGGGACTCAAAAAGTAATTTACTTTAAAAAAAATTGTGCCGTGTCGGTATGAATTCCATTTGCTCTACGTTTCGACGTAATTTTTCTCTGGAAACGAATCACGTCAAATATAATACGTTTTCGTTTAAAAAACCATTTTTGACGTGCATATTTTTATGTGTGTTTCGGTATAAATTCAAGTTGGTGTGTGTTCCGACGTGACTGGAAAACAAGTCATGTCAAATATAATACATTTTTGTGCTTATTTTATGAATGTTTCGTAAATTTTGTTTCCAACCGATTGGAACCAAAATTTGTTTTGTAAATTTTCAAAAGCTCTAATTAATCTCTTTTAATTATGCGTGTCAGCTTTTCCGTTATACCCATTATATTTCCTATGTTTGAGTTGGGTCACATATAATACGTTATGATTGTACGGTATAAATTTGATTTACTTTATGTTTTTATCCAATCGCAATGCTTATATGTGTTACATTAAGTTCAATTGGATACGTCGAAACACGTGTTTTCATATGGTTAACGTTCACATAACGTTTGGACTAATCCATCCTATGCTTATGATGTACCTGCACCGCAACGTGCGTGGGTCTTATTGCTAATTTATATAATCAGTAATATATAAACCAGCAATATATGGATAGATAGACGTTTTACTAGTTTATTTCACAATGAAGAAATAATTTATGCATCTAGCTTGTTTTCGTTGTAGTTCGTAATAATTCTTTTACTCATAGACATGATTCTCGTGTTTGTTGTATACTTTATGTCGAAGGAACAAGTGGACTAGAGTGGTGGTGTTGGGAACAAAAGAATTTGGATATGAAAAAAGGCAGCTTTATTCACATGTAAATGAGAGTTGTAGAAGTAGAAAAAAGAAGACACAAATAATTATATATTGTTAGCTGTGATCAAATGCGCCGGAAAATTAAATGATTGTGTGTTTGAGGTTGGTCACTCTTGGCCGTCCCATTCATTTCTACATTACAAGTGGCAATATGAGAAGGTTGCAAAATAGTTCAAACAGTTTTTTTAACGGGCAATTAAATCATTGGTTAAGCATTCTGTGATGCCCTCATGCATCCCCTCCTTCATAACGAACAGAGTTTGATGCATATTCAAGCCACCAGTTCCGAGGAAAACCCGCTCGCCCGAAGGCCCAGTAAAACCCGGTTTGACTCGGTTTCGAACTGGCGACCTTTAGAGAGGCCTAGTTTTAAACTTTATTGTCACCACCAATGTCCTTCAAAGTGATGCTAATGGAAGTTAAACATAGGACCTCGAGGAGATAAACAAAGTGACTAATCACTATACCAACTTATAGGGACAAATTAAAAACTATCTACTATACTAAAAATCTGGAATTGAGATTTAAAGTTTGAGGTTATATAACTTTGTAAAGTACTAAAAATCTAGAATTGAGATTTAAAGTTTTGAGGTTATATAACTTCGTAAAAAGTTGTGGGTTCATGAAAACCAATCTCAAATCTACAATCACATATTTGTGAATACCAAAATATATCATTTATTTTTAATTTTTACTTTTTTTAAATATAAAACAAAATGATTGAATTGCAATTTTTATTGATCTCTCATAAAAATATAAACAAATTTTGTTACATTATTCAAACCTACCCACTACACATATACATTTAGAAGTTACAAAATAAATAACTTAGTTAGTTTGATGGTTTTTATTTACATAAGATACACATATTTTGTAGACCCTTAAAGCAGACATACTACAATCAAGTCACATCATAGCGTACTATTTATAAATAAGTAATTCTCTTGAAAACATGTTCGGAAAATTAATTAAAAACAATACCAGTTGTTTTAAAAACTAAAACTATTACTAAATCAAAATAATTTGAATGTCTTCCATCATAACCATGAGTGATCCCATTCGTTGACCAAGAGCATCACTAATCACATACATATGAACAATCTAATATACGTACAAAAGTCAGCTACACTAAGTGAGTTTTAGTAGTTTAGTTTAAAGTATCAAAGATACGTGAAAACGCGTTATTTTAAATTTAGAGCCCAGTATTTATAAAATACCAACATCGTCTTTAAAACATGTTAACTCCCAAAGTGCATAGCACGACACCAAGCCCGTCACCTAAAACGACCCACAGACTCGTGACACCTACACATAATCCCCCTCAGTGGTACAACTTACTCCGAACACATACAAACAACCCACGTCTAGCACCCACAGACACAAGACTTCTAGTCCAAACTGACTCATATCTAGGACTCAGCAACTCTCAACTCTTACAAAAAATCCCCCTCCTTGGGACAGGTTACATACACACACTGTAAAATATGACTACACTTAATGCTCGTCTCAGAATCGTATAGGGGACTCCTTACTACGAATCACAACCACACTAAATAAACATCATACTACAAATACATCACACCAACCACTTTATCTAGCGTGAACACGTAAAGCACATAAGGTGGGAACATAGCATATAATTCAGTCAAATCACTAAGAAGTGACCATAACTCGTCCCAGTGAGCAACAAATAACCCCATCATTGGGTTAGATTACAAGATTGCGATCGTCATCATCTCCCGTTTAATTCATTGCTGCCACTATGGCTTCTTCATTGTCACAAAATGTGACAAACATTTAAGCACCTCAAGGGTGTTTTATCTTTCATAAAAAAAAACCTAGACACACACACATGTTGTCCAGGACACATCGTCACCCGACATCCACTAACCTTTTACACATCAACAACCATTGCATCTCATTTCATCTAATTAGACACCCACATGTTCTCACCTAAATTCTGAGAAACGTATCACTCCTCATCTCAGCTCATACACACTCACACTAGGGTGAGAAACTGACACCTTACATTTCTAATCTATCACCGTTAAGGTTTGAAATCAACTATGTGGCTCGCAAGTTACGACTCAAGATGACACAAGTCATGCAATCATCACCGCCACCTACAATACCTCATGGCACTACAACTATAGTATCACTAACAAGACCATCACACGGCTAAGCAAGGCCAATAAAACCCCATTAACTCGAACATCATAAAATCTACCTGACCGTGAGAAACGTTTACTAACCATTTGATCTCAAAACTCGTTATTTGATTAAGTAGGTAAACACATGTAAAAGGTACAAAAACTCTTGAAATCACGCACGTATGCTAGCCCCAAAATAAACACGTAAAAATGGGGTTAGAACTCACTGGTTGGAAAGCTTCCAGTCCACAAGCTTAATTGTCTCGAAGGGAGTCTTCAAGCAAAACCTGTAACCGAATAACCGGGGTTATAAGCCATTCAAATAAATAACGCATACCCCAACCCACCAACCCCTCTAAATCTATCTCCAAATTAAACCTTAACCGTGCACCATCAAATTCGGATCACACACGACTCATACTCATTCGGATCTGTAACCCGAACCCGAAACTCTAAAGCTGTCACACCCCAACCGATGGGGGAATCATCGGGGCGCGACACTAAGCGAACCAGATTATATCACGAGAAATTCCACAACATTATTTCAACGACTATATTTAAACGTCAAAATCCCATACTTTCGACATACAATCCTCAAATAACATTACAGAATATCAAAATTCTCATAACACAATTTCCAGTTTAATAATCTCTAGATTTATTACAAGCGTTTCTAAGCATGAACCTAAACTAAACAAAACTACGTCCAAAGCATCCACGCTAAAATCCTCAACCCGTTACATACGTTAAAATACAAGTCAATACATTTAAGTAAATGTGAGCATACAGTTTTAAGTAATACTAGTTTAATAGAGAAACCGTTCGCGAAATAGTCTAATTATGTATCATGATACACCAAAACACATCACATAAAACTAGGCATATTTCTCATGCTAACTTCCGTGAGAAGGCTAGCGCGTCCATCCTAACTAGACCCGGTCGGGTGTTAGCCACACTATAGTATCATACTAGCTAAGGAGGCAAGTTAACGAAAATAAGTCCTAGTCACATGTTTCTAGTATCACGTATTGAGCATATATAATCAGATTATTCGCGTGTGATAAACAGTTTGATTTGTGAGGTGATTTTGATAGAGGAACATATGTAACACCCAAAAAGTGCATTAAAGCGAAAGCGGGTCAAGTATACTCACAGTCGGTGCGTTTAGAATGAAGAAGACGACTGTTAGTAGACGAAGAAGAGCGCCGGATCAGCCTGCATACGCGAACGGAAGTGCATCAGTCTCCGAAAAGCTGAAACGGTGAAGTTTGGTTTGGGCAGTAGGCAAGTTTGGCCGAACTTGTATGTAAACATACAAGTTCGAGCGAACTTGGGTGGGTTTACTGGGCTCTGAGTCAAGTTCGGGCGAACTTGTAAGTTTCTCAAGGAGACTTGACAAGTTCGGGTTAACTTGTGGGGATTTCTCAAATGGAATGACAAGTTCGGCCGAACTTGTGAAGTTTCCTGAGAAACTTTGTAAGTTCAAGCGAACTTGGGGGATTTCTGCTGAAAATTTGGATGATTATACTCAAGTTCGGCCGAACTTGATCCTTAGAGGGCAAGTTCAAGCGAACTTGACTAGTGTGCTGCACAAAATCAGTTAAATCTCGAGCAAACTTGATGTTTTCGGGTCCAAAATCTTGCGTTTTCGCGTCGTTTGCTGAGTAAATCGAGTGTTCATCCCTCCAACCCTGTGCTACTGAGCAAACTTAGGTCGGAGGGTCTATTAGAGCGGTTTATGTAACGCCTCGCTTTTTCGCATCCTTATTTTAGAAAATAAATATTTATATCATAATTCGAGGCGTTAAAACATAATAAAAATATATGTATATGTATATATATATATAATTAATCGTTTTTCGTGTAGCGCCTCGTATCTTCGTATTTCTATTTTAAAAATGTTCGTATTCATATTTTAATTTTAGAAACCTTACATTCGTATTTTAATTTCAATCTCACAATTCGAGGCGTTAATCATAATAAAATTCATATTTTATACATATTTTTTTATTCACACAACCGATCATTTAAATACGTATTTATACGCAAACCAGCACAATTATACGTATAAATATTTATACGCACATCCTCAATACTTGAATTATACATTTATACTTTTTATATACTCAATTACATAATATATATACTCAAGAAATACCAAGAAATATACCAATCATCTTTCCACCTCATCAATCATCTTCCACTTTTTTAACCAATCATATTTCACCATTTTCACCTCCTTTCTCCACCAATCATCTTTTCAATCATCTTCCACTTTTTTTATCAATCATATTTCACCTTTTCCACCTTCTTTCTCCTCCCATCATCTTTTTACCTCTTCCACCTTTTTTAACCAATCATATTTCACCATTTTCCATCTTCTCTACCTATAAATACCAACCTCCTTCTACTATTTTCTTCACACCATTCTTCTCTTCATCTCTCTAATTCTCTCAATCTCTCTAAATCAAGAATTCTAAGAATTCTAAAAGGACACTAAGTGTTCTAACCATTCTTCTCCCAACCTCTCTACTTCTCTCAAATCTTCCAAGCAAGGAAGAGAACTCTAAGTGTTCTAAAAGAAAACACTAAGTGTTTTAAAGGAAGCTTGAAGCTCCAACCTCCAACTCTTCACAGAATCACCAAAGGAAGCTTTGCAAAACCGTGAGCATACTCGACCCTTTTTACGCTTTAATGCATTTTTTGGTGCAACATGTATACAACATCCACTTTACGCAATCTATTATAATTAAATACTCAAGCCATCGAACACGTTCATTGTTATGCTTAGTAGTTTATGCTTGTTAGATTCAACTTGTATTCTCATGATATTGTTATGCTTAGGTTGTTATGCATGCTAGTTAAAGATTTTAATTATGTACTATTTGCTATGCGTAAGTTATTTATGTATGCTCGTTTCAACTTAAATATAAAATGCCATGTGGATTTGAGATAAACTTTTATACATATACTTATATTCAAACTTGTGTGATCGCCAGTGCTTTTGTACTGATTCATGCTTTTATTACATGTTGCAGGATCGTGACAGTTGAATCTAGTAGGATTGCCTAGAAACACATTTAAATTTTAATGTTTGTTGTATTGTAATTTATTTTCAATTCTGTTGTATCTCGATTCCATTACTTGTAAAAAATCATTGTAACGAAATGAAATTTATTTATTTGAATACTTATTGTACATTATTCATTTTAAACTTGTGGTGTTCCTAGTTCAAGAAATGTAAAAAGTAATTAATAAATACTTGTCACAATTAGTGTTATGAAGTCTCTTGCAATTTCGTTTTCGTCTCATCCCGATGTTTCCGCCATCGGTTAGGGTGTGACAGTTTAGCCGTTTTACAAAAAGCGTGGGCTAATCCGAGCAAACTCGTGGTTCGTTCGGGTTAGTCCGGCTTGTGTAAACCAACATAAACGTCCTTGTGCTTCCAGATCTGGGATCTCGAATGATAAATGCTTCGTTCCATATCAAAAATGAACAAAACATCACCAACAGTCCGTATTTAGTGTAAAAATCAAGTCTTTAAAAGGTTTTCCATAGATCTAACACTTGGTGAGCCGAAATCATTAAGATTCCGTGTTCGGGAGGCCAAAGCTAAGCCCAAACGAACTCGTTAAGTGCAGATCTAGGATAAAAACAGAAGTTTTATAGAAAAAGATGAAGATTTTCGTAAAAGAATGGATTTTGATGAAATCGAAGGTAAAACCTTGTGGAGAAATCGTTGTAAACGTTGTTATATGTTGAAAACAAGTTGATTCTTACTTAGGAACGAGGGTATTCGAGTTAGGAGAGCTCTGGTTAAACTTTCATCAAGTTCAAATGAGAGAATGGAGCTTGGTATTTATAGGAAAGTGAGAAATGAGGGAGTTGGGGAGTCAAGTTCGGCGCGCGAACTTGTGAATATTTTGAAGGAATTGAGACAAGTTCGGTCGAACTTGCTGAATCCCTAAAGATTCAGGGCAAGTTCGAGCGAACTTAAGGGAACAAGGGGAAATCTGAGTTGGCCAGTCAAGTTCGACCGAACTTGGCTTCACCCAAGTTCGAGCGAACTTGGCCCAAAACTCAGGTTTTCCTTGTTTTTCGTTCGTTTATCGATTGTTCAGCGTTGTAATCGAGTTATAATGTAACGTTAAGTGATTAAGTGATACGATGGCGAGTGTAATCATAACCATAAACACACATAACACATAAATAACATAAAACCACATAATTAATTGCGTCTCGCGGTGCAATGAGATAAGCGATGCGATGGCGCAAGTGTTTATCAAACAATCACACACTCGGCTCGTATAACAGCGTAGTTAGTTGTGATTGCGATTAGATTAGCGATGCGTTTTAATAAGCGATTAGATGCGATATAGCTGTAACAACATAATTTAATTAACACAACTTTTTCATAACCGAATCTCGGAGTACAATTTGGTAGATACAACGGAAATACAAGAAAAAGATAACAACGAAATTCAGAGTTATTACAGTCTCCACTACTTTAGGAAATTTCGTCCCGAAATTTAAGTAGTGGCCGTAACAAAGAGGTGTGGGTATTTGGCCTTCATGTCACTTTCCAATTCCCAAGTGAACTCTGCGCCGCGTTTGCCTTCCCATCGGACCTTCACGATAGGGATGCGAGAGTGCCGTAGTTTCTTGGTTTCTCGGTCAATGATCTCGACAGGCTTTCCACAAAATGGAGAGTCTCGTTGATTTGCAGATCTTCGAGAGGTACATGGAGGTTCTCTTCGGCTAGGCATTTCTTGAGGTTAGACACGTGGAAAGTCGGATGGACGTTGTTGAGTTCCGCCGGTATTTCGAGTCGATAGGCTACTTTACCGATCCTTTCTAGAATCTTAAAGGGACCAACGTATCGAGGTGCTAGCTTTCCTTTCTTCCCGAAGCGGATCACTCCCTTCCAAGGTGCAACCTTTAGGAGAACGTGATCTCCCACTTCAAACTGTAGGGGCTTGCGGCGTTTATCGGCATAACTCTTTTGACGACTCCGAGCTTTCAAGAGATTGTCTCTGATCTGGAGGATCTTGTCTGTCGTTTCTTGGATTAGCTCGGGACCGGTGATTTGTGCTTCTCTGATCTCATGCCATGCAATAGGCGATCGGCATTTTCTTCCATACAGCGCCTCAAAAGGAGCCATTTGAATGCTGGTATGATGACTATTATTGTACGAGAATTCGATTAAAGGTAAATGCGTATCCCATTTACCATCGAAATCTATGATGCATGCACGAAGCATGTCTTCGAGGGTGCGGATCGTTCACTCAGTCTGACCGTCGGTTTGAGGGTGAAAAGCGGTACTGAGATTAAGGGTAGTACCGAGAGCGGATTGAAAGGTCTCCCAGAGACGTGAGGTAAAGCGACCGTATCGGTCAGAGATGATGTCACGAGCGTCCCGTGTCGACATATAACTTCGTCGGTATAGATTCGGGCTAATCGTTCGACCTTAAAGTCTTCTCGTATAGCAATAAAGTGCACGGATTTGGTAAGACGATCAACGATAACCCAGATGCTATCGTGACCAAAGGAAGTGCGGGGGAGCTTTGTAATAAAGTCCATAGCTATACTCTCCCATTTCCACATCGGGATTTCGGGTTGTTCGAGTAAGCCAGAGGGCCTTTGATGCTCGGCTTTAACCTTCGAGCAGGTTAAGCACTTTGAAACGTACACGGCGATATCCTTTTTCATGCCCGGCCACCAATACTTAGGACGAAGGTCCTGGTACATCTTGTCGGCTCCGGGATGAATGGAGTATCGAGATTAATGGGCTTCAGTCATTAACAATTCATGAAGGTTATCACGGCTGGGAATCCAAATGCGGTCAAGATAGTAATAGATATCGTTAGGTTTAACGACGAGTTGAGTTTCGGCACCACATTTCATTTCTTCCTCCAAAGTATTCTCATTAAAGCTGGCGAATTGAGCGGAGCGAATCATGATTTCGAGATCATTCAAAGCTTGAGAGTCACGAACACTATATACATAGCTTCGCCGACTTAGAGCATCGGCGATGACGTTTGCTTCGCCGGGATGGTAGCGTATCCCACAATCGTAATCGTTGAGGAGTTCAACCCATCTGCGTTGGCGCATGTTCAGTTCCTTTTGGTTAAAGATATGCTGTAAGCTCTTATGGTCGGTGAAGACCGTACACTTAGCACCGTAAAGGTAGTGTCGCCATATCTTCAATGCAAAAACAACTGCACCGAGTTCGAGATCGTGGGTCGTGTAGTTCTTCTCGTGGATCTTGATTTTTCGAGACGCATATGCGATAACCTTGTCTCGTTGCATGAGGACACAACCAAGACCAAGGTTTGAGGCATCGTAGTAAACAACGAAATCGTCGTTTCCGTCGGGTAAAGCGAGGACAGGAGCGTTGCATACCATACGCTTGAGAGGTTGAAAAGCTTCCTCTTGTTTAGAATCCCAAACAAAAGGCTTGTCTTTATGAATTAGGGCGGTAAGGGAAACAACGATTTTCGAGAAGTCAGCGATGAATCGACGGTAGTAACCCGCCAATCCAAGAAATGAACGGACTTTAGAAGCATTCTTCGGTGTAATCCAACTCTTGACGGCTTCGATCTTCGCAGGGTCGATGTGAATTCCTTGACTATTGACGATGTGGCTGAGAAATTGGACTTCTTCGAGCCAGAATTCACATTTAGAGAACTTAGCATAAAGGCGATTACCTTTGAGAAGTTCGAGGACTAGACAGAGGTGGCGCGCGTGTTCGTCTCTCGACTTCGAATAGATAAGGATGTCATCGATGAACACAATGAAGAAACGATCTAAGAACGCTTTACACACACGGTTCATCACGTCCATGAAGACCGCGGGTGCATTGGTAAGACCAAAAGGCATGACCACGAATTCGAAATGGCCATAACGGGTCGACACGGTTTTCGGAATATCTTCTTCCCATACGCGTAACTGATGATAACTGGAACGAAGATCGATCTAAGAAAAGCAAGTAGCACCTTGAAGCTGATCAAATAAGTCGTCGATTCGGGAAAAAGGGTAGCGTTCTTTACCGTGAGTTTGTTAAGTTCACGGTAATCGATGCACATTCGGAACGTCCCATCTTTCTTTTTCACGAAAAGAACGGGTGCGCCCCAAGGCGAAGTGCTCGGGCGTATAAAGCCTTTATCAAGAAGCTCTTAAAGTTGGCTTGATAGCTCGCGCATTTCTGATGGTGCGAGAAGATAAGGAGCTTTAGCAACGAGAGTAGCACCGGGAACTAAATCGATACGGAATTCAACATCGCGAGTAGGGGTAAATTGGGTAAATCGTCAGGAAAGACTTTTGGAAACTCACGAACAACAGGAACGTCTTTAAAAGTCTTCTTTTCTTTCTCCGGGTTCACGATATGGGCTAGAAAAGCAACACATTGCTTTCGCAAGCATTTGTGTGCTCGAGTACATGACAAAAGCATCAACTTCTTTGAGGGAGCTTCACCATAGACATGAAGTTGATCACCGCTAGGGAGAGGGAAGCGAATCATTTTATCAAAGCATACAACTTCAGCATGGTTTTCACGAAGAAAATCCATACCTACTATGATATCGAAGCTACCTAACTGCATAGGTATGAGATTGATCGAGAAGACATGGTTGTTGAGATCGAGAGAACAACCACGTAGTACGGAGGTGACGGTGACGGATATTCTGGTGGCGACTTCCACATTGAAAGTCTTTGGGATTTTAGCGCGTTTATATTTTAAAACCTTTTCGAATTCTAACGATACAAAACAATTATCGGCACCAGTATCAAATAAACAGGAAGCATAATGATATTTGTTAAAATACACATAAATTAGCCCCCGTTTTATCCCCTTTTTACACGTTTTTGGACGTAAAGATCAATAATTAGATACTTAATCACGTATGTTTTCATTTACAAGCCTTAAACAGCGTGCCGGACAAGAAGATGCAGAAAACAAGGATTTTCCAGGCGAAACGGTGAAGTTGCGGACTTTCTGTGAAGATTCAGATAGTGCACGGCCGTGCAGAGTATTAGCACGACCGTGCCATCCCAGATCAGAAGGGTTGCACCGAGCGTGCAAACCCTGGTGCAAGCATTGTTAAAGACGCGCACGACCGTGCGGAAGTTTGGCACGACCGTGCGTTGCTGTTTCCCTCTTGTGCACTGCCAGTGCGACTCCAATGCAAGCTTTGTTCAAGGCGTGAACGGCCGTGCGGAAGTTTTGGCACGACCGTGCGTTTCTGTTTTCCTCGTGTGCACTGCCAGTGCGACTCCAATGCCAGATTATCTCGGACACGCACGGCCGTGCCAATCTTGTCATGGTCGTGCCATTTTCAAAACCTTATCCGGATAAGATGACGTCACCAAATTGTGCTAATAGTGCACGGCCGTGCGGATAAAGTGCATGGTCGTGCGGGACCTGAAATGTTATAAAAACAGGGCAGAACTCACTGATCGCAGACTGTACTTTTTGGGAGCGTTTTCTGGCGATTTTTGGGCTCCGATAACAACATGTTTTGCTCCGATTCAAGCCCCCATTGTGCCTAGAAGCTCCATTATCATCCGGTTCTTCAATCTTTAGCTTGTCTACGGTTTGATTCTTGAATCTTTCCATAATTTAGATTATGTTTCAAGCTTTTAGATTGTTGTTTATGTAATATTGTAACCTCATGGCAAAAACACTTTAAATTCCTTGCTTTTTAAACAACCATTAGATGTTAATCATGTTTGTAATGACACTTAACAACTTTTTATGATTAATCTTTGATGATTGCTTTGCAACCTTGTTATTGCTATTGGATTCTTGATTATAATTAATTGTCTTAGATGATTATTCATGGTTAGTTAGGATATTTGAAAGAAGAAGCCTAATTAATCTTGCATTAGTGAACCTTTAGCTTAGTTAAAAATGTTCACCCCATGAGACTAGAAATGGGTATTGGGTTAATAAGGGGTAATTAATATTAATCAAGAGTACTTTCCGTCGCGTAAGGACCTTAGCGGGTTAGATGGTGTCGTTATGAATTCTTAACATAAATCATAAGCTTAGTTAGTAGTTTCGGCCAGAATTGCTTTCTTAGTAAATTTAGTGTTTAAGATTTGTAAAATAGACTCGGTTGTGACTTAATCTAGGTTATGCTTGTCTCGGTGGTTGCATTGTGTTTATCGGTGTAACTTTCCTTGATTAAGTGAGGTTAGAAAACTCTTAACGGATTACTAACTTATTTTTAAGGGATTTTCATAAACATTAATCAATAGGGCGTTAAAGAACAACTTTATGTGGTTAAAGTGTGTTTATCGTTTTAAATTTCCGAAGAGTTGTCATGTTAGGATTCCCGAAAGGGATACTAATTGTCTTTGAAAAATGAAAAATTGACCAAGTGACTTAGCGGCATAACCGACTTAGTTAACATATTCCGGTTGTTCATAAAGCAAGGCTATACTTATATTTTCGTATTTGGAGTCTTTATGTTTACAAAAAGAAAAAGAAACAAAAATATTATGTTTTAGTCATTTTTAGTTTAAACACTTTATCAACCTATCATTTTATACCCATAGAATATTGACAAAGGTTTAGTATTATCGTCTCCGCCCGCATCCATGGATCGATACTTGGTTCTTACCGATACTTTACTACATATATGACGGGGTACACTTGCCCTTTCGTGTGTGTTTTAATGTTGAAGTATAAATCATTTTTATAAATTTAAAATAGAACCGTGTGTAAAATTCATTGTAAAAATATGTATATACACGCACACGTCACATAAATACCATTGACAAGGAACGTACCGTTGACAACATTGTTGTCATTCTGAGCCTGACGATGGTTGAGGTTAAAGGCTCGTCCATGCGCAGCCCGTTGTTGCTGCTGCTGAGGCTGTGGTGGTTGTGGCTGCTGCTGCTGCGGCTCTTGTTTCACAGGCCTGTTTGGGCAGGCATTACTGAAATGATTTGGATCACCGCACGTGTAATAGGCACGTGCTCTTGGAGCTTGCTGCTGATTGGCCTGGGGAGGAGCTGGTAAAACTGGAGCTGTTAGAGCCTGAGGAGCTGACTGGCGAGGACCACTACGGCAACTGATAGTAAAGTGGCCATAGATGTTACAGTTGGTGCAGAAGCCACAATTTCCACCCTGCATGATGATAGGTGCATTTTGAGCACAAAGGATGCGGGCCTGTGTATGCACGCTTTACCGGCGGTGCGTTTGGTGCTGCAGACTGAAGTGGCTAGGGTTCGCTGGAGTAGTAAGAGCAAAGTTCTTGCTCGGGTTCTCCCGCTTGCGGCTTCGGCGACTGTTCCTTGCCTCTCGGGATTGATCGGATGGAGCTGCTGGTTCGGTGATGGCCTGATTAGCGACTTTGTCGTGGTTCTTAAAGTAACCAGACTGGACCCTTTTGTCGTTGATCTCGGCGGCTAACTGGTAGGTCTCCTCGATAGTGGCAGGGCGTGCTGCTTGAACAAAATCGCGACGCAATCGGGCAGGGCATTGATGTACTTCTTGATGGCTTTCTCGGTCGTGTCGACTTGAGCGGTACAAATGATGCTCAACTGCTTAAAGTGAGCTGTGAGACTGGCATTGTCGGGACCATCTTGCTTGATTCCCCAAAATTCGTTTTCCAACTTCTGGATTTCATAGGGGGGACATAATTCTTTGATCATTAATTCCTTAAGTTCTTCCCATGAGAGTGCGTAGGCGTCATCGTTTCCCCTCCTGTTTCGCTCCGCGGTCCACCAGTCGAGAGCCCTGGACTGGAAAACGCCGGTAGCGTTAGTGGTGCGAAGGAGTTCGGGACACCCACTCTGGCGGAATGTGACCTCAATCGCGTCGAACCAGTGAAACATGGCGCTGGGTCCTTCGGTGCCTGAGATGGTGAGGGGTCCCCACGCCTTAAACTGCTTGAAACTGAAAGATGAGTTGGGTGGATCGACTTTTGAGTCCACAGAGGTGTTGCTATTGGCGGCTTGAATCTCGCTGACTATTTAGGGGATCACTTTGGCCATTTCCTTGGCCACCAGCGATGCGATGCGCTTGTCAGCTTGACCGCGCTGAAGGTTCCTCCTGGTGTGCGATCCCATTGAAGACATCTACATTGAAGGATTCGATAGGATGAGATTCGATTATAATAAGTCTATGTTTAAAGTATTTATTATTATTCATACAAGGCACATAAGCACAAAGGCAAGTAAACACGTAGACACATAAGCTCATAACACATAGGCACGTAGGCACGTAGTCACATAATTCACGTAAGCATATACTTTGCACATATTCACCTTCTTATAAGTAAAGCGTTGCGCCTTCGAGATGCGATATAATAGCGAGATATAAGTGATATATAAGCGAGTAATACCGCGCATGAGACACACATGTCCTCGTAGGCGTAAGCGAGTTAAGCAATTAGTTTTGTTGGTGTATTAATTTAGCGTTCTTGATTACGAGAGCTGTGCGAGTAGTGCATATGTTGATGGAGCGTAAAAGCGATAAATCGAGAAATAGATTAAGCGAGAAATCGAATAAGTGAAAATTCTCAAAATTTAAACACACAAATAGTAATAAACTCGATGATGCGTAAAATCGATGAGTATAGGCTTAAATCAATTGGGAGCGTCATGGGTTTGAGACGTTGACTATCCAAAGTGATTCGAAAATTCTCTGAGTTCGGACACACGATTTGGCCTAATAGACAAACGGTTAACGGCATTTATCCTTCTAGTTACGTCGTGTTCCGAGTCATCGAAATAGTCGAGACTTTAGTGAGATTGAAAATCGAAGAGCGGAATTGGTTATTAAGATGCGGGTTTCACCCCTAACTTAACAACTTCATTCCTAGTTGTGGTTACACTCGCCGATCAAATCGGGAGTTCCGCTAGATAGAAAGGGAGATTCTCGTCGAGGTTTGGATATCACTCCTAGCTCAACGAAGGTATCTCGTGCGAGAGAGAATGCGCGGAGTGAATGATTCATCAAGAGTTCTCGGTTTTCACACCTAATCTCGACTTGGTCACTCGTTTTATGTGATACGTGCGTTTTCAAGCGTGTATATTGTGTTAGCCTTAGGAAAGGCATTTTTAAGCATTTATGGCAAGCAGTTTAAGCATTTAAGTCAGAGTTTGTTCAAATTGTGTACTTAGACTTAGACTAGGTCGAACATGGCAATTCTACCTAATTCCCTACAGTTATGGTTCTGATACCAATCTGTCACACTCCAACCGATGGCAGAATCATCGGGGCGCGGCACTAAGCGAACCAGATTGTATCACGAGAAATTCCACAACATTATTTCAACGACTATATTTAAACGTCAAAATCCCATACTTTCGACATACAATCCTCAAATAACATTACAGAATATCAAAATTCTCATAACACAATTTCCAGTTTAATAATCTCTAGATTTATTACAAGCGTTTCTAAGCATGAACCTAAACTAAACAAAACTACGTCCAAAGCATCCAAGCTAAAATCCTCAACCTGTTACATACGTTAAAATACAAGTCAATACAATTAAGTAAAGGTGAGCATCCAGGTTTAAGTAATACTAGTTTAATAGAGAAACCGTTCGCGAAATAGTCTAATTACGTATCATGATACACCAAAACACATCACATAAAACTAGGCATATTTCTCATGCTAACTTCCGTGAGAAGGCTAGCGCGTCCATCCTAACTAGACCCCGTCGGGTGTTAGCCACACTATAGTACCATACTAGCTAAGGAGGCAAGTTAACAAAAATAAGTCCTAGTCACATGTTTCTAGTATCATGTATTGAGCATATATAATCAGATTATTAGCGTGTGATAAACAGTTTGATTTGTGAGGTGATTTTGATAGAGGAACATATGTAACACCCAAAAAGTGCATTAAAGCGAAAGCGGGTCAAGTATACTCACAGTCGGTGCGTTTAGAATGAAGAAGACGACTGTTGGTAGACGAAGAAGAGCACCGGATCAGCCTGCATACGCGAACGGAAGTGCATCAGTCTCCAAAAAGCTGAAACGGTGAAGTTTGGTTTGGGCAGTAGGCAAGTTCAGCCGAACTTGTATGTAAACATACAAGTTCGAGTGAACTTGGGTGGGTTTACTGGGATCTGATTCAAGTTCGGGCGAACTTGTAAGTTTCTCAAGGAGACTTGAAAAGTTCGGGTGCACTTTTGGGGATTTCTCAAATGGAATGACAAGTTTGGCAGAACTTGTGAAGTTTCCTGAGAAACTTTGCAAGTTCGAGCGAACTTGGGGGATTTCTACTGAAAAATTTGGATGATTATACTCAAGTTCGGCCAAACTTGACCCTCAGAGGGCAAGTTCGAGCGAACTTGACTAGTGTGCTGCACAAAATCAGTTAAATCTCGAGCGAACTTGATGTTTTCGGGTCCAAATCTTGCGTTTTCGCGTCGTTTGTTGAGTAAATCGAGTGTTCATCCCTCCAACCTTGTGCTACTGAGCAAACTTAGGTCGGAGAGGTCTTTTAGAGCGGTTTTAGCCGTTTTACAAAAGCGTGGGCTAATCCGAGCGAACTCGTGGTTCGTTCGGGTTAGTCCAGCTTGTGTAAACCAACATAAACGTCCTTGTGCTTCCAGATCTGGGATCTCGAATGATAAATGCTTCGTTCCATATAAAAAATGAACAAAACATCACCAACAGTCCGTATTTAGTGTAAAAATCAAGTCTTTAAATGGTTTTCCATAGATCTAACACTTGGTGAGCCGAAATCATTAAGATTCCGTGTTCGGGAGGCCAAAGCTAAGCCCAAACGAACTCGTTAAGTGCAGTCTAGGATAAAAACAGAAGTTTTATAGAAAAAGATGAAGATTTTCGTAAAAGAATGGATTTTGATGAAATCAAAGGTAAAACCTTGTGGAGAAATCGTTGTAAACGTTGTTATATGTTGAAAATGAGTTGATTCTTACTTAGGAACGAGGGTATTCGGGTTAGGAGAGCTCTGGTTAAACTTTTAGCAAGTTCAAATGAGAGAATGGAGCTTGGTATTTATAGGAAAGTGAGAAATGAGGGAGTTGGGGAGTCAAGTTCGGCCGAACTTGCATGAAATCATGCAAGTTCGCGCGAACTTGTGAATATTTTGAAGGAATTGAGACAAGTTCGGTCGAACTTGCTGAATCCCTAAAGATTCAGGGCAAGTTCGAGCGAACTTAAGGGAACAAGGGGAAATCTGAGTTGGCCAGTCTATTTCGGCCGAACTTGGCTTCACCCAAGTTCGAGCGAACTTGGCCCAAAACTCAGGTTTTCCTCGTTTTCGTTCGTTTATTGATTATTCAGCGTTGTAATCGAGTTATAAAGTAACGTTAAGCGATTAAGTGATACGATGGCGAGTGTAATCATAACCATAAATACATATAACACATAAATAACATAAAACCACATAATTAATTGCGTCTCGCGGTGCGATGAGATAAGCGATGCGATGGCGTAGGTGCTTATCAAACAATCACACACTCGGCTCGTATAATAGCGTATTTAGTTGTGATTGCGATTAGATTAGCGATGCGTTTTAATAAGCGATTAGATGCGATATAGTTGTAACAACATAATTTAATTAACACAACCTTTTCATAACCGAATCTCGGAGTACAATTTGGTAGATACAACGAAAATACAAGAAAAAGATAACAACGAAATTCAGAGTTATTACAAATGCACCCACACGCGTTTATTCATAAAAGTTGTTCCATGCAAACAACCACCATCCCAACATCATCATCACCACATCACCTCATATGTAACCCACCATACACTCCATGCAAATAAGACAGACATCCTCATTGTAAAACACTAATCCTACCTAAACCACCCAAGCCCAACCGGAATATGAGAACCCGCAACTATTCCCATGCATGCACATAACCTATGTCACGAAAAACCTAGCCAAAGCCCTTAACGGCTACCATTACCACTATCGTGACTATCACAGGTCACCACCACCGCCATTCGTCACCTCCCGGCCATCGTCACCTCCACTCCCTCATTAATCACCACCACCAACCATTGTCACCATCGCAACCAACATCGTCGACACCACCATTCTCACCATAACAAACCCTAGCCGACCACTACCACCCGCATACTAACCACCCACGCCAACACCACAGTAACCATCCATGATCACCACCGTTGCATCACCATCATCACCTCCACACTATCATTGATCGCCATCGCCCATGTTGCTGATGACTGTCGTAAGGGTCATGCAAAAACCTAATTAAAATAAGTAGATAGCGTAAGTAGGGTATCGTATCCATGAGGAATTTGTGGTCAGTGTAAAAGACTTTTTAATTAAAAACTAGATTATCTAACTGGGGGGTTTGATTGATTGATGTCAAAGACGAGAAATTTAATTGAGAAAGTTGTTATCAGAATTAACCTTGGAATTAATGATCTCGATTAATTATTAGGGATAGTTTTTAAGACTTAGTATAACAACCTAATAACCTGTTTGATCATACCAAGTTACCAACCCATTAGCGATGCAGGGAAATCGCCAATACACTTGATAAACGATAAACAATTCAAATATAAAAAACGTTTCACAAAACCAACACAAGTGATCAAGATTTACCAGTTAATGAGAATCCAAAAACAAAGTTTAATACAAAACGAGACAATCCTTCATCCGAGCGAAAGCCACAAGCGTTTGGCTGCGCATGGAAGTCATCGTAGCTTCAATTACCTTTGGGATTTGATCGAACATGAAGAAACTTTATTGAAGATGGAAAATAGATGAAGAATTTGCCTAGATGTAGCTCTCCAATCGTCCAAAACGGCAAAGTATCAAAAAGTAGGGCTCCCATGCGATTTGGAAAGTATTTAAACTTGTTTTGACCGACTCTCTCTGTCGCGTCGCGCCACGCGACGGTATACGATCATACCTTTTACACCGTCGCGTGGCGCAAAAGTGTATGGTTTAACTGTGGTTTGACTTGGTGATCGTCGCGCCACACAACCATGCAAACATCCCCGTCGCGTGGCGTGAAAATCTGCATGGTTTCCAGCACTTGTGTTTTCTTCTATGTCCAGGTACCGTCAAGCCCATTTTTCGCCTTGGATATTCTTTTCTCCTCATTTAGGCTCCGTTAAACCTAAAAACCAAACACCGGATAAGCACGACATATCAAAGTGATTTAACGCGTTTAAGTGTTTAAAACCGACACAATACTATGCAAAATACAACGTGTTTACACACGCACGTCACTTATTCACCAAGGTGATGTAATCAAGGCAGGCCAATCATATTTTGTTGTCGTATTAAATGTTTGTGTAATGTCACCGGGTTAGAGAAGTTGCAAAAGGACTCTTAACTAATTATATTATTAGATGGGTTAACTCATTGATCCGCTAGTCTATTTCTAAATCTACACCATAACTTTGCCTACCGTAGTGTACTATAACCATCAACCTCATGGGAAAAGACACATTTTAAACACTTTAGTTCGACCATACTACAAGCACGCACATCTTCTAACTAAATTTATCCCCAACAAACTCAAATTTTCTTACCAAGTGATAAAACTTGTGTTCATACATATCTAATGTTCAAACCACCTTAACTTTACAAATATTATGCCAATCATAATTGAAAAAAACATCCAAATAAACTATAATAATTTCATTTTCGTCAAAGAATTGGAAGTGCTAGTTGAGACAACATAATATCCACCTGTCACGGGTGCTACCCCATATGCCATTTGTGTAACCCTTTGACCCGACACATGACGTGTACATTTTGACCCTAAATCAAACTCACACCATCACTCTCACCTACATATATCAATCCATAAACTCTTGGAACAACGTATAACACATTTTTCACTAGTTTAACGTTTACTTTTCTTACAGAAAAAATAAAAAATGATGCAGTTTCTACCAAGTCATGGGTATGAGTTCAATAACTATTCAAAATAAATCAGGAACTTGGTATACAATAATGGAGAGGAAGATCTATCAGCAAGCGTGGAGTCTGCGGCGGAGGCGAAAGCGGCAGCCGCTAGTAACAGACACAGCGAAGCCGAACGGAGACGAAGGAAGAGGATCAATGGCCACCTTGCTACCCTCCGTAGCATCCTCCCCGACACCGTTAAAGTACTACTCACCTTCCATATTTGTTCTTATTGACAATTTTAATATTGAACCTAAAACTTTATACATAGTGCCATACTTCTATTGGAATATGCAATGTTTTCATAACAGGACCGGGTAAGTGGAAACCAGACACATAACTGGTTTGGTTTGTGTGTTTGAACCGCTGTCCTTTGAACACACTTGCCACCGGTCAGACCGGATTTAAAATCTTTTTAATTTATATATTTTTGCTTCCGAACTACCATTCGATAACTATTTACTACTTTAAACTTTATATTTTTTTCTATTTAAAGTCTCATACTTCATTAACATTAATATTGTGAATTTACACAAAAAAAAATATTTATAGTTATGTTTTAATTTTTATACTCATTATATAATGTTTAGTTTTTAAATTATTTATAAGTTCGCCTGGATTTTTAAACCGGTCCGATCAGTGAAGCGGTGAGACAGCTAGTTTGACTAGCAGTTTGTCCATTGGCAATATGAGCTTTCTTTTGAAAAGAAGCTGAACTTATGTTTTTTCGTATTTTATATTTTACTTTTTATTTTATTTTTTTGTGATATACTAATCAATATATAACTTTTAAGCCAAACATGAAGGGTTTACATTATTATATGTTTGACTTAAAAGGCTATTCAATATTCATTGTGTTGATTGCAACATTGTCATATTTGGCAGGCAGATAAAGCTTCATTACTCGCGGAGGTAGTACGACGAGTAAAGGAGTTAAAGACAATAACCGCGGAACTAGAATCATCGTGTATGGATCAAAGTGACGACACAATACGAAACTATGTAATTCCAAGTGAAAATGACGAGCTTAAGTTGACATACATTGGAGAAGATTCTAGTACCAATAATGTTATGATAAAGGTTAGCATATGTTGCGAAGATAGGCCCGATTTGATCGTTGAGTTAACGAGAGCATTGGGTTCGGTACAAGGTAAACTAGTGCGTACGGAGATGGGGACATTGGGTGGAAGAATAAAATGTGTGTTATGGGTTCAAGTCTATGCAGTAACAAGAGACCAAGGGTTAGACGAGCTAAGAAGAGTGTTAAAGGTGGTTACTGACCGTGCATCGTTTATGGATCTTCCTAGGAACAAAAGACCACGTGTTCCAAATTGTGTCGGATATTGATTTTTTAAATTTAAAGAGGTATTTACAATGTTTGTTGAAATCTTTGCATTTTTGAAGTTAAGCCCGTATGTATGTCGATGGTTAGAGTTTGTTAGTTAGTTAGTTAAATATAAATCCGGCAAGAGATCATCTTTGGTTTAGTTTGCTTTGAATGAGGTTTCTAAATCTAAGCTAGAATGATATACAATGTTTATTTTCAAGAATTTATGTTGATGATACTTGAAATCATCTATTAGCTAGATGGAGAATACACTTTGTCTAGTGTAAAGAATTCAAATGGATATCTTATTTTCATTTTCTTTTGAAGATATTAGAGATTAATTATAGTTTTGTATCCTTGTAGTTGTTACATTGTTTATCCTTATAGTCTGATTTAATGGTTAGTGATGTAACAAAGGATTTGTCTGGAACTCACTTGTGCTTGAATGCTAGATGTCTCAAGTTAATATAAAAGCACAACGTTAAGGTTAGGCCTCATGATCAAGCTCCAATGTAAGAATAAGGTTACTTCTAAAGAGAAACAAATGCTATTTGTCCATAAATGTGAGTACATTAGCAAAAAGGATGTGTAGTCGCATGCTATGCCTTGTCATGTTGTCAATGGTATGATCTGCTGGATAATGTCGAAACATACAATCACGTGTCAGACTATTTACAGCTTTGTCATAATTATGCTTTAATTACCGTACTTAGTCCGTTTCCTCGGCCAGATGATACTTCCCCATCTAATTGGCCATAGTAGAGGACTTTGGAGCTTCGACCGTTGGTTACCTTGCATGTGTAACTTAAAGAGTTCAAGTGTATGATAATTAAAGTAATTCTCAACAATTCAATAAAAAGAATGTTGAATACGTAGACAAACTTTATTGTTACATTGTATACCACATCCAATTTGGGTTTATGAGCCTTACGTCATTCACTATGCTGTCTACTTGGTTCACTGTGTTACTTGTAAAGTCGGCACAGAATCTTGGTGTCAGTCAGATAACAAAACACACAGACACACTTTGTCGAGTTTGATGGATGGACATATACATACCCTCTTTTTAACAACTTCTTGCTTGATTGATGGTTGGGTTGTGTCTCTTCTTTATTTTTATATAAAGAAAAATTAAAATAGAACGTCAGAATCGAAGTTACCTATTTTATAAAGAGAAAATCAAATGAATAACCATTTTCATTAAGTATCGAATGCGTGGAATATAAAAGAGTGACCTCTTTAGAGAAAACGTTATATGGAATTTTAAATATGAAATGTATTGATAAATTTTCAAAATAGAAAACTGACAATTAACTGAAGAGATAAATAAATGGGTAAATTTAGACAATCAATTTTTAACACAATTAAATAATCGGGTCCTCGAGGATGCCTTTCTATACACTACTTATGGGCCTCGTAACTTCACTCATAACCCAACTTATGTTTCTCTTATGTAATGCTTTTTTCTATCCCATATTCCTCCTTTTAGTTGGTCTATATAGAAATTTACTAACTCTAGTCTTGGATCAACCCGTATCAATATATTATTGAAACCGTCACTAACTCGTTTTCTTTTTCCAAATTCGTTACAAATATTTAATTAACATATTTCATTTATCCCATCTGCATAAATCTTGCTAGCTTTTGCATTCAATGTCCCATCAACGCATACACGTGAGCTTGATATTATCAGTCATTTGGTTGGACACATCTGGAACAAAGTGTCATATCATCGCAGATGTGTGTCGATATGTTACTCGTTGCATCAAAAAGCCATTTTCTATTCTACTAATCGATTTAAAAAAAAACAAAGGTTATTTGAGTAATGTGTTTGGCCAATGGCTATTCTTGTATAACTTGTTGGTCGAATGTTCATTGCAGCATTGTAATTGTCTACGAACTTGCAATTGGCACGTACTAAAGCCCTACTTTATCGTAATAAACTAGGAAAAGTTGTGTAACTAGGCGCGCCTAAGGTGTATTCAAGTATCCAACATCGACACAAATGTCGTTATTGTGAATATTGTCTGTCTCCAAATACACATAATACAGGTTTTTATGCTAAGTTCATCACATGAAAATAAAAAAGGTCAGTTAGCGACGCATCCTGATAATCGATGTCAAGTTGGAAATTGATATAGTGTAGTTGACACTTTTAAAACAGATGCTCGGTTATTTCTCTTTAACTGACTAAACTAACTAAAAAAAATTACAAAGTATACAAATGAGTAAATGACTAGTAAAATTTAGCCAAATGTGAGATGTTTCATGTATATACACACAAAAAAAAACCAAAAAAAATGATACCGACTTCTATATGGCGGTTTTCCAACCCATTGTATTCATCAATGCTTGTAAAATACAAGATCTCTGCTGCAATTGGTTTTCAAAGCTTCCTCTAATGCTTCAGCTTGGTCAAAACTAATTTTAAAGGTGACCATTGTAATGCCATCTTTTCCAGTATCATAATCTTGCTTAATTTCCTCAGCTTTGAATGACTGCAACTGTAAATTACCAACCAAGAGGTTAAAACCTATAAAATTATAAACAAGTTTAAGTACTTACTACTAGAACACAATATATGCCGAACCTGATGATAAACGACCCCCAAAAGATCGAAAGTCACCTCGACACCCATAGGGACCTGTAACACAAGGTTCTATATGTCAGAATCACATATTATGAATTTTGAAACGCATGGTATCCCAATGAATCATTGAACTCGGAAAACCTTTGAACATTATTGCCCCAAAATTTACCTTGCGAAATTTAGTTACCTGTTATACATGAAGATTATGTTCTACTGCACAAATACCTGCTCCACATTGTATTTTGACTCTTTTGTGCAAATATATATTTGGCTAATCTTGAACACTACACAAAATAATATTTTGAATTCCTTGGCCCAATTCATACTTGATGAATTGTATTTGATAATTTTTAGACACTTTTACAATGGTTTCAGAAACAGATATCAAAATTCAATTTTTATTTGATCAAATGGGCCACAAAAGATTTCCAGAAAAAAGTGCTCAAAGTTTAGCAAAAATGTATTCAAGATTCGGCAAACACAATTTGGGAATAAGTGTTCCTAGTACCGTATGTTAGGTATTCAAAGTTTGTTGAATACAGGTTGGGGCAAATTGGCAAAATATTTGGACACAAGTATTACAGACTGTGAGATATGGTGTATTTTGGCATTGCTATTTGTAGGGCCTGGGGAGGGGGTGATGGAGACAAACCTTACCCCTATCCCAAGCTATTTGGTATTCCTATAAAATCGGTTATTTTAAATACATATGCAAGTATGACAGTTTAAACGTGAAACACAGTCTAGTTGGGTTAACTAAACTTAACAGTTAACAGGCTTAATGCCTTAATCTAAGTTTAAAAAAAATACAACAAAGTTTTCCAAGTACAACTTTAACAGGATTTTACCAAGTAGTTGTTTTGACTTTTGAAACAACTTGCAAGTACAGAAATCACAATGGAAATCAACTTACACTAAGAAAAGAGACAAAAGAATCATGAAATCTCACAAATGAACTATAAAATCAAAAAAAAATTGGTAAAGAATCTAGGCAGAAGACTAATTACTTGAGATTTAATCAATCGTGTAGTGGCACTTTTTAAGCATTCTGCTGCTACTCCGCCATATGCCCTAACTAATCCTCCAGTACCTAGTTTGATCCCTCCAAAGTGCCTAAGAATTAACAAATAAATTTTAAAAAGAAAAACTATATGTTAGTGTATGCTTACTTCATACACTATCTGAAATCTAAATGAAATCCAACCAAATGTCGCAGAAGAACAAGTCCATTGTTTTTCTCAGTTAAAGGAACAAAAATATTAACTTTATATAGTAGATGATGGACGCGAACATGAGATCATATTTACCTAATGACAACAACCATCACTCTATCTAATCCTGAATTTTCGATAGCAGAATGTATCGGTTTTCCAGCTGTACCAGATGGCTCACCATCATCATTACTTCGATACTGATTTCCAACCTAGAACATAAAGAAAACAAATCCACCATACAATATTAGTGAGTGGACCAACACAATATCATCTCTTTATACGATAAACATCTAGTGGACATGCATCGATCACCAAAAGCGCAAATTTAAATACAGAATATTCAAAACATGTGGTAGAAACCATATGCCTAATGTGTTTGTTACTTTCCTCTTCACAGACAATGTTTGTTACTTTGAACATGAATGCATTGTAATAAAAACACGCGTATACCTTATAAGCCCAGCAATTATGAGTTGCACGTGGATCTTGAACCTACACATTAACAAAAGATGAAATCAAAGTTTAAATCATATATGTAACATCCGTTAAAAACCGGGTTAACCAAACCCGCTTCGTTTATTAACCGAACATCCAGTTAAAAATTTCGTTGCGTATTCAATGCTTAAATTAATTTTATACGATACATAATTAATAAATATATTAGAATATAAAATTTATAATTGAAAATTTATTAAAAATAATGAAAATAATATGCTGATGCCGGGTTTCGAACCCGGGTCAGCCGGGAACCTCAAAGACTTAACTCGCACACATCCAACCACTCTGCCACTTGTGTTATTTGATAATATATCGAAACAATTAATACATATAACAAAACTCGGAAATCAAACCCAGTCAACAGCGCGCCCATTTCGCAGTCGCCGGAAAATCCGACGATTTCGCCAATTATCGACGGTTACTTTTGACTTAACGTACGTATTAACGTCGCCATCGGTTATAACCGATGTCCAGTTCCGCGACATCAGTCATAACCGCCGGAGAAAGGCTGACCAATGAATCGAGACTAGAAACAGACCCAATTCAACTTGATTCTTCCCTATAAATGCACACCCTAGCCTCTGGTAATCTTTTCGCTCAAAATCGCACCGATTCTCGAATCAATTTCACTCGCCGGAACTAGTCTGCCATCACCGGACTTTCGCCGGAAAACCGAGTCTCACATCAACACGGTAAATACCTCGACTCTCTCTGTTTCAATCCATTGTTAGACCATTACTAACATCAATCCATCACCCAGAATCAATCCCAGACGACGTTGCCGGATATTCTGTACTCGCCGGAAAATCGCTGGAATTTCCGAAATCACGCTGTTAATCGGTATGATCATCTAAACCTCCTGATAATCGTTACTCAGTAATTCAATTTCATATCTAATCAATCAAAACTGTTAATTGATCCGAACAGAGGGAGTTCACAAAACAGAGCCGACGATCTTTGCCGGAGTTCTGAAAAAGACAACTTGTTCCGGTACTTTCTTTCCCCAAACCCTCTCTGTTCATCACATTACAATCACTTATAAAGTTCGTTAATTTAATTTAACAAGTAACAGTTGAATGATCGCCGTCTGTGTTCTTGAGCGAAGAAGACGAAGTTGATTATGGTTATAAGATTAATTAAAATCAGAATAATAAACGGGTTAGACACACAGTCCAGCGGTGGACTGTGTGCAAACATGAAACACACGTCTCGAGTTCGATCCCTATCACGACCCTATCCTCGGAAATAAAAATGTTCTTTTTTTAAAACCGAACCGGGTTAACTCACTGTAAGATGTTAAGTATAATAAAAATCAGAATATTAACCAGGTTAGATACACAGTCCAGCGGTGGACTGTGTGCCAAACTAAACCACAGGTCCCGGGTTCGAGACCTGTTGAGATCACCGGTTCGATACAATTATATCCTTTTTAAATAAATGATTTTCGGATTAACTTAAATAGTGTATAAATATAATTAAAACAGAAATATTTCGGGTCAGACACGTAGCTCAGTTGGTAGAGCTGCGTGCACGCGTACGAGAGGTCACCGGTTCGAATCTCACTCAGTGCAACAATATAACCGACCGAACCGGTCAACGGTCAACGGTCAACAGTCATGGTCAACGGTCAACGGTCAAAGTCAACAAATTTTTTTATATTTTTATTTATTTATTTAATTTAAAAATCAATTAAAAATACTTAAAAATAAACGTTTTTAAAAGTTAGAAAATAGCCTTAAACTCACAAAAATATATCCAAAAATCCTATTAAAATTGGTTAATAAAATCCGCTCACTTACCGAACCGTTATGTTATTATCTAGGTTAGTTTCTCTCGTGGTTAAATTCAAATTCGTGCGCATCCATCATCAATCCAAGAAACGCAACCACTGTGAGTGAATTCTTACAAATTCCCCTTTTTATTCATGTTTTGGGGTGTATCATGTGTCGCTTAAACTAATTCGTTTATTTAAACTCGTGCTATACCATATTATGAACTAAACCTAGAATGTAAATATTGATTGTTGTTATGTATTACATATTGTCAAGTTGTATGCAAATTATTTGTTAGGCCCATCAGTTCCTCGTGGGAGACGAGTTGAACAACGCGTGCCTTAAAACTCATTCATTAGGCCCATCAGTTCGTAGAACAACGCGTGCCTCAAAACTCATTCATTAGGCCCATCAGTTCCTCGTGGGAGATGAGTTGAACAACGCGTGCCTCAAAACAATCTATTGTTGTATGTGTGTGCAATATTTAATATTAAGTGTTTTGTGAATAAATTTACATTTACATTTACTCATATGTGGTTATGCACTTTATTTTATAATCAATTCAATAAAAAACGTTTAAATGTTTTAATAGGATTCACTCGCCAACTTTTTGTTGATCCAAAAACCATTTTTACACATGATACAGGTGGACAGGATGAAGCAAGGAACACATAGGAAAGTGCCTTAGAAGAAAAATAATGAAGTCTAGAAAGATGTATAGAACATGTTGTACTTGTATGATTCGATTGTATGATCTTCTTTAAAATTGTAATAATAAATATGAAACATTATAATAAATGTCATGAGCTTTGATGAAAACCCAATCATGTCCCGATCACCCTTTTCCGCTGCGGGTCGGGGTGTGACAATATAACTCACTAATAAAAGTTATACAGCTAAAAACGAGTATTAAGCTCACATTAACTCTATCAAATTTGCTACAAAGAACGTCTTCACTTATTTCCTCTTTCACTTTGACCAAAAAACAAAATGCATAAAACACAAAAGTAGAAATACAAATACACCCATCCTATAAGCTTATGGAAAAGGTATTTCAAAGATAGTTTGTTAACAATTAAAAAATATAACTGGCTGTATCACAACTTCAAGGTTATCAAGAAACTCTGTTGTCAAGGCTCACCATGGTGTGCGCCTAGGCCCACTTTTCAAGCCCAGCGCAGCCTTCTTGCATCGCTTCAAAAGCCCCACTTTCAGGCCCTCATGCACATTTTTCAGGCCAAGTTTCAACGAAATTCCGGCGGAACAGGTGTAAAACAATTATACCAAATCTAAAGAAGCCTGGAATCAACTTAAAACAATCTAAACTAGCCTTAAAGAAGCCTAAAACATGTCTAAAACCACTAAAAACTGTATTTTTATACTATACGCCTTGCCCAAAAAAGCCCTCGCATTTAAGCGCCTTGAGTGCTTCGACAACTATGTCAATAAAACACATTGTCTAGATGTCTTATTCTGGCTTTCTGTAGTCTTTTCTCTTTACCCCTATTGTGCATGTATCCAAGGAAAAACAGTTAACATATGTTCTGGGAGGATTGATTCGTTATTTTTCCACCGTCCGACTCTCTCAAATTCCACTATTTCCATTATATGAAACTTACTTATTCATTTGAGATATTATCACTTACAAACATAAGGTTAATATTAAGTGAGTAAATGAAATAGCTCAAATACAAAAATCCAAAAACATATTGTCAATCACTAATAAGCAAACTAATGTTTTCTAGCATCAAATTGCTTTTAACAATAATTCTCGATGTTTCAATTCGACATCAATAACTTCAATTTCAGCTATTATACAGCCCTAATTAAAAAAAAAACTGAAACAAAACACAGAACTGACATATTATAGAGCAACGGAAATACCAAATATCTATACCTCCGATAAGAAGGACTGCGCAGAGCGCTCATCGGGAATATGAGCGGCTATAGCGATGAATTTGCTCTTCTTAATATCGCGCTCCAAAGTGACTCTATCTGCGATGGTGGTGAAGGCGCCGCCGGTGGCGGCAGCGGTGGTGCGGCTGCTGGTGGCAGTAACCATGGATCTAAGGAGGAATAGATAACGGTGGTTATGGAGGGGGAGAGGTGATATCAAATTTGATACCTGCATTTGGAGACACAAACTCTGATTGGGAATTTGGAATTCTATTTTCTTTGATTTAACACTATATTCCCGAGTCTCATCTAAGAAGTTAGGGAAAAGAAAGTAGATGAAAATATAAAAAAAAATCATGTTGTCGAGATTTTTTAAGTATAGAAGGGAGAGGAAATGAGAGAAAAGGGAAGAAAATTTGTACATATATTCATCCTCTCAAATTGGAGAGATTAGGAGAGAAAATCTTATCAATTACTAAATTACCTTCATATCAGTTACTAAAATGTTTTATGTTTAAAGGGTATAATGGTAAAATTGTTAATTTCTTTTCTTTTCCTCCTAACTCGGGAACACATAAAATGCTTGATTTCTTCTCTTTTCCTTTACATTTCATTAAACTCGGGAACACGAAAAAATCACATAGTTTCCTTCCTTTTCTCTCTTAATTTAATTTTCTTCCCCTTTCCATCTAAATGAGACTCGGGAACACAGTGTAAAAGTCCATACGACGCCGTCTAGGAAAGAAAATATTGACTAAGTGGTTGTTTGTTTACCTCATAATGAGGTTCTGAATGGTAAAACCTCTCACTGGTTAAGCACTTAATGGTTCAGACTGTTTATTTCGTAAGCAAATGTCTGAATGGTTAAGACATTTGTCTCTGAATGGTTAAGCATTATACTAAGTCAGAATGGTTAAGACCTCTAATCTTAATTGGTCATGCATTTGTCTCTTAACGGTTAAACATTATACTGGTTCTTAATGGTTCAGACCTCTTACTGGTTCAACACTTAATGGTTCAAACCTCTTAATGGTTCAACACTTAACCATTCAGAAGTTGCCAAACACCCCCTAAATTGACCGTTTAGGTGTGGTTTTGTGGCGTTTTGTCCTTTTCACGCCACGCACATAACATCGGGCATGACATTGACCACAACGTTATCGTGGGGGCGAGTCATTTTCCAACAACGTGGAGCTTCAAAGTGGGTGGATGTGGCGTGTTGTGAGTGGCCGTGGGATGTAGCCGTTTGGTGCAATTGTTTAAAATTTAAATGTTTTTTACTTTCTAAAATTATATAACACCTTCTATATAAAATTATAAATCACCCCATTTCTATCGTTTTTTTACAAACTCTCTCAAATCCTCTCTCAACGTTCTACCATTTTTTTACAAGATACCTCTCAACTTTCAAAAAATGGCTACAATTCCGTGGACTGAAGAAGAAGATACGACGTTGTGCAAATCGTGGGTCGAAGCGCTTAGCCACTACACACCGTGTGATGTATTGCAAAATACATCTAGTTTCTGTGTACAATTTGTATAATTTTCGTTAGATTTTGTGTCGTTTAGTTAGGTTTTAGCATTATGCTTGGTTGTTTGTGATTTGCAGGGCTCCGGAGTAGAAAGGAAGCTGAAACGGGCGAAAACGAGCAAAAATTGGTTAAAACCGAACCTACGAAAGAGCTACGGTTGATCAACAAGTTAAATGAAGCGAAAATCTGGAAAAAAAAAACACTAACCAATTCATGAATTGTTGTTAAGAGCTACGGTTATAATATCTTAGACTGAAACATCTCATGTTTGGACTTCCAATAGGCAAACTTGTGCCTATGAAGAACACACAATCATGGTGTCCAAATTTGGGTGTTTTGTCAAGATAACCTTTTATGTATTTTCATATTATAACCAAGCATTCGCATACTAATTTATAATCCAAAATCCGTCGAACTCATACGCCTCGTTTATTCTTGTAGGATACATAGGCGGTTCCCAACATTCTCAAATCATAAACTCACTTTCGTGAATTTTCTACGCAAACCGTAAATATACTCGAATCTCTTTTTTTACACTTTAATCATTTTTTAGGGTGTAGCATGTATGACATAATCAATTATACTTATGCACACAATCAAACTTACGAATTTACTCAATCCATCAAACATGCTATTTGTTAAGCTTAGGTGATTCATGCTAGATACTCAAAACACTCATACATGCAAACTATTTGTCATTAACTTTGCGCAAGCATATCTTAACATGTATAGCGTTAAGGAAGGGTCTATGTTAAGTATTCAATGGTATACATGTCTTATTTATTGCGATGACAAGATTACGCTCGTGGAAACTATGGTTTGACATTTAGGTTGTGCATGCTAGTATGTAACTTAACTTTGTATACAAAATGCAATGTTAGATTTGAGACAAAATTTTATACATATGCTATCTGATCAAACTTGTATACCTACCAACTTCTGTTGATTGTATTTTAATATATATTGCAGCAAATTGACGATGACATACAAGAAAGCTACCTACGGTGAACTAGAAATGCACCTATTATTTTATGTTTTATATTTCCTTGTTGTGTTGATTATGTTATGAACAAGTTGTTGTAATTTCTTTTCCAATGTTTACTCTTGTTTAGAAATGAAATGGAAATTTTGATTACTTAAACTATTGTCGCAATTAGTTGTTATGAAGTCTCGAACAATCTTGTTTTCGTCTCACTCCGATGTTTCCGCCATCGGTTGGGATGTGAAAAAACTCTTATCCGCGCCAGTATCAAATAATATAGAAGCATAAATACCGTTTACAAGAAACCTATCGTTTACGACATTGTTTTCGTTTTGAGCTTGTGCGGCGGTGAGGACGAAAGCGCGTCCACGAGGTGGTTGTTGTTGTTGTTACTGTTGTTGACCTTGCTCCTAATTGTTTTGCGGGCATTGAGGGCTTGGGTGCGTAGGGTCACCACACTTGTAACAAGTGTGAACGTTGTTAACGGGTTGGCGGTTCTGGTTTTGGTTCGGGGTGAGGTTGAGCATGATTTTGGTTTTCATTGCCTTGTGGAGGAGCACCATTTCGACATTGGTTGGTGAGGTGCCCGAACCTATTGCAATTGGTGCAATGGTGGCACGCGGTGGTAGGGAGGTGATGATATTGATAGGTGATACACTTGGGGAAAGTCCTAGTGTAAGGCTTCTTAGTGGCGTCTTGTGGAGGATTGGTGTTGTTAATGATTTAATTACACAAAAGTTTTATGATGTAACTCAAAATATAAAGTCGTGTTTTACATCGATCTAAAATCATAGAACGGATACCGATACCGGTATCGATATCGATGTTGTTCAGTTGGTAACGTCATGGTTCGTCATTGTACTGCTATTTTAAATAAAACTCTATTTCCACAAATTTATATTGAACAAAAATTTTTGTAGAAATGTAGATAAAAGTAATATATAAACTAGTTATAAAAGTTTAAATAGTTTAAAAACTATCACATTAGTAAATAAAAAAAGTACCTAAAAAAAGGCTTTGATGACTTGTTTTGTCTATGCTTCGACGACTTGTACATTGTCATGCAAAATTCCGTTTTAAATGTAACATCAAAAAGATATATAATGATGTTACAATGGTATATTTAGAGCTTTATAAAACATTGCATTTTAAAAATATACACAAAAATAAAAAGGTTATGCGTGGGACGCTTATCAAAATGTGGTTGGGCAAAAGTAATTTAAGAAAAACATATGAAAAATATATGGTTTAAATGGTAAACCTAATTAAATATGAGAGGCCATATTGTAAGTTTATTAGGGGTCATAATGTAATTTATTAAAATATAATGCTTTATTGATTCGTAGACAATGCTTAACTGCTGGTATTGGGTGAACAATAATTTCATCAAAATCTTTTATTATCTATGAAAGAGTAAAATGTGAAAGTCGTTCTTAAGGCTTCGGTATATGTGCCTCTTTATCAAAAATGATTTTTCTTTTTTCATTCAGCCCTTCATATTTGATTTTTTTTTCGGGATCATTTTCATTCTTGGCTATTTATTGTAATTTTCGTCTCTCAAAATTTGATCGTCAAAGATGAAAATGGCAAAATTTCAATTTTTTTTAATGAAAATGACATCTCAGGGCGAAAGTTGCAAAAATGATTAAACCTCATGGACGAAAATGCCATTCTCCTATGAATGAAATTAATAAATTTTAAAGATTATTTAATTAATTTCTTTATAAAAACATTTCAAAGACAAAAAAACAATGAAACACCAACACTTATTGCAAACACAAAACCATTGTCACCATTATCAAACACACAAACCACATAGCCCCTCTACCAATCGATATCATAAAGCATATGAATTGCTGTTTTAAAATGATTATGATTTTGCTTTTGATTTGTTAATAAATGATAAATTTCAATTAGCTTCAATTAGCGAATATCTTATCACTAAATTTCAAACCATAGAAACATAATTAATTATGATCTTATCCAACAAGTTGCAACTAGTTATCTATTATATAATCACTTTCAAGATCCCGTTAATGGATATTCATTCTTCATTGCTTCACCCGTGATTTACTAAAAAAAACAAATAATAGTGACATGTAGAGAAAAAGTAGTTAAATAAGGGTCAATATTGATAAATAATAATAGGCTGAATCCATACACAACTTATATATTTATTCATATCAGAAATACCATTCTAACTCGGGCATGCTTAAAATTTTGTAATAGAACACAAATTTATAACCTAATTATTTAAACGAGTCAAACGTGTTGGTGGGATATAAAAGAATTGACAAACTGAAAACATGTTATAATCAAGTTGTAAATTTGTTAAACAAGTTGTCGTGTTACAAGAAATAAGTGAAAGTAGATGACGGGCGACATCTTTATAAATTGTTCAAAAAATAGAGTTAAATGTCATTTTAGTCGTTGTGGTTTGCGTCATTTTGCCAGTTTAGTCCAAATGTTTCATTTTTCATATGTGAATCCAAAAAGGTTTTACCATTGAGATTTTAGTCCACTGGGTTAACTTCATCTGTTTTTTCTGTGAACGAGAAGAGCAATTCGGTCATTTTATATGTAATTCTGTTAACTAGAAGAGCAATTCAGCCATATAAAATAACCGAATTGCCATTCTCGTTACTGAAAAAATGGGTGAAGTTAACCGGTGGACTAAAATGACAAAAATGAAACCTTTTTGAACCCACATGCGAAAAATGAAACATTTGGACTAAATTAGAAAAATGACCCAAACCATAAAGACTAAAATGACATTTAACTCTAAAAAATATTTACTCAAATACGACTCGTTTAATTACCCGAGTTAAAAATATCAACTTACTTATTAAATGCCTTAGTAAAACTTAAAACCTGATTATTATTATTATTTTTTGTTAGAAATTGAATCCAAGTTAAATATTAAACTTAGAAAAAGAAGGTTAACTTGTAACAACTTATCCTAGGAAAAAGATGGTTGGAATTTAAAAAAAGGGTCCTCAATACGTCCAAAATTCAGTCCCAGCAAATAAATATAACGTGTCTTGCTACTTTAGGGGCCTTAAAAAATACTTGACGTGTCCTTGAAAGATACTGCACATGCTCAGGAAGAGACAATGAATCGTTCATAATTATGTGTTTCGTATTTGTATTTGATAAATACAAGTGTCTTATAATTTTTTGATAAATACAAGTGTCTTATAATTTTTTGATAAATACAAGTGTATTAGACTATATGGAATGAGAGGGGACATTAAGTGCTACGTGACAGCCACGTTAGCAAGAAGGCGTTGTAAAAAAAACCACGGGGTGGGATGGGGTGGGGGCGTGAAAGTGGTTTTTTTAAATTAAAATGAATAAAAAGAAAAAAATCAATCAAAACCAACCTAAAATCCACCAACCAGTGAAAAAATCGTCACCTCACGCCTCACAACCCCTCCACGCCAATGAAAACTAACCCGCTCCCTCTCCCAAGTCACCCTCCACGCCAGCCTCGGGCCGATGCGCCCGGCATGAAGTAGCTTTCACGTCACCATATCACGCGCACTCCGGTGTTAAGTATATGTATATGGAATCTTTTATTATAAACTTCACTGATAAAATTCTAGTGTGATAAAAATTACTTATTTCAGCCCATGTAATAACCTTCCCTTAATTTAATATTAATTAATACTCTGAACTGAAAAGTGTCGGTGCAATGTGTCAATACTTTAAAAATAAATATAACATAAAGGGACAAACCAATAAAATTTGTTCCCGATAAACATAAATTAATATAAAAACCTGATCTAAAATGCGAATTTCATTTCATCTTTGGCATTTTCCCAATCTACCTTGTTATTTTATTCCACCACGTTTAAAATCTTTTGTTAATTATATAAAGATGATTCAAAAATTTAAGTTCCTTTTAACAACAATTTTTCTTTTTCACTATTCCTAGTCTCAAAACTCCAACCCTCAATCTCACAAAAAAAACATAATTTAACATACCCGAATACCACTAAATTAATATTAGCTTTCTATCAATAGATGCAAACAATTAATACATCTATATGTCTTATATATCGAATATTACTTATAAAAAACTATAACAACAAAAACCTTGCCTATTATATTCTACAAAGAGCGTAACTTTGTTAAAGTTAGGGAGCATAACGTTCTATTCGTAGGAATAGAGATATTGCTTTCAGAAAAACTAGACATCTAGCTTAAAAGAAACCCGGCTCAAAAATATCAATAAAAAGTTATATGTTATTAAATTAAGCGTTACCAGATCTGTCAATATCAAATTACGTAACGGCAAATACCATATTTCTGATACTGGTATATATGGTTCCTTAACCTGTTCAACTTTCCCCAAAATAAATATAACAATTTCATCTCTCTTTCTTTGTTTCCTAAATCAATAATTCCCCCAATCCAATCTCTTCTCCACCCACATAAACCCTATTAATTCATCAACTCTTCTTCCAAATTTGACATTCATTAATGGGTTTGAAAGGATTTGTTGAAGGTGGTATTGCATCAATAGTGGCAGGATGTTCAACCCACCCCCTTGATCTCATCAAGGTGCGGATGCAGCTGCAGGGTGAAAATGCCCATGTACGCGCTGCACCCGCCCAGCTGGGTGCCCACATCCCTGTCTCCGGGCCTCCACGTGTGGGGCCCGTAGCTGTGGGGATGCGGATCATCCAGCAGGATGGAGCCGCTGCGCTCTTCTCAGGCGTATCCGCCACCGTTCTCCGCCAGACACTTTATTCCACCACCCGCATGGGCCTTTACGATATCATGAAGAAGAAATGGACGGACCCCGAAACCGGGAACATGCGGCTGTGGAAGAAGATCGGAGACGGGTTGATTGCGGGTGGGATCGGTGCGGCTGTTGGGAACCCGGTCGACGTGGCCATGGTTCGCATGCAGGCTGATGGCCGGCTTCCGGCTATACAACGTCGGAATTATAAAAGCGTGGTGGACGCTATATCGCAGATGGTGAAAAACGAAGGAGTTGGTAGCCTCTGGCGGGGTTCATCGCTTACTGTGAATCGCGCTATGTTGGTTACCGCGTCACAACTGGCGTCATACGATCAATTCAAGGAGATGATATTAGAAAAAGGGGTGATGCAGGATGGGCTTGGGACCCACGTGACAGCGAGTTTTGCTGCGGGGTTCGTGGCCTCGATAGTCACGAACCCTGTTGACGTGATCAAAACCAGAGTTATGAATATGAAGGTGGAGCCTGGAAAGGCCCCACCTTATGCAGGCGCCACAGACTGCGCGTTGCAAACCATTAGGACCGAGGGTGTAATGGCGCTTTACAAAGGGTTTATTCCTACGATATCCAGACAAGGTCCATTTACTATCGTGCTATTTGTCACATTGGAACAGGTTCGAAGATTGCTTAAGGATTTCTGAAATTAATGGATGATGAGGTCATTTGGTTTTGGTAATGGCCACTATAAAGGTTGCCATGCTTTATTGCTTTCTCTATTTTTAACTTTTATGATATTTTAGGAAAATGAATAGTTATTGTCATGTATTTTAAACATAATAAAGGCAATAATTTGTTTGGAGTATAGTTTGCTAAATTAAAAGTATGTTATCTTTTATTTAATTATTGTTTGATTATGTTTATTTGAAATAATGTTTTGATTTGTATAAATTAAAGGTCAATTTGTCGAAATTATTAAAATATTTGAAATAATGGTGCAGCATCAATTAAAAGTACTTTTAGTTGTAAAAGTAATTTTATTAAAATATTTGATTAGCACATTTCTAGTAAGTATCAGTTAAAAATATATTCTTTTGAAAGAATATATAGAGGGAGAGATATTAACACGTGGCCATTATCAGTTGGACTTAAACATAAAGATGCTTAATATTGAAAAGCCATAGGTTAGTAGAGGCGGCAAGACTTATGAGAAAATTCGTAACATTCAAAACTTGAAAATGGAAACTCGGAACATTCAAAAAGCTAAGCCCCTCCGTAGTAGTGGGGGCGTAACGCCGGATCCCGTAGTCATGACGCCCTATAGCGACGCATACACTGTTACGGCCGGCGCTATAGGGTAAGTTTTATGCCTCCCCGTGATGTATATAACGGCGTGACCATTCATTTCTCACTCACACACACACACATATATAGCCGGCTTCATACATATATAACTCAACTTTTTTTGAACGACCAACTAAATAATCGGACAAATGCATCCCCTCCTCCATAACGGTTAGAGTTGGATGCATACCCGAGCCACCAAGCCACCAGTTCCGGGGAAAACCCGCCCGCCCGAAGGCCCACTGCGGTAAAACCCGGTTCGGCTCGATTTCGAACCGGTGACCTCCAAAGAGGTCTAGTCCTAAACTTCATTGCTACCACCAATGTCCTTCAAAGTGATGCTATTGGGAGTTGAAATTGGGACCTCAAGGAGAGAAACCAAGTGACTAACCACTAGACCAACTTGTCAAGACCATATATAACTCTACTACATACTCAAGTTATATAAAGCTCTATAATTGTCACATAACCCCTCACTATGAGGCTCTACCATTATACATGGCCTAATAAAATGTGTATTTGAATACTATAACAACAAGTATTGTTTTAGTTTCTAATTTATTTTACGGGTATGGTGTTAAGTAATACATGTTTTAAGTCTTTAATCTCGTCCTTGCTTATTTGCTATACTCGTTTACCAATATCGAAACCGGCAGTATAGAACAACTAGAATTGTCGGTATTCAGTTTAGATGAGTAAGTTCGAGAAATGGACATTTCAACGATTAATTTTTGAATATATAAGATCATTCTATAACCATAGATATACCCACGAAGCCGATGAATAGAATATATAAGACCATTCTAAACCATAGATACACCCACGAAGCCGATGAATAATGAGCAACAATACGCAAGAATAAAACCTCATATAACATGTATATATAATTTTTTATTCAAGTATAAACAAAACGCATTCCATGTGTGACTTATTTTAATTGTTATTATAGGTTTATCTAATAGAAGACTTTATGTTTTTATACTTTAATATTTTATCATGTTTAAACAATCAATATTTTTTTAAACAGTTTTTGGAACTTTATTATTATATATATAAACTATTTTTTACGTATAACTCAATACAATGCTGATAGTTGTTTTATTTGTTTTTGTTAATAACTAGATTATATTCCTGTGTATTCTGATAGTTGTTTTATTTGTGTTTGTTAATAACTAGATTATACTCCCGTGTATTACACGGATTAATAATGAAAGGTATTCATTTGTAAAGCACAATAAGATAAATACATATATCTGATAATCATTCTACAAGCTTTCAATTTTTTGCTTATGGCAATCAATACCCAACTCGTTTGTAAAGTGCTTAACAACTATCGCGACAGTCATAATTCTTTAGGAAACCTTTTGATTATTTTTACATTGTTAGCTAATGATGCAATGAAATAATTTTCTTTAAATACGTATATTTGAGAATCTACGATCAACCATAAGTTTTAAGTATCCAAAAACTAAAAAAATCATTTCAAAATTTAGACAAAAAAACTATATTGTTACATAATTAATAGTATATTTTAGTTTTTAATATATTAGTTAATTATTGTATAATATATTAATTTTATTAAAAAATATGAATATCATGATAAATCTAAAAATATATACGACAATAGAAAGGCATAACCATATTTTATCATGTTTAACCATTATCTATATTCAGTTTATTATTTTTAATTGGAATAAATATATTTATTTGTTAATAATAATAAAATAATTTTCGCATTCATGCATAATATTTTTTAATGGTTATCCCAAAATTATTTGAAATATAGAATTAGAATATCAAAATTCTATTCTACCGATGTGGCATTTAAACTATGTTTTAAATATATCGGTAAATTTTTTTAATATAGAATTAGAATATAAATTAATATTATAATTAGGTAGCATAAGAAATTATCACCTGCCATTTGTTTGGAATGTGTTATTAGATTTAGAAGATATTTAATATGATTATAATAAAAATAAACGTGTATCCTATGTAATTTTTTTGTTTAGAATTATTTATAGAAAAATAAATATTTATTCTTATTAATATTTTGTTTAAAATTATTATTAATATTTAATATGAGAGATAAATAGGAAAATAAGGTGAGAAAACGCCAGGAAGTGACACGTATCCATAAAAGATTTTTATTTATTAGTTTAGAAAGATTATGTCATAAGCAATTTTTAAAATACAGATAAAAATATCACATTGTGTAAAGAAGTGTTAGAATTTATATTTAAAAATGTTAGTTTTTTTATATAACAACAGAACTTCTTATAAACAAATTAACGTAAGCAAGACACACCACAGTTTTCTAATAAAGTAAAAAATATAGTAGTGTCGTATTTGAGATGCAGATTAAATACATTATTATCTGTGTAATAAGCCCTAAAACACACCCCACCCCTTTTCATTCACTTGCCCTGTAACATAACACCGAACTCTCTCTTTATCACATCATCTTTGTCACACGTCCTTCATCCTCATCCATACATCAAAATCTTCTCTATCTCTCTCACACACAATGTTGTTGCTCCTAAATGGCCACTAATTAATGGCTTGGGTGTAGGGTTGACCAAAGACACACGTACATACACTCTTAATCACTTTAGTTAAGATTTTTGTATGTGTTTCTTGTACATACATACGAACTTCTTGTTTAGGTTTTTTATTTAGTTTAATTAGGTTTAGCAAGTTTTGGCTAGGGATTTCATGCGTAAGGTTTGGAGGAAAAGGTTTTGGGACTTGGGCATACTGGTGTTGGGACTTGGGCATACTGGTGTAGGCGTTGGCTGATGGTGACGTTTTATGAATAAAGTTTTCCTTTTGAAAAAAAAATCATATAAATCATAGCTATGTGGTATTATAAAATAAAAAAAGAAAAGAAAATGAAAAAGAAAACACACATATGGCTATTACACATCAAAACAACAAATATATATCCAATTTAAAGTAAACCTTTTTCTAATGACTTGCTCAAATTTTATTTGATATTTGTTTTTTTATTCTTATAATAAGTTGGATTGTATGTGTGAAAATGTTTTCTAGTTATGACTTTTCTTATAAACTATTATTCCCACAAAATTTTAAATCCCAACAGGTGAATGGTAAAAGTTAACAAAAAAAGTTTTAATTTAATAAATGATGGATTGAATTGGTAAGAGGCCTTTAACCTATATGTAAAGGCCATACTATTAGGGGTTAGGATGTAAATCTTTTTTTTAATTATATTTAGCAGATAAGTAAAATAATTAATATAATTGTTGTTGTTATTAAAGTAATGTTCTTTTAAACATAATAATCTATTCAATAATCAGTTATGTTTAAGTAGGTCTAATATATAAGGGAAATTCAAAAGTGACATTTAAAGCAGGAATTGTGTATTTTTGCTCGAGAAAAAATAAGAGAAATCTAATTAACACTATGTGTTGTGGGTTAACTAAATCCATTGCTACGTCAACGTCACGTCACTTATACATAAGAACTTAATCATTAAGTAAATACTCGTTAACGCTGCGTTGCGGATTAACTAAACACCAAATACCAATGATTAATAAAATAAAAAAAATAATAGTAAAAAATAAAGCAAGACATGTGATTGGTTTCTATTGAAGTTGACCCACTATCATTACCTTCTTCTTCCCATTAACCAAATGTCCATCAACGGACCAGGTTAACTTGGCGGGGCGGTGTGGCAGCCGTTAACGGCACCTTAGTTAACCTACAACAACCATATTAGTTTTTAAAATTAGGTAAATAACTACTAGACAATTTAATAGGGTTGTAGTGGAGCATGAAGAAGCCAAGGATTGAAATGCAGGGGCCCTCTTCAATGGACCATTTAACAACCTCATCAAGTGCCGGTAGGTAGGGTTGTAAACAGTCTAGTCAACCTCGGATCTAAGCTATTGGTTGATCAGCTTCATGACGTATGTTTCAACTCACTTCATGACGTATGTTTCAACTCATCTTGAGAACGAGGAGTATTAAGTATGGGCTTGAGCAGGGGTCTCATTCGTGTCGATTAAAGATCGAAGGATTTTGGGTTAACGGTTGAACAGGAGAATCCAAACACACATCTCATATATTTATTTGAAAGAATTTCATACCAAGTCAAAGACAAGACATTAACCACAATCCGCACCCAGTCAAAATCGTGTCACGTCCAAAACCAAATTTGTTTATCTCGAATTTGGAGTGCCCGAATTGAATTTGATTAACCAAACGGAGGCCCAGAGAGAGGCTTTTCTATTTTCGTTTAACAAAACGGGCAAAATGATTATCATTCAAAAAATATAAAAAACCACGCAAAAACCTAACGTGCAAATTCACTTCAGGGACAAAAAGGGCGACGAGTGAGTTAACAAACTAAGACCAAATAACTAATTTCTCAAAAGCCAACCTCAAACTTAATATTTTGACTTGCCATAATAACCATGTAATTTACCTTTTCGATAATTAAAACTTCTCTGTAACATGCAAAAATTAAAATCTATAAGAAAAACTTGATACACAAGTCAAATACCCTATTTATACATAAAAACTAAAATGCAATCTAGCCTGCTTTAAAAAGATGATTTCAGTATCTCAAATGTCAATTCTTTGATCCCAGAACTTGCTGCTTAACCTCTTCTATATTTGACGCCAATTCATCTCGGTTCCTCTGCAAAATGTAAAAAGATCAATATCATTTGCCAAAAATCCAGCAAAATTCAGAAAAAAAAATTAAATTACACTAAATGAAGTCTTTTTTTTCAAACAGTCAACAAAGTCACACATCCATGTCTTTCTGGAAACTCTAAAGTCTAAAACACAATTCGGCCACAGCCCACTTGATCTTTGATTGGTTATGTTAACTTTCACTGTTGAAGACATAGCAGTTGTATTACATACCTTGAAGAGCAAGTAACGTGTAGTGAACCAGATACTGTAGCCAAGACCAACCAGTTCCATCAACTTAGGAATCTGTTAAGATAAAAAAAAAGAAAAAGATGAACATAAATTATAAGACAGGTTATGATATATTAAGATTTTAGTTTAGCAAGTACAGAAACCAAATAACACACCAAAGGTATACGATCAATGGATCCGACAATGTTTGCAGCTAACCAGAGGGCTGTAACGCCGCCTACACCAAGCAAACCAATTGAAAACGAATCTTCAAGATCCAACTACAGAACAAAAATACGACCAAGCATGTTATCATCACATGTAATGTAACTAATCATCTTTATAATTCAGAAACAAAAGAGTTCTTTCTAGTTTGCGGAAAGCCAAAAGCAAATGAAGCTATGAAAGCCGGTGGTGCTCCTCATTCAGTACTTGAAGAGATTATAACAAAAGTTGACATTATACATGGCCCTTATCAATTATTTCTTGATGCCACTGTAAGCTTCATTAACTCTTCAAATTTCTTCTTACATTTATGCAACGAATTTTATCTTCCATTAGTCATTATTCCAAGTCGTGGGATATTACTTAGGCAGATGATTGTCTGTTAACGAGCATGGCCATTAACGTGCCAGCTCAGCTGTTAATAGAGAGAACACCACCTCGCGTCACTAGTGGAGGCCGTTGGCTTCCTCATTAACCCAATAATGTCAGGCTGTGCATATTTTGGACCGTTGGGGGCACAAGTTTTGAGGGAACAAGTTTTGCAGCTTGTTATGGTAGTGTGAGAGAGAAGGAGAATAAGAAGTGGCGGCAGTTTTTGTTTCAAAATTAAGGGTTTCTGCATCTTCATATACCAGACAAAATAGAAGTCATGATGGGCCAGGATAATTTTCGTTGTGGGCTTCGTAATTTTTTTATATGTTATTTACATTTAAAAAAATACATTAAATAGAATATCTACTAATTAATTTTTAGATGATTGCAATGTAGTTATTCCACAACGCCAAGTCATTGAACAGTTTAGTTAATGCACTCTGCTGACTTGGTGCTGATGTGGCAGCAATTTTTGCTAGTTAGTGGAATCCTTAGTTAATCCACAACACACAGCCTTATGTATGAGTCCATTTGGGTTATGTTTTAATCACAAATGGGTTAAATAGGCTAAATAAAACCTTTTGACTAGAAGGGTACCCGAAGCGTATTTAAATACATACATTCCCTTCCCAACATTACTATACATGTCAATTTTAGTTTTTTCAAGCCAGGGGTCTCAACGGAAGCAACCTCTCTATCTTCTAGGATAGAGAAAATGTTTGCCCCCATCCAACCCTCCCTAGACCCTACCATATGAGTTATGATTCAGATAAATAGCCATGAACAACAAAAAGATAACACACCTCCATTTTGAGTTTATTTAGGAACTCAAATTGAGGGAGCTGATCATCTGCAGCCGCAGTAGCATCATCATCAACTTTGAATAGACCAAATCCTCCAAACCCGCTATTCTCCTCAGACTGACCTTCGTTGACTGGCACCTCATCCTCAGTTTCTTCTTTGACATGTCGATTTGCTTCATTTGATGTGACCTCAGGAGTTGTTGCTTCTGTAGATGAGTAGCTGACAACGTCCGGTTCATCTTTAACATATTGGTTCGCCTCACTTGATGTTTCCTCAGAAGCTGTTGCTTTAATGGATGAGTAGTAGTTATAGCGTAAGCCTGTAAACCAAAACAATTAGGAACCCATTTGCTTTCACAGATTGAATTGGCACCGAATGAACATCTCTGACAGTAGCATCTAAAAGAATGTTGATCATACACTTATTATGGAAAAGAATCATACTACTAGACGAAAAACAGATGCAAACTGAAAGGATATGATATTGGGTCCGGCTATATGTGTCGGTTTAGCCCACGCTATCTTGATTGTGTCGGGTACACCCACGGTGCTTCGCCTACATGGCAATTGGTAAGCTGTACGGAATTCATGTTAACACCACCAGCCACACCTTGGCTGTCGCTAGGGCTGCTAACGAACCAAACGTTCGGCAAGCAGTTCGTGAACCGTTCGGCGAGAAGTTCGTTTATTAAACAAACGAACAAGAAATTCCGTTCATTTAGTTAAATGAACGAACATGAACAGAGGCCATGTTCGTTCGTTTATGTTCGTGAACGTTTGATAACGTGTTTGTTTGTGTTCGATTGTTCATTAGTGTTTTTGTTTTTACATTTTATTTAAATACTTTAAAATTCCGACAAACTAAATATTTAATAAGTGTCAGTGTATTATATATTCCGGTCATGAACCCTTGTTTGTGTTAATTTGTTTTCATTTGTGTTCATGAACATTATTTTGTGCTCATTTGTGTTCATCCACGTTCGTTTCGTCCGTTGTCTAAAATTAACAAACAAACACAAACGAACATGAACAAGTTCATTTCTTTAACAAATGAACACAAACATAAAATCTCGTTCGGTAAGTGTTCATGAACAGTTCGTGAACACGTATATTTCTTAAAAACGAACAAGAACAAGGTTTTGTTCGTGTTCGTTTGGTTCGTTTGCAGCCCTAGCTGTCGCTATCACATTCGGTTACATCTTGTAAGAACCCCAATATCCCTTGACAGTGACAAGTAACCATGTCTAATTTATATATCAAATTACAAGGTAATTCTTACTACAATAATCAATCACAACTAAAAGTATAACATCAAATTACACTTTCCTAAAATAAACTATTCAAAGAAATCAAGCCCTAAATACTCGAAATTGAGAAACTATTCAAACAAATTCTAACAATTTTCCACTAATTAACTGTAACTTACAAATTTAACAACAACAAACTCATAGGCAACTGTAATTTGAACGAAATCTAGGGTTTATAGTTGCTAAAAAGTAAATAGTTACGAATGCGATTGTGCCCCTGAATCATTGAGAGCAATCGAGCTGGAATTCAATGGCAGATAGGATTTCCATTGCAGACTGCTGATTTGAGGGGTTAAAGATGTAAGATTTGATAGACGATTTGGGAGACGAGTAGAAGGGCAGAGCTCCATTTTTGTAAAAGATTTTAGGGTTTTAGGTTTCAGCTGGGTTTTATACTTTGCAACCGAATTTTCTAGATGATAAAAATATAACGGATAAAAAAGAAATGGAAATAGAAATATTTGTTTTAGAAACTTTACACCAAATTTTACTAATAAAAAGAAATGAAAATAATAATATTTGTTTTAAAAACTTTACACCAAATTTTATTAATCATGTATGAACTAAAATGTTTTGAGTTATAGTTTGTCTTGTGTTAAATTTAATCTATACACACACTTGTATTACTTATAACTAGGCTACAATAAATGAGTTTTTAGATGGTACCAATGAACGAAAACGAAAACAACTATTTGTATACATTATGATGTTAATGCTATGCCTTATTGCATTTTAAACGGTGATTATTAAATCATTGTTATCATATAATGCACTACTTCGTTATTGTTTTGGTATTACACATGTTTAAAATGATAAGTTAAGACGATAGGATTATGCTGAAGATAACATTAGATGTGAAAAACGAAGGTAGCCCTAACATGTTTTAACATACGTTTGATTCAAATGAATGAATAGTGGGTCATGTGACAACAGAGATGCTCATGATTAACCGATTAAAGTTTGAGAAAAGATGAGAAGATAGAAAGAAGGGAGCTGTATCAATTAAGGGGAGAGGATGAAAAAAGAGGAAAAAATAACGAAACATAAAGCAAAGAAAAATAGATGATTCAATTCCACCCTTCAATGTATCTTTATGGTTGAGAGTTTCACTTTCAATCGAAATGTTTTTTTATTGAAAATTCATGTCAAGACTACGTATATATATTGATTTGATTAATATAAATTCTTTATCTATAAAATAAAACGGTATTATCATTAAACCATATATGCTTAATATATAGTACGTAAATGAGTTTACCAGATTCAATGTAAAAAATCATTTCACAATTAACTTTAACTTTTTTGTTTGATGATATCTCGAAATAATTTAATCATCGACAACGTTCTAAACCAATAATGCAATTTAACTCGTGTCAATAGGTATAAGCACCATTAAAAAATTTATATATTTCATCACAATGTAAAAAAAGGTTTTTCTTTAATAACTTCTACAAGGCATTAAGCCCAACGTTTAATCAAATTAAAATGAAACTTAACATAAGTTTACTATGGATTTAACAATATAAGAAATCTTTTGTTAACATAATTTAAAGGTTTAATTTTTAATATTTCTCTAATTCTATGGATATATTGAACACGTGGACTTTGGCCCAAACCAAGTAAACCAGACTACCAGAGTACTAGGCTACCAGACAAATAAAAAACAATTAGAATAGTTTGTAAATTAAAAAAAATATAGCCCATATTGAATATTTTATTATACTAAACTACTAAAGTAACTAAACAATTAGATATCACTGTATCAGTACTGGCATTAAGTTTTGATTACTATTCATTGCATCAATGATTGGGTACATGCTTAGTGACAGATTGTGTAGTTTACTCAACTTAAGGGATTACCGTTTTTGAAAGAAATTGCATAATATAATATTATATTGAGCGATTTTGTCCTGTCTTCCTGCTATCATTACCATGTTGGAAGTATAATAATCTATTTATGTTCTCAGTTAGTATTTATCTGTCATACATGACATATGATAATTTAATACTATGTATTCCCTGACACTCATCGCTATTAAAATATATGATTAGGGATAACAATACTTAAAACAAAGAACACAGAAATGATCTAGATGTTAATTTGGCCAAACATCCTTTTGATTTCATATATTTTGGTTTAAAATAACGACTATATCTTAAAACAAATAACAATCAGAAACTGATGTGAATATTATTATTTTTACCAATCATACTTTCATTTCATTTCACTTGCATTTTGGTTGAGTTTTTGAATTTTAAAGTTTTACCACTTAAAAAAATATATTTTTGATTGGTTAATCATAAATAATTAAGGGCAAGTGATTAAGGTCCTAATATAAGTAACTAAAAGAAAAGGTCTTTAACTAACACATATGATTTTTGATTGACTTCATGTTTTGAAAATATGTTTGTATTTGTAATTTCAAAGTGTTTGTGGCCTAACGGTACCATGGTGGATACATGTGTAGATTTAGAAATAGAACTGAAAGGGTATTTGAGTTAGCCGGTAAAAAAAATAACAAATCGTATTTCTCATTTGTATTAATATATAGGATCAAAACAAAATCTAACGATTATACATAAACTTTAAATCTATCCAACCACTATTACTAAACTACCACGCCAGACATACTATTTTTGTAGTTACAAGAACATTGTCTCCGGTTATGTCAACAATTATAATTTAAGTAACTATTGCTGACATACCTGACATATTTTATTTTGTATTACAAGATGATATACTTTTTAAATTACTCGGTAAGTACCTAAACATAAACAGTTATATAATTACTTGGTTACTGTATGATATAGCATCTTCCAAACTTCGATTAATATACACTCAGTCAGTCATACTCTTGGTGGTCTTCACCATAAATTCTACAACACAACCACATGTATGTGTAATTGTGTATGTATACACACACGAGTAATTTGTATGATAGGATTAATAGTGAAGACAACAAAGTGGCATTTAAGAAAATTCTTGAGAAGAAAAGTTGATAAAATAAATTATTATTATTTTAATTTACACTCGATTTTGTCGCAGGAATCCGCCGACGGTAAATGACAAAATTTTGCCCTGTTTCCAATTAGCGTTCTAACACCGGTTTGATTTATCAAGATTAATTGGTAGATAAGTTTTTACCACACAACTTTTTATCGGCACATGTAGAAAATAATATAAGTTTTTTTTAACGGCAAATTTTGATCACTGGAGTATCATCGTGCCACCAGCGGAACCACCCGATCATATCCATCTCCACTAGGCAATAATGTCACACCAATTCAGGAGGAAACCGAATAAATATGAGAAAACCCCCTTGTGGGAATCGAACCCAGGACCTACTGGTTCCAAAACTTTATCCCACCCCTAGGGGTGTTTCAAGAACTCGTGGCTCGCAGCTCGCTCGCTCGAAATTGGCTCGATTGTAAACGAGCCAGCTCGGCAGCCGAGCTCGAGCTTGGCCTGGCTCGGCTCGTGAGCCGGCTCGATAAGGCTTACATCCTTCATTTTTTTGTCCCACATTGCTCAAAAGACAAAAACTAAGAGAGTATCTCTCCTATAAAAGATGTCAAAGACAATGTACAAAGTGAATTAACTATTTATACATGCATATTTAGCCATTTGGTTAAATTAAATTGCAATTATGGCCTTAGTCTATGAAGAATTTTATATTTTAGGGCATTTTAATTCGTAAATTTGTGGTTTTTTGTTGGTTCGAGTTAGATCGAGTCGAGTCGAGCCAGCTCGAATTTTAATCGAGTCGAGCTCGAGCCTCAATTCTTGGCTCGATTCACAATTCGAGCTTGAGCTGAGTGAGCTCGAATTAAGTTCGAGCCGACCTCGAGCTGGGTCTAGCTCGGCTCGACTCGACTCATTTACAGCCCTACCCATCCTCAAGATGCCACTAGGTTATAAGCCATGGACAAAAAATAATATAAGTTTTAATATTGTCTTTAATATGATTAAGTTAAAATACAACAATTGTGACAATAGGGTGGTGGTCCATTAATAAAGATAAAACCTTTAAAGACATTGATTTGGAAGGAAAAAAAATTGGACTCAAGTCTCACAGATGACAAAAATTAAGAGAAATTTGTCATTCAAAAAACAATTGTGTTTTTTTTTTTGTACATTTTAGAATTTAATAATACAAAGTAATTGATTAGCAATTTTTCAGAGTTTTAGGAACATAATATAGAAAGTTAGATGTGTTAAAAATATACGCGAAACTCGAATTTTCAAAGTTGATTTTGAAATAACTTCGTATAAGGGTGTTAATCGTGTCGTATTGATGGATTGACGGGCATTGTAAGACTCGAACTTGACCCACATTTTTATTCATTTCAAAGATTTCAACCATGACTCGGGAATACATAAGCTTGGGTCAACCTAAACACGTCACGTTTAACTAAGGATGAGCAAATGGTACTGGGTACCAATTACACACTAGTTCTTATGTAATTGTATGGTCGAGTTAATCATAATGGAAGTGTCACACCCCGATTTCCACGTTTATTTCGGTGGGCCCGGAGGGGAGTATCGTGACGTACAGTTGATATCATCATAACCAATTACAACACAGAGTAACACAGCGGAAGGCTTGGAGTAAATATAAACTATTACAAACCATATCGTCCAAAGTTCGAAACATAATAAATACAAACAAAGTTTGTAATAAGATCCACAGGAGGATCGGATAACATACAAAACTAAAACAAACTCTATAGGCTCAACTATAAGGTCGTAACTCCTTAATATCAACACCCGCAACTTCCGGCCTATTGCGTACTTGTACCTGTATCTTTAATCTTTGAAAATACGTCAGTTTACACTGGTAAATACAATCAACCGACTCATTTTTGAAAATCTTTTATAAAATGATTTTAAGTGCGCAAGACACATTTTCATAAATAACTTGGGTTAGTACAAAGATCTTGTATACAAATTTACATGCTTGTCTTTTACATATGGGCCCAGTACAGAAACCGAGACATGATCGACTGACACACCACTACTGTATTTTCACACAGAAAGCAGACATTAATAAATAATAGCAATTACCAGTGTATGCCTACACCTTGCTTAAGTCGTGGCCACTAGTACTTTAGTGAGCCAAGGATATCCCAGACACGGTCAAGCCCACCCCCAATGTTTTAGTTTCAAACAATACAGATCAAAACCGGGTTATACAATTTAATTAATTGTCACAAGTGGATAAAACATAACTTCCATACCCGACCAAGCGGTAATAATTTACCGTATCCCAAGCTCGTATAGGGAAAATAGGTTAATAGTATTTACCTGAAGTTAAGTCTTCGTGAAGTTCAAAACTCAGCCGTAGATCAAAGCAAGTACATGTACAATTTACCGGAAGGCGTTTAGTCTGGAGTGATGGTAATTATTAACCAATATTAGAATGCTAACGGGTCCTTAGTTAAGTCTTAGACTCGAATCGGTTAGTCTTACGCTAAAACAATACAGTACGATACGCTAGATTAAGCAGTGATCAGAAGAGGATGTTAGTTGGACCCGACAAGTATATAAACTTGTCTAATATGGGTAAACCAACAACATTCTAGATTTTGATAGAGAAATGACAAAGTTAAACCCGTTTCGGTTTAAGTACGTAAATTAGCTACGTAAGCTTTAACTGAACGCACATAGGCGAAACCGGGAGTCATAAACAAGTTCCATATTAATACATGTTTAAAATATGCTATACAATCAGTAGCTTTGAAAAAGATAAGCCCGAGGTATATTTAAAATCGAATTATGCCTTACAAGGGCATTTTGGTCATTCTAGAGTTTATAAAAGATATTTAAAATGAATCTGATGTCAAGGTCGCTAATATTCTGTAAAAATACTTATTTTATGATGTTATAACAGTAGGATATTAAATATATGTGTGTTTGACGATTTTGAAATAATCTATGTCCCGTAAGGGCATTTTGGTAATTTCACACATAACTTTGAAGCCAAACTTGGGATTCTGAGTTCGGGACTTGTACTTACTGTTAATATGTTGAAAATAAGTTTATAAATCAGTAGGTATCAAGTCTTAGCTCATAGTTATGGTTTTAAACCATACTAGCGCCGAAAAGGCGTAAAAATCCTAAAATGCCGTTTAAATTGATGTTTAAGTTAAACAGAAGTTATGACCTGTTTTATATACCGATGATATGTCGTTTAACTTATTACAACAGTAAGTTTAAGTTTTGGTCATAAAAATATTGATTAAAATCATTTTGCGTTAAAAAGGGGTAATTTAGTCATTTATCGGCAATTAACGAATCTTAAGCCTTCATTCAGGTTATAATCTGAATGAACATCCCAAATGGTCCTACTTATCATATTACATCAGTAAATATATCATCTTGGTCATAAAATCATGCTAAGTGTTTCTAAAATGCCGAAAAGGGTATTTTAGTCATTTTAATGCCATAAATGCATCTTTTGTGAAAACTCAGAATAGAATCAGATTCTTGACATCAATATAATCAAATTATGATTATGAATCAGTTTATAACGTATTTACATGCATGTATGTTTAAAACCTTAATTTGTATGAAATGGACCTTTTTGCAAAGTTTTAATAAACATTTATGGAACTTATATAGAAACCCAGATTTCTAATGAATCGAGTGACAAAACATTAGGAGGTCATCCTAAACTTAATTATGGTTTTGAAGTGATCAAAAGTCAGTAGCCAAAATGGCTAAACCGGGTCAGAAGCGAAAGTCAAATGAGAAGTCAAATATTGCGACTTTCGGTTGTAACCGCTTCTAGACCGAGTCTTGACAAGTCAAATTAGTTTATATAAGTTCTAATACTTGTTTTTAGGTTGTTTATGCATCAGAACATATTTCATAACATTTATATAATCAGTTATGCAGTTTTATGAAATCTGACCAGTTTGACTTTTAGTTTGACTCATCACTTGATCAAGAATTCGTGGTAATCAGGAGGTGCCCTCTTAAGGGATTAACACCTACGTCATTACAATCATGTAGCCACTTTCGTTACGCTTATTGGCTGGACTATCACAGATTTAGATCAAAGTCAAGGCGTTTTTACGATGGAACTTTGATCTAAGCTCAAAACCATTCGGAATCAACTTAACACGAAATTGAATACTTAGATATGGTTCAAATAGTGCTAGGAACAGAATGCAATGCTTGAGAATGACCAGGAACTCTAGATGATCTTGATGCACTTTGGTGAAGAACACTAAGTTGTAACATAGAATGCATCATAAAAAGAGTTGATGAGGAGCTAAGAGGTGTTACCGGGTGTTTGGAATCTGATTTAGGATGAGCACAAGTGTTAAGGGACGTGTCTTGAGGTGCTAGAAGGTGGCAAATTCGCGAAAATGTGCAGAACATGCAAGCTTCCACGATTCTGTGAATCTAGCTGTCGCTGGCACCCTCTCGCAGGGCGCGAGAGGTATGAGCCCAGGTGGTCGCGGCCCGCGACTAGGCTCCGGGTCAGCCATCCAAGTTTTCAACTTGGCAATTTCAGTCCCTGTACTCTTTTAGCTCATATAACTCTCATTTTGGCACTTATGACCCTCCTAGTTAAGTTAGAAGTATTCTATAAAAATGTCACACCCCGACCCGCAGCGGAATAAGAGTCGGGGCATAATTGGGTTATCACCAAAGCTCATGATATTTACTAATATGTTTCATATTTATTAAAGTCAAAATTACATCCTCAATATTCCAAACATGTTCATACAAATACAAAGAAAGATAATCAACTAAACAATCCAAAGTCTAAACCAGTTTATTCTTCTAAGCCATCCTATGTGTTTCTTGCTGCAGCTGGATCACCTGTATCATGTGTAAAAATGAGGGTTTTTGGGTCAACATAAGTTGGCGAGTGAACCTTGTTAGAAAAACATATATTATTGATTTCTTGTTATCTTTATCATGAAAAATTGTGCAACAATCATAAGTAAACAAACGTATTTAAATCATACAATAACAATAACAACAACAAACCATAACATACAATAACAAACCAACTTGCATGAATATATAACATGAATGAAACTGTATATGTTGGCAACGTCACGTTCACGCTCATAATGTAATGGGGAACGGACGGCCTATGATAAATGTCTGTGCGATCAAGGCTCAATCAAACGGAGCCGATCGTATGTTGGCAACGCCTGGTTCACGCTCATAATGTAATGGGGAACAGCTCAACGCTCATAATGTAATGGGGAGCGGCGGCCTATGATAATGTATGTACTGAAAATGATAATTTAATCTAAACAATAACCACACAACAGTTGATACATGTTGAATACACATTTGTTCATGGACATGATGGATGCACAATGATTTAAATATAATAAATGGTAAGACACATGATACACCCCAAAAACATGATTAAAACGGGGAAGTTGTAGAGATTCACTCACATTGGGTGCGTTCGGTTGAAGATGATGAAATGCGCACGAGTTTGGAGGATTGATCGACGAGAATTAACTAACCTAAATAATAACGGAAAATATGGTAAATGAGTAGATTTTATTAATAATTTTAACAGGATTTTTAGATATATTTTTGTGAGTTTAAGGCTATTTTCTATCTTTAAAAACGTTATTTTTAAGTATTTTTAATTGATTTTTAAATTAAATAAATAAATAAAAATATAAAAAATGTTGACTTTTGCGTTGACCATTGACCGTTGACCGGGACTGTTGACTGTTTGACCGGTTCGCTAAAGTGTAAGTGTGCGCCGGGTAAGGCTCGAACCCGAGACCTCCCGTACGCGTGCACGCAGCTCTACCAACTGAGCTACGTGTCTAACCCGAAATAATTCTGTTTTTAATTATATTAATGTTGACTTTTGCGTTGACCATTGACCGTTGACCGGGACTGTTTGACCGGTTCGCTAAAGTGTAAGTGTGCGTCGGGTAAGGCTCGAACCCGAGACCTCCCGTACGCGTGCACGCAGCTCTACCAACTGAGCTACGCGTCTAACCCGAAATAATTCTGTTTTTAATTATATTTATATATTGTTTTAGTTTATTCAAAATTCTTTTATTTTCAAAAAGGGTTTTAATCATTGAACCGGAGTGTGCAACAGGTCTCGAACCCGGGACCTGTGGGTTAGTGTTGCACACAGTCCACCGCTGGACTGTGTGTCTAACCTGGTTAATATACCAATTTTTATTATACTTAACATCTTCAGTGATTTAATCCGGTTTAGTTAAAAAGGAAACATTTTTATTACAGAGCATACGATTGTGTCAAGGATCGAACTCGCGGCGTGTGATATATGTGCGCACACAGTCCACCGCTGGACTGTGTGTCTAACCCGAGATAATATCCAATTTATATTAAACTTATAAACAAACTAACTTCATCTTCTTCGTTACAATATCACAGACTACGATTACCCTACTGTTTCTTGTTTAATTCGATTGACAAACATTCAAATGACTAAAATGAAATGGAAGAGAAGATTTTGGAAGTAAACATACCGGAGAAACGATCTTTCTCAGAATTCCGGCGAAGTCGTCGGCTCTGTTTTTATGGATTTTGTCTGAGCGGAAAAAATTAACAATTTTGATTAGCTATATGCGGAATTGAAGTACTGAACAAGAGTTATCAGAATGTTTAAAGGTTTATACCGATTCACAGCGAGTTCTAGAAATTCTCAGAGATTTTCCGGCGAATGATGATTATCCGATATCGTCGCCTGGAACTGATTCTGATTGAAGGGTTTGAGTTAGCAAAAGCTTAACAACTGATAGACGATGAAAAAATTGAGAAACTTACTGATTTGATGGAAGACACGGTTTTCCGGCGAAAGTCCGGCGAGTTCAAAAAGCAATTTCGACGATCAGAAACTAGAGTAAACGTGAGAATAGAAGTTCTGGGAATGTAATTGAGTCGCGAGATGAAGCTTTTGTTGAAGTAATTCCAGAAGTGAATGTTTTCGGTTATAAAAACCGAACATCACATGAATTCAAGTCCATTCATGACTGAATTCATTAAAAATGTCGGTGTATCGGTTATTATCAGAAAACCGCGATCACTCAAACGTCTTGGATGTTTGGAAGCCGGTTACGGTTACAGTTGGCGTAAACCGGTTGATTCCTGAGTGAAGTTATCTTTTAATTGTTTCCTAGAACTCACAGAAGACATCAAGTGGCGGAGTGGCTATATGTGTGCGTGTTAAGTCTTTAGACTCACCCGGCTGACCCGGGTTCGAATCCCGGCAGCCGGTTTTTTTTTTATTTATTTTCTTTTCAATTTTTATTAATTATAGTTTTTAAATTCTAATTTGTTAATTAATTATGCATCGTTTAAAATTAAAATAAACATAAATACGCAACGAACAATTTATAACTTGATATTCGATTACAAACGAAGCGGGTTTGGAAAGCCCGTTTTTGACAAATGTTACAGTATCCCCTACTTTTAGAAATTTCGTCCCGAAATTTAAGTAGTAGTGGTAATAGGAAAAAGATGCGGGTATTTTTCGCGCATTGAGTCTTCACGTTCCCAAGTAAACTCAGGTCCCCGTTTCGACTCCGCGTACCCTAACAATTGGAATACGACTTCGTCTTAGACGTTTTTCTCCGAAGTCCATGATCTCTACTGGTCTTTCAATGAAATGCATAGATTCATCAATCTGAATATCTTCCAGAGGAATATGGAGGTTCTCATCGGCGAGGCACTTCTTCAAGTTTGATACATGGAATGTGGGGTGAATTCTGTTGAGTTCTTCTGGTAGATCAAGCTTGTATGCTACAGGTCCTACTCTTTCGAGTATCTTGAAAGGTCCTACGTAGCGTGGTGCTAGCTTGCCTTTCTGGCCAAAACGAACTACTCCCTTCCACGGTGATACTTTTAAAAGTACATGATCACCAATGTTAAACTCCAAAGGCTTCCGTCGTTTATCTGCATAACTCTTTTGACGACTTTGAGCCGCTAGAAGATTGTTTCGAATTTGATGGATCTTGTCTGTGGTTTCTTGAATCAATTTCGGACTGGTGATTTGAGCTTCCCCAATTTCGTGCCAACATACTGGAGATCGGCACTTACGACCATATAAAGCTTCAAAAGGTGCCATGCCGATACTAGAATGATAGCTGTTGTTGTACGAAAATTCAACTAATGGTAGATGAGCGTCCCAATTTCCCTTGAAGTCTATGACACATGCTCGAAGCATATCTTCAAGAGTTTGAATGGTGCGTTCAGATTGTCCATCAGTTTGAGGATGATAAGCGGTACTGAGATCTAATCGTGTACCTAAAGCGGCTTGTACGGCTTGCCATGTTCGTGAAGTGAAACGACCATCACGATCTGAAATAATGCTTAACGGTACACCATGTCGGCTTACGATTTCGCTGATGTAGATACGAGCTAGCTTCTCGTTCTTGAAATCTTCGCGGATTGGAATAAAGTGAGCTGATTTTGTAAGACGATCAATGATTACCCATATAGTGTCATACCCACCAGAAGTGCGAGGTAACCCGGTAATGAAGTCCATGGTTATGTTTTCCCACTTCCATACAGGTATTTCAGGTTGGACCAGAAGTCCTGAGGGTCTTTGGTGTTCAGCTTTCACCTTGGAACATGTAAGGCACTTGGAAACAAAAACAGCAATATCCTTTTTCATTCCAGGCCACCAGTAGGTGTATCGAAGGTCTTGATACATCTTGTCGGCTCCTGGGTGTATAGAGTATCGTGTTTTGTGTGCCTCATTCATAAGGAATTCACGAAGGTTGTTGTGGTCAGGAATCCATATGCGATCTAGATAGTACAGAATACCTTCAGATTTAGTTTCAATTTTAAGTTCAGCTCCACAGGACAGCTCCTTTCATACATCGTCTTCCGTTACTAAAACATGTTGGGCTTCTCGAATTTGATTTTTGATGTCGGTTATGATTTGCGAACATAGAAGACGAATGGAGTTCGCATAACCCTTTCGACTGAGTGCATCAGCCACCACATTTGCCTTGCCAGGGTGATACCGAATTTCACAGTCGTAGTCATTTAGAAGTTCGACCCATCTTCGTTGCCTCATGTTTAACTCCTTTTGGTTGAAGATATGTGGAAGACTCTTGTGGTCAGTGTATATTTCACACTTAGTACCGTAGAGATAATGTCTCCATATCTTAAGAGCGAACACAACGGCTCCAAGTTCTAGGTCGTGGGTGGTGTAGTTCTTCTCATGAGTCTTGAGTTGTCTAGAAGCATAAGCTATCACCTTTCCTCTTTGCATTAGAACACAGCCTAATCCTTGCCCTGACGCGTCGCAATAAACCACGTAGTCATCACAACCTTCAGGAAGAGTGAGGATAGGTGCATCACAGAGTTTTTGTTTAAGAGTTTGGAAGGCTTCTTCTTGTTTGGGTCCCCATATGAAGGGTTTTCCTTTATGAGTTAAAGCCGTGAGTGGTACAGCAATGCGAGAGAAATTTGAAATGAAACGGCGATAATAACCAGCCAAACCAAGGAATGATCTTACTTCGGTTGGTGTACGTGGCGCTTGCCATTATTGTACTGCTTTGATCTTTGAGGGGTCGACAAGTATTCCCTTGTCATTGACAACATGTCCAAGAAATTGTACCTCTTTTAACCAGAATTCGCATTTGGAGAATTTGGCGTAGAGCTTCTCATTCTCTAAGAGTGTAAGGATGAGTCGAAGGTGCCGCTCATGATCAGACTTAGACTTTGAGTAAATGAGGATGTCGTCGATGAAGACTATAACAAAGCGATCGAGATAGGGTTTGCAGACTCTGTTCATTAAATCCATGAAGACAGCTGGAGCGTTGGTTAAACCAAATGGCATGACCATGAATTCATAATGACCATAACGAGTTCGGAAGGCGGTCTTTGGGACGTCTTCTTCATGTACTCTGAGTTGATGATAACCAGAACGAAGGTCGATTTTTGAAAAACAGCTGGCGCCTTGAAGTTGGTCAAGAAGATCATCAATGCGAGGTAATGGATAGCGATTCTTGATCGTTAACTTGTTGAGTTCTCCGTAGTCGATGCACATGCGAAACGTTCCATCTTTCTTTTTCACAAAAAGAACAGGTGCACCCCAAGGCGAGGAGCTAGGACGTATGAATCCTTTGTCAGTCAACTCTTGCAATTGACTGGCTAGCTCTTGCATTTCGAATGGGGCTATCCTATAAGGAGACTTTGCAACTGGTGTAGCACCAGGTATAAGATCGATGCGAAATTCGACTTCTCTCATGGGAGGAAGTCCTGAGATGTCGTCAGGAAAAACTTGCGGGAAATCTTTTACTACTGGGATGTCTTCAAGTTTCTTCTCCATGGTTCCCTTTTTGACGACATGAGTTAAAAATGCGACATAATTCTTGCGGAGATATTTTCGAGCTTGAAGACAGGACATTAATCTGAGCCCTTTCGATGAGGTTTCTCCAAAGATTCGTAGAGTCTGACCGTTTGTAAGAGGAATGCGTATAAACTTTTCGTGACATACAACCTCAGCCTGATGTTGGCTGAGCCAGTCCATACCAATTATAATGTCAAAGCTTCCCAACTTCATAGGAATGAGGTCAACTGGAAAATCATGGTTGTTTAAGGTGAGAGTACAATTGCGTATAATAGAGTTTAATGAGACCGGTTTTCCGTCAGCAACTTCTACTGTTATGGATTCCATGAGCTTATCACGAATTTGGTTTAGGATGGGTTAAAACTCTAAGGACACAAAACTTTTATCCGCGCCAGTATCAAACAACATGGATGCATAACTACCATTGATAAGAAATGTACCGTTAACCACATTGCTGTCAGCTCTAGCCTGATTAGCGTTGATGTTGAAAGCTCTTCCTCTTGCAGGTGGAGGAGCTTGGTTAGCTTGATTCACCGGATTTGCTTAGGCTTGAGCATGTATAATGTTCACCAAAAGTGGACAAGTGTTTCTAAAGTGGCTTGGGTCTCCACAATTGTAGCAAGCCCACATAGGTTGCACCATGGGATAGTTGGGTTGGTAGTATGATTGGGCTAAATGTTGGGTAGGTGGTAGTAGTAGGGGTTGTTGGGCTTGACCCATTATTTGATGGTGGTTTTGGGTTGACGGCTGGTGGCGGTTCGTTCGCTGAGGTATGCGACAGGTTTGAACAGTGTGACCTGCGCGACCACAGCCGGTGCAATGTTGGCAGGGATGATCAGGAAAGTGATGGTATTGGCAACGGTTGCATTTTGGTAATGGGCCAGAGTATGGCCTTTTATATGGTGCAGGTGAGGGGGCAACTTGGGTAATGGGTGCAGCAGGGATAGGAAAATTTGTTTGTGTGACAGCGAAGTTTCTGGTGTTACGTTTCCTCTTGTTAGCAAACTTAGAGGAGGAGGTGGAATGGTTTGAAGTTTGGCCCTCAACGGGGGCTTTCTTTTTCTCCTGTTTAAATTTACCGTTGCGAATTCGATTCTCGGTCAGTTCAGTAGCTAGTTCCATAGCAGCTTCAAGTGTTGCTGGCGAAGTGCTGACAACTGAATCTTGAATTTTCGAGGGAAGACCTCGAATATAATGCTCGACTAAGCGGTAAACTGGGGTGAACAAGTTAGGGACCATTTGGTTCAACTCTAAGAACCTCTTGTTGTAGGAAGTATGATCTCCCTCCTTTTGCTTCAATGAATGAAATTCATCCTCTAACTTTTTAATCTCACTTATAGGACAGAATCGTCTCGTCATGATTTCCCTTAACTCCTCCCACGTTAAGGCCATTGCATCTTCGATTCCTCTCTTACCCTTTTCAGTATTCCACCAGGTAAGAGCTACCCCAAATAGTCTCCCGGTTGCGTATCGTACCTTGCGATCTCGGGACAATCGTAGTTGTGGAAGGTGTTTTCCATTTCCTCAAACCAGTGGAGGAGAGCAGTGACACCTTCGGTCCCTTCAAATTTCAGAGGATCGCAAGACTTGAAATGTTTATATGAGCACTTTTTGGTAGGAGGGTTGCCGATGTTCTGGTCTTCTTGCTGGGGAGGATTGGTGGGATTTGTGGCGAGAGCTTGTTGTACTTAAACCACAATGTCAGGAAGCACCGCGGCCATTTGTTTTGCGATTTGAGTGGCCAAGCGTTCGTGTGACCTTCCTGATCTTCTACCCCTCGTTGTTGTCTAGCCGACATCTACAGGAACATACATAAGAAGATTGTGAGTTTATGGAGTCTTTTTAGGTGTCATGTGTCTTAAAGAAAATGAAAATAACATAAATATCAATAATGCAACTACATCCATAGGATGTCTTGGTTTGCTCATGTTGGGCCTCAAATGTCCCCCATACCTTCACCTGTATAGTCATGTGGCCCCCATGACTATTGGCGGTTTAACACTCGCATCACCCGAATGAAAACCATGAAATATGTTTACGAGATGTATGGTCGGAATGTGTCCAGGTGTAGACACAATGACAACTCAAAGTGGGGTTAGCTCACACGACGTTTGGTATAGCATGCTTTGGCCTAATAGGTACTTCGTACTCTCATCGTTAGTCCCCAGGTAGGCAAACTGGTCCTTTATTTTGGATTTATACGAATGCCAGCCTAGACAGGACGTTCCGACTACCGGTACTTGTACCCTTCCGGTTACTACATGCCCGTCATGAGAACTCACTTTGATGTGATTTGAAAATAAAAAAATCATTGCAAAAACAATCATGAAAATGATGTGGTGTGTGCTCGCATGGATATGATATGTTATGAGAATATGATTCATGATAGGCATTATATAATAATATGTACTTATGAACATGCTTGCATAACATTGAATGTAACATTAAACATAAAACATATAAACATCATGATTTTTGCATGTAACACACAAAAATCTTAAAAATTTCAAATCAACTATAGTATAGGCTCTAAGGGTCTAATAACCTATCCTATATCCATATAGTCATGGCTCTGATACCAATCTGTCACACCCCGACCCGCAGCGGAATAAGAGTCGGGGCATAATTGGGTTATCACCAAAGCTCATGATATTTACTAATATGTTTCATATTTATTAAAGTCAAAATTACATCCTCAATATTCCAAACATGTTCATACAAATACAAAGAAAGATAATCAACTAAACAATCCAAAGTCTAAACCAGTTTATTCTTCTAAGCCATCCTATGTGTTTCTTGCTGCAGCTGGATCACCTGTATCATGTGTAAAAATGGGGGTTTTGGGTCAACATAAGTTGGCGAGTGAACCTTGTTAGAAAAACATTTATTATTGATTTCTTGTTATCTTTATCATGAAAAATTGTGCAACAATCATAAGTAAACAAACGTATTTAAATCATACAATAACAATAACAACAACAAACCATAACATACAATAACAAACCAACTTGCATGAATATATAACATGAATGAAACTGTATATGTTGGCAACGTCACGTTCACGCTCATAATGTAATGGGGAACGGGCGGCCTATGATAAATGTCTGTGCGATCAAGGCTCAATCAAACGGAGCCGATCGTATGTTGGCAACGCCTGGTTCACGCTCATAATGTAATGGGGAACAGCTCAACGCTCATAATGTAATGGGGAGCGGCTGTCACACCCCGACCGCAGCGGATAAGGTGATCGGGGCATGATTGGGTTATCATCAAAGCTCATGACATTTATTAAACGTTTCATATTCATTAATACAATTTAAATGGAAATTTACAATGATTGCTACAACATGATCTAACTACAATCTAAACTTCTTTGTTCTCTTCTAAGGCATATCCTATGTTATCCTTGCTTCAACCTGTTCACCTGTATCATGTGTAAAAAGGTTTTTGGATCAACATAATGTTGGCGAGTGAATCCTATGGAAAACATTTGAACAATTCATTTAAATTGATTATGAAATATGTGCACAACCAAACATGAGTAAAATTAGATGTAACTTGATCAACAATCATAATATGTTAAATGAAAACACTCATGAATAATAATGGAACAATTAAAGGCACGCGTTGCTCAACTCGTCTCTCACGAGGAACTGAGGGGCCTGATGAATGAATTGCATAAACATGATAATATGAATAACACAACTACAACAATATAAACTCAATGAAAACACACATGAACAATAATGAATTGAATTGAAGCACGCGATGTTCTACTCGTTTCCCACGAGGAACTGATGGGCTTAATGTATGAGTTTCATGTAATTTGACAAACGGAATATAAGTAAATCACAACAATAAATCAATCTAAGTTTAAGTCATGATGTGGTATGGCACAAGTTTAAATAAATAACTTAATTATTTCATAACACATGACACACCCCAAAACGTGTAATTTAAAAGGGGGAATTGTAAGATTCACTCACAGTGGGTGCGTTCGGTTGATGACGTTGAATGCACGCGAAGTGGTTTTAACCACGAGTGAGATTTAACCTAGATAAATCGCATTATGGTTTGGTAAGTAAACGAATTTTATTAAACTATTTTAGTAGGATTGTTGGGTGTATTTTTGTGAGTTTGAGGCTATTTTCTAATCTTAAAAAAAAATGTTATTTTTAAGTATTTATAATTGGTTTTTAATTAAAATAATAAAATAAAAATGATAAAAAAATATTTTATTTTTGCTACAGTTGACTTTGACCAGTTGACTTTGACCTGACCGTTGACCGGTTCAATGGAATATTATTGTGCGCTGAGTGAGGCTCGAACCCGAGACCTCCCGTACGCGTGCACGCAGCTCTACCAACTGAGCTACGTGTCTAACCCGTTATATATCCGATTTTAATTATATATATACATTAATTAGAATTAACAGAAAATCATTTTTATTTTAAAAATAGTTTAAGCGGTTCGGCGGTGCGCTCCACAGGTCTCGAACCCGGGACCTGTGGGTTAATCTAACACACAGTCCACCGCTGGACTGTGTGTTTAACATGTTATATACTTTGATTTTTATTATACTTAAATACAATTTAGTTACTTCATTTTTCTGCCTTATTTAAAAAGAATAGATAATCGTCCGAGTCGGTGCTGAAGACCGGACTCGAACTCGTGACCAGCGATATAAACAAACACACAGTCCACCGCTGGACTGTGTGTCTAACTTGGTTATTATTCCGGTTATTAATATACTTAACATATATCTAAGGCGATCCGGTTCAGTAAAAAAAATGGATTTTATTAAGGCAGCGTGTGTGAGACGGGATTCGAACTCGAGACCTTTGCATGATTAACGTTTTATGTGCACACAGTCCACCGCTGGACTGTGTGTCTAACCCGAGTAAAATCCTGATTTATAATATACTTATATGATATAGAAAACGTCGTCTTCCTCGTCAAGTTTGAACCAGAAATCGGAAATCGACTAGTTCAAGTTTTTTATCAGTTTGTTAGTGTTTTACAGTTTATTACGGTAAGATAAAAGTGAAAAGGAAAAGAAACTGGGCGGAGAAAGATACCGACTGAACTTTCTGTTTTCCGGCAGAAACTCCGGCGATTGAATTCACCTCCGGCGACGTGTTCCGTATAGCAGCTAGTCTCCGGAAAGCTTGGAAAAGGTAAGGGTGACTTCGTTAAAGGTTTAGGGGATTCAGTGAAGCTCAGGGATTAAAGTTCGGTTTTCCGGCGAAAAACAGGAAAGTTCCGGCGAGTGGAATTACGCCGAGAAAAGGTGTAATTTTTGAGCGAAAGTGTTTGTCGTTGGTTGTGGGTCAATTTATAGGACAAATCGTCAATGCACTTGGTCTGAATTCCGACTGTGTTCGTTATTTAAATTTTCCGGCGGTTATGAATTTGGTCGCGGACTTTAAACATCGGTTATAACCGATATGTGATTAAAGGTTTACGTTATAACGTAAATTGGTGTTAAAACTCACGAGAATTCCGGGATTCCGACGACTGAATCGTTTGGGCGCCGGTTTTGAATTCGTAAAGTCACTTTATCAATTAAATGATTTCATTAAATAACAAACAAAGTCCGCGGCGCAGTGGTTTGTGTGTTGAGAGATAAGTTGTTGACTGACTCGGTACAGACCCGGGTTCGAAACCCAGCAGATGTATTTCATTTTTATTTTGCGATTTTTGATAGTTTTTCAAAAACTAAATATATATTCGCGTATAATAATTGATTACGGATCGTTTAAAAATGTTTTGGACATTTAATTCGCAACGAAAATTTTGACTGACTGTTCGGTTGATAAACGGAGCGGGTTTGGTAAATCCGTTTTTGACGGATGTTACAGTATCCCCTGCTTTTTGAAAATTTCGTCCCGAAATTTAAATAATGATATATTTTGACTAAAAGGGTGATGATGTTTTGTTTGACAGTTGTATGCTTAGCAAAATAAAGGCTTAAGTTTTTGTTCGAGGCGGTAACGTTCCTTGTAAGGGTTAAGTACCCTATTCAGGAATCGCTTTTTGTTGCCTACTGTATAAGTATTGATAAGCAGAAATGATTTGCTAAAATGATATCATGCATAAGAGTTTAGATACGTTTGGGAAAAATATGGTTATATCCTAAGGCAAAACTTCTAACACTACAATCTACATGGAACATAAATAAAAACACAACAGCTAATATCCAAACATGAATGAACACATCAACAAATATTTGAACATGAATAAACATAACAGCAAATATTCGAACATGAATGAACACATCAGCAAATATTTGAACATGAATAAACACAACAGCAAATATTCGAACATGAATAGACACATCAGCGAATATTTGAACATGAATAAACACAACAGCAAATATTCGAACATGAATAGACACATCAGCGAATATTTGAACATGAATAAACACAACAGCAAATATTTGAATCCACATTCTGATAACATATATGTTTGAATGATGGAAGTTCCTCTCTCGTTTGTTATGATGGAGAGGTTAATTTATGTAGAAATGGAACACAATCCAATCTCTTTAAATAACATGATGATATAAATGTAACACAAATTCCAACCAAGGCAATACTAAATCCTACATGGAACTTCTCATAACCGCCTGATAATGCCTCTGATCCTTTGGCAAGAATACTTATATATAGGAAGTACCAGCGGCGTATCCACCATATTCTTGCCAAATTTTCATTAGTTTTATCCACAAGTTATGATTGGTTACCAAGAAACTAATAAATCCTACATAGAACTTCCCATAACCATCCGTTAATGCCTCTGATCCTTTGACAAGAATACTTATATATAGGAAGTACCAGCGGCGTATCCACCATATTCTTGTCAAATTTTCATTGGTTTTAACAGTGAATTATGATTAGTCCTATAACTCTACAATCAATACAACAAACATAAATTACTGAAATGAAATATATCTGTGCGATCAAGGCTCAATCGAACGGAGCCGATCGTTTTGCATGTACTGAAAATGAAATTGTGTGCTCAAGGCTCAATCAAACGGAGCCGAACATATTGAATGTACTGAAATTGAAATTGTGTGCTCAAGGCTCAATCAAACGGAGCCGTGCGTATTGCATGTACTGAATATGAATAACTTAACCACACAAACAGCCTATGCATGGAACCTCTCATAACCGCCTGATAATGCCTCCGATCATTTGACAAGAATACTTATATATAGGAAGTACCATCGGCGTATCCACCATACCCTTGTCAAATTTTCGTTGACTTTATCCGAAAGTTATGGTTAGTTCGATGCGACTCTACTACAAACACCACAACCACAAGATACTGATAATGAAATTGTATGTGCGCTCAAGGCTCAATCAAACGGAGCCGAACGTATTGCATGAACTGGAAATGTGAATAAATCTTTGCACTCAAGGCTCAATCAAACGGAGCCGAGCGTATTGCATGAACTGGAAATGTGAATAAATCTTTGCACTCAAGGCTCAATCAAATGGAGCCGAGCGTATTGCATGAACTGGAAATGTGAATAAATCTTTGCACTCAAGGCTCAATCAAACGGAGCCGAGCGTATTGCATGTATTGAAATGTAAAATTACGTAACCGATCAAGGCTCTAACAAACGGAGCCGATCGTGCGGGCACGCCAAGATCAACCACATAATAAAATGGGGATCCAACTCAACCTCGATGGATGGGGAGCCACGGCCTCGGCAAAAGCATATACCGAAAACAATATATAATATATAATATCCAATAATTTCTCTAACAGTCTACACATGTGATGAAGAAAAACATAAGGCTAAACAATAGAAGTTGAATCTGGATCTTCGGCGAATAGGACTAGCTGAGTATCTTCATCAGGGCCGTCATTATCTTCGACAGGGTTGGCGTTGATATTGAAGACTCTTCCTCTTGCTGGTGGCATAGTGGTTGGGTTTTCTTGGTTTACTTGGTTAACTGGGTTTGATTGGGCTTGAGTGTTGATAACGTTTACCAATTGAGGGCATGTGTTTCTAAAGTGGGTAGGGTCGCCACAATTGAAGCAAGCTCGAGCATATGGGAACATGGGGTGTTGGGGTTGGTGATAAGTTTGGGCCATGTTTTGAGTAGGGGAAAAGGTTTGGTCTTGAAAGGTGCGACAAACATTGCTCAAATGACCATAACGTCCACAAGTTGTACATAGCCGGCAAGGTAAAGTAAGGGGATGGTGATAAAAACAGTTGTTGCATCGAGGGTGAGGTCCGAGATATGGTTTCTTATTTGGGTAAGCTGAGTTGGGTGCCACTTGGGTGATTGGGACAGCTCGGATGGGTATAGCGTGAAAAACGGGTTGATTTCGTTGAGTAGCAGCGAAAAGTCGCCCGACTCTTCTTCTCTTAGGATTGGGTTGAGAAGGGGATTCGGTTTGGGTGGAGTCGGAGGTTTCAGTCGATTCTTTATCCTTCTTCTTTTCCTCCTTGAAGTCTTTGTTTCGAATTCGGTTCTCGGTGAGCTCTGTTGCTAGCTCCATTGCTGCTTCCAAAGTTGCAGGCTTGGTACTTATCACAGGGTCTTGAATCTTTGACGGAAGACCACGAATGTAGTGCTCAATCAAACGGTAGAGGGGAGTAAACATGTTGGGAACCATTTGATGTAATTCGAGGAACCTTTTGTTGTAGGTGATGTGGTCTCCTTCCATTTGCTTCAATGAATAAAATTCATCTTCAAGCTTCTTGATTTCGCTCCTTGGGCAAAATCGTCTGGTCATGATTTCCTTCAATTCGTTCCAAGTTAGGGTCATAGCATCTTCAACACCTCGTTTTGCCTTCTCTGTATTCCACCAAGTAAGTGCTATCCCATATAGTCGACCGGTAGCATAATGCACTTTGCGATCATCAGGGCAATCGCAATTTAGAAAAGTATTCTCCATTTCTTCAAACCAATGGAGGAGTGCGGTGACACCTTCAGTCCCTTTATATTTCGGAGGGTCGCATGATTTGAAATGCTTGTAGGTGCATTTAGTGGTGTTTGGGGAAGAGTTGAAAATGTTTTGGTTTGCTTGATTGACAGGATTATTGGTAAGTGCTTGTTGAACTTGGATTACAATGTTGGGTATTACGGCAGCCATTTGTTGAGCGATTAAGGCAGCCATGCGATCGCGGGCTTTTCTTGCTCTCGTCTTCCTACGGGCGAGGTTAGAAGACATCTACAATGAATACATGACAAGAGTATGAGTTGGATGCTTTTGGGATCATGGGTCGCATTCAAGAATGATCATTTATAAAATAATTATACAAAAATACTACATCCATAGGATGTCTTGGGCTTTGCTCGCTGTTAGGCCCGTCATGCCGCCATACTTTACCTTGTGTAATCATGTGGGCCCCATGAATACCGGTTTTTCATATGGTTCGCATGGTTTCTGCCTGGTTGCGTACACAAAAACCCGGGAAAATCGAGAAATATGTATACAACGTGTGATGTTCGGAATGTGTCCAGGTGTAGACACGATGACACCTCAAAGTAGGGTTAGTTCGAACGACGTTTGGTGTGGCATGCTTTGGCCTAATAGGTCCTTCGTACTCTCATCGTTGGTCCCCAGGTAGGCAAACTGGTCCGTTATATTGGATTTATACGAATGCCAGCCTAGACAGGACGTTCCGACTACCGGTACTTGTACCCTTCCAGTTACTACATGCCCGTCGCAGAACTTACTTTGATGAGAATTGAAAATTGCATAAAATCTTTGGATAACGAGAGTATGAAAATAAATTGAACACATGAACATCGATATATGTATAATGAATATGTATATATGTATAATGAATATGTATATGAGCATGTATGTTTGACTGAAATGTAAACAAATATGAAACAAATAAATATCACAAGTTTGTATGTAACCACCTAATCAATTTAAAATTTAGGCAGACTATAGTATAGGCTCTAAGGGTCTAATAACCTATCCTATATCCCTATAAACCTGGCTCTGATACCAATCTGTCACACCCCGACCCGCAGCGGATAAGGTGATCGGGGCATGATTGGGTTATCATCAAAGCTCATGACATTTATTAAACGTTTCATATTCATTAATACAATTTAAATGGAAATTTACAATGATTGCTACAACATGATCTAACTACAATCTAAACTTCTTTGTTCTCTTCTAAGGCATATCCTATGTTATCCTTGCTTCAACCTGTTCACCTGTATCATGTGTAAAAAGGTTTTTGGATCAACATAATGTTGGCGAGTGAATCCTATGGAAAACATTTGAACAATTCATTTAAATTGATTATGAAATATGTGCACAACCAAACATGAGTAAAATTAGATGTAACTTGATCAACAATCATAATATGTTAAATGAAAACACTCATGAATAATAATGGAACAATTAAAGGCACGCGTTGCTCAACTCGTCTCTCACGAGGAACTGAGGGGCCTGATGAATGAATTGCATAAACATGATAATATGAATAACACAACTACAACAATATAAACTCAATGAAAACACACAATGAACAATAATGAATTGAATTGAAGCACGCGATGTTCTACTCGTTTCCCACGAGGAACTGATGGGCTTAATGTATGAGTTTCATGTAATTTGACAAACGGAATATAAGTAAATCACAACAATAAATCAATCTAAGTTTAAGTCATGATGTGGTATGGCACAAGTTTAAATAAATAACTTAATTATTTCATAACACATGACACACCCCAAAACGTGTAATTTAAAAGGGGGAATTGTAAGATTCACTCACAGTGGGTGCGTTCGGTTGATGACGTTGAATGCACGCGAAGTGGTTTTAACCACGAGTGAGATTTAACCTAGATAAATCGCATTATGGTTTGGTAAGTAAACGAATTTTATTAAACTATTTTAGTAGGATTGTTGGGTGTATTTTTGTGAGTTTGAGGCTATTTTCTAATCTTAAAAAAAAATGTTATTTTTAAGTATTTATAATTGGTTTTTAATTAAAATAATAAAATAAAAATGATAAAAAAATATTTTATTTTTGCTACAGTTGACTTTGACCAGTTGACTTTGACCTGACCGTTGACCGGTTCAATGGAATATTATTGTGCGCTGAGTGAGGCTCGAACCCGAGACCTCCCGTACGCGTGCACGCAGCTCTACCAACTGAGCTACGTGTCTAACCCGTTATATATCCGATTTTAATTATATATATACATTAATTAGAATTAACAGAAAATCATTTTTATTTTAAAAATAGTTTAAGCGGTTCGGCGGTGCGCTCCACAGGTCTCGAACCCGGGACCTGTGGGTTAATCTAACACACAGTCCACCGCTGGACTGTGTGTTTAACATGTTATATACTTTGATTTTTATTATACTTAAATACAATTTAGTTACTTCATTTTTCTGCCTTATTTAAAAAGAATAGATAATCGTCCGAGTCGGTGCTGAAGACCGGACTCGAACTCGTGACCAGCGATATAAACAAACACACAGTCCACCGCTGGACTGTGTGTCTAACTTGGTTATTATTCCGGTTATTAATATACTTAACATATATCTAAGGCGATCCGGTTCAGTAAAAAAAATGGATTTTATTAAGGCAGCGTGTGTGAGACGGGATTCGAACTCGAGACCTTTGCATGATTAACGTTTTATGTGCACACAGTCCACCGCTGGACTGTGTGTCTAACCCGAGTAAAATCCTGATTTATAATATACTTATATGATATAGAAAACGTCGTCTTCCTCGTCAAGTTTGAACCAGAAATCGGAAATCGACTAGTTCAAGTTTTTTATCAGTTTGTTAGTGTTTTACAGTTTATTACGGTAAGATAAAAGTGAAAAGGAAAAGAAACTGGGCGGAGAAAGATACCGACTGAACTTTCTGTTTTCCGGCAGAAACTCCGGCGATTGAATTCACCTCCGGCGACGTGTTCCGTATAGCAGCTAGTCTCCGGAAAGCTTGGAAAAGGTAAGGGTGACTTCGTTAAAGGTTTAGGGGATTCAGTGAAGCTCAGGGATTAAAGTTCGGTTTTCCGGCGAAAAACAGGAAAGTTCCGGCGAGTGGAATTACGCCGAGAAAAGGTGTAATTTTTGAGCGAAAGTGTTTGTCGTCGGTTGTGGGTCAATTTATAGGACAAATCGTCAATGCACTTGGTCTGAATTCCGACTGTGTTCGTTATTTAAATTTTCCGGCGGTTATGAATTTGGTCGCGGACTTTAAACATCGGTTATAACGATATGTGATTAAAGGTTTACGTTATAACGTAAATTGGTGTTAAAACTCACGAGAATTCCGGGATTCCGACGACTGAATCGTTTGGGCGCCGGTTTTGAATTCGTAAAGTCACTTTATCAATTAAATGATTTCATTAAATAACAAACAAAGTCCGCGGCGCAGTGGTTTGTGTGTTGAGAGATAAGTTGTTGACTGACTCGGTACAGACCCGGGTTCGAAACCCAGCAGATGTATTTCATTTTTATTTTGCGATTTTTGATAGTTTTTCAAAAACTAAATATATATTCGTGTATAATAATTGATTACGGATCGTTTAAAAATGTTTTGGACATTTAATTCGCAACGAAAATTTTGACTGACTGTTCGGTTGATAAACGGAGCGGGTTTGGTAAATCCGTTTTTGACGGATGTTACAGCGGCGGCCTATGATAATGTATGCACTGAAAATGATAATTTAATCTAAACAATAACCACACAACAGTTGATACATGTTGAATACACATTTGTTCATGGACATGATGGATGCACAATGATTTAAATATAATAAATGGTAAGACACATGATACACCCAAAAAACGTGATTAAAACGGGGAATTTGTAGAGATTCACTCACATTGGGTGCGTTCGGTATAAGATGATGAAATGCACACGAGTTTGGAGGATTGATCGACGAGAATTAACTAACCTAAATAATAACGGAAAATATGGTAAATGAGTGGATTTTATTAATAATTTTAACAGGATTTTTAGATATATTTTTGTGAGTTTAAGGCTATTTTCTATCTTTAAAAACGTTATTTTTAAGTATTTTTAATTGATTTTTAAATTAAATAAATAAATAAAAATATAAAAAAATGTTGACTTTTGCGTTGACCATATACCGTTGACCGGGACTGTTGACTGTTTGACCGGTTCGCTAAACTGTAAGTGTGCGCCGGGTAAGGCTCGAACCCGAGACCTCCCGTACGCGTGCACGCAGCTCTACCAACTGAGCTACGTGTCTAACCCGAAATAATTCTGTTTTTAATTATATTTATATACTGTTTTAGTTTATTCAAAATTCTTTTATTTTCAAAAAGGGTTTTAATCATTGAACCGGAGTGTGCAACAGGTCTCGAACCCGGGACCTGTGGGTTAGTGTTGCACACAGTCCACCGCTGGACTGTGTGTCTAACCTGGTTAATATACCAATTTTTATTATTCTTAACATCTTCAGTGATTTAATCCGGTTCAGTTAAAAAGGAAAACATTTTTATTACAGAGCATACGATTGTGTCAAGGATCGAACTCGCGGCGTGTGATATATGTGCGCACACAGTCCACCGCTGGACTGTGTGTCTAACCCGAGATAATATCCAATTTATATTAAACTTATAAACACACTAACTTCATCTTCTTCGTTACAATATCACAGACTACGATTACCCTACTGTTTCTTGTTTAATTCGATTGACAAACATTCAAATGACTAAAATGAAATGGCAGAGAAGATTTTGGAAGTAAACATACCGGAGAAACGATCTTTCTCAGAATTCCGGCGAAGTCGTCGGCTCTGTTTTTATGGATTTTGTCTGAGCGGAAAAATTAACAATTTTGATTAGCTAGATGCGGAATTGAAGTACTGAACAAGAGTTATCAGAATGTTTAAAGGTTTATACCGATTCACAGCGAGTTCTAGAAATTCTCAGAGATTTTCCGGTGAATGATGATTATCCGATATCGTCGCCTGGAACTGATTCTGATTGAAGGGTTTGAGTTAGCAAAAGATTAACAACTGATATACGATGAAAGAATTGAGAAACTTACTGATTTGATGGAAGACACGGTTTTCCGGCGAAAGTCCGGCGAGTTCAGAAAGCAATTCCGACGATCAGAAACTAGAGTAAACGTGAGAATAGAAGTTCTGGGAATGTAATTGAGTCGCGAGATGAAGCTTTTGTTGAAGTAATTCCAGAAGTGAATATTTTCGGTTATAAAAACCAAACATCACATGAATTCAAGTCCATTCATGACTGAATTCATTAAAAATGTCGGTGTATCGGTTATTATCAGAAAACAGCGATCACTCAAACGTCTTGGACGTTTGGAAGCCGGTTACGGTTACAGTTGGCGTAAACCGGTTGATTCCTGAGTGAAGTTATCTTTTAATTGTTTCCTAGAACTCACAGAAGACATCAAGTGGCGGAGTGGCTATATGTGTGCGTGTTAAGTCTTTAGACTCACCCGGCTGACCCGGGTTCGAATCCCAGCAGCCGGTTTTCTTTTTTATTTATTTTCTTTTCACTTTTATTAATTATAGTTTTTAAATTCTAATTTGTTAATTAATTATGCATCGTTTAAAATTAAAATAAACATAAATACGCAACGAACAATTTATAACTTGATATTCGATTACAAACGAAGCGGGTTTGGAAAGCCCGTTTTTGCCAAATGTTACAAAAAATATAACCGAACAATGAAAGTCCCAGTTTCATTCAAAAAGATCACTCAGAGGTGTAATTAAACATGTTGACACTTTTAGTCCTTAAATTAGAGAATTTCCGCTCAGAGGTTATTAATATTTATAACGGAAACTTTGTCCCTCTCGTTTAGCATGTGGCATACGAGGATCAATGTGACATGTGTCGGAAGTTTATTGGACGTAAAAACATGTAGTGTTACATCCCCACCCCTTAAATTAAATCTCGACCCCGAGATTTCAATCAAACAAGTGTGGATACTTCTGCCGCATGACAGACTCCACTTTCCATGTGTATTCAGGACCTCGACGAGCGTCCCACTTGACTTTAACAATCGGCACATGCTTCTTACGGAGCTTCTTAACCTGTCGATCTTCAATCGCCACGGGTTTCTCAATGAAACTGGGGTTTTTATCAATTTGCACGTCTTCGTGTGGCATGGCTAATGATTCGTCCGCCAAACACTTCTTGAAATTGGAAATGTGGAATACATCATGGATTTCACTAAGCTTTTCTAGCAATTTCAACTTATACGCCACAGATCCAATGCGTTCAATAATCTCGAACGGTCCGATGTATCTTGGACTTAATTTGCCCTTTTTCCCAAAGCGCATAATGCCTTTCCAAGGCGATACCTTTAATAATACTTTGTCCCCTACCTGGAACTGAAGAGGTTTACGCCTCTTATCTGCATAATTCTTCTGCCGATCCCTGGCAGCCTTGAGACGGTCACGAATCTGCAAAATTTTGTCTGTCGTCTCCAGGACAATTTCTGGTCCTGTTAGTTGGGTCTCCCCAACTTCAACACAACAAACGGGGGCGTTCTGCATTTCTCCCGTATAGGGCCTCAAATGGAGCGGCCCGAATGCTTCCTGATAACTGTTCTTATTGGAGATTTCGACTAGAGGCAAGTGTTTGTCCCAACTTCCTCCTAGTTCGATTACACATGCGCCCAACATGACTTCCAAAGTTTGTATGGTACGTTCACTTTGTCCATCCGTTTGCGGGTGATATGCCGTACAGGAAGTTTAGTCGTGTGCCCAAGGCTTGTTGGAAGCTTTTCCAAAAATGAGAAGTATACCTGGTGTCTCTATCGGACACAATAGATATTGGCACTCCGTGTAAGGATACAATCTCGTCCACATACAGTTTCGCCAGCTCATCCGAACTGTAAGTTCCTTTAATGGGCAAAAAGTGTGCCGACTTAGTCAACCTATCCACAATTACCCATATCGCGTCATTTCCATGATTTGTCTTTGGTAATTTGGTGATGAAATCCATAGTAACGCATTCCCATTTCCACATGGGAATTTCCAGCGGCTGCAGCAGTCCTGATGGTTTTTGATGCTCGGCCTTAACTTGCGAACACGTCAAACATTTAGCTACATACTTAGCTATAGATATCTTCAGCCCTGCCCACCAATAGTTGGGCCTCAAATCTTTATACATTTTATCACTACCTGGGTGAACAGAGTATTTAGAACTATGCGCTTCTTGGAGAATTAAATTCCTGAGTCCTCCAAATACTGGAATCTGAATTCGTCCATAGAATCTAAGGATTCCGTCACTTCCCGGCATGAGTTGTCCAACAACTTTACCTAACTCTTCACTTGGAAGATTTGCCTCTAACAAGGCTTGTTTTTGGCATTTAAAATCTTTTCATTTAAGTTGTTCCTTATTTCCATTCTTTTGGCGTTGACCCGAATGGGTTTAACCCTTTCCTTGTGACTTAAGGCATCAGCAACCACATTTGCTTTGCCTAGGTGATAACGGATCTCGCAATCATAGTCGTTAAGCGTTTCCATCCATTGCCGTTGTCGCATATTCAAGTCTTTCTAAATCGAATCCCTGTATCAATAAACTGAGTTTGGAACCTGAGAAATACAAAAATTGCTGACATAAACGACTAGATATTTGATTTAGTTAATTGTTCGCGCGTTTACTTTCTAAATATAGAAATATAGAAAGTGGGCGAAAACTGATAAAACTCGAAATGAATTTTTTCGTTCAAAATCGAATTCATGTATCATTAAAGCTAAGTTTGGAACATGAGTAACATAAAAAACTGCTGACAGATATTTGATTTAATTAATTGTTCGCGCGTTGACTTTATAAATATAGAAAGTGGGAAAGTGGGCGAAAACTGACACAACTCGAAATAAATTTTTCGTGCAAAATCGAATCCCTTTATCAATAAAACTGAGTTTGGAACCTAAGAAATACAAAAAATTGCTGACACAAACGACCAGATATTTGATTTAGTTAATTGTTTCGTTTACCTTCGAGATATAGAAAGTGGGAAAGTGGGAAAAACTGAAGAAACTCGAAATGAATTTTTTCGTGCAAAATTGAATCCCTATATCAATAAATCTGAGTTTGGAACCTGAGAAACACCAAAATTGCTAACATAAACGACTAGATATTTGATGTATTAATTGTTCGTGCGTTTACTTTCTAAATATAGAAAGTGGGCGAAAACTTAAGAAACTCGAAATGAATTTTTTTGTGCAAAATCGAATCCCTGTATCAATAAAACTGAGTTTGAAACCTGAGAAATACAAAAATTGCTAACCTAAACGACCAGATATTTGATTTAATAAATTGTTTGCGCGTTTACTTTCTAAATATAGAAAGTGGGAAAGTGGGCGAAAACTGACGAAACTCGAAATGAATTGTTTCGTGCAAAATCGAATCCCTGTATCAATAAAACTGAGTTTGTAACCTGAGAAATACAAAAATTGCTGACATAAACGACCAGATATTTGATTTAATTAATTTTTCGCGCGTTTACTTTCTAGATATAGAAAGTGGGAAAGTGGGCGAAAACTGACCAAACTTGAAATGAATTTTTTTCATGAAAAATCGAATCCCTGTATCAATAAAACTGCGTTTGGAAACCTGAGAAATACCAAAATTGCTGACATAAACGACCAGATATGATGTAATTTATTGTTTGTGCATTTAATTTCTAAATACAGAAAGTGGGCAAAAACTGACGAAACTCGAAATGATTTTTTTGTGCAAAATCGAATCCTTGTATCAATAAAACTGAGTTTAGAACCTAAGAAATACAAAAATTGCTGACATAAACGACCAGATATTTTATTTAATTAATTGTTAATGCGTTTACTTTCTAAATATAGAAAGTGGGCGAAAACTGACGAAACTCGAAATGAATTTTTTGGTGCAAAATCGAATCCCTGTATTAATAAAACTGAATTTGGAACCTGAGAAATAAAAAAATTGTTGTCATAAACGACCAGATATTTGATTTAAATAATTGTTCGCACGTTTACTTTCTAAATATAGAAATATAAAAAGTGGATGAAAACTCAAGAAACTCGAATGAATTTTTTCGTGCAAATCGAATTCCTGTATCAATAAAACTGAGTTTGGAACCTGAGAAAAACAAAAATTGCAGACATAAACGACCAGATATTTGATTTAATTAATTGTTCGCGCGTTTATTTTCTAAATATAGAAAGTGGGAAAGTGGGCAAAAACTGACGAAACTCGAAATGAATTTTTCGTGCAAAATCGAATCCCTGTATCAATAAAACTGCGTTTGGAACCTGAGAAATACAAAAATTGCGGATATAAACGACCCCATGTTTGATTTAATTAATTGTGCGCCTGTTTACTTTCTAAATATAGAAAGTGGGAAAGTTGGCAAAAACTGACGAAACTCGAAATGAAAATTTTCATGCAAAATCGAATCCATGTATCAATAAAACCGAGTTTGGAACCTAAGAAATACAAAAATTGATGACATAAACGATCAGATATTTGATTTAATTAATTGTTCATACGTTTATTTTCTAAATATAGAAATATAGAAAATGGGCGAAAACTAACGAAACTCGAAATGAATTTTTTCGTGCAAAATCGAATTCCTGTATCAATAAAACTGAGTTTGGAACTTGAGAAATACAAAATTTGCTGACATAAACGACCAGATATTTGATTTAGTTAATTGTTCGCGCGTTTACCTTCGAGATATAGAAAGTGGGAAAGTGGGAAAAACTGAAGAAACTCGAAATGAATTTTTTCGTGCAAAATCGAATCCCTATATCAATAAAACTGAGTTTGGAACCTGAGAAACACCAAAATTGCTAACATAAATGACTAGATATTTGATGTATTAATTGTTCATGCGTTTACTTTCTAAATATAGAAAGTGGGCGAAAACTGAAGAAACTCGAAATGAATTTTTTGTGCAAAATCGAATCCCTGTATCAATAAAACTGAGTTTGAAACCTGAGAAATACAAAAATTGCGGACATAAACGACCAGATATTGGATTTAATTAATTGTTCGCTCGTTTACTTTCTAAATATAGAAAGTGGGAAAGTGGGCGAAAACTGACGAAACTCGAAATGAATTGTTTCGTGCAAAATCGAATCCCTTTATCAATAAAACTAAGTTTGGAACCTAAGAAATACAAAAATAGTTGACATTAACGATCAGATATTTGATTTAATTAATTGTTCGCGCGTTTACCTTCTAAATATAGAAAGTGGGAAAGTGTGGGAAAACTTACGAAACTCGAAATGAATTTTTTGTGCAAAATCAAATCACTGTATCAATAAAACTGAGTTTGGAACCTAAGAAAAAAAAATTGCTGACATAAACGAGCAGATATTTGATTTAATTAATTGTTCGTGCATTTACTTTCTAAATATAGAAAGTGGGAGAAAACTGACGAAACTTGAAATGAATTTTTTGTGCAAAATCGAATCCCTGTATCAATAAAACTGAGTTTAGAACCTGAGAAATACAAAAATTGCTGACATAAACGAGCAGATATTTTGTTTAATTAATTTTTAATGCGTTTACTTTCTAAATATAGAAAGTGAGCGAAAACTGACGAAACTCGAAATGAATTGTTTGGGTAAAATCAAATCCCTGTATTAAAAAAATTGAGTTTGGAACCTGAGAAATACAAAAATTGCTGACATAAACGACCAGACATTTGATTTAATTAATTGTTCGCGCGTTTACTTTTTAGATATAGAAAGTGGAAAGTGGGCGAAAACTGACGAAACTCGAAATGAATTTTTTCGTGTAAAATCGAATCCTTGTATCAATAAAACTGAGTTTGTAACCTGAGAAATACCAAAATTACTGACATAAACGACCAGATATTGGATTTAATTTATTGTTCGCGCGTGTAATTTCTAAATATAGAAAGTGGACGAAAAACTAAAGAAACTCGAAATGAATTTTTTCATGCAAAATCGAATCCATGTATCAATAAACTGAGTTTAGAACCTGAGAAATATAAAAAATGCTACATAAACAACCAGATATTTGATTTAATTAATTGTTCGCGCGTTTACTTTATAAATACAGAAATATAAAAAGTGAGCGAAAACTGACGAAACTCGAAATGAATTTTTTCATGCAAAATCGAATACCTATATCATAAAAAAGAGTTGGAAACCTGAGAAATACCAGAATTGGTGACATAAACGACCAGATATTTGATTTAATTAATTGTTTGCGCGTTTACTTTCTAAATATGGCGAAAACTGACGAAACTTGAAATGAATTGTTTCATGCAAATCGAATCCCTGTATCAATAAAAATGAGTTTGGAACCTAAGATATACAAAAATTGCTGACATAAACGACCAGATATTTGATTTAATTAATTGTTCGCGCGTTTACTTTCTAAATATAGAAAGTGGACAAAAACACAAAACTCGAAATGAATTTTTTCGTGCAAAATTGAATCCATGTATCAATAAACTGAGTTTAGAACCTGAGAAATACAAAAATTGCTGACATAAACGACTAGATATTTGATGTAATTAATTGTTCGCGCGTTTATTTTTTATATATAGAAAGTGGGCGAAGCTGACGAAACTCAAAATGAATTTTTTCATGCAAAATCGAATCTGTGTATCAATAAAACTAAGTTTAGAACCTGAGAAATACAAAAATTGCTGACATAAATGTCCAGATATTTGATTTAATTAATTGTTCGCGCGTTTACTTTTTAAATACAGAAATATAGAAAGTGGACGAAAACTGACGAAACTCGAAATGAATTTTTTCGTGCAAAATAGAATCCCTTTATCAATAAAACAGAGTTTGAAACCAGAGAAATACCAAAATTGCTGACATAAACGACCAGATATTAGATTTAATTAACTGGTTGCGCGTTTACTTTTTAAATATAGAAAGTGGGAAAGGGGGTGAAAACTGACGAAACTATAAATGAATTGTTTCGTGTAAAATCGAATCCCTGTATCAATAAAACTGAGTTTGAAACCTGAAAAATACAAAAATTGCTGACATAAACGACCAGATATTTGATTTAATTAATTGTTCGTGCGTTTAATTTCTAGATATGTAAAGTGGGACAGTGAGTGAAAAGTAACGAAACTCGAAATGAATTTTTTCGTACAAAATCGCATCCCTGTATCAATAAAACTGAGTTTGGAACCTAAAAAATAGCAAAATTACTGACATAAATGACAAGATATTTGATGTGATTAATTGTTCGCGCGTTTACTTTCTAATTATAGAAGGTGGGCGAAAAGTGACGAAATTCGAAATGAATGTTTTCGTGCCAAATCGAATCCCTGTATCAATAAAACTGAGTTTAGAACCTGAAAAATAAAAAAATTGCTGACATAAATGATCAGATATTTGATTTAATAAATTGTTCGCGCATTTACCTTCAGATATATAAAGTATAAAATTGGGCGAAAAAAAAACGAAACTCGAAATGAATTTTTTCGTGCGAAATTGAATCCCTCTATCAATAAAACTGAGTTTGAAACCTGAGAAATACAAAAATTGATGACATAAACGACCAGATATTTGATTAGTTAATTGTTCGTGCGTTTACTTTATAAATATAGAAAGTGGGATGTCGGGCGAAAACGGATGAAACTCGAATTGAATTTTTTCGTGCAAAATTGAATCCCTTTATCAATAAAACTGAGATTGGAACCTTAGAAATAAAAAAATTGTTGACATAAACGATCAGATATTTGATTTAACTAATTTTTCGCGCGTTTACCTTTTAGATATAGAAAGTGGGAAAGTGGGCGAAAACTAACGAAACTCGAAATTAATTTTTCGCGCAAAATTTAATCCCTGAATCAATAAAATTGAGTTTGGAACCTAAGAAATACAAAAATTGCTAACATAAACGAACAGATATTTGATTTAATTAATTGTTCGCGCGTTTACTTTCTAAATATCTTATAAAAAGTGGGTGAAAACTAATGAAACTCGAAATGAATTTTTTCGTGCAAAATCAAATTCCTGTATCATATAACTGTGTTTTAAACCTGAAATAACAAAATTGCTGACATAAACGGCCAGATATTTGATTTAATTAATTGTTCGCGCGTTTACTTTCTAGATATAGAAAGTGGGAAAGTGGGCGAAAACTGACCAAACTCGAAATGAATTTTTTCTTGCAAAATCAAATCCCTGAATCAATAAAACTGAGTTTGGAACCTAAGAAATATAAAAATTGCAGACATAAACGAACAGATATTTTATTTAATTAATTGTTCGCGTGTTTACTTTCTAGATATAGAAAGTGGGAAAGTGGGCGAAACTGACGAAACTCGAAATGAATTTTTTCATGCAAAATCGAATCTCTGTATCAATAAAACTAAGTTTGGAACCTGAGAAATACCAAAATTACTGGCATAATCGACCAGATATTTGATGTAACTAATTGTTCGCGCGTTTACTTTCTATATATAGAAAGTGGGCGAAAAGTGACAAAACTCGAAATGAATTTTTTCGTGCAAAATCGAATCCCTGTATCAATAAAACTGAGTTTGGAACCTGAAAAATACGAAAATTGCTGACATAAACGATCAGATATTTGATTTAATAAATTGTTCGAGCATTTACCTTTAGATATAGAAAGTGGAAAATTGGGCGAAAAATAACGAAAATCGAAATGAATTTTTTCGTGCAAAATTGAATCCCTCTATCAATAAAACTGAGTTTGAAACCTGAGAAATACAAAAATTGATGACATAAACGACCGGATATTTGATTTAGTTAATTGTTCGTGCGTTTACTTTATAAATATAGAAAGTGGGAAGGTGGGCGAAAACGGACCAAACTCGAAATGAATTTTTTCGTGCAAAATTGAATCCCTTTATCAATAAAACTGAGTTTGGAACCTTAGAAATAAAAAAAAATTGTTGACTTAAACGATCAGATATTTGATTTAATTAATTGTTCGCGCGTTTACCTTTTAGATATAGAAAGTGGGAAAGTGGGCGAAAACTAACGAAACTCGAAATTAATTTTTTCGTGCAAAATCGAATCCCTGAATCAATAAAACTGAGTTTGGAACCTAAGAAATACAAAAATTGCTGACATAAACGACAAGATATTTGATTTAATTAATTGTTCGCGCGTTTACTTTCTAAATATCGAAATATAAAAAGTGGTTGAAAACTGACGAAACTCAAAATGAATTTTTTCGTGCAAAATCGAATTCCTGTATCAATAAAACTGTGTTTGGAACCTGAGAAATACAAAAATTGCTGACATAAACGACTAGATATTTGATTTAGTTAATTGTTCGTGCGTTTACTTTCTAGATATAGAAAGTGGGCGAAAACTGACCAACTCGAAATGAATTTTTTCGTGAAAAATCGAATCCCTGAATCAATAAAACTGAGTTTGAAACCTAAGAAATACAAAAATTGTAGACATGAACGACCAGATATTTGATTTAATTAATTGTTCGCGCGTTTACTTTCTAAGTAGGAAAGTCGGCGAAACTGACGAAACACGAAATGAATTTTTTCATGCAAAATCGAATCCCTGTATCAATAAAACTAAGTTTGGAACCTGAGAAAGACCAAAATTACTGACATAAACGACCAGATATTTGATGTAATTAATTGTTCGCGCGTTTACTTTTTAAAATAGAAAGTGGTCGAAATGTGACAAAACTCAAAATGAATTTTTTCGTGAAAATCGAATCCCTATATCAATAAAACTGAGTTTGGAACCTGAAAAATACAAAAATTGCTGTCATAAACGATCAGATATTTGATTTAATAAATTTTTAGAGCGTTTACCTTTAGATATAGAAAGTGGAAAGTGGGCGAAAACTAACGAAACTTGAAATGAATTTTTTCGTGCAAAATTGAATCCCCCTATCAATAAAACTGAGTTTGAAACCTCAGAAATACAAAAACTGCTAACTTAAACGACCAGATATTTGATTTAATTAATTGTTCATGCGTTTACTTTATAAATATAGAAAGTGGGAAAGTGGGCGAAAACGGACGAAACTCGAAATGAATTTTTTCGTGCAAAATTGAATTCCTTTATCAATAAAAGTGAGTTTGGAACCTTAGAAATAAAAACAATTGTTGACATAAACGATCAAATATTTCATTTAAATAATTGTTCGCGCGTTTACCTATTGATATAGAAAGTGGGAAAGTGGTCGAAAACTAACGAAACTCGAAATTAATTTTTTCGTGCAAAATCGAATCTCTGAATCAATAAAACTGAGTTTGGAACCTAAGAAATACAAAAATTGCAGACATAAATGACCAGATATTTGATTTAATTAATTGTTCGCGCGTTTACTTTCTAAATATAGAAATATAAAAAGTGGGTGAAAACTAACGAAACCCGAAATGAAATTTTTCGTGCAAAATCGAATTCATGTATCAATAAAAGTGAGATTGTAACCTGAGAAATACTAAAATTGCTGACATAAACGACCAGATATTTGATTTAATTAATTGTTCGCGCGTTTACTTTCTAGATATAGAAAGTGGGAAAGTGGGCGCAAATTGACGAAACTCGAAATGATTTTTTTCGTGAAAAATCGAATCCCTGTATCAATAAAACCAAGTTTGGAACCTGAGAAATACTAAAATTACTGACATAAACGGCCAGATATTTGATGTAATTAATTGTTCGCGCGTTTATTTTTTAAATATAGAAAGTGGGCGAAACTGACGAAACTTGAAATGAATTTTTCGGGCAAAATCGAAACCCTGTATCAATAAAACTGAGTTTAGAACCTGAGAAATACAAAAATTGCTGACATAAATGGCTAGATATTTGATTTAATTAATTGTTCGCGCGTTTACTTTTTAAATACAAAAATATAAAAAGTGGGCGAAAACTGACAAAACTAGAAATGAATTTTTTGGTGCAAAATCGAATCCCTGTATCAATAAAACAGAGTTTGAAACCACAGAAATACAAAAATTGCTGACATAAACGACCAGATATTTGATTTAATTAACTGGTTGCGCGTTTACTTTTTAAATATAGAAAGTGGGAAAGGGGGTGAAAATTGACGAAACTAGAAATGAATTGTTTCGTACAAAATCGAATCCCTGAATCAATAAAACTAAGTTTGGAACCTGAGAAACACAAAAATTGCTGACATAAACGACCAGTTATTTAATTTAATTAATTGTTCACGCGTTTACTTTCTAGATATAGAAAGGGGGAAAGTGAGCGAAAAATGACGAAACTCAAAATGATTTTTTCGTACAAAATCGAATCCCTGTATCAATAAAACTGAGTTTGGAACCTAATAAATACCAAAATTACTAACATAAACGACCAGATATTTGATGTTATTAATTGTTTGCGCGTTTACTTTCTAAATATAGAAAGTGGGCGAAAAGTGACGAAACTCGAAATGAATTTTTTCGTGCAAAATGGAATCCTTGTATCAATAAAACTGAGTTTAGAACCTGAAAAATACAAAAATTGCTCACATAAACGATCAGATATTTTATTTAATAAATTGTTCGCGCGTTTACCGTTAGATATAGAAAGGGGAAATTGGGCGAAAACTAACGAAAATCGAAATGAATTTTTTCGTGCAAAATTGAATCACTCTATCAATAAAACTGAGTTTGAAACTTGAGAAATACAAAAATTGAGAAGATAAACGACCAGATATTTGATTTAATTAATTGTTCGTGCGTTTACTATATAAATATAGAAAGTGGGAAAGTGGGCGAAAATGGACGAAAATCAAAATGAATTTTTTCGTGTAAAATTGAATCCCTTTATCAATAAAACTGACTTTGGAACCTTAGAAATAAAAAAATTGTTGACACTAACGATCAGATATTTAATTTAATTAATTGTTCGCGCGTTTACCTTCTAGATATAGAATGTGGGAAAGTGGGCGAACACTAACGAAACTCAAAATTAATTTTTTCGTGCAAAATCGATCCCTGAATCAATAAACAGAATTTGGAACCTAAGAAATACAAAAATTGCTGACATAAGTGACCAAATATTTGATTTAATTAATTGTTCGCGCGTTTACTTTCTAAATATAGAAATATAAAAGGTGGGTGAAAACTGACCAAACTTGAAATGAATTTTTTCGTGCAAACTCGAATTCCTGTATCAATAAAACTGTGTTTGGAACCTGAGAAATACAAAAATTGCTGACATAAACGACCAGATATTTGATTTAATTAATTGTTCGCGCGTTTACTTTCTAGATATAGAAAGTGGCAAAGTGGACGAAAACTGACTAAACTCGAAATGAATTTTTTAGTGCAAAATCGAATCCCTGAATCAATAAAACTGAGTTTGGAACCTAAGAAATACAAAAATTGCAGACATAAACGACGAGATATTTGATTTAACTAATAGTTCGCGCGTTTACCTTCAAAATATAGAAATATACAAAGTGGGTGAAAACTCACGAAACTCGAAATGAATTTTTTCGTGCAAAATCGAATTCCTTTATCAATAAAACTGAGTTTATAACTTGAGAAATACACAAATTGCTGACATAAACGACCAGATATTTGATTTAACTAATTGTTCGCGCGTTTACTTTCTAGATATAGAAAGTGGGAAACTGGGCGAAACTAACGAAACTCGAAATGAATTTTTTCGTGCAAAATCGAATCCCTGTATCAATAAAACTAAGTTTGGAACCTGAGAAATACCAAAACTAATGACATAAACGACCAGATATTCGATGTAATTAATTGTTCGCGCGTTTACTTTCTAAATATAGAAAGTGGGCGAAAAGTGACGAAACTCGAAATGAATTTTTTCGTGCAAAATCGAATCCCTGTATCAATAAAACTAAGTTTAGAACCTGAAAAATACAAAAAATGCTGACATAAACGATCAGATATTTTGATTTAATAAATTATTCGCACGTTTACCTTTAGATATAGAAACTGGGATAGTGGGCGAAAATTAACGAAACTTGAAATGAATTTTTTCATGCAAAATTCAATCCCTCTATGAATAAAACTGAGTTTGAAACCTGAGAAATACAAAAATTGCTGACATAAAGGACGAGATATTTAATTTAATTAATTGTTCGTGAATTTACTTTATAAATATAGAAAGTGGGAAAGTGGGTGAAACGGACGAAACTCGAAATGAATTTGTTGGTGCAAAATTGAATTTCTTTATAATAAAACTGAGTTTGGAACCTTAGAAATAAAACAAATTCCTGACATAAACGACCAGATATTAGATTTAATTAATTGTTCGCGCGTTTACTTTATAGATATAGAAAGTGGGAAAGTGGGCGAAAACTGACCAAACTCGAAACGAATTTTTTCGTGCAAAATCAAATCCCTTAATCAATAAAACTGAGATTGGAAACTAAGAAATACAAAAATTGCAGACATAAAGGACCAGATATTTTGATTTAGTTAATTGTTCGCGCGTTTACTTTCTAAATATAGAAATATAAAAAGTGGGTGAAAACTGACAAACTCGAAATGAATTTTTTCGTGCAAAATTGAATCCCTCTATCAATAAAACTGAGTTTGAAACCTGAGAAATACAAAAATTGATGACATAAACGACCAGATATTTGATTTACTTAATTGTTCGTGCGTTTACTTTATAAATATAGAAAGTGGGAAAGTGGGCGAATACGGACGAAACTCGAAATCAATTTTTTCGTGCCAAATTTAAATCCCTTTGGAACCTTAGAAATAAAAAAATTGTTGACATAAAGGATCAGATATTTGATTTAGTTAATTGTTCGTGCGTTTACCTTCTAGATATAGAAAGTGGGAAAGTGGGCGAAAACTGACGAAACTCGAAATTAATTTTTTCGTGCAAAATCGAATCCCTGAATTAATAGAACTTAGTTTGGAACCTAAGAAATACAAAGATTGCTAACATAAACGACCAGATATTTTATTTAATTAATTGTTCGCACGTTTACTTTCTAAATATAGAAACAAAAAAAGTGGGTGAAAACTGACGAAACTTAAAATGAATTTTTTCGTGCAAAATCGAATTTCCGTATCAATAAAACTGAGTTTGGAACATGAGAAATACAAATATTGCTGACATAAACGACCAGATATTTGATTTAATTAATTATTCGCGCGTTACTTTCTAGATATTGAAAGTGGGAAAGTGGGCGAAAACTGACGAAACTCGAAATGAATTTTTTTTGTGAAAAATCGAATTCCTGAATCAATAAAACTGAGTTTGGAACCTAATAAATACAAAAATTGCAGACATAAACAACCAGATATTTGATTTAATTAATTGTTCCGCGTTTACTTTCTAAATATAGAAATATAAAAAGTGGTTGAAAACTGACGAAACTCAAAATTAACTTTTTGGTGCAAAATCGAATTCCTGTATCAATAAAACTGAGTTTGGAACCTGAGAAATATACAAAAATTGCTGACATAAATGACCAGATATTTGATTTAATTAATTTTTCGCGCGTTTACTTTCTAGATATAGAAAGTGGGAAAGTGGGCGAAAACTAACGAAACTCGAAATGAATTTTTTCGTGCAAAATCGAATCCTTGTATCAATAAAACTAAGTTTAGAACCTGAGAAATACTAAAATTACTGACATAAACGACCAGATATTTGATGTAATTAATTGTTCACGCGTTTACTTTCTAAATATAGAAAGTGGGCGAACACTAACGAAACCGAAATGAATTTTTTCGCGCAAAATCGAATTTTTGTATCAATAAAACTGAGTTTGGAACCTGAGAAATAAAAAAATTGGTGACATAAATGACCAGATATTTGATTTAATTAATTGTTCGCGCCTTTACTTTCTAAATATAGAAATATAAAAAGTGGGTGAAAACAGACGAAACTCGAAATGAATTTTTTTCATGCAAAATCGAATTCCTGTATCAATAAAACTGAGTTTGGAACCTGAGAAATACAAAAATTGCAGACATAAACGCCCAGATATTTGATTTAATTAATTGTTCGCGCGTTTACTTTCTAAATATAGAAAGTGGGAAAGTGGGCAAAAATTAAAGAAACTCGAAATGAATTTTTTTCGTGCAAAATCGAATTGTATCAATAAAACTACGTTTGGAACCTGAGAAATATAAAAATTGTGGACATAAACGACAGATATTTGATTTAATTAATTGTTCGCGCGTTTACGTTCTAAATATAGAAAGTGGGAAAGTGGGCGAAACCTGACGAATCTCGAAATGAATTTTTTCGTGCAAAATAGAATCCCGGTATCTATAAAACTATGTTTGGAACCTGAGAAATACCAAAATTACTGAAATAAACGACCAGATATTTGATGTAATTAATTGTTCGCGCGTTTACTTTCTAAATATAGAAAGTGGGCGTAAACTAACGAAACTCGAAATGAATTTTTTTGTGCAAAATCGAATCCCGTATCAATAAAACTGAGTTTGTTCCTAAGAAATACAAAAGTTGATGACATAAACGACCAGATATTTGATTTAATTAATTGTTCGCGCGTTTACTTTCTAGATATAGAAAGTGGGAAAGTGGGCGAAACTGACGAAACTCGAAATGAATTTTTTGGTGCAAAATCGAATCCCTGTATAATACAAAAATTGCTTAAATAAACGACCAGATATTTGATTTAATTAATTGCTCGCGCGTTCACTATCTAAGTGGGAAAGTGGGCGAAAATTAACGAAACTCGAAATGAATTTTTTCGTGCAAAATCGAATCCCGTATCAATAAAACTGGGTTTGGTACCTAAGAAATACAAAAATTGATGACATAAATGACCAGATATTTGATTTAATTAATTGTTCGCGCCTTTACTTTCTAAATATAGAAAGTGGGCGAAAACTAACAAAACTCGAAATGAATTTTTCTTGCAAAATCGAATCCTTGTATCAATAAAACTGAGTTTGGAACCTGAGAAATACAAAAATTGCTGACATAAACGACCAGTTATTTGATTTAATTAACTGTTCGCAAGTTTACTTTCTAAATATAGAAATATAAAAAGTGGGCGAAGACTGACCAAACTCGGGCGAAAACTGACGAAACTCGAAATGAATTTTTTCGTGCAAAATCGAATCCATCTATCAATAAAACTGAGTTTGAAACCTGAGAAATACAAAATTGCTGACATAAAGGACCATATATTTTATTTAATTATTTGTTCGCGCGTTTACTTATTTAATATAGAAAGTGGGAAATTGTGCGAAAACTGACGAAACTCGAAGTGAATTTTTTCGTGCAAAATCGAATACAAATATCAATAAAACTATGTTTAAAACCTGAGAAATACAAAAATTGCTGACATAAACATCCAAATATTGGATTTAATTAAAGGTTCGCGTGTGTACTTTTTACATATAGAAAGTGGGAAATTGTGCGAGAACTGACGAAACTTGAATGAATTTTTTCGTGCAAAATCGAATCCATCTAGCAATAAAACTGAGTTTGAAACCTGATAAATACAAAAATTGCTGACTTAAATGACCAGATATTTGATTTAATTAATTGTTCGGCGTGTGTACTTTCTAAATATAGAAAGTGGGAAATTGTGCGAAAACTGATGAAACTCGAAATGAATTGTTTTCTTGCAAAATCGAATCCCTGTATCAATAAAATAAGTTTGGAACCTGAGAAATACAAAAATTGCTGACATAAACGACAAAATATTTAATTTAATTAATTGTTCGCGCGTTTACTTTCTAAATATAGAAAGTGGGAAAAGTGGGCGAAAACTGACGAAACTCGAAATGAATTGTTTTCTTTGCAAAATCGAATCCCTGTATCAATAAAAATGAGTTTGGAACCTGAGAAATACAAAAATTGCTGACATAAACGACAAAATATTTGATTTAATTAATTGTTCGCCGTTTAGTTTCTAAATATAGAAATATAGAAAGTGGGCGAAAACTGACGAAACTCGAAAAGAATTTTTTCGTGGAAAATCGAATTCCTGTATCAATAAAATTGAGTTTGGTACCTGAGAAATACAAAAATTGCTAACACAAATGACCAGATATTGGATTTAATTAATTGTTCGCAGCGTTTACTTTCTAAATACAGAAAGTGGGAAAGTTGGTGAAAACTGACGAAAATCGAAATGAATTTGTTCTTGCAAAATCGAATCAATCTATCATAAAACTGAGTTTGCAATCTGGTAAATAAAAAATTGCAGACATAAATGACCAGATATTTGATTTAATTAACTGTTCGCACGTTTACTTTCTAAATATAGAAATGGATAGTGGGTGACGGAACTCCAAATGATTTTTTTCGTGCAAAATCGAATTCTTGTATCAATAAAACTGAGTTTGGAACCTAAGAAATACAAAAATTGCGGACTTAAACGACCACGCATTTACTTTCTAAATATAGAAAGTGGCGAAAACTGACGAAATTCGAAATGAATTTTTTCGTGCAAAATCGAATCACTGTTAATACAAAAACTGTTACATAAACGACCAGATATTTGAATTAATTAATTGTTCAGCGCGTTTACTTTCTAAATATAGAAAGTGGGAAAGTGGGCGAAAATTGACGAAATCGAAATGAATTTTTTCGTGCAAAATCGAATCCCCGTATCATTAAAACTTAGTTTGGTAACTTAGAAATACAAAAATTGCTGACATAAACGACCAGATATTTGATTTAATTAATTGTCCGCGCCTTTAATTTCTAAATATCGAAAGTGGGCGAAAATTAACGAAACTCGAAATGAATTTTTTCATGCAAAATCGAATCCTTGTATAAATAAAACTAAGTTTAGAACCTGAGAAATACAAAAATTGCTGACATAAACGACCAGTTATTTAATTTAATTAACTGTTCACACGTTTACTTTCTAAATATAGAAATATAAAAAGTGGGCGAAAACTGACAAAACTCGAAATGAATTTTTTCGTGCAAAATCGAATCCATCTATCAATAAAACTGAGTTTGAAACCTGAGAAATACAAAAATTGCTGACATAAAGGACCATATATTTGATTTAATTATTTGTTCGCGCGTTTACTTTTTTAATATAGAAAGTGGGAAATTGTGCGAAAACTGACGAAACTCGAAATGAATTTTTTCGTGCAAAATCGAATACAAATATCAATAAAACTAGTTTAAAACCTGAGAAATACAAAAATTGCTGACATAAACACCAATATTTGATTTAATTAATGTTCACGTTTACTTTCTAAATATAGAATATGAAATTTTGCGAAAACTGACGAAACTGAAATGAATTTTTTCGTGCAAAATCGAATCCATCTATCAATAAAACTGAGTTTGAAACCTGATAAATACAAAAATTGCTGACTTAAATGACCAGATATTTGATTTAATTAATTGTTGCGTTTACTTTCTAAATATAGAAAGTGGGAAATTGTGCGAAAACTGACGAAACTCGAAATGAATTTTTTCTTGCAAAATCGAATCCTTATCAATAAAAATGAGTTTGAACCTGAGAAATACAAAAATTGCTTGACATAAACGACAAATATTTGATTTAATTAATTGTTCGCGCGTTTACTTTCTAAATATAGAAAGTGGGAAAAGTGGGCGAAAACTGACGAAACTCGAAATGAATTGTTTTCTTGCAAAATCGAATCCCTGTATCAATAAAAATGAGTTTGTACCTGAGAAATACAAAAATTGCTGACATAAACGACAGATATTTGATTTAATTAATTGTTCGCGGTTATTTCTAAATATAGAAATATAGAAAGTGGGCGAAAACTGACGAAACTCGAAATGAATTTTTTCGTGCAAAATCGAATTCCTGTATCAATAAAATGAGTTTGGTACCTGAGAAATACAAAAATTGCTGACACAAATGACCAGATATTGGATTTAATTAATTGTTCGCGCGTTTACTTTCTAAATATAGAAAGTGGGAAAGTGGCGAAAATGACGAAACTCGAAATGATTTTTTCTGCAAAATCGAATCATTATCAATAAACTGAGTTTGTACCTAGAAATACAAAAATTGCTGACATAAACGACAGATATTTGATTTAATTAATTGTTCGAGTTTACTTTCTAAATATAGAAATAGAAAAGTGGGCGAAAACTGACGAAACTCGAAATGAAATTTTTTCTGCAAAATCGAATTCCTGTATCAAATAAAACTGAGTTTGGAACCTGAGAAATACAAAAATTGCTGACATAAACGACCAGATATTTGATTTAATTAATTGTTCGACGCGTTTACTTTCTAAATATAGAAAGTGGGAAAGTGGGCGAAACTGACGAAACTCGAAATGAATTTTTCGTGCAAAATCGAATCACTGTATCAATAAAACTAGTTTGAACTAGAAATACAAAAATTGCGACATAAACGACCAGATATTTGATTTAATTAATTGTTCCGCGTTTACTTTCTAAATATAGAAAGTGGAAAGTGGGCGAAAACTGACGAAACTCGAAATGAATTTTTTCGTGCAAAATCGAATCCTTGTATCAATAAAACTAGTTTAGAACCTGAGAAATACAAAAATTGCTGACATAAACGACCAGATATTTGATTTAATTAATTGTTCACGCGTTTATTTCTAAATATAGAATAAAGTGGGCGAAAACTGACGAAACTCGAAATGAATTTTTTCGTGCAAAATCGAATCCTTTACAATAAAACTGAGTTTGAACCTGGAAATACAAAAATTGCTGACATAAAACCAGATATTTGATTTAATTAATTGTTCGCGCGTTTACTTTCTAAATATAGAAAGTGGGAAAGTGGGCGAAAACTGACGAAACTCGAAATGAATTTTTTCGTGCAAAATCGAATCACCTATCAATAAAACTGAGTTTAGAACCTGAGAAATACAAAAATTGCTGACATAAACGACCAGATATTGATTTAATTAATTGTTCGCGCGTTTACTTTCTAAATATAGAAAGTGAAAGTGGGCGAAAACTGACGAAACTCGAAATGAATTTTTTCGTGCAAAATCGAATCCTTGTATCAATAAAATTGAGTTTGGTACCTGAGAATACAAAAATTGCTGACACAAATGACCAGATATTGGATTTAACTAATTGTTCGTGCGTTTATTTCTAAATATAGAAAGTGGGAAAGTGGGCGAAACCTGACGAAACTCGAAATGAATTTTTTCGTGCAAAATCGAATCACTCTATCAATAAAACTGAGTTTGTAACCTGAGAAATACAAAAAACTGCTGACATAAACGACCAGATATTTGATATAAATAATTGTTTGCGTGTTTACTTTCTAAATATAGAAAGTGGGAAAGTGGGCGAAAACTAACGAAACTCAAAATGAAAATTTTCATGCAAAATCGAATCCCTGTATCAATAAAACTGAGTTTAGAACCTGAGAAATACAAAAATTGCTGACATAAAAGACCAGATATTTAATTTAATTAACTGTTCGCACGTTTACTTTCTAAATATAAAAAGTGGGAAAAGTGGGCGAAAACTGACGAAACTCGAAATGAATTTTTTCGTGCAAAATCGAATTCCTGTATCAATAAAACTGAGTTTGGAACCTGAGAAATACAAAAATTGCAGAGATAAACGACCAGATATTTGATTTAATTAATTGTTCGCGCGTTTACTTTCTAAATATAGAAAGTGGGAAAGTGGGCGAAAACTGTCGAAACTCGAAATGAATTTTTTCCTGCAAAATCGGATCCCCGTATCAATAAAACTGAGTTTGGAACTTGAGAAATACAATAATTACTGACATAAACGACCAGATATTGGATTTAATTAAATGTTCGCGTGTGTACTTTCTAAATATAGAAAATGGGAAATTGTGCGAAAACTGACGAAACTCGAAATGAATTTTTTCGTTCAAATTCGAATCCATCTATCAACAAAACTGAGTTTTAAACCGTAGAAATACAAAAGTTGCTGAAATAAACGATCATACATTTGATTGATTTAATTATTCATGCGTTTATTCTCTAAATATAGAAAGTGGGAAAAGTGGGAGAAAACTGACGAAACTCGAAATGAATTTTTTCTTGCAAAATCGAATCCCTGTATCAATAAAACTGAGTTTGGAACCTAAGAATTACAATAATTGCTGACATAAACGACCAGATATTTGATTTAGTTAATTGTTCGCGCGTTTAATTTCTAAATATAGAAATATAGAAAGTGGGCGAAAACTAACCAAATTCGAAATAAATTTTTTCATGCAAAATTGAATTCCTTTATCAATAAAACTGAGTTTGATACATGAGAAATACAAAAATTGCTGACACAAATGACAAGATATTGGATTTAATTAATTGTTCGCGCGTTTACTTTATAAATATAGAAAGTGGGAAAGTGGGCGAAACCTGATGAAACTCGAAATGAATTTTTTCGTGCAAAATCGAATCACTCTATCAATAAAACTGAGTTTGCAACCTGAGAAATACAAAAATTGCTGACATAACGACCATATATTTGATTTAATTAATTGTTCGCGCCTTTACTTTCTAAATATAGAAAATGGCATAGTGGGCGAAAACTGACGAAACTTGAAATGAATTTTTCATGCAAAATCGAATCCCTGTATCAATAAAACTGAGTTTGGAACCTGAGAAATACAATATTTGATTTAATTAATTGTTCGCGCGTTTACTTTCTAAATATAGAAAGTGGGAAAAGTGAGCGAAAATTAACGAAACTCGAAATGAATTTTTTTCTTGCAAAATCGAATCCCTTTATCAATAAAACTGAGTTTGGAACATGAGAAATACAAAAATTGCTGACATAAACGACCAGATATTTGATTTAATTAATTGTTCCCACGTTTAATTTCTAAATATAGAAATATAGAAAGTGGCCGAAAATTGATGAAACTCGAAATAAATTTTTTCGTGGAAAATCGAATTCCTGTATAATAAACTGAGTTTGGTAAATGAGAAATACAAAAATTGCTGACACAAATGACCAGATATTGGATATAATTAATTGTTCGCGCGTTTACTTTCTAAATATAGAATGTGGGAAAGTGGGCAAAAACTGACGAAACTCGAAATGAATTTTTTCGTGCAAAATCAAATTCTTGTATCAATAAAACTGAGTTTGCAACCTGAGAAATACAAAAATTGCTGACATAAACGACCAGATATTTGATTTAATTAACTGTTCGCACGTTTACTCTCAAAATATAGAAAGTGGAACGTGGGCGAAAACTGACGAAACTCGAAATGAATTTTTCATGCAAAATAGAATCCATCTATCAATAAAACTATGTTTGAAACCTAAGAAATACAAAAATTACTGACATAAACGAGCAGATATTGGATTTAATTAAATGTTTGCGTGTGTACTTTCTAAATATAGAAAGTGGGAAATTGTGCGAAAACTGACGAAACTCGAAATGAATTTTTTCGTGCAAAATCGAATCCATCTATCAAAAAACTAGTTTGAACCCTGAGAAATACAAAATTGCTGAATAAACGACCAGATATTTGATTTAATTAATTGTTCGCGCGTTTAATTTCTAAATTAGAATATAGAAAGTGGGCGAAAACTGACGAAACTCGAAATGAATTTTTTCATACAAATCGAATCTTGATCAATAAAATGAGTTTGGTACTGAGAATACAAAAATTGCTGACACAAAGACCAGATATTGGATTTAATTAATTGTTCGCGCGTTTACTTTCTAATATAGAAAGTGGGAAAGTGGGCGAAAATGATGAAATCGAAATGATTTTTTTCGTGCAAATCGAATCCCTCTATCAATAAACTGAGTTTGCAACCGAGAAATACAAAAATTGCTGAAATAAACGCTAGATATTTGATTTATTAATTGTTGGAGTGTTTACTTTCTAAATATAGAAAGTGGGAAAGCGAGGAAAGCTAACGAAACCGAAATGAATTTTTTCTGCAAATCGAATTCCTGTATCAATAAAACTGAGTTTTAACATGAGAAATACAAAAATTGCTAACATAAACGACCAGATATTTGATTTAATTAATTGTTCGCGCGTTTAATTACTAATATAAAATATAGAAAGTGGGTGAAAACTGATGAAACTCGAAATGAATTTTTTCGTGCAAAATCGAATTCCTTTATCAAAAAAATGAGTTTGAACCTGAGAAATACAAAAATTGCTGACACAAATGACAAGATATTGGATTTAATTAATTGTTCGCGCGTTTAGTTTATAAATTTAGAAAGTGGGAAAGTGGCGAAACTGACGAAACTCGAAATGAATTTTTTCGTGCAAAATCGAATCACTCTATCAATAAAACTGAGTTTGCAACCTGAGAATACAAAATTGCTGACATAACGACCAGATATTTGATTTAATTAATTGTTCGCGCATTTACTTTGTAAATATAGAAAGTGGGGGAAAACTGACGAAACTCGAAATGAATTTTTCGTGCAAAATCGAATCACTGTATCAATAAACTGAGTTTGGAACTTGAGAAATACAAAAATTGCTGACATAATGACCAGATATTTATTTAATTAATTGTTCGCGTGTTACTTTCTAAATATAGAAGTGGGAAAGTGGGCGAAAATGACGAACTCGAAATAATATTTTTCGTGGAAAATCGAATTCTGTATAATAAACTGAGTTTGGTAAATGAGAAATACAAAATTGCTGACAAAATCACCAGATATTGGATATATTAATTGTTCGCGCGTTTACTTTTAAATATAAAAGTGGGAAAGTGGGCGAAAACTGACGAAACTCGAAATGAATTTTTTCGTGCAAAATCAAAATTTTGTATCAATAAAACTGAGTTTGCATCCGGAGAAATACAAAAATTGTTGACATAAATGACAGATATTTGATTTAATTAATGTTCGCACGTTTACTTCTAAATATAAAAGTGGAAGTGGGCGAAAACTGACGAAACTCGAAATGAATTTTCATGCAAAATAATCCTCTATCAATAAAACTATGTTTGAACTGAGAAATACAAAAATTGCTAACATAAACGAGCAGATATTGGATTTAATTAAATGTTTGCGTGTTACTTTCTTAATATAGAAAGTGGGAAATGCGAAAACTGACCAAACTCGAAATGAATTTTTTCGTGCAAAATCGAATCCATCTATCAATAAAACAGTTTGAACCTGAGAATACAAAATTGCTGAATAAACGACCAGATATTTGATTTAATTAATTGTTCGCGCGTTTAATTTTAAATATAGAAATAAAAAGTGGGCGAAAACTGACGAAACTCGAAATGAATTTTTCATACAAAATCGAATTCCTGCATCAATAAACTGAGTTTGGACCTGAGATATACAAAATTGCTGACAAAATGACTAGAATATTTTTAATTAATTGTTCGCGCGTTACTTTCTAAATATAGAAAGTGGAAAGTGGGCGAAAACTAACGAAACTCGAATGAATTTTTCGTGCAAAATCGAATCACTCTATCAATAAACTGAGTTTGAACCAGTGAAATACAACAATTGCTGACATAAAGACCAGATATTTGATTTAGTTAATTTTCGCGTGTTTACTTTCTAATATAAAAAGTGGAAAGTCGGAGAAAACTACAAAACTCGAAATGAATTTTTCTTGCAAAATCGAATTCCTTATCAATAAAACTAAGTTTTTAACATTAGAAATACAAAAATTGCTAACATAAACGACCAGATATTTGATTTAATTAATTGTTCGCGCGTTTATTCTAATATAAAATATAGAAACTGGGTGAAAACTGACGAAACTCGAAATGAATTTTTCGTGGAAAAATCGAATTCCTTTTATCAAAAAAACTGAGTTTTATACCTGAGAAATACAAAAATTGCTAACAAAATGACAAGATATTGGACTAAATTAATTGTTCGCGCGTTTAGTTTATAAATATAGAAAGTGGGAAAGTGGCGAAAACTACGAAACTCGAAATGAATTTTTTCGTTGCAAAAATCGAATCACTCTATCAATAAAACTGAGTTTGCAACCTGAGAAATACAAAAATTGCTGACATAACGACCAGATATTTGATTTAATTGATATGTATCAGGACGTTTACTTTCTAAATATAGAAAGTGGGAAAGTGGGGGAAACTGACGAAACTCGAAATGAATTTTTTCGTGAAAAAATCGAATCCTTGTATCAATAAAACTGAGTTTGGAACCTGAGAAATACAAAAATTGCGGACATAAATGACCAGATATTGGATTTAATTAATAATGTTGTGCGTGTACTTTCTAATTATAGAAAGTGGGAAATTGTGCGAAAACATGAACGAAAATCTAATGAAATTTTGGTGCAAATCGAATCAATTATCATATAAAATGTTTTGAATTCTGAGAAATACAAAACTTTCTGACATAAATGACCAGATATTGGATTAATTAAATGTTCGCGTGTGTACTTTTCTAAAATAGAAAGTGGGAAAATTTTGCGAAACTGACGAAACTCGAAATGAATTTTTTCGTGCAAATCGAATCATCTTTCAATAAAACTAAGTTTGAAACGTGTAGAAATACAAAAATTGCTGAAATAAATGACCAATATATTGATTTAACTAATTTTGTCGCGTTTACTTTCTAAATATAGAAAAGTGGGAAAAGTGGGCGAAAAATAACTGAATAA